>JARZZO010000010.1:30917500-33317500 GCA_030544215.1 Zantedeschia hybrid cultivar | reverse complement strand
TAAAAACACCTTTTATAGGAGCCACACGATCAACATCAAGGGAATATTCTTTTATCTACCCTTATTAGTAATAGTAACTGAAAAGTCAGACAACAGTCGCCCCGCCCGTGACTCCCACGACCACCATGGGATGATGCTTCCCTCGGCACGCCGCTGCCACACACACACCACAACTCCCCAAGCACACCTTGCGACTATACCAACCCATGCATGCCCACCACGCCCACCTACGTACACATGCCTACCCCCCCCCAAGCCAACACTCCAACCCACCCATATCCTCACTCCCCTAGCCAACCTCCCCCTCCCCCTAAAATGCCACCATGCGATGATGCATCCCACTCGTATCCTATTAGCAATAGTAACTAAAGAGACAAACAACAGTTGCCCCGCCGGCAACTCCCACGCATGGATTGCGGAATCGGCGGGTTCCGATCCGATTCGGGGGGGATTTCACTGTTCCCCCCCACCGATTTGAAAAAAAAAAAAAAAAAACGGCCGTAATCGGCCCGAACCAAACCAAATCGGGGCCGGACCGGCCAGATCGGCCGGTCCGGACCCGATCTGGTCTGGTTCGGGCCGGTCCCGATCCCCCCCTTAAGGTTTAAGGGTTTAGGGGTTTAGGGTTTAGGGTTTAGGGTTTTAGGGTTTAGGGTTTTAGGGTTTTAGGATTTAGGGTTTTTTATGGATGTACATGAACTGCATTCATTCTTATTGTACATCAATTGAATAATATGTATGTAATTTTTTCTGATTTTTTTTAATTTTTTATTATTTTTTAATCTGGCCGAGTCGGACTAGCCAAACTTCATCTGGATCGGCCGACTCGGCCGATCCGATCCGGGTCAGATCGGGATCGGCGGGTCCCGATTCGGGGACCCGATCCGATCCGGAATTCCTTGCTCCCACGACCACTACGCAACGTTGCTTCCCCTCATACGTCGCTACAACACAAACACCCTAACCCCCCACACAAACCTTATGCCTATACCGACCCATGCACGCCTACCACCCCAACCCACATACCCATGCCTACCCCCCCCCAATGCCCACCATCCCAACCAACCCGCGACGCACCCAACCCCATCCACCCACCCCAACCCCCCACCCCACACACACACACACCCAACCCCTATATCGACCCATACATGCCTACCACGCCTACCACCCCAAGCCACGTACCCCTGCCTACCACCCCCACAAGCCACCACAACAACCCACCCACATCCCACCTCCCATAGCCAACCTCCCACACCCCCTCCCCAACGCCCACCACCCCAACCCATCCACGTCACGCCTACCACCCGAGCCACCCATATCCTCCCTCCCCTAGCCAACCTCACCCCCCCCTCCCCCAATGCCCACCATCCCAACCCACCTACAACATACCCAACCCCATCCACCCTACCCATACCTACGCACACCCAAATCCCCCAACCCCCCACCCCACACACACGCACACCTTACCCCTATATCGACCCATGCATGCTGACCAACCCAAGCCACGTACCCATGCCTACCCCCCCCCCCCAAAATGCCACCATGCGATGATGCATCCCACTCGTATCCTATTAGCAATAGTAACTAAAGAGTCAGACAACAGTTGCCCCGCCGACAACCCCCACGACCACCACGCAATGCTGCTTCCCTTCGTACGTCACTGTCACGCACACCCTAACCCCCATGCACACATTATGCCTATACCGACCAATGCAAGCCAACCACTCCAACCCACATAGCCATGCCTACCCCCCCCCCCAAGCCACCCATATCCTCCTCACTCCCCTAGCCAACCCCACCCCCCCCCCCCAAAATGCTATTTTGCGATTATGCTTCCCACTCATATCCTATTAGCAATAGTAACTAAAGAGTCAGACAACAGTCGCCCTGCCGGCAACTCCCACGACCACCACGCAACACTGCTTCCCCTCGTACGTCGCTACAACATAAACACCCCAACCCCCAACACACACCTTATGCCTATACCGACCCATGCATGCCTGCCACCCCAACCCACATACCCATGCCTACCCCCCCCCCCAAGCCACCACTCCAAGCAACCCATATCCTCCCTCCCCTAGCCAACCTCCCCCCCCCCCCAATGCCCACCATCCCAACCAACCCACGACACACCCAACCCCATCCAGCCACCCCATACCAACGCACACCCCCCCCCCCCCACACACACACACCCTAACCCCCATGCACACTTTATGCCTATACCAACCAATGCAAGCCAACAACCCCAACCCACATAGCCATGCCTACCCCCCCCCAAGCCACCACTAAAAGCCACCCATGCACACTTTACGATGATGCTTCCCACTCATCCTATTAGCAATAGTAACTAAAGAGTCAGACAACAGTTGCCCCACCGGCAACTCCCACGACCACCACGCAACGCTGCTTCCCCTCGTACGCCGCTACAACATAAACACCCCAACCCCCAACACACACCTTATGCATATACCGACCCATGCATGCCTGCCACCCCAACCCACATGCCCATGCCTTACCCCCCCCCCCCAAGCCACCACTCCAAGCCACCCATATCCTCCTCCCTCCCCTAGCCAACCCCCCACCCCTGCCCCACACACCCCCACCCCCATACATACACACTACCCCTATATCGACCCATGCATGCCTACCACGCCTACCACCCCAAGCCACGTACCCATGCCTACCACCCACCTAAGCCACCGCAACAACCCACCCACATCCCACCACCCCTAGCCAACCTCCCACACCCCCTCCCCAACACCCACAACCCCAACCCACCCATGTCACGCCTACCATCCAAGCCACCACTCCAAGCCACCAATATCCTCCCTCCCCTAGCCAACCTCCCCCCCCCCCTAATGCCCACCATCCCAACCCACCCACAACGTACCCAACCCTATCCACCCACCCCATACCTACGCACACCCCAATCCCCCAACCTCCCACCCCACACACACGCACACCTTATCCCTATATCGACCCATGCATGCCCACCAACCCAAGCCACGTACCTATGCCTACCCCCCCCCCCAGGCCACCACAACAACCCACCCACATCCCCCCTCCCCTAGCCAACCTCCCACACCCCCTCCCCAACGCCTACCAGCGCACACCCCAATCCCCCAACACCCCACCCCACATACATGCACACCTTACCCCTATATCGACCCATGCATGCCCACCAACCCAAGCCACGTACCCATGCATGCCCACCAACCCAACCTAGGCCACCACAACAACCCACCCACATCCCAACTCCCCTAGCCAACCTCCCACACCCCCTCCCCAACTCCCACCACCCCAACCCACCCACGTTACGTCCAGCCCCATCCAACCACCCCCACACCCCAACCCACACATGCCCAATACTCCAACCCGTATACCCATGCCTACCCCCTTAAGTTACCACACACACCTCAACTCCCCACCCACATCCTACCCCTATACCCACCCACGCATGCCCGATACTCCAACCTATGTACCTATGCTAACCCCCCAAGCAACCACTCTAACCTACCCATATCCACCCCCCTTCCCTAGACAACCCCCACATACCAACCACCCAAACCCACCCACGTCACACCGAGCCCCATACACCTAACCCCACACCCACCAATGTCCACTTATACCCCTCAACATCCGCCCCTCAACCCCCACCACCCTACAACCATCAACATCCCACCCACACCCCACTACCCAACCTACCCATCTATGCCCAACCCCCAAAGTTTGAGTTGTTGCTGAGATGTTGTCGAGCTTCCCCGGATTTGATGCCTCCAACTACTTACTAAAACCTACAAATCTTTTTCAATGTTAAAGTTAGAAACCTAAGGAGGAGTAAGAATGTATCATCTTACCCGAAAGGAAATTCTTCGAAGTCTGAGTTGCGGTTGAGATATAGTCGAGTTGCCCCTAAATTGATGCCTCCTACTCACTACTAGGAACTACAAATCTTATGTTAAAGGAGGAGCAGAAACGTATCACCTTGCCTAAAAAGATATTCACTGAAGAATGGTTTGCTATAAGATATTGTGGAGCTGACCCTAGTTTGTTGGCTCCAATTAGGGGTGGCCACGAGCAGAGCTACAACTCGCTCGAGGTAAACTTGACTAAGATTATTCGAGCTCGAGCCCAAGCCTACCCAAGCTCATTTTGTGGGATCGAGCTTGGCTCGCCGAGAAAGGAACTCAGCTTGAATTAAGCTCGAGATTAGCTCATTAGAGCACTATTAAGTTAACTCGGCCAATAAACTAAGTTCACCTAATTAGAAATAGTCTAATCGCTAAGCTCGGGAAGGTGCAATAACAGGAGGCTTAAGATTTAAAGAGAAAGTGGGGTGAAGTTTTTGTACAGTAATTGATGTTAGACTAAGGCCTAAATATGAATCCTACCTTCAGGGGACGGGGCGGGTAGGGAAAGGAGGCTCGCCTATGTACTCCCATCAGGATGGACCCACACGTCATCGACCCACTCCTGGTTGGTTTGGAGCCTTAGGGGTCTGTTTGCGAAGATTTTTCTAACCTTCGTCGGGACCCGACCTAGACACATCTCTCCTATGTCAGATTATTCGGAAATCCATTTTTTTGTTTATCTTGAGAATTATAGGTCGGTTTTATATTTTATCGGACTATGAGAGCTTGGGATTAGCCCTCAGGGAATCCAGGACTTCGAATCAAGCGGAGATTCGAGTATATGACCTCTCTCCACTGACCTCGGTCAGTGTTAATTACGCTGAGCGACTGCGCGGCAACCCTTGATTAACCGTCCGTATGATGCCCTTATAACATGCAACACTACTACTACAGGCAGCACATGCATATGAAGATATATTTTAGGCTAAACTCTTGGCCTCATCCAAGTTTAGGATGTGTTTATATGATTTTGGATTGATTCCAAGCTATCTGGATTAATTCCAAGTATATTGGATTGACTCCAAGTATTCTGGATTGATTCCAAGTATTTTAAACCCATAGGGGTATCTTTGTAATTATGCCAAGTTAGAGGGTATAGGGAGATTATGGTTATTTAAGTATATGAAATGAATTTTATTGACTTAGGAAGGTTTCAAAACCTTAGGAGGTATTTTAGAGTTATTTCAAGTGTGTTTGGATTGTAAGGGTATTTTGGTAATTTTGCCCAAATTGGATTTTTAGACTTAAAGTCTATTTTTATATTTTTCTGAGATTTTTATTTATTTTTATCATATTGAGGGTATTTTGGTAATTTTACCCATCTTATTAAGGTTTGGAGGGTATTTTGGACATATGAGAGATTTTGATGTTTTTAAGAATTTTCTGTGATTTTTACAGATTTTTAACATGTATGAGGGTATTTTTGTAATTTGTATTAAGCTCTAGGGGCATTTTAGTCATTTCAGAATTTTATATATTTTCAGGTTTGGTTCTCTGTTTTTTACTGGTTTTTACTGAATTTTACTGATTTTTTTTATTAATTTTACTGATTTTTATTAATTAATTAGGTATATGAAGGATATTTAAGTTATATTTTGGATTTATGTAATTTCCAGATTTTGTTTTCTGATTTTTACTGAGTATTACTGATTTTTACAGAATTTTTCTGATTTTTATATTTATTTTATTAATTTTAGATAATTTTCGCAGATTTTATTAATTAATTAAGTATGTGGAGTATTTAAGTCATTTTTTAACTTAAGTATATTATTTTATGTCTCAATGTTTCATTATTAAGTTTTAATTATGAGTCTAAGGTTAGTTATGTACGGGATGAGGCCAATGATATTTTAGAATATTTAATTATATGTTTTATGTATTTTAATTAGTTATAAAACTAATTATTTCGCATATGAAAATATAGTAACATAGTGTTACTTAAATAGTAGATTCATGAATACACATGCACACACATATGCTCAAAGAACGAATAGTAGCATTCATTCATTATTTCGGCATAATCCCGTCTTATAGGACGGTGATTTTACAACATAAATTTGGCAGAGCTTCCCCTTAGGAATAAACCTTAGGAAGAGAGCCCTCCAAGAAAATATCGCCTCCAAATCGCAGCAAACCCGGGCAAGAGCACCGGATTTGGTCTTCAAATTGACAGAGTTTCCCCTAGGAAATTTTGGGCCAAATGGGCATGGGGCTTCTCCTTACCCCTTGGGGGGTATTTATAGGCTTCAAAACCTTAACCGGTGGGGGTACCCACCGGAATGCTTGAGGTGGGGGGTACCCACCGGTTGGCTTGAGGTGGGGGGTACCCACCGGTTGCCTCCTCCTCCTCTCCCTCTCTTTTTTAATTTGTTAATCACATGGGTGAGAGAGAGATGGGAGAGAGCATTAAAAAAAAGGAGAGAGAGAGAGAGAGAGGGGGGGGGACCGGTTGGCACCCCCACCGGTTCCAACCGGTGGAGGGGGGGTGCCACCGGATGGACCCCCCCCACCGGTTGGGAACCGGTGGGGGGGGCCTCCCCACCGGTTTTGGGAAACCGGTGGGGGGTTCTCCTCCTCACTTCTTCCTTCTTTTTTCTGTTTTTTTGGGGCTCATTAATGAGCTTGGGTGGCAGATTTGGGGGATGGGCCAATGTGAAAAGGGTTTAAACCCTTTAAATCCAGATTTGGCTCCATGTGAAAGGGGTTTTTAGGATGAGTATTAAATGGGGTTCACATGAGATTCTTAACCCATGTGTGAATGGGGTTAAGATTCCCATTAACTCCCCTTCATCCTAATTACTCCCCCCCCCCTATTCTTTGGATTTAAAAATGGGAGAGGATGGAGGGATCCTCCTCCCCCCCCCCCCACCGGTTTCCCCCTTGGAACCGGTGGGGGGTCCCCAACCGGGGGGGGGGGGGGGCTTTTCCCCCTCCCTTTTGCTTGCCTTTTTTTTCAAAAAAATGGTTTCAACAAATGCCCCCCACGGGACATGTGCCGGAGGTGAGGACGACGGTGCATGTCCCGTGCCCTATTCGGCTACAAGAATCATCATTTTGCATGCTTGAGGAATTCTCAAATGCGGCATGCCGGTATTGTCTTGATGAATTCCCGTTTCTCGCCTCATGTATTTACGGCTATTGGGGGAAGTCAACCGCTATCTCATATATGCCAGGCGATATATTGCTTTGGCTTGCTGTGCATATGCCCCATCTGAGCTTATCTGGGTCTTGATGACGCTCAATTTCGGTACTTAGACACCTCAAACTATGCCCAGGAAGTCCTGTTTTCATAACTTTTCGACTTTCCGAATATATTTAAAAGCGTCTACCCCTCTGATTATGGGAATCCTCTTGGCCTTCACGACTTGGAGGTTCTGCGAGAGTTGATGCTGCTTGAATCTTTCGACGTTTACTTGGATTCTAGGAGATCTCTTGGCCTTCACGACATGGAGACTCCTTAAGAACACACATGCGAGTCGTTTAATTCTTCCGGCATTTGCTCTATCTTGGGGTATCAGTACCTTATATTGGCATTTCCAGGAGCTCCGCACGAAGCGTGCTGGACTGGCCTAATATCTGGTTCATAGCAATTTGACTTTGTCCTATGACTTTATTAGGACTTGGTCAATTTTTGCTTTTCGAGACTTTTATTGCAGCCCTCTGGCGCTGATTTTATCTCTCTATCTTCTTGTAGCTTGCTGTCTTTGTCTTCATGGCTCTCATGGGAGTTTCTCCTATGGCAAGGTATGGGGAGGACGATATCCCATTCCTGCTATTTGTCGAATAACTCTTCGCCAAAGCGAGCCGAGACTGAAACTATCGAGGCAGGCTATGCAGCTCGGGTTGCGAAGACCCCTATGCTCCAATATCAGAAGGACATTGTCCTTTCTGGTACCGCGGACGCCCATATCGCCGCTCTGCGTCAGCATGCATATGTTCTTGAAGCTTCTCTGGAGGGAGAACTACCATTTTGTGGCGGCCATCGAACATTGCTTCGACTGATGTTCCGGAGATGGAGTCGAATTTCTTCAACAGGATTGAAGTTTTCCATTTGCTGAAGAACTCGAACTACCCTGCATGTTCATCTCGAACTCCAACATTGCTCCAGTGTATCGTAAATATTCTCCTGAAGATATATGCTAAGTTTGAGTGGTACGGACCATTTATTATATGTTGCATGTATTCTCTCTTTCTTATGTAACTAATACTAGCGCCTTTTCAGGTTTTCGCCAGCATTAGCCCCCTCTTATTTTTGTCTGTGCGCCCTTGCGGGTTTTCACACAGCGGGGTTACCCGATTTTGCCTAAGGTGCCCTTTCGGGTTTTCACCTTAGCTGAGTATAAGACATTTTTACCCTTAACCGACCCCTTTTGAGAATGAGATCGATTAAGTCCGTCGGAGCACCTCATTTTTAAGCTCCTTTTAAAAAAAAAAAAAAAAAAAAAAACTAATACCAGCGCCTTTTCAGGTTTTCACCAGTATTAGCCCCCTCTTATTTTTGCCTGTGCGCCCTTGCGGGTTTTCACACAGCGGGGTTACCCGATTTTGCCTAAGGTGCCCTTTCGGGTTTTCACCTTAGCTGGGTATAAGACATTTTTACCCTTAATCGACCCCTTTGAGGATGAGATCGATTAAGTCCGTTGGAGCACCTCATTTTTAAGCTCCCCTTTTTATTATTATTATTATTATTATTATTATATTTTTTTTGGTAGAGAATTACGGTTTCCCTGATAACCGCTCAGAAATATATGTAGGGAACTAAGTCTTCCCTGAGAACTGATAATGAATTTTATATATAGGGAATTGAGTCTTCCCTGAGAACCGATAAGAAATATATGTGGGGAACTGAGTCTTCCCTGAGAACCGATAAGGAATATATGTAGGGAACTGAGGCCTCCCTGTGAGCCGATAAGAAATATATGTAGGGAACTGAGTCTTCCCTGAGAGCCGATAAGGAATTATATGTAGGGAACTGAGGCCTCCCTGTGAGCCGATAAGAAAATATCTGTAGGGAACTGAGTCTTCCCTGAGAACCGGTAAGAAATATATGTGGGGAACTGAGTCTTCCCTGAGAACCGATAAGGAATTATATGTAGGGAATTGAGTCTTCCCTGAGAACCGGTAAGAAATATATGTGGGGAACTGAGTCTTCCCTGAGAGCCGATAAGGAATATAAGTAGGGAACTGAGTCTTCCCTGAGAACCGATAAGAAAATATATGTAGGGAACTGAGTCTTCCCTGAGAACCGATAAGGAATTATATGTAGGGAATTGAGTCTTCCCTGAGAACCGATAAGAAATTATATGTAGGGAACTGAGTCTTCCCTGAGAACCGATAAGAAATTATATGTAGGGAACTGAGGCCTCCCTGTGAGCCGATAAGAAAATATCTGTAGGGAACTGAGTCTTCCCTGAGAACCGGTAAGAAATATATGTGGGGAACTGAGTCTTCCCTGAGAACCGATAAGGAATATATGTAGGGAACTGAGGCCTCCCTGTGAGCCGATAAGAAATATATGTAGGGAACTGAGTCTTCCCTGAGAACTGATAAGAAATTATATGTAGGGAATTGAGTCTTCCCTGAGAACCGATAAGAAATATGTAGTTTTCGAGAAACGGGGGCTCTAGGTAGCCGCGGACTTGGGATACAACGGTTCCCGAAGACCGAATATTTTGAGACGCAATGCCTCCCGGAGGCGAATTCCGGGGTTTAATGCCTCTCGTAGGCGAAATATGAACTTCAGGATCTAAAGCCTCCTGCAGGCGAAATATGAATTCTAGGATTTAAAGCCTCCCGTAGGCAAATATGAATTCCGAGATTCAAAGCCTCCCGTAGGCGAAATATGAACTCCGAGATTCAAAGCCTCCCGTAGGCGAATATGAATTCCGAGATTCAAAGCCTCCCGTAGGTGAAATATGAATTCTAGGATTTAAAGCCTTCCGTAGGCGAAATATGAATTTCCAGGATATAAAGCCTCCCGTAGGCGAATACGAGTTTCCAGGATATAAAGCCTCCTGTAGGCGAATATGAGTTTCCAGGATATGAAGCCTCCTGTAGGCGAATATGAAATATGAATTTCCAGGATATAATGCCTCCTGTAGGCGAATATGAAATATGAATTTCCAGGATATAAAGCCTCATGTAGGCGAATATGGATTTCCAGGCCACCAAGGCACACCAGTGGGACTAGCGTATACCAGGGGCAATTTTAGGGTATAATGTCCCTTTGGGGCGAATTCGACCGCCTTCAGCACGCCGATGGGACTATAGCATATGGGTATGCCGATGGGACTAATGTATGCCCAGGGAAGAGTCAGGATACATTACCTCCTCGGGGCGATAGGAAAATTTTCAACCCTTTTATGGCATGCCAGCGGGACTGGCGTATGCTCAGGGAAGACTTTAGGATACAATGCCTTCTTGGGGCAAAGGAATTTTTCAACCCCTTTATGGCATGCCGGTGAGACTAGTTTAAGCCAAGGGGAGGATTTAGGATATATTGCCTTCTCAGGGCGAATATGAAAATCTTCAGGGTATAACGCCTCCCCAGGGCAGATTCTGGAGTTTAACGCCTTCCGCGGGCGAATGCCGGAGTTTAACGCCTTTCGCGGGCAAATGCCGGAGTTTAACGCCTTCCGCGGGCGAATGCCAGAGTTTAACGCCTTCCGTGGGCAAATGCCAGAGTTTAACGCCTTCCGCGGGCGAATTGTGAATTCTGCATTGCATGATATTTTTGACGGCAAATATTTTCTTTCGAGGTGAATCACCCACAATTATGTGACATCTTTCAAGAATATGCATGTGTATTTGCCTTGGGTATAACAGGAACGGGGATCATCCCCTCAGGCTGTATCGATCAGAAGAGCGAGTTTTCCCACTTCCTTACCGGGTCGGGAGGTCATCGTCATCATCGCCTCGGTCGTAGCCCTTGATGGGACATTATTGTACCACCAGTGTGGTACCAAGGGTTTATTCGTCATTGGCGACTCTGATATCCTCTCTGGGTAGGGATGTGGGAAAACTCGATCTCTACCCTCAACAGGCTAAGAGAGTTCTCCCCCCGTCGGGGAACAAATATGCGGCTTTATGAGCCTATGTATTCACGCACGAATATTATTGGCTTTTCTTGGCGCAAATAACTTTTGCGCGTTGTCCCCCGACGGGTTGCAGGATGATGGTTTTTTTTTTTTTTCTTAAAATATATAATACTAACATCGGCGCTCTTACAAGTTTTCACCGAAGCTAACCCCTTTTATTTTTGCCTGTGCGCCCTTGCGGGTTTTCACACAGCAGGGTTCACCCATTTTTGCCTGAAGCGCCCTTTCGGGTTTTCACTTCAGCTGGGTTTTTTAAACTTTTTTGCCCTTAATTGGCCCCTCACAGGAGCGGGACCAATCAAGTCCGTCGGGGCACCTCATTTTTAAGCCCCACACACTCTCCCTTTTTTTTTTGCTCATAGGTCTGCGAATTACACTCAATGTGTAATCGTATGTGGCTGTGGGGGATTCACCAGGTATTTCCCCATATTTATCTTTCCTTCTTGAATTAGCTTTTCTACTTCATCTTTGAACATAAAGCAACGTTCAATTGGATGGGTGATGAAGCGGTGGTATGGGCAGTAATTGGGTGCATCTACCCGATGTATTTCTTCTTCCCTTTTTGGCTTGGGCAGAATAATTGCTTTTCTGCTCATACACAACTCGAAGAGTTCTTTGGTCTTTTCCTTTGGAAAGGAGTATGGTCTCTTGAGCCTTTTTGCCAGGGATTCAGCATCTTTAAAACTTATCCCTGTTTCTGCATCAGCAACTTGCTTTCCCCGGGAACTTTGCCTAGCTGCAAGGGTGGCCTCGAAAGTATTGTCGTGACTTTCACAACCTTTGCATTTGAGCACCACTCCCTCTCGGTACTGGGCTTCTGGTGGTTCATTTAAGTCTATAATAAGTTTGCCCTTATTCTTTAGAGGACGGCTGCATTTTGGTCCTGGCTCCTCAAAGGAGAAGGGCCTATTGATTCTGTCAATCGACATGACTTCTGTCCATTGTCTTGCAAGACCTTCCATTACTTGAGTGAGTTCATACTGCTGATGAGAGATTTGTCCCAGACTCACTTGAATCCCCTCCAGTGCTGCCATGATGGACCCCTCGAGAGTGGAAATTATTGGAGTATATGATGGAGTTATCTTCTGCTCCAGTGAGATTTGCTGGTGAGATAGTTGTATCAAACTCATCTGAATCTTCTCTAATGTTGTCATGATAGACACTTCTGGAGTGGAAGTTGCTGGAACAAACTTGCTGATGGGGGAGCTGTGACATATTCATCTGAATCTCCTCCAGTGCGGCCACGATAGACCTTTCTGGAATGGAAGTCGCTGGAGCGTATGATGGTATTGCCTCCTGCTCTGGAGGGGCGTCTATATTCTTATTTGTAGGCTCTTCTTCTGAGGAGTTTTCATCCATATGGACGACATTTGCTGTAAATGTTTGTCTGGGCATTCGTGTGGTTGAGGCGGGTCTACCAGGTATTTTCCCATCTCCACGGCCCCTTCTCGGATAAGCATTTCAATTTCCCCTTTGCAGATATAACAATCCTCTATTACATGTCCCAACATACGATGGTACATGCAATAGTTGGGTTCATCTATTTTACCAACTTCTGCTGGTCTTTTTGGTTTGGGTAGCATCAAGAGATTGGCCCGCATGCAGACATTAAACAACTCTCTTGTATCCTCCCTTATGAAAGAGTAAGCCATTTTCCTTCTCTCATTAAGGGTGGCATATGATCCCCTTCTAGTAGATGTTGAGGCATTTACATTGTTCTTGCCCCCTGTATTTTCTACAGCTGAGGCGAAGTCTATAGCATTGGCCTCTTCTGTATCCATATTTTGCTTCTTTGGGACTTTCCCCCCAATGGAGGCAATGGTTGGATGGTCTGCATAGAATAGTTCGACCTCCGTCACAATGTTATTTAGTTGATCAAAGTTCTTGACATTTGCGCCAATCAGCTTTTCACTTATTTCAGGCTTTAAGCCCCTCTTGCACAATCGTACCGCATCCTCGTGGGTCGGCGGATTGTCGCATTTCATGCAGAGGTTACGCCATTTTTTGATATAATCGGTGGCGGATTCATTCCTGCCTTGCTTTAGTGTCACCAATTCAGTGATGGTGACCTTTCGTTCCGACACCTTGAAACGGTCGAGGAACTTTTTCTGCATTTCCTCCCAACTGTTGATAGAGTTAGGCTTCAACTTTGCATACCATTGGAATGCAATGCCCATGAGAGAAGTAGAAAAGAACCTCAGAAGATAGGCCTCATCAGTAGCCAGCTCTCCCAAGTCACTCATATAGTGGGCAATATGCTCCTGGGCCCAACCTTCCCCGTCATACCTGATGAATTTGGGACACTTATTGTGATCCGGCGGGAGCTTCTTGAACATATGACGTACTGGAAACGGCACTTTGTATAAGTCGAATGTGCCTATTCCGTCGTCTTGTTCTGCTATTTTGGCCTCAACGATTTGCTCAATAAGATGCTTCTGCAATGCCGTAGCATCATCTGCAGGAGCATGAGATTGCTGAGCATTGGGCTCCACAACTTGATCTTCTTGTATCTCATCAGGGTTGAAGTTGACATCTGCAGCTTGCGGTCTTATCACTGCTGGCATAGGCACTGCCCTTGGAGGTGGTACATTTACTAGGGGGACTTGAGCTACCCTTTGCTGCTCCTCCATCTTTTGTATTAGGCCATAGAGTAAAGCCTTGAGTTGTTGATTTTCTTGTCTCATCTCCTCTATAGTCTGAGGTTGTATTTGATCTTGATGTTGTTCTGGAGCGGCTTCAATATCTGAAGCATTTGCCCCGTCTTCATCAGCTCCTCCAGCAGCATTGCTACTGCCAATTTGGGGTGGCTCTGCCCCCTGGCTTCCTCGATTCAGCAAGCGCATAGCCTGTTCCATTTGACGGGTTATGGGCCCGACCCGTTGCATCAGATTGATGATGTCATTTGGGTCTTCCGGCTGGGAAGGCTGCCGGTTGGTGATATTGGAGGTGTAGCATGTGTAGACCCGTATACTATTCTCTGTCCTTCTGGTAGTTTTCTTCTTTTTGTGAGTCGATCGGACCAATGCGCCCAACCGCTCGAGGACAGATGTTTGTTGCCAGACTTGTTCCTGCGCCTTATAGGCACTCTTTATCTTTTGACCTTGTAAAGAACGAGGCAAGGTAGTTGAGCTGGTTATCTGCCCCTCAGGCTCTACGAGCTGTTGAGGTTGTTGTTCTGCTAGGATATCCCTAGCCTGGTGAATTTTGCGGGCTTCCTTTTTTGTTACCCACATTTCCTTTATGCGGAGGCTCCTATCCTCCGATGGATTGCCCCCAGCCCGAGACATAAATTTGCCCCCATTCCGAGGCCTGGAGTTGCCCCCTGCTCGGGGGGTGGCATTGCCCCCTGCTCGAGACATGACAGGCTCTGGTATAATTATTGGCTCCCTTCAAGCAGTGTCCTTTGGAGTCCTTTTCTTCTTTTCGAACGTTGCCCCATCTTGGCAAACCTTCAATAGAATCCCGAACCGATTCTGGACAAGAACTGTCGGGATATGATGGATCTTAGGAATGATGGGTTGCCCGCCATCCAGACGAATATGCAGGTTCCCTACCAATATAGTTTTCCCCGTCCTAATCGGACTTGCGGTTAGAACCTTCCGCTTTTGCCCCCCGTTGGACGAGGAGGCTGGAGAGATGCTGATGGTATTCACGGCAAGCACTCGCCCATATCGGCTGCCGTTGTTGCATGTTCTGGCGCGAGAAGCGCACCTCTTCTTCTTCTTTTCCGGAGCAGGCTCCGGTGCCGGAACGACCCCCAAAAAGTATGGAGATCCTATCACTGCGGGGAAGTCCCCAAAGCATGTTGGTGTGGTCAGATATCCACACCGTGTGTAGGTCGCCACCACAAGTGGGCCATACGTGACCCCTGCCGCCATCGTCGTCTTTTAAGCAGAAACTCGATCACCTGCATAAGACATGACAAAGTTAGTAGTAGAGTTGTGGTGAGGGCATCACCGGACGGAGAGATGAAGGGAAAGAGAGGTCCCACCGGGCGTGCCATCTCTGTTTGAGAAGATTTTTCTAACCTTCGTCGGGACCCGACCTAGACACATCTCTCCTATGTCGGATTATTCGGAAATCCATTTTTTTGTTTATCTAGAGAATTATAGGTCGGTTTTATATTTTATCGGACTATGAGAGCTTGGGATTAGCCCTCAGGGAATCCGGGACTTCGAATCAAGCGGAGATTCGAGTATATGACCTCTCTCCACTGACCTCGGTCAGTGTTAATTACGCTGAGCGACTGCTCGGCAACCCTTGATTAACCGTCCGTATGATGCCCTTATAACATGCAACACTACTACTACAGGCAGCACATGCATATGAAGATATATTTTAGGCTAAACTCTTGGCCTCACCCAAGTTTATGATGTGTTTATATGATTTTGGATTGATTCCAAGCTATCTGGATTAATTCCAAGTATATTGGATTGACTCCAAGTATTCTGGATTGATTCCAAGTATTTTAAACCCATAGGGGTATCTTTGTAATTATGCCAAGTTAGAGGGTATAGGGAGATTATGGTTATTTAAGTATATGAAATGAGTTTTACTGACTTAGGAAGGTTTCAAAACCTTAGGAGGTATTTTAGAGTTATTTCAAGTGTGTTTGGATTGTAAGGGTATTTTGGTAATTTTGCCCAAATTGGATTTTTAGACTTAAAGTCTATTTTTATATTTTTCTGAGATTTTTATTTATTTTTATCATATTGAGGGTATTTTGATAATTTTACCCATCTTATTAAGGTTTGGAGGGTATTTTGGACATATGAGAGATTTTGATGTTTTTAAGAATTTTCTGTGATTTTTACAGATTTTTAACATGTATGAGGGTATTTTTGTAATTTGTATTAAGCTCTAGGGGCATTTTAGTCATTTCAGAATTTTATATATTTTCAGGTTTGGTTCTCTGTTTTTTACTGGTTTTTACTGAATTTTACTGATTTTTTTTATTAATTTTACTGATTTTTATTAATTAATTAGGTATATGAAGGATATTTAAGTTATATTTTGGATTTATGTAATTTCCAGATTTTGTTTTCTGATTTTTACTGAGTATTACTGATTTTTACAGAAATTTTATGATTTTTATATTTATTTTATTAATTTTAGATAATTTTCGCAGATTTTATTAATTAATTATGTGGAGTATTTAAGTCATTTTTTAACTTAAGTATATTATTTTATGTCTCAATGTTTCATTATTAAGTTTTAATTATGAGTCTAAGGTTAGTTATGTATGGGATGAGGCCAATGATCTTTTAGAATATTTAATTATATGTTTTATGTATTTTAATTAGTTATAAAACGAATTATTTCGCATATGAAAATATAGTAACATAGTGTTACTTAAATAGTAGATTCATGAACACACATGCACACACATATGCTCAAAGAACGAATAGTAGCGTTCATTCATTATTTCGGCATAATCCCGTCTTATAGGACGGTGATTTTACAACATAAATTTGGCAGAGCTTCCCCTTAGGAATAAACCTTAGGAAGAGAGCCCTCCAAGAAAATATCTCCTCCAAATCGCAGCAAACCCGGGCAAGAGCACCGGATTTGGTCTTCAAATTGACAGAGTTTCCCCTAGGAAATTTTGGGCCAAATGGGCATGGGGCTTCTCCTTACCCCTTGGGGGGTATTTATAGGCTTCAAAGCCTTAACCGGTGGGGGTACCCACCGGAATGCTTGAGGTGGGGGGTACCCACCGGTTGGCTTGAGGTGGGGGGTACCCACCGGTTGCCTCCTCCTCTCCCTCTCTTTTTTAATTTTTTAATCACATGGGTGAGAGAGAGATGGGAGAGAGCATTAAAAAACAGGAGAGAGAGAGAGAGAGAGAGGGGGGGACCGGTTGGCACCCCCACCGGTTCCAACCGGTGGAGGGGGGGTGCCACCGGATGGACCCCCCCCACCGGTTGGGAACCGGTGGGGGGGGGTCTCCCCACCGGTTTTGGGAAACCGGTGGGGGGTTCTCCTCCTCACTTCTTCCTTCTTTTTTCTGTTTTTTTGGGGCTCATTAATGAGCTTGGGTGGCAGATTTGGGGGATGGGCCAATGTGAAAAGGGTTTAAACCCTTTAAATCCAGATTTGGCTCCATGTGAAAGGGGTTTTTAGGATGAGTATTAAACGGGGTTCACATGGGATTCTTAACCCATGTGTGAATGGGGTTAAGATTCCCATTAACTCCCCTTCATCCTAATTACTCCCCCCCCCCCCCTATTCTTTGGATTTAAAAATGGGAGAGGATGGAGGGATCCTCCTCCCCCCCCCACCGGTTTCCCCCTTGGAACCGGTGGGGGGTCCCCAACCGGTGGGGGGGGGGGGCTTTTCCCCCTCCCTTTTGCTTGCCTTTTTTTTCAAAAAAATGGTTTCAACAGGGTCCCTTGCCGCAAACCTCATCTTCTCCTGTAGGCTAGAAAAACACACCATGTAGCAACCCCCACCTCTATAAGCTGGTGCAACGCAAACAGCCAGCTACAACAAAGGGGCAATGTTGTGCATACCCAAATGCCACGATCTCCTCGAGCGAGCGGGGCACCAGAGTTTTGCCATCGACATCATCGATCAAGATGGACGGAGTAGTAACAAGTTGTGCATACCCAAACGGCCAGCTACAACAAAGGGGCAATGTTGTGCATACCCAAATGCCACGATCTCCTCGAGCGAGTGGGGCACCAGAGTTTTGCCATCGACATCATCGATCAAGATGGACGGAGTAGTAACAAGTCCTAAACATGATGCAAACAACCTTTACCTCGTACCAGGGCCCATAGAAGCCCTCATCACCCCAGCTCACATCTACTTCGTCGCCATTGGAAAACCTTGTTACCCTCCCCCCTCCCCCACCCCATGGCCATAGGTGCAAAGAGCTTTGGACAAGCGACAGTGATGGGACCATAGTGGTGGGTGGACCTAGGACTTCCTCTCGTGGACGCACTAGGAATCCAAAGCTCTAAAAGTTTTAGTTCGGGATAGAAAACCTGATTATTTTATCATTGCTCATAATAATCATGTTCAAAACTTATTTAAATGCTTAGTAGGCTAGGACTTGCAAAGTGATGCTAGCATGGTGGCTTATGACGGTTGGTTTACCTTTGGCTGCGGAAGTTTGACATAGAATATGTAATTTAATTAAATATTTCTACCTCGAGCAAGCTAGCGAGCAGGTCAAGCCAATATGGGTCAAGCTAGAGCATGGTTCGTTTGATTAGAGAAGCCTAAATTATATCTCAAGCTTGGTTCGACTGGTTGAACGAGAGGAGCGAAAGTAAGCTTCACTCGAGCTGAGCCCAAGTTCCTTAGCCAGGAACTAAATGCCCCAATCAATGAGAGGTAAGGACATTAGGTTATCTCCTGGTTCAGCGTCATTCTTTACCTGCTCTAACAGCCGCAACAGAAAGAGTCCACTGATTCCCTATCTGCGGAAGTGAAAGAAGCAAGGTCTCGAGCTCAACTCTGCGATACTGATAACTCATCACCAACCATCTTTGCAGCTAAACAAGAAACAGAATTCCCAGCCTCCACATCACAATATGTTGACACACCACTAGCCGATGCCCTATGAAGATAGGTGTTTTTGATCTTTGACTGGGAGTCTGACAAAGCCTTTCCCTGGGAAGCAAAATCCCCAGGAGAACTGTCTAAAGAAGTTGTCACCCTCGCCAAAGCTAGAGCTGAGAGGGAGGGTCAAGCACCATCTCCTCCATTGTCTCACCTGCATGGACACTCTCCTCAATTCAAATGCCACAGCCGATCCATATGTATGCCTAAGTTTTTACGACTGAATATTCGCTAGACATCAAGGTACTGAAAATTTAAGATTGGCCTCTAAAAATTTAAGTTTGGCCTCTTAAGAAACACAAGTTTTCACTTGTACTCAAACCCCGTAGCATAGATCATGGGTTCCAAGGACCACACAACCATTTCCTATCACTTTCCCTTTGCTAACCTAGATGATTCATGATACCCCAAATTTTAAAGCTAGTTCAAATTCCAGCATAAAGCATTATAATGGTTACCAGCATGTGGATCAATCCTAGTCACCTCCAGTGACCCCACATGAACAACTCCAATAACATTTGAAACTTTCTGGTCTAGACTTCCTCAAGGAATGAGCAAAATGCCAATCTGCTTAGAAACAACAAACAAGATCTTGCCCTTCTTTTATCCGGTTGGGTGTTTAACATCAACACTGGCCACCCAAGCCTCCTAGAACATGAGTAATAAAATCTTCCTAAATGTATGACAAACAAAAACTAACTTTTTTTTCAAACAAAATCATACAAGTGCAACAAAGACTAAACAAACCTTGGGAGGAATTCTGTCAAGATTGAAAGATTTGGGGGACAAGTAACAGCGCCCATAAAGAGAACAACATTTGGATGGCGAAGCTGGAGCATAATCATAACCTGCACTACATCACCGGCAGTTATTGAACCAGAAACTGAAGAAAACTAATAATGAAAGAACCAAGTGCCAGCTACCAGCAAGTTCAGCTAAATGAGTGGAAAAACACTTTTTACTTACTTCGGATCTAAACTGCTCCAATGCATCGCCTGACAAATCCTGGTCCAAGAATTTCTTAACAACTTCCTATACTCAAGAAATAAGTGCAATTAATGCAGATAAACTTGAAGTGACCCAAAAGAAATTAGAGGTGCACAATTTCGAAGCTAGGGAACACCTTCAAAAATGTAAGAATAGACATTGGAAGGTGACTGTAAGAACAGACATTGCATAAAAATTTAAGTGAACATATAGCAAACTACATGTTAGATGAAGAATACTTGTTCCAACAACAATTTGCCTAATTCAGGTACCCATATAATAAATTTAACATAGAACACAAAATGACAGACAGCTTGGACTGCAAGTACAATTATGGGATACTGAATTTAGGAGAATCAGGAGTCCGGCCAGCTACCATGTATCTAACAATAAAGATCTCCATTCAGAAAGACCAACTTCTATGTGACCACTTGTCCCATTATTAGCAAAGGGATATGAAGAGGAAACATGAAGGAAGAAAGAAAATGCAAGACAAAAAGAAAAGGGAAAGATAGAGAGGGAGTGGACAACATGAGTCTTCAGGGGATTTGCCCTAAAACATTTGATTTTATTTCATTCTAGCCTTTAAAAGCTCACTAAATCCTCAATACATTTTCCATAGCTAACTTTTCCTTTTAAAATGATTGTTGTTTTACCTTAGATAACATAGCATGCTTCAACCTAGGGAAAAAAAAAGGAACAAGGAGATTGCAGGAACAGAGACCTGCTGGTAGGATGGAGGGAGAGCAGTGTGAGGAAGGAGTCAGAGGATGGATGCTGGCAAGGAAGAAGAAGAGGTTTAGGAGGGCCAGGAAAGTCTCACCGGCTGGGGTAGGTCTTCCGGTTGATAGGGATGTTTGTATTAGATGCCGGGGCCATGGACACAGAGCGAGAGATTGCAGGAATGGGGTTAGATGTATTCTATCTAGGGGAGTTGGTTATAGGAGGTATTCTTGTAGTCTTTTTTTGAAAGTGACCCCAAAAAGGTATTCATGTAATCTTAGGAGATCTAAGGAGAGTAAGAAGTCGGATGTTGAAGTGCCTTTCTCATTGCATCCGAGCAAATGTTCGAAGGATCAGAAGGAGCTGAAGCTTACACAACCCACGGGTTTGGTGGAGATTCCGCGGTCTCTAGCAGTGTGAGAGGCTCGTAAGAAATTGGAGGAATTCATGGTCGTCTCAGTTTACTCGGACGATCCTTCATGTAGAACAGTGGTTTAGCTATCGCAATTTTTGAAGAGAGAGCTTCAGGAGCAGTGGCCTTAAATAGGTGAATGAATGGTGGATTAGAGAATTGAAGGAGACTCTGTTTCTGGTGAATACATCAATGTCGTCTTGGAGAGGAGCAGCTTTGAAGCTGATGGAAATGAAGCAAGGGTGTATGGTAGTGAAGTTCTCACCTTGGACGCATGAATGTGCTACGGTTCCTAAGCCTGTTGGTATTATTTCTTGGCTTTGGCTTATAGGAATTCCACTGCAGTCTGGAACTTTGATACGTTCCAGTCTATTGTGTCCCCTTTTGGCATTCTTAGACAAGTGGATGCTAGGGCACTTGATATGCAGATGTTGTGTTATGCTTGGGTTCAGGTTCAGGTTGAGAATGTTGAGGCAGTTCCTGGCAGTACCATTATCAGAGTGGGAGGTCTTTGTTCCAGGGTGAGCATTGAGAGAGAAGTTCCAGCAGTGTCTTCTTCAGAGATGCCCAAGATGATGGATTGGTCTTGGGTGGAAGGGGAAGCTGAGTACAGGAATAATAAGCATAATAGAGTTTCAAAAAGCCAAAAGAATTTGCCCGAGTTGACAATTCCGGCGAGATCAAGGACTTCGGGTTTTTCATGACTCAGTTCAGAAGGCTCGGTCGCAATTGAAGTGAGTGAGTCGGGGAAAACTGAATCTTTGTTCGGATGATTCTTTATCTAGTGATTTTAGGGGAAGCCTGATTACAGAGGCAGGGTTCCAAGACAGGGGTATGATTTCTTCATGTTAGACAAAGTGTCTCGAGGCTGATGCAGCATTGGTCGAGGTGGTGGCAGTGAGATGGTCAGATGAGGGGGACACTTCCCAAATAGATGATCTTCCTCAAGCCTGTCATCCGACTGCAGAGCGACAATTTCGTTCAATCAGGGTGGTTCGAGGTTCGGGTCGAGAAGATCAATAGTCCCAGTCCTCGACTGGTCCGAATAACTCTCGGCTAGATCCGATAGCCCATGGTTCGGGTAAGTCATTCAGATCCAACACTATTTCACTCAGACTAGAGCCGGATTCTACTTCGATCGTCATTTTTGGGGTATCCGGTAAGTCATCCGGGTTTCCTACTTTGGAGACCTTACCCGTTTCCAGTTGCCCGATGGAGTCGTCGTCTTCCCCCAATATACTCAACTCTTCCACGGTCCGCTTGATTCGGGGCATGGACGAGAGTCTGTTGGAGTGTGATCCACTTCCCAGGAAGACAAAACCTTGGTTCGTTGGCCTCCTTATGACATCAAAAAGCCGTTAAGCCCTCTAGAAGACAAGTTTCACTAGTCGATAGGATCTGCAACATGTTCTGGGGAATCCAGACCTGCTGATGTTAATGGTATGAGGAAGCTGTTGCTTCCGAGTAGCTCCAACTATGTCGGTGGAGAGATGGTACCCTATAGGCCTTGGGTATCCCTTGATCCAGATGATCAGATGTGTATCATCCCTTGGTAGATGGGGTTCATCGGAGCTGCCGGAGATCTGAAGCATCTTAATCAAGTTCTTTAAGGGACTGGGGTTGAGCGGATGGAAGTGACACATAGGAATAAAGAGGAGAGCTCAGAGGATTACAATGGTCAAGGACTAATGGCAGTGGCAGTCATAAATTCAAAAGAAGCTGGATTTTGGTCTGATGATATTATCAGTGCTGTTGGGAATATGGTTGATATTTCTTTTAGTGGGAAAGAAGAGACTGTCAGAAAATTTCTGAGAAAGATCAAACGGGATCTTAATCTTGCTCGTAGTTCAACTAAAAGAGGCAGTGGAGGTGGAATCAAGATTGGTAGCAAAGAATTAGCCTATCTTCAAAATAATTTACAGCTGGAGGGTTTGAGGCCTAGAAAGTTAATGGAGAAGGGGATATCTTCGCTGTCCAGATGAATATTGTATCTTGGAATGTTAGAGGATTGAAGGGTCTCAATAAAGTTAGGGAAATTAAGTCTATTCCTCAGAGAAATAAAGTGGATTTATTTTGCATCCAAGAAACTAAGGTCACAAACTTTAGCTCAGAAGATATTTCAAAACTGGGTGGCAACAAACTGCAGGGGTGGATTGCTAAGCCAGCAGATGGTTTGAAGGGAGGTATTTTGATACTTTGGGTTATAAATATTCTCCAGTGTGTCAGTACTTAAATTGGAACCTATTGTGTTGCTGCAGGGGTGGATTGCTAAGCCAGCAGATGGTTTGAAGGGAGGTATTTTGATACTTTGGGTTATAAATATTCTCCAGTGTGTCAGTACTTAAATTGGAACCTATTGTGTTTCTATTGAATTCACGCATACGGAGAAAAAGTTTCTGTAGACTTTTACTGGTGTTTATGGACCACCAAGATCTGGAAGAGAAAAAACATTTTTTGCAGAATTAACAACACTTAAAAATGAAAGTTCAGATAACTGGTTCATAGGAGGAGATTTCAATACTGTCCGATATCCAGGAGAAAGATCTAATCAGAAGTGATGGTCACTGGAAATGGAAATTTTTGGAGACGGTTAATTATTCTCAGATGATTGAGGTGGAACTTTCTAATCTTTCATTCACCTGGAATGGCAAATCTAAACTGGACAGATTTTCTGTAACTGTGGAATGGCAAAAGAAATTTGGCAGCTTCAGAGCTAAAAGCCTTCCTAGAGTTCTTTCAGATCATAATCCTCTGCTATATTCAGGAAGTGACAGAAGAAGAAGAGACAGAATAAACTTGCATGGGTTAGGCATGAGGGTTTTCAAGAATTAGTCAAGGAGTGGTGGAATGGAGGTCCTCAGCACAATAATGCCTGCTTTAATTTTGTTATGAAGCTCAAATGGGTCAGAGACAGGATGAAGGAGTGGAATATTAAGACTTTTAGAGCAGTTGGGAAGATTAGACAGGATTTGCTTCATCAAATTGAGAAGTTTGAGCTTAAGAATGAGCAAGACACCAATTCGGAGAAGGATAGAGCTCAGTGGGATAGGTTAAAAAAACAATACAATGAATGGGCTTTGAGAAAGGAAATCAAATGGAAGCAGAGAGCAAAAGAAGTATGGTTGAAAGAAGGGGACAAAAACACATATTTTCATGCTATAGCCAGTGGTAAGAAGCAAAAAATCACCATACACCAGGTCAAAGTGGGGAATTCAGTAATTCAAGATGAGAAGGACATTAGTGAAGCTGCAGTGGATTTTTTTCAAAAATTGTTTAAAGAATAAGAAACATGGAGGCCTATGGTTGCCTGTGTTATCAAAGGCGCCCGAGGCGAACGCCTAGGCGACGAGGCGAGGCGAGGCGCTGGTATGGCGCCTCGCGTTCCCGCTTTTTTCCTAGACCGATCGCGGGAAACGCCTCGTTCGCCCAGGCGTTCGCCTATGCGCACCTTCGACGCCTTCAACGCCACTGGTGCCTTACCGGGCCCAACCTAGGAGAAGAAGCCCACCGAGCCCAACACGCTTCCGGTTCGATTTGAGCCCATACGAAACCGGCCCAGCGTACATAACCCTCCCCCCTTCACTCCACATCAAACCGAACCCTAACTCGTCCCTACGTCCCGATCCCCCCGACACGAGCGCAGCGGGCTTCCTCTCCGGCAACGACGGAAGCGGTAGCGGGAAGCGTCTCCGGCGATAGCCAGCTACTTCTCCAGCGACGGAGACGACGACGACGACGGCCGAGGCATGTAAGCCCTCTCTCAGCCGCTCACACACTATCATTGTTTGTCTCTTCGTCTCTCTCTCTATCGCTCTCACTCATCGCCCCTCTCTCTCTCTCCTACGCACACTCTGTCTCACCCTCACTCTCTCTTGCTCTCTCTCTCTCTCTGACGCACACTCTGTCTCTCTCACTCTCTCTTGCTCTCTCTCTCTCTCACACACACACACACACAATCTGTCTCACTCTCACTCTCTCTGTCTCTCTCACTCTCTCTTGCTCTCTCTCTCTCTCTCACGCACACTATCTCTCCCTCTCTCTCTATCTCTCTCACTCTCTCTTGCTCTCTCTCTCTCTCACGCACACTCTGTATGTCTCTCCTTTCTCTCTGTCTGTCTCTCCCCGACCCCGCTGTCTGTCTCTCTATCTCTCTCTATCTCTCCATCTCTCTCTGTCTCTCCCCTCCCCCTACCCCTACTCTCTCTGTCTGTCTCTCCCACTCTCTCTTGCTCTTTGTCTCTCTGTCTGTCTCTCTATCTCTCTCTCTCTCTCTCCTCCCCCGACCCCCACTCTCTCTGAATGTCTCTCTCACTCTCTCTCGCTCTCTGTCTCTCTGTCTGTCTCTCTCAATCTCTCTGCCTCTCTCTGTCTGTCTGTACATTTATATTGTATTTGCTTAGCATTTCGTTGATAAATTTTCATTATGGTGGATTTTAATTAGTAGCAAAATGTCCATGAATTTGTTGATAACATCTTTGAATGATTAAAATTTATTTCAATTAAATTTATTTAAAATTATTTGGTTATATTTAATAATTTGAGTGAATGAATATGTCATTATGTATGATTATATTTATGTTTTTGACATTTTGTATAGTAAGTAAATTATAAATATATATATTTTTTAAAATGTCACCTCAAACTCCTAGGCCATCGCCTAGGCGTTAAAGGCTGAGGCGACCCCCTGGTCCCCTCGGTCGCCTCTCGCCTCTGACTACATAGATGGTTGCAGGTAATTTTTTAAATAGATTTTCACAGAAGAAGAAATTTAAAAAGCAGTATAGCATGGAACCTAACAAATCCCCAGGACTGGATGAATTCACTATGGGTTTTAATCAGAGGTTATAAAGGAGGATCTGATAGCAGCAGTGAAAGATTTTGAAGATAGACCTTGGGATATCAGGTACTTCAATTCCACCTTCATTGTGTTCATTCCGAAGAAAGAAGAGGCAGAATCCATCTCTGATTACAGGCTCATCAGTCTTTTAAATGGCAACTTCAAGATTATTACAAAAGCTTCGGCCTTTAGACTTGAAGAAGTCATATGTGACGTGGTGGACAATAATCAATCAGCCTTTATTCAAGGGAGACTTATCCTTGACAATTTTATGGCAACCTATGAGTGTATTCATGACCAAAAATCTCGGAAAAAGGAATGTCTGGTTTTAAAGATTGATTTTGAGAAAGCACATAACTGAATTAATTGGAGGTGCCTTTACAGAGTAATGGAGCTAATGAGGTTCAGAGATAAGTGGATTAAATGGGTTCAGAACTGCTTGGAGACGGCAAGGTTTTCTATTTTGATCAATGGATCTCCATACGACTTCTTTGGCAGCACGAGAGGACTAAGGCAAAAAGATCCTCTGTCTCCTCTTCTCTTCCTCCTTGTTGGGCAGGCTCTTAGTATGATGTGGGGAAAAGCTACAACAAGTGGAATCATTGAAGGAGTTAAGGTGAGAAGAATGGACGAGGAGGTGACTCATCTGCAATATGCAGATGATACAATCCTGTTCTCATCAGCCAAGGTGTAGAAAATAAATGTCTGAAGATTATCCTTAAGATGTTAGAAGCTGTCACTGGTCTCGAGATCAATTTTTCTAAGAGTGACTAGTAGCTTTGAATGTGCCAGAGGAGAGGAAACCTGTGATTGCTCAGCTGCTGGGAGTGAAGTGGACTTCTTTTCCTATGAGATATCCAGGTCTTCCCTTATCTGATGGGAACCTTAAGAGCTCTGCATCGAATTTTCTGGTTAAGAAGTTTGAAGACAGATTAGAAGGGTGGAAGGGTAAGCTTCTGTCAGTGAGAGGTAGATGGATCCTCTCTAAAGTTGTGCTGTCTAGCTTAGCCACATATTACCTTCCTAATTTTAAAATACCAGTTACAGTTTCCAAAAAGAGAGAATCTATCAGAGCAGCATTCATCTGGAAAGGAAAGGGTACAAAAGAGAAAGGGATACATAATATCCAACGGAGACATGTATGCAGGTCAAAAGAAGAGGGAGGAGTAGACCTATTACCTATTCAGGTCTTCAATAAGGCACCGCTGACTAAATGGATGTGGAGGCTAGACAGGGAAGACCAGGCTTTGTGGGCAAATATCATTAGGAAGAAGTATTCTTTGGAGGAGGGTACTTGGATTGTTGATGGTCACCACAATAGATCGGTGTCCCCAATTTGGAAAGGCATTATTAGCAATTTAGATTTCTTCAAGTGCTCAACCTACATCAAGATTGGTAATGGACAAGTAACTAGATTTTTTGAGGATTCTTGGACTGATCATTTGCCTCTTAAAGAGAAGTTTCAGCACTGTATAATATTTTTGCCACAGCAAATAAAAAATCAGTGAGCTCAGAATTCAAGCAGGATCTGGAATATTGTGGGATATTACTTTTTACAGAAATTTGCAGGAGGGTGAGATAAAAGATTTTCTTGATTTGAACTCACTTTTGGTCAACTGTCAACTGCATGCAGAGGAGAAAGATATCGGAATCTGGAAATGGGATTCACAAGGAATCTTCACTGTTAAAACTGCTGCATAGGTACTTAGTACAGGAGGTAGAAAAGTCAGTCGGTGTACTCATGTTTGGAATAAGAATTTACCTATGAAAATCAGAATTTTTATGTGAAAGATGGCATGGGGTAGAATGTCTACATGTGACAAATCAAAATAGATTAGGGGAAATATAAGAGATTCCTGCAGTTTTTGTGGACTGTTTCAGGAAACAATGGACCATGTTTTTGTGGAATGCGGCATCATTCAATACTTGTGGAAGATTTTCTTTACAGCTTTTCTTATGCAGCAGGAATACTTCCATAGCATTCAGAACCTTATTGATAAATGGGCTTTGTTATGTCCAATTGAGCAAGAACTCAAGATATAGAATATGATTCTACCGGCCATGCTGTGGGCAATTTGGAAAGCAAGGAACAACAAAATATTCAACAAGAAGTTTGAAAAATAAGATGAAGTCATTGCTAACGCTATACACTTTCTCATGGAATGGGCTTTTCAGAATTCAGATACATCTCTCAGACATTCAAAGCTGATTGACATGCTTAATGGGTGGGGCAAATTCTGTTTGTAATTGTGGAGTCATTGTTTTCTCCTTTTTGTCTCCTTCAAGAGATGGGGATTTTGCATGTGTTCTGGTCTGTATCTGGGATCAATTGCATCTCAGGTCTCTACTATCTTGGTAGATTCCTATCCCACCGTTTTTGGTTTATGTAATAGTCTTTTTTCTGAAATGAATAGTGGCTTTTAGACACCTTCCAAAAAAATAAATAATAATAATCAACTTTAGCTCTATGAGCATCCCCTACAACAAAAACCAGAAAGAAAAAAAGAAACCTTGTAGATTTTCAATCAAAACAAAGTCTGGTTGTTGTAATAAAAAATGTGTTAGTAATTATCTATCTAACAAAAAATGTAAGGGAGTTTAATAGACAATAGAAACAAACCTAAAAGCCCTCGCCCTAAAATTAAGGTGTAAGGACCCTAATCTATGATTTCACCAATGAGATAAAGATATTTTCTACATAAAGCCCCATCATAACAATAATTCTTATGTGAGAAATAAAGACCAATAAATCTATAGTCATTAAAATTGTGTGACAGCAAATTTTAAAGAAATTACTAAAAAAGGGAAAGAATAATTCTTAGCTAAGCATGCGAAGCCATTTCTCAAAGCATTACAAACAATTACCCGAATTAATTAAATGAAGAAGAAAGAGTTGCCATTTCTCATAACAATAATTCTTATGTGAGAAATAAAGACCAATAAATCTATAGTCATTAAAATTGTGTGACGGCAAATTTTAAAGAAATTACTAAAAAAGGGAAAGAATAATTCTTAGCTAAGCATGCGAAGCCATTTCTCAAAGCATTACAAACAATTACCCGAATTAATTAAATGAAGAAGAAAGAGTTGCAACTAAAATCCCAAAGAACAAAAACGATATCCTCCTATACAAAAGGCACCAAGCAGGTGCAACTCAATAAAACTCACAAATCCCTCAGAAAGATCAAAATAGGAGGATATACAAGCATTGTTTTTGCACAAAAACATGGCTCACTCACTCTCTCCCCAATAAAAGAAGCGAGCCGAGTGGGCACAACAGCTTTCTTCCTAAATATTCTTCAATTTCTTTCAGCTATTCAGCTATTCTATGTATGTACCACTGGATGGGGATGTGCCAGGTTTGGCTAACCCCATGTCCATCCCAAGGCTTGGCAATTTACATGTGCCTTGAGACCCTTGCTTTATCTGGGTCAGGCCCCTCCATACTTGAAAAATGGGGGTTTTCCATGGTGATGCAGCAACAGAGCAGTGTGTTGGAGCTGGTCCGATGGACGAGTATGGCCGTATTGGTATTGCTACCAGTATCGAAGGGTACAAATACCGATACTGATACGTATTGGCCAGTACCGGCCAATAAAAAATATTTAATGTTTTTTCTTAACTACAAAGACCGGTACCAATACCCGACAATATCAGTACCGGGCAAGGCCGACACCCATACGTATTGGTATCGGCGGATACTGCCAACCATGCCGATGGACAATAGGTTGTAGCTTACTGTTTTCTTAGCGCATAGCATTAGAGCAACCAAAAGTTGGAACCCAGGTGACTAATGGGGACGGATAGCATGGATGCTAAAGCATAAGGTGGATTTGGGGGCATCCACTACAGCGATGTTGTCGTGCAGTATTCTATGTAATGTTCCACTCCTATCAACCGAAGGCCTATAAGTCTGACCTTTGCCCCCTGGCTCTAAGAGAATGACAATGGCCATAACACCACCATTCAGAGAATGTAAGCACAGAAAGAATGCCATTATGCAGCTTATATATATATATATTAGGAACGAGCTATTACCTTTTTCTCTATCCAGGACATGATTTAAAGATTTAAAATATAAAATAAATGTTATGTGTTGCGGGCCTGCGGCACCTTCAACGCCAAAAATCATGGGAGGGTAAGGTAAGTGACTCAAAAAAGGCGTACAGAAATATTTTGAAAAATAAAAACCATTTAAAAAATATAAAAGCACTAGCCGTCGGACCGATAATCCAACAATAGTGTTACGATGGGCAGAGGTTTCACCTAGCAAAACTCTTGCATGCAGCGGGAGTTAACGCTAGTGGGGCCCATATTCCTCCCACTTCTTCGCACATCTTCCATTGAGTTTTTTCACCTTTTAATCTTTAGATCGGACTCTAACTATAAACAGAGAATGATTAACAAGAACTTCTCTATGACCTCATTTTAGATGCACCTTTTTGCGGGTTTTAAACACCTTAATTAGGAATTAAAACTAAAACCCCAAGGAATGAGAACAACCCTAGGCGCTAATTATGGTATTTTTCTAATTTTTATTTTAAAAAATTTTAAATATATTTTTTGTATGCACCTGATCGCAAGGAATTCCGGATCGGATCGGGTCCCCGAATCGGGACCCGCAGATCCCGATCCGACCCGGATCGGATCGGTCGAGTCGGCCGATCCAGATAAAGTATGGCCAGTCCGACTCGGCCAGATTAAAAAATAATAAAAAATTAAAAAAAATCAGAAAAAATCAGGAAAAAATAAAAATAAAAACAGAAAAAATTACATACATATTTCAATTGATGTACAATAAGAATGAATGCAGTTCATGTACATCCATAAAAAACCCTAAAACCCTAAACCCTAAACCCTAAACCCTAAACCCTAAAACCCTAAACCCTAAACCCTAAACCCTAAACCCTAAACCCTAAACCCTAAACCCTAAACCCTTAACCCTTAACCCTTAACCCTTAACCCTTAACCCTTAACCCTTAACCCCTAAACCCTAAACCCTAAACCCTAAAACCCTAAAACCCTAAAACCCTAAACCCTAAACCCTAAACCCCTAAACCCTTAAACCTTAAGGGGGGGATCGGGACCGGCCCGAACCGGACCAGATCGGGTCCGGACCGGCCGATCTGGCCGGTCCGGCCCCGATGTGGTCCGGTTCGGGCCGATTTCGGCCGTTTTTTTTTTTTTTTTTTCAAATCAGTGGGGGGGAACAGTGAAATCCCCCCCGAATCGGATCGGAACCCGCCGATTCCGATCCGAATCGGCCGATTCGGATCAGAATCGGCCGATTCGGATCAGAATCGGCCGATTCCGCAATCCATGCCTGATCGGATGGCTATTGTTGAATTTTACAATCAGACGGTAGAATTTAAATCCCAAGGAATGGGAGCCACCCAAGGGTTGTAATTGAATATTTAAAAGCTTTTAATGATTTTTAGTTTTTAACATGGGGATAGGGAAGATTTCAGGTGGGGGTGCATCTATGTTAGATACGCCAGGAGGCACATTGGAATTTGATCATTTCCTTTATATAAATATATATAAATATATATATATATATATATATAGAGAGAGAGAGAGAGAGAGAAAGGGGTCCATTGCCACCGGTGGCAAAATAAGAACGGTGCCAGCTACACCAAAAACACCATAGACGAACTTTATTTTTTAATCTAAACGGTTAAACCTTCTAAAATATATGAAAACTACATACATATAGAAAATCATGCCATCCTAACATCCAAAGCCATAGATTAGATGGTACTATATGCCATTATATAGACTAGCCAATTTGTACACCTTTGATGCATAGAAAATAATTGTCAAATGCATCTAGTTTTTATTTCACAAATGGTTTTTTTAGTAGATAGGATTTAATGATGTGGATTAAAAATTAAAGTTCGTTTAAGTTGTTTTAGAGTAGGTGCCACCATTCTTATTTTGCCACTGGTGGCAATGGAACCCTATTCATATCCGCTGAGAGCATATTATATTTATATCTGCTGGGAGCATATCATATTTTGTAGGGGTGTTGCGGCCCCTTTTGAGCGGGGCGCTAGAGTTTTTTGCCGTTGGCGTGATTGGCTAGGAGGTGGTCATAGACGATGGAGTAGTAACAGGTCCCGGACATGGTGAAAACAACCTTGGCCTCGTACCAGACCCCATACAAGCCCTTATTGCCCCAGCCACATCTACTTCATCGCCCTTAGAAAACCTTGTTACCCTCCCCCGTCCCCCACCACTTTGCCATAAGTGCAAAGAGCTTTGGACAAGCGACAGTAATGGGACCTTAGTGGTGGGTGGACTTAGGACTTCCTCCCATAGACGCACTAGGAATCTAGAGCTCAAAAAGTTTAGTTCGAGATAGGAAGCCTGATTGTTTTATTGTTGCTCATAATAATCATGTTCAAAACATATGTAAATGCTTAGTAGGCTGGGACATGTGAAGTGATCTTGGCATGGTGCGCTTATGACGGCCGGTTTACCTTTGGCTAGGGATGTTTGACATAGAATATGTAATCTAATTAAATATTCTTACCTCAAGAAAGGTCGCAAGCCAGTTGAGCCGATCGGGGTCAAGCTCGAGCTTGGCTCGCTTGATCAGACAAATCTAAATTAAAGCTCGAGCTTAGTTCGATTGGTTGAATGAGAGGAGCTAAAGTAAGCTTAACTCAAGCTGAGCTCAAGTAGCTCGTGGCCATGCCTAGGTCCAACTACTTATTAAAAACTGCAAATGTTATATATGTTAATGTTAGAAACTAGAGGAGGAGCAAGAATTTAACACTGTACCTAAAAGGAGATTCATTGAAGTTTAAATTGTTGCTGAGATATTATCGAGTTGCCCCCAATTTGATGCCTTCTACATGCTAAGAACTACAAATCCTATGTTAAAGTTGGAAACCAAAGGAGGAGAAATAATGCAACCTTACCTAAAAGGAGATTTATCGAAGTCCGAATTGCTGCCGAGATATTGTCAAGATGCCTCCAATTTGATGCTTCCTACTTATAATGAATTACAAATCTTATGTCAAAGTTAGAAACCAAAGGCAAAGTAGGGATGTACTACCTTACCTAAAAGTAGATTTATTGAAATCTGAGCAACTACTAAGACACTATCGTGCTACCCCCAATTTGATGCCTCCAACTACCTACTAAAAATTGCAAATCTTATCTATATTAAACATAGAAACCAAGAATGTGTCACCATACGTAAAAAGAGATTCAATGAAGTTCAAGTTGCTATTGAGATATTTGTCGAATTGCCCCTAATTTGATGCCTTTCACTTACAAAGAACTACAAATCTTATGTTTCGAAAATTGAGAAGGAACGTATCATACTTACGTTTAAGTTAAAAATCAAAGGATGAGCAAGATTGTATTACCTTGCTTGAAAGGAGATTCATCCAAATCCGAGTTGCTACTGAGATATCATCAAGCTACCCCGATTTGATGCCCCCAAGTGCTTACTAAAAACTGCAAATGTTATTATCTATATAAAGGTTAGAAACCAAAGAAAAAGTAGGAATGTATCACCTTACTGGAAAGGAGACTCTTCGAAGTTTAAGTTGCCACTTAGATTTTGTCAAACTGCCTCCAATTCAAGTTGCAACTAATATTTTGTTGAGTTGCACCCAATCTGATGACTGCAATTACATTCTAAAAGCTGCAAATAAAATAAATATTAAAGTTAGAAGAAACCAATGGAGCTGAAATGTATGATCTTATTCGAAAAAGGGATTATTGAAGTCCGAGTTGCAACTGAGATTTTATCGAGTTGCACCGAATTTAATGATTGCAACTATTTATTAAAAGGTGTAAATCTTACATATGTTAAAATTATATACAAAAGGAGGAGCAAGAATGTATCATCTTACCTAAAAGGAGATTCATCGAAGTCTCTATTGTTACTGAGATACTGTCGAGCTGCTCCTAATTCAATGCCTTCTACTTACTTGAAAGGCGGATGTATCACCTTACTTGAAAGGCGATTCATCGAAGTTCTAGTCGCTAGTTAGATTTTGTCAACCTCCCCACGATTTGATACATCCTACTTACTAGAAATCAAAGGAGCAAGAATGTATTAGCTTACTTGAAAGGAGATTCATCGAAATTTGACTTGCTGCACAAATATTGTCGATCTGCCTACGATTTGATATCTCCAACCACTTGTTAAAAACTGCAAATCTTATTTATGCTAAAGTTAAAGCCTAAGGGAGGAGAAGGAATGCATCATCTTACCTGAAAGCATATTCATCGAAGTCCGAGTTCCCACTGACCTTTTGTTGAGCTGACCCCAATTTGATGCCCCCTACTGACAAGGAGCTAAATCATATGTTAAAGTTAGAAATCAAAAGTGGAGCAAGAATGTGCTACCTTACATAGAAGGAGAATCATCAAAATTTGAGCTGCTGCTTAGATATTGTCAAGTTGCCTCCGATTTGTTGCCACCAACTATTTACTAAAAATTACAAATCTTTTATGTTAAAGTTAGAAAGCAAAGGAACAGTAGGAATGCATCACCTTACTTGAAAGTAGATTCTTCGAACTCCAATTTGCTGCCAAGATATTCTTGAGTTGTTCCCTAATTTGATGGCTCTAACTAATTAGTAAAGACTATAAAAATTATCTATTTGAGTTAAAAATAAAGGAGAAGTAGGAATCTAAGACCATACTTGAAAGGAGATTCATTGAAGTTCGAGTTGTTCTTGAAATATTGTTGAGCTGCCCCAAATATGATGTCTTCCAACTCACTAGGAACCACAAATCTTACGGAAAAGTTAAAGAAACCAAAGGAGGAGCTATATCACCTTTCTAAGAGCAGATTCATCGAAGTCCAAGTTGCTGCTGAGATATTACCGAGTAGCCTCCAATTTGATGCTTCCAACTAACTAGGAACTACAAATCTTATTATGTTAAAGCTAGAAGCTGAATGAAGAGCATGAATGTATCACCTTAACTGAAAGGTTATTCATCAAAATCAGAGTTGCTACTGAGATATTGTCGAATTGTCCCAATTGAAGGCCTTCTACTTACTAGGAACTACAAATCATATGTTCAATTTGGAAACCAAAAGAGGAGCATGAATGTATCACCTTATCAGATAAGAGATTCATCCAAGTCCGAGTTGTTGCTGAGATATTGTCGACTCACCTTTAATTTGATGCCTCCACTTCCTACGAACTACAAACTTATATGAAAGCTAGAAACCAAAAGAGAAGCAAGAATGTATCACCTTACCTAAAAGGAGATCCATCGAAATCCGAACTGCTGCTAAGATATTGCCGAGCTACTCCGAATTCGATGCCTCCAGCTACCTTCTAAAAACTGCAAATCTTATCTATGTTAAAGATAAAAACCAAAGGAGGAGAAGACATGTATTAGCATACCTAAAGGAGATTCATTAAAGTTCGAGTTGAAGATTCACCTTACCTAATGAGGAGCAAGAATGTATCACCTTACCTAAAAGGAGATTTACCAAAGTCTGAGTTTTGGCGGAGATGTTGTCGAGCTGCCCCGGATTTGATGCCTCCAACTACTTACTAGAATATGCAAATATTATTCTATGTAAAACTTAGAAACCTAACGAGCAGTAAGAATGTATCACCTTACCTGAAAGGTGATTTTTCAAAGTCTGAGTTGTTGTTGAGATATAGTCGAGCTGCCCCTAAATTGATGCCTCCTACACACTAATAGGAACTACAAATCTTAACCAAAAGGAGGAGCAAAAAGGTATCACCAAACCTGAAAGGTGATTTCCTGAAAGCATATTGTCGAGCTGCCCCCAATTTATGGGCTCCAACTAGGGGTGGCCACGAGCCGAGCTAAGCCGAGCTACAACTCGTTCGAGCTAAACTTTAGGATTATTCGAGCTCGTGGTTGAGCCTGAGGCGAACCCAAGCACATTTTGTGGGCTCGAGATTGACTCGCCGAGAACGAAACTCAGCTCGAATTTAGCCAAGCTCAGCTCGCTAGAGCGCTATTAAGTTAACTAAACCAAAAAACTAAGTTCACCCAACTCGAAAAAGTCAAATCGCTAAGCTCGAGAAGGTACAATAGAGGGAGGCTTCATATTTAAAAAGAAAGTTGGGTGAAGTTTTTGTAAAGTAACCGATGTCAGACTAAGACCCAAATATGAATCCTACCTTGGGGGGGTGCACGGAGAGGAGGCTCACCTGTGTACTCCCGTCACGATGGACCCACACATCATAAACCCACTCCAAGTTGGTTTGGAGCCTTTGAGGTCCCTTGCCCCGAACTTCATCTTCTCTTGCAGGCTAGAGAAGCACACCGTGTAGCAACTCCCACTTCCTCGGGTGGGCTCAACTACCACCACCGCCCTCATCTACCACCCAATGTTGCACCAACCTACGAGGCCTCTATAGGCTAGTGCAACGCAAACGACATGCTACAACAAAGGGGCAATGTTGCATGTACCCAATTGCCATGATCTCCTAGAGTGAGCAGGGCGCTAGAGATTTTGCCGTCAGCGTGATTGGCCAGGATGTGGTTATAGACGACGGAGTGGTAACAGGTCCTAGAAGTGGTGAAAACCACCTTGGCCTCGTACTAGGCCTCGTGCAAGCCCTTATCGCCCCAGCTGACATCTACTGCGTCGTCGTTGCAAAACCTTGTTACCCTCCCCCGTCCCCCACCACTTTGCCATCAGTGAAAAGAGCTTTGGACAAGTGACAGTAACGGGACCTTAGTGATGGGTGGACTTAGGACTTCCTCCCATAGACGCACTAGGAATCTGGAGCTCCAAAAGTATAGTTCGAGATAGGAAGCATGATTGTTTTATCATTGCTCATAATAATCATGTTCAAAACTTATGTAAACGCTTAATAGGCTGGGACCTTGGAAGTGATGCTGGCATGGTGCGCTTATAACGGTTGAAATGTCCTGGACATGGTGAAAACAACCTTAGCCTCATACCAGGCCCCGTGCAAGCCCCTATCGCCCAGCTCAGATCGACTTCGTCGTCGTTGGAAAACCTTGTTACCCTCCCCCGTCCCCCACCACTTTGCCATAAGTGCAAAGAGCTTTTGACAAGCGACAGTAACGGACCTTAGTGGTGGGTGGACCTAGGACTTCCTCCCATAAACGTACTAGGAATCTGGAGCTCCAAAAGTTTAGTTCGAGAAAGGAAGCCTGATTGTTTTATCATTGCTCATAATAATCATGTTCAAAACTTAATAAACGCTTAGTAGGTTGGGACCTTTGAAGTGATGCTGGCATGGTGCGCTTATGACGATTGGTTTACCTTTGGCTGGGGAAGTTTGATATAGAATATGTAATCTAATTAAATATTCTTACCGTGAGCAAGCTCGCGAGCCAGCCAAGCCGATCTAGGTCAAGTTCGAGCTTAGATCGTTTGATAAAACCAGCCTAAATTAAAACTCGAGCTGGGTTCGATTGGTTGAATGAGAGGACCTAAGGTAAGCTTAACTAAAGCTTAGCTCAAGTAGCTCACGAGCGGCAGCTCGTGGCCACCCCTAACTCCAACTACTTATTAAAAATTGCAAATGTTATCTATGTTAAAGTTAGAAACTAGAGGAGGAGCAAGAATTTATCACTGTATCAAAAAGAAGATTTATTGAAGTCTGAATTGTTGCTTAGATATTGTCGAGCTGCCCCCAATTTGATGCCTTCTACTTACTAGGAACTACAAATCCTATGTTAAAGTTGGAAACCAAAGCAGAAGTAATGTAACCTTACTTCAAAGGATATTTATCGAAGTCTAAGATATTGTCAAGTTGCCCCCAATTTGATGCTTTCTACTTACTATGAATTACAAATCTTATGTTAAAGTTAGAAACCAAAGGCAAAGCAGGGATGTATCACCTTACCTAAAAATAGATTCATTGAAATCCGAGCAACTGCCAAGATACTGTCATGCAACCCCCTATTTGATGCCTCCAGTTACCTACTAAAAACTGCAAATCTTATCTATATTAAACATAGAAACCAGGAATGCATCACCATACCTAAAAAGAGATTCATTGAAGTTCAAGTTGCTGCTGAGATATTGTCGAATTGCCCCCAATTTGATGCCTTCCACTTACTAAGAACTACAAATCTTATGTTTCGAAACCAAAGGAGAAGGAACGTATCATACTTAATCTGAAAGGAGATTCGTTAAAAGTCTGACTTGCTCCTAAGATATCGCTTAGCTACCCTTAATTTTATGGCGCCTACTTACTAAGAACTATAAATATTTACGTTTAAGTTAGAAATCAAAGGAGGAGCAAGACTGTATCACCTTGCTTGAAAGGAGATTCATCCAAATCCGAGTTGCTACTGAGATATCATCGAGCTACCCCGATTTGATGCCCCCAAGTGCTTACTAAAAACTGCAAATGTTATTATCTATGTAAAGGTTAGAAACCAAAGAAAAAGTAGAATGTATCACCTTACTAGAAAGGACTCTTCGAAGTTTAAGATACTACTTAGATTTTGTCAAACTGCCTCCAATTTAATGCCTCCTACATGCTAGAAACTACAAATCTTATGCTAAAATTAGAAACCAAAGGAGGAGCAATTATATATCACATTACCTGAAAGGAGATTCATCGAAGTTCAAGTTATAACTAATATTTTGTTGAGTTATCAGATGACTGCAATTACTTTCTAAAAGCTGCAAATCATATATATATTAAAGTTAAAAGAAACCAAAGGAGCAGAAATGTATGATTTTATTCGAAAGGGGATTATTGAAGTCCGAGTAGCTACTGAGATTTTATCGAGTTGCCCCAATTTAACGATTGCAACTATTTATTAAAAGGTGTAAATCTTATATATGTTAAAATTAGATACAAAAGGAGGAGCAAGAATGTATCATCTTACTTGAAAGGTGATTCATTAATGTCTCTATTGTTAATGAGATATCGTCGAGCTGCTCCTAATTCAATGCCTTCTACTTACGAGAAACGACAAATCTTACGCGGATGTATTACCTTACTTAGAAGGAGATTCATCGAAGTTCTAGTCGCTACATAGATTTCGTCAACCTTACCCCGATTTGATGCATCCTACTTATTAGAAATCAAAGGAGCAAGAATGTATTAGCTTACTTGAAAGGAGATTCATCAAAATGTGCACAGATATTGTCGATCTGCCTACTATTTGATATCTCCAACCACTTGTTAAAAACTGCAAATCTTATTTATGCTAAAGTTAGAGCCTAAGGGAGGAGAAGGAATGCATCATCTTACCTGAAAAAAAATTCATCAAACTCCAAGTTGCGACTGAGCTTTTGTTGAGCTGCCCCCAATTTGATGCCTCCTACTTACAAGGAGCTAAATCTTATGTTAATGTTAGAAGTCAAAAGTGGAGCAGGAATGTGCCACGTTATATAAAAGGAGAATCATCAAAATTTGAGTTGCTGCTTAGATATTGTCAAGTTGCCTTCAATTTGATGCCACCAACTATTTACTAAAAATTACATATCTTTTATGTTAAAGTTAAAAACCAAAGGAACAGTAGGAATGTATCACCTTATATGAAAATAGATTCTTCGAACACCAATTCGCTGCCAAGATATTCTAAAGTAGTTTCCTAATTTGATGGCTCCAACTAATTATTAAAGACTACAATTATTATCTATTTGAGTTAAAAAATAAAGGAGAAGTAGGAATCTAAGACCTTACTTGAAAGGAGATTCATCAAAGTTCTAGTTGTTCTTGAAATATTGTTGAGCTGCCCCAAATATGATGGCTTCCACTTACTAGGAACCACAAATCTTACGGTAAAGTTAAAGAAACCAAAGGAGGAGTTATATCACCTTTCTAAGAGGAGATTCATCGAAGTCCGAGTTCCCGCTAAGATATTACCGAGTAGCCTCCAATTTGATGCTTCAACTAACTAGGAACTACAAATCTTATCATGTTAAAGTTAGAAGCTGAATGATAAGCATGAATGTATCACCTTAACAGAGAGGTTATTCATCAAAATCAGAGTTGCTACTGAGATATTGTCGATTGTCCCAATTGAAGGCCTTCTACTTACTAAGAACTACAAATTATATGTTCAAGTTGGAAACCAAAAGAGGAGCATGAATGTATTACCTATCTGATAAGAGATTCATCCAAGTCCGAGTTGTTGCTGAGATATTGTCGACTCGCCTCCAATTTGATATCTTCACTTCCTACGAACTACAAACTTATGTGAAAGCTAGAAACCAAAAGAGAAGCAAGAATGTATCACCTTACCTAAAAGGAGATCCATCGAAATCCGAACTGCTGCTAAGATATTGCCGAGCTACTCCCACTTCGATGCCTCCAACTACCTTTTAAAAACTGCAAATCTTATCTACGTTAAAGATAAAAACCAAAGGAGGAGAAGACATGTATTACCTTACCTAAAGGAGATTCATTAAAGTTCGAGTTGAAGCTACGATAGTGTCAAATTGCCCCCAATTCGAGGCCTTCTACTTACTTGCAACTTCAAACCTCATGGTAAAGTTAGAAAGTAAAAGAGGTCTATGAATGTATCACTTTTCCTGGTTGAAGATTTTTTCGAAGTCCAAACTGCCCCCAATTTGATGCCTCCAACTACTTACTAAAACCTGGAGATCTTTCCCATGTCAAAGTTAGAAACCTAATGAGGAGCAAGAATGTATCACCTTACCTAAAAGGAGAATCACGTTTTATGGCGCCTATTTACTTAATACTTAATCTGAAAGGAGATTCGTTAAAAGTTTGACTTGCTGCAAGGATATCGCTTAGCTACCCTTAATTTTATGGCGCCTACTTACTAAGAACTATAAATATTTACGTTTAAGTTAGAAATCAAAGGAGGAGCAAGACTGTATCACCTTGCTTGAAAGGAGATTCATCCAAATCCGAGTTGCTACAGAGATATCATCGAGCTACCCCGATTTGATGCCCCCAAGTGCTTACTAAAAACTGCAAATGTTATTATCTATGTAAAGGTTAGAAACCAAAGAAAAAGTAGAATGTATCACCTTACTAGAAAGGACTCTTCGAAGTTTAAGTTACTACTTAGATTTTGTCAAACTGCCTCCAATTTAATGCCTCCTACATTCTAGAAACTACAAATCTTATGCTAAAATTAGAAACCAAAGGAGGAGCAAGTATATATCACATTACCTGAAAGGAGATTCATCGAAGTTCAAGTTATAACTAATATTTTGTTGAGTTATCAGATGACTGCAATTACTTTCTAAAAGCAGCAAATCATATATATATTAAAGTTAAAAGAAACCAAAGGAGCAGAAATGTATGATTTTATTCGAAAGGGGATTATTGAAGTCCGAGTAGCTACTGAGATTTTATCGAGTTGCCCCAATTTAACGATTGCAACTATTTATTAAAAGGTGTAAATCTTATATATGTTAAAATTAGATACAAAAGGAGGAGCAAGAATGTATCATCTTACTTGAAAGGTGATTCATTAATGTCTCTATTGTTAATGAGATATCGTCGAGCAGCTCCTAATTCAATGCCTTCTACTTACGAGAAACGACAAATCTTACGCGGATGTATTACCTTACTTAGAAGGAGATTCATCGAAGTTCTAGTCGCTACATAGATTTCGTCAACCTTACCCCGATTTGATGCATCCTACTTATTAGAAATCAAAGGAGCAAGAATGTATTAGCTTACTTGAAAGGAGATTCATCAAAATGTGCACAGATATTGTCGATCTGCCTACTATTTGATATCTCCAACCACTTGTTAAAAACTGCAAATCTTATTTATGCTAAAGTTAGAGCCTAAGGGAGGAGAAGGAATGCATCATCTTACCTGAAAAAAAATTCATCAAACTCCAAGTTGCGACTGAGCTTTTGTTGAGCTGCCCCCAATTTGATGCCTCCTACTTACAAGGAGCTAAATCTTATGTTAATGTTAGAAGTCAAAAGTGGAGCAGGAATGTGCCACGTTATATAAAAGGAGAATCATCAAAATTTGAGTTGTTGCTTAGATATTGTCAAGTTGCCTTCAATTTGATGCCACCAACTATTTACTAAAAATTACATATCTTTTATGTTAAAGTTAAAAACCAAAGGAACAGTAGGAATGTATCACCTTATATGAAAATAGATTCTTCGAACACCAATTCGCTGCCAAGATATTCTAAAGTAGTTTCCTAATTTGATGGCTCCAACTAATTATTAAAGACTACAATTATTATCTATTTGAGTTAAAAAATAAAGGAGAAGTAGGAATCTAAGACCTTACTTGAAAGGAGATTCATCAAAGTTCTAGTTGTTCTTGAAATATTGTTGAGCTGCCCCAAATATGATGGCTTCCACTTACTAGGAACCACAAATCTTACGGTAAAGTTAAGGAAACCAAAGGAGGAGTTATATCACCTTTCTAAGAGGAGATTCATCGAAGTCCGAGTTCCCGCTAAGATATTACCGAGTAGCCTCCAATTTGATGCTTCAACTAACTAGGAACTACAAATCTTATCATGTTAAAGTTAGAAGCTGAATGATAAGCATGAATGTATCACCTTAACAGAGAGGTTATTCATCAAAATCAGAGTTGCTACTGAGATATTGTCGATTGTCCCAATTGAAGGCCTTCTACTTACTAAGAACTACAAATTATATGTTCAAGTTGGAAACCAAAAGAGGAGCATGAATGTATTACCTATCTGATAAGAGATTCATCCAAGTCCGAGTTGTTGCTGAGATATTGTCGACTCGCCTCCAATTTGATATCTTCACTTCCTACGAACTACAAACTTATGTGAAAGCTAGAAACCAAAAGAGAAGCAAGAATGTATCACCTTACCTAAAAGGAGATCCATCGAAATCCGAACTGCTGCTAAGATATTGCCGAGCTACTCCCACTTCGATGCCTCCAACTACCTTTTAAAAACTGCAAATCTTATCTACGTTAAAGATAAAAACCAAAGGAGGAGAAGACATGTATTACCTTACCTAAAGGAGATTCATTAAAGTTCGAGTTGAAGCTACGATAGTGTCAAATTGCCCCCAATTCGAGGCCTTCTACTTACTTGCAACTTCAAACCTCATGGTAAAGTTAGAAAGTAAAAGAGGTCTATGAATGTATCACTTTTCCTGGTTGAAGAATTTTTCGAAGTCCAAACTGCCCCCAATTTGATGCCTCCAACTACTTACTAAAACCTGGAGATCTTTCCCATGTCAAAGTTAGAAACCTAATGAGGAGCAAGAATGTATCACCTTACCTAAAAGGAGAATCACGTTTTATGGCGCCTATTTACTTAATACTTAATCTGAAAGGAGATTCGTTAAAAGTTTGACTTGCTGCAAGGATATCGCTTAGCTACCCTTAATTTTATGGCGCCTATTTTTTTAATACTAAGAACTATAAATATTTACATTTAAGTTAGAAATCAAATGAGGAGCAAGACTGTATCACCTTGCTTGAAAGGAGATTCATCCAAATCCGAGTTGCTACTGAGATATCATCGAGCTACCCCGATTTGATGCCCCCAAGTGCTTACTAAAAACTGCAAATGTTATTATCTATGTAAAGGTTAGAAACCAAAGAAAAAGTAGAATGTATCACCTTACTGGAAAGGACTCTTCGAAGTTTAAGTTGCTACTTAGATTTTGTCAAACTGCCTCCAATTTAATGCCTCCTACATTCTAGAAACTACAAATCTTATGCAAAAATTAGAAACCAAAGGAGGAGCAATTGTGTATCACACTACCTGAAAGGAGATTCATCGAAGTTCAAGTTACAACTAATATTTTGTTGAGTTATCAGATGACTGCAATTACTTTCTAAAAGCTGCAAATCATATATATATTAAAGTTAGAAGAAACCAAAGAGCAAAAATGTATGATCTTATTCGAAAGGGGATTATTGAAGTCCGAGTAGCTACTGAGATTTTATCAAGTTGCCCTAATTTAATGATTGCAACTATTTATTAAAAGGTGTAAATCTTATATATGTTAAAATTAGATACAAAAGGAGGAGCAAGAATGTATCATCTTACCTGAAAGGTGATTCATTGATGTCTATTGTTACTGAGATATTGTCGAGCTGCTCTTAATTCAATGCCTTCTACTTACTAGAAACAACAAATCTTACGCGGATGTATCACACTACCTGAAAGGAGATTCATCGAAGTTCAAGTTACAACTAATATTTTGTTGAGTTATCGAAATTTGACTCGTTGCACAGATATTGTCGATCTGCCTACTATTTGATATCTCCAACCACTTGTTAAAAACTGCAAATCTTACTTATGCTAAAGTTAGAGCTTAAGGGAGGAGAAGGAATGCATCATCTTATATGAAAGCAAATTCATCGAAGTCCAAGTTGCTACTGAGCTTTTGTTGAACTGCCCCCAATTTGATGCCTTCTACTTACAAAGAGCTAAATTTTATGTTAATGTTAGAAATCAAAAGTGGAGCAAGAATGTGCCACCTTATATAAAAGGAGAATCATCAAAATTTGAGTTACTGCTTAGATATTGTCAAGTTGCCATTAATTTGATGCCACCAACTATTTACACAAAATTACAAATCTTTTATGTTAAAGTTAGAAACCAAAGGAACAGTAGAAATGTATCATCTTACTTGAAAGTAGATTCTTCGAACACCAATTTGCTGCCAAGATATTCTTAAGTTGTTCCCTAATTTGATGGCTCCAACTAATTATTAAAGACTACAATTATTATCTATTTGAGTTAGAAAATAAAGGAAAAACAAGAATCTAAGACCTTACTTGAAAGGAGATTCATCAAAGTTCGAGTTGTTCTTGAAATATTGTTGAGCTGCCTTAAATATGATGTCTTCCACTTACTAGGAACCATAAATCTTACGGTAAAGTTAAAAGTAACCAAAGGAGGAGCTATATCACCTTCATGAGAGGAGATTCATCGAAGTCCGAGTTGCTGCTGAGAAATTACCGAGTAGCCTCCAATTTGATGCTTCCAACTAACTAGGAATTACAAATCTTATTATGTTAAAGTTAGAAGCCGAATGAGAAGCATGAATCTATCACCTTAACAGAAAGGTTATTCATCAAAATCAGAGTTGCTACTGAGATATTGTCGAATTGTCCCAATTGAAGGCCTTCTACTTACTAGGAACTACAAATCATATGTTCAAGTTGGAAACCAAAAAAGGAGCACGGAAGTATCACCTTATATGATAAGAGATTCATCCTAGTCTGAGTTGTTGCTGAGATATTGTCGACTCGCCTCCAACTTGATGCCTCCACTTCCTACGAACTACAAACTTATGTGAAAGCTAGAAACCAAAAGAGAAGCAAGAATGTATCACCTTACCTAAAAGGAGATCCATCGAAATCTGAATTGCTGCTAAGATATTGCCGAGCTACTCCCACTTCGATGCCTTCAGCTATCTTCTAAAAACTGCAAATCTTATCTAAAGGAGATTCATTAAAGTTCGACTTGTAGCTAAGATAGTGTCAAATTGCCGCCAATTTGAGGCCTTCTACTTGCAACTTCAAACCTCATAGTAAAGTTAGGAAGTGAAAGAGGTCTATGAATGTATCACTTTTCCTGGTTGAAGATTTTTCCAAAGTCCAAACTGCCCCCAATTTGATGCCTCCAACTACTTACCAAAACTTGGAGATCATTTCCATGTCAAAGTTAGAAACCTAATGAGGAGTAAGAATGTATCACCTTACCTAAAAGGAGATTCACCAAAGTCTGAGTTTTGGTTGAGATGTTGTCGAGCTGCCCTAGATTTGATACCTCCAACTACTTACTAGAACATGCAAATATTTTTCTATGTTAAACTTAGAAACCTAAAGAGGAGTAAGAATGTATCACCTTATCCGAAAGGAGATTCTTCAAAATCTGAGTTGTTGTTGAGATATTATCGAGCTGCCCCCGAAATTGATGCCTCCTACTCACTAATAAGAACTACAAATCTTAAGCTAAAGGAGGAGCAAAAAGGTATCACCATACCTGAAAGTTGAATACCTAAAAGGATATTATCGAGCTGCCCCCAATTTGTGGGCTCCAACTAGGGGTCGCCACGAGCCGAGCTAAGCTGAGCTACAACTTGACTAGGATTATTCGAGCTCGAGCTTGAGCCCGAGCCGAACCCAAGCTTATTTGGTGGGCTCGAGATTGGCTCGCCGAGAAAGGAACTCAGCTCGAATTTAGCCAAGCTTAGCTCGCTAAAGCCCTATTAAGTTAACTCAATCAATAAACTAAGTTCACCCAACTCGAAACAGTCAAATCACTAAGCTCGGGAAGGTGCAATAGAGGGAGGCTTGAAATTTAAAGAGAAAGTTAAGTGAAGCTTTTGTAAAGTAACCGATGTTAGACTAATACCCAAATATGAATCCTACTTTGGGGGGGTGCACGGAGAGGAGGCTCGCCTATGTACTCCCGTCACGATGGACCCACACATCATCGACCCACTCAAAGTTGGTTTGGAGCCTTAGAGGTCCCTTGCCGCGAACTTCATCTTTTCTTGCAAGCAAGAGAAGCACACCGTGTAGCAACTCCCATTTCCTCGGGTGGGCTCAACTACCAGCACCGCCATCATCTACCACCCAATGTTACACCAGCCTACGAGGCCTCTATAGGTTGGTGCAGCGCAAACGGCCTACTATAGCAAGGGGGCAATGCTGCATGTACCCAAATGCCATGATCTCCTAGAGTGAGCAGGACGCCAGAGTTTTTGCCGTCAGCGTGATTGGCCAGGAGGTGGTTATAGACCACGGGGTGGTAACAGGTCTTGGAAATGGTGAAAACAACCTTGGCCTCGTACCAGGCCCCGTGCAAGCCCTTATCGCCCCAGCTCACATCTACTTCGTTGTCGTTGGAAAACCTTATTACCCTCCCCCGTCCCCCACCACTTTGCCATCAGTGCGAAGAGCTTTGGACAAGCGACAGTAACAGAACCTTAGTGGTGGGTGGACCTAGGACTTCCTCCCATAGACGCACTAGGAATCTGGAGCTCCAAAAGTATAGTTCGAGATAGGAAGCCTGATTGTTTTATCATTGATCATTATAATCATGTTCAAAACTTATGTAAACGCTTAATAGGTTGGGACCTTTGAAGTGATGCTAGTATGGTGCGCTTATGACGGTTGGTTTACCTTTGGCTGGGGAAGTTTAATATAGAATATGTAATCTAATTAAATATTCTTACCTCGAGCAAGCTCGCGAGCCAGCCGAACCGATCTAGGTCAAGCTCAAGCTTAGCTCGTTTGATCAGACAAGCCTAAATTAAAGCTCGAGCTTGGTTCGATTGGTTGAATGAGAGGACCTATGGTAAGCTTAACTAAAGCTGAGCTCAAGTAGCTCACGAGCGGCAGCTCGTGGCCACCCCTAACTCCAACTACCTATTAAAAATTGCAAATGTTATCTATGTTAAAGTTAGAAACTAGAGGATGAGCAAGAATTTATCATTGTACCTTAAAGAAGATTTATTGAAGTCTAAATTGTTGCTGAGATATTGTCGAGCTGCCCCCAATTTGATGCCTTCTACTTACTAGGAACTACAAATCCTATGTTAAAGTTGGAAACCAAAGGAAAAGTAACATAACCTTACTTCAAAGGAGATTTATCAAAGTCTAAGTTGCTGCTAAGATATTGTCAAGTTGCCCCCAATTTGATGATTCCTACTTAAAATGAATTACAAATCTTATGTTAAAGTTAGAAACCAAAGGCGAAGCAGGGATGTATCACCTTACCTAAAAGTAGAATCATTGAAATCCTAGCAACTGGTAAGATACTGTCGTGCTACCCCCAGTTTCATGCCTCCAGCTACCCACTAAAAATTGCAAATCTTATCTATATTAAACATAGAAACCAGGAATGTATCACCATACCTAAAAAGAGATTCATTGAAGTTCAAGTTGCTGCTGAGATATTGTCGAATTGCCCCCAATTTGATGCCTTCCACTTACTAAGAACTACAAATCTTATGTTTCGAAACCAAAGGAGAAGGAACGTATCATACTTAATCTGAAAGGAGATTCGTTAAAAGTTTGACTTGCTGCAAAGATATCGCTTAGCTACCCTTAATTTTATGGCGCCTATTTACTAAGAACTATAAATATTTACGTTTAAGTTAGAAATCAAAGGAGGAGAAAGATTGTATCACCTTGCTTGAAAGGAGATTCATCCAAATCCGAGTTACTACTAAGATATCATCAAGCTACCCCGATTTGATGCCTCCAAGTGCTTACAAAAAACTGTAAATCAGATTATCTATGTAAAGGTTAGAAACCAAGGAAAAAGTAGGAATGTATCACCTTACTGGAAAGGAGATTCTTCGAAGTTTGAGTTGCTAGTTAGATTTTGTCAAACCGGCCCCAATTTGACGCCTCCTACATACTAGCAGCTACAAATCTTATACTAAAGTTCGAAACTAAAGGTGGAGTAAGAATGTATCACTATACCTGGAAGGAGATTCATCGAAGTACAAGTTGCTAAGAATATTTTGTTGAGTTGCACCCAATCGGATGACTGCAATTACTTTCTAAAAGCTGCAAATCATATATATATATTAAAGTTAGAAGAAATATATGATCATACTCAAAAGGGGATTATTGATGCTCGAGTTGCTACTGAGATTTTATCGAGTTGCGTCCAATTTAATGATTGCAACTACTTATTAAAAGGTTTAATCTTATATATGTTAAAGTTAGATACAAAAGGAGGAATAAGAATGTATCATCTTGCCTGAAAGGTGATTCATCGAAATCTCTATTGTTACTGAGATATTGTCGAGTTGCTCCTAATTCAATGCCTTCTACTTACAAGAAACTACAAATCTTACGCGAATGTATCACCTTATTTGAAAGGAGATTCATCGAAGTCCAAGTCGCTACGTAGATTTTGTCAAGTTGCCCCCAATTTAATGCATCCTACTTACTAGAAATCAGAGGAAGAATGTATTAGCTTACTTGAAAGAAAAAACATCGAAATTTGATTGGCTGCAGAGATATTGTCGATCTGCCTAAGATTTGATAACTCCAACTCTTTATTAAAAACAGCAAATCTTATCTATGCTAAAGTTAGAACCTAAGGGTGGAGAAGGGATGCATCATCTTACTTGAAAGGAGAATCATCGAAGTCTAAGTTGCTACTGAGCTTTTGTTGAGTTGCCCCCAATATGATGCATCATCTTACCTGAAAGGATATTCATCAAAGTATGAGTTGCTACTGAGCTTTTGTTGAGTTTCCCCCAATTTGATGCCTCCTACTTACAAGGAACTAAATCTTATGTTAAAGTTAAAATCAAAAGTGGAGTAAGAATGTATTACCTTACCTGAAAGGATAATCATCAAAATATGAGTTGTTGCTTAGATATTGTCAAGTTGCCCCCGATTTGACGCCACCAACTATTTACGAAATATTACAAATCTTTTATGTTAAAGTTAGAAACTAAAGGAAGAGCAGGAATATATCACTGTACTTCAAAGTAGACTCATTGAACCCCAATATGCTACTAAGATATTCTTGAGTTGTCCCCTAATTTAATGGCTCCAACTAATTATTAGAGACTACATATATTATCTATTTGAGTTAGAAAGTAAAGGAGAAGTAAGCTGCCCCCAATATGATGCCTTTCGCTTACCAGGAACTACAAATCTTACGGCAAAATTAAAGAAACCAAAGGAAGAGCTATATCACCTTTCGAAGAGGAGATTCATCGAAGTCCGAGTTGATGCTAAGATATTGCCTAGTTGCCTCAAATTTGATGCCTTCTAGAAATCTTATTATGTTTAAGTTAAAGTCAAATTAGCAGGAATCTATCACCTTGCCTGAAAGGACATTCATCAAAATCAGAGGTGCTACTGAGATACTGTTGAATTGTCTCAAACGGATGCCTTCTACTTACTAGGAAACACAAATCATATGTTCAAGTTGCAAACCAAAAGATAGTGTCGAATTGCTCCCAGTTTGAGGGCTTCTACAAAGTTAGAAACCGAAAGAGGAGTATGAATGTATCACCTTTCTTGGTTGAAGATTTTTTCGAAGTCTAAATTGCCCCCAATTTGATGCCTCCAACTACTTTCTAAAACCAGGAGATCTTTTCCATGTCAAAGTTAGAAACCTAATGAGGAGTAAGAATGTATCACCTTACCTAAAAGGAGATTCACCAAAGTCTGAGTTTTGGCTGAGATGTTGTCGAACTACCCCTAATTTGATGCCTCCAACTACTTACTAGAACATACAAATCTTTTTCTATGTTAAAGTTAGAAACCTAAGGAGGAGTAAGAATGTATCACCTTATCCAAAAGGAGATTCTTCAAAGTATTGAGTTGCTCGTTGAGATATAGTCGAACAGCCCTAAATTGATGCTTCCGACTCACTACTAGGAACTACAAATCTTAAGTTAAAGGAGGAGCAAAAAGGTATCATCAAACCTAAAAGGAGATTACCTGCAAGGATATTGTCGAGCTACCCCCAATTTGTGGTCTTCAACTAGGGGTGGCCACGAGCCGAGCTAAGCCGAGCTACAACTCGCTCGAGGTAAACTTGACAAAGATTATTCGAGCTCGAGCTTGAGCCCGAGCCAAACCCAAGCACATTTTGTGGGCTCGAGCTTAGCTCGCCGAGAAAGGAACTCAGCTCAAATTAGGCCGAGCTAAGCTCGTTATAGCACTATTAAGTTAACTCAGCCAATAAACTAAGTTCACCCAACTCGAAACAGTCAAATCGCTAAGCTCGGGAAGGTGCAATAGAGGGAAGCTTAAGATTTAAAGAGAAAGTTGGGTGAAGTTTTTGTAAAGTAACTGATGTCAGACTAAGGCCCAAATATGAATCCTATCTTGGGAGGGTGCACAGAGAGGAGACTTGCCTGTGTACTCCCATCACGATGGACCCACACATCATCGACCCACTCCAAGTTGGTTTGGAGCCTTAGAGGTCCCGTGCTGCGAACTTCATCTTCTCTTACAGGCTAGAGAAGCACACCGCGTAACAACTCCCACTTCCTCAAGTGGGCTCAGCTACCACCACTGCCCTCATCTACCACCCAATGTTGCACCAGCCTACGAGGCCTCTATAGGCTGGTGCAACGCAAACAGCCTGGTATAGCAAGGGGGAAATGTTGCGTGTACCCAAATGCCATGATCTCCTAAAGTGAGCGGGGCGCCAGAGTTTTTGTCGTCAACGCGATTGGCTAGCAGGCGGTCATAGACGACGGAGTGGTAACAGGTCCTGGACATGGTGGAAACAACCTTGGCCTCGTACCAGGCCCCATGCAAGCCCTTATCGCCCCAGCTCACATCTACTTCGTCGCCGTTGGAAAACCATGTTACCCTCCCCCGTCCCCCACCACTTTGCCAGAAGTGCAAAGAGCTTTGGACTAGCGAAACTAATGGGACCTTAGTGGCAGGTGGACCTAGGACTACCTCCCATAGATGCACTAGGAATCTAGAGCTCCAACAGTTTAGTTCGAGATAGGAAGCATGATTGTTTTATCATTGCTCATAATAATCATGTTCAAAACTTATGTAAACGCTTAGTAGGCTAGAACCTGTGAAGTGATGTTGGCGTGGTGCGCGTATGACGGTTGGTTTACCTTGGGCTAGGGAAGTTTGGTATAGAATATGTAATCTAATTAAATATTCTTACCTCGAGCAAGCTCGCGAGCCATCCGAGCCGATCTGGGTCAAGCTCGAGCTTGGCTCGTTTGATCAAACAAGCCTAAATTAAAGCTCGAGCTTGGTTCGATTGGTTGAATGAGAGGAGCTAAGGTAAGCTTAACTCAAGCTGAGCTCAAGTAGCTATATAATAAGAACAACAAATCTTATCTATGTTAATGTCAGAAACAATGATGCTTCTCCCTAAACAAAAACTATAAATGGCTTACTCCCTATACTCTATGCTTGTATTAGAATTTTAATCAAAGGGTTACTCAAACCTCAAATAAGACACCTTGCGTGATAAGCTATTACTTCAAATGTATTTTGCTTTTTATTTGAAACTAGATAATATTCTAGTATATTGCCAAAACAAAAGGTTAAACTATCACACTAGTTAGAAGTTCAATTAAACACTTAAGTTTACTTTAAATAAGGCACCTTGCAAGATAATCCACTACTACATTTTGTTCTCATTTTCAAACACAATAAACTAACTTAAACATTCAATATAATTCCCTTTCCTAAATATTTCCTTCATTTCCTAATCTCTTTCTTTCCCTGTCTCATCTAGGTATTCTCATGAATTCAACTTCATAGTCAATGATCGAAAAATCATACACAACGCTTTTTTAGATGATTGTATGAATTTTAGTTGACTTAATTGCTTTAGATCATTGTATGAATTTAGTTGTCTTAATGTATATTTATTTATTTAAATTATGATATTGCTTTGAGAACAAACTGACTCTACTTTGTCATTTGTGCCATATTTTCTAACAAATTGACTCTACTTTGTCATTTGTGCCATATTTTCTTATAAGACCGTATACTACGGTACATCAAGAAAACACATAAAAGAGTCAACTAATGTAGTAAAACTTTTATCGTAAATAAATCGATTAACAAGACTTGATGTGCAAACTTAGTGCACAGTCTCGACAAGCATTTGCTTATCAAAAACCACAAATCTCCTCTTTGCCTAAAACCAGAAACACTAGTACTCTGCTCGCAAGAAATCATAAAGAGTCTAGTCATGTAACATGCCTAATACTATGAACTAAACTAATTAGGACTTCAAAAGGATTCCAGAATAAGAGTATTCGAATAATATGAGATCTAGTGTCATCATTCAAGGAAATCATTCTTTTACAAGGATAACATTTATTAAGCAGTTCTTTATATCGCTCAATTTTCTTAGGACTTTTTCTGCATCCTCCTGATTCTTAACTCGTATGCATATGCCATTTATCAACATATTGCATTAGAATGCAAAGACATGAGAATTACAATTTTGATCTAGCAAACTTATGTATATCCTACACAAAAACACAATCAACCTTGCACTATATATATAGGCCTACAATATTAATTCCCTATATTGTTAAACTATCAGTCTACTTTTTCATTTAAATTTTAATCAAACTATCTAATCATTCTAGTTCACAATAAAAATTAACATATAAACTAATTAGAAAATCAAAAGCAAAGAAGCATAAATTTATCACATTATCTGAAATGTGGAACCATCCCGTATTTAATCTGGGTGGGTGGTGTACGGGGCAGTTTCTCCACTTGTGTGCCAGCTTAGGTTTGTTTTCATTTTTTGTTACTTTTTTTAAAAACATAAACCACATGCTTAAGATCTAATAGTATTTGATAAAGTATGCCGCCAGCACACACACACACACAAAGAGAGAATAAGCTCTACATGGGTTTTATACTCACTAGCAGTGTGCCACTCTTTTTTTATAAGGGCAGCAGGTGGAGAAGCACAAGTTCATTTTGAGGAGAAGATCAACAGATCAGTGTTATATACGGTGACTGTATAACGATCAAGTTCTATTTTTGTTCTTCATGCTAAATGAATATATGCCGGTTTGTTCCTGAGAAATGCTTCCATTGCATCTCATATTTTATTATGTTCCATCATATGTCATCTTTTACTTTAGCTTTAAAGATCACCAACTCAGCTATGTTCCTGAGAAAGGCTATGGACAAAGTCTCAGTAACAATTATTAACATTTATTGGACTCGATTACTACATTGGATGCATGACCACGCCTTGAAATCCAAATTAGTGGCAGCTAACTGATCCCAATCTTGACTGTCTGAGAGCATTGGATGCACAACTATGTCCATCAATTGAAATCCAAAATCTGAAAGGCAGCTAACTGATCTCGATCTTTACTGTCTGCCAAATAAGGTACTTAGGGAAATCTATTCCAAATCAGTTGCTTAAAAACATAAAAGGCTAAAAACAAACAAAAGGAAGAAAATAGCATCATCTGGGTCCTCTTCCTCCCCATTCACATCTGCCAAGTCATTTGATACCAGCAGCCAAACAGTAGGTTGTTCCATCCCTAGACAGAGTTTTGGCCAATATCATTCCATGGGACAATGTGTGTACACATGTCCACTTATATATAGAAGATGGAGTATAGGGGGTTTCTTTCTCATGTTAATTTGATGCATTGATGCATCTGATTTCTTTTCTATCTAGAAGAGAATTGGGAAGCAGCTTTTGTGCCTTAAGAGCAAGCCAACCAACAAAACCATGTACACTAGCTTCTCACAACTTCGGAAGCAAAAAAGATAGTATGCAAATCATGAGTGGATTATCACTTAGAACAGACTTGCTCCACTATCGTCTGCTTACTTCACATGCAAATTTCTAAATCATTGACTGATGATAAATTTCAACCTAGATTCGTACGCATATACAAGGTTCAACAACTACTAACTCATCCTCCTAGATACAAGTTGTATCAGACATACTCGGTCCGACTTGCAGGTTCAAGCCGATTCAGGCCAATTTATGATTTTTTTCAGATCCATTAACTTTAGGAATAAATATGACAACTAAACTTTTAACTCTAGTGGTTTGTTAATAACAATGACTTGAAGCCAAATTTAGGTTCACCAACTACTGACTCATCCTCCCATATACAAGCTGCAACATACCGACTTTGTCCGACTCGCAGGTTCAGGCCAATTTAGGCCAATTTATCATTTTTTTCAAATCTTTTAATTTTATGAATAAATATGACAAATAAACTTTTAACTCTAGTGGTTTGTTAGTAACAATGACTTTAAGCCAAATTTACGAGAAATATACCCAAATGTGCAAATTACCTATCAAATTGGAGAAAAAAGTCCAATTACTTACAAAATGGAGAAAATTTCTAATTATTTACCAAATTAGAAGAAATATTTACTTAATACGCATTTAGATGAAAACTCATAAAAAGCAAGTCATTATAAATGTAAATGAACCTATAGTAGTGAAATATAGAACAAAATCCAAAACCCATCTGAATTGGGCAGGATCATAGAGAACTGCACCTGACACATACAATACGATGTGAGTTGCATCGAGTTGCGACGAGTCAAATGTGACTCAACGAGTCGATGCATATCTGCAGCTCAAACTCGTCCAAATATGAGCCGACTTGAACCATGCTCATACGAACGAACGCGTCATGCGTGTGTGTTGGGGAGTCGGGGAGGAATGGACGTTGAACAACTTAGAATGTTTATTAAGCCAAATAATGTGCAAATTTTAGAAAACAGTAACCTTAGATTCAAAGCAGGAACACTAGTCTCTTTGCATGTACAATTAAATGACTTACAGTGCCATGCCAATCGGTACGGTAGACCTCCCCGTATGAACCTGGACAAAAAAAATCCATTAGTACATATAACTACATATTAGCTACTACTAGAGTACCCAATTAAAAACAAAATACAGTCCAATTTTGTGTCATAAAGAATGTGAGTTCAAATTATTCCTACATAATAGTTAGGCATGCGGATGATGGCCTAAACAGAAAGCACTACCATAGAATCACCCATTCACCTCCCCAATGCACTCAACAGTTGTGATGTACGCTAAAGCTTAAGATCCTTTGCCGAGCATTCTTTTGACATAAAACATCAAATAGTTCTTTAGTCAGAAAATTTCAGACTTTTGAATTGGTTGGTCATCAACAGGTTGAAGAGAATTGCATAGCGCAGCGCCCCCATGATGCTTATAGTATCAAAAATCTTGCAAAAAGAAACAGATCTCCATATCTTGATTTGTAGAATAAGAACATTAGAGAAACCACTCAAAACACAGTGGCACATTATATGACGATACTCCATGGTTGAATAGAGTAATACTTCTAACAAAGTTCCTAAAATGAGACCCCGACAACAGTTGCAAAGGGTTCTTGCACATCCACCAGTCTCTACATCAGGGTGTCACAACAACAGGTGGTGGCACCTGGCATCCTTTCTACTTACAGGGTGCAGATATGGGAAGCTTGTCGATCTTTTTAATCATATCTACTTACAGGGTCCTTGCGTGTGGGGAACCTAGCATATGTTCTACAAGCATGTTTGGTCTCCTAAAAGTCCTCTTAGGGTCAAGGTTCTTCAATGGAGAATTTCTCTTCAGAGGTTGCCCATAGGGTTGGCAATGAATTGAGCCGAGCTGAGCTTTGTTGCGCTCGAGCTCAACTTATTAAAAAATTGTCGATCTCGAGCCGAGCCCGAGCCCGACTCATTTGAGATGGTCCCTCCTCAGCCAGCTTGACATGTTTAATTTAAGTTATTATAGACCCAATGATTTGGTCAGCCCAAATAACACTTTAACTATAAGAGCCCACCCACTTTGGACGGCCCAAACCCATTAACTTTCGCTAGGCCAAGGCGTGGCAGTAAGGTAGCAAAAAGTGGCAGTGAGTATAGGAAAACTGGAGGGGTGCATAAAAGCTATTAGCCGATATCAGACTAAACTCGTGAGAGTTGTACCCCACCCGCCAGCCTTCACCATGGATTGCGGAATCGGCCGATTCCGATTCGAATCGGCCGATTCGAGTCGGAATCGGCGGGTTCCGAGCCGAGTTGGGGGGGAAATTACTGTTCCCCCCACCGATTTTTTTTTTTAAAAAAAAAAACGGCAGAAATCAGCCCGAACCGGACCAAATCAGGTCCGGACCGGCCAGATCGGCCGGTCCGAACCCGATCTGGTCCGGTTCGGGCCGGTCCCGATCTCCCCCTTAAGGGGGGATCGGGAACCAGACGCCAGCAGCGTTTCTGCTGCTGGCGCCCGGCCCTTCCCCACTCCCCAGCCCCTCCCCGGCTCGCCGCCGCTCGCCGCCGGTCGTCCGCCGCCGGCCCTCTCTCTCTCTCCCTCTCTTTTTCTCTCTCTTTTCTATTTTTTTTTTAGATATCAAGCAAAAGGAGGGGATTTTCATCCCGTCATCGTCGGCCGGCCGGCCGGGAGCCGCCGCCGCCGCTGTGGTCGCCGTCACCGCCGCCCTCGACGTCGGATTTTTTGTTCGCATTCCGATCCGAGTTTAGGAATATTTCGAATTAATTTTTTTAAATTCTAAAAAAATTAGAAATGATGTATGATTGTGTTTATTGTGTAGATCTCTTAATATTTAGGTTGAAAAAAAATTTAGCATGTTGATTAGACAAAATTCTCAAAATTAGCCCTAATTAGGGGTTAAAAATTAGGGCTTTTGTATGATTAGTGTAATTAAGGTTCAATTGAGTGTGCCAACCACTCAATTGAACTTGTTAGGACATAAATGTGCATTTTTTTGCATTAATTGCATGTTATTAGCGTTAATTAGTTAAAATTAGCCCTAATTAGGGGTTAAAAATTAGGACTTTTGTATGATTAGTGTGATTAAGGTTCAATTGAGTGTACCAACCACTCAATTGAACTTGTTAGGACATAAATATGCATTTTTTTACATTAATTGCATGTTATTAGCGTTAATTAGTTAAAATTAACCCTAATTAGGGGTTAAAAATTGGGACTTTTATATGATTAGCGTGATTAAGGTTCAATTGAGTGTGCCAACCACTCAATTGAACTTGTTAGGACATAAATGTGCATTTTTTTGCATTAATTGCATGTTATTAGCGTTAATTAGTTAAAATTAACCCTAATTAGGGGTTAAGAATTGCGACTTTTATATGATTAGCGCGATTAAGGTTCAATTGAGTGTGCCAACCACTCAATTGAACTTGTTAGGACATAAATGTGCATTTTTTTGTATTAATTGTCTGTTATTAGCGTTAATTAGTTAAAATTAACCATAATTAAGTGTTAAAAATTGAGGCTTTTGTATGATTAGTGTGATTAAGGTTCAATTGAGTCTGCCAACCACTCAATTGAACTTGTTAGAACCTGATTGCATTTTTGTGTTTTTATGTTATGCAGGAATATGGCAGAACAGGATGTGGAGCAACATGGTGCTGATCCTGGTTGGCAGCATTGCACACTAGTGGACAGTGTTAGGAGGAGGGTCAAATGCAACTGGTGTGGAAAGGAGATGGGTGGTGGCATCTATCGCCTAAAAAATCATCTTGTTGGCATATCAGGAGAAGTCAGTAGATGTGAGTCAGTCCCGCTGGACTTGAAGAAGGAAATGAGGGCTTATATGATGGGTAAAAAGGCACACAAAGATTTATCATCTCAACAACACATGGATTTGCAAGATGAGATATCAGGGCGCCAGAGACGAAGGGATTACAGTCTACCTGTTCAGCGCCCGATCAATTTAGATGATGATGAGGAGGAGGAGGAGGATAAGGAGGATCCAGATGACCATGATGCAGAGTACACCAGAGCTGTTCGTGCTAGTTTGCGGACAAATAGAGAAGATGAGGACCGGCGAAGAGGCATAGGATCATCAGGTGGATCAATGCCTGCTGCTTCTCAGCCTGGGATATTCGTTCCTAGGGGTTCTTCTGGTCGCAGGACTGCTAGTTCTATATTGAGTTGTGGACGGACATCAGATGTGGCACGCGGTCCTATGGACCAATTTTTGTACAGATCAAGGTCTACCAGACAGCCTGGAATCAAGCAAGCATTAAAAGGAGTCAAGGCATCAGCAAAAAATGCCTTGAAAGGAATTGTGAAATGGTTTTTACATGCAGGTGTGCCAGCACATACCGCATCTAGTCCATATTTTTAGACGATGGTGGATGCAATTGCAGATGCTGGATCTGGTGTAAAGGCCCCCACAGCTCGCTACATTTATGATGTTGGGCTTGAAGAAGAGTATAATGACTTGAAGGTATAGGTCGACAACTTCAAAAATGTGTGGAGGGAGCGTGGTTGTACCATCATGTGTGATGGTTGGACAGGGACCACAAGAAGATCCATGATTAATTTTCTTGTGTATTGCAGCGAGGGCACCATTTTTTTAAAGTCTGTGGATGCCTCAAACAGAATAAAGAATGCTAATTATTTGTACAGGCTAATGGATGATGTGGTAGAGGAAATTGGTGAAGAAAATGTTGTGCAGATAGTCACTGACAACGAAGCAAGCTATAAAGCAGCCGGTAAATTGTTGATGCAAAAGAGACACCATTTGTACTGGGTGCCTTGTGCAGCACATTCTATTGACTTGATGATGGAGGACATAGGTAGAGATCCTTTTGTTATTGAGGTGGTACAACAAGCTCAGATGATCACGGGATTTATTTATAGTCACAACAGGATCTTACATATGATGAGAGAACATACAGGTGGACGGGATCTTCTTCGTGCTGGCCCTACTAGATTTGCATCCAACTTCATTTCTTTAGAGAGCCTGAGTAAATACAAGCATCAATTGGCCCAGTTAGTCCACTCTGACGAGTTTCTGGCACATATAGGGACACTGAGAGCCGATGCTAGAGAAGTTGCATTGGCAGTGCAATCGCTAGTTGGGGAGAGAAGTTTTTGGGATAAGGTTTCTCGCTATCTGAAAGTGGTTGAGCCTCTGGTACGTGTTCTAAGGTTAGTTGATGGAGATGACAAAAATGACATGGGATATTTGTATGAGGCCATGGATAGAGCAAAGGAGCAATTGAGCGAAAGCCTTCCTACTTCTCATGGCAAATGGTGGAGGATCATCGATAATAGATGGGAGTCGACTCTTCATCATGATCTTCATGCTGCTAGTTAATTCTTCATCTATTTAAGTTGATTTTATGTTATTAATTTTGTTCACATTTAATTTTATAACTAATTAATATTCAATTTATATGCAAGATATTTTTTCAACCCAAGGTATCAGTATAGTGAGAGCGTGCATAATGACGGAGAGGTCCTTCGAGGCACAACTAATGTGATTACTAGAATATCAAGGAATACGAATGAAAGGATAGATGCCTTAGCAGAGGTAACGTACAAAGTAGGAGTTTATGAAAATACATGCGTCTATCATTAACTTATGTTATTTATATTTATTTTGTAGATGGAGAGATTTAAATTGAAGATTGGCATTTATGGAGATGATGACGTCAGGGCTGCAGTAACGAGGACAACTCAGGTGAATTACATAATAAATAGTCAAATATTAAATTTAATGATTGGCATTTATGATTATTGATATCGTCGTCTTCTTTTTTTTTTTGAACAGCTGAATGGTGGATCCAGATTAATTACAGACAAGCTGCCACAAATCCTTTGGCGTATGTTGCAGTGTGAGTACTCAGTCAAACCACTTCTTTCAATCAATGTGAAAGAAACTGGAGTACATTCAATCTCATTCACACGAAGGTTCGTAACAGATTGGGGGTTTCTAGGCTGGAGAAGTTGGTGTACTGTCACTACAACATGCGTCTAAAAATCAGACAGATTCAGGAAAGACAGAGGCTTGAAAGACAGAGATTCATGGAGTTTGCTGGCAGACCAGTTGATGAGCCTGTACATCAGATTGATATTGATGAACTGTTAGATGAAGAACACCCACTGCATTCTTGGGTGGAGAGCAGAGCAGCCAGAGATGCACAGCCTGAGTTTGATCCTCAGGATCGGAGTTGGGCAGAAGGTGAATTAGATGTAGTAGTTGCTCAAGATCCTGAATTTCAGACAACACAAGAAGGAGGTGCACTAGTTCTGCAGAGGCGCCGAAAGTCAGCCACACTAAAAGACACTGCTAGAACTTCTGCCTCTCAGCCAGCACTCAGGAGATCAGCTACTCAGGTGGATCCACAAAGAAGAAAGGAGAAAGAGCCAGCGGGACCTTCATTGCAGTCATCGAACAACAAAAAGAGAAAACAATCAAAAGGAAAGTATAAACAACGAGTGGACCCATCAAAAGGAGAAGAAGGGACAGTTCAACAGACTAGAGAGACACCTGAGGACACCCCAGCTTTACCACCTCACTTGACCAGCATGTATGAGGTAGAAAGACAAACCTACAGGCGTAGAAGAAGGCGATTGAGGAAAACAAGCCAAGTGCGGAGTGATGACTCCACTGATGATGATGATGATGATGATGATGATGGAGATGGTGATGGTGATGGCGTTGCTGCTGCTGGACTATCAGGAGGTTCTGCACTTGGGAGCAGTTACACAGGATACGATGATTACTCCGCACCTCCGAGTCATTCTGAAGGAACTTAAGGTCAGAGACAAGGACAACAAAGGAGATTTGAAGGCCAACAGAGACAGGCAGGATGTGATTGGCCACCATAGGAAGATGCACCTTCTTATCCGCCCACTTTTCATCCCCCTACACTGCCATATTCAGACATCAGCAGCACTACTGAAGGGTACTCTGGACCTCCACCTATACAGTATGGCATTTTTGTCCCTCCAATACAATCAGGAGAAAGTTCAGCCAACAAGCTTACACACCTAGAGGTATTCAAAGAGGATTCGAAGACCTCGCTAGTTCCTTGTTTGGCTATGGATATGCACCGGCAGATTATGGCCCGCCTGCTCAAACTTATGAACCGGACGATGAAGGATCACAAATGTGATCTTTGTAAGGTATTTTTCAACAACAATATCTTTTTTAATTAATGCACAACAAAAATTATTAGTTAGTTAGTTGTCTTTAATGTTTATTTTTTATGGATGTACATGAATTGCATTCATTCTTATTGTACATCAATTGAATAATTTGTATGTAATTTTTTCTGATTTTTTTTAATTTTTTCTGATTTTTTCCTTATTTTTTCTATTTTTTTTCTATTTTTTCTGATTTTTTTTTTTTTTAAAAAAATCCGGCCGAGTCGGACCGGCCGGACTGAGTCTGGATCGGCCGACTCAGCCGATCCAAATCGGGTCGGGTTGGGATCACCGGGTCCCGATTCCCGGTCCCGACCCAAGCCGGAATTCCTTGGCCTTCACAAGTGTAACAGCTAGCAGCTTTGTCTTGAAGAGGTTTAAGTCTGGTATCGAGTATTGAAAAAAAGTTTAGGGCCTTATATTCTTCCCAGTTGTCAAACGTATGGAGTCGACACAGCGAGCGGATGTCTTGGGGTCGTTTCAAAATATGTAATAATTTGTTTTGACACGAGTCGACTCGCGAGTTGACCGAGCCGAGCTCAAATGAACTTGGGCGCGACACGTTTACATAAACAAGCTATCTCTTGGACTCGGGCTTGGCTCGTTTGGATGAACAAGTCGAGCCGAGCCCGAGTAGCTCGCGAGAGGCTCGGCTGATTGCCAACCCTAGTTGGCACCTGTGATCGCTAGTCCAGTTTATGGATAGACCACACACAATGTGCCGTTTATGTGGGGAGGACGATGAATCCCTCGATCATTTGCTTTGGTTGTGTCCATTCGCTCAGGAGATGTGGCAGCTGTTATTAGATAAGCTTAGTATTCATAGTGGTTCTCGTCTTCGATTGATACAAGGGACAGCCTTCTCCTCGCCTGAAGTATGCATTATATGGCCCAGGAGGATATAAAGATGTGGTAGCTGATTCTACATGCGACTCTGTAGGCAAAAATGGGGCGAAAGGAACCGGAGGATTTTTCAAGCATGAAGCATTGATTCTAGGGTGTCTTGCCTCTTTTGTTTGTCGGAAGGGTAGGGTGTAGGGATCTGACTTTGTAATGTGAATTCTTCTTCCTTTTTTGTTCTTTTGGGAGTAGATTGAGCGCAGCACTACTTCAGTACTTTATGTATAGAGGGAATTATGAAGGTTTTTGTCCAACTTACTACTGAGATATAGTCGAGCTGCCCTCTAATTTGATGCCTTCAACTACTTATCAAAAACAACAAATATGATCTTTGTTAAAGTTAGAAAGCAAAGGAGTAGCAGCAAATTATTTGAAAGGAGATTCATTAAAGTCTGAGCATTGCTGAACTACCATCAATTTGATGCGTTCTACTTACTAATACAAATTTTATGTTAAAGTTAGAAACCAAAGGGGGAGAAGGAATGTATCACTTTACTTGAAAGGAGATTCAATAAGTCTAAGTTGTTATTCAATTATTATCAACTTGTCCTCAATTTGATGCCTCTTACTTACTGGGTACTATAAATCTTATGTTAAAGTTGGATAAGGAATAACATGAATGTATCATCTTACCTTAAAGGAGAGTCATTAAAATCTGAGTTGCTACTGAGCTAAAACATGACAGATCATCTTGAAGATTTTATGTGCATCTAGAGAATAGCACCAAGTCGGCACCAGTGTGGAAAATATACTTAAAACAACAAGTATCTTTGAGAAAGTCAATCAAATCAAGGTAGATTTTTCAATTGGCCTTTTATAAATTTATCCACATTAAAGATGTGGACACATAATGGCACTTTTCAATGGCAAACACAACTAAGGAGGGATCTTAAGAAGGCGCGTGAGAGCACCACGCGGAGCGCAAGCTAGTTTGCATGCAGACAGATAAAAATGTCCAATTTATTAGACGTTTTACTATAAAATGTCCAATCAACCAGACATTTAACTCAAATAAAAATGTGGCCCTTGAACAACACACTAACATGATTGAAACCTATCCATGGCCCGATAAACGGGATTTGGGCCTAATAACCTGCTCCAAAATGCCCAAATATTACACTTTCTTTGCCTATTTTGTCTAAGTATTCTAATAAATCAACTTCTCGATTGGCAATCATAAACGTATATATTTTGCTTTTAGGTCACTATATGAATTTTATTTGCCTTAATGTATATTTATTTATTTAAATTATGATATTTCTTAGTAAAACACAAAGATATGAACACACTGGCTCTCTATTATGTCAACTAGGACTATCAACGACTGGGAGACGCAGATGGAAATGGCACATTTCACTTTCGTTTCCTATAAGCTTTATCGGAGATGGAAGCGGAGACAAAGTGAGTGTTTCCACTTTCGCATGCATTTTCGCTTTTAAATCGGAAATCAGAAACGAAAATGGAAGTTTTCGCTATCATTATTAAAAAAACTATTTAAAATCATTGTTACTATTCACTTTTCGATAAATTTTCTTCTAGTAATTTAAAATTTCAAACCTACAAAGTTTTCATATATGTAAAAATTGACAATCAATGATTTTTGAATTTTGAAATCTACTATGTCGATCTAAAATTACATATGAATATACCCAAACATGTGCTATAGAATCATATTAAAATTTTGAGAAGTTTCTAACCTCTTGTTGTGGTCTTACTTTTATCAAACTGTGATGAGATATTCTCACTATATATGTATATATACATATACATAATATATATATATATATATATATATATATATATATATGTGTGTGTGTGTGTGTGTGGTTGGATGTATAAGGTACATCATCATTCGGAATCAAAAACAGTTTAGAGGATGTGAAAATGAGTGTTACTATTTTTTATTCCTATAATTATCGGAATCCATTTTCTTTTCCTATAAATTAACGGATAGTCTTTAACAGAGTTCCCTATCTATTAATAAAAACAAAAACAAAGCGGATAATCGGAGCTCAGGTACCCATTAACAGCCCTAATGTCAACTAGCGTGCTAAATTTTCTATTGTAAATCAACTTATTAACATGAATTGAAGTGCCAACTTGATGCGTAGTTCCAACCGACAATCACTTACCAAGAACCGAAAATCTCATCTTCGCCTAAAACAAGAAACACTTATACTACCCTCAAAGAAATCATAAAGAGCCTAGCCATACAGTATGGCCAGTACGATGAACAAAACTATATGAATTTTATTTGCCTTATTGTATATTTATTTATTTAAATTATGATATTGCTTAGTAAAACACAAAGATAAGAACATACTGGCTCTCTGTTATGTCAACTAGCACTGTCAACGACTTGGAGACGGATATGGAAATGGCACCTTTCACTTCCGTTTCCTTCAAGTTTTCTCGGAGATGGAAGCGGATACAAAGTGAGTGTTTCCACTTTCGCATCCATTTCCGCTTTTAAATCAGAAATCGGAAACAAAAATGGAAGTTTTCGCTATCATTAGTAAAAAAAAAACTATTTAAAATCATTGTTACTATTCACTTTTCGATAAACTTTATTCTAGTAACTTAAAAAATTTGAACCTACAAAGTTTTGATATATATGTAAAAATTAACAATCTATGAATTTTGAATTTTGAAATCTACTATGTCGATATAAATTTACATATGAATATACACAAACGTGTACCATAGAATCATATTAAGATTTTGAGAAGTTTCTAACCCCCTACTGTGGTCTTACTTTTATCAAACTGTCAAGAGATATTCTCACTATATATGTATACACACACACACACACATATATATATATATAGAGAGAGAGAGATATTCTCACTATATATATATATATATATATATATACGTGTGCGTGTGTGGATGGATGTATAAGGTTCATGATCATTCGGAATCGGAAATGGGTTAGAGGATGTAAAAATTAGTGTTTCTATTTTTTATTCCTATAATTATTGGAAATCCATTTTCGTTTCCTATAAATTAATGGATGGTCTTTAACGGATTTCCCTATCCATTAATAAAAACGAAAACAGAGCGGATAATCGGAACTCAGATATCCATTAACAACCCTAAGGTCAACTAGTGTGCTAAAACTTCTATTGTAAATCAATTGATTAACATGAGTTGAAGTGCAAACTTAATGCGCAGTTCCAACCGACAATCACTTACCAAGAACCAAAAATCTCATCTCCGCCTAAAACAAGAAACACTTATACTACCCTCAAAGAATTCATAAAGAGCCTAGCCATACAATACGGCCAGTACAATGAACAAAACTAATTATGGCTTCAAAAGGATTCTATAATAAGAAAACTCGAACAATACAGGATCCGGTGTTGATCGTTTCAAGGCAATCATACTTTTATAAGGATAACACATATCAAGAAGTTGTTTATGTGACTCAATTTTTTCACGACCTGCTCTTCACCTTGTTGATTCTTATCTCGCATATATGTGATGTCATTTATCATCACCATAGTCTTAAAATGTAAAGTTATGAGCATTAAAATTTTAATCTCGCAAAATTATTTATATCCTTCGCAAAACATTATCAATGTCATCGCATATTCTAGGCCCACAATATTAATTCCCTATCGGTCTGCTTTAACGTTTAAACTTTAATTTAGCAATCTAGTCATTTTAGTTTATAACAATTAATGTCTAAATTGATGGGAATATAATTCATTGATCTTTTAACTAATCTGAAACTCAAAATCAAAGGACTAGCAATGAATCACTTTAATTGAAAAGAGATTCATCAAAGCATGACTTACTGCTGAGATTTGATGATGCCGTCTACTTACTAGGAACTACAAATCTAATGTTAAAATAGAAACCAAAGGAGGAGAAGGAATGTATCACCTTACTTGAATGAAGATTTATCGAAGTCCGAGTTGCTGCTGAGATATTATCGAGCTGCCCCTAATTTGATGCCTTCTACTTACTAAGAACTAATTTTATGTTAAAGAAACCAAAGGAGGAGCAAGAATGTATCACATTATCTGAAAGGAGATTCATCGCAATCTAAGATGCTGCTGAGATATTGTCGAGCAGCCCCCAAATTTGATATGTTACAGAAACTACAAATCTTTTTTTATATAAACGTTAGAAACCAAAGGAGGCGTACGAATGTTTCACCATACCTGAAAGAAGATTCTCGGAAGTTTGAGTCCAACTTGATGCCTCCTACTTACTAGGAGCTACAGATCTTCTCTTAAAGTTAGAAATCAAAGGAGAAGCAAGAATGTATCAACTTTTACCTGAATGGAGATTCATCGAAATCCGAGTTGCTATTGAGATTTTGTCGAGTTGCCCCCCAATTTGATGACTACAGCTACTTACTAAAAACTCTAAATCTTATCTACATTAAAGTTAGAAACCAAAGGAGCACCAGAATGTATCACCTTACCTGAAAGGAGATTCTTCAAAGTCTAAGTTGTTGCTGAGAATATTGTGGAGCTGCCCTCAATCTACATATTACTAGGAACTATGAATCTTATGTTAAAGTTAGAATAAGAAGCAAGAGGAACGTATCACCTTACCCGAATGGAGATTAAACAAAGTCCAACTTACTACTGAGATATTGTCAAGCTGCCCTCCAATTTGATGGCTTCAACTACTTACTAAAAACATTAAATATTATCTATGGTAAAATTAGAAAGCAAAGGAGTAGTAGCAAATTACCTGAAAGGAGATTCACTAAAGTCTAAGCATTACTGAACTGCCACCAATTTGATGCATTCCACTTACTAGGACAAATTTTCTGTTAAAGTTAGAAAACCAAAGGAAGAGAATGAATGTATCACTTTACTTGAAAGGAGATTCATTGAAGTCTTAGTTGTCACTCAATTATTATCAAGTTGTACTCAATTTGATGCCTTTTACTTACTAGGAACTATAAAAAAATTTATGTTAAAGTTAGATAAGGAATAACATGAATGTATAACCTTACCTTAAAGGAGACTCGTCAAAATTTGAGTTATTGCTGAGGAAAAATATGACAGATCATCTAGAAGATTTTATGTGCATCTAGAGAATGACACCAAGTCGGCACCAGTGTGGAAAATATATTTAAAACAATAAGAATCTTTAAGAAATTCAAACAAATCAAGGTAGACTTTTCAATTGGCCTTTTATAAATTTATCCAAATTAAAGATGCATATTCGACACATAATGGCACTTTTCAGTGGCAAATTCAGCTAAGGAGGGATCTTAAAAAAGCTGAAGAGGTGGAATACATTTCTCTATTACATACTTTCTTAGAGCACAACTTTAGGTGGATGGTCATGATCAAATTCTTTGGGCAAATAACAATGGTATGCTTTCTGTGAAGTCCTTCTATAAATTAAAGGAAGGGAGTTCAGGATAACTGCGTGGACGTACACTCAATGCATGCAACATACCACTACGATGCAAGATGTATACTAGTGACACACGTAGGATATGTAGGTTATTATGAATGAATACTAGTGACACACGTATGTTATTTATAAAACTCTACTACATCATCTTATTATGATGAACTAGTATATTTGATATCTTGTCACATGTAGTTTGCATACATGTCATTAATCTAGTTTAGTATAAGGTGGGTCAGATTCATAAAAATTAACTAGATTTACAAGGATAATTAACTTTATCAGGACATCATGTGTTGGCCGACTACACATCATTTATATGTCATTGCAGTGTTTAATTGAGCGCCTCTTCAATATATGGATGATGTTTATGTTTTATGAATTGGCATACCCATGCACATGTCGTGTGCATGCACATGAATGAGTTATACTTAATTGCTATAATAATTCATTTTGTTATTAGGACATAAGTTTTGCTGCAGAAAATATCGTAGTGGTTACAACTATAAGTAATATAACATTGAATAATATTTGAAAATGCTAAAATTGGAACTGAAACCAAAACTCGTTCAAATCCGATCACCTTTTAAAAGAATAATAATGGTATGTTTTCTGCAAAGTCCTATAAATTAACGGAAGGGAGTCGTACAGCTTTCAAGCATTTTGAGGTCATACGGAAAGCGAAGTCACCGTTGAAAGTTATAAGTTTTATCTAGCTGGTACACAAGAATGCATTATTACTAAAGTTTATACAAGAGTAAATGGTGCACTAATGGCAATGAAGCTTGTATTATGTGTGGAACTGACTAAGAAGACGTTGACCACTTGTTTATCGCACGCCCACTCAGCAAAGAAATTCGGATTAGTATGGGCAGATTATTTGAATTTTGTCTCTTATTCAAGAATATGCAGGACAAGTGAAGTGTTTTTAAAGGATGAAGTCTACAATGGACAAAAGTAATCGCAGAACAATCCTTCAAATCTTGTTGCATGCTATTTATTGGAGTATATTTGGTTGCTTGTTATTTCTTTTATTTACAACTACCGCCATATTCTTGGCATTTCTATTAAGGCTTTGGTGAAAGAATTGCATTATCTCTATTTATTGTTTTAATAAAGTTGGTGCTATAGTCTACTTTTCATTAGGAAAAAAAAAAGAAAAAAAAAGAGAATTACAATTTTAATCTCGCAAACTTATTTATATCCCTCGCAAAACCCAATCAACCGTGTACCATCATATACTTTAGGCCCACAATATTAACCCTACCAGTCTACTTTTATGTTTAAACATTAATTAAATAAATCATTCTAGTTTATTTTATAAGAGTTAATATCTAAATTGATAAGAAGATAATTCATTCCTCTTCTAACTAACCAAAAACTCAAAATCAAAGGAGCAGGAATGTATTACCTTATCTGAAAGGAGATTCATCAAAGTTAGAGTTGTTGCTAAGATTTGATGATGCCTTCTACTTACTAAGAACTACAAATCTTATGTTAATGTTAGAAACCAAAGGAGGAGAAAGAATGCATTGCCTTACCGAAACGGTGAATCATCGAAGTCCGAGTTACTGTTGAGATATCATCGAGCTATCCCTAATTTATCTAATAACCATAAATCTTTATATTAAAGTTAGAAACCTAAGGAGGAGCAGGACTGTATCAGCCTCCTTGAAAGGAGATTCAACGAAATTCGAGTTGCTACTGAGATATTATTAAGCGCCGCCCAATTTGATGCCTCCAACTACTTACTAAAAACTGCACATCTTATCGATGTACAAGTTTGATAGAAACCAAAGAAGGAGCAAGAATGCATCACCTTACCTGAAAGGAGATTCTTAGAAGTCTATGTTGCTACTGAGATATTGTCGACCTGCTCCAAATTTGATGCCACCTACTTACTACAAACTACAATTCTTATGTAACGTTAGAAACCAAAGGAGGAGCAGGAATGTTTCATCCTACCTAAAAGGAGATTCATCGAAGTCTAACTGGCTGCTGCGATATAGTCGAGCTGCCCCTACTTTAATGCCTCTGACTTACTAGAAACTAAAATCATATGTTAACGTTAGAAACCAAGGGAGGAGAAGGAATGTATCCCTTACCAAAAAGGAGATTCATCAAAGTTCGAGTTGTTGTTGAGATTTTGTCAGGTGGCCCCCATTCTGATGCCTCTTACTTACTAAGAGCTACAAATTAAAGTTAGAAAGCAAAAGAGTATGCATGTATCTACTTACCTGAAAGGAGATTCATTGAAAACTAAACTATTGTTGATATCTTGTAGAGCTGCCCACGATTTGGTACCTTCAACTGCTTGCTAATAATTGCAAATCTTATCTATGTTAAATGTTAGAAAGCAAAGAAGGAGCGGAAATATATATTACCTTACCTGAAAGGGGATTCATCGAAGTCTAAGTTGTTGCTAAGATATTGTCAAGCGGCCACTAATTTGATGCCTCTTACTTACTTGGAACTACAAATCTTAGTTAAATTAGAAACCAAAGATTTCAACAACTGGATTAACTCTTCGGAGTTGATTGAATTATCTCTGAATGGGAGACGGTTTACTTGGAGCAATTCAAGGCCTAACCCGTCAATATCAAGAATTGATAGGGTTTTCATTGATGTTAGATGGGAGAGTTTATTTCCTTTTGCTTTGTTGAGTGCGAAGCCGGGGTTTGTGTCTGAACTGTGTTTTAATGGTCGAGAGCAGTCAGAATATCTCAAGGAATCGGCCATTTAAACTGGAAAAGAGTTGGATGAAAGTTGAAGAATTCAGAAAAATGGTGGAACAAAATTGGAACAATGTGCAAACAAGATTACATGGGGTAAAATGTATAGCGTTTAAACTGAAAAGTCTGAAGGCAGTTATTAAAGTTTGGGCTGTGCAATGGAAGGAAAAAAAACACTGAGAAATTTCATACATTGACTGCTGACATCAATGATTTGGAAATTTAAGAAGAAGGCAGACCACTTAATGGTCAGGAGAAAGCTAAGTTGACAATGCTCAAAATTCAAATGATTGAATGGAGAATGGAGGAAAGTAAATGGAGACAAAGGTCTAGAATTCAATGGTTAAAAGAAGGGGACAATAATACTAGATTTTTTCAAATCATTGCAAATGGAAGAAGAAGAAGGAATACTATTTCTTCATTGAAAGTGAATGGGGTGTGGACGGATGATGAGCAGGTTATAATTGGGGAAATTCTCAGTTTCTACCAAAAACTGTTTTCAGCTGAGCAAAAATGGTATCCACTGTGGCAGAAAAATGAGGTGAATAAACTAGATGAAGATGATATGGAAATGCTGATTGTCCAATATTTCAGAAGAAGAAGTTAAAGAAGCTATTTTTAATCTGGGAGGTGATAAATCACCAGGTCTTGATGGTATACATATGTTCTTTTATCAATCTTTTTGGGATCTAGTGGGGAAAGAGGTAAGCCAGGCAGTCCGGCATTGGTTTCTTCGTCAAAAGGAGGAGAAGATGTGAATCATACACTTATTGTTCTTTTGCCCAAGAAGGATGATACAGTGGAACTGAAGGATTTCCGTCCAATTAGTCTTTTAAATGGGTCGTACAAGATATTTACAAAAATCTTGGCAACTAGAATGGGCAGGATTATAGGGAAATTGATTAATGCGCAGCATAATGCTTTTGCGCCAGGGAGGAATTTGTTTGACTCTTTTATTGTAGCACATGAGGTTCTCTTTGTAATGAAGAGAGATAGGAGGAAAGGTATGTTGATAAAATTGGATTTTCATAAAGCTTATGATAAACTCTCTTGGGAATGTCTATGGAATGTTCTACACAAGCACGGTTTTCCTGAACAGTGGGTGCACACATTGAAAAACTGTCTTTCAAAAATAGTTTTCTCAATGTTAATTAATGGAAAAGTGGAAGCTTTCTTCAAAAGTTCCCGGGGATTGAGACAAGAGGATCCATTATCTCCATACCTGTTCATTTTTGTGGCAAATATCCCAAGTATTATGTGCCATAGGGCAGAGGAGGAAGATTGGTTTCATGGAGTCAAAAAGTGTTGAATTCTGGACTCAGTATTTCTCCTCTGCAGTACGCAGATGATACTCTACTTTTCATAGAAGGAGGACCAGACCAACTACATAACCTTCTGTTTGTTCTTAAGACACTTGAGTTCACCTCTGGTCTTCAAATAAATTTTGAGAAAACTTCCATTATATGAGTAAATATGCAGGAAGAGGAACTGAATGAGTGTGCTCAGATTTTTGCATGTAAAATAGAAGAGCTGCCGATTGTGTATCTAGGACTACCCCTGTATTATACTTCTACTAGGATTGCTGATTGGGAAACTATGGTTAATAAATTACATAGAAAATTATCACACTGGAAAGCTAAAAATCTGAGTTTGGGAGGCCGGATCACTCTTCTCAATTCTGTACTATCCTCTATTCCAGTGTACAATATGTCAGTTTTTATTATACCAAAGGAGGTTATCAAAAGAATTGATAAAATCCGGAGGTGTTTTTTATGGGGAGGTAACAATGACAACAAAAAAGGACTCCCATTGGTAAAATGGAAGAAAGTATGTCAGTCAAAGAAGAATGGAGGGATGGGAGTTAAAAATTTGAGTATTATGAATTTGTCTCTGCTAGGAAAATGGTTGTGGAGGATGCTGAATAATGAAGACCAGATGTGGAAAGACATTATGAAATTCAGATATTATGCAAACTGTGGTAGATTCAGTATTTTCAGCATAAATAACAGAGTTTTATCTCCTATCTGGAAGGGCATAATGAAATCTGCAGAATGGGTTTTTAAATTCAATAGAATAACAGTCGGAAATGGGATAAATACCTACTTTTGGTATGATAGATGGGTTGGTGATTATTTGCTTAAAGATAAGTTCTCTCTTATCTTTAATATTGCTGTGAATAAATTGAAGACAGTCGAGGAGGTATATATTTGTGAGGATGTACTTTTGGAACATTATACTTCGGGGGAATCTGAAAGATGCAGAGATGGATCAATTCTCAGAACTTATGTCTTTATTGTATGATGTTAAAACAGATCCACAGAACCAAGATAGGATGGTTGGGAAAGACAACAATGGGGTTTTCTCTGTTAAGTCTTTATATTCCTTGATAGAAGGGAATATATCTACTTCCCCATCGTATAAGGGAATTTGGAAGGTTAAGTCATCACTAAAGATAAGAGCTTTTATGTGGCTTTTATTCCAAAAGAGAACTGTTACTAAGATGTACAGAAGGCATTGGGATACTAACAGTTCAACTATATGTCCGATCTGCAACTTAGATGATGAGGATGTGGAACATTTATTTATTCATTGTAAAATAAGCAAAGAAGTTTGGAGCATTATTTCTGCAAGCCTGAACATACAACTGAATTTCCAAATTATTGAAGACCTATACTCTTTCTCCAGAATTTTACCATCGGGGAACACCAAGAGTCAGCAAAAAATGATATTGATATTGATACACGCCGTATGCCAGAGCATTTGGAGGTGCAGAAATGATAGTGTATTCAAGGGTAACAAAGTCTACATTGAGAACATCTGTCTGCAGGCGGTTTCATTGTGGTACCAGTGGAGCCGACACATTTTGGGCATTCTTGTGGTAGTTGGAATAGAATTACAAGTCATATGTAATTTTTTGCTTTTTCTTTTCTGTTTTATGATCAGAGGAATCTCTCCTTTAGACTATCTTTGGATGTACTCCCTCTATTTATTTTAATAAAATTGGTAGTACACCTGATTCTATTAAAAAAAATTGTGTCAATTGAAGAGACATGAAGAAAGTTATCCTACTCATGATCTGGAATTAGCAGCAGTAGTATTTGCTTTGAAGATGTGGCGACACTATTTGTATGGGGCTACATATGAAGTGCATACAGACCACCAAAGTTTGAAGTACATTTTTACATAGAAGGACTTGAATTTGAGGCAGCGTAGACGGTTAGAATATTTGAAGGACTATGACTTCAATATTTCTTATCATCTTGGCAAAGGAAATGTGGTTGCAGATGTATTGAGTTGAAAGGTACTTCTAGCAAATATACTAGTGAAAGAGTAGAAGTTAATGCAAGAAGCTGCAAAAGTAGACTTTCAAATTCCTCAAGAAGATCATAATGCAATTGTTGTCTATATTACTGTGAAACCTATCCTTTATGATGAGATTGTGGAAGCTCAAAGAACAAATGAGAGGCTTCCTCACATTCTTATGCATTCAGGGTTGGTGATTAATGAAGGAGTTGTGAAATGTGGGAATTGTCCTTAAGTCCCTAATGAGCATGGAATGCAGAATCGGCCAATCCCGATCCAGATCGGCCAATTCGGATCGGGATCGGCAGGTCTAGATACTACCGATCCCAGCCGATTCCGGCCGATCCGATCCCGAATCGGATCGGGATCGGCAGGTCCCGATTCGGAGACCCGATCCGACCCGGAATTCCTTGCTAATGAGATTTGACTTGAAGAAGGAAATGTTGACAGTAGCACATAAATCTAAGTATGCAATTCATCCTGGTAGCGCTAACATGTGCCAGGCCCTGAAAAGGTAGTTTTGGTGGCCAATAATGAAGAAAGAAGTTGCTGATATGTAGCAAAGTGCTTGACCTATCAGCAAGTCAAGGCCGAGCATCAACGCCTAGGAGGTTTACTCCAGCCTTTAGAAGTTCCAGAACGGAAATGGGACCATATCACAACAGATTTTGTAATTGGACTACCTAAAACCTGAAGACAACATGATGCAATTTGGGTTGTGGTGGATCGGCTTACCAAGACAGTACATTTTCTTCCTTTCAATAAGACATGGTCCCTGGATAGATTGGTTCAGCTATATATTAACAAGACTGTGGCATTGCATGGGATTCATATATCTATTGTCTTAGACAAAGACCCTATGTTTACTTCCAGATTTTTGCAGAGTTTTCAAAAGGCGATGGATACGAATTTAGCATTCAGTTCTACTTTTCATCCAGAATCAAATGGACAGTCAGAAAGAACCATCCAAACTTTAGAAGACATATTGAAAGCATGTAGTTTGGAATGGAAAGGCAATTGGGGTGAACATCTATCTTTGATTGAATTTGCCCATAATAATAGCTTCATAGCAGTATTGGTATGGCACCTTATGAAGTATGGTATGGTAGACCATGCCAATCTCCTATATGTTGGAATGAAGTGGGTGAAAGGAAACTATTGGGTCCTGATCTACTGCAAGAATGTGCGGCTCAAGTGCAAACGACTAAGCTGAAATGAAAGCAGCACAAGATACGCAAAAAAGTTATGCAGATGCCAAGCATAGACCCTTGGAATTTCAAGAGGGAGATAAAGTCTTCTTGAAGGTTTCACCAACAAAAGGTGTGATGAGATTTGGCATAAAAGGAAAATTGAGCCCTAGATTTATTGGATCACTTGAAATTCTAAAAGGTTGGTAATGCAGCTTACTGGTTACCCTTGCCTCCAACATTGGCGGACGTCTATAATGTGTTTCATGTTTCCATGTTGAGGAAATATGTGCATGATCCCTCTCATATTGTAGATTATGCTCCTTTGGAAGTGCAACCTGACTTGTCTGTGCCAGAACGACCAGTTTAGATCATTGACCGAAAAGAACAAGTATTGAGATCTAGAGTAATTCCAATGGTCAAGGTTATCTGGTAGCATCATTCAGGAGCTGAGGCAACATGGGAGCGTAAAGATGAGATGAGAGAACAATTCCCATATTCGTTTACTACTAATTAGGTAAGTTTTCAATGTTGATATGCCCTAGAAGTCCTACTAAAAATCCCTTAAAGAAAGTTCATTGATATGCCCATAAAGAGTGTTCAGGGTATATATGTAAATGGTGATAAAGTATATATACACAAATAAAACTTTATAGGGTGTAAGATTTGACAGAAAAGTGTGGACTTTTATGTAACTTTATGATGCCAATTACATAAAAGTGTGGACTTTTATGTAATTTTATGTAACTTTTATGTAAGTTTTAATCTCTTATTGGGCCTATTAGTGGGTCTATTAATGGGCCATCCCGAGCCCAATAGAAGGAGAGACACAAGTCCTTTTTCTTGAACCTTCTCCACCTCCTCTTGAAGCCTTTTACTAGCCCCAAAGAGGCAGAACGCGGGAACAAGAAGGGAGAGGGAGAGAAAAAAAAAAGGAGAAAAAGAGAAAGGGGAGAGCTAGTTTCAGGGGGGAGAGAGAGAGCAAAAGAAGAGAGAGGGGGAGGGGGGGACCTGCTACAGTGCGTATACAGTGCATACACAGTGTAACAACTTTTTTTTTTTAGGCTTAAAGCAGTGACTTTAGGGGCTCTTTTGGTTCTGTTAAGCAAGTAAGGGATCTACTTCTTGTCCTTCTCTATGTGCCTATAGTTTCTTTATTTTTTGAGATCTTGTTACTAGGATTTTACCTCCCTAAACAGGGAGCATGCTATCAAAATTGTATGAAGGTGAATGTATGAGGTTATAGCTATGAGAGCATGTGTATGTATGTGTGTACATGTGCAACAGGTGTGCGTGGCTATGGGGGCATATGTGAGGGTCTGTGGGCGCATGGGTTCGTGTGTGACTGTGTGTGTATGTAAGAGGTGTGTGCGCAACTGTGTGGATGCTGTGTGTGTAGTAGGGGGGGGGGGGGGGGGGGGGGGGTGTTGTTGTGGGATGTATGGTGGTAGTTCTAACGGTGTAGGGTATGGTAAGGCTATATACAGTGCGTATGTGTATGTATATCTGCAGTAGGGTGTGTGTATATGTGTGCGTATGTATATGTGCAGCAGGGTGTGTGTATGTGTAGCAGGGTGTGCGTCTGTGTGTATGTATACATGCAGTAGAGTGTGTGTGTGTGTGCAGCAGGGTGTACGTGTGTGTGTGTGTGTATGTGCAGTAGTGGGTGTTCTCTGTGTGTGCGTATATTGTGTGAAGATGCATATGTGTGTGCAGCTGTGTAGAGAGGATATAGAGTATGTGTGTGTAGCAATGTGGAGGGGTGTATGTATGTGTTTAAGAGGTGTGTGAATGTGTGTGTATGTGATTGTGGAGGCATGGGTGAGCAACAGTAATGGTGTCTATGTGTCACTGTATAGACGGGGTGAGCAACTATAATGGTGTGTGTGGAAGTGTTTGTGTGTGTGTGTTCAGCTGTGAAGGTGTAAGGGTGGTTGTGCATGTGTTTGTGCCTGAGTGGAGTGCATATTTGTATGTATGGTAGCTATGCTAGTGTGTGCATTTGTGAAGAAGTTTATATGTATAGTCTATGGACTGTTGTTTCCAATAGTTGTTTTCGATGATTTGGGCCTAATATTCTTTTGATATATCAAATTGGTATCCCCAGCGTGTAGAGGTTTACCTCTGCCTCGTACCAAAGAGTAATACATAAGATCTTGTCTATTAAAGTGGGTTCATAAACTGTTGTTCATTATTTCATTCTTTCATTAAGTGCGTGCCATAAGGCATAAATTGCGTTGATGCACAAACGTATGCCTTATCTTTATAACTGTAGAATATGTCAACATACTTGATACAATGACATACATTACATATAACTGTTGAGCATTATTATATATTTCAGATAAGTATCAACTGTAGTCATAACTGTATGACTACATAATTATTCCATTGATTGACAGTATGACTATGACTACGATTATTATTATGATTGCAGACTATCCCCCCACACCCAAGCAACCATTGCAACCCACCCATATCCCCCCCTGCCTAGACAACCCATCCACAGCGCACCCAGCCCCACACCCATACACACCCCAACCCCCAACACCCCCTCCCCCCCCCCCCCCCACACACACACCCCACCTACACCCTACCTCTATACCCACCCACGCATGCCCAATACTCCAACCCGTGTACCCATGCCTACCCCCCAAGCAACCACTCCAACCCACCCATATCCCCCCCCCTCCCTAGACAACCCCCCTACCATCATGCCTACCACCCGAACCCACCCACGTCGCACCTAGCCCCATCCACCCACCCATGTCCACCCTACACCCCTCAACATCTCGCCCTCAGCCCCCACCACCTTACACCCATCAACATCCCACCCACACCCACCCATGTCCACCCCACACCCCTCAACATCCCGCCCTCAGCCACCACCACCATACACCCATCAACATCCCACCCACACCCTTACTACCCTATCCACCCATCCATATCCCCCGAGACAACCCCCCCCCCCCCCGCCCCAAGCCCACCACCCGAATGTACCTACGTTGCACCCAACCCCCTCCACCCCACATCCCTCAACATCCGGCCCTCAGCCCCCACCACCTTACACCCATCAACATCCCACCCACACCCACCCATGTCCACCCTACCCCCCTCAACATCCCGCCCTCAGCCCCCACCACCCTACTACGCCCATCAACATCCTACCCAAACCCCCACTACCCTACCCACCCATCTATGCCCACCCAACCCCACCACCTTACACCCATCAACATCCCACCCACACTAACCCATGTCCACCCCACACCCCTTAACAACTCGCCCTAATCCCCCACCACCTTACACCCATCACATACCCCTACTACCCTACCCACCCATCTATGCCCACCCCAACCCATCTATATCCCACCCTCCCTAGACAACCCCCCCTCCCCAAGCCCACCACCCGAACCTACCCACGTCGCACCCAGCCCCATCCACCCACTCATGGCCACCCTACATCCCTCAACATACCACCCTCAGTCCCCACCACCTTACACCCATCATCATTCCCCCACACCCACCCATGTACCCTACACCCCTCAACACCCCGCCCTCAGCACCCACCACCCTACCCCCATCAACATCCCGTCCTCAGCCTCCACCACCTTACACCCATCAACATCCCACCCATACCCCCACTACCCTACCCACCCATCTTTGCCCACTCCAACCCATCCATATCCCACCCTCCCTAGACAACCCCCCCCAAGACCACCACCCGAACCTACCCACGTCGCACCTAACCCCATCCACCCATGACCACCCTACATCCCTCATCATCCGCCCTCAGCCACCACCACCTTACACCCATCAACATCCCACCCACACCTACCCATGTCCACCCTACACCCCTCAACATCCCGCCCCCATCCCCCACCACCCTACCCCCATCTACATCCCACCCACACTAACCCATGTCCACCCCACACCCCTTAACAACTCGCCCTAATCCCCCACCACCTTACACCCATCACATACCCCTACTACCCTACCCACCCATCTATGCCCACCCCAACCCATCTATATCCCACCCTCCCTAGACAACCCCCCCTCCCCAAGCCCACCACCCGAACCTACCCACGTCGCACCCAGCCCCATCCACCCACTCATGGCCACCCTACATCCCTCAACATACCACCCTCAGTCCCCACCACCTTACACCCATCATCATTCCCCCACACCCACCCATGTACCCTACACCCCTCAACACCCCGCCCTCAGCACCCACCACCCTACCCCCATCAACATCCCGCCCTCAGCCTCCACCACCTTACACCCATCAACATCCCACCCATACCCCCACTACCCTACCCACCCATCTTTGCCCACTCCAACCCATCCATATCCCACCCTCCCTAGACAACCCCCCCCAAGACCACCACCCGAACCTACCCACGTCGCACCTAACCCCATCCACCCATGACCACCCTACATCCCTCATCATCCGCCCTCAGCCACCACCACCTTACACCCATCAACATCCCACCCACACCTACCCATGTCCACCCTACACCCCTCAACATCCCGCCCCCATCCCCCACCACCCTACCCCCATCTACATCCCACCCACACCCCTGTGGGGACTAAGGGCGGGATGTTGATGGGGGTAGGGTGGTTGGTGGGTGCTGAGGGCAGGGTGTTGAGGGGTGTAGGGTGGACATGGGTGGCATGCATTGTATCGGATCATGCCAACTCATATAGTTGACTTGTGTCTAGGCGAGTCTCATCGGCTGGCATGCGTTGAGTCAGACCAGATCATGTCGACTCCATACATAATGGGTTGTTTCAAATTGAGTTTTCCTTATTTAATAAGTAAAATGGGGGGGGGGGGATGGGTAGGTGGGTTGGGTGTTGGGTTCTAGGGGCTGAGGGCGAGATGTTGAGGGGTGTAGGGTGTTAAGGGTGAGGGCGGGACATCCAGGCTATAAGTGGAGATGGATGGGTGTGCAGGTTGGTGGGGCTTAGGGTTGGGCCTGGATAGGTCGGGAAGGGTAGGTAGGTTGTGTGTTGGTTTGAGATTGGGGGGTGAGCGTAGGTAGACTGATTGAGGTGTTGGGCATGGGTAGGTGGTTGTGGTAGGGTTGTGGGTGGGGGTTGGGTGGGTATAGATGGGTGGGTGGGGTAGTGTCACCTTACACCCATCAACATGCCCAACCCATACCCGCACTACCCTACCCACCCATCTTTGCCCACTCCAACCCATCCATATCCCACCCTCCCTAGACAACCCCCCATCCCCAAGCCCACCACCCGAACCTACCCACGTCGCACCCAGCCCCATCCACCCACCCATGACCACCCTACATCCCCCACCACCTTACAACCATCAACATCCCACCCACACCCACCCATGTCCACCTTACACCCCTCAACATCCCGCCCGCAGCCCCCACCACCCTACCCCCATCAACATCCCACCCACACCCCCACTACCCACCCATTTATGCCCACCCACAACCCTACCACAACCACCTACCCATGCCCAACACCACAATCAATCTACCTACGCGCACCCCCCAACCTCAAACCAACACACAACCCACCTACCCAAGCCGACCTATCTAGGCCCAACCCCAAGCCCCACCCACCTGCACACCCATCCATCTCCACCTATAGCCTTGATGTCCTGCCCTCACCCCTAACACCCTACACCCCTCAACATCCCGCCCTCAGCCCCTACAACCCAACGCCCAACCCACCTACCCATGCCCACCCCCTAGGCTAGCACCAATCACTGCCTTCCTGTCTTTTCCCTTTATCTCCAACCAATCCCCCCCCCCTCGTTTTACTTATTAAATAAGGAAAACTCAATTTGAAACAACCCATTATGCATGTATGAAGTCGGCATGATCTGGTCTGACTCGATGCATGACAGCCGATGAGACTCGCCTAGACACAAGTCAACGAGTTGGCATGATCCGATACAATTTGGCAAACCATGAACCATGAGGGTAGTAGATACGTAGATAGGTGTCAACAAAAGATTGATCGGTAGAGGTAGATAGACAGCTATATACATAATTAGATAAGACAACTAGATACGTGGGTAAATAGATAGTAGACAGCAAAAAAATGATGGATAGGTAGATTGGTAATTGTATAGATTAGTCAGTAATTAAGTAAATAAAAAATTGGACAGTCAGATGGACAAATAGGCAGATAAATAGATAAACATATAGATTGAAAGACAAATAGAACCATGGATGGAAAGATAGATTGAGAAATAGACAATCATGAACATATATGGTTCGATATGTAGATAGATAGATAGACAGGTGGGTCGACAGATCGACAGATATTTAAGTAGATCAACAGGTAGATAGATAGAATGGTATCGCTGACAAGTAGATATAAATGTAGATAGGAAGCTTGATATATCAATAGGAGGCTAGCTAGTTAGATAGATAGATAGATGGATGGCTAGAATGATAAATGAATAAACATATAGATACGTAGCTATACAAGAAGCTAGGTAGATAGCTAGATACACAACTGGATAAGTAGTTAAATAGATGGACAGGTTGGCATATAGTTAGATAGATAGATGACTTGGTACCTAGGTAGCAGATAGATAGATAACTTGGTAGCTAAACAGTAGATTGCCAACAACGACCAAGGAAACAATATATTGCCAATGACGACCGAGGGAACAATATATTGCCAAGCTTCAAGTGCAGCCTTTTGATTTATCTCGAAGGGAACACCGAGAAAGGAAGAAGAACGACGTTAACAGGAAACTTCCTTTTCTAAGTGATTGCAATGAGGAAATACAAGAAAAAGCTACCCTTATTGGGGTTTAAATTTTTGACAAAATAGGGCAGTTACCGAAAAATTGTAATAAAGGTGAGAGTCATCCAATTGTGTCTACCTTCAGAAAGAGGGAACAAAGAAAATTGAAGAACCTACATATAGAGTCCAACATAGGTGTAACAGTACATGGTGAACTGGAAACCTCCCCCCCGCCCACCACCCCAACCGACCCACGTCACACCTACCCCCCCCCCCACCCCACACACACCCCCAAACCCCAAACACCCTACCCCTATACCCACCCACGTATGCCCACTACTCCAACTTTTGTACCTATGCCTACCCCCCCCCAAAGCAACCACTCCAACCCACCCATATCCCCCCCCTCCCTAGACAACCCCCCCTCGCTATACCCACCACCCGAACCCACCCACGTCGCACCCAGCCGCATCCACCCACCCATGTCTACCCTACCCCCTCAACATCCTGCCCTCAGCCCCCACCACCTTACACCCATCAACATCCCACCCACACCCACCCATGTCCACCCCACACCCCTCAACATCCCGCCCTCAACCCCCACCACCCTACACCCATCAACATCCCACCCATACCCACACATGTCCACCCTACACCCCTCAACATCCCGCCCTCATCCCCCACCACCCTACACCCATCAACATCCCACCCACACCCCCCCACTACCGTACCTACCCATCTATGCCCACCCAACCCCCCAACCCTATAGCCCTACCATAGGCACCTACCCAAGCCCAACACCTCAATCTATTTACCTACGCCCACCCCCTACCTCAAACCAACACTAATCCACCTACCCATGCCAACCTATCTAGGCCCAACCCCAAGCCCCCCCCCCCCCCCCCCGGACACCCATCCATCTCCACCCTATACCCTTGATATCTCACCCTCACCCAACCACCCTACGCCCCTCAACATCCCGCCCTCAGCTCCCACAGCCCAACACCCAACCCACCTACCCATGCCCACCACCCCAACACCCCCCCCCCCCACCGCATTTTACTTATCAAATAAGGAAAACTCAATTTGAAATAACCCATTATGCATTTATAGAGTCAGCATGATCTGGCCAGACTCGACGCATGTCAGCCGATGAGACTCGTCTAGACACAAGTCGGCTATATGAGTTGCCATGATCCAATACAATTTGGCAAACCATGAGCCATGAGGGTAGTAGATACGTAGATAGGTGTCAACAAAAGATTGATCGGTAGAGGTAGATAGACAGATATATACATAATTAGATAAGACAACTAGATACGTAGGTAAATAGATAGTAGACAGCAAAAAAAATGAGGATAGGTAGATTGGTAATTGAATAGATTAGTCAGTAATTAAGTAAATAAAAAATTGGACAGTCAAATGGACAAATAGGCAGATAAATAGATAAACAGATAGATTGAAAGACAAATAGAACAATGAATGGAAAGATAGATTGAGAATAAACAGTCATGAACATACATAGTTCGATATGTAGATAGATAGATAGAAAGGTGGGTTGACATAACTAGATCAAAGGTAGATAGATAGAATGGTATCGTTGACAAGAAGATATTAATGTTGATAGGAAGCTTGATATATCAATAGGAGGCTAGCTAGTTAGATAGATAGATAGAAGGTAAGATGGATAAATGAATAAACATGTAGATAAGTAGCTATACAAGTAGGTAGGTAGATAGCTAGATACACAGCTGGATAGATGGGTAGATACGCAGCTAGGTAGGTAGATACATACCTAGCGAGATAGTTAAATAGATGGATAGTTTGGCATATAGTTAGATAGATAGATGACTTGGTATCTAGATAGCTAGATAGATAGATAACTTGGTAGCTAAACAGTAGATTGCCCATTAACTAGAGCCCATTGGACATGGTTAAGGTGGCCCATTATGGCCTCTATTTACGGCCCATTTAGGTCTGTTTTTAAGATCCATTTAGGCCCATTTATGGAGCCCACTAAGCATATGGCTTAAGCCCAATAAACCTATTAAATTTAAACGAACAATTATGCATTTAAGCTCCTTTTCTTTTATTAATTATACATGTGCCCTCATTTCTTTATTAAGTAATCGATGATGGGCCTCTTTCAACTTTTTAAAGATACCTTTTAATCCTTATATAATTTCATTTAAGACCCTATAAAAGTAGTCTTTGCACTATAAACCCTAAACTTTTACTAATTGTGTTTATACTTTTTAGGAATTTACAAATATGCCCTTGAATTTTTTATGGGGGCTTACACCAGGGTTCTTTTGGACTATGGTTGTGTCCTTGCCTTTCTTCTTTTTTTTATTCATTATAAGTCAACAAGCATTAATCCCTTTCTTTTGGCCTCCAATATGATGCATAGCTTGATCATGTGAGAATTTGTTTCTCTGATGCACAAACTTTTGTTAGGGTCTTAGCATGATTATGCATCTGTCATCATATTGATCTCACTATTAATTTTAGCTCTCAATTATTAAGAGAGAAATTTAAGGTGCAAACAATAGGTAGGTAGATAGATACAGACAAACAGATAGATACATGGATGGATAGTTTGGTATAGTTAGATAGATAATTTGGTATATCATGCTAAGACAGATTGGTAGACAAGTAGATAGACAGATTGCTCGATAGATAGATAATGAGGTAGATCAGTAGATAGATAGAGAGATATTTAGGCAGTTAGATGGATAGGTTTGATAGGTAGTTATGTAGGTAGGTAGATAAATAGATAGATAGGTAGATGGTTAGATTGCTAGCTAGGTAGATAGATTGATAGATCGATAGGTAGGCAAGAGGTAGATAGGTAAGTAGGGTAGACTAGGTAGTAGATAGGTAGATAGGTGTCAACAAAAGATAGATGGGTACATGTAGATAAACATCTATATAGACAATCAGATAGACAACTAGACACGTACGTAAATAGATAGTAGGCAGCAAAAACTGAATCATAGGTAGATTCATAACTAGATAGACTGGTCGTTATTTAAGTAGACAAATAATAGATAGGCATGTTGTAAGTAGGAAGGTAACAGATTGATATGTAGATAGATAGGTGGAATCCCAGATAACTAGATAGGTAGGTAGATCGATAGCTAGATAGGTAGATAGATCAATAACTAGATAACAAACAAATAGGTAGATATATGGGTAGAAAAATATAGAGATAGATAGACAACTAGCTCGCTAGCTAGATAGTAAATATAGATAAACAGATAAATTGTTAGATAAATATAGAAATATAGATAAGCAAATTAATAGATAACTAGATAGATCAATGGATGGATAGATAGAACCATAAATAGACAGTCATGAACATAGATAGTTCGATATGTAGACAGACAGCTAGACAGGTGGGTTGATAGTTTAATAGATATTTAAGCAGATCAAAAGGTAGATAAATAGATTGGTATCATTGACAACTAGATACTAATGTAGATAGGAAGCTTGATAGATCAATAGGTCGCTAGCTAGTTAGATATATAGATAGATGGCTAGATGAATAAATATGTACATAAGTAGCAATACAAGTAGGTAGATAGCTAGATACACAGCTAGATAGGTGGGTACATACGTAGCTAGGTAGGTAGTTACATACCTAGCTAGATAGCTAAATAGTTGGATAGTTTGGCATACAGTTAGATAGATAGATAACTTGATATCTAGATAGTTAGCTAGATGGATAGATAACTTGGTAGCTAAACAGCTACATAGATACACAGGAAGCTAGATAGATGATAGCGAGATGTATAGACTACCATACAGCTTGGTAGGTAGATAAGATAGACAGAGAGGGATGTAGATTGTTAGATGGATGGGTAGATATGTAGATCGATAGATAGATAGTTGGATATACATATGTTGGCACAAAAATAAATAGCTAGATGGTTAGATAGATAGATTGTTAGTAGGTGGGAAGGAGATAGGTAGGATAATGGAAAGGTAGATTGATAGGGGAAAGAAAGGGATATATTGGAAGCTAGATAGATAGGTAGATATATGTAGGTAGGTAGATAAATAGATAGATAGATTGCTAGCTAGGACCCTAGGTAGTTTGATAGATAAGTAGGTAGATAGATTGATAGGGAGGGAGGGAGGTACATAGATAAGGTACTAGTGGATAGGTTCATAGATTGCGAAAAAAGATAGATAGGTAGGTAGATAAATACTTCGATAGATGGCTAGCTAAGTAGATAGATTGATAGCTACACTGCAAGAACAGATTGATAGGCAGATCGACAATTCGATATATTTATATTTCGATAAATAGATGGATAGTTGGGTACACAAATAGATATATAGGTAGGTAGGTGGGGGAGACAAATGGATTGATATGTAAACGAATAGGTGACAGGTAGATAGCTTGGAAGGTAGGTTGATAGATAGGTAGATTGATCACTGGATAGCAAAGGAAAGATAGGTAGATATATGGGTAGAAAGATAGGAAAATGGGCTGATAGACAACTGGCTAGATAAGTAACTCAATAAATTAGATAGCGAAACAACATAGATAGGTAGGTAGATTGTTAGATAAATAGATTGATAGATCGATCAATCGATTGATAGATAAATAAGGAACCAACAGGACTTTGGATCAAGATCTTAGCTTCCAACTTCCATCAGTTTCGAGACATTGTTGGCTCTTCACCATCTTACGTGCTAGCACTTGGGTATGATTTCCCAGATAACTCTTATTATTCTGCACCCGACAAGTTATTGATCACTGTTTTCATTAAATAAAACATGGAAATGGGGCATCTTCCCGTTCAATTGGTCAGCCATCGGAAATCTGCCCAAGCAAGTTCCTTCCAAGCTTGTTTCTTCCATGATACTACTACTTCAATACTGTGGACAATATGGTGTGAAAGGAACAACAGGATATTTATACAGAAGGGCATGCTGTTTTTGATATGACCAAAAAGTCTGTTAAATTGGCTCATGGCTAAAAGTAATTGCTTGAAAGAATTCAGAAGATTCAACTGCACTGTAGAAGATCCAGAATTGGAGAAATATGACTACATAGAGATGGTGTTTTCTTCCTATGCTTGCACACCTTTAGTTATAGAATGGGGTTAATTGATGCTTAAGCATTTCTGTTGACCAAACAAACGGGTATTGGGTGAAGTGTAAATATGTCTCTGAGTGAACTCGTGATTAATTTCATGTATCCTTTTTTGACATCTAACAAATTGTGGCCTTAAAATTTCGAAAAAAACATTGGAGGCATAGAACAGGCAAGTAGAGAAACAATGTGAAAATTATCCGTAGAAGAATCTGTCCAAGAAATCAATATGGATACAACATACTATTGCAAAAGAGAATTGATAACAGAATGGCCCCTCAAATTAGAAAATAATAAGGAAAATAAACAAGAAAAAAAAAACAACACACATCCACAAAGTTCCAGACAAATAGCCAGATAAATGTAAACCTCAAGGAAGCATGTACAAGGAAAATCACAAACATCTTGCTTTGACAATCTTTTGATGAGAATTATAAGATTCAAAAATACTAAATACACTACTAGAATAGCCAGACAAGTGCATACCAGTCTAAAAGTTTCTGGTCTACAAATTGGGTATATGCCACCAATCTCCAAGTCCCGGGCTTGTCAGTAAACCCCACAAAATGCTTCATCACATCCAGAACCTGCAAAGTAGTATTGCATTGAAATGAAGGTGTCCTCTCATATACAAAGATGAAGCGAACTAATGTGAACAAAACATAAAATACATGGTACAAAAAATAAAATAAATAAGAAAGAAATTTTGTAAAATTTGACCGTGACTAAATAGGACTACTATGACTACCTTGGAAGCGGACATGCTAGATCTACTTCAAGGCGGCAGCACAAGGACCTTAACAAGATGGACACCTCGGTTTGGAGGGTGGATAGCAGTGGCCAGTAAGGAATTTTCTGTCAAGTTGGGTTTACGGGACCATCTAGGATGGGGGTACCTGATTCCTGCTGGTCAACTAGGTATGGAATCCTCACCTTCCAAAAGAGAAAAAAAAAAAAGAAACAGAATCAAGGGGCACGCATCAAACAACCCTATACCTAATTTCACAAGTCAAAGAATAATGGTAAACTGGAAGAAATCAGAAGGTGCGAGGGGGGGGGGAGGGGGGGAGGGGGAAGGTTAAAAAAAAAAAAAAGAGATAAATCAGATCAGACAATGAGCAGTTCATCTCCGAGAGCGAGAGAGAGAGAGAGAGAGCTCTTTCTGCATGCAGAGTGGTAGAGAAAACAGAGCTGCTGCAGTGGGCCGAGGAGGGATTGAAGGGTTGGAGCCACCCTATTTGCAGAGAGAAATGGAGAAGTGGGTCTCCTCTGCTGGCTTCAGGAGCAGAGCAGGTCGGGCGGGGGGGAACAAGATGGGTGTGCGGGGAGAAGCAACCGTCGGTTTGCTGGGTCTCCGGTGAAGAGGTCCCCCGTCGGATCGAGCGCGGCAGAGCAATCACGAGCAGGAGGAGGTGGCCTTCTCGCCGCCGCCGCCGAGCGAGAGAGAGTCCCGGCAGGAGGAAGACATCCAGGAAGCGAGCCCGAGAACGGAGGCGCGGGGGAGGAGCGGTGACTCGGCTGCGGTGTGGGCGTCTTGGGAGCGGGGTGGGTTTGGGTGCTGTGGGGTTTGAAAACTTGCGAAACCAAGAAAATGGGCTGGGTGGTGACTATTTATAGAGTTAGTAGGTGCACTCGTTCACGGTAAAAAAGAGACGTTAGCACACGTCCGTGCGGGGCCCAAATTTGTTAAAGTTTCAATTTCAAATTCGTTTAACAAAATTTAGTTTTAATTCCAATCTATCAAATCCCATATAAACTGCTCTGATCTTCAGATTTATTTAGAAACTTTATATTATTTTAATTTACATGGAATTCTAATTGGAGACTCTTTCACAAGGGCTTAAAAGTTGCAGAATTTTTTTAAAAATAAATGTGAAGATTGCAGGAGTTTATATGTATGATTAAATGATTGTAAGAATTGAGGAGTAAAAACACCTTTCATAGAAGCCACAGGATCAACATTATAAGCAACATTCTTTTATCCACCCTTAGTAATTGAAGAGTCACACAGCAGTGCACCTTTTTGCCAAACATTAAAACATAGAAATTTTAAATTTTATTAAAATAGCTTATCATTATATTGTTGACATCTATTTTCCATATGATAATCATAATAAATCATATGTGTCTAAGATATGACATCCTTAAATTTATCAAAAAGAATCAGCCACTAATCCCTTTTATGATTTTTTGGGGTTAGCCTCCGAGTCATTAGTTTTAAAATTCATGAAGCTCAGCTTATTGATGCACACGTGAACAACATGCAAGTTTGTAATTTTAAATATTAAATTATGGTATAATTCATATCAGAATGAACTATAGTGTTTAGTCACATATCATGAATGATGGTCGAAAGCGAGGACAGGAGGATTTTTATATAAGTAGAAAAGTACATCAAAGGAGAACAAATTCTAATTAATATTGATGATAAGAAATATTTATAAAAAAATATAGAAAAATTAGTCGTAAAGCTTACACCGGTCTTTATAACACTATTCTACAAGTAAGAAATAACATATTTTTCACAATGTCTTACCAAAAATTGCTTTCGTAAAAAAGTGGTGTCATATGTGAATTAGGATGATAGTAGTTTGGAGAGAGTTTATGTACTTTATTTCAAATAAAACACTTCCTAAGAACTTAATGAGAAGCCCAAAAGGCAACTCTAGAGAGTTGTTGACACAATGGAAGCCTTAATGGAAGTCTCTAATTATATGCCCACTTGGTAAGAAATTATCTTGCTCCCACATCTTTACAGAAGTGACAACAAATTGTATGGCTATTACCTTGTCCATGTGTTTTTAATTAGCTTGCATTTTTTTTGGCAAGCCAAAAAATACCCTTCTTCTCATTCCAAACATCCACCAAGTCAAGAATTGTTTGGTGGGCCATATTCTCAAAGGACGCTTTGATCAAGAGGAGATTCACAGTAGGGCTATTCATAATTCAGTTCAAACTGAAAAATCGAACCAAATTGGGTGATTTTGTTCGGTTCAGCTCAATTTGAAATTGAACCTGGTTCGATTTGGTTTCACAAACATGTCAAACCAAACCGAACCAAAAAATTGAATAAAGTAAACTTTAATATAAAATATACTTTATATTAATAATATATACGTAAATCATATGTAAATATGTGTCATATGTATATTCCAATATAAACACATATGTTTAATTTTAATTATTAAAACATAAATATACATTTAATATGAAACGTAATGAATTTGTTTGAATTCAAAATTTGTAACATCCCATATGCTAGAAAGTCATATTAGTTAAAGTAAGTTGATTAGATTGGATTTAGTTAGATTCTTAAAGGATGAGGACTTGTGTCATTTTCAAGGAATTCTTTAGGACTCCAAAGTAAATTAATTGACAAATATGATCAAGCTAGATTTGAAATTTGCTAGGTTCCTTGTTCTAGTTGAATATCTATGATCGAAAATAGGTTTCACTAAATTCCATGTTCTTGATTAATATTTAGTATCCAAGATGAGTCTTCATGTTCCACTAAAAACATGGATTGGAGCCATGCAGAAGTTCTACAAGCATTAGAGAAAGTACAAGAACACTAAGACAAATATTTATATCCAATCAAGAAATAAGTAGAGAGATACTCAAACAAATATTCATGTCCATAAAGAAAGATACCTAGTCAGTTATACCCAGCTCATGGGGGATAACTCAATATTTTGGTATTTTGAATCTTTTTACAACAACCCAGTTAGTATTTTTATATTTCTATACATGCACTAATATTCAAAGTTTCCTCGCAAATATATTTTCATTTTCAACCATCTACCATTTAAAATGAACTTTCCAAGTAATGGTGGATGTCAAAACCTAAAAACTTTTTATTCCACCTCGTATCATTAAATGGGAGAAAATCACATGATTCAACTATGGTTACAAATAGTTATAGGGAAAAACATCAAATGAATTAAGGGGAATAGGATAACTTATCCAAAAAGATGAGTGTCTGATGTTATCATTGTTGCATGGTTCAACAACAACCTTGTCGAGAGGTAGCGACATGTAATTAAATCAAAATTTATAGAAGTTGTAGATGCCTTTTTCAAGTTTAGCAGTTTGAATGGTAAGATCAAGAACATTTTTATCACACTTGTTCCGAAATTGGCAAACCCTAGATCAACTACAAAATTTCGACCCATCGATGTATGTAATGAGATTTACAAGGTGATATATAGGATTCTCATCAATAGGCTGAGCAAGGTACTACACAATCTAATATTCAGTGTGCAATTTGCTATTATTAAGGGTAGAAATATTATGGCCAACATCCTGGTGGCACACGAAGAATGCATAGTTTTCAACCACCGCAAACCTAGGAGGAGCCTCATGGCTATCAAGAATGACATGGAGCAAGCCTTTGATAGGCTAGAATGAAATTTTATTCTTGATACACTTAAATCCATGAACTTTGGAGCCAAATGAATATATTGAATCAACCAATTCCTATCTACAGCTCAATTTAGTAGTCTCACTAATGGCACACATGGTACCTTCTTCAGATCCAATTGTGTCATCCGACAAGGAGACCCCATCTACCCCTATCTATTCATCCTTTGTTCTAAGGTGTTATCAGCTTCTCTTCACCAAAAAGTCCTTGGAAATAAATTATCAAGTTTCCAAGAAAATAAAAGGGTGCCAATCATTAGTCACCTCCTATATGTAGAGGACATTCTACTATTCTCCAAAGCTAAGGTGAGGGAAGCCAAGACAATCAAAAGCACTATGGAGCACTATGCAATTTGTTTAGGGCAGAAAGTGAACGTCAAGAATCAGCCCCAAAGCCAGTATAGTTGGGCCAGTTATTTAGGAGTTCCTATAATGGATACTTGACAATCCTTGAACCTGGAATCAAAATTGACACAGAAAATGAAAAACAAGATGGATGGTTGGAAGAGATCTTCACTTTCTTTAGTAGGTAGGGACCTTAGTGCAACATAGTCTATCATCCATCCCTATATACTGGGCATGTACAAATTGGCTCGCAAACAAGACCGTGGCAAAACTTGAATGACTCAGCATGAATTTCATGTGGGAGAAATTGGAAGGACAAAAAGGTATCCATCTGTAATCATAGAGGCAAGCTCATAGACACAAGAATCAAGGAGGGTTAGGCATCAAAGCACTCAAGAAAATGAACAAAGGCGCCTTATTGAAAGCAGTCAGAGACCTAATAATGAATAGGAAAACATGATGGTCAGACATTATATGAGCTAAGTGCTACCATGATAACTTGAAGATACATATATGCAGCAAAAACAAATCACCGTTATAGAGCAAAATGAAAGCAATGATGGAAAATAATGAATATCAATTTGGTTGGCATATTGGCAATGGAGATACTATCAGGTGGCACAAAGACAACTGGTTAGGATCTAGTAGCATCAAGAAATCTCCATGTTTTGTTTGTTAGTCTTAGGTGGCCCACAAGCTAATCTGACTATATAAATCTCATTCATTTATTAATAAAATGGCATAATATTCATTATGTGTAATTCATATTGTTATCGTCTCATAATGAAGTTCGTGAATATGTGCGATAGTGATAAGATTATGATGATATCATACTAGTGAGATTGATCACTTAAACATACATATTCTTAATAGTTCATAGTCGGGAGATATCCGAGAAGGACATCGGATATCCGGTTAGATTAGTACCGATTACTCCCGCTCATAAGATGAGGGTGACTAATCTCATAGTCACTTGTGTGGAGACACTAAGGCGGATATGTAGGTGCTCATTAGATAATGAGTTTACTAAACTAATTCGATTGAATCGCTAGATGGTATTGTACTTCACTGTCAACCAGCTTGATTCTATTGTCGTAGTTGCGTGGATGGTCCTTTGACCTGAGATACGAAGGACACCTTGTCGGTGGACTTCTGTGCTTTGACCTTGATTTATGAATCTCTAACCACGGGATTCTAAACAACCATGGATCGGGTACAGCGAAATACCGTCGAAGGGAATTGAGTGTCAATAAGGAATCATTATTCGCTCTTGGTACTTAAAGAGAGAATTTTCTAGGAAGGATGCACATAAGTCCCTAGCCAGGGGGGACGATAATATCGAGAAAAGAGTTTTTCGATATTATACGGCAGCATCCGATCCAAGTGAGTCGATTGGTTAGGGTTTGACAGTACACCATACCTTGAGTTGACTCGAGAGCATTGTACAAATGAAAGATTATATCCACACGGTAACTATCGGCTGAAAGGTTCCAAGAGGGGGTTACTTAACCCCAATACCTTCCGAGTTCACGCGGTGTTGCTTGGCACCCAACGTGATCGGAGGCTCGATCAAATTCGATGTGCGACATTAATTCGATTAATTAATTAATTAATATGAGTTATTAATTGATTAATCAGGCCAGTAAGGAGTCACTTGGCTTATTAGGCCATTAACCGGACTGGTTGTTGGGCCTAAAGGGTCACACGCAAATGATTCTCTAGGCGATGGATAAATAAGTGGGTTTTATATTAACCGGGGATTTTTATGAAAAACTGTGCGGTTAGTATAAAATGTAGCGAACGGGCTGAGCCGGCCAAGCTGTTGCTCAACCCTGGCTGCCCCCTCCTCTCTTCCTCTCTCTCTCTGGCGCCCCAGACAAGCTCGGATCGCCGGGTTTGCTTTGCCGTCTTCTCTGACTCCTGTTCGACGGGAAATCGTCTGTGGGTTACTACAATCGTTGCGAGGAATGGCGAAGGTTTCATGGGCTGCGAAGAACGAGGAACTGTGAGGATATCCATCACGAGGAGGATCGCGTGGACTTCGCTAGAGGCCGGGCGCTTGCGCGGCTAGCGGTGTCACACCGACGGAGCCAATCAGACGCGGATTCGAATCCGCGTGCGGTAATATCCGATTACTATTCTAATCCAGTTTTAGTATTTTCGAAACAAGAAGCGGATCACATATAGATTAAAATATTTATTTCCGCTGCGTTTTGCGATCTGGAGAAACGTGAGAACCTAACAGTGGTATCATAGCCAGGTTCTACTGTTTCTCATCCTGTTTCGATCTCCAAAATAATTATTCTTTGTGTTATTCTATGCGTTTAATCCGATTAAAATAATAGAAATATGTTCATTAGATGAACACAATAATCATATTATTTTTCTATAATTTTTCGGATTTTATTTTGGGGTTTTTCGGTGTTCTTCATGTAATGAAGAACGGGGTTAAGGGCGGCTTCGTTCAGTTTTCCCATGAGTTGGGATGGAGGGCCGGGACCCTGGATCCCTTGGGGAATGTCACCACAATGCACTGGGCTCCTTCCCGACACCGGTGTGGCTATGAAGGGCTGCAAATGGGGCCCTAGTTCTTCTTCTTTTCGGTTTCATGTAAACCAGAAACTATGGGAGAAACAAGGGGCTCGAGCCAGCAATTTGGTGAGCTTTGGGCTCACCGCCAGCGGTGCTGGGGCACCGGCAGCCGGCCAACGCTGCAACCCCCTGCCGTCGGCCTCCATCTGTAACAGCAGTTGCATGAAAGCGGGTTAGGGTTTCGGGTCCTTTGGGGAAGAGAGGGGTCGGCCCCGTGCCGGTCTAGCAAGTTGGACCAGCTGGCCAGGGCAGCCTAGGCGGGGTTGGGCCACCTGAGCCAGGGACTCGAGCCCTGGCTAGCCCTGGTTCAAGCCTTTCTTGAGCCAAAGCTGAGCCCTGTTCCCCCCTTTTTGATTCCCCTAATTAAACCCCCTATTTCCTATTAAACCAAATGTCCATTTAATGAAATTAAAATCTGATTTTAATTTAAAATTCAAAATTGTTTTGATATTTAAATTTATTATTCAATTTTAATTAAGTGGGCATTAACGATTTTAAATCATTATTTAATTAATAATTAGTGATTATTAAATTAAATTTAGTTATTAGTTTAAGTGTTAAATTAATAATTAATCTTAATTTGACTAATTTAAGAGTTAAATTAGTGGTTAATATTTATTAATCTAAATGTTATATTACTAATTGTTAATTCATCTAATTGTTAATTAAATTAGAGTTATTTATTAATTTAAGTGTTAAATTAATAATTAATTTTAAATGACTAATTTAAGTGTTAAATTAGTAGATATTAGCTAATTGGAATTAATTGTTAATTTAAGTGTTAAATTAATAATTAATTTTAATTAACTATTCTAAAAGTTAGAATTAGAATATATTAATTAATTAGTGTTAATTATTGGTTTAAGAGTTAAATTAATATTTAGCATTAATTGACTAATCTAAGTGTTAGGTTAGTGGTTAATAATTGATCAAAGTTGATTATTAACTTAAGTGTTAAATTAGTAATTAACTTTACTAGACTAATATAAAAGTTAGATTAGTCGTTAATAATTAATTATAGTTGATTAATAATTTAAGTGTTAAATTAATAATTAACTTAAGTAGACTAATCTAAGAGTTAGATTGGTAATTAATTATTAATAGTCTAATTGTTAGATTATTAATATTGATTAATCTAAATGTTAGATTGTTTTAATTATTAGAAATGTTTTAATGGCATGAAATATTATGGAATTATTAAGTTTGAGTGTGTGCACATGTGATGTGTGTTTTATATGCTTTTAAATCTGATTTAATTGCATGTGAAGATAACATAAAGAGTTTTCAAAATTCAAAAGCCAATTTTAATTGGAACCTAGCTTTCTGAAAGTCAAAATTATTTAATTTTGAAAATCTCTTTTGTTTTAGCCATGTGATGAGCTTATCATGTGTGGATTGTTTAAAACACACCGTGGTCATGGATATGCACCTTTAAATTATTCATGTGATGAATGGATTGTGTGGATCGTGGATATTTGAATTATGGATATTTATTAATTGTTAATAAATATATGTCTGCGTACCTCTCCCTCTCTCATACTTCGATGTACTTCTACTTCCTTCTCTCTTGTACTCGTCATAAGGCCTTCTTCTGTTTACATGTAAATTTAGATTTAAATGTAATCTAATCGAGGCAACTGAGAAAGGAGCAAGGACGATTCACAGATGCAACCAGGAAGGCGATGTGATGGAGATCCTTTGCCTATTTGTTTGCAGGATAGTCTAATGTAAATGTTATGTTAGATTGTGTGTGCGTTTGACTGTTGGCTCCAGTCAAACCCACTGTGCTATCCATGACCACACTTGACATGTATGAGATACATTGTTTTTATTTTTTGATTATGAATCAAAGCAGGTATGGTATTTATTAAATATATACGATATATTTACATACTATCACCTAAGAGAGACCAAGATAAAAGTTATTTAAATACCCTCGTTAAATTTTAAGCCGTAACGTAGGTAGTTAAGAACTTACCGCGTGGTCCACCATCGTTATAGTCACAAGATTTGAATTACTTTAGATAGGTTTGTTGTGCTACCACAAAGCCTGTTTAATTGTAAGGAGAGACTGTGGCTATGGCATTAGATGCCTATTTGATCGGGGTAGAAGAACCATGTAGCTTTGTTGTGCTATTTACAAGGGCTGCATGTAAATCTATGCTCATCTCGTAACGATGGTGAGCTTAGACCAGAATTAGTGGCTTGTTGTGTTATCCACAAGGCCATCAAATCTCTGGGGACCGAAGCTATGATCGGATATTGCAAGGAGTTGCAAGACCCAGGAGATGGGTGCTCTTTGATTGTTTTACAGCTTTCTTGTGCTATCCACAAGGTTGTACTGCAAGTCATTGAGATTCTGATCTCCACTAGGAGACTGTCGGCGTCTCCCGTTCTGTATAGCTTATAGTCCGTCGAAAATTAGTGGGAGTTAAAACTTGATTAAAAGACCATGTCTTATTTTAAATTTAATAATTGAACATCTGCTAAATAGATTACTTATCTCCTGTAGGAAAATATGTCGTCGAATAATCCTCTTCGTGGCATACTTGATGCCAAACTTTTGATTAGCCTAAACTATTCGGATTGGCTCAAAAACCAGAAGAATGTCTTCAGATCTGAGTACATTGCCTACGTCCATAGAGCTGATCCACTTGCTGAACCGGCATTTGATGCCCTTGAGGCAGAGATGATAGCTAATGATAAAAGGAAGAAGGACAATGTTAAAGGAATAGTAAAAGATGACTGCTTCTACTGTAAGCAGAATGGTCACTGGAAGAGGAACTGCAAGGAGTTGCTCAACGATAAAGCTCATGGAAAGGTGAAGCTATTTGAAGCTTCAGATATCTATATGATAGATATCAACTTGTCAGTAAGATATTCAACATCTTGGGTTTTAGATATCGAATGTGCTTCTCATATCTGTCATGATGTGTAAACGCTGACAAGTAAGCGCTAGCTGAGAAAAGGCGAGGTGGAACTGAGGCTAGGAAACGGCACAAAAGTTGCGGCAGTTGCTGTTGGGACAGCAAATCTTAGGCTTCCATCGGGAGACGTCTTATCATTCGAAGATTGTTATTATGTTCCTAGCATAATAAAGAACATCATATCAGTATCTTGTTTGGACAAGATAGGATATAAGTTGACTATAGAGAACAAAAGTTGTTCGATTTAATATGGTAATAAATCAATTGCTTCGACACCTTTAGTCAACGGTCTATATCTTTTAGATGTTTCTTATTACAATATTCACATTGATAAAACTCTTAAGAAGAGCAAGAATTGTGTAAACCAAGCCTACATGTGGCATTGTAGACTTAGACACATTGGTGAAAGTAGGCTGCAAAAGTTGCTTAAACATGGTTATTTAAATGCATTCGATTATGAATCGTTTGCGACATGTAAGTCCTATCTTATGGGAAAGATGGCAAAATCTCTATTTACTAGACATGGAGAGCGTGTCAAGGACATTTTAGGATTAATACATTCATATGTATGTGGTCACATGTCCACTCAAGCCAAAGGTGGCTTCTCATATTTCATCACGTTCACCGACGACTTCTCACGATTCGGCTATGTGTACTTAATGAAGTACAAGTTAGAAGCGTTTGAGAAGTTTAGGGAGTTCAAGATGAGGTAGAGAAGCAATTAGGAAAGAGTATTAATGTTCTTCGATCAGATCGAGGAAGAGAAAACTTGAATACTGATTTCACACAATTCTTAAAGGATAATGGTATCCTTTCTCAATTGACCCCTCCATTTACACCACAGATGAATGGTGTATCTGAAAGGAGGAATCGCACCTTGTTGGATATGGTGCGATCCATGATGAGCTTTTCAAGTTTACCAGTGTCCCTCTAGGGGTATGCTCTAAAATTAGCAGTATACCTACTGAACAGAGTACCAAGCAAGTTTGTGGCCTCTACTCTATATGAGATATGGAAAGGCAGGAAACCAGAATTTAAACATGTTAAAGTCTGAGGTTGTCCTGTTCATATAAAGATGCATGAACAAGCTGGAATCACGAACTGATAAATGCAGGTTTGTGGGATATCCAAAGGAAACCTTTGGAGACTACTTTTAGCATCCTGTTGAACAAAAGGTGTTTGTCTTTAGGAAAGCTGTCTTCTTGGAAGAGGAATACCTTCTCTAGGAGGACAGTGGAAGTAAAATAGTACTGGAAGAGATTCCAGATCCCCAAACACCTGTAATATCATCGGATGAGATATCAGTTCCTGAATATGTTCAGGTACATACAAATGAGCCTCGTAGATCTGGTAGAGCACCTAGACTACCCGAACGATATGTGGGACATATCGCTGAAGGAGAGTCTAAGGTAGAATATAATGAGGATGATGATCCTAAAATCTACTAGGAGGCCATAGAAGGCCTGAAGCTGGGAAATGGCGAGAAGCCATGAACTCAGACATCCAGTCCATGTACACCAACCAAGGTCTAAACTTGGAGGACTTGTCCAAGGGGATTGTACCCATCGGATGCAAGTAGATCTTTAAAGAGAAAGATTGTTGTTGATGGACGGGTCGACACTTATAAGGCAAGATTGGTGGCAAAGGGATATCGTCAAAGGTAAGGAATTGACTATGACGAGACTTTCTCACCAGTTGCCATGATAAAGTCGATCAAAGTTCTACTCGCTATAGCTGCACACTACGATTACGAGATCTGGCAGATGGATGTGAAGACTACCTTCCTCAACGGTAACCTTGAGGAAGTGGTGTATATGATACAACCAGAAGGTTTCACATCAAAAGAGTTTCCAGATAGAGTGTGCAAGCTTCAGAGGTCCATTTATGGACTGAAGCAAGCTTCTCGGAGCCGGAACATAAGATTTGGCGAGGCTGTCAAGTCTTATGACTTCATTAAGAATGAAGATGAGCCTTATGTGTATAAGAAGAACAATGACAGTGTAGTCACTTTCCTAGTTCTTTACGTAGATGACATACTACTCATTGGGAATGACGTAGCTATGATGTCATCGGTAAAGATCTGGCTGTCGAAAAACTTCTCCATGAAGAATTTAGGAGAAGCATCATAGTATTAGGAATACAGATTTATAGAGATAGATCAAAGAGGATGCTTGGAATGACCCAATCCTTGTACATAGAAACCGTAGTCAAAAGGTTTGGCATGAAAATTACAAGAGAGGTCTTATACCGATGAGACATGGAATTTATCTCTCAAAAGAGCAATCTCTTAAGACTTCTAATGAGAGGGCATTAATGGATAAAGTACTCTATGCCTCTGCCATAGGATCTATCATGTATGCTATGCTATGTACATGGGCTAATGTTGTATATGCTCTAAGTGTTACGAGCAGATTTCAGCCTGATCTAGGCGAAGAGTACTGGAAGGCAGTGAAATGTATCCTTAAGTACTTAAGAAGAACTAAGGATATGCTTTTTGTCTATAGAGGAGGTGCTTGAAACTACGAGGCTTTACTGACTCGAGTTTCAAGTCAAATCCAGATGATAGCAAGTCTGCATCTAGATTTGTGTTTACTTTAAACGGAGGCGCAGTGTGCTGGGAGAGTTTCAAGCAAGAAACCACTGTAGATTCGACGACTAAAGCTGAGTAAATTGTTGCAGCTGAAACCACCAAGGAACTTGTGTGGTTGAAGAAGTTTATCACCAACCTTGGCATAGTTCCCGGCATCTTTGATCATGTTCCGCTATTGTGCAACAACAATGGGGCTAATGCACAAGTGAAAGAGTCGCGGTCTCATCAGAAATCGAAAGATATTATGAGGCGCTCTCATCTTATCAAAGAGGTTATTTTCAGAGGAGATGTAGTGGTGGAAAGAGTTCCATCTGCTGATAATATAGTAGATCTACTGACGAAGCCACTGACTCAAAATTTGTTTGAGAGTCACCTTGAGTCTATAGGATTAGTACATAAAGGCGATTGGCTTTAGTATAAGTGGGAGATTGTTAGTCTTAGGTGGCCTACAAGCCAATTTGACTATATAAATCTCGTTCATTTATTAATAAAATGGCATAATATTCATTATGTGTAATTCATATTATTTTCGTCTCATAATGAAGTTGGTGAATATGTGCGATAGTGATCAGATTATGATGATATCATACTAGTGAGATTGATCACTTAAACATACATATTCTTAATAGTTCATAGTCGGGAGATATCCGAGAAGGACATCGGATATCCGGTTAGATTAGTATAGTAAAATATATAATGTAAACATAGTTAAACTAAGTAGATATTTAGTATAGTAAAATACAATTATACTAAGTTAAACATAAGCAAATATTTAGTATAGCTAAATATATATGTACTAAGTTAAACATAGTTATACTAAGTCAATATTTAGTATAGTTAAATATAGTTAAATTAAGTAAACATTTAGTAGTATAATATAGTTAAATATATTTAACTTAATATAATATACTTAAATATATCATTAATTTACATAATTAACTATATATTAAATTGGTTAAATATATTAATATAAATATTGTTATACTAAATAATTATATAGTATTAACATAATTATACTAAGTAAATATTTAGTATAGTTAAATATAGTTATGCTAAGTAAATATTTAGTATAGTTAAACATAGTTATGCTAAGTTAAACATAGTTATACTAAGTAAATATTTAGTATATTATACTAACTATACTAAATATTTAGTTTATTATATTGAATATAGTTATACTAAGTTAATATTTAGTATAGCTAAATATAGTTATACTAAGTTAATATTTAGTATAGCTAAATATAGTTATACTAAGTTTACTAAGTATAGTTTATACAAACGTACACTATATTAGTTAAATATATTAGTATAAATATAGTTATACAAAATAAATATATGACATAAACATGGTTAAATTTATTTAGTATAGTTAAATATAGTTATACTATGTTTAACATGGTTATACTTTTTTTAGATTAGTTAAATATATTAGTATATATATAGTTATACTAAAAAAATATATAACATAAACGTAGTTATACTAAGGAAATATTTAGTATAGTTAAATATAGTTATAGTAAGTAAATATTTAGCATAGGTAAATACAATTATACTAAGTAAATATAGTTAAATATATCTATGCTGAGTAAATATTTAGTATAGTTAAATATAGTTATATTAAGTAAATATTTAGTATAATATAATATAGTTAAATATATTTAACTTAGTATAACATAATTAAATATATAGTTAGGTTACATAATTAACTAAAGTATATTTATAGTATAAAATTAGTTAAATATACTTAACTAAGTATATTAGTTAAGCTAAATATATTAGTTATAGTTAAAATATAATATTACTAAATATGTAGTTAAGTACAAAGAAATATTTAATTGGTATAGTGAAGTATATGGTTAACTAATACACTTAATTGTTTAACCATCTAGTTATGCATTATATAATTGAAATATATTAGTACAAATATAATTATGCTAAGTAAATATATAACATAAATATTTTTAAATATACTTACTAAGTATGTTAGCTAAATATATTAGCATATTACTTTAAGTAATACACTTAAATATATATTATGCAACTATTAAGTATATATATATATATATATATATATATATATATATAGAGAGAGAGAGAGAGAGAGGGTTAGACTGTTATATCCCGCACTTTTACAATCCATAAATGAATTTAATTAATTTAAATTAAACAAATTAATCGGCAAGCTGGGGCAATGTCTCGACCATTTTTGTACACCCGATACTTTGTAATCTGGGGCCTTAGCTCCCGTTTTTCGAATATATAAGACACGTTTTTATTATACCTCAATGTCGCTTTTAAGTTCATCCTAGTATAGCTCGTCCAAAATTCTTTTGTGCATGCCTTCCCGAAATCAGGTTGCCTCTGGTGCTGCTCTCATAGTCTTAAACTTAGTAAAACCACTCCCGTTATGGTTTGCTTGGCTGAGGGTGTACTCGGCTTGGCCCGCATGGACTTGGAGCGAACTCAGAAATAACATTATTTCCTATAGGACTTGTATTTGCCACTCCCGATACGGTTTGCACGGTCGAAGCCGCTTACGGTATGGTTTACACGGTGTTCAAGATAGTGCCGTTCCCGATACGGTTTGCACGACCGAGGCCGCTCCCTGTATAGCTTACACGGTCTTAGAGATAGTACCGCTGCCAATACGGTTTGCACGGTCGAAGCTGCTTCTTGTACGGTTTACACGGTCTTAGAGATAGTGCCGCTCCCGATAAGGTTTGCACGGCCGAAGCCGCTCCTGGACGGTTTACAGAGTCTTAGATATAGTGTCTCGGATTCGCCCTTAATTGATACCTTTGTATTGAATTGTTTACATTTGAACGAAGCCGAGAGTGAATTTTACATGAACAAGGTACTTACTTGAAGAGTATTGGTTGGATTCTTGCAAAGAACTTCCTAGTTAAGCTTAACTAGGAGTAGTAGGAGGTTGGCTGACCTCCTTGATAAATTTTCGTTTCTAAAGTCGATTACTCTGAAAAAAAATAAGAATAAAATAAAATAATAAAAAAATTATTCGCAACGGGGAAAAAAAGCCGTCGTGAATAACATTATTCGAACGGCTAATAAAAAAGTCATTGTGAATAATATTACTAGCGACAGTTAAAATGTCATCCGTTGCTATTATAATATTATTCACGACAGTTAATAAGAAAGTCGTCGCGAATAATATTATTAGCGACGCTTGAAATGCTATCCGTTGCTTTTATAATTTTATTATCCATGGTTATATAAAATTCTTCGCTATTATGACATTATTTGTGATGACTAAAAAAAGTTGTCGCGAATAATATTATTAGGTAGGGTTGAAATGCGATCCGTCGCTATTATAATATTATTAGAGACAATTACTTCTACCTAATAAACCATATAATTAACTTAGTATAATATAGTTAAATACGTACTTAAGTTATATACTTAAGTACGTAAAATGTTATCTAAGCATATTATAAATATAGACATACTAAGGAAGTATATAATATAAACATAGTTAAATATACTTAAATAAGTATATTAGTTAATTAAATATATTAGTTATAGTTAACTAAATATACTAATAAAGTATATATTTACCTAGTCATTATTAGTTAAAACTAACGTAAGTGTAGTTAAATATAGCATATTTGTGTATTTAACTAATATGGTTAGAGTATAATTAATTATCCTAAACTTAACTAACTAAGTATTTAACTAATTAAGTTTTACATACTTAAACAAATATTAGTAGTGTACAAGTATCGACAATTCTCTTTTGTCTCCCAGGTCTCTCATCTCTCTTTTCAAGCAATTACATAGCAATGTACAGGTGTATGTCCATAATCAAAATAATTAACTATACATTATATTAGTTAAATATATTAGTATAAATATAGTTTGATGAAATAAATATATAACATATGTATTTAGTATAGTAAAATGCAGTTATACTAAGTTAAACATAAGTAAATATTTAGTATATCTAAATAAATGCATATATATACTAAGTTAAACATAATTATACTAAGTTAATATTTAGTATAGTTAAATATAGTTAAATTAAGTAAACATTAAGTAAATATTTAGTATAGTTAAATATAGTTATGCTAAGTAAATAATTAGTATTGTTAAACATAGTTAGTAAATATTAAATATAGCTAAATATAGTTATATTGAGTAAACATTTAGTATAGTTAAATATAGTTATACTAAGTTAAACATAGCTATACTAAGTAAATATTTAGTATAGTTAAATATAATTATACTAATATAATATTTAGTATAACATAATATAACTAAATATAATATAGTAGTTAAATTACATAATTAACTATGAATTAGATTATTTAAATATATTAGTATAAATATAGTTATACTAAATAAATACGCAACATAAACATAGTTATACTAAGTAAATATTTAATCTTGTTAAATATAATTATACTAAGTAAATATTTAGCATAGTTAAATACAATTATACTAAATAACTATATAGCATAGTTAAATATAGCTATACGAAGTATATATTTGGTATAGTTAAATATAGTTATACTATTTAAATATAGTTATACTAAGTTAATATTTAGTACAGTTAAATATAGTTATACTATGTTAAACATAGCAATACTAAGTAAATATTTAGTATAGTTAAATATAAATTATACTAAGTAAATATTTAGTATAACATAATATAATTAAATATATTTAACTAAATATAATATAGTAGTTAAATTACATAATTAACTATGAATTAGATTAGTTAAATATATTAGTATAAATATAGTTATACTAAATAAATATGTAACATAAACATAGTTATACTAAGTAAATATTTAATCTTGTTAAATATAATTATCCTAAGTAAAGATTTAGCATAGTTAAATACAATTATACTAAGTAAATATTTAGCATAGTTAAATATAGCTATACTAAGTAAATATTTAGTATAGTTAAATATAGTTATACTAAGTAAATATTTAGTATAGTTAAATATAGTTATACTATTTAAATATAGTTATACTAAGTTAATATTTAGTATAGTTAAATATAGTTATACTATGTTAAACATAGCTATACTAAGTAAATATTTAGTATAGTTAAATATAATTATACTAAGTAAATATTTAGTATAACATAATATAATTAAATATATTTAACTAAATATAATATAGTAGTTAAATTACCTAATTAACTATGAATTAGATTAGTTAAATATATTAGTATAAATATAGTTATACTAAATAAATATGTAACATAAACATAGTTATACTAAGTATTATATTAGTATAATATAATATAGTTAAATATATTTAACTTAGTATAATATAATTAAATATATAATTAGGTTACATAATTAACTAAGTATATTTATAGTATAAAAATAGTTATACTAAGTAAATATATAATATAAAAATTGTTAAATATGCTTAACTAAGTATATTAGTTAAGCTAAATATATTAGTTATAGTTAAAATATAATATTACTAAATATGTAGTTGACTACATATAAATATTTAATTGGTATAGTGAAGTATATGGTTAACTAATGCATTTAATTGTTTAAGCATCTAGTTATGTATTATATAAGTTAAATATATTAGTATAAATATAGTTATACAAAGTAAATATATAACATGAATATTTTTAAATATACTTACTAAGTATATTAGCTAAATATATTAGCATATTACTTTAAGTAATACACTTAAATATATATTATGCAACTATTATATATATATATATATATATAAGATTTGAGAGGCTCAGACTCCACGGAGCCTACGTCCTCTCCAACTAGTAGTCTGTTAGTACATGTCCAATTAATATTGAGAAATGAATAACTAGCGGTTTGTTATTACAACAAGCTAAATATCTAATTTTTAGATAGCGATTTCTTTTCTCCTCATCCGTCTAAATCTATCTCTATGTTAAATTTTTATTGTCAAAACTAAAGTTTGTTAGTTTTCGGAAAATACTTCATTTGACCTCATGCCATTGATAACTAGGTTAAAATAGGAACACCTTTCAAATAACATATTATACTCTATAGTTCTAAAAAATCTCTAAAACATCTGAAGATAAAAAAAATATCAAAATTAAAGACCCCTCATCAAGTAACTTGTGGACCAATTGAATGCAACATATTTTTCAATATTTTATCATATCAAGGGTTGAGAGGGCACAATTTCGCTGGCCCATTTCCTATGTGGGCTGGCCCGCTAAGGAATGCCCTTGTCCGCTATCAAAGTCTGAAGGGCTTTTCAACCGGCAGGCCTATGAACCTAGACTCTAACAGGGAGCACCCCAATTCGAGATGAACTTCGATGTCCTAGGGGCACCAGAAAACTTTCTACCAAAGGAACTCTCCTCTCAATCAACTTCAGAACATATAAGAAAAGTCAGAGTACTGTTCCGTCTGGGGATTAGACCTAATTTCTAGCAACACACTCTTCGATTGGACTTAGTTACTGCCTCAGATTTGCCCCTATAAAAGGGACCTCCTGGTACCTTTAAAAAAGGTACGTCCTGTACTAGATCCTCTACCTTCTCCTTGTTCCTCCACTCTCTGACTTCAGCATCGGAGGGGGTTCCCCCGTATCGCAATCGGAGTCTTCTCTGACCTCGTGTCCGTTTTGTCGGAGTGCAAGGAGCTTCTGTGATCCAAGGAGCCCTGACTGTCCGATCTAGAGCAGACGAATCTCCCATAGATGGTGTCAAAAAGATGTTGGGTCGGAGATTCGTCTGCTCAAGATCAGACGGTCAGGGCTCCTTGGATCATAGAAGCTCCTTGTGCTCCTATAAAACGAACACCAGGTCAGAGGAGACTCTGGTTGCAATCCGAAGGAACCCCCTCCGATGCTTAAGTCGGAGAGTCGAGGAATAAGGAGAAGGTAGACTATCCAGTGTAAGACTGACGAGCTAGCCAAGCTAGCTTCCTCTACCCAACTGATTGGTTGGTCGGTCTTTGTTAAAGAAGTCTTGAAATCCGCAATCAGTCCGGGGGACCCGGCGGAAGTCTCCTAAATCAATCAAGAAGAAAACTGGATGACCCCCATCATTGAATATCTAAAGAGTGGGCGGCTACTTGCCGATCGGACGGATTCAAGGAGGACTCAATAATAGGCCCCAAAGTTTACATTGGTCGGCAAAGACCTTTACCGGAGATCACTGACTACCCCTCTTCTCCGATGCCTAAGGCTGATAGAGGCCTCCCAAGCTATTGCAGAAGTTCATGTGGGAATATGCGACAACCATGTCGGGTTGCGTACTCTAGCTCGAACTCTTCCTCGCCATGGCTATTGGTGGCCAACTCTTACCCACGAATGCATGGAATATGCAAGGAAGTGTCTGGGTTGCCAGCTTAATACCCTAATCCCCAGGCTACCCGTAAACTAACTACAAAGTATTGCCAAGCCTGCCCGTTCGCCATATGGGGGGTCAACATCTTGGGGCCTTTTTCCAAGACCACCGGACAATGGCAGTTTATGGTGGTTGCCATTGACTACTTCACCAAGTGGCCTGAAGCAGAAGCCTTAGCCAACATACGGGATGACATCGTATGAAAATTCTTCCTACGCAATGTCATTTTTAGATTCGGCATTCCCAAAGTGCTTGTCACTAACAGCGGCCAGCAGTTTACTAGCTTCTGGTTCCCCGACTGCTATAAAGATTTTAATATACAACATCGGTTTTTCTTGGTGGCACATCCACAGGCCAATGGATTAGTAGAAAATGCAGATAGGACTATCATGAAAGGAATCAAGGCTCACTTGCAAAGGGGAGGAAGCTGGCTAGAAGCCCTTCCCAAGATTTTAGTCCTTTTGAGCCACAACTAAGACTGCCATAGGAGAAACTCCGTACCACTTGGCCTACGGTACGGAAGCCGTTATCTCTGTTGGGATCCGGGCGGGACGCGAAGAACGCAGCGAAAACGAAGAACTTAATCCCGCCCGATGCTCGCTGATCCGATTCGGAACGAAAAACTAAAACCGAAAACAACGAGAAGTAATCCGATTACCGTGCACGGATTCGAATCCACTTCCGTCTCGGTTCCGTCGAGGCGATGCCGCGAGCCGCACAAGTGTCCGGCCTCTAGCGGTATCCATGCGATCCTCCGTGGTGGTTCGTCCTCGATCCCTCGTCCGTATCGGCTCGCTCGCTGAAGATCCGTCGCCGCAACGATTGCTGAAATCCCGCCGACGGGAATTCCCGACTTTCGGGAATCACACGCGGCGAAGACGGAAACTGTTCTGGCGCCTCGAACGGGGCGCCCAAAGGAGGAGAGAGAAAGGAAGGATGAGGGCCAGCAAGGGGAAATCCTGGAGCTTGGCCCAGGGTTTCTCAACAGCGCGTATATATATTAAGTCGGCGCGACTTTTCATAAAAGTCCCCGAGTTAATATAAATCCCACTTATGTACCACCGACTGAGAATCTTATTACGTGTGACCCTCTAGGCCCATTTACCAGTACGGTTTTCAGCCCGTTAAGTCCAATAACTAGTTGTTGACTTATTGTAATTAATTAATATCTAGATATTAACTAATTACTTAACCGAATTAACATTGCATGTAAATTCATTCAGACTTCTGATCAAGTTGGGTGCCAAGCAACACCGCATGATCTCGGAAGGCAATGGGGTTCAGCAACCCACTCATGGAACCTGTCCGTCCACAGTTACCACGTGGCTATAATCCTTCGTTCGCACAATGCTCTCGAGTTAACCTAGGGTATGGTCAACTGTCAAACCCTAGATTGTCAACTCACTTGAATCAGACTCCGCTGTACAATATCCGAAAACATCTTTTTCTGATATTGTTTCTGCTCTGGCCAGAGACTCCTGCGGATCTATTCTAGAGCATTCTCTCTCCAGTTACCTGAGAGCAAACGATCCTTTATTGAACACACAATCACCTTCGAAGGTCTTCCGCTAGACCCGATCCTTGACTATTAGAGATCCCGTGGATAGGGATTCGTAGGTCAAGGTCAAAGTCCAGAAGTCCACCGACAAGGTGTCTTTGTTGTTTCAAGTCCAAGGATCAACCACGCCACTGTGACGATGAATCAAGCCGATTGAAAGTCAGGTAAATTACCATTCGGCGATTCATGTCGGATCAGTTCAGTGAACTCATTCCCTCATCATATGAGCTGGAATAACCTGTACTAGTCTAATCGGATGTTTAATGTCCTTCTCAAACATCCTACGACTAGGAACAATTAAGAATATGTGTTTATAAGTCATCAGTCTTATTATTATGATCTTATCATAATCAGATGACTATTGCACATATTCATGGACTTCATTATGCGCAATTATAAATATGTCAATCTACATAATGAATTTAATGCCATTGATTAGTGAACCAGATTGAAATAGGTGTCTTATGATTGGCTTAGAGGACACCTATATCCATCAATCTCCCACTTGGACTAAAGCCAATCACTTTCGCATTTGATCTCTATCAAATCTAGGTGATGCTCACATAAATTCTGTGACTAAGACTTGATCAGTGATTTGCTAAATTATCTATAGATGGAATATTTTTCATTACGTTATTTCCTATTTATCCTTTGTCTCCGTACTTGTGAAAGAGCCTCAGAATGTTCTGCAACTTCTGAAGAGACCATGGCTCGATCACACAATTCATTGCTCCCACTGTTGTCCTACAACGATAGGATGGTATTAGAGACCTTTTAGAACTATATCTAGTTCAGGGATGAACCTTTTCATCCATACTGTTCTAATAACAATATCACTTATTTATGTCGTCTCCTTAATATTGAGTTCTGGATTGGAACTCTTCCAATCCATTCCTTTCTACTAGAAGGTTGAATCCATTATTTGACTTGAAATTTGAGTCAGTGTGAACTCATAGTTTCAAATCATCCTCTCCATATATGTGAGTGCATCCTTGGCACTTCTCAAGTGCTTAATGATGTATTTCACTCTTGTATCCTTTAAGGAATCTTTTCTTTAAAGGAATAAATTCCATATTTCAACAATTGAGATTTGTTATGAAATTTATGTCAAACATCTTGACATACAAGTCAATATAATATCCCCACCAATCTATCTTAATAGATTCGTATTTCCAATACGCGGGATATTATAACTAAATCCATTATGGAGGAAACCATGGTTAACAATGCTTTCACTAATAGTAACATCCTGAAGTCATTCTCAATGACTTTGATGTTACTATCATAAAGCATTACGAAAGCGACCGTACTCCTACTGTCCTCTTTGAACACACACAGTCCATGATCATTCTTAATGATCACGTAATATCTGACAATTAAGTCAAAAACTTTTATTACAACTTCGGGAAGTTTTAGTTTGATTCAAAATAATCTTTTGAAATCACAATTTGCTTCCTGGACATTTTAAAAGCTTTAAAGGTGTATCATATACATCTTTACCTCAATCATATTGAGTTGACGCTTTTAATATCCAACTGTCATCATCTCATGATTGGCAGTATAGATAAGTATAATTCTAATATACTTATCAATCTCAAAGTTGTAATGACAGAGAGCATCATTATCATAAATTTTAGATCATAATCTATTTTGAGCTCCTCTCATCTTGCTAAATCAGATATGTCAAACATATCCTTTTAGTCATTGAGAGAATCTCAAAAATCTATGAAGCTCTCTGATGTGTTATGACCGTTTCCAAACAACTAAAGATTATCTAATAATCTTATGTTAGCTTATGAATCTAGAACATCTTCTAGTTTTATCAGCTCCCACTGTCTTCTTTGAGGACATATTCCTCTTCACGGAAGACAGCTTTCAGGACGATAATTATTTCATTTTCGCCTGGCCAATAACTACAGTGTCCAAACTCTTTAGACATTCACAAATTCACATCACGGTAATACCTGACTTTTAAATCAGGTTTGTTCATAATTCACATTTCATATGAATTATTTGGTTTCCATATCTTATATGGACATACACTGACTTATTTGGAACCATCTTTAAAGCATGGACATCTAATGTTCATACTCATGTTCACAAGGATAAGAATTAGGCAAATCTTATTATGCATTGCACCATATCTTAATAAGGTGCAATTCCTCATTCTATCATATTGCTATGATGCACAATGATGATTAATCGAGCGAGGATACAATTATCCTCTTAATGATTTATGTGAATCATATACTAAAGTATCAGTTTCTTTGATCAAATCAAAGATTCTAATACTTCATATTGATCTTATACCTTAATCTCTCAGATGCACTCGACTTGTACTACATTAAGTACATACAGTCGAATCATTCCAAAAGTAAACTATAAGGTAAGTCAATAGTAGTGATTATCTTTGGCCTTTGAGCTGTTTACATCAATATGCATCAGCATCAATAATTTCTTATTGTACAACCCTATGTACAATGTCATAGATAATCAGGATTCACACAGTTCATTTCTATAGGAGACTTGTGAACATTCATCACATGAAATGTCACTTCAAGAATTTATAGTGCATTGACTGATTTGAATAACTATTGTTCCTTCTCAATCAATGTTATTCACTTTTATAATTCTTGATATTTTATGCAACTAAATAACAATTATTCAGTTTCATATTAGACTCCTATAGACATACAAAGATTTACTGTCTAACAATAACCTATGAATATCATGAACAATAGTTGAGTTTAACTCAACACTTACATTTTCTCGATTTCCTTTTACTTGTCTAAGTCTGCACACTATTGGAGCTCTTAGAATAATTTCCAATATCTCATATTGGATACGCTAATTCTCCAATAGACATGCAAAAGTCGATAATAAGAATATATGAAACTTCTTTCAAGTTCCATATTCGTTTTGCCTTTACCAGTATTCTTATATTGGTTGCAGTGGGAGAATTGCTACTTCTCTATCTCAGCTGACTTTTCTTTATCCTTTTCAGGTGTGGATTCGATCGTTTAAAATCTTACCACTTGTCTTTCTCAAAGACATATCATGAATATCTCTTCATCTTGGTCTATCCAAATAAGAGATTTCATAACAATCATTGCCTTTCAATAAGGCATACTATGAGTACCTCTTCACCTTGGTCTATCCAAGTAAGAGGATTTATGATATATGATTAGGATAGTGGCTTTCACTTCGCCCTGAAGACATTCTTCAGAGTTTTCTAGTCAGTCTGAGTATGAGAAGTATTGGCATCCAATATGCCAACTTCTTGAATAGACGACATTTTAGTGAATCGAAGGAAATAACGTGATTTAAGCAGATAGTTTTGATAATTCAATTATGGTCTTTTATCTTGAATTATTTCCCACTATTTTCCGACGGACTGTATAACCTTCAGGTATACAGAACGGGAGACTCTGACAGTCTCCTAGTGAGGATCAGAATCTCCAAGAATCACAGTATGACCTCGGGTAAACACATAGTATCATACCATTATCTTATAGCAACCATCTCATGGTAATTGCAACTCCTTGCAATATCCGATCTTATTTCGGCTCCCAGGTCTTTAATGGTCTCGGGTAAACACAGTAGACTATTTTCCCTGGTCTAAGCTTTACCATCAATACGTGACATAGTAGACTAAGAATGCAGCTCCCGGGTAAACGCGAGGATAGCTACACCATTCCTCTATTCCAATCTCAAGGCATCATAATGCCATAGTTAATAGTCCTTTCATCATATGGTGGCAGATCTCGGGTAAACACGTAGAAACTGTCATCACAGAATCAAGTTCTAAGAACTATATTGATGGAGAGCCACGCGGTACATTCTCAATGACTCGCGCTCCGGCTTAGACTTTATGTTGAAGGTTTTGTTTATGTTAAGTTGGTCTCATCCTAGGTGATAGTTTATAAATATATCGAATATATTTAACTATACCTAGATATTAGCAATCGATTCATAATCAATAACTAAAAGCATGCATCATCATACATGTTCATTATGTGGTCATGGACAGCACGGTGATTAACTAGAGCCAAACAATTAATCACCAAAACTATATAACATTTACATAATTTAAACATGCAAATACATAGCCACTGGTGATATCATCTCCTGTCACCTTCATGGTTGCATTTGTGGATCATCCTCGCCTTTCCTCGGCCGGCGCGATCAATTACAAATAATATTAATTTTGAAACAATTTCAAATACAAATAAATTGTAAGAGAAAGCCTTATGGCCGAGTACAAGGACAGAGGGATAGAATTACAATGGAATGAGAAAGAGAGGGAGACACGCATGCCTCATTAATTAACACTTAATTAATAAACATCACATTCCATAACAATCCACAAAATCACACACCATCACATGATATGAAATTTAACTATGTGCATGTCCATGACCACCAAAAATTTTAACCATCCACACATGATAGAGCACATCACATGAAGGCTAAAATTTTGAAATTATAATAATTTTGGCTTTCTTAAAACCTGGGAACCAATCAAAATTAGATAATTTGAATTTTCAAAAATCTTATTTTCTAACATGCAATAAATCTAATTTAAAGCATTAAACACATCAACATGTGCACACAAAGCTAAAATTAAAATTCTAAAATATTCCATGCATAATTTAGAACAGTTCTAAATTAATTAATCTAACATTTAGATTAATTTTAAATCACATTAATAACAATTATTAAAGTGAAACAATCTAACAATTAGAAATAATTAAAAATTCTTAAATAACATTTATAAAAGAATTTATAATTCCAATTATTAACCCCTTAACAACTCCTTGTTAAAAGCCCTTAATTAAATCATATTTCTCAATAACAATTATTAAGAAATAATAATTAGAATATTTCTAATTAAAATAGTCTAACATCTTAGACTTAATTAATCTCTTAATAACATTTATTAAAAGATCAATTTTAAGTAGATTAGATCAATAAAACAATAATTAAAGGATACATGAGTAAACTAATTAATCATCTTAATAACTATTATTAAGACTTAATTAGTCCTTAATAACTTTTATTAAGATTTATTACTCAAGAATTAATTAACTTAATTATAACCATTATAATTAATTAATTAATCACTTAACAACGATTATTAAGTGTCCCTAAATCATTAAAACAATTTCCTAAGAACAATTGCTAAGAAATTTTTAATGTCTTATTAGTTAATAAAAATAAAATTAACAACATTTGTTAATTAATTTTAAAACCATAACAATGATCTAATCACTTAAATAATTAACAACATTTGTTAATTAAATTTTAAGATCACATCTTACATTTAAATCCCCTTTTATTCATTTAATAAAAAGATATTAACAACATTTGTTAATAATTAAATTAAGATCTCATCTTAATTAACCCCTTTAATCACTCATACCAAAAATATTAAATTAACAACAATTGTTAATTAAATTAAGATCACATCTTAAATAACCCTCTAATAATTTTATTAAAAGGGATTTAACAACACTTGTTAAATCAAATTAAGATCATATCTTAAAAATAACACCTATTAAACTGAAAATTATAAATAAAGGTCTAAAACATATTTTAAACTTTATTTAAAAATAATTTCCAGACAATTGGAGAAGGGTTATAAACATTAATAAAAAAATTAGAGGGTTAAATGTGGTTTTAGGGGTTTAATAACAAGTTAATGGGCTGGGGTTAAAGGGCTAAATGGGCCTAGCCCATTAAAACAAGAAAGGGCTCGGTCAGGATGGCCCTGGGCTCAGCCAGGACCTAGCCTGGGTGCAACTTGGCTGAGCCAGCTCGCGCACCTGGGCGGCCCGGTCCAGGGGCGCCGCCCAGCGCTCGGCCGGCCCATTGAGGCCCGTTTGCAGGAAACCTGTTAGGGTTTCTGGCCCTTTTTCAGCAGGTTTGTGGCGGCGCCGCAACCGCCTCCGGCAGCGAGGCCGGCTGGAACTTCAAGAGGGTACATCCCTCTACCTACTCCGACACCGGCGATGGCCGGCCGGCGAGTCCCTCGCCGCCGGCAGCCTCTTAAAGTAGGCGGTTTGAAGTAGTTCTGCAGATCGTGACCCCTTCATTCTTGTTCTTTCAACGCTTGAAAAAACCAGAGTTTGAGAGTCCTCTGCCGGTCGGCGGCCACAGTTTGAATTGGATGGGTTAGTTGGTCATACCAGCATGCAATTTGGAGGTCTTCCATCACCATGGAAGTCTCTTCTATACCCATAAAGCCGGTTCTTCATCACCATGAAGAACCTTCCGAAAAACCCCCAAAACAGATTTTTCTCCACAGAAATTTAATCTAAAATTTATAGTTCATCCCATGAACAAACTCGTGTGCGAGAAAAATAAATTTACGCATGGAATTAATTCTAGAATATTAATTTAATTGTTTCGGAGCGGATCAGAGCGGAACCTGGCTCTGATACCACTGTTGGGATCCGGGCGGGACTTGAAGAACACAGCAGAAATGAAGAACTTAATCCCGCCCGATGCCCGCTGATCCGATTCGGAACGAAAAACTAAAACCGAAAATAACGAGAAGTAATCCGATTACCGTGCGCGTATTCGAATTCGCTTCCGTCTCGGTTCCGTCGAGGCGATGCCGCGAGCCGCACAAGCGTCCGGCCTCCAGCGGTATCCACGCGATCCTCTGCGGTGATTCGTCCTCGATCCCTCTTCTGTATCAGCTCGCTCGCTGAAGATCCGTCGCCGCAACGATTGCTGAAATCCCGCCGACGGGAATTCCCGACTTTCGGGAATCACACGCGGCGAAGATGGAAACTGTTCTGGCGCCTCGAACGGGGCGCCCATACGAGGAGAGAGAAAGGAGGGATGATGGCTAACAAGGGGAAATCCTGGAGCTTGGCCCAGGGTTTCTCAACAGCGCGTATATATATTATGTCGGCGCGACTTTTCACAAAAGTCCCCGAGTTAATATAAATCCCACTTATGTACCACCGACTGAGAATCTTATTGCGTGTGACCCTCTAGGCCTATTTACCAGTCCGGTTTTCAGCCCGTTAAGTCCAATAACTAGTTACTTAACCGAATTAACATCGCATGTAAATTCGGTCGGACTTCTGATCAAGTTGGGTGCCAAGCAACACCGCATGATCTCGGAAGGCAATGGGGTTCAGCAACCCACTCATGGAACCTGTCCGTCCACAGTTACCACGTGGCTATAATCCTTCGTTCGCACAATGCTCTCGAGTTAACCTAGGGTATGGTCAACTGTCAAACCCTAGATTGTCAACTCACTTGAATCAGACTCCGCTGTACAATATCCGAAAACATCTTTTTCTGATATTGTTTATGTTTATTATGATCTCATCATAATCAGATGACTATTGCACATATTCATGGACTTCATTATGCGCAATTATAAATATGTCAATCTACATAATGAATTTAATGCCATTGATTAGTGAACCAGATTGAAATAGGTGTCTTATGATTGGCTTAGAGGACACCTATATCCATCAATCCCCCTAGAGATGGGCCCACCAACGGCTTGGACAAAAGGGTTCGATGAGGCAAATAACAGTCAAAAGTTGTGTTAGAACATGGACTTGATCGAAGAAGCTATAGATGCATCCCGAGTAATGGCCATCAATTATCAGTGAGCAGTTGCACACTGGTACAACTCCAGAACCTGACCAAATATCTTCCACCCTGGAGACCTAGTCCTACGGAGCATGCAAGCATCCAGGCTACTTGAAGCGAGAAGAAAGCTCGCACCCAACTTGGAAAGACCATACAAGATCGCCAAGAGCTACGGAAATAGAACATAAAGGCTCTCCTACCTTGACAGCCGGTTTGTAACGACCCGCCATCCTATGACCGGAGACCCGGTCACTAAATGGATGTCGGCCCATTAACTACGGGTTCACACCCGGATCTCACACAACACGTCTGGAGGAGTAAGTGCTAAACAAGATTAAATATGACAATCACACGGACTACAAAGATAAGCAAGTGCGCAGGAAGGAAAATAACAATGTCCGTATACAGTCCAACAATAATTACATGTCTAACAATTAAATAAGTACAGGCAGAAGGAAGTACAACAACATCGGGGCATACCCCGGAACTAAGACAGCTGCTGGTCCGCACACCAAGAAGGCACCACACGCCTCCACGCACCGCGAGGTCCACACCTGAAACCGCAGGGAGTGAGCCACACCAGAAATGGGCTCAGTAGGGATCATCCGATCCCCTGCCTCCCACTCACACACCCACAAGTGTAACAACAGGAATATATGGCAAATTAAGTAAAGCAGTAAACACAGCACCCAACTCTGATATGATACGCACGGTAAGCAGTGTAACAAGAACCATTCTAAGTAACCCGAAGAACCCAACACAGAGTCACGACTCACAGTCAAAGTCCACGAAGCGACTAAACCACACTGTCGACCGAAGTCGAACGTCGCCTCCCAACACTACCACCACTGCTCACGCCTGTCCACCCCTACAGTGTTCCGGGGCACTGTAGGGTGAGGCAGTGAGCCAAACTAGGACTAGCTGGACTCAGTGTACCGCCACTGCCAGCTACGTGTGCACACAAGCAGTCTAGACTACTGTCCTACCACCGGATTGCCTCCACGCTAGGCCTCAGCGCTTCAGGAGGGCCCTGGGGACTGGCGAACCCCCGTCAAGCCGAAGCTACAGGAACTACCCACAAACCCAACTCTCCCGGGCTGCGTCAGGCCAAGGGCTATAGGTACCACTCGTAACCTTGATCAAAGGTCACATCAGGCCCAATGGCTAAAGGGTAAACCAACTCCCACCAGAAACACCACCAGCTCCACAGCAAGAAACACGCCAGAAGCTGTCACGACAACCAAGGGAAAACCCCGACCCGCTGAGACCAAACAGCAACCCCTCGGATAGCACACCAGCTGCTCCGGCCCGACGGGCTCAAGGTGGTTCTGCTTGTCTCAGCCAAGGGTAAAACACAACGTGCACCACTCCACAGACACCATGGCCCTTCTCCCATCGGCCCATGGTGACAGACGTAAACCACAGTTAACCCGATCCACATTCGCATAACACAACCACACATATGACATGATTCCATTCGCACAGTAAACCTCAGTCTCAGTATATAGCTAAAGCACACACACACACACAGGTGATGCAATTCTACTCACGCAGAAGTCCTCCGTCTCAGTATACAACCCAAAGCATGCATTTAAACTATCCCACCGTGAAACACGCATGAAATAACAGGATTGAAGCATTTCTGTCTTGAATCGCGTCGACCGAGGTCGACGCCATTCAAGACCCTTAGACAGGTTTATTAAAACCTAGATTATCACTTAAAACGCGTCCACCAGTGAAGCCGCCGTTTTAAAACGCGTCAGGGTCGCCCGACGCCATTCAACCCAGAAATCCAGATTTGCAGAACCCTTAAACGGGGGCATTTCCTGCCTAAATGGCGTCATGATGGCCCGACGTCCTTCAGAAAGGCGTCGTCCATCCATGACGTCATTTAGCGCAGAACCCCTGACTCAGGAAACCTCGAACAGGGAGGTTTCTGCCCTAAAACGCGTCGTACTGACCCGACGTCTTTAGGAAAGGCGTCGCCAGGTACGACGCTATTTAGCGCCAGAAACCAGGTCTCCTGGTTCAACCCGAGGGCTTCACCCTTGAACCCCGGGCACCCGAAAAGCCCCAAAACCAAAAGGGAAGGAAGAGGAGCTCAACCACGTAATCATGCTACGAATCCACGATCACCAACACCGCTATTCCCACAAGGAAACCCCCCTAAACATGCTCAATCTAGCCCCACACACGCCACATCATGCCAAGAAGCAAACGAGTAACACATGCAAGGTTTCGTCCCCCTACCGGTTCTCGAACTCCGCCAAGCTCCGTGCCGCCGTCCCGCCGCACCGCACACCGCCGCCGGTACCCTCGAGGACGCCGCCACTCCGCCGGGACGTCGGCCGCCATCCGGAGAAGGGAACGCCGCGAAGGAGGTGGTGGAGGTAGAGGTGAGAGGTAAGGAGGCTATGGAGTGGTTGGAAGAGGAAGAAGAGGAAGGGAAGGGAAAGAAGAGCGTCGGAGAGGGCGGAGGGGGTGAGGAGAGAGAGTGTGAAGGTGAGAATGAGGGAAAGAAGGGGAGGCTCGCGGGGTCAACCAGAATCCCGCTAAAACGCGTCGATCGAGGCAGACGCCAATCAGTCTGACAGGACGGCCGTACTGACACCGCTCTGAAACGCGTCGCCCACCGCGGACGCCGTTCAGACGACAAGACAGGCCGTACTGACAACGCTCTGGCGCCGTACCCTGACACCGCAGGTGTCGCAGTCTGAAACGCGTCGACCGAGCTGGACGCCGTTCAGACAAATCTGACAGGGGCCGTACTCTCGCGGCCCGAAACCCGCCCACGTGGCGCACACGTGGCACAACAACCAGCAGACCTAAATGGCGTCCACACACCCTGATGCCTTTTGAAAGGCGTCGAGCACTGTTGACGCCATTCAGCCAGAAATCTCAAGATCCCTCCAGGGTTCAAACCAGGGGATCCGGCCCGAACCCGACCCGAATACAGAACCCGAAATCTCAGTCATTACACGGTTGATTGAAAACAAGTGGAACACAAGCACTTGCATCTCTTTTTCAATTGAATTTACTTTGATGTTTCTACTATTGATTATCAATATAATGCAATTTTGTCTTATGAATTGTCTAGCACCAACTGATCATGCAAAAAGATGCGGCATTCACTAAAGGCGTCCGATCTCCTTAGCAGTCAACAACTACAATAAAGGAGCTCCCTACTCTAAGATGGGATAAAACTCATCCGATTCCTCTAACGGTCAGAACCATAGGGAAGGGGCTCCCTACCCTAAGATGAGATAAAACACGTTCGAGCTCTTGGCAGTCACAACTATAGGGAAGGGGCTCCCCACTTTAAGATGACATAAAACTCGTCACTAGCAAGGCATTATCTTCAGAAAGTCCTTGACATAGCCCTTCGAGAATGGGGTCGGTAACAAAGTCCAACCAAGTCATGGAGAACGGCCACTCCTCGCCGGCTGGGCAGTCGATCAAAAAGTAGGCCTCCTTCCACCCCAGTGAGGGAAAATCCGAGGAGACGATGAAGGGTCCTTGGTCCCCGCGGCTCGGGAACTGAAGGAAGCCGTGCACGCTAGGGATCGCACACCGGCGGAAGCTGAAAAGATGACATAACACGTCAACCAAAGCTCCAACATGATCATAACAACGTACCAGAACGTTGAAAGCCACGACCAAATGCCAAGAGTTCGACAGGATTTGGGCGGGAGCCACGGTGAAAAATTGGAGCAACTCCATGATAAAGATAGAGACTAGGGGCCGGAAGCCCGCCTAAAACATGGCCTTGGTGGCCATAAAGGATCTAGGGCTGCTCAAGTAAAGGCGATCTTGCACTGATGGCACACGAAACGCGAACTCAGTTGGGATCCGGTACCGATCCCTTAGCCTGCGAAGGGAGTCGGCCGTAATTGTAGAAGCCCTAAGGCTGGCTCGATCTCCAGCTACTCCACGGGCATAATCTAAAGCCATGTCGACCAAGAAAATATGAGGAAAACTATAAGGGGGGAAACTGTAACGACCCGCCACCCTATAATCGGGGATCCGATTACTAAATGGGTACCGAATCATTAAAATTTGGAGCTAAACCAGGATCTCGATAAGTTTGGGAAATAAATGATAAACTAAGTTAAACATCCACATCACATCGAATTGTAAAGGAAATGCAGGAATTAAAAATTATTACAATTCGACTTGACTCAGCAAATAATTACATATTCCAACTGAAAAGAAGTAATTAAGCGTACAGGCCTGAAAGAAAAATAACAACTACAGCGAGGCATACCACAGAAGAGTGGCTGCTGGCGCGCAACCCGAGACAACACTCTCCTCGCTACGCCTACCTGGAACCCTCACCTGAAAACCGCAGGGGTGAGTCTCATCGAAATGGACTCAGTAGGGATCCTTCGATCCCCACCACCCACTCAGGCACCCACAAGTGCAACAACACAAATATAGGCAATTTAAATAAATAAAGCAGTAAACACAATTCCCAAAGATTCCCAAATTTCGATATAAAATGCATACATTCATAAATGTAACATGCACAACTCTGAAACAACTCCACCACGGAGTCCACGACCAGCGTCTCGGCTAAACACACAAACCACACGGCCGAATATGGAAAACACCGACCTGCTGGGACCAAACAGCAACCCCTCGGATAGTGCGCTGGCTACTCCGGCCTGTCTAGCTCTAGGTGGTTCTGCTTCCCCCAGCACGAGTGACACTCCGAATGTACCACTCCCACACTGGTACTACCTATACTCCGGGGTGCACCAGGTGACCCTCTCTCTAGGCGCACCCCACCACTCCCACACCGGTGTCGTGTCACTCCCACACCAACACAGGGTGCCTAAGCGCTAACAATTGTCACTCTAGGTCTACGGTCATACGAAACACAAGACAGTGCGATCCGATCATGTTGAAATCCTTATTCTCGAGTACGTTTTTGAGCATGCATTTAACCAAAGTATCTAACACTGCAAATACATGTTAATTTCATGGATTAATGATGTTCTGTCTTGAATCGCGTCGCCCATGACCGAAGTCATTCAAGACCCCTAAAGTGGTTCATATGAAAATTGGTCTCAGAAGATGGCCTAAAATGCGTCGTTCCTAACATCCGTCATTTAAAATGGCGTCGCTGCCCTTGGACGCTATTCAAGATAGAGACATAATCCCTTATCTGGGCTAAACCGCATCTCGGGTGGAAGTTGCCTTGTTAAATGGCGTTACTGTCCCCAGTCGCCATTTAGCTCTCGCAGATAGGTTCTCCCCTCCAGCCTCCCCGAATCACAAAGTGGGATTTCTCCCCCAAATCGCACAAAAAAACGTAGAAATGGAGAAAGTAGGGGAGAAGCCTATTTTCTTAAAGAATCCTTTAGAATATGCTTTCTACCCCAAAAGCACCTACACCTAATGCATGCTTTCAAAGCGGGAAAACCATGGTTTTAAATGAAACGTTGCGAGGATCGTCACCCTACCGGTTACTTGAACTCCTCCGAGCTCCAAGCCGCCGAACCGCCACGACACAAGCCGCCGCCGGTACCGCCGTAGATGCCGTCACTCCACCGGGACGTCGGCCGTCGTCCGGAGAGAAATGTGTTGCGGAGGAGATAGTGGTGGTAGTGGTGGAAGTTAGGGGGTTGATGGAGTGGAGGGAGAGGATGAATGGGGAGAGGAAAGGAAGGAGAAGGGGGAGTGAAGGGATTGGAGAGAGGGAGGGGAGAGAAGAGAATGAGAGAAATGAGGGATGGTTCGCGGGGTCAAACCGAAACTAGCTAAAATGCGTTGTCCAAGGCCGACGCCAATCAGACGACAAAACGGAGCCGTACACTGACGGATCAGGGCCGCACTCTGAAATGACGTCGACCATGCGAGACGCCATTCAGACGATAAGACCGGGGCCGTACTCTCGTAGCTCAAAACCAGCCCACGTGGCTCCCACGTGGCACAATCTAAAACGCGTCCCTCCAACTCATGCCCCAGCCCCACTAGGGCCCACGACATTGAAACTGACCCGATAACTGGATCTGAAACCTCAATCCTTACATAAACCGCAAAAGCAATTATAGGTCTACTCCTCCCTACACCCCCCCTTCTATAAGCACAAGATTGGGCACTGTGTACTTGCAACCAACTGACAATAAGTACGGAAAAGCAGCAACCATTTTGACCGGATCATAAAGAAAAAATAAAAGCTGGAAACTATGAAAAGGAGTACAAGCAGGCTCAGAAATTGTATCATTTCTTTTTGACTGAAAGACCAATCAAACAATAAGGCAGTTATAGAAGGAATCTCTGATGAGCCCCAAAAAAGAGAAAAACATAGCTACTGTCGAGCCACGTCATCCTCCTCGACGCCTTCCTGAGGAGCAGTCGCCTGTTCGCCCTAGGCTGCTTCGGCATCAGCCAGACCCTTGCTGTACTCCATTTGGTAAGCAAAGTTGTGCTCTCGACGCATATCTTCTTCGCATATTCGTCCAGCTCCTGTTGGAATTCTCTGGAAGCTCTGTATGCGACAACTCCTGCAACGAAGACTTCTTTATGGGCTGCGGCCACACGAGCGTCCATTTCTCGGCGCAAGGCATCTGTCTCCCATCGGAGCTTGGCCAAATCCTCGTCCGATCACCTCAATATGACCTCGGCCTCTGACAGCTCCTTCTGTAAGGCCCCGGATCGACGGGCCTCCTCCCACAAACTCCTACCTAAAGCCGCCGCATGGAAGACAATATAGGATGCCAACGAAGAAGTCTTCGCAGACAGCTCGTCACCAGATGGGTTCCAGGACTGGGAGTCTACTGGCGGTTCGACAGAGAAAGAGTCTGGGAAAACATCCTGCCGCGCAGCTGCCGCCAGTTCCTCCCTGGCGATCGAGGTCGAGGCCTCTCCCGCAGGAGCTTCACCCTGAGCGACAGGGCGGCTAGGAGCCGCTCCTCGCTTCTTCCCGAGTGGAGAGACTAGCCGTATAGAGCGAGCATGGATCTTCAGGCTTCTAAGTCCCATCAGATGAAATGCCTCCGCCTAAGCCTCTACCTTCGTGACCATTGCAGCCAGGATGCACCGAAGGGTGGGTACTCCTATTGGCCCCTTCCTCGAGCGATGGCCTCGTTGTCGCTCGGGGGATCGGAGAAACACACGTTTCCTCCTCGACTACCGTTGGCTCCTCAGGGTCCATGACTCAGGGATAGTCTGCCCTGGCCCCTGGCTCATCGCCGGTTGCCTCCCCTACAATAATAGAGAAGATCTATGTTCAGCAACCAAGCAATTCGTCCGTCGACTGAGCGGCATGGGAAACACATCAGGTGTGAGGGACGTACTTGTTCGCCCTAGTGAAGACTTTCTAGCGGTCGGGGGCTCAGAGACATCTCCAATTGAGGGAGAATGCACGATCGCCTCCGAGGGGGATGTTGCCAATTCTTCCGCTTTGGCCCCCTGGATTTTTGAGGAGGAGGATCATACCTCCTCCACTGCTGTGGCGTCTCGCCAATGGTGCCACCCTCCTCACTCTCTGTCTCTTCATCTTCACCTGTAGTCCCCGCAGAGGCTGACACCAAATCATGTGAGGAGAGAGAGCTCATCGCCTTCGGGCTGCCCGCCTCGGGTTCCTCGAATGCGATTCCCCTTTGCATTAGTTGGGCGAGGGGGAGTTCAGATTCAAGTGACCCCACGGTCCCTTCTACCTGCGGGACCGCCTAAGACGCTGCCAAGATAGCCGCAAGTGTTAGTCTTCGGTGGCCTACAAGCCAATATGACTTTGTAATCTCGTTCATTTATTAATATATAATGGCATTATATTCATTATGTATAATTCATAATATTATCGTCTCATAATGAAGTCTGTGAATATGTGCGACAATGATCAGATTATGATGAGATCATACTAGTGAGACTGATCACTTAAACACACATATTCTTAATCGTTCATAATCGGAGGATGTCCGAGAAGGACATTGGATATCTGGTTAGACTAGTACAGATTACTCCTGCTCATGCGATGAGGGTGATTGATCTCATAATCACTTGTGTGGAGACACTAAGGCGAATATGTAGGTGCTCATTGGAGAATGAGTTCACTGAACTGATCCGACTGAATCGTTGGATGGTATTGTAGCTCACTGTCAACCAGCTTGATTCTATTGTCGCAGTTGTGTGGATGGTCCTCGGACCTGAGACACCAAGGACACCTTGTCGGTGGACTTCTGTACTTTGACCTTGGTTTATGAATCTCTAACCACGGGATTCTAAATAGCCAATGATCGGGTACAGCGGAATACCGTCGAAGGGAATTGAGTGTCAATAAAGAATCATTCGCTCTCGGTACTTAGAGAGAGAATGTTCTAGGAAGGATGTGCGGAAGTCCCTGGCCAGGGCGGACGATAATATCGGGAAAAGGGTTTTCCTATATTATACGGCGACATCTGATCCAAGTGAGTCGACCGGTTAGGGTTTGACAATACACCATACCCTGAGTTGACTCGAGAGCATTGTACGAACCCCGATACCTTCCGTGTTCACGCGGTGTTGGTTGGCACCCAACGTGATCGGAGGCCCGATCGAATTTGATGTGCGACATTGATTCGATTAATTTATTAATTAATATGAGTTTATTAATTGATTAATCAGGCCAGTGAGGAGTCACTGGGCTTATTGGGCCATTAACTGGACTGGTTATTAGGTCTTGAGGGTCATACGCAAAAGATTCTCAAGACGATGGATAAATAAGTAGGTTTTATATAAACCGAGGGTTTTTATGAAAAACCGCGCGGTTCATATAAAATATAGAGAACGGGCTGAGCAGGCCAAGCTGCTGCTAACCCTAGCCACCCCCTCCTCTCTTCCTCTCTCTCTCTCTGGCGTCCCAGAGAAGTCCGAATCCCTGGATCTGCTCCGCTGCTTCTCCGACTCTTGTTCGATAGGAAATCGTCTGCGCATTGCGGCGATCGTTGCGGCGAATGACGGAGACTTCGTGGGCTGCAAAGAACGAGGAACGTGAGGATATCTGTCGCGAGGAGGATCGCGTGGACTCCCCTAGAGGCCAAGCACGTGCGCGACTTGTGCTGTCGCACCGACGGAAGTTTCTGATTCGAATCCGCACACAGTAAGACTTTGATTATCCGATAATTGATTTTCTATATTTGAAACGGGAACGGATCGCTGGTTTAATATTTTATTTTCCGCTGCGTTTTGCGATCCGGAGAAACGTGAGAACCGAACAGCAACATCTTGGCTCCTCTCTCGCCAATGCCAGTGGGGCTTGTCTGGACCCGGTTGTGAGATTAACACCTTTTCGTACCCCGGCCTAGGGCATAGAGGGAACAAGAAAGGATTGGATGTAACTGTAGTCACTTTATCAGCTCTCCTCTTGCTCCGCCTTTTGACATCAAGGTAGATGAACACTCAGCCTTTCCTGGGTTCGGCCATCATCACCACCAAGGCCCCTTTGGGCTCCTGAAGGGGAACCACAATCGAAACTTCCCCCATCCCAGATTGTGGAGATGGGCGCCGACTCCTAGACATGAAAGCGGATGTGGATCAGTAGTGAACAAAAAACAAAGGAGAAAAACCAAGATATGCATCAGGGAAAACATTTACCTGAGATCGGCAGGTCGCTGAGACCTGCCGCCAGTAACCTTTCCTCCGTTACCACATCGACAATTTTTGGAGGAATCACTTGCTGGATAGTTGTGACCACTTGAGCTTCATCCGCCAGCATCGAGACTAGTAGCAGGTCTACCGACGGCCTGACGGAGAGATCGCGGAAGGTGACGAGGAATGGCCAGCGCTCCCCCTCTCGCTCTGTCACCCAAAAGAAGCACTCCTTCCAGTGGGGAATCTTGTTGAAGGCAGTCAAATGGAATAGAGCCTTCTCGTGGGCCTTGAGCTAGACGAACCCTCGGTTGCCTGCCTTCGTACCCCTCTTTGGCTGGAAGATGAGGTGAAGCATCGCCGGCGAAGGCTCTAGACAGCTGAGCACCTTCGCTCAGATGAAGAAGCCAATGATCAGCCGCCACGAGTTTGGCATTCTCGCCCTAGCGCCAGGTGGAGGTAGTTCAGAAGCTGCTCTACGCATGGCGGTAGCGACAGTCGGAAGCCCACCTCAAACATGGCCTTGTAAGCCATGAACGAACGGCTCCTCTTATCGTATATCTGCTTGTCGCCACGAGGAGCAGTTAGTTTGTACTCCTGTAGGATGCTGAATCTTGAATGAATGTCCGCTAGGCACCTTTTCGAATAGATCGACGACTGCATCGCCTTGTGGTCGTCTTCGACCCCTCTGGCATATGGCATGTCCCTGGTTACTTGTCCCGCGCGGTGAGCCATTGGGATGGAAGAAACAAGGAAATAGATGGGCTCGGGGGCTCGAAGAAGGAAAGTTCAAGCAAAGGGATTGGACGGAAGACTCGAGTGGAGATGAGGTTCTATTCCTATCCTAAGGGGTTTATATCCACTTATGCACCTTGCAAGAAGCGTCCGTTCGGTAGAAACATTTCGCCTCCCTTTACAGATGAAAAGACCCCCGCCTTGGGCAAGGGCGACCATCGAACGGATGTCCACATTTGGATGTGACACGTGTATCTTTCAAATCATGACCTCTCGCCCTAAGGCGAAAGTATAGACGTTCTTCGCCAACATTGATGTGCCGGCCCACTCACGGTTCGGTTGTTCTGAAGGCCGCACCTTCACTCTTCGGAGCAGGGGGGCCAGTGAGAGGGGCCAGTTTCACTGGCCTATTTGCTAGGTAGGCGGGCCCGCTAAGGAATGCCCTTGCCTACTACTAAAGTCTGATGGGCCTTTCAACCTATAGGCCTATGAACCTAGGCTCTAATAGGGAGCGCCCCAATCCAAGATGAACCCCAATGTCCTAGGGGTGCTAGGAAACTTTCTACCAAGGGAACTCTCCTCTGGATCAACTTCGAAACAAATAAGGGAAGCCATAGTCCTGTCCCTTCTGGGGATTGGACCTAATTTCTCACAACATTCGGTTACTGCCTCATATATGTTCTTATAAAAGGGACCCCCTGGTATCCTCAGAAAAGGTATGTCCTACGCTAGATCCTCTACATTCTCCTTGTTCCTCCACTCTCTGACTTAGGCATCAGAGGGGGTTCCCCCAGATCGTAACTGGGGTCTCCTTTGACCTGGTGTCCTTTTTGTAGGAGCGCGATGAGCTTCTGTGATCCAAAGAGTCTTGACTGTCTCATCTGGAGTGGATAAATCTTCGACCCAACAAGGGTTTAGAAATTTTCTATAAAATATAGCTTGCAGTTCGAAAGATATTTATGCTTTAACTAAGGGTATTATTGGTATTCTCATTTGATAACGCTTTGTTAGTAAAAAAATATGATATGCAGAATAATGCTATTTTAATTCTAATTAAATTCAGATGAAACACTCTATTAAGATATTACATGTAAATATCTATCATATAGGAGGTTTTTGTAAATACGAAATCTTATAAGGGATTATTTGCTCAAATCTCTTCCCTTAGACTAAAATAGGATCCAAGTCAGACTAAATTGTTAAGAGGATCGAAGATATACATATGTTGAGGTTTCAAATTTTCAAAAGTTTTAGAAGTTCTAGCAAAAAACCCCTAAGAATTTCTTTGCAGATAACCTATGTATGATATGTATTGTATATAATTAACCCTTTAACTATAAGGTTTATTTTAAATTTTGCTTGAGTTAAAACATTGTTACACTGCATAGAAAACTTAAGAGCTTTTAAATGAAATACTAATGATATCTTCGGTTAAAATACAAATACATTTCAAATAGCATGTTATACTTTATACTTGTAAAAAAAGTCTCCAAACTCCTGAACATGATAAAATATCAAAGATAACCCTCATCAAGTAACTTGTGAACCAGTTGTATGCAACAACTTTTCAATATTTTATCATATCAAGGGTTTAGAAATTTTTCTGGCTATAAAGTACAACTTATTGTTCAAAAGACATTTGTGCTTTAAATAAGTGTATTATTGGTATTCCATTGAATAACCCTCCCTAGTAACAAAATATTCTACATGGAGTAATGCTGTTTTAATTCAAATGAAATTAAAACCAAACACTATTAAGAGATTATATGCAAATATGTATCATATAGGAGGTTAGTTGTAAATAAGAAATCTTTTAGGGGATTAATTGCTAAAATCTCTTCAAATTAAGGGAGTTATATGCAAATATTATTATATGGTAGTTTATCTCAAATATAAAACCTCTTACAAGTTGTTTGCTAAAATCCAAAAATTTTAATTTTCTACCTTAGCCTAAAGTAGGGTTAAGTCTGAATCTATATTCCAACAAGTTGTATGAATACATATCCCAATCATTGTTCATGCTAGAACAAGAATCCATATACGACGATTTAAGTACTTATCCTAATTTTTATTTATCCCTTATTGAGAGCAAATTTAATTATTGAAGAATAAGAATTCTTATTTAACATATAATGACATCTTGCCTACCAAATTAAAATTACAAAAAAAATTAGAACGTGTATGTACATTGGATTTGTACTCCTATTCTACTTCTTTTTCTTCCATTACTAATCTAGGCTTTTGAATCAACGTAGTTATCAATGGCATGAGGTCAAATGAAGTCTTGTCCAAAAATTAACAGACTTAAATTTGGACAGTAAAAAATTAATATAATGATAGATTTAGGCAGATGAGGAGAAAAGAAATCGCTACCTAATAATTAGATATTTAGCTTGTTGTAATAGAAGGAATAAATTTTTGTTATCTTTCAAAGAATGTCAAAAGGTTATGTTATTCATATTCCAATATTAATTGGACATGTACTAACAGACTGCTAGTTGGAGAGGACGTAGGCTCAGTTCAAATTACTGTTTTTTTTTGGCCTTCCAAGAGGGTCTCAGTCCATGACCAGGTGTTGAAAACCTATCAGGAGATATTTGGGTTATTCTACTTTCTTTATGTCATTTATATTTTATTTTATTGTATTATTTTAACTTATTATTTCATTTGTGATCTATTTACTAAAAATAAGGAAAATTGAATGCCTAGAAAATGCATAATTGTATGGGTGGAAGAATGCAGTAATAAATGATGTTGATCCAGATGGTGTATCAGTCACGTTCTCTTGGCTAAGGACGACAACTTTCCTCAGTCCGAGTGCATTGGTCACGTTCTCTCGGCTAAGGATGACAACTTCCTTTAGTTCGAGTATATTGGTCACGTTCTCTCGACTAAGGACGACAACTTCCTTTAGTTCGAGTATATTGGTCACGTTCTCTCGGCTAAGGACAACAACTTCCCTCAGTTCGAGTACATTGGTCACCGCTCCCTGGACAATGGATTTACTGTCCTACTTGTTGTCCTGGTTAGTCTTCATAAGATTATGGCGTTACACCCAGCATCTTATCCTTCTAAGGTAGGTCGAGAGTAGGGGGTCCTGTGATTGGGGAATCCGAATGGGCCCAAACATTGACATGTTCATAACTACAATATGGAAACATTAGGTAGATGGGGGACTCAAATGTAGCAGTCATGCTCACTATTTGATTCAAACAAAAAATCAAACCTAATTCAGTTTGAGCTTTTAAAAATTTGAATTTTGATTGAAACCAAATCAAATTAACAATTTTGGTCTGTCTGATTTTTCTTTGTTCATAAATCAAATCAACCCAAATAAGCCAAACAAGTTAAAGGGGCATATACAAATAATAAATTCTTGGGTGTATAAGTATGTGGTTATGTAAATTGTAAGGCTCAAAACTCGAAATGACTTCTTGATAATACCTTTTGGATGCTATCTATCATAAAATAGTGTTGAGTTGTTAATAAAGTGGATTGTTTAACCATAATGGCCCATTATAAGACCCAAGAACCCAAATAATTTCTAGATGATCCTTAAGAAAATAATGTTGAAGTAGGGTGCTTAATTATGGTTGCCCATTATAGTAGATAACCCACAAATGTAACCAAATTGCACTCATTAGACTATTAGTGTGGCTAATAGAAAAGCCGTCGCTAATAATGGACTATTAGGGACGGCTCTCTATGAACTCGTCACTAATATATATATATATATAATATTAGCAATGGCTTGGAACATAGCCATCGCTAATAATATTTTTTATTTTTCATATATAACCTAAATTTAAAATATCACCATATATAAACACCTTTTATTATTATCATTATTTATTTTTTTGTATTTTTATTATTTTTCAAAACAATCAACTTTAAAAATGGGAACTTCCCGAGAGGTCACTTGTCCTTATATTACTCCTGGTTAAACACGTTTAACTACAAAGTTCTTTGCAAGAATTGACTTTAAAGCGTCTTGTTGATTGAAGATACAAATCCATTATATTTGAGGACTTCTACTCCTCTTATATAGGCAACGTACTCGTCGCCATGCTCTTAATCAAAAGTGAGGAACAACTGATTGGGAACCTAAGACTTTCAAACATTTTGCACAAAAGTCTATATAAAAAATATATATGAATATATACTTGAATGAATAACTGTAATAGTGACTTTCAAAAAAAATAATTATAATAATTATACTAGTAAAGTTGGTTAAAATATTTTAATATATAATTGAATATATAATATATGTTATATAAATACATTTATATATAATTAAATATTATGGTTAAAGAAAACATAAAAAAGTGAGAAACTATTAATTTTAACATATAAAATTACTATTAAAGATAATACATATTTTAAATATATTATTAAAATTTTAGTTTTTTAAAGATGTAATTTGCATGAAAATAAATACTTCAACATACTTAGTTAACTATGTCAGATGTGCACTAATATAGTTGAGTTAACTATATTTAGCTATATGATATTAGTTACACTATTTAAGTAAATAGTTGTGTAGTTAACTACCTATTTACTTATACTAGTTAAAAAAACGCACTAATGTGTGTGTAAGTTCGTTCATAAATAAAGTTTGCTGTAAAAATTTTATTGTCAATTTTTTTTTTGAAAATATTGTACTAATTGAATGTTCCTAATTTTGTTAATGTTAATTGAGTAGATTGTTTGTGTTACGTAAAGTATATTAAAAGAATAATAATTTATGATACCATTAAGACGTTTCAAGATCCATAAGTGATGTATGTCCGTTGTCAAACCATTTCCTTTGAGGCAGAAGTGAATGCTCAGGGTGATCACCCTTTTCATTGTTGTTCAATTTTGTTATCGTCATTCGTATTGGATCATATGGCGTTAGAGGCCATCTTCATTGACAAGTCGAACGAGGTCATTTCCAACACCTAATTGGGAATGACTCGACACAGATGGATAGTTAATGTATAGTATTTTCAAGTATAAATGAATAAATCGTGAGAAATAATCTCAAGAAATAAAACAAACTTAGGGATGACACCTATAAAATAGATTTGTCAATGGAGATGTGTCATATTGCAGTCTGCTATTTTTTCTTTGTTCTTAATGTTTTCATTATTTTGATGCAACTCAGAACACTTAGCTACAACCAAGAGCTTCAACCATAATTTAAAATACATCTTAATATACCTAAATACAATTCATACCACTACATAAATATACGTCTGAGTGCATGTAAATACAACCTACTTCACAAAAAATATAACTAGCTTATCTTTAAGATACTCTAGATTGTATTTACAAATTAGGAAAACTTGGAACAAAGAAAAAAATAACAAGCTGTAATGGAATATATCTCTATTGACCAAGAAAGCTGCTTTATTCCTAGACTAATTGCTGTCTAAATTCCCCCAATAATCATATCATTCTGAGGATCTAGACTATATATATATGTAAACTTTCTCCAAGTTAAGTAACTCATTCAGTTTTTTTTTTTTTTTTTTCTTAACGTTTTGAACTTTTTTCTGTGAATCTCCTGACATCCCAAGTATGCAATGCGCACGCTTACCGCCAACTCCCAACTGCTCCTCTGCTGAAGTCGCCCCCTGCTCCCTCATCTTCCGGGCATTCAATTTTTTTTTCTAATAAAAAATGCAAGAATGGGAAATGGAGTCAGAATGCATTTTCAGAAATGTTGTCGATTCTGCTTTTTAGTTGGAAAAGAATATTTCTAAAATCCGAGTTCTATAAGTCCACACAAACCATATCGGGAGCGGCATGGCTTCGGCCACAAAAAGAACCAGACTCAGTTATTCATTCAGACACAGAGGCAAATGCAAGTAAAGCAGAGGCAAATGCAAGTAAAGCAGAATACCTTCCATATATAGACAAATACAAAAGTAGGTCATACACCTGGCCACGGTGTCTTAAAAAGCAGCGAAAGACCGGGACAAGCCCCCGGATTAGCTCTCGGCATCTATCACCAAGTCTCGGCCTGAGATGAAGGTACCAATAACATGGTCCCGGCCTAAGACACGGCTGTTTGTCACTAGCCCTCGGCCGACCTAAGGCAACTCTTTACAAACAAAGCAAAGGTTTCAGACGAAGCCCATACCGTATTACTCTCCCAAAGAAGCTTCGGACTTTACTCTCGCCGTCTCAAAAATGAGAACGACAATAGTGGGGGGCTATGTGATAAGGCAGAATCCAATTCGGCCCATTAAAACAAGCCCAACACTGAGATCAGTCCAACAACAACAGTAAAAGGCCCATTAGCGGCCCAGCAGCCCTCGGCCCAGTAAGTAACCCAATGGACCTTTGGCCCATCAGCGGCCTAACAGCCTTCGGCCCGTTAGCGGTCCAGCGGCCCTCGGCCTAGTAGACTTCAGCCCACTAAGCGGCATCAGGCCCATCAGCGGCCCCTCCCCCTTCGGCCCATCAGCGGCCCAACAACCTTCAGCCCGTTAGCGGCCCAGCGGCCCTCGGCCCAGTAGGCTTCAGCCCACTAAGCGGCATCAGGCCCATCAGCGGCCTCTCCCCTTTCGGCCCAATAGCCGTATCCAGCCCACTCCGGTGGGAGGATTAGGCGCTATGGCGGTTTATCAGTAAACCAAAACATAGTCCTATATCGGTTGCCATCACTAAGCAACCTTTATCCTCCCCTATAAATACACGGCTATTTATTACCAAAGGTATGTCTTCTCGACCTAAGGACTACAGTCCAAAAAGCATTAAAGCTGCTTCTTCTTCCTTCTCTTATGAATCAAATCTTCTTCAGAAGCTAACTTAGCCGTCGGAGGGGGTTCCTTAGGGCCGAAGCCCGGGACTCCTACTGACCGCTTCTTCTTCTTCTTATTTTCCTCCTTTTGTAGGGGCTTCGGTTTGAATCTTCGCCGACCTCTCCGAGTCGGTCTCAGTCGCCGACCTCGGGTCTTCCCCCTCCGGTCTCGACGCCTTTCGCCGGCTGGTCCGCCTCGCCCGAAGGAGCCTCGGCCTCGCCTTTCGCCGGCTGGTCTGCCTCGCCAGAAGGAGCCTCGGCCTCGCCCTGCGCCGGCTGGTCGGCCTCGCCCGAAGGAGCCTCGGCCTCGCCCGGGCGCCTTTCGGCTTCGGATCCTCGGCCCCGTTTCCGCCCTCGCCTCGTTCCGGATCCCCGTCAGTCCTCTTCACCGATCCGATCCAGCTTCGGATTCCATCATTGGATTCCAGTCTCGGAATCCGATCGTGATAGCTTCGGCTACATCAATAAATAAAGTTTGCTGTAAAAATTTTATTGTCAATTTTTTTTTGAAAATATTGTACTAATTGAATATTCCTAATTTTGTTAATGTTAATTGAGTAGATTGTTTGTGTTGGTAGACAATTATTATGTTTCCCTTTCCCTTTCTTCTACCCTTGTACTATTTTTCTAATAATTTCAATGAATGAATGTGGCCTTTTGCTGCCTTTAAAAAAAAACAATAATCAACTTTAGCTCTATTATCATCCCTTACAACAAAAACCAGAAAGAAAAAAAAAACTTTATAGATTCTCTATCAAAACAAAGCTGGTTGTTGTAATAAAAAATGTGTTAGTAATTATCTATCTAACAAAAAATGTAAGGGAGTTTAAAAGACAATAGACACAAACCTAAAAGCACTCACCCTAAAATTAAGGTGTAAGGACTCTAATCTATGATTTCACCAATGAGCTAAAGATATTTTTTACATAAAGGCCCATCATAACAATGATTCGTATGCAAGAAAGAAAGACCAATAAATCTATAGCTATTAAAATTGTGTGACGGCAAATTTTAAAGAAATTACTAAAAAGGGAAAGAATAATTCTTGGCTAAGCATGCGAAGCCATTTCTCAAAGGCATTCCAAACAACTACCTGAATTCATTAAATGAAGAAGAAAGAGTTGCAACTAAAATCCCAAAGAACAAAAAAGATATCCTCCTATACAAAAGGCACCAAGCAGGTGCAACTCAATAAAACTTACAAACCCCTTAAAAAGATCAAAAGAGGAGGATATACAAGCATTGTTTTTGCACAAAAACATGGCCCACTCACTCTCTCCCCAATAAAAGAAGCGAGCCGAGTGGGCACAACAGCTTTCTTCCTAAATATTCTTCTATTTCTTTCAGCTATTCAGCTATTCTATGTATGTACCACTGGAAAAGGATGTGCCAGGTTTGGCTAACCCCAAGTCCACTGGAAAAGGCTTGGCAATTTACATGTGCCTTGAGACCCTTGCTTGATCAGGGTCAGGCCCCTCCATACTTGCAAAATGGGGGTTTTCCATGGTGATGCAGCAACAAGAGCAGTAAGTTGGAGCTGGTCCGATGGACAAGTATGGCAGTATTGGTATCGGTACCAGTATGGAAGGGTACAAATACCGATATTGATACGTATCAACCCATACTTGCCAATAAAAAATATATATATTTTTTTCTTAATTATAAAGACCGGTACCAATACCCTCCAGTATCAGTACCGGGCAAGGCCAACACCCATACGTATCGGCCGATACATATCCGTATCGGCGGATACTGCCAACCATGCCGATGGACAATAAGCTGTAGCTTGCTGTTTTATGAGCGCATAGCATTAGAGTAACCAAAAGCTGGAGCCCAGGAGACCAATAGGGACAAATAGCATGAATGCTAGAGCACAAGGTGGATTTGGGGGCATCCACTACGGTGATGTTGTCTTGCAGTATTCTATGTAATGTTCCACTCCTATCAACCAGAGGCGTATGAGTCTATGACCTCTGCACCCTGGCTTTAAGGGAATGACAATGGCCATAGCACCACCATTCAGAGAATGCAAGCACATAAAGAATGCCATTATGCAGCTTATATATAGCCGTATCTTTATCCGATGATCCTATAAAAAAAGAAAAATAAAAGAGGAACGAGCTATCATACGGTGCCTTCGGCGCCCAAATTCATACAGGGGGTTAAGATCGGACAGCTCCCTCTCTCCTCGCCCCACGCAGGATTGTTCCCACGTGGGGCAGGGGATGGGGAAATCGTCGGATCTTAGTCGGACGGTCCCACTAGAGTACAGTCACGACCGTATCAACCATCGCAGCCATACTCTAGCAATTCTCTCTCTCTCTCTCTCTCTCTATATATATATATATATATATATATATATATATATATATATAGAGAGAGAGAGAGAGAGAGAGAGAGAGAGAGAGATATTTCTTAATACAAGGTAACATAAACATTTCCTATTACCTTTTTCTCTGACCATTGGATCATCCAGGACATGATTTAAAGATTTAATAAAAATTAAATAAATGTTATGTGTTGCGGGCCTGCGGCACCTTCAACGCCAAAAATCATAAGGTGAGTGACTTAAAAAAGGCGTACATAAATATTTTGAAAAATAAAAAAATCATTTTAAAAATATAAAAGCACTAGCCGTCGGATCGATAATCCAACAACAGTGTCACGATGGGTAGAGGTTTCACCTAGCAGAACTCCTGCATGTAGCGGGAGTTAACACTGGTGGGGCCCATATTCCTCCCACTTCTTCGCACGTCTTCCATTGAGTTTTTTCACCTTTTAATCTTTAGATCGGAATCTAACTGTAAACAGAGAATGGTTAACAGGAACTTCTCTATGACCTCATTTTAGATGTACATCTTTTGGGGGTTTTAAACACCTTAATAGAAATTAAAACTAAAACCCCAAGGGATTAGAACAACCCTAGGAGCTAATTGTAGTATTTTTTCTAATTTTTGTTTTAAAAAATTTTAAATATATTTTTTGTGTGCACCTTATCAGATGGCTACTGTTGGATTTTACGATCAGACGGTAGAATTTAAATCCCAAGGAATGGGAGCCACCTAAGGGTTGTAATTGAATATTTAGAAGTTTTTAATGATTTTTAGTTTTTAACATAGGGATGTGGGAGATTTCGGGTGGGGTGCAACTATGTTAGATGCGCCAAGAGGCACATTGGAATTTGATCATGTCCTTTATATATATATATATATATATAGAGAGAGAGAGAGAGAGGGTTCCATTGCCACCAATGGCAAAATAAGAACGGTGCCACCTACACCAAAAACACCATAAACGAACTTTATTTTTTTAATCCAAATGGTTAAACCTTCTAAAATATATGAAAACTATATACATATAGAAAATCATGCCATCCTAACATCCAAAGTCATAGATTAGATGGTACTATATATGTCATTATAGAGACCATCCATTTTGTACACCTTTGATGCATAGAAAATAATCGTCATATGCAATTGATTTTTATTTCATAGATGGTTTTTTAGTAGATAGGATTTAACGATGTGGATTAAAAATTAAAGTTCATTTAAGGTGTTTTGGAGTAGGTGGCACCATTCTTATTTTGCCATTGGTGGCAATGGAACCCTATTTATATCCGCTGGGAGCAGACCATATTTTGTAGGGGTGTTGCGGCCCCTTCAGTGCCTAAAATTCATGGGGAGGTAATGCTTCCATTGCATTTTTGTTCTTCATGCTAAATGAATACATGCTGGTTTGTTCCTGAGAAAAGCTTCCATTGCATCTTATATTTTATTATGTTCCATCATATCTCATCTTTTACTTTAGCCTTGAAGGTCACCAACTCAATTGTGTTCCAGAGAAAGGCTTGTAGTCTAAGTCTTAGTAACAATTAATAACATTTATTGGACATGATTACTACATTGCATGCATGACCATGCCTTGAAATCCAAATTAGTGGCAGCTAACTGATCCCAATCTTGACTGTCTGAGAGCATTGGATGCACAACCATGTCCATCATCTGAAATCCAAATATGAAAGGCAGCTAATTGATCTCGATCTTTACTGTCTGCCAAATCAGGTACTTAGGGAAAACTTTTCCAAATCAGTTGCTTAAAACCATAAAAGGCTAAAAACTAACAAAAAGGAAAAAAGGAAGAAAATAGCATCATCTGGGTCCCCTTCCTCCCCATTTACATCTGCCAGATCTTTTGAGACCAGCAACCAAGCAGTAGATTGTTCCATCCCTGGAGATAGTTTTGGCCAATATCATTCCATGGGACAATGTGTGTACACACATCCACTTATATATAGAAGATGGAGTATAAAGGGTTTTCATTCTCATGTTAATTTGATGCATTGATGCATCTGATTTCTTTTCTATCTAGAAGAGAACTCGTAAGCAACTTTTGTGCCTTAAAAGCAAGCCAACCAACAAAACCATGTATACTAATCTTCTTACAACTTCGGAAGCAAAAAAGAATATTATGCAAATCATGAGTGGATTCTCACTTAGAATACATTTGCTCCACTATCTTCTGCTTACTTCACATGCAAATTTCTAAATCATCGAGTGATGATAAATTTCAAAGCTAAATTCCTACTTATACAAGGTTCACCAACTACTGACTCATCCTCCCAGATACAAGTTGTATCAGATCGACTTGGTCCGACTCGCAATTTCAGGCCGATTCATGCCAATTTATGATTTTTTTCAGATATTTTATTTTATGAATAAATATGACAACTAAACTTTTAACTCTAGTGGTTTGTTAATAACAATGACTTTAAGCCAAATTTAGGTTCACCAACTACTAACTCATCCTCCCAGATACAAATTGTATCAGATTGACTCGGTCAGACTCGCAGGTTCAGTCCGATTCAGGCCAATTTATGATTTTTTTCAGATCTTTTAATTTTATGAATAAATATGACAAATAAACTTTTAACTCTAGTGGTTTGTTAATAATAATGACTTTAAGCCAAATTTAGGAGAAATATACCCTATTAAACAATAGAAATGTGTAAATTACGCATCAAATTGGAGAAAAAAGACCAATTACTTACCAAATGGAGAAAATTTCTAATTATTTACCAAATTAGAAGAAATATTTACTTAATACGCATTTAGATGAAAACTCATAAAAACAAGTCATTATAAATGTAAATGAACCTGTAGTAGTGAAAGATAGAACAAAACCCAAAACCGATTTGAATCAGGCTGGATCACAGTGAACTGCACCTGGCTCGTCCAATACAATGTGAGTTGCATCGAGTCGCAATGAGTCAAATGTGACTCAACGAGTCGATACATATATGCAGCTTAAGCTCGCCCAGATATGAGCCGACTCGAACCATGCTCACATGAATGAATGCGTCATGCGTGTGTCTTAGGGAGTTGGGGAGGATTGGACATTGAACAACTTGGAAAATTTATTCAGCCAAATAATGTGCAAATTTTAGAAAATAGTAACCTTAGATTTAAAGCAGGAACACTTCTTTGCATGCACAATTAAATGACTTACAGGGCCATGCCAATCTGCACGGTAGACCTCCCCATATGAACCTGGACAAAAAAAATGCATTAGTACATATAACTACATATTTGCTACTACTAGAGTACCCAATTAAAAACAAAATACAGTTCAATTTTGTGTCATAAAGAATATGAGTTCAAATTATTCCTACATAATAGTTAGGCATGCTGATCATGGCCTAAGCAGTAAACACTAGCATAGAATCACCCATTCGCCTCCCCAATGCACTCAACAGTTGTGATGTACGCTAAAACTTAAGCTCCTTTGCAGGGCATTCTCTTGACATAAAACATCAAATAGTTCCTAAGTCAGAAATTTTCAGATTTTTGAATTGGTTGGTCATCAACAAGTTGAAGAGAATTGCATAGCATAGTGCCCCCATGAAGCTTATGGTATCATTATCAAGAAAAGGAGGAAACAAACTTAGAGATCACGAGCATAATCTTCAAAAATCTTGCAGAAATAAGCAGATCTACATATCTTGATTTGTAGAATAAGAACATTAGAGAAACCACTCAAAACACAGTGACACATTATATAATGATACTCCATGGTTGAATAGAGTAATACTTCTAAACAAAGTTCCTAAAATGGGACCCCGACAACAGTTGCAAAGGGTTCTTGCACATCCACCAGTCTCTACATCTGGGGGTCACAACAACAGGAGGGGGCACTTGGCATTCTTTCTACTTACAGGGTGTAGAGATGGGAAGCTCCTCGATCTTTTTAATCAGATCTACTTACAGGTTCCTTACATGGTTCTACCATGGAGAATTTCTCTTCAGAGGTTGCCCATAGGACTCGCAATGAATTGAGCCGAGTCGAGCTTTGTCACGCTCGAGCTCGGCTCATTAAAAAATTCTCGATCTCGAGCCGAGCCCGAGCCTCACTTCAAGCTCCAAGCTAAGCTCGAGCTCGGGCTCAAATGAAACCCCACCAAACTCAAGCCGAGCCCGAGCCCAGCTCGTTTAAGATGGGCCCTCCTTAGCCAGTTTGGCATGTTTAATTTAAGTTATTATAGAGCCAATGATTCGGTCAATATACCTATAAGAGCCCACCCACTTTGGACGGCCCAAACCCATTAACTTTGGCTAGGCCAAGAGCGTGGCAGTAAGGTAGCAGAGCGTGGGAGTGAGGTAGGTTTAATTTATAGGAAAACTAGAGGGGTGCATAAAAGCTACTAGCTGATATCGGACTAAACTCATGAGAGTTGCACCGCACCTGCCAGCCTTTATGGGTGTAACAGCTGGCAGCTTTGTCTTGAAGAGCTTTGGTCTGGTATCGAGTATTTAGAAAAACTTTAGGGCCTTATATTCTTCCCAGTTGTCAAACGTGTGCGTCGCTAGTGAGTCGAGACAGTGAGCGGACGTCTTGAGGTCATTTCAAAATATGTAATAATTTGTTTTGACATGAGTCGGCTCGCGAGTTGACTGAGCCGAGCTCGGCCGAACTCGAGCTCGGCTTGTTTACATGAACGGGCTATCTCTTGGACTCGGGCTTGGCTCGTTTGGATGAACAAGCCGAGCCGAGCCCGAGTAGCTCGCGAGCCCGACTCATTGTCAGCCCTAGTTGCCCACTTGTGATAGGCTAGTCCAGTTTGTAGATGGACCACACACAATGTGCCCTTGATCATTTGCTTTGGTTGTGTCCATTCGATCAGGAGATGTGGTAGCTGTTATTAGATAAGCTTAGTATTTAGAGGGGTTCTTGTCTTCGATCGATATAACGGACAACCTTCTCCTCGCCTGAAGTATGCATTATATGGCCAAGGAGGATATGAAGATGTGGTAGCTGATTCTACATATGACTCTGTGGGCAAGATGGGCGAAAGTGTAACACCCCACAAAAATTCAGGGGCATATATCTAAATCCTTAAAAAGTATAAACACAATTAGTAAAAGTTTAAGATTTTTAGTGTCAAAGATAATCTTTATAATGTCTTATATGAAATTTTACAAGGTCCAAAAGGCATATTTAAAACAGTGAAAAAGGCTCATTATCGGTTACTTATAAAGGAAATGAGGACATACATAATTAATAAAATTTTAGGGACTAAAATGCAAAAATACTAAAGGATACTGCTAAAGGATAAAGGAAATTGATAAGATTTCTTAGCCTTTAAGAAAGGATACTGTTAAAGGATAAAGGAAACTGGTAAGGTTTCTTAACCCTTAAGTAACTTAACCCTTAAGTTAACCCAACCCGTAACCACGCTTTAACCCTCTCTTCTCCTTCTATAAATAGGAGGGTTGCCTCCCCATTTCTCCCCATGCCTCCTCCTTCTTCTTCACGCTAGAGAGAGAGAGAGAGAGAGAGAGAGAGAGAGAGAAGGAGGAGAAGAAAGGGGCGGCCGATAGAGGCCTGGTAGCGGCTCAGCAGCGGCTTGGCGGCAGTTGGGGGCGATCCGGCAGCGGTCAGCGGCGGCCCTCAATCAAGGTAGGGTGATACTACCTACTGTATCTCCTTATTTTGGATTTTTGGAGATTGTAGGATGTAGAATTTGTATGATTATTAAGGGGAAACTCTGTCAAATCAAAGAGAGGTCATGGGAAATGCTATTAAGTATAAAATAATGTGTTACTGCATGACATGACATGAATTGAAAGCATGTTTTACATGGTTTTGTTTTTGAGGTTTATGGTCATTCTCCAATATGCATGGATTTTCCCCATCACAAAAAGGGTGTTTGCATATTTAATTATGGAATCATCATGAGAAAATTGATGGACCGAGTCCATCTAAGCTCTTGTGAGCTATGAAAGGAGAGAAGACTTAGAAGTTGCTTAAAGTTATATTATACAATGAACACATATACATATATGTATGTATGTATATATTATAGAATAAGGAATACTTCATGGCTATGATGATACTAAAATGAGAAATAAAGATTAAGAAACGATTCCATGCCAATAATTACCCAGTGGAAGGGGAAAAGAAACGATGCTATGAGAGGAAATGAATTAAGGCATTGAGGCCTTATGTGTTAGTGATGATGGAACAAAGGCATGAAGATTTTATGTGATGGCAACGAATATGTATGAAATCAATGATCGATGGTTCTTCGATGATTTGCTTTCCTTTACCAGCGGAAAGGTGACATCATTTGCTGGCGTGGTCAGCCCGGTCTCCTGGGGATAAGGGGATGTTAGGATCGCTATGACTTCCGGTCTTCGGGCAATAGTTTCCGGTCTTCAGACCGTGGTGCTTTCCAGTCTTGATTGTCGTTCGGGTAGGGGACAGAGATCCTTCTTGGGTGCACTCATAGGTTGGGGCTAGGATGCAGTGGGAGTGAGGTGGATTGCAGAACCTAACCTAGCCCTTTCCAGCCTCTCTGGTAGGTTTCCGGAGACTTACTGGGCTGGGTAGGCTGTAGGGAGGTAGGTGCGTAGGAGGAGCGACCTACTCACCATTCCCGCCGGTACGTAATTATCCTTGTCACTTCAGGTCAACAAGGATGAGTCACCATATGAATCCACGACTTGTGAAGGAATGTGACTTTATGACCAGTTTGATGAAAGATTGATGAATGAACGACTCAATCATGTGATCCTATGCTGATGACTTGCAATAAGTACTTTCATATTCTCTATATTAGTAGGAATTCACGAAGGAGTAAGAATATAAGAAAATGTATAACTGTTACCATCTTTTTAAGTGTTTTTCGCTTCGGATTTACGTTGATTTATGATGCATACATGGCATACATGCTTAGGAATCATACAAAAATGTCTTAAGTGTCTAGGGTAATTGGTTGTGCTTGGGTTGCATATAAGTTAACATGAATGTGAGTAGTAGTGGATGACATGGAAAAGAAAGATAACTTCAGCACAATAAAAAGGGCAATTTTTAGGTACGACTAGTTTATGCAATTATATGGGATATGTTGTTCATACATTGTATTCTTGTTATATGATGGACATGATTAGCTTATTGTTTCTTTATAGTTATGCTCCTTATTATTTTGTTTTTACTCTTGTGCATTTACCGGAGATCCTTAAAAGCCATTCTAGGGTGTCTTGCCTCTTTTGTTTGTCGGAAGGTTAGGGAGTGGGAATCTTACTTTGTAATGTGAATTCTTCTTCCTTTTTTGTTTTTATGGGAGTAGATGGAGCGCTGCACCACTTCAATACTTTATGTATAGAGGGAATTCAGAAGGTTTTTGTCCTGCTTTCTTGTACATTCACCTCTTTTTACTGAATACATTATGTGGTACATCTCGGGTTTTGGGGGGGGGATATGCAGCAATGAATTCCCTCACTTTAATGGCCACCTTCCAATCCACAAGCTCATGGTTTGGGCGTGGACCATGCTCTTGCAATGTAGTGTCTTGATCATCACCAATGGTGAATCTGAATTATTTAACTTACACAAAGGATTGGTCCACATAACCCAGTTCAGAAATCAATTGACCTAAGTCAATGTTCCAAATCGCATCTTTTTAACCTGCCAAAAGATTGTTCACATGACACCGAATCAACCTGCAAGCCATGCACACAGCTGGCAATCAAATGTTATGCCGCATAAGTGACATATAACAACGCTATACATATACCATATACGTGTCCATATAATCGGAGGTCGTACTGCTCACTCAACTCATTTGCATGCCGCACATGCAGCCAAGAGTCAATCTCCATGCTTTCCGTGTGGCACACAACCTCCATGTAGCCAAGTGTGCCATTTCAATATATCCTACCTCTATGTGGGTTATGCCACAAACTCAATGACTTTAAGGGGCTCAAAAATTAAGCCTAAAGTTCTCAACTTGCATGGAATGAGACAACAAGTTAGCACGGGTAGTGTTCCATTAGACCTGTGTCAATTTAAGTAAGGTTGTCTCAAGTTAGCGAGGCGCCCTTAACGTCAATATGTGAGCCTAAGGGGAGGATCCAAATTAAACAGACCCAAACAATGTGGGGCTTGATATCTTCTCTCTTTTCCGGTTTACATCCCCATTCTCACCCCAAAGGGTAGAATAAAAAGTAAAAAAAAGAAATCCAAAAGAATAGATGATGAAAATTGTGCTCATAGCTTTCCATCATCATAAGCCGTACCCGATTAATGTGTGGTCAGCCAGACCCAATGAAGTATACGAGGATTTGGTGACATTTCCAACCAGCTATAATTTTCCATAAAATGTGAATAACAAATTTTATTCTATGCCTATGAGTAATCAGGTATCATGAATAGAGACTTGCCATTAGAGTTTAACAAAAAAGAAATGAAAGGAAATGGTCATGCCTACCAATCACCAATCTGAACATCTCCCCGTGAAATCTCCCAATCAGCAACATCATTCAAGACATGGTTCAGCCTTCCTTTATTGGTAGTGCCACTTGAGTCACTGTTTGTGACTAATCTGAATTTGTCCTTGTTGCCCGTTTCACAATTTTGCCAATCAGCAGCACCTTCAGTTTCAGTTTCTTCTACAATTTCTGTGTGATTTGTGTGAGAGCATCGACCATCAGGTTCTACTGGTGAATTTACAAACTCCATCTTGCCACTATCAACATTGTGCAACAAAGAATGTCCATAAAGTTGTTCTCCATATGAGGGCAAATATAAACCTTGATGGTTATATTTTGCACTGGAATCAGAAGCCACATTTTGCTTTCCCGCCATTCTTTCAGCAGAATGCTTATCACCTAAAGGATCTCCTTCTTCAACAACTAGTGCAGTACTTATATCTTGAAACAAATCAGGAGGAGGTGACGCACCACTCTCTAACAGAACTGCATGCAGTTTCTGAGCAAACTCTGGGTTTTTTGCAGCAGTAACGGCATATTTCGAGACATTGTTAACCTTCTGCTGATGGCTTGGTGAAGCAGCCTCCGGACTTAAGCTGGTGTGCACCTGTGATCCATTTGATGAAGAAAGGAACCTTCCAAATCCATCTCCAGAAGAGGTACTGTTATTTGCAACAGAGTCACCTGCATCATGCTCTCCAGAAAGAGGACCTACTGCATTTCTTCATGTAGACCAACAACTTCTAAGGGGATATCAGGACCACCGGATACTTCAACTGTTTTCTCAAACTGACAATTGACATTCTTATGAATTGCCAAACACAAGTCCTTGACAGTCTCTGTGACATCCTTATTTATTAAATCAAGACCAGACTTTTGAAGATAACAGCTTGGCATCTCTGCTGGGATTAATGCACCAGGAGCTCCCATCAAATTAATAATGTATTCACTGTTAAGATCGAACAATATTAGCACTTCAACATTAGCCATGAGAAGTTAGTCTAAATGTATTTAACAAAATGCAGCAGGCCCTGATTTTTAAAGAAGTAAAATGATGACTCATGATGTATCAAGAAACTATAAGAATAGCTGATGCTTTCACAAAAACAAGCAACTTTTGTCAACTCTCTAAAACACAGATTTGTGTGCCACCAACAACATGATAATGGTACGAAGTTGAACAAGTGAAAGGTATGGAAAACATATAAAGATACTGTCATCATGATTATCATATGTCTTATCCTATCAATCAGGGCCCACTACTTGTGATCCAAGTACTCAATAAAATTTAGATTGCAGTGCCAAGTAACTGCCAGGGTAACTTCGGACAAGGGACTACTATAAGTCTCATAATAGCTGTTAGCATGACAGAAAACCATTGTGATTGCATAGTTTAAAGCTTTCAGCTGATGCAACCGAATAGAAACCCTAAATGTTATACTCTGGGAAGACAAGAGGGGGAAATATAAATCTGCAATAGGATTGATCTTAGTTCAACCATCAGCCAAAGAGCAACTTGCAAAAAAGATCCATCAGATTATACACAAGTATCCACAAAATACATTGAAACTTATCCTTGCAGCACTAAATACCTCAGAAATTAAATTCATAAAAAATGACAATGTTGGCACCAATGAGGATGGCATCTTCTGACATAAAAACCTCTGCTAGCCGAAAAAGTGTATGAAACAAAATGGTAAATGAGACAATAGCCAACGGTCAATGGCAAGAATTTATTGCTCCATAGAAACTGAAGTGGCATTACAAGTATAGAAAATGAAGTGGCGTTAGAAGTTTGAAGCTTGACATTGAAGAGGAGAAAGTGTACAAGAAGAAACCATATGTCCAAAGACATTCACAAACAGAACTATAAATTGAGGTGAAATTGGAAACCTAAGAAATTTTAGGAAAAAAGTTACTGTATGCAGGAACATGGTTTTCTATGTAGAACCGGATCGAGCCGACTCATACAAGTTGACTCGTATCTAGGCGAGTACGATCCTCTGGCACACACCTAGTCGGCCGGCATCGTACTGACTCACACATGTACAATGGGTTGCTTTAAATTGAGTTTTTCCCATTTGATAAGTATAATCACACTTTTTCTATCAATTAATACATTTATCTAAAATATGACTTGATCTCATTACTTTTAACAAATTTATTGGCGTGACTCGTGCAAGTCAGACTGAGTCGGACCAATATGGATCGGTATCATACCATATCTGGAAGATCCGATCCGACACGGATGAGCGACATGACGAACCTTGTTCAGGAATAGGGGGCATGTGGAGAAGAATTTCCAAATGTGCAATATCGTAGTAAATAGAGCATTCTATGACACAAGTAAGCTGCAAATGAATGAATAACTGATGGTATGCAATGCCACATTCAGATGACTATGACTTTTTCCCTTTGAGGCGTTGTTATCTGGTCAAAGAACAGTAAGGAGTGAAGGAATATTATTTAACAATTTTGCAAGATCTCAGCATCTAAAGAAAAGAATAAAAAAGGCTACCTTCCATGATCAGCCTTAATCAAGTCTACAGCTCCATCGTCTGTACCAGTATAACAGGTTCCCTTCATTAACCTACATGGTAGATCGATCCGGTCATTCAGTACCTGGCAAAAGAAAAGTAATATCATTCTCAAACCATTAAGTTGTGAAAAACTATGTAGGTAGAGGTGAGCGGTGACCAGGGGTTCGCCTTTGCCTCAAATGAGGTAATGTGCTCTCTCATAATGCACCATGAAGGAAGAAAATGTCAATACGAGGAAAATAAAGAAAACATCTAAGATAATCATGTGTAAGACTTTGACAAACACTAATCACGTCCAACATGTAACGTCCAATTCGTATAAAGCATTCATATAAGTAGTGGATGGTTTTATGAATCATCAACAATATGAAAAAATGTTTTAGCATGTAAGAGAAAATGGGTACTAGACATTGCTAAAAGAGGCATTAGCCATTTTGTAATAATTAAGAACAAGAAAAAGGAATACTACATAATTAAAAAAGAAACAAACATTTGGTATAGACATCATAGGCAAGTGCCTAGGCGAGTGAGGTGAACATGAGACAAGGCGAGACGTTTTTTGGCTCGCCTTAGCCTACTTCATTGCCTAGGCGAGTGAGGCAATTGCCTTCGATATGAAAAGTTGTAGAGAATCTGAAGACCCACATAGATATTCTAAAACGTTAAGGCAGTGAGTGGCCCTCGTTACTCAAATGTCATGATAAATATATTTAGCAGATTCACAAGTTATTTTGTAACTCCTGAAGTGTTTAGCTCTGAAATTATGATCAGCTGATATATACGGGAGATCTTCACTGCTTAGAATATTTAAACATCTGTTTCCCTATCGACTAAATTTCTTCTCATACCCGTGGATAACATAAACAAATGAATTTCATTACTTTCACACCTGTACTCCGTCGGTAGGCAAGGTGATGCTGAACTGGAATTCAGAGTGCTAACTTGTAAATGCAAAAGATATTAACAACAGCAAACATGAAGCAAGTCAGATGATAATTAGCATGAATAGTCCCAAAATTGAATAACTGAATCCTCTTCGTGCCAGTCATGTTGATCCACATTTTTGCTGGGTATCTACTAAATACAACTTTGAGATTGTCAACATCATCATAAGCCTTATCCCATCAATCTACGGTCAGATGGATTCAAATAAGGATCCAAGAATGTGGCGACATTTTAACTAGAATGTCAGTCCTCTAGAAGGTGATGCGCAAATTCACAGGCCCTGACACCTTGGCCAGGGGAAGGGCTTGCAGAAAGTTCATCAAAATAGTTTGAAAGCAGCATAAAACTACCTTACTGGTTATGCACTACAAAACCATGCAATCAGAAGGTAACCATTAAAATCCTTAAATACTTTTACAAGCTTAAGGAAGGAAACGAATTTGGCATAGGGATTTGTGATCCTCTCTGAGGCCAATATCAGCCAAACAATGTTTAAAGATGTGCTGCCTGGAGGCACTGAGGCATATACCTTCAGGTGAGGCTTTACCAAAATGCTTCAAGGCTGAAGCTTCAGATTTCTAGACTGAGGTCGGCACCTTTTCACACACCGAAGCACTTCGAGACAGTGAGCTGGGGAGGCATGTACAAGGTATCTGCCTCTTTACAACCCTTACCCATGGGTCCAGATTTAATGAATACAATATAAAATAGGGAGAAGCATCAAACACAATGTGAAAGCATGGTAAATTCCAATTTTGTGGTGCATGCATGGTGACTAATATTGTTTGTATTGTGATCAACAAGCATGAAAGGTGAGCTTATTCCTTGTTTTCACATCTCTCCTTTTTATTCTACTAAGAACATTTGCAAAAGAACTAGTAAATGTTAGAAAAACAGAAAATATAGATTATCAATTTTTTATGAACTAGTTTTCATAAACCTTGCAGCCAAAGGATTACTGAAAGAAGGATTTTATACTTATACGCATGTTAAGTGTTGTATTAGCCTTTATTAGTTATTTGTATTGCTATTTGTTCCATAACATTTTTCACTACTTGTGTCTTTTAAGGGTCACCTCTCCTCTTTATTTTGGTGGCCTGATTATTGAGCAGAATATGATATATGGTAGAATCCCTTGATCTTGTCAGTGGTTTCCAGACTCACCTATGGGGTATGCAGATCTCTCACCATTCTTTTTTGCTACTGATGTTAGGAATGACTTTATGTGATCAGAAGTGCACCGGTCCTACCGGAGCTTTTAGAAGAGAGCAGCTATTATGGACTCCAGGTCTACTAGGAGGGCAGTTATTATCGTGGACTCCAGGTATATTAGAAGGGAGGCTATCATGAATCATGGACTCCAGGTCTATTAGGAGGGAAGTTATTATCATGAGCTGTGAGACTGGTGAGGTTCCTCTCCTCGATTACCTTTTTCTGTCCTCTCCTCGATTATCTTTGACTGGACTGGGGTAACGATCATCCAGACGTGCTAGCCCACACTGGCTGGATAGAAAAGTAGACTGCTTTCATTTGGAAGGAGTGTGGTTCTTTGCAAGTCTATCTTAGATATCCTACCCAACTGTTATTTATCACTTTCAAGGTTAGATATCCTACCCAACTGTTATTTATCACTTTCAAGGTTAGATATCCTACCCAACTGTTATTCATTACTTTCCAAGGTTCTGAAGGAGGTGGCATAGAAGCTTAGGGCTATTTACTGCAGATTCTTTTGGCATGGAGTTGTGACAGACATAGGGGTTGGCATGATATAATAGGGTTTGAGTTTGCAAATGTAGGGATGTTCAAGGTCTTGGAATCAAGAGTACCAAAGATTTAAACTTGCTCTTCTTAGCAAGTGCCTTTGGAAGCTTGGCACTAAGAGGAAGGTTCTGTAGCTAGATTCGATTCGTCAGAAATATTCTAGAAGATCCGAAGTGTAGGATGTGTGGATGTATCACCTAGAACATTGGGAAAGACCTCCCATGTGTAAAAGAGTATTCTTTAAGCCAATGATGCAGTGCAATCAGGCATTTAGGTTGTAACGACCCGCCATCCTATGACCGGAGACCCGATCACTAAATGGATGTCGGCCCATTAACTGCGGGTTTACACCCGGATCTCACACAACACATCTGGAGGAGTAAGCGCTAAACAAGGCTAAATATGACAATCACACGGACTACAAAGATGTAACAAGTGCGCAGGAAGGAAGATAACAATGTCCGTATACAGTCCAACAATAATTACATGGTCCAACAAATTAAATAAGTACAGGCAGAAGTAAAGTACAACAACATCGGGGCATACCCCGGAACTGAGACAGCTGCTGGTCCGCACACCAAGATGACACCACCCGCCGCCAAGCGCCACGAGGTCCACACCTGAAACCGCAGAGAATGAGCCACACCAGAATTGGGCTCAGTAGGGATCATCCGATCCCCTGCCTCCCACTCACACACCCACAAGTGCAACAACACAGATATATGACAATTAAGCAAAGCAGTAAACATAGCACTCAACCTGATATGAAACGTACGATAAGCAGTGTAGCAGGAACAGTACTAAGCAACCCGAAGAACCCAACACGGAGTCACGTCTCACAGCCAAAGTCCACAAAGCGACTGAACCACACTGTCGACCGAAGTCAAACGTCGCCTCACAACACTACCACCACTACTCACGCATGTCCGCCCCTACAGTGTTCCGGGGTACTGTAGGGTGAGGCAGTGAGTCAAACTAGGACTAGCTGGGACCAGTGTACCACCACTGCCCAGCTACGTGTGCACACAAGCAGTCTAGACTACTGTCCTACCGACCGGATTGCCTCCACGCTAGGCTTCAGCGCTTCAGGAGGGCCCTGGGGACCGGCGAACCCCCGTCAAGCCGAAGCTACAGGAACTACCCACAACCCTAACCTCCCGGGCTGCGTCAGGCCAAAGGGCTAAGGGTACCACTCGTAACCTTGATCAAAGGTCACATCAGGCCCAGTGGCTACAGGGGTAAAACAACTCCAACAGTACCACAACCAGCTCCTCAGCAAGAAACGCGCCGGAAGCTGCCACGACAAACAGGGAAACCCCGACCCGCTGAGACCAAACAGCGACCCCTCGGATAGCACACCGGCTACTCCGGCCCGACGGGCTCAAGGCGATCATGCTTCCCTCAGCCAAAGGTAAAACACAACATGTACCCCTTCTCCCACCGGTACGGCACAATGCCTCACAGACACCATGACCCTGTCCCGATCGGTCCATGGTGACAAACGTAAACCACAGTTATATCGATTCCAAATTCGCATAAGCACACACACACACAACATGATTCCATTCACACAGTAATCTCCGTCTCAGCGTACAGCTTAAAGCATGCATTTGGACCATCCAACAGCGAAACATATGATAAATAACAGGAGTTAAGCATTCCTGTCTTGAATCGCGTCGACCGAGGTTGACGCCATTCAAGACCCTCAAACAGGTTCATTTAAAGCCAGATTATTCCTTAAAACGTGTCCACCTGAGAAGCCGCCGTTTGAAACGCGTCAGAGCTCGCAGACGCCATTCACACCGAAATTCCAGATTTACAGACCCTCAGTCGGGGTGATTTCCTGCCTAAATGGCGTCCACACAACCTGAGGCCTTTTGAAAGGCGTCGAGTAGTGCTGACGTCATTCAGTCAGAAATTTCAAGACCCCCTCAGGGTCCAAACCATGGGATCGGGCCCAAACCCGACCCGAATACTGAAGCCGAAACCTCAGTTCTTACATTCTCCCCCCCTTAAAAGAATTTCGTCCACGAAATTTGCAACCGCTCAACACAAAACTCGGCTAACCTTCACGTGCCGGCATATCGATCACAACAATCATCCTCACCAATCACACACACACAAGGCTCTACATAATTAGCCAATCACATTCACACCAAGCTAACCAAGATTCTCGATTCTGACAAAAAGCTGAAAGATCAAAATAACCACACACTAGCAAGGCACATCATACAAAATCGATTCTCCACCAAACTCAAACACATAAAAGTGCCACAAGAGTTCTCAACCACCTCTGAATAAGACAAGATAAAAGTGTTCATCTAGCCCAACTGCTCGGACTTCCACTAAGAGACGTAACAGTACTCAACGTCTTGAACACCTACCGACCACTCGGCTCCTGACTTGCCTTATTCTTCTGGGGACAGTTCCTCGCGAGATGTCCCTTCCTGCCACAGCCAAAACAGCTACCAGTGATCAAAGGACATATCCGATTACTATGAAACCTGCCACAACGGGGACAACGATCCGCAGCGTCCCGCCTCGCTTCCTGTTGCTAGCTGACCTCTGCCTGCATCTGTTGAACCGAACCATCTTCATCCTCATCACAAGGCACCTCTTGGAACTCGACCTCAAAGGAACTCGAACCACCTGACGAAAAGACCACTGATCTATCCCTGCTTTGCTGTTTCCCTTGTGCTGAATGCTCCGACTCCTTCGCCGTGTGTTGGAACTGCATCTCCACCGCTGCCGCGCACCGAACTGTTGACGCCAGATCCTTACAACAATGAGCTGCCACAAATTCCCTCAGATCATGCCGAAGTCCATCCACAAATTTCTCCGTCCTAAGATCCTCACGCTCAGATATGTGTGGAGCAAATCTTCCCAGAGCTACAAATTTCATCTGATATTCTAGAACTGGCATACCATCCTGCACCAATTCCATAAACTCCCTTTCCTTGGCCCTACGCACGTGCCTCAGAAAGTACTGCCCGCCAAACTCTCTTACAAAGCCTTCCCAAGGAATCTCTCTCAAGGACCTATCTGGAAACATCAACCCCTTGATGGTGACCCACCAATCATAAGCATCGTCCTTCAGCAAGTAGGTTGCCAACAAGGTCTTGTCACTCTCAGCGCATTCTAGAACATCAAACACCTTTTCCACTTCCTTAATCCAATGAGCTGCCGCATCTGGAACAGGTTGACCCGTGAAAGAAGGGGGCTTCAGCTTCAAGAACCGCTCCATCACCATGGATTGGCCACCTCGGGAATTGGACCCCTCACTTCCATCTCCCTGCTGATATCTAGACATCGCCCCAATAATAGCTTCCATGAAACGATCCACATTATGTCCTTCTGCCCTCGAACCACCATCATCTGCTCTCGAACCACGAGCCAACGGAACTCTCCTCTTTGGTGCCATCACTACCCCACAAACACGAAAATCGAACCAAAACACGTCAAAACCTATCAATCTATACCAGCAGCCATCGCCTGTACAGACTCGTACTTATTGTTGGACTATAATATCTAACCCAGTTTACCACATACTCGACCAGACTGAGCTCTGATACCATCTGTAACGACCCGCCATCCTATGACCAGAGACCCGATCACTAAATGGATGTCGGCCCATTAACTGCGGGTTTACACCGGATCTCACACAACACATCTGGAGGAGTAAGCGCTAAACAAGGCTAAATATGACAATCACACGGACTACAAAGATGTAACAAGTGCGCAGGAAGGAAGATAACAATGTCCGTATACAGTCCAACAATAATTACATGGTCCAACAAATTAAATAAGTACAGGCAGAAGTAAAGTACAACAACATCGGGGCATACCCCGGAACTGAGACAGCTGCTGGTCCGTACACCAAGAAGGCACCGCCCGCCGCCAAACGCCACGAGGTCCACACCTGAAACCGCAGGGAGTGAGCCACACCAGAATTGGGCTCAGTAGGGATCATCCGATCCCCCGCCTCCCACTCACACACCCACAAGTGCAACAACACAGATATATGACAATTAAACAAAGCAGTAAACATAGCATCCAACCTGATATGAAACGTACGATAAGCAGTGTAGCAGGAACAGTACTAAGCAACCCGAAGAACCCAACACGGAGTCACGTCTCACAGCCAAAGTCCACAAAGCGACTGAACCACACTGTCGACCGAAGTCAAACGTCGCCTCACAACACTACCACCACTACTCACGCCTGTCCGCCCCTACAGTGTTCCGGGGCACTGTAGGGTGAGGCAGTGAGTCAAACTAGGACTAGCTGGGACCAGTGTACCACCACTGCCCAGCTACGTGTGCACACAAGCAGTCTAGACTACTGTCCTACCGACCGGATTGCCTCCACGCTAGGCCTCAGCACTTCAGGAGGGCCCTGGGGACCGGCGAACCCCTGTCAAGCCGAAGCTACAGGAACTACCCACAACCCTAACCTCCCGGGCTGCGTCAGGCCAAAGGGCTAAGGGTACCACTCGTAACCTTGATCAAAGGTCACATCAGGCCCAGTGGCTACAGAGGTAAAACAACTCCAACAGTACCACAACCAGCTCCTCAGCAAGAAACGCGCCGGAAGCTGCCACGACAAACAGGGAAAACCCCGACCCGCTGAGACCAAACAGCGACCCCTCGGATAGCACACCGGCTACTCCGGCCCGACGGGCTCAAGGCGATCCTGCTTCCCTCAGCCAAAGGTAAAACACAACATGTACCCCTTCTCCCACCGGTACGGCACAATGCCTCACAGACACCATGACCCTGTCCCGATCGGTCCATGGTGACAAACGTAAACCACAGTTATATCGATTCCAAATTCGCATAAGCACACACACACACAACATGATTCCATTCACACAGTAATCTCCGTCTCAGCGTACATCTTAAAGCATGCATTTGGACCATCCAACAGCGAAACATATGATAAATAACAGGAGTTAAGCATTCCTGTCTTGAATCGCGTCGACCGAGGTCGACGCCATTCAAGACCCTCAAACAGGTTCATTTAAAGCCAGATTATTCCTTAAAACGCGTCCACCTGGGAAGCCGCCGTTTGAAATGCGTCAGAGCTCGCAGACGCCATTCACACCGAAATTCCAGATTTACAGACCTTCAGTCGGGGTGATTTCCTGACTAAATGGCGTCATGATGGCCCGACCTCCTTCTGAAATGCGTCGTCCATCCATGACGTCATTTAGCGCCAGAACCCCTAACTCGTGAAACCTCGAACATGGAGGTTTCTGCCCTAAAAGGCGTCGTACTGCCCTGACGTCCTTCTAAAAGGCGTCGACCAGGCACGACGCCGTTTAGCGCCAGAAATCTGGTTCCCTGGTTCGATCCGAGGGTCTCTCCCTTAACCCCAAACACCCCGAAATGCCCCAAAACAGAAGGAGGAGGAAAGGGAGATCAACCACCATAAGCATGCTACAATTCCACGATTTCGAACACGACCATTCCCACAAGAAAGTCCCTTAAACATGCTCGTTCTAACCCAAAACACATCATGCCACGCCAAGGAAAACATACACAAGACAATCACGATTCATGCAAGGTTCGTCCCCCTACCGGTTCTTGAACTCCACCAAGCTCTGTGCCGCCGACCCACCGCACCGCAGACCGCCGCCGGTACCCTCGAGGACGCCGCCACTCCACCGGGACGTCGGCCGCCGTCCGGAGAATGGAACTCCGCGAAGGAAGTGGTGGAGGTAGAGGTAAGAGGTAGGGAGGTGTTGGAGTGGTGGAAGAGGAAGAAGAGGAAGGGAAGGGGAAAGGAGGGTCGGAGAGGGCGGAGAGAGCGAAGAGAGAGAGAGTGGAGGCGAAAAATGAGGGAAAGAAGGGGAGGCTCGCGGGGTCAATGTGAATCTGGCTAAAACGCGTCGATCGAGACAGACGCCAATCAGTCTGACAGGACGGCCGTACTGACACTGCTCTGAAACGCGTCGCTCACCACGGACGCCGTTCAGACGATGTGACAAGCCGTACTGACAACGCTCTGGCGCCGTACATTGACACCACAGAGGTCGCAGTCTGAAACGCGTCGACCAACATGGACGCCGTTCAGACGACGAGACAGGGGCCGTACTCTCGCGGCCCGAAACCCGCCCACGTGGCGCACAACAAGCAGACCTAAATGGCGTCCACACAACCTGACGCCTTTTGAAAGGCGTCGAGTAGTGCTGACGTCATTCAGTCAGAAATTTCAAGACCCCCTCAGGGTCCAAACCAGGGGATCGGGCCCAAACCCGACCCGAATACTGAACCCGAAACCTCAGTCCTTACATAGGTTGTTAATGGTAATGGCCAAAGATTCTAATTTGGAAGACATGTGATGTTGAAGGAGAGATTCCCTCAGCTCCAGTTGGCAGTGAAATCTGTCTGTTACTATTAATAAGTTGGCAGTGATCGTACAAATGTTTGATAACTTGCCCCTAGGGTGTGGAAGAGGGCCGAGGACCTTGCTATCATTAGATGCTTCTAGACACACTCTACTGGGATGCAGATCACACATCTTCAATATGCAGATGACACTATTCTGTTTGCCACTGACAATGAGGAACAAATATATTTCATTAGATTAATGTTGGAACTCATTGAGAAATCAGTGGTTTGAAAGTTATTTTTGACAAGAGTTAGGAGTTGGCATTGAGATGGATCAGAGAACGATTCAAAGGGCAGCACCCATTATGGGATGTCAGGTGGGGGATTTTCCAATTACCTACATGGACTTCCCTTTATCAGCAGACTCTCTCCATTGCAGGCAATGGTCCGCTGTGGTTCATAGATTTGAGTCCAAATTGGCTTAGGTGGAAAGGCAGGATCCTCTCCTATCGAGGGAGACTTGTTCTGTGCAGATCCATCTTTGATAGCCTCCCTATTTACTTCTTGTCCGTCTTCAAAATACCCATGTCATTGCTCAAGAAATTGCAGGTGATTCAGAATAAGTTCTTTTAGAAAGGGAGTAGTATGGGGGGTGACACTGGCATGACATCTACTGGGGTAGGGTGTGTATGCCTATAGAAATGGGATGGGTAGTTATCAAATGCATCTTTGACTTCAATTTAGCATTACTTAGCAAATGGTTGTGGAAGCATGGTAAAGATGAGAGCAGCCTTTGGTGTCAAGTTCAAGCAAAAGTACTATAGGCATTCTAGGACATGGGATTTTTATCCCGCTGTTAGAAGCAATTTCTCCTTTGCTTGGAAAGAGATCATCCAGTGTGTAGACATCATGGCTTCTAAAATCCACATCAGACTTGGAGATGCTCAGTGCAGCTTGGGGTGGGGATTTTTCACTGGGTAATAGATTTTAATAATGGCAGTATCGGCCATATCGTACCGGTATCAGCCAATACATATATGTATCGGCTGGTACTGGTACCAATACATGGGTGAAACTGGTACTGGCCGATACCAGCCAGTCAGGACCAAAGCCATCCATTACTATACCGATACGATCGATACTGTGCCAATTCCACCGGAACGGATCGATACCAATATTGATACTCTGATATGGTATGTATCGGTATCGATACCGACCGGTTCCAAGACTGCCATCCTTGGATATATTTCCCCAGCTGTTTACTGTGTCATCAGACCCATGAGGTTGTGTATGTCAGATTTATGACCATTCCGCTGCACCAGGAGGTTAGTCTCCTATTTTCATGAGGAATTTGTCAGATGTGGAAGCCCTTCAGCTAGGGGAGATCCTATCCACCATTCAAGGCTATGTGGTGGTCCCTAATGCACAAGACACTTGGGCTTAGAATGAAAGGGAGATGTAGATCTCTCTCAGTGAAACCAGCCTATCAGCTCTTAGCTCTTGAAGGCTCCCTCCACTCCTTTGCTCGGCTCGTTTGGGCTTTGTTGTAAGTCATTTTTTGATTTACGACTTATTTATTGATTTTGATTTTTTGTGTGGGAATCATAGCTTTCAACCATATGTTGGATGTTATTTATTTATTTGGTGGGAAGATTACGTCCCAAGGTTTTATGTTGATGTTGGCCCAAAATATTTGTATGCATGATAAAATAATCTAACATGCATATGCATGTAGTCATGCAATATGAAAAGAAAACACATGCTCATATGTATGCGAGCCTATGTCGATATGAAAAGAAAACATATGCTCATATGTAGTGAGCCTATGTCGATATGAGAAGAAAACATATGCTCATATGTATGGGAGCCTATGTTGATATGAAAAGAAAAACATACGCTCATATGTATGCGAGCCTATGTCATGTGCATGCATACAAAAAAGAGGACAAAGGCGGGCAATATACCTTAGTCCAAAACAGCCCCGAGATGCCTCAATATGCCATTCAAAACAGCCCCAAAGTGCCTTCAAAATGCTGTCTAAAATAGCCCCGGAAGCCTTCAATATTCTGCCCCAAAGCTGGCTCCACAAGCTCACTAAATGTGCTCATTGAACAGCCCAATATGCTGCAGCAATATGGCTCAAAAGCTGCAAAATAAGGGCCCAAATATAGCCCGAATACTCCTCAATATAGGGCCTAAGACAGCCCAAAAGAAGGCCCAATAACAGGCTTGGGGCAGTCCAATATAGTCCAAGTGGTGGCCCAAATGTGCAGCCCAAATAGGTCAAATAAGAAGTCCGAAAGGGGCCCAAATACTCAGCCAAAAAGTCTCCACAGCAGAGAAGGACAGCAAGCAAAAAATTCCAAAAGGAGCAAATGGCCAAGTGGTCCCCTTCCCTCTCTCTCCCTTTCTTTAAATATTAGGGGGAGAGGGGGAAGAGGGGACCGGTGGGGGTCTCAACCGGTCATGGGACCCCCCACCGATTCCCTCCAAGGGAGGAATCGGTTTGGGGGGGTGGGGGGGGGTGTTCTCTTCCCCTCCTCTCATTCAAATTCAAAAAAAGAGGGGAAAAAAGGGGAGGGGATTAATAGGGTTTAAGCCTCATTAATGGGGTTTTTTAAAGCTTAATTCTGCACCCCATGTTAGTGGCTCCACTAACACAATTTTAAAAGGGATCCAATCATTGGGAAACCTTTTTCACACATGATTAAAAGAGGAGATAAAGTGGGAATTTAATAGGGTCATCCTCATTAATTGCAAGAAAATGGGGGGAGAATGAAAAAATAATAAAAGAAGGGGGGAAGGGCCACCGGTTTGTCAAAACCGGTGGCACCCTCCATCAGTTGCTCAACCAGTGGGGGTACCCCCGACCGGTTCCCAACCAGTGGGGGTGCCCATCCGGCCCCTACCTCTCTCTATCCTCTCTCTATCCCCTCTCGCTTTGGGGAAAGCATGACCTCCTTATTTTCATCCACTCTCTCTCTCAAAATTTTCACGGTGGCACCCCCCACCTGAAATTTTTTACAGCGGGTATCCCCCACCAGATATGGCCCTCGAGGCCTATAAATTCTCCTTATGGAAGCTCAAGGGACACAAGACATACATTGCCTCCTTGGCTAAAAAAACTTCGAGGGGATATCATTCCGAAGATGGAACTTGGTGCTTTTGCACGAGTTCAAGGCGCGCATGGAGGAGGCTTTATGTCGGGTCTTTTCCTAAAGTTTTTCTAGGGGAAGCTTTGCCGAATTTTTGTTCTACAACTGCCCTTCTATAAGGCGAAATCATGTCGAAATTTTAAATGAAATATTAATGTGATTTGTGTGAATGTGTGTATGCTCATCTTCATGCAATGAACTTACATTTAAATAACACTATATTAGTGTGCTTACACACATACATAATTAATTGATTAACCTAATAATTAACAAAATACACACTTAAAAGAAAAAAACCATAACTAAGTGCCCTTGGCCTCACCCCCACATATAACTAAGTCTAGATTAATACTCAAGACTTAATAATGAGACATACATATACTAAATAATACATTTTAAGTCAAAGAAACCAAAATGGCCATCACCCTAATTAATTAATAGGAAAATCAGTGAAAATTGATAAAAAACAAGTAAAAGTTAATGAAAATTAATAAAATTCAGTTAAAATATTAATAAAAATCGGTAAATACAGAAAATAAAGTATAGAAAATATATAAATTTCCGTAATGACCCTGATACCCCCTACAAGTTAGAAGATCAATTTTGTTGTATCGTCAGGTGAAAGTTTTTATATTGCATTTAAATTTTTATATGTCAGGTGAAAAATTGTATATAGATCCCTCATGGTAATGCTATGGAGTCAAAAAGCTAGAGGACTAAAAGTCCATGAGCAGAACCAATAGGGTTGAGGTGCTAGAGGATTGGTTAAGACAATTCAATCATGTACATCATGGGTATGAATAGTCATTGTAAAGGAGCCTTATGACAAATTTAAATGATCTAAACAAAGTTTGAATAAGGTGGACTTGTCCTATCTAACTACGGTAAGTCAAGATCAAGAGGCGAGCCCTAATATATGGGAATGATTTGTGTGTCCCCTTCTACAAGATTTAGAAGGATGGGAACTAGAATATGGAAGGGCCAATCTTGGTCCAGTTCAGGATAGGACCCAACCACCTTTCATGTACAATGATTGGATATATATTTTTTTATATAAACATATATACATAGTAATAAGTAGAACAAATGTAGAAATATACAGAACAAAAAAAAAAAACGGTGGTGCTAACAAAACATCACTATAGAAGCTTCATAAAGCATTGGCTCACATTTCATGCAGTAAAAGATTATCCTGTGCTTCCTTAAACTGGTTACAGCAATAACACTTGGACATCAAGGGGATTCCCTGCTTTCTAATATATTTATTCTCGTCAAACCTCGAGGACGACAATTTTGGTCCATACTTGGCCATACATATGAGAACCAGCAAATATGTTCGTTTCTAGTTCTTAGGCCAGCAAAAAAAAATGATTTAATACACATGAGGAGACATAAGATTAATAAGTGTTAACAGGGAAAAAGGCAAACTATCTCATCAACAGGTTCTTCCAGTTTGGCAATTTTTAGGTAGCTGAAATAATACAGAAACTCATGATCCTAGTTGAGCTTTGATTTAAGTAGGTTAGACAGATTCAAGTTATGCTACCTTCAAAACTTTTGTCTAAGCTTCTAGTTCTTTTGAATGGTTGATCAAAGTGAGGTCTACAGTACATAACTGTTTCAAAAGAATTATAGCGGCTGAGCTGTAAATTGAAATTGTTGTTAGAGAACATGTAGAAAGAAAGTATACTAGGAAGAAAAAATTATCCTAGGAAAGTAAAAAATAAACAAAAAATAATGAAGCAAAGTGTACCAAGAAGCCTAAGAAACACAATTTAACGTATGGCTCATGAAGGGATGTCGTCCAACTAGACAATTACCACCCCTTGCTTATTGCTTGCCCATTAGCAAGAAGATTATTTTATGTAGTTGAGACTACTTTTACATCTGAATAATAAGATAAAGTTATTACTACTCGCTTGATGCACTCCATGTAAATAAAGTGCTTGACAATGGCATCAAAGACATCCCTCATATATGCCATTTTTGCTTATGCATCACAACCCAATCAAATTCAAGAGCAACCAAACAATACACCTATAATTGTTATCCAAGTTTTTTCAAGATACTGAAAATTTTGTTTAGCATCCAGAGCAAACTAGGATTGAAAATAAACTACCATTCCAAAGGATTATCAGCTGATGCCTTTGATAATCTGCAACTAATCAACGAGCCATAGCCACCAAAGGTGAATATTGTCCATGTACGATAAATGATAGATACGTGAATGAATACAAAATCTTACATGGATCTAAAAAACTAGACATAAAATGTTGTCCTTTATATATATCAAAATATCACAAGGAATAGGAATAATGGAAACAAGAGCAAGCAAATTAAAAAAGATGCATAGTTAGCAATAAGAATAACTTTATATACTTTCCAAGTGCTATCATCTATAGGGAACAAATCTGTATCATTTCTTCGACCACCTAATACATGAAAATTGTTTAAAAATGAACAAAATAATGAAAAATATCACACTTGAGTCTATAGTGCCACCACTCTTAGAACTTTGAAAAAGCATCTACAATTGCCACCACTCCTAAAACTTTGAAAATCATTTACAATCACTGAATTTTCATGATCTTTTAAGAGCTAAAGGACATCGACATGTAACTACTAAGGTATAGTGCAAGATGGATTACTAGTTACTGCAACAGACTTATTGGCCAAGAATATTTAAAACAAAATCAAGGATTCATAACTAAGTTGAACCTTACAAAGGAAAAGCTTGAAAGACACTAGAAAATGAAAAACAAGAAAGATTATTTCATATTATATACAGAAGAAAATGGTGAAGAATACTTAATATAAAACAAATACCAATATAAGCATTTCACTGCCAGTGTTTGCATGAACCCACTATCTAAACCAAGCATAGATAGACCAGGAATGCTTGGTAAAATGCCCTTGATCACTATGTAATTTGCCATTTGAGCCCCAAATGTTTTAGCTATTGCTAAAATTATTCAAGGACAGGGTAATATAGTTAGAAGATACTTTTTTTTTCTCTTGAAAGGCATTTAGGTTCTGCAAGAGAACTGCAAGGTATCCACTTTCATGGATTTGGTCGTAAAGAACATATTCTAGAGTTAGGTAGCAAGTTATGCTGGAATGTTTATTAATGATAAAAAGATGAAAAATTAGGCTAGAATCTTGTGTGGAGAAGGGATCAATCAGGAAAGAACTTTTGCTATGGTGTGGAGGGAAAGTGACAACTTAAAATTACAACACCATTCTCAGACATCCACATACATTATTGAATGCAGTGAGATACAAATGCTAAGATGTAAGATCTACTCAAGATCCCTAGGGTACAGAAAAAGGCAATGCTAAAATGGTGACCCTAAGATTAGCCATACAACTGCATTTTTTTAGTGTTAAAAATGAAAAGAAGCAAAGTTCCTGAGCAAAGTCATACTGTATATCTTGAAGAAATTAAAAATACAAAAGATATCTTAGTTTATGATTTCTGTGAGCTACTTAATATGGAGTCTAGGGCCAAGAAGTCGTAGTCCAAAACTACACCAACTTGTACACAAAAGCATAGATAGATCAATGTTGTGATTGTCTCATTTTGAACCAGAACAAAAACACCAAGAAAACATAAAACTTCACAAATTCAAGCATCCATTTCATGATTAAAAGAATCATTAGCAAATAACACGAGAAATTACTATATGTATGCATTGAAATGCAAATTAAGGCTTATTGGTCTAAAGTGCAAGTCTTCAAAGATACTCTATGTTTGTAAGTTTCTCTACATGCTTCTACTCTTGATGGTCTGTAAAACCTCCATTCATTATAACTTCTCCGCATAAGGTCCAACCCGTTTATCATCATCATTCCCCAACTTCATGTATATGCATGCCCTGACCATAGACCCCTCTTTATATAGTAGGTAGACTATCCCTCTTGGCTGACAAAAATGAGAAACACCGAGTCTGCACCTAGTGTATGCAGCACAGAGGTTCTATGACACGAAAGTGGCCTACCAAGATGCAAATGCTCACTCTAAGTTGCAGTTTTCTTCTATAAGGTGATTCACAAATTCTATGTCAGCAGCATTTTCTACAGATGAATATCAGTGAATGCTTTAGGGTCTGATCAATATGATGATGATGAACCAGTCTAACCAATCATAACAAAGGGCAGTGAGGATGATGGTGTTCATGGATGAGCACAAGAGGTGAGGGAAAATTTCACTCCTTATGAGCCTAATCATAACATTTCAAGATGTGCAACAGATTGAGAATGAGGAGAAGACAGAGAAGAGAGGATAGGGGAGGGGAGATACCTACAAGGGGGGTAAATGCACAGAAGCAAGGAGTGTCCTTCGCAAGTGCGAGGAAGAGAAGAAATGTCAGACAGAGAGAGGAGGACAAAAGCACATACAATTGGATTTGGGGAATTGCAAATCTGTTGCCAGTTGGCTCGAGTCCCAGATGGATATAGATCTTCATAGGGCAGACGCCACTGGACAAAGCAACCTGTGTACAGATTGTTTGTGGAGTTTGCTCATGGGAAAACATCCGCCCCCATGCATCGGCCCATCCTGCATCCCCCTCAAGCACCGGTTGCATATATAGACCTCACCTGCGGGACTTGGCTTTGCAAAGTTTTATTTAAATTGTGATTTGGTTAGAGGATTTTGTTGACATATTTAATTGGGGCTCCACTGAGTGCAATCTTCACGTCCTTCTAACATACACCTAGTGAGGCTAGCTGTTGCCAAACTAGATGACCAAGAATATGGTGCCCCCTCCGAGACGGTGACTGTGCAGATCGTCAGATTTGTGGGAATGGGGTAGGTGAAACCAGCCAGTGAATGACAAATCCAGCGGAGATTACACATGCTCTTGAGCATCCTATGTCGATGTAATCATCAGAACAAGATCTGGCACCCTACACCGCTAATTGCCGCATAAACAACATTCTCATAGACTACGCATGGTAGGCTACGAAAACCATAAAAGATTTACTCCAAGAACCAAGCCATAATGCATAGAAATCCATACATGCATAGGAAAGGAAATCACCAAACAATCATATCAGACTGTCTAAGGGAAGAACTTAATTTCTAGGAGGAACCATCACTCTACCTTGCTAACTCCTCATGACTCCAATTGGAGCCCTTCACGTAGTAGATTCTCCACCATGTGACATCGCCCTTCTTGCTCCTTTGTCACCTCGCCGGCCTTACTGCCGGTGCCTCGTTACCCCGATCGTCTGTCACCATGGGTATCCCACCGCCATTGCCGCTCGTCGGCCACCGTGAAGGAGAGGGAAAGCTTTGGGATGGTAGAGGAAGACGAAGATGAGAAAAGAGGTGGGAGAGGTTGGAGAGGATAGAGGTGGAGGAAGATGGTGGAGAACAGAGGAAAGGATGAGGTAAATGAGAGAAAGAGGGTTGGGGCTAAGGTTTAACCCCAGCCTTAGTGCCACCGCAGTGTAAGTTGCTACCACGCGCGCGCGAGAGCACCACGTAGAGCACACGGTGGTTTGCACGCAGACAGAGAAAAACATCCAATTTATTGGATGTTTTACTACAAAACATCCAATCAACTAGACATTTAACTCAAATAAAAGTATCCAACCTTATGGACACCGAATACTTAAAACGTTTAGGTCCTAGAACACTAAATTCTGATTGTATACCCTAGAACGGTACCTTAACATGATCGAAACCTATCCATGGCCTGATAAACGGGAGCTGGACCTAATAACCTGATCTGAAATCCCCAAATATTACACTTTTTTTGCCTATTTTGTCTAAGCATTAATAAAAACGAAAACAGAGCGGATAATCGGACCTTAAGTATCCATTGACAACCCTACTTCAACTAGTGTGTTAAAACTTCTATTGTAAATCAATTGATTAACATGATTTGAAGTGCAAACTTAATGCGTAGTTCCAACTGACAGTCGCTTAACAAGAACCAAAAAATCTCATCTTTGCCTAAAACAAGAAACACTTGTACTACCCTCAAAAAAATCATAAAGAGCCTAGCCATACAGTATGGCCAGTACTGTGAACAAAACTAATTATGGCATCAAAGGGGTTCTATCATAAGAAAATTCAAACGATATAGGATCTGGTGTTGATCATTTCAAGGTAATCATACTTTTATAAGGATAACACATATCAAGAAGCTGTTATGTGACTAAATGTTTTCAAGACCTTCTCTTCATCTTGTTGATTCTTATCGCGCATATATGTAATGTCATTTATCATCATCACAGTCCTAAAATGTAAAGTTATGAGCATTACAATCTTGCAAAATTATTTATATCCTTCGCGAAACCTAATAAATCTCATTGCATTATATATTCTAGGTCCACAATATTAATTCCCTATCGGTCTACTTTAACGTTTAAACTTTAATTAAGCAATCTAGTCATTCTACTTTATTAAAACAATTAACATCTAAATTGATAGGAAGATAATTTGTTTATCTTCTAACTAATCAGAAACTTAAAATCAAAGGACTAGGAATGAATCACTTTAACTGAAAGAAGATTCATCAAAGTCTAAGTTGCTGCTGAGACTTGATGATGCCTTCTACTTACTAGGAACTACAAATCTTAGTTAAAATAGAAATCAAAGGAGGAGAAGGAATTGTATCACCTTACTTGAATGAAGATTCATCGAAGTCCGAGTTGCTGCTAAGATATTGCCGAGCTGCACCTAATTTGATGCCTTCTACTTACCAAGAACTGATTTTATGTTAAAGAAACCAAAGCAGGAGCATGAATGTATCACTTTATCTGAAAGGAGATTCATCGCAATATAAGATGTTGCTGAAATATTGTCAAGCAGCCCCCCAATTTGATATGTTAAAGAAACTGCAAATCTTTTTTTATGTAAATGTTAGAAACCAAAGGAGGAGTACAGATGTTTCACCTTCCTTGAAAGAAGATACTTAGAAGTTTAAGTCCAAGTTGATGCCTCCTACTTACTAGGAGCTACAGATCTTATCTTAAAGTTAGAAATCAAAGGAGGAGTAAGAATGTATCAACTTTTACCAAAATGGAGATTCGTCCAAGTCCGAGTTGCTATTGAGATTTTGTCGAGTTGCCTCGTAATTTAATGACTGCAACTACTTACTAAAAACTGTAAATCTTATCTACATTAAAGTTAGAAACCAAAGGAGGAGCAGAATGAATCACCTTACCTGAAAGGAGATTCTTCGGAGTCTAAGTTGCTGCTGAGATATTGTGGAGCTACCCTCAATCTGCATATTACTAGGAACTACGAATCTTATGTTAAAGTTAGAATAAGGAGCAAGAGGAACATATCACCTTACCTGAATGGAGATTAATCAAAGTCTGATTTACTATTGAGATATTGCCGAGCTGCCCATCAATTGAAATTCAAAGGTAAAAGGCAACTAATTGATCCCAATCTTTATTGTCTGCCAAATCAGGTACCTAGGGAAAACTTTTCCAAATCAATTGCTTAAAAACATAAAAGGCTAAAAACTAACAAAAAGGAAAAAGGAAGAAAATAGCATCATATGGGTCCTCTTCCTCCCCATTCATGCCCTCTTCCATCCCTGGAGAGAGTTCCAGCCAATATCATTCCATGGGACAGTGTGTGTACACACGTCCACTTATATATAGAAGATGGAGTATAAAGGGTTTCATTCTCATGTTAATTTGATGCATTGATGCATCTGATTTCTTTTCTATCTAGAAGAGAACCGGTAAGTAGCTTTTGTGCCTTAAAAGCAAGCCAACCAACAAAATTGTATACTAGCTTCTCACAACTTCGGAAGCAAAAAAGAATAGTTTGCAAATCATGAGTGGATTCTCACTTAGAATAGATTTGCTCAACTATCTTCTGCTTACTTCACATGCAACTTTCTAAATCACTGCGTGATGATAAATTTCAAACCTAGATTCCTACTCATATACAAGGTTCACCAACTACTGACTTATCCTCCCAGATACAAGTTGCATCAGATCGACTCGGTCCGACTCGTAGGTTCAGGCCGATTCAGGCCAATTTATGATTTTTTTCGGATCTTTTAATTTTATGAATAAGTATGACAAATAAACTTTTAACTCTAGTGGTTTGTTAGTAACCATGACTTTAAGCCAAATTTACGAGAAATATACCCTACTAAACAATATAAATGTGCAAATTACCTAACAAATTGGAGAAAAAAGACCAATTACTTACCAAATGGAGAAAATTACTAATTATTTACCAAATTAGAAGAAATATTTACTTAATACGCATTTAGATGAAAACTCATAAAAAACAAGTCATTATAAATGTAAATGAACCTATAGGAGTGAAATATAGAACAAACTCCAAAACCCATTTGAATCGGGCCAGATCACAGCGAACTGCACCTGGCTCGTCCAATATGATGTGAGTTGCATCGAGTTGCGATGAGTCAAATGTGACTCAACGAGTCGATACATATCTGCAGCTCAAGCTCGCCCAGATATGAGCCGACTCGAACCATGCTCACATGAATGAATGCGTCATGCGTGTGTGTTGGGGAGTTGGGGAGGATTGGACATTGAATAACTTGGAAAATTTATTAAGCCAAATAATGTGCAAATTTTAGAAAATAGTAACCTTAGATTCAAAGCAGGAACACTAGTCTCTTTGCATGCACAATTAAATGACTTACAGTGCCATGCCAATCTGCACGGTAGACCTCCCCATATGAACCTGGACAAAAAAAATGCATTAGTACATATAACTACATATTTGCTACTACTAGAGTACCCAATTAGAAACAAAATACAGTTCAATTTTGTGTCATAAAGAATATGAGTTCAAATTATTCCCACATAATAGTTAGGCATGCTGATCATGGCCTAAGCAGTAAGCACTACCATAGAATCACCCATTCACCTCCCCAATGCACTCAACAGTTGTGATGTACACTAAAACTTAAGCTCCTTTGCAGGGCATTCTCTTGACATAAAACATCAAATAGTTCCTAAGTCAGAAATTTTCAGACTTTTGAATTGGTTGGTCATCAACAAGTTGAAGAGAATTGCATAGCATAGTGCCCCCATGAAGCTTATGGTATCATTATCAAGAAAAGGAGGAAACAAACTTAGAGATCACGAGCATAATCTTCAAAAATCTTGCAGAAATAAGCAGATCTACATATCTTGATTTGTAGAATAAGAACATTAGAGAAACCACTCAAAACACAGTGGCACATTATATAATGATACTTCATGGTTGAATAGAGTAATACTTCTAAACAAAGTTCCTAAAATGGGACCCCGACAACAGTTGCAAAGGGTTCTTGCACATCCACCAGTCTCTACATCAGGGTATCACAACAACGAGAGGGGGAACCTGGCATACTTCCTACTTACAGGGTGCAACGATGGGAAGCTCCTTGATGTTTTTTAATCAGATCTACTTACAGGGTCCTTGCGTGTGGGGCACCTAGCATATGTTCTACAAGCATGTTTGGTCTCCTAAAAGTCCTCTTAGAGTCAAGGTTCTTCAATAGAGAATTTCTCTTCAGAGGTTGCCCATAGGATTGGCAATGAATTGAGCCGAGCTGAGCTTTGTTGCGCTCGAGCTCAACTTATTAAAAAATTGTCGATCTCGAGCCGAGCCTCACTTCAAGCTCCAAGCTAAGCTTGAGTCCAAGCTCGAATGAAACCCCATCGAACTCGAGCTGAGCCCGAGCCCAGCTCGTTTGAGATGGGCCCTCCTCAGCCCAAGGAATTCCAGATCGGATCGGGTCCCCGAATCGGGACCCGCCGATCCCGATCCGACTCGGATCGGATCGGCCGATCCAGATGAAGTATGGCCAGTCCGACTCGGCCAGATTAAAAAATAATAAAAAATTAAAAAAAATCAGAAAAAAATCAGGAAAAAATAAAAAAAAATCAGAAAAAATTACATACATATTATTCAATTGATGTACAATAAGAATGAATGCAATTCATGTACATCCATAAAAAACCCTAAACCCTAAAACCCTAAACCCTAAACCCTAAACCCTAAACCCTAACCCCTAAAATCCTAAAACCCTAAACCCTAAACCCTAAACCCCTAAACCCCTAAACCCCTAAACCCTAAACCCTAAACCCTTAACCCTTAACCCTTAACCCTTAACCCTTAACCCTTAACCCTTAACCCCTTAAACCCTAACCCTTAACCCTTAACCCTTAACCCTTAACCCTAAACACTAAACCCTAAAACCCTAAAACCCTAAACCCTAAACCCTAAACCCCTAAACCCTTAAACCTTAAGGGGGGGATCGGGACCGGCCCGAACCGGACCAGATCGGGTCCGGACCGGCCGATTTGGCCGGTCCGGCCCCGATCTGGTCCGGTTCGGGCCGATTTCGGCCGTTTTTTTTTTTCTTTCCAAATCGGTGGGGGGGAACAGTGAAATCCCCCCCGAATCGGATCGGAACCCGCCGATTCCGATCCGAATCGGCCGATTCCGCAATCCATGCCTCAGCCAGCTTGACATGTTTAATTTAAGTTATTATAGAGCCAATGATTTGGTCAGCCTAAATAACACTTTAACTATAAGAGCCCACCCACTTTGGACGGCCCAAACCCATTAACTTTGGCTAGGCCAAGAGCGTGGCAGTAAGGTAGTAGAGTGTGGCAGTGAGGTAGGTTTAATTTATAGGAAAACTGGAGCGGTGCATAAAAGCTACTAGCCAATATCGGACTAAAACTCGTGAGAGTTGCACCGCACCTGCCAGCCTTCACGGGTGTAATAGCTGGCAACTTTGTCTTGAAGAGCTTTAGTCTGGTCTCGAGTATTTAAAAAAAGTTTAGCGCCTTATATTCTTCCCAGTTGTCAAACGTGTGCGTCGCTAGCGAGTCGACACAGTGAGTGGACGTCTTTGGGTCGTTTCAAAATATGTAATAATTTATTTGACATGAGTCGGCTTGTGAGATGAACGAGCCGAGCTCGGCCGAACTCGGGCTCGGCTTGTTTCCATGAACGAGCTAGCTCTTGGACTCGGGCTTGGCTCCTTTGGATGAACAAGTCGAGCCGAGCCCGAGTAGCTTGCGAGAGGCTCGGCTCATTACCAGGCCTAGTTGCCTACCTATGATAGGCTAGTCCAGTTTGTGGATGGACTACACACAATGTGCCCTTTACGTGGGGAGAAGGATGAATCCCTCGCTCATTTGCTTTGGTTGTGTCCATTCGCTCAGGAGATGTGGCAGTTGTTATTAGATAAGCTTAGTATTCAAAGGGGTTCTTGTCTTCGATTGATACAAGGGACAACCTTCTCCTCGCCTGAAGCATGAAGCAAGATGGGGCAAAAGGAACAAGAGGATTTTTCAAGCATGAAGCATTGATTCTAGGGTGTCTTGCCTTTTTTGTTTGTCGGAAGGTTTGGAAGTGGGCATCTGACTTTGTAATGTGAATTCTTCCTCCTTTTTTGTTCTTTTGGGTGTAGATTGAGCATTGCACCACTTCAGTACTTTATGTATAGAGGGAATTCTGAAGCTTTTTGTCCTGCTTTCTTGTACATGCACCTGTTTTTACTGAATACATAATGTGGTACAACCAACTTATCGGGTTGGGGGGGGGGGGGGGATATGTTGTTCATACATTGTATTCCTGTTATATGATGGACATGATTAGCTTATTGTTTCTTTATAGTTATGCTCCTTATTATTTTGTTTTTACTTTTGTGCACTTACCGGAGATCCTTAAAAGCCATTCTAGGGTGTCTTGCCTCTTTTGTTTGTCGGAAGGTTAGGGAGTGGGAATCTTACTTTGTAATGTGAATTCTTCTTCCTTTTTTGTTTTTATGGGAGTAGATGGAGCGCTGCACCACTTCAATACTTTATGTATAGAGGGAATTCAGAAGGTTTTTGTCCTGCTTTCTTGTACATTCACCTCTTTTTACTGAATACATTATGTGGTACAACCCACTTCTCGGGTTTTGGGGGGGGGGATATGCAGCAATGAATTCCCTCACTTTAATGGCCACCTTCCAATCCACAAGGTCATGGTTTGGGCGTGGACCATGCTCTTGCAATGTAGTGTCTTGATCATCACCAATGGTGAATCTGAATTATTTAACTTACACAAAGGATTGGTCCACAAAACCCAGTTCAGAAATCAATTGACCTAAGTCAATGTTCTAAATCGCATCTTTTTAACCTGCCAAAAGATTGTTCACATGACACCGAATCAACCTGCAAGCCATGCACACAGCTGGCAATCAAATGTTATGCCGCATAAGTGACATATAACAACGCTATACATATACCATATACGTGTCCATATAATCGGAGGTCGTACTGCTCACTCAACTCATTTGCATGCCACACATGCAGCCAAGAGTCAATCTCCATGCTTTCCGTGTGGCACACAATCAAACTTAGTGTTGCACACGTGCGCCACAATGACTTGGGATACTTTCCGTGTGGCACACAACCTCCATGTAGCCAAGTGTGCCATTTCAATATATCCTACCTCTATGTGGGTTATGCCACAAACTCAATGACTTTAAGGGGCTCAAAAATTAAGCCTAAAGTTCTCAACTTGCATGGAATGCGACAACAAGTTAGCACGGGTAGTGTTCCATTAGACCTGTGTCAATTTAAGTAAGGTTGTCTCAAGTTAGTGAGGCGCCCTTAACGTCAATATGTGCGCCTAAGGGGAGGATCCAAATTAAACAGACCCAAACAATGTGGGGCTTGATATCTTCTCTCTTTTCCGGTTTACATCCCCATTCTCACCCCAAACGGTAGAATAAAAAGTAAAAAAAAGAAATCCAAAAGAATAGATGATGAAAATTGTGCTCATAGCTTTCCATCATCATAAGCCGTACCCGATTAATGTGTGGTCAGCCAGACCCAATGAAGTTTACGAGGATTTGGTGACATTTCCAACCAGCTATAATTTTCCATAAAATGTGAATAACAAATTTTATTCTATGCCTATGAGTAATCAGGTATCATGAATAGAGACTTGCCATTAGAGTTTAACAAAAAAGAAATGAAAGGAAATGGTCATGCCTACCAATCACCAATCTGAACATCTCCCCGTGAAATCTCCCAATCAGCAACATCATTCAAGACATGGTTCAGCCTTCCTTTATTGGTAGTGCCACTTGAGTCACTGTTTGTGACTAATCTGAATTTGTCCTTGTTGCCCGTTTCACAATTTTGCCAATCAGCAGCACCTTCAGTTTCAGTTTCTTCTACAATTTCTGTGTGATTTGTGTGAGAGCATCGACCATCAGGTTCTACTGGTGAATTTACAAACTCCATCTTGCCACTATCAACATTGTGCAACAAAGAATGTCCATAAAGTTGTTCTCCATATGAGGGCAAATATAAACCTTGATGGTTATATTTTGCACTGGAATCAGAAGCCACATTTTGCTTTCCTGCCATTCTTTCAGCAGAATGCTTATCACCTAAAGGATCTCCTTCAACAACTAGTGCAGTATTTATATCTTGAAACAAATCAGGAGGAGGTGACGCACCACTCTCTAACAGAACTGCATGCAGTTTCTGAGCAAACTCTGGGTTTTTTGCAGCAGTAACGGCATATTTCGAGACATTGTTAACCTTCTGCTGATGGCTTGGTGAAGCAGCCTCCAGACTTAAGCTGGTGTGCACCTGTGATCCATTTGATGAAGAAAGGAACCTTCCAAATCCATCTCCAGAAGAGGTCATTATTTGCAACAGAGTCACCTGCATCATGCTCTCCAGAAAGAGGACCTACTGCATTTCTTCATGTAGACCAACAACTTCTAAGGGGATATCAGGACCACCGGATACTTCAGCTGTTTTCTCAAACTGACAATTGACATTCTTATGAATTGCCAAACACAAGTCCTTGACAGTCTCTGTGACATCCTTATTTATTAAATCAAGACCAGAGTTTTGAAGATAACAGCTTGGTATCTCCACTGGGATTAATGCACCAGGAGCTCCCATCAAATCAATAATGTATTCACTGTTAAGATCGAACAATATATTAGCACTTCAACATTAACCATGAGAAGTTAGTCTTAATGTATTTAACAAAATGCAGCAGGCCCTGATTTTTAAAGAAGTAAAATGATGATTCGTGATGTATCAAGAAATTATAAGAATAGCTGATGCTTTCACAAAAACAAGCAACTTTTGTCAACTCTCTAAAACACAGATATGCGTGCCACGAACAACATGATAATGGTACGAAGTTGAACAACATATAAAGATATTGTCATCATGATTATCATAAGTCTTATCCTATCAATCAGGGCCCACTACTTGTGATCCAAGTACTTAATAAACGTTAGATTGCAGTGCCGAGTAACTGCCAGGGTAACATGATCTAGCTAATACCTGTATAAAATTCTGTACTTATTGCAGGTTTACATATTTAACCTACTTTGTCACATACTTGACCAAATCGAGTTTTATCATAAAAACCACCAGACTTAGGCATCTTCCAAGCTCCTCTCGGTCACCCTACACCGCTAATGGCCCTATAAACAACCTTCTCATAGACTGCACATGGTACGCTACAAAAACCATAAAAGATCTACTCTAAGAACCAAGCCAAAATGCATGGAAATCCATACATGCATGGGAAAGGAAATCACCAAACAACCCTATCATACTTTCTAAGGGGAGAACCTAGTTTCTAGAGGAGGGACCATTACCCTACCTTGCTAACTACTCATGACTCCAATTGGAGCCCTTTGCGTAGTAGATTTGCCACCACGTGACATCGCCCTTCTTGCTCCTTTGTCACCTTGCCGGCCTTACTGTCGGTGCCTCATCACCCCGACCGTCTGTCACCATGGGTACCCCGCCACCATTGCCGCTCGTCGGCCACCGTGAAAGAGAGGGGAAAGCTTTGGGATGGTAGAGGAAGACGGAGATGAGAAAAGAGGTGGGAGAGGTTGGAGAGGATAGAGGTGGAGGAAGATGGTGGAGAAGAGAGGAAAGGATGAGGTAAATGAGAGAACGAGGGTTGGGGGATAAGGCTTAACCCCAACCTTAGTGCCTCACGTGAGCTGCTACCACGCACGCGTGAGAGCACCACACGGAGATCATGCTAGTTTATATGCAGACAGAGAAAAATGTCCAATTTATTGGATGTTTTACCATAAAACGGCCAATCAACCAAACATTTAACTCAAATAAAAGTGTAGCCCTAGAACGACACCTTAACATGATCAAAACCTATCCATGGCCCGATAAACGGGATCCATACCTAATAACCTGCTCCAAAATGCCCATATGTTACACTTTCTTTGCCTATTTTGTCAGAGTATTCAAATAAATCAACTTCTCGATCGGCGATCATAAACTCATATATTTTGCTTTTAGCTCACTATATGAATTTTAGTTGCCTTAACGTATATTTATTTATTTAAATTATGATACTGCTTACTAAAACACAAAGATATGAACACACTAGCTCTCTATTATGTCAACTAGGACTGTTAACGACTTGGACACGGAAATGCAAAAGGCATCTTTCACTTCCGTTTCCTATAAGTTTTATCGGAGATGGAAGCGGAGACGAAGTGAGTGTTTCCACCTTCGCATCCATTTCCGCTTTTAAATCAGAAATCGGAAATGAAAACGGAAGTTTTCGCTATCATTATTAAAAAAACTATTTACTATTCACTTTTCGATAAACTTTCTTCTAGTAATTTAAAATTTTAAACCTACAAAGTTTTGATATATGTAAAAATTAACAATCTATGAATTTTAAATTTTGAAATCTACTATGTCAATCTAAATTTACATATGAATATACCCAAACGTGTGCCATAGAATCATATTAAAATTTTGAAAAGTTTCTAACCTCTTACTGTGGTCTTACTTTTATCAAACTGTCAAGAGATATTCTCGCTATATAAGTATATATATATATATATATATATATATATATATATATATATATGTGTGTGTGTGTGTGTGTGTGTGTGTGTGTGTGTGTGTGTGTGTGTGTGTGGATGGATGTATAAGGTACATGATCATTCGGAAACACAAGCGGGTTAAAGGATGTGAAAATGAGTGTTTCTATTTTTGATTCCTATAAGGATCAAAAATCCATATCCGTTTCCCATAAATTAATGGATGGTCTTTAACGGAGTTCCCTATCCATTAATAAAAACGGAAACATTACGAATAATCGGAACTCATGTATCCATTAACAGTCCTAATGTCAACTAGTGTGCTAAAACTTCTATTGTAAATCAATCGATTAACATGAGTTGAAGTGCAAACTTAATGCGTAGTTCCAACCGACAATCACTTACCAAGAACCAAAAATCTCATCTCTGCCTAAAACAAGAAACACTTATATTACCCTCAAATAAATCATAAAGAGCCTAGCCATACAGTACGGCCAGCACTGTGAACAAAACTAATTATGGCTTCAAAGGGGTTCTATAATAAGAAATCTCGAACAATATACGAACCGGTGTTGATCATTTCAAGGCAATCATACTTTTATAAGGATAACACATATCAAGAAGATGTTTATGTGACTCAATTTTTTCAAGACCTACTCTTCATCTTTTTTATTCTTATCTCGCATATATGTGAAGTCATTTATCATCATCATAGTCTTAAAATGCAAAGTTATAACCATTACAATTTTAATCTCGTAAAATTATTTATATCCTTCGTAAAACATAATCAATCTCATCGCGCTATATATTCTAGATCCATAATATTAATTCCAAGGTTCAAAAACTCGGCTCGGATCGGCCGAGTCGGAGCGATTTTGGGCCGACCGTGCCGTTCCCGAGTAACCTGGCCGAGTCCAGGACTCGGATCGGCCGGTCCGAGCCGGATCGGGCGATCCGGGACCGGATCGGGCCGGGTCGGCTCGGATCGGCCCGACCCGGCCCCCAACGGCTAGTTTGGGCCTTGGGGGTCTATTTAAACCCCCCCAAGGCCCTCCTAAGGCTCCACAATTGCCCTTTGAGCCTCCTAACATTCTTGCTCTCTCTCCCACTCTCTCGATCATAGAATTCTCTCTCCATCTCTCCCACGAGGTCACTTCTAGTCTACTACAAGCTCCGCGATCTCTCATCTTCTTGTGCTGTAAAGGAATGGCATCTCAAGGTGCTGCTGAGTGGTCATCTGGGAATCCTCCTAGTGCTGATCCTGCTTGGGGTCATTGCACACCGGTGGACATGGGCCAAAGAAAGGTACAATGCAAATATTGCAACCGGGTTGTCTCTGGCGGGGTCTACCGATTCAAACAACATCTTGCTGGAATAAAAGGTGAAGTTGCAGCATGTGCTCGAGTTCCTTCAGAGGTTATGATCCAATTTCGAACTTACATGAAGGAGACGGAATCAAGCAAAGCAAGTACTGCCAGAAGAAGACAGGAAATTCGAGAGGAATTGACTGAACCAGCGCGAAGGTCTGATGCTGGAGTCCGGCTTGGTGGAAGTAATCAACCTATAAATGTTGATGATTGGGATACAAGTAAGTTTCTTATTTAACTTATTTTCATGTTCTTCATTTAACGTTTTCAGACAAATAGTTATAGTAGATTAATTTTTTTTCTTTTACATTTAAAGCTGAATTGCGACGTGCAATGGAAGCAAGCCGGCGGTCCTTTGCAGATGAGGACTTATTTCGGCACACTGGAAGATATGGAGGACAAGGAAGTGGCTCCACACCTTCTGCACAAGGGAGCACTAGCGCCGGCATGAGCACTAATGTATGCGAGGAGCTGCCTCAGGAGTTCACTAGAGCTGGAGATCCTAGAGTAGGTCCAATAGATCCCTTGCTCACCAAGAAGAGGGATAAACAACCTTCTATTAGTGCTGCATTCAAGAACTTAAAACTTTGTAAGGAGAAGATAGGGAGAGCTACATCTAGGTGGTTTTTCTATAACAGTATCCCTGCTAATGCGGCCAAGGGGCCATATTATGAGTCCATGATCGAGACCATACAAGAAGTTGGCAAAGGGGTTGAAGGACCTTCTCCATATGAGATATACAACAAGTACTTGGATATGGAAGTTGATGACATCCGAACATACATTAAATCATTTGAAAGGATCTGGGATGAGTATGGATGCACTTTAATGTGCGATGGATGGACATGTACATAAATCTTATATTCAGTTTCTTATCTTATCTTCATTTTTTCTTAATCAGAATGGGTCTCTTTCTGATTTCTTATCACGTTTGGAATTTTACAGGGATAACAAAAAGAAGTATGATCAACTTCTTAATTTACTGTAAAGCTGGAACCGTATTTTGGAAGTCTATTGATGCATCTGGAAAAATAAAGAATGCCCAGTACCTGTGTGAATTAATGGATCTAATGGTGGAAGAAGTGGGCGAAAAAAGGATTGTCCAAGTGGTTACGGACAATGCAGCGGCGTTCAAGTTAGCTGGACAAATGTTGATGCAGAAGAGAGAACATTTATACTGGGTTCCCTGTTCTGCTCATTGTATTGACTTGATGTTGGAAGACATTTGCTCTGATCCGATGGTAGATGGAGTGGTCAAGAGTGGTTGATTTATCACCACATTCATCTACAATCACAACAACATTCTGGATATCATGCGCACACATACTCATGGAAGAGAGTTGCTTCGTCCGGGAGCCACCAGGTTTGCATCTCAATATATCTCTCTAGATAGTTTAAGTTAACAAAAGAACAACTTGATTAGGATGGTGGCATCGGAAGATTGGGAGAATCACATATTGCGGCATGTACCAACTAAGGTCAGAGAGAAAGGTAAGAAAGTGGCTGATCTAATTCAGTCTAGACCCTTCTGGAGGGGGGTGCAAGCGGTGTTAAATGTTGTAGAACCGCTTGTCCGTATCTTGCGATCTTGTGATGAAGAAAGAAGATCGGATATGGATTTTTTATATGAAGCTATGGACAGAGCTAAGGAGCTCATTCAACTGAACAACCCAACAACCTTTGTGAAGTGGTGGGACATAATAGACAGACGTTAGGAACACACTTTACATCACGATCTTCATGCAGCTGGTAAGCTACTAACTTTCTATATGTATTATTTGTATACACATTTTTCTTAAGTAATAACTAACTTCGACTTATTTATTTAGGTTATTTATTCAACCCTCAGTACATGTTTAGAACTGATGGGAAGAAGGATAGCTATGATAGTTGTTCGGAAGTGTTGATGGGGGCTAAGTCTGTTATTAAGCGTATGCTTGCAGATGAGGACATAGCAATATTGGCATGCAAGTAAATGCATGATTACAGAATGATGTTATACCACTTTGGGACAAGTACTGCTCAAAGAGCTGCCAAAATTTTGAGTCCATGTTTGAAAATTATTAACTAGATGTTCTACTTAAATTTTAATTATAGCTTGCACATTGTTGACATGGCCAATTTTCTATTTACAGCTGACTGGTGGCTAGATCATGGAAAAGCATATGGGTATGAAGATCTAGCCTATGTTGCAATTCGGGTCTTAAGTCAAACAATCTCTTCATCAGGCTGTGAGAGAAACTGGAGCACCTTTGGCTTGATTCACACCAAGCAAAGGAATAGATTGAAGTCGAGCCGTCTAGAAAAGCTAGTATTCTGTCATTATAACATGAGGTTGAAGCTAAAAAATCTGGAGCTCATAAGGAACCTTCAAAGGCAGGAGAAAGAGAGAATTTCCGGACAAGCCACAGAGACGACACATGCAGAAGAACCCATAGACTTTGATGAGCTGTTCGAGGAGCAACATCCACTAAATGCATGGGTTGATGCAAGCACCTCAAATGAGCCTGAATTCAACTCAAATGATCGGGAATGGGCGGAATGTGAGTTAGATAATGTTCCATTACTTACTGATTTTCAACCTCCTTCTCCAAAACGTCAGAAGAAGAGCAAAAAACAAGCACCAAGCAAAATGAAGAGTGGTACTGGAATTCAAATTGCTGATCTGGAGACTATCGAGGAAGATGATGAAACGCCATAACCAAGTGATGAGGTCCAATATCAAACCTCAAATGACTCGACATCAAAGACGAGCTCCGACAGTTCTGAGGATGGCGGAGATGCTACCAGTGCCCCAGCCCCAGCTCCACCAATTCAATTCACTGGAGAAGAAGAATTCACACATGCTACCCAAGATGAACATCATGGTAGCAGAGGAGGACGTGAAGAATCTTCCATTCAAACATTCAGCAGATCAAGGAGGAAGGACAAAGGTAAAGCTCCTCAGGAATATGAGGAGCAACTATCAGATGCATCATCATATTCTCCATACGAAGGGTATAGTCAGCCTACTGGATATGTAGTTTACCCTCCTCAACATTCTGATACGTCCGACTATTCAGGGGGTTGTCTAGAATATCCACAATTTTCAGTCATTTATACCAATACGGATGACTATAGCCGGTATGTGATGCAGTATGAACAATACTACCAGAGCTATATGTCATGGGCTGAGTATGTTAGCCATATGTTCATTCAGTATAATCTACGTTTGGAATAAATGTAAGTTCATAATCATATATGTAAGTTTATTCAAGGTTTTTTTGTCCAACAACATCTTATGTACTTCAAATCAATGTATTTCAACACAATTATGCATTAGACTTGTGTTTTATATTTTTTCCACATTTTTTCATATTTTTTTCTATTTTTTTCTGCTATCCGAACCAGCCGAGCCTGACTCAGCCAGGATCGGCCGGGATCGGACTGACTCGGATCGGAATCGGCCGATCCGATCGGTTTGGGACCGGCCGATCCGAGACCCGATCCCGGGTTTCTTAACCTTGATTAATTCCCTATCGGTCTAATTTAACTTTTAAACTTTAATTAAGCAATCTAGTCATTGTAGTTTATTATAACAATTAATGTCTAAATTGATAGGAAGATAACTCATTGATCTTTTAACTAATCAGAAACTCAAAATTAAAGGACTAGGAATGAATCACTGTAACTGAAAGGAGATTCATCAAAGTATGAATTATTGATGAGATTTGATGATACCTTCTACTTACTAGGAACTACAAATCTTATGTTAAAAAAGAAACCAAAGGAGGAGAAGGAATGTATGACCTTACTAGAACAAAGATTTATCGAAGTCTGAGTTGCTGCTGAGATATTATCGAGTTGCCCCTAATTTGATGCCTTCTACTTACTAAGAACTAATTTTATGTTAAAGAAACCAAAGGAGGAGCAAAAATCCATTGACAGTTAGAGGTTTTATGTAGCTGGTACACAAGAATGCATTATTACTAAAGTTCATACAAGAGTAAATGGTGCACCGATGGCGATGAAGCTTGTATTATGTGTGGAACTGACAAGGAAGATGTTGACCACTTGTTTATTATACTCCCCTTAAGTAAAGAAATTTGGATTAGTATGAGCAGATTATTTGAATTTTATCTCTCATTCCAAAATATGCAAGACAAGTGGAAGTGCTTTCAAAGGATGAAGTCTACAATGAACAAAAGTAATCGCAGAACAATCCTTCAAATCTTGTTGCATGCTGTCTATTGGAGTATACTCGGTTACTTGTTATTTCTTTTATTTACAACTATAGTTGCCATATTCTTGGCATTTCTGCTAAGGTTTGGATGAAAGAATTGCAGTATCTCTATTTATTGTTTTAATAAAGTTGGTGGTATAGTCCAGTTTTCATCAGAAAAAAAAGAGAATTACAATTTTAATCTCGCAAACTTATTTATCTGCCTCGCAAAACCCATTCAACCTTGTACCATTATATACTTTAGGCCCACATTAATAATTCCCTACCAGTTTACTTTTGTGTTTAAACTTTAATCAAACAATAAAATCATTCTAGTTTATTATATAAAAGTTAATATTTAAATTGATAAGAAGATAATTCATTCATCTTCTAACTAACCAAAAACTCAAAATCAAAGGAGTAGGAATGTATCACATTATCTAAAAGGAGATTCATTAAAGTTAGAATTGTTGCTAAGATTTGATGATGCCTTCTACTTACTAAGAACAACAAATCTTATGTTAATGTTAGAGACCAAAGGAAGAGAATGAATGTATTACCCAAGGCTAGCCGTATCGTACCGGATCGTACGAGTCAACTTGGATATGAGCGTACTCGATGCGCTAGCATGGTCGGCTCGCCTGAGTCGCTTTGAACCGCCATCGACTTGGCTTGTATCGTGCCGGATCGCACCGTCTCACAGTGAATCGGTGCAGTCCGGCCCGATACAAGTCATGTCGCTCCGATCTGGCCCGATATGGTCCGAGACTCTGTGATCTGATACGATGCGGAGCTTAAAACCCCTAAAATTGTCCATTGCGTTTCTGTTCGGACAGAAACGCACCAGACGCAAGAGCCGCACCCTTCTCAACCCTTCCCCCCTCTTCTTCCTTCCATTTCTCTTGGTGTTTTTGGGAGATCCAAGCGTTTTTGAAGGTTTGTAGTTGATTTTGTTGCAAAGGAAAGGGGTTTTCTATCTCTTTTGAACGTTTTCATCCGGTTTCCTAAGGACTTACCTTAGGTTTTTTTTTTTCATCTTCTTTTTTTGTTGTTTGATGTTGTTTAGGACATTAAGAAATGAAGAAGAGGTAGATCTATTGTCTCTTTGTAAATTTGACATTAAAAAAATCTAGATTTGTTAAAATTTGAGGTAGATTTTTATTAAATGACAAAAAAATACAAAAATAAATAAATAAATAAATGATATATTTATGTGATGATGGGCATAGATCTATGAGTTTTACATGTTTGCTTAAAATTTCATTCAAAATGTTAAGTAATGAAGATTAATGTATTAATGTGATTATTAAAATATGAAATAAAATTTAAAATATAAATTAATTTATAAATTGTCTACTTTATATTCTAGAAGTAAGAAATGATTAGATTTAAATCTATGTTTTAACTTGTATGTTTTAACTTTTAAATATAAAAATTTTAGTTTGAAATCTTATTTTTAAGTAATTAAATTAGTTAATGGTATTATATATTATTACTTAATAATGTTTAAATGTGATACTTGTATATAAATTTTGGACATACCTACAACATATATTTGTAATTTATGTAATTTGCTAAGTATATATTAATGATTTATTTATTTTTTAATATAATATTTAATATTTATTTAATAACAGTTTAAGTTATGCTTTTATACTATTCTTACTTGTTATTTAATGTATTTGTTTGTTCTTATTTCTCTTTTATTTGTTGTCATTAGATGGCCGCCCCACCTCCTCGTCGAGAGTTTGGAGACATCGGATGGCAGCATGGGAGTATGGTTGATGGCAGTAGGCACAAGTTCAAGTGCAATTACTGTCAGTTATAGGATAGGGCGGTGGTGTTCCTCGATTGAAGTAGCACCTTGCAGGAGGAAAAACTGCTGGGTATAATGAAGTGGTTGGTTGTAAAAATGTTCCTGAGGAGGTCAGGACACAGATGACTCAACACTTGAAAAGTTTGAAGGAAGTGCGCTTAAAGAATGTTGCAGACAAAGAGAGGGAAGAACGCATGATCTATGGAGTTGCAGGTGGAGGGGATAATGATGAAGAAAGAGGCTGGACTGAGTCTGACGGCGATGATGATGTTCAGGAGGTACATGGACGTAAGCCTCCTTCTCCACGTACTCGGTGAGTGTTGGAGCTCAGTAGGCATAAGCATCGGGAGAGAGAATTTATGAGAGCTCAGCAGGGTGTTTATGGATTATCAGGTGCTAGTGGAAGTTCTTCTAGAGGGCAGGCTCAACCTTGGAGGAGTGTATCCTCTTATTTTACTACTGGACCAGCACCTACAACTCGGCCTATGAAGCACAAATCCTGTTGAGGAGGTTGACCCTTATATGTTTCCTAGGGAGCATGGAAAACAGACAAGGGTTGATGATAGCTACAATAAGAAGAGTGGTCCAAGATACATATTGGGAAGGGCTATGGCAAAATTTTGGCATCATGCAGGCATCTCCTTCAATGCAGCAAACATCCCTTACTATTCTAGTATGATCCATGAAGTACAAGCTCAAAGATTACATGTTAAACCCTCCACTCCAAAAGCACCGGTAGGAAAATATCTTGATGATGAGGTAAAGGAGATCAAGCAGTACATTCGTTCTTTCAAGAAAAAGTAGGAGAAATATGGGGTTGCCCTGATGTGTAATGGCTGGTTAGGGACCACCAAGAACAGTCTTATTAATTTTCTTGTCTATTGCGACAGACAAGTGTTCTATCATAAGTATGTGGATGCATCAAATCAGATACACAATCATGAATACATTATGCAACTAATGGATAGTGTCGTGGAGGAAATTGGCAAGAAGTACAAGAAGGCACGATGATGATGATGATGATGATCAACTGGTTACAAAGGGCAGAAGAGCAATACCTCGGGATGACTCAGCACAGTGGGAGAGGCTAATGTAGGGTCCTGCACCTCAGCATCCTCCAGTTGTACATGCACCTCAGCCTCCTCCAGCTTCACTAGTACCTTGGCATCCATCCAGATCTCAGCCTGTACAGAGTGGACCTGCACAGGGACAACTTTCTAGTCATAGTTCACGTCATTTCACTGCATGCCCTCCAACACATCTCCCAGCTAGTGTAGTGCAGAAGCAAGCAGGCGGCAAAGAAATAACTTCAAAGGGTAAGAAGGGATGGAGTGGCATGAAGTCCCATATGTCAAAGGTGTTAACAAGATCCAAAAAGGGTAAGAAGAAGAAGGATGATCCACTTGACATTGCAGACTTAGAAACCTTGGATCCTAATGCTCAAGATGAGACACCATCTCCTTCTAATACTTGAGTCTCAGAGAGTAGATCTTCTTCATCAGCTGGCGTTGATACAGATGATGGTGGCACGGGAAGTGGTGGGGATGGTGGACAGGGTGTTGTTCGTAGTGGTGGTGGAGCCAGAGGTAGCCATACTAGTGGGGGTGGAGCTGGTGGTAGCCGTGGTAGTGGGGGTGGGGGAGGTTGGGTCCTTTATACTGGGAGCAGGACTTCATGCACGCTACTAAGGATACCGACCATGGAGCTCATGGGCCAGATGAAGCTGTGGAGGCACTACCTCGTGCTCTGATAAGGGTTCCGTATCGTCGAAGGGGATAACAGGCAGACATACCAGATCAGATGCGCACTGACTCATCCTCAGATGATGAACATTTTTATAATCCTGACCCTGGCATGATCATGTATGAGTACGGGTTGCACCACATCATGAGAGAGCTTGATGGGCTAAGTACACAAGATGAGAGAAGCTCAGGTGTAGGACATTTTAGCTCTGATGCATCCAACTCCCAGTGGCGACCATAGACAGGATATAAGAGTACATCGTCTTACAGTGATGACCATTCGGTCTTAGGATATCATCAACCATATGGATATTCTACTTCAGGAGCATATCCGAATGGTGGTGACAGTTATGGTGAAGGCGTACCTTATGTTCCTGCAGTACCACGGCCAATCATATAGGCCGAGTGATGTGACATATCAGCAGTACTTAGCAGAGTTTCGTCAGAGATATAGCTCCAATATGATTTGGAGCCAATATCAGGACTATGTGGCATCCAACTATCAGGTTCAGTTACTAGGAGATGCTCCGACGGAGAGTTATAGTTATGCCATGCCTTCACAATATCCATATTGGAGCCATTATTGGTATTTCATTCTTTACTTTTGTTGTGATTTTAAACCCTTAAGTCTTAATGTGTTTGTCTCATTTTAATAATTTAATATGGTTCAATAGTTCAAATTTTCAAATGAAGACCACGTTCTTAAATTATTCTTTTAATTTTTATTTTGCAAATGCCACGTGAGCGACGTCATCCAGTATGGGACCACGGGTACACAATCCCAGGAGATTAACGGATCCATTGTCTTTAATGTAGACACCTTGTTAGCCGGATCCATCGTTTCTCGGAGCATCTTATAGGGATACGCAGAGATAGCATCCCATGTCCTCCAATCCCTCGTGATGTCAGTGTATAGTTCCAACAGTTTCTAAGGCAGGAGGAGTCATCATCTAGCAGAGGACGTACACACCCGACAACCAGGCCACCTGCATCATCGACTCGTCCATGGTCAATTACATATACTGGAGGATCTAGAGCAAAGATCGTGGATGCTGTTAGAGCATTTTTTTTAGAGTTTCATGTTCCATCTACGGCTGTTCATACACCATCATTTGTTCAGATGGTTAGATGTATTCAGAGACAACCACATGTCCCACCTCCTAGTTAGATTGAGTTAGACTTTGGTGGAGAGGATGAGGGATCTTTTGCTTCTTCTGATGATTTGATGAGGATGATTGAGTGATTTTGTGACTCATGTACTGCTGCTACTGCATATGTCATATTGTCATATATAATATCATGTCTGAAAAACTTATGAGTTTTCAGTATTGATGCTTGAAATTTTATATTTCATCCTTCTATAAGATTTTGGTGTGGCACTTTCTTTTACAAATTGATCTTTCCTGTATTCATTTCTTCTTAATTAGTATGCTAGGGACCTAGGATATCTTTTTTGCATAATTAAAAGTATGAAATTGATGTTTTCTTATTAAATGTGACCCATAATCATTTACCGTAATAAAAACATCTAGTAGAATTTATAAAATTGTATATTTATGTCAATAAACTGAAGATTTCTCTTTAAAAAAAAAAAAAACAACTGAACCGGACCGACTCGTATGAGTCGGCCCGAGTCGCCCAAGCCGGCTCGTATCTATAAGAACCCGATCCGATCCGGATCCGCGATACGGCAAACCTTGATATTACCATACTTAAACGGTGATTCATCGAAGTCCGAGTTACTGCTGAGATATCACCGAGCTATCCCTAATTTGATGCCTTCAACTTACTAATAACAATAACTCTTTATATTAAAGTTAGAAACCAAAGGAGGAGCAGAATTGTATCGCCTTACCTGAAAGGAGATTCATCGAAATTTGAGTTGTTGCTGAGATATTCTTGAGTGCCGCCCAATTTGATGCCTCCAACTATGATGCATGCAGGAGACGATACATGCTTGGAGTCTCTCTAATTTGTCTTTATTAGGACCATTTATGGTCCATTATGTTGTTTTTATTTTTAGGAAGTCCTAGAGTCGGGGAGGGAGTTCAAGAGTCAGGAGTTACTCATCTAGACTCCTTAAATATGTATGTTTTTCAGAAAGGATGGAGAAGATTTATTTTTGAAAAAAAAAATACTTGTATAGATTGTGCATTCATAATCGGTTCTCTACGAGAGAGAGCCCCATCCCCCCCCATCTTCCTTGGTGCGACGCCAAGGAATTTTCCCTGGTGTGACGCCCGGGAATTTCCTATCCACCGGCGTGAGCCCGAGGATCCTTCCATCCCATTTCCCCTTTCTTTTTTTTTCCCTTTGTTCCGCGTCAAACTACTTACTAAAAACTGCACATCTTATCGATGTAAATGTTTGATAGAAACCAAAGGAGGAGCAGGAATGCATCACCTTATCTGAAAGGAGATTCTTAGAAGTCTAAGTTGTTACTGAGATATTGTTGAGTTGCTCCCAATTTGATGCCGCCTACTTCCTATAAACTACAATTCCTATGTAAAGTTAGAAACCAAATGAGGAGTAGGAATGTATGATCCTACTTGAAAGGAGATTCATCGAAGTCCAACTGGCAGCTGCAATATAGTCGAGCTGCCCTCAATTCAATGCCTTTGACTTACTAGAAACTAAAATCATATGTTAACGTTAGAAACCAAGGGAAGAGAAGGAATGTATCCCTTATTCATCAAAGTTCGAGTTGTTGCTGAGATTTTGTCAAGTGGCCCCCAATTTGATGCCTCCTACTTACTAAGAACTACAAATTAAAGTTAGAAAGCAAAGGAAGAGTATGCATATATCTGCTTACCTGAAAGGTGATTCATCGAAAATTGAACTATTGTTGATATCTTGTAGAGTTGCCCACGATTTGGTACCTTCAACTGCTTGCTAATAATTGCAAATCTTATCTATGTTAAAAGTTAGAAAGCAAAGGAGGAGCATAAATATATATTACCTTACCTGAAAAAGGATTCATCGAAGTATGAGTTGCTACTAAGATATTGTCAAGCAACCACTAATTTGATGCCTCTTACTTATGTAAACTACAAATCTTATGTTAAATTAGAAACAAAAGGAGGAGTTGGAACATATTGCCTTACTTGAAAGGAGATTCATGGAAATCCAAGTTATTACTAAGATATTGTCAGACTACTTAAAAACTACAAATCTAGTTTATATTAAAGTTAGAAACCAAAGGAAGAATAGGAATGCATCACCTTACCAGAAAAGAGATTCTTCGAAGTGTGAGTTACTACTATGATATTGTCGAGCTATCCCCTCTTCCCAAATTTGATGCCTCTTACCTATTAGGAATCCCAAAGCTTATATTAAATTTGAGATATTGTCAAGCTGGCCCCCAATTTGATGGCTTCAACTAAATATTATAAAACTGCAAATATTGTCTATGTTAAATTTGGAGCCAAATCTCAATTGTTGTGGTTATCCATACAATTTCTCCAGCTAAGAATGAAGGCTTGATTTCTCCCTTTAAGATACATGGTTTCATTTTCTATGTGAAAAATTTAGTGCCTAGACACCTAAGGCATAAAGTGTCTAGTGAAAGTATACATGACTAGGATGCAATAAGGTTATGCTCAATACTGCCAGAAGAAGACAAAGTAAGGACAATGAGTCAAGATGACTCTCTAGGAATACATTGTTAAATCAGAGGCCATTGAGCAAAAGACCTGGGAGATAGTCACAACCTTTGCTTTGACCTGTCTAGACAAATTCTTTCAATTTTGAGTCATTGTACCCTCTCCGCATTATTTTTTTCCCCTATACTACATTGTATCTCCTCAAACACACTTTGTAAATTAATTTTAGAATCCAATATATCTATCTAATTGCATTCTCCTATCTAAGTGTCTCTCTTTCATTTGTTGTATGTATGCAATTCCCTTTTTATGTGAATGACAAAAATGGGGAGAAATAAACTATCCAACAGTCTTATTTAACTATATTTGCATATAGAAGAAATAAATTGTCCACTTGTTTCAGTTCTAACAAGTTTATTTGTGTTGTTTTGTTTCTTTAGCTTTGATACCCATTTCATTTCCTTACATAATTGAATTGTTTCTGGTCGTAGTTTTATTTCGTCGGTAGTGCCGCCATTTTCAAATTGTTTTGTCATCAACAAAAAAGGAGACATTATTAAAAAATTTGTATTTTCATATTCCCCATATTTTGATGATAAACACTATGAAAATATCAAGACTTTGTTTCTCTGAGAGTGAGAGAAATCTCTTTGTAGCAGCATAGTTGTTTATTTTCTATCTTAATCTGTGAGGTATTCTTTGTGAAAACTTGCCTATTTCTTAGGCACCCTCTGTATTCCACATTTGCTTTGTTTCCTCTTCTTGGTTGTGGAAGAGAGGGCCTACTGGAAGCAAGAGGTTGTTCCTCTACTTGTTGAAGAGAGGGCCTGCAGTTGTAGGAGGTTGTTTTCTGTAACTTGCAAAGGGTTGCTACCTTAATATTAGTAGAAATCCCAAGTGGTTTCTTGAAGACTGGACATATGTTTGGACAGATAAAACCAGTATAAAACTCCTAAGCATTTATTGTGTGATTGTTTCCCTATTTCTATCTCTTTCTATCTATTTATTAGCTTCCGCACTTAATTTCTTTAGAGTAATTTTTAATAACCCATTCACCTCCCTAGGGCAACAATTGCTAGTACCGTGAACGGAACTAATTATGGCTTCAAAAGGGTTCCATGCTTTCATAAGGATAACACATATCAAGCAAATTTTTATTTGACTTAATTGTTTCATGACTCTCCTTGATAATTTCAGGACTCTCTCTTCATCTTGTTGATTCTTAACTTGTATAGTCGAGCTACCCCTAAATTGATGCCTCCTACTCACTACTAGGAACTACAAATCTTAAGTTAAAGAGGAGCAAGAACGTATCACCTTACCTGAAAAGAGATTCACCGAAAAATGATTTGCTACTAAGATATTGTCGAGTTACCCCCAATTTGTTGGCTCCAACTAGAGGTGGCCACGAGCCGAGCTACAACTTGCTCGAGCTAAACTTGACTAAGATTATTCGAGCTCGAGCTTGAGCCTGACCAGAACCCAAGCTCATTTTGTGGGCTTGAGCTTGGCTCGCCGAGAAAGGAACTCAACTCGAATTTAGCCGAGCTCAGCTCATTAGAGCGCTATTAAGTTAACTCAGCCAATAAACTAAGTTCACCCAACTCGAAACAGTCAAATCGCTAAGCTCGGGAAGGTGCAATAGAGGGAGGCTTGAGATTTGAAGAGAAAGTTGGGTGAAGTTTTGGTAAAGTAACTGACGTCAAACTATGGCCCAAATATGAATCCTACCTTGGGGGGGTGCACGGAGAGGAGGCTCGCTTGTGTACTCCCGTCAGGATGGACCTACACATCATAAACCCACTCCAAGTTGGTTTGGAGCCTTTGAGGTCCCTTGCCCCGAACTTCATCTTCTCTTGCAGGCTAGAGAAGCACACCGTGTAGCAACTCCCACTTCCTCGGGTGGGCTCAACTACCACCACCGCCCTCATCTACCACCCAATGTTGCACTAACCTACGAGGCCTCTATAGGCTAGTGCAACGCAAACGACATGCTACAACAAAGGGGCAATGTTGCATGTACCCAATTGCCATGATCTCCTAGAGTGAGCGGAGTGCCAGAGTTTTTGCTGTCGACGTAATTGGCCAGGAGGTAGTCATAGACGATGGAGTAGTAATAGGTCCTGGACATGGTAAAAACAACTTTGGCCTCGTACCAAGCCCCATGCAAGCCCTTATCGCCCTAGCTCACATCTACTTCGTCGCCATTGGAAAACCTTGTTACCCTCCCCCGTCCCCCACCACTTTGCCATAAGTGCAAAGAGCTATGGACAAACGACAGTAATGGGACCTTAGTGGTAGGTGGACCTAGGACTTCCTCCCATAGACGTACTAGGAATCTGGAGCTCTAAAAATTTAGTTCGAGATAGGAAGCCTAATTGTTTTATCATTACTCATAGTAATCATGTTCAAAACTTATGTAAACACTTAGTAGGTTGGGACCCGTGAAGTGATGCTGGCATGGTGCGCTTATGACGGTTGGTTTACTTTGGCTGGGGAAGTTTGACATAGAATATGTAATCTAATTAAATATTCTTACCTCGAACAAGCTTGCGAGCCGGCCGAGCCGATCTGGGTCCAATTTAATAGGAGCAAGAATGTATCATCTTACATGACAGGTGATTCATTGAAGTCTATATTTTACTTAGATATTGTCGAGTTGCTCCTAATTCAATGCCTTCTACTTACTAGAAACTACAAATCTTACGCGAATGTATCACCTTACTTAAAAGCATATTCATCGAAGTCCGAGTCGCTACGTAGATTTTGTCAAATTTCCCCCAATTTGGTGCCTCCTACTTACTAGAAATCAAAGGAGGAGCAACAATGTATTAGCTTACTTAAAAGGAGATTCACCGAAATTTGACTTGCTACATAGATATTGTCGATCTGCCTACGATTTGATATCTCCAACTACTTATTAAAAACTGCAAATCTTATCTATGCTAAAGTTAGAGCCTAAGAGAGGAGAAGGAATGCATCATCTTACCTGAAAGGAGATTCATCGAAGTCCGAGTTGCTACTAAGCTTTTGTTGAGTTGTCCCCAATTTGATGCCTCCTACTTACAAAGAGCTAAATCTTATGTTAAAGTTAGAAATCAAAAGTAGAGCAAGAATGTGCCACCTTACATGAAAGGAGAATCATCAAAATCTGAGTTACTGCTTAGATATTGTCAAGTTGCCCCCGATTTGATGCCACCAACAATTTACTAAAAATTACAAATCATTTATGTTAAAGTGAGACTCAAAAGAACAGTAGGAATGTATCACCTTACTTGAAAGTAGATTCATTGAACTCCAATTTGCTGCCAAGTATTCTTGAGTTGCTCCCTAATTTGATGGCTCCAACTATTTATTAAAGACTATAAATATTATCTATTTAACTTAGAAAATAAAGGAGAAGTAGGAATCTAAGACCTTATTTGAAAGGAGATTCATCAAAGTTCGAGTTGTTGTTGAGATATTGTTGAGCTGCCCCAAATATGATGTCTTCCACTCACTAGGAAGTACAAATCTTACGGTAAAGTTAAAGAAAACAAAGGAGGAGCAATATCACCTTTCTAAGAGGAGATTCATCGAAGTCCGAGTTGCTGCGGAGATATTACAGAGTTGCCTCCAATTTGATGCTTCCTACTAAGAACTACAAATCTTATTATGTTAAAGTTACAAGCCGAATGAGGAGCATGAATGTATCACCTTACCTGAAAGGATATTCATCAAAATCAGAGTTGCTACTGAGATATTGTTAAATTGTCCCAATTGGAGGCCTTCTACATACTAGGAACTACATATTATATGTTCAAGTTGGAAACCAAAAGAGGAGCATGAATGTATCACCTTATCTGATAAGATAATCATCCAAGTCCGAGTTGTTGCGGAGATATTGTCGACCCGCCTCCAATTTGATGCCTCCACTTACTAGGAACTACAATCTTACGTTAAAGCTAGAAACCAAAAGAGAAGTAAGAATGTATCACCTTACCTAAAAGGAGATCCATCGAAATCCAAACTGCTGCTAAGATATTGCCGAGCTACTCCCACTTGATGCCTCTAGCGACCTTCTAAAAACTGCAAATCTTTTCTATGTTAAAGATAGAAACCAAAGGAGGAGAAGACATGTATTACCTTACCTAAAGGAGATTCATTAAAGTTCGAGTTGATGCTAAGATAGTGTCAAATTACCCCCAATTTGAGGCTTCTACTTACTTGGAACTTCAAACCTTATGGTGAAGTTAGAAACCGAAAGAGGTGTATGAATGTATCACTTTTCTTAGTTGAAGATTTTTTCGAAGTCCAAGCTGCCCCCAATTTGATGCCTCCAACTACTTACTAAAACCTAAAGATCTTTTTCACGACAAAGTTAGAAACCTAATGAGGAGTAAGAATGTATCACCTTGCCTAAAAGGTGATTCAACGAAGTCTGAGTTTTGGCTGAGATGTTGTCGAGCTGCCCTGGATTTGATGCCTCTAACTACTTACTAAAACATACAAATCCTTTTCTATGTTAAAGTTAGAAACCTAAGGAGGAGTAAGAATGTATCACCTTACCCAAAAAGACATTATTCAAAGTCTGAGTTGCCGTGGACATATAGTCAAGATACCCCTAAATTGATGCCTCCTACTCACTCCTAGGAACTACAAATCTTATGTTAAAGGAGGAGTAAAAACGTATCACCTTACCTGAAAGGAGATTCACCAAAGAATGATTTGCTACTAAGATATTGTCGAGTTACCCCCAATTTGTTGGCTCCAACTAGGGGTGGCCACCAGCCGAGCTACAACTCGCTCGAGCTAAACTTGACAAGATTATTCGAGCTCGAGCTTGAGCCCGAGCCGAACCCAAGATCATTTTCTGGGATCGAGCTTGGCTGGCCGAGAAAGGAACTCAACTCGAATTTAGCCGAGCTTAGCTCATTAGAGCATTATTAAGTTAACTCAGCCAATAAACTAAGTTCACCCAACTTGAAACAGTCAAATCGCTAAGTCGGGAAGGTGCAATAAAGGGAGGCTTGAGATTTAAAGAGAAAGTTGGGTGAAGTTATTGTAAAGTAACCGATGTCAGACTAAGGCCCAAATATGAATCCTACCTTGGGGGGGGGAGGGTGCACGGAGGGGAGGCTTGCTTCCCGTCAGGACGGACCCATACATCATCAACCCACTCCAAGTTGGTTTCGAGCCTTAGAGGTCCCTTACCGCGAACTTCATCTTCTCTTGCAGGCTAAAGAAGCACACCATGTAGCAATTCCCACTTCCTCAGGTGAGCTCAGCTACCACCACCGCGCTCATCTACCACCCAATGTTGCACCAGCCTATGAGGCCTCTATAGGCTAGTGCAACACAAACAGCCTGCTACAGAAAGGGAGCAATGTTGCGTGTACCCAAATGACATGATCTCCTAGAGTGAGCGGGGCGCCAGAGTTTTTGCCGTCAGCGTGATTGGCCAGGAGGTGGTCATAGACGATGGAGTAGTAACAGGTCCTGGACATGGTAAAAACAACCTTGGCCTCGTACCATGCCCCGTACAAGCCCTTATCGCCCCAGCACACATCTACTTCGTCGCCATTGGAAAACCTTGTTACCCTCCCTCATCCCTCACCACTTTAACATAAGTGCAAAGAGCTTTGGACAGGCGATAGTAATGGGACCTTAGTGGTGGGTGGACCTAGGACTTCCTCCCATAGACAAACTAGCAATATGGAGCTCCAAAAGTTTAGTTCGAGATAGGAAGCCTGATTATTTTATCATTACTCATAATAATCATGTTCAAAACTTAGGTAAACACTTAGTAGGCCGGGACCTATGAAGTGATGCTAGTATGGTGCGCTTATGACGGTTGGTTTACCCAAGGTTAGCCATATTGTACCGGATCGTGCCAACTCGTACGAGTCGACTCGGATCTAGGCAGCCCCGATGCGCTGGCACGGTCGGCTTGCCCGAGTCGCTTTGAACTGCCACTAGCTCACATCGACTCAGCTTGTATCGGGCCGGATCGCACCGTCTCGTAGCGAACCGGTGCGATCCGGCCCCATACAATTCGATACGATTTGGGGCTTAAAACCCCTAAAACTATTTGCAACGTTTCTGTTCGGACATGCACCAGTCGCAGGAGCCGCACCCTTCCAAACCCTTCCCCCCTTTTCTTGCTTCCATTTCTCTTGGTGTTTTTGGGAGATCCAAGCATTTTTGAAGGTTTGAAAATGATTTTGTTGGAAAGGAAAGGAGTTTTCTAGCTCTTTGGAACATTTTCATCTGGTTTCAACAAGTAAGCATCTGAACTCTAAGTTTTTTTTTTATTTTCCTCTTCTTTTCTTGTTGTTTGATGTTCTTTAGGGTATTAAGAGATTAAGAGATGTACAGTTCCAGTAGTTTATGAGGCAGGAGGAGCCATAATCTAGCAGAGGACACACCTGACAGCCAGACCATTTACATCGTCGACTCGTCCATCGTCGTCTACGTCTACTGGAGGATCTAGAGTAGAAATCGTGGATGCTGTGAGAGCATTTTTTTTTAAAGTTACATATTCCATCTACTGCTGTTTACACACCATCATTTGTTAAGATAGTTAGATGTATTCAGAGACAGTCACAAGTCCTACCTCCTACTAAGATTGAGTTAGATTTTGGTGGAGAGGATGCGGGATCTTTTGCTTCCTCTGATGATTTTGATGAGGATGATTGAGTGATTTTATGGCTCATATATTGCTGCTACTGCATATGTCATATTGTCATATATAATATCATGTCTGAAAAACTTATGAGTTTTCAGTGTTGATGCTTGAAATTTTATATTTCATCCTTCTATGAGATTTGATGTGGCACTTTCTTTTGCAAATTGATATTTCTTGTATTCAATTCTTCTTAATTAGTATGCTAGAGACCTAGGGTAACTTTTTTACATAATTAAATACATGAAATTGATGTTTTCTTATTAAATGTGACTCATAATCATTTATATATTTATATCAATTATAAAGAGAAATGCGCCAAAGCTGCCTTTAACTAGAGTCATCTTGCATGGCTTCCATTGAATATGTAAAAAATAGAGTGCATTTATGTCAGTGTAAATTTAGATGGGACATGATAAGTGCAGAGAGGGAGAAAGTGATTTTTCATAAAGAACCATCCTTGGGAATGGGAAAAGCACCACGCAAAAGAGTTTTCTTGACAAAACTTTTCACTCTGCATTGACCCAGTCCTATCCAAACCTGCACTTAGAGGATCTCTGTTCTGAAAAATATTGTACTACAACATTCTTCAATCAGGCTTCATGCAGTGCACTATAACATGAACACGAGTCCTTACTATTTCAGGATCTCCCTCTTAGAGGGGATAAGCACCAAGGTCCCTTAGAATTGGTAGATTTTGAAGGTTCCCACACAGATCTTCTGTGACTGTTCATCCGATCCCTTCTCATTTTACTATGATCATTAAGGATATTGCAATTACTTTGCATGCAACGTCTTCTTAAGTCCTTTGCACATATGTCAGATCGTGTAGTAGCACACTAGACTTGACATGAATTCTCATGAGACATGATCTATAGTTATAGCTAATTCCATGGATCTCTGTCTCCCTCCTCATTAATAGAGATAAATACTAAAAAGATAGAAGTATTCCCTCCTCATGGCATAATAATGCAAGTCTACTAAGAACACATGCATAGGAGCCCCCCATAGAGGTCAGCTCAGTTGGCCGCTGCTGCGGGTCCTTGAGGTAACTCCAATCTCCTTGCTCACAAAAACAATGAGGCAAGCTGGTGTTAGCTAGTGCCAACCAGTTGCTGCCTTAGGCTCACTTTGTTTGTGGAATAGGGCCAGAATAGCTGGTATAAAGGCCCTATTTTGATTTGGTTGAGGGTATGCCTAATTCCTCCAATTCCCCCAACTCCCCAAATCTACCTGGAGTAGCTAATTCCTCCAATTCTCTCAATTTTACCTTTTATTTCACTCCTTATTCCACTTATTCCTACCAAATCACTTGGAATAGCGCAGTATAATTCTCCTTATTCTGGGTGGACTACCAAATCAAAATACCTCTTATTCTGGTTTAAGAAATCCCCAGAACCTTATTCTGGTTTAAGTTATTCTGCAAACAAAGTGAGCTTTAGGGGACGAAGAAGTTAGTCTCTATAGTACAACTAGCAATATCAGTTAACTTTACAACCACATATTACAATATTAAAACTTCCTAATATGAACCAGAACAAAGCCACTCCATGCAGTTTAAATAACAAACTAGAGTAAACAGACAGAAACTTTACATGGTGTCTCAAAAGTACAGAACTAGAATTAAAACCATACTGAATAAATGGACTGAAATGGAAGTAAATGAACTAGAACAGTTAAGTTTAGCTTCTCCTCTACAGCCTTAACCCTACAGAAGTAAATAAACTGGAACATAAGTCTAGCTTTTGCTCTACAAAAGTAAATAAACTGAAACATAAGTAAATAAACTGGAACAGAAGTCTGGATTCTGCTCTAAACCCTAAACAGTACAGAAGTAAATAAACTGGATTGGAACAAAAGTCCTCTAAAGCCTAAATAGAGAGCCTAAACCAACAGAAGCCTAGCTTCTGCCCTACACCATAACAAAGTCCAGTATAAGGCCAACCATATCCATAGGCTACTGAGAGTATTGACTGCATGGGAATCCATACGAGGAGGGGGCCGGGGAAATCTAAAGGTTGACGTTCAGGTCTAGGTTTCGCACCCCCAGGAGATCCAGGGTGCCCAGCTCCAGATGCTACTGAGTACTGACTGCATGGGAGTCCATATTGGGAGGCTAGGCCGGGTGAGATTTAAAGGTTGAGGTTCGGGTTTGGGTTTTTCCCCCCAAGAAGATCCAGAGTGCTCAGCTCCGCCGGGCGGGGTGTGCTCGGCCCAACTTCTATGGAGTTCCGGTTGTGGGAGTTAATGGCGTCGAAGCCCAGGGCATGAGCGCAGAGATGCCATTCTTTCCCCAAGGGTTCTCTCCCAGGTGCGACTAGAGGAGCTATAGGTCGAACACAGCCGCTCCCGATACGGTTTGCATGGCCGAGGCCACTCTCTGTACGGTTTGCACGGACTTAGAGAATAATGCAGCTCACGACACGGTTTGCATGGCCGAGGCCACTTCCGGTACGATTTGCACGGACTTAAAGAATAATGCCGCTCCCGATACGGTTTGCATGACCCAGGCCACTCCCGGTACGGTTTGTACGGACTTAGAGAATAATGCCGCTCCCGATACGGTTTGCATGGCCGAGGCCACTCCCGGTACGATTTGCACGGACTTAGAGAATAATGCCGCTCCCGATACGGTTTGCATAGCCGAGGCCACTCTTGGTACGGTTTGCACGGACTTAGAGAATAATGCCGCTCTCGATACAGTTTGCATGGCCGAGGCCACTCTCGGTACGGTTTGTACGGGCTTAGAGAATAATGCCGCTCCCGATATGGTTTGCATGGCCGAGGCTACTCCCGGTACGGTTTGCACGGGCTTAGAGAATAATGCCGCTCCCAATACGGTTTGCATGGCCGAGGCCACTCCCGGTACGGTTTGCACGGACTTAGAGAATAATGCCGCTCCCGATACGGTTTGCATAGCCGAGGCCACTTCCGGTACGGTTTGCACGGACTTAGAGAATAATGCCGCTCCCGATACAGTTTGCATGACCGAGGCCACTCTCGGTACGGTTTGCACGGACTTAGAGAATAATGCCGCTCCCGATACGCTTTGCATGGCCGAGGTCACTCCCGGTACGGTTTGCATGGACTTAGAGAATAATGCCGCTCCCGATACGGTTTGCATAGCCTAGGCCACTCCCGGTACGGTTTGCATAGCCGAGGCCACTGCCGGTACGGTTTGCACGGACTTAGGGAATAATGCCGCTCCCGATTCGGTTTGCATGGCCGAGGCCACTCCCGGTACGGTTTGCACGGACTTAGAGAATAATGCTGCTCCCGATACGGTTTGCATGGCCGAGGCCACTCCCGGTACAGTTTGCACGGACTTAGAGAATAATGCCGCTCCCGATACGGTTTGTATGGCCGAGGCCACTCCCGGTACGGTTTGCACGGGCTTAAAGAATAATGCCGCTCCCGATACGGTTTGCATGGCCCAGGCCACTCCCGGTACGGTTTGTACGGACTTAGAGAATAATGCCGCTCCAGATACGCTTTGCATGGCCGAGGCCACTCCCGGTACGGTTTACACGGACTTAGAGAATAATGCCGCTCCCGATACGGTTTGCATAGCCGAGGCCACTCTCGGTACGGTTTGCACGGACTTAGAGAATAATGCCGCTCCCGATACGGTTTGCATGGCCGAGGCCACTCTCGGTACGGTTTGCACGGACTTAGAGAATAATGCCTCTCCCGATACGGTTTGCATGGCCGAGGCCACTCCCGGTACAGTTTGCACGGACTTAGAGAATAATGCCGCTCCCGATACGGTTTGCATGGCCGAGGCCACTCCTGGTACGGTTTGCACGGACTTAGAGAATAATGCCGCTCCCGATACGGTTTGCATGGCCGAGGCCACTCCCGGTACGGTTTGCACGGGCTTAGAGAATAATGCCACTCCCGATACGGTTTGCATGGGCCAATCCCGGTACGATTTGCACGGACTTAGAGAATAATGCCGCTTCCGATACGGTTTGCATGGCCGAGGCCACTCCCGGTACGGTTTGCACGGGCTTAGAGAATAATGCCGCTCCCGATACGGTTTGCATGGCCGAGGCCACTCTCGGTACGGTTTGCACGGGCTTAAAGAATAATGCCGCTCCCGATACGGTTTGCATGGCCGAGGCCACTCCCGGTACGGTTTGCATGGACTTAGAGAATAATGCCGCTCCCGATACGGTTTACATGGCCGAGGCCACTCCCGGTAAGGTTTGCACGGACTTAGAGAATAATGCCTCTCCCGATAAGGTTTGCATAGCCGAAGCCACTCCCGGTACGGTTTGCACGGACTCAGAGAATAATCGGACCTGTCGACGTAAAGTTGCTATGCGCCGACGAAGGAGCCGAAGCGGATTCGGCTTCAGTAGTAGCTCTGACTTCCGGCTGAGGGGCCGAGGATGCTTCGAGAGTGAGCTCAGCAATAAAGTCGGCCAAAGCTTGAGCTTTCATCGCGGTTCGAGGCCCATAAGAGATGTCGAAATCTCCTAGTTCGATCGCCCACTTCGCTAGCCTCCCGGATACTTCTGACCGAGAGAGGACTTGCCTTAAAGGTTTGATCTGTGAAGACCTTTATTGAGTGCGCGAGGAAGTAGGGCCGGAGCCTCCTAGTGGAAGCGACGAGGGCCAAGGCCAGCTTCTCAAGAGCCGGATACCGAAGATCTGCTCCATGGAGGGCTCGACTTATATAATAAACTGGTCTTCGAACACCACCTTCTTCTCGGACGAGGACGGTGCTGATAGCTGCTTCTGACGCGGTGAGGTATACGAACAACTGTTCCCGTCGGACCGGCTTAGATAATATGGGAACATTGGATAGGCTTTCAGCCGAGGCGATCTCAGATGAGGCGATCAATCTCCTTCCTAAGGTGCCGGTATTCGTCAGCCAAATGGCCGGTTTCCCGATGGTACTTGTAGTACTTGCGGGAGTCCCTTCGGCGGGAATCAATCTTGATGCGCTCAGGCTGCCGAAGCATACACTTCACCTCTATGAGCATCGGGGAGGGTGGAGCAGGTAGCGGCAGATAACACCGCTGCGAATCCTGGCGCTAGTCTCGGTCCCATTCTTCCCTCCGGTATCGCTTGCGAGAGGGTTCCTGATCTTCTGGGCGAGGGCGAACCGCTGGAGGGGTAGTCGCCGATACTGCCTCGGCAGTACTCTTGCCCTTAGACATCATCAGGGCTTCCCGGTTGATGTACTTGTGGGCCCGAGACACGAGGTCCTGGAAGGTGGAGGGATGGCACTTCCCGGTAGAGCTGAGAAGCCCTTCGTCTATGCACCCGGTGATTACGGCCGAGACCGCAATCGAGCTGTCCAGGTTCGGGATTTGGGCAGCTTCGGCCCGAAACTTGGTAAAATAATCTTGGAGGGTCTCGGTCGGTCCTTGCCGAATGGTTAACAGACTGGTCGAGTTTTTGCATTGCCGGGTGGCATCGTAGAATTGGTCGATGAACAATTGGCCCAACTGGACTAGAGAGTGGATGAAATTGGGGGCCAATGTCTCGAACCAAGTCAAGGCTCTTTTTTCGAGAGTGAGGGGGAAGAGACGACAGCGGACTGCCTCAGAAACCCCTCGAACAGAGAGATAGGTATTGAACCTCTGGAAGTGGCAGACCGGATTTGTCATTCCATCATAGAGAGGGCCTTTCGGCAGTTTAAAGTTGGGAGGTACCTCAGTGGCCAGAAGCTCTGGCGAGAACAGAGTCTGCTCTAGAATGGTGCTGGCGAGAGGCGCTCCGTATGGCCGAGATACCATATGCTGCATTTCTTTCCTTATTGCCGTCAGCCGCCGGTCCAAGTCTGGGGCGGTTGAAGTAGTGACCGAATGTGCTTCAGCCTTGGTCGGATGAAACCTGGACGAAGCATAGTCTTGCTCCGTTAGGATGTGACCGGCGCGAGGGACTCGGGCAGGCGGCGCGAATGGCTCGCTGCGTGCCGTGGCGGCCTCGTCGAGGAAGGCCAGCGAGGGTGTCAGCTGCGGCCTCGTAGCTTGAGTAGGACAGAATGGGGGAGGCGGTACCTGCTGCGGGAGCTGTCCCAGTATCCCTATATGCCGGGCGATGGCAGACACCATATCTCGTAAAGGTGCCAAAGAAGTAACAGTGGCGGCCAGCGTTGCCACCTGTTGCTGAAGCTCTTCCACCCGGTTGTCCCTGGGAGTGACGGACTCCGGTATGACAGCGAGGGCAGACCTTTGAGGAAGAACAGATGGGGCACCTTCGGAGTGGAGTGGTTGTGCTGAAGTTGCTCGCGTCTCTGCCTCGTCTTGTCCAGATCCTCTGGTCACTGGACGATGAGACATGACTTCTTGCTAGTTTCCCACAGACGGCGCCACGTGACGTAGCCGAAGCTATCACGATCGGATTCCGAGACTGGAATCCGATGATGGAACCCGAAGCTGGATCGGATCGGTGAAGAGGACCGACGGGGATCCGGAACGAGGCGAGGGCGGAAACGGGGCCGATGATCCGAAGCCGAGAGGTGCCCGGGCGAGGCCGAGGCTCCTTCGGGCGAGGCGGACCAGCTGGCGCAGGGCGAGGCCGAGGCTCCTTCGGGCGAGGCGGACCAGCCGGCGAAAGGCGTCGAGACCGGAGGGAAAAGACCCGAGGTCGGCAGCCGAGAGCGACTCGGAGAGGTCGGCGAAGATTCAAACCGAAGCCCCTGTAGAAGGAGGAAAAGAAGAAGAAGCGGTCAGCAGGAGTCCCAGACTTCGGCCCTAAAGAACCCCCTCCGACGGCTAAGTTAGCTTCTGAAGAAGATTCGATTCAGAAGAGGAGGAAGAAGAAGCAGCTTTAATGCTTTTGGACTATTGTCCTTGGTCTCGAAGACAGACCTTTGGTAATAAATAGCCGTGTATTTATAGCGAAGGATAGAGGCTGCTTAATGGTGGCAACCGATATAGGACTATGTTTTGGTTTACTGATAAACCGCCATAGAGCCTAACCCTCCCACCGGAGTGGGCCGGATACGGCTACTGGGCCGAAGGTTGGGGGCCGCTGATGGGCCGGATGCCGCTTAGTGGGCTGAAGCCTACTGGGCCGAGGGCTGCTGGGCCGCTAACGGACCGAAGGCTATTGGGCCGCTGATGGTCCGAGGACCACTGGGCTGCTATTGGGCTGAGGGCTGCTGGGCCGCTAACGGGCCGAAGACTGCCAGTGGGCTTCTACTGCTACTGTTGTTGGGCTGATCTTAGTGTTGGGCTTGTTTAACGGGCCGAATCGGATTCTGCCTCATCAAGGGCAGCAGGTGGGGAAGTATGACACTAGGCACAAGCTCATTTTGAGGAGAAGATCCAGTAGATCAATGTGATATACAGTGAATGTATAACGATCAAGTTGTATTTTTGTTCTTCACGCTAAATGAATATATGCCGGTTTGTTCCTGAGAAATGCTTCCATTGCATCTCATATTTTATTATGTTCCATCATATGTCATCTTTTACTTTAGCTTTAAAGATCACCAACTCAGCTATGTTCCTGAGAAAGGCTATGGACAAAGTCTCAGTAACAATTATTAACATTTATTGGACTCGATTACTACATTGGATGCATGACCACGCCTTGAAATCCAAATTAGTGGCAGCTAACTGAACCCAATCTTCCTCCCCATTCACATATGCTAGATCTTTTGATACCAACAGCCAAGCAGTAGATTGTTACATCCCTGGAGAGAGTTCTGGCCAATATCATTCCATGGGACAATGTGTGTACACACGTCCACTTATATATAGAAGATGGAGTATAAAGGGTTTCATTCTCATGTTAATTTGATGCATTGATGCATCTGATTTCTTTTCTATCTAGAAGAAATCTAGTATGCAGCTTTTGTGCCTTAAAAGCTAGCCAACCAACAAAACCCTGTATACTAGCTTCACACAACTTCGGAAAAAATAATAGTCTGCAAATCATGAGTGGATTCTCACTTAGAACAGATTTGCTCCGCTATCTTATGCTTACTTCACATGCAAATTTCTAAATCATTGAGTGATGATAAATTTCAAAGCTAAATTCCTACTCATATACAAGGTTCACCAACTACTGACTCATCCTCCCAGATACAAGTTGTATCAAACCTCGCAAGTTCAGGCCGATTCATGTCAATTTATGATTTTTTTTCAGATATTTTATTTTATGAATAAATATGACAACTAAACTTTTAACTCTAGTGGTTTGTTAATAACAATGATTTTAAGCCAAATTTAGGTTCACCAACTACTGACTCATCCTCCCAGATACAAGTTGTATCAGACCGACTCGGTCTGACTCGCAGGTTTAGGCCGATTCAGGCCACTTTATGATTTTTTTTAAATCTTTTACTTTTATGAATAAATATGACAAATAAACTTTTAACTCTAGTGGTTTGGTTATAACAATGACTTTAAGCCAAATTTAGGAGAAATATACCCTATTAAACAATATAAATGTGTAGATTACCTATCAAATTGGAGAAAAAGGACCAATTACTTACCAAATGGAGAGAATTTCTCATTATTTACCAAATTAGAAGAAATATTTACTTAATACACAATTTAGATGAAAGCTCATAATAAACAAGTCATTATAAATGTAAATGAACCTATAACAGTGAAATATAGAACAAAACCCAAAACCCATCTGAATCGGACCAGACCACAGCAAACTGCACCTAGCTCGTCCAATACATGTGAGTTGCATAGAGTTGCGATTGAGTCGAATGGGAAGCAACGAGTCGATGCCCAGATATGTGCCGACTCGAACCATGCACACATGAACGAATGCGTCATGTTTGTGTGTTGGGGAGTCGGGGAGGAATGGACATTGAACAACTTGGAAAATTTATTAAGCCAAATTATGTGTAAATTTTAGAAAACAGTAACCTTAGATTCAAAGCAGGAACATTAGTCTCTTTGCATGTACAATTAAATGACTTACAATGCCATGCCAATCTGCACGGTAGACCTCCACGTATGAGCCTAGACAAAAAAATGCATCAGTAAATACATATTAGCTACTACTAGAGTACCCAATTAAAAACAAAAATACAATTCCATTTTGTGTCAAAAAGAATATGAGTTCAAATTATTCCCACATAACAGTTAGGCATGCTGATCATGGCCTAAGCAATAATCACTACCATAGAATCACACATTCACCTCCCCAATGCACTCAACAGTTGTGATGTACGCTAAAGCTTAAGCTCCTTTGCAGGGCATTCTCTTGATATAAAACATCAAATAGTTCCCAAGTCAGAAAATTTTAGACTTTTGAATTGGTTGGTCATCCACAAGTTGAAGAGAATTGCATAGCGCAGCGCCCCCATAAAGTTTATGGTATCATTATCAAGAAAAGGAGGAAACAAACTTAGAGATCACTCGCATAATCTTCAAAAAATCTTGCAAAAAGAAGCAGATCTCCATATCTTGATTTGTAGAATAAGAACATTAGAGAAACCACTCAAAACACAGTGGCACATTATATGACGATACACCATGGTTGAATAGAGCAATACTTCTAACAAAGCTCCTAAAATGGGACCCCGACAACAGTTGCAAAGGGTTCTTGCACATCCACCAACCTCTACATCAGGGTGTCACAACAACAGGAGGGAGCACTTGGCATGCTTTCTACTTACAGGGTGCAAAGATGGGATGCTCCTCGATCTTTTTAATCAGATCTACTTACAGGGACCTTACATGTAGGGCACCTAGCATCAATTCTACACGCATGTTTGGTCTCTTAAAAGTTCTCTTAGGGTCAGGGTTTTTCAATAGAGAATTTCTCTTCAGAGCTTGCCCATAGGGCTGGCAATGAATTAAGCCAAGCCGAGCTTTGTCACGCTCGAGTTCGACTCATTAAAAAATTCCCGATCTTGAGCCGAGCCTGAGCCTCACTTCATGCTCCAAGCTAAGCTCGAGTTCGATCCTCCTCAGCAAGCTTGACATGTTTAATTATTTGGTCAGCCCAAACTTTAACTATAAGAGCCCACCCACTTTAGACGGCCCGAACCTATTAACTTTGGATAGGCCAAGAGCGTGGCAGTAAGGTAGCAGAAAGTGGGAGTAAGGTAGGTTTAATTTATAGGAAAACTAGAGGGGTGCATAAAAGCTACTAGATGATATCGGACTAAACTCTTTAGAGTTGCACCCCACCCGCCTGCCTTCACAGGTGTAACAGTTGGCAGCTTTGTCTTGAAGAGCTTTAGTCTAGTATCGAGTATTTAAAAAAAGTTTAGGGCCTTATATTCTTCCCAGTTGTCAAACGTGTGGAGTCGACACAGAGAACGGACGTCATGGGATCGTTTCAAAATATGTAATAATTTATTTTGACACGAGTCGACTCGCGAGTTGACCGAGCCGAGCTCCGACGAACTCGGGCTCGGCTTGTTTACATGAACGAGATATCTCTTGGACTCAGGCTTGGCTCGTTTGGATGAACAAGTGGAGCCGAGCCCGATAGCTCGCAAGAGGCTCGGCTCATTGCCAGTCCTAGTTGCCACCTGTGATAGGCTAGTCCAGTTTGTGGGTGGAGCACACACAAAGTGCCATTTATGTGGGGAGGAGGATGAATCCCTCGATCATTTGCTTTCGTTGTGTCCATTCGCTCAAGAGATGTGGCAGCTGTAATTAGATAAACATAGTATTCAAAGGGGTTCTTGTCTTCGATTGATACAAGGGACAGCCTTCTCCTCGCCTGAAGTAGGCATTATATGGCCCAAGAGGATATGAAGATGTGGTAGCTGATTCTACATGTGACTCTATTGGCAAGATGATGCGAAAGGAACATGAGCATTTTTCAAGCATGAAGCATTGATTCTAGGGTGTCTTGCCTATTTTGTTTGGAGTGGAGATCTAACTTTGTAATGTGAATTCTTCTTCCCTTTTTGTTCTTTTAAGAGTAGACTGAGCGCTGCACCACTTCAGTACTTTATGTATAGAGGGAATTCTGAAGGTTTTTGTCCAACTTGCTACTGAGATATTGTCAAGCTGCCCTCCAATTTGATGGCTTCAACTACTTATTAAAAATAGCAAATATTATCTATGTTAAACTTAGAAAGCAAAATAGTAGTAGCAAATTACCTGAAAGGAGATTCATTAAAGTCTGAGCATTGCTAAACTGCCAACAATTTGATGCGTTCTACTTACTAGGACAAATTTTATGTTAAAGTTAGAAACCAAAGGAGGAGAAGGAATGTATCACTTTACTTGAGAGGAGATTCATTGAAGTCTAAGTTGTTACTCAGTTATTATCAACTTGTCCTCAATTTGATGCCTCTTATTTACTAGGAACTATAAATCTTATGTTAATGTTAGATAAGGAATAACAAGAATGTATCACCTTACCTTAGAAGAGAGTCATCAAAATCTGAGTTGCTACTGAGCTAAAACATGACAGATCATCATGAAGATTTTATGTGCATCTAGAGAATGGCACCAGGTCAGCACCAGTGTGGAAAATAAACTTAAAACAACACGTATCTCTGAGAAATTCAATCAAATCAAGGTAGATTTTTCAATTGGCCTTTTATAAATTTATCCACATTAAAAATGCATATTTGACACACAATGGCACTTTTCAGTGGCAAATTCAACTAAGGAGGGATCTTAAAAAGGCTGAAGAGGTGGAATACATTTCTCTATTGCATACTTTGCTAGAGCAAAAATTTAGGTAGATGGCCATGATCAAATTCTTTGGGCAGATAAGAACGGTATGTTTTCTGTAAAGTCCTATAAATTAACGGAAGGGAGCCTAAGATCTTTACGTGGATGTACCACTACGCTGCAAGATGTATACTGGTGACACACGTAGGATACGTATGTTATTATGAATGAATACTGGTGACACACATATGTTATTTATAAAACTCTACTAGATCATCTTATTATGATGAACTAGTGTGTTTGATATCTTGTCACATGTCGTTTGCATACATGTAATTAATCTAGTTTAGTATAAGGTGGATCAAATTCAGAAAAATTAACTAGAGTTACAAGGATAATTAACTTTATCAGGACATCATGTGTTGGCCGACTACACATCATTTATATGTCATTGTAGCCTTTCATTGAGCGCCTCTTCAATATATGGATGATGTTTATCTTTTATGCATTGGCATACCCATACACGTGTCGTGTGCATGCGCACGAATGAGTCATACTTAATTACTAGACTAATTCATTTTGTTATTAGGACATAAGTTTTGCCGCAGAAAACATAGTAGTGGTTACAACTATAAGTAATATAACCTTGAATAATATTTGAAAAGGCCAAAATTAGAATGAAACTAAAACTCGTTCAAATCCGATCAACTTTTAAAACAATAATAATGTTAAGTTTTCTGCAAAGTCTTATAAATTAACGGAAGGGAGTCAGACAGCTTTCAAACATTTTAAGGTCATATGGAAAGCGAAGTCACCATTGAAAGTTAGAAGTTTTATCTAGCTGGTACACAAGAATGCATTATTACTAAAGTTTATACAGGAGTAAATGGTGCACTGATGGCGATGAAGCTTGTATTATGTGTGGAACTGACAAGGAAGATGTTGACCACTTGTTTAACGCACGCCCACTCAGTAAAGAAATTTGTATTAGTATGGGCAGATTATTTGAATTTTATCTCTCATTCCAAAATATGCAGGACAAGTGGAAGTGCTTTTAAAGGATGAAGTCTACAATAGACAATAGTAATTGCAGAACAATCCTTCATATCTTGTTGCATGCTATCTATTGGAGTATATTCGATTACTTGTTATTTATTTTATTTACAACTATAGTCACCATATTCCTGGCATTTCTACTAAGGCTTGGGTGAAAGAATTGCACTATTTATATTTATTGTTTTAATAAAGTTGGTGGTATAGTCCACTTTTCATCAGAAAAAAAAAAGAGAATTACATTTTAATCTCGCAAACTAATTTATATCCCTCGCAAAACACAATCAACCTTGTACCATTATATACTTAGGCCCACAATATTAATTCCCTACCAGTCTACTTTTATGTTTAAACTTTAATTAAACAATAAATCATTATAGTTACTTATATAAAAGTTAATATCTAAATTGATAAGAAGATAAATTCATTCATCTTCTAACTAACCAAAAACTCAAAATCAAAAGAGCAGGAATGTATCACCTTATCTGAAAGGAGATTCATCAAACTTAGAGTTGTTGCTATGATTTGATGATGCCTTCTACTTACTAAGAACTACAAATCTTATGTTAATGTTAGAAACCAAAGGAGGAGAAAGAATCCTTATGGAAACGGCAATTCACTGAAGTCCGAGTTACTGCTGAGATATCATCGAGCTATCCCTAATTTGATGCCTCCAACTTACTAATAACTATAAATCTTTATATTAAAGTTAGAAACCAAAGGAGGAGCAAGACTGTATCACCTTACCTGAAAGGAGATTCAACGAAATTCAAGTTGCTACTAAGATATTCTTGAGTGCCGCCCAATTTGATGCCTCCAACTGCTTACTAAAAACTGCAGATCTTATCGATGAAAAGGTTTGATAGAAACCAAAGGAGGAGCAGGAATGCATCACTTTACCTGAAAGGGATTCTTAGAAGTCTAAGTTGCTACTGAGATATTGTCGAGCTACTCCCAATTTGATGTCGCCTACTTACTATAAACTACAATTCTTATGTAAAGTTAGAAAGCAAAGAAGCAGGTATGTATCATCCTACCTGAAAAGAGATCCATTGAAGTCTAACTGGCTGCTGCGATATAGTCGAGCTGCCCCCAATTCAATGCCTTCGATTTACTAGAAACTAAAATTATATGTTACCGTTAGAAACCAAGAGAGGACAAGGAATGTATCCCTTACCTGAAAGGAGATTCATCAAAGTTCGAATTGTTGCTGAGATTTTGTCAAATGGTCCCCAATTTGATGCCTCCTACTTACTAAGAACTACAAATTATAATTAGAAAGCAAATGAGGAGTATGCATGTATCTGTTTACCTAAAAGGAGATTCATCGAAAACTAAACTAATGTTGATATCTTCAAGAGCTGCCCACGATTTGCTGCCTTCAACTGCTAGCAAATAATTGCAATCTTATCTATGTTAAAAGTTAAAAAGCAAAGGAGGAGTAAAAATATATATTACCTTATCTGAAAGGAGATTCACCGAAGTCTGAGTTACCACTAAGATATTGTCAAGCGGCCACTAATTTGATGCCTCTTACATACTTGGAACTATAAATCTTATGTTAAATTAGAAATCAAATGTGAAGTTGGAACATATCGCCTTACTTGAAAGGAGATTCATAGAAATCCGCATTTTCACTAAGATATTGTCAAACTATCCTCAATTTGATGCCTCCAACTACTAAAAATTACAAATCTAGTTTATATTAAAGTTAGAAACCAAAGGAGGAGGAGGAATGCATCACCTTACCAGAAAAGAGATTCTTCGAAGTGTGAGTTACTACTAAGATATTATCGAGCTGCTCCCTCCGCCCAAATTTGATGCCTCCCGCTTACTTATTAAGAATTCCAAAGCTTATATTAAAGTTAAAGACTAAAGGAGTAGGAATGCGTCACCTTACCTAAAAGGAGACTCATTGAAGTCCGATTTACTGTTGACATATGTCAAGTTGCCCCCCAATTTGATGGCTTCAACTACTTATTATAAAACCGCAAATATTGTTTATGTTAAATTTCTAGCCAAATCTCAATTGTTGTGGTTATCCATACAATTTCTCCCTTTAAGATACATGGTTTCATTCTCTATGTGAAGAATCTAGTGCCTAGATACCTAAGGCATAAAGTGTCTAATGAAGTGTACATGACTAGGATGCAACAAGGTTATGCTTAGTACTGCCAGAAGAAGACAAAACAAAGACAACGAGACAAGATGACTTTCCAAGAATACATTGTCAAATCAGAGGCCACTAAGCAAAGGACTTGGGAGATAGGCACAACCTTTGCTCTGACATGTCTAGACAAATTCTTTCAATTCTGAGTCATTATACCATCTCCGCATTATTTTTGTTTCCTATCTATTGTATCTCCTCAAACACACTTTGTAAATCAATTTTGGAATCCAATATTATCTATCTCATTGCATTCTCCTATCTTAGTGCCTCTCTTTCATTTGTTCTATGTATGTGATAATCTTTTCATGTAAATGACAAAAATGAGGAGAAATAAACTATCCAACATTCTTTTTTAACTACATTTGCATATAGAAGAAATAAATTGTACACTTGTTTCAGTTCTAACAATTTTATTTGTGTTTTTTTTGTTTCTTTAGCTTTGATATCCATTTTGTTTCCTTGTATGATTGAATTGCTTCTGGTAGTGGTTTTATTTAGTCGGTAGTGCTGCCATTTGATTTCTAAAAGTCTAACTTGCTACTAAGATATCGTTGAGCTACCCTTAACTTTATGGCCCCTACTTACTAAGAACTATAAATATTTACGTTTAAGTTATAAGTCAAAGGAGGAGCAAGACAATATCACCTTGCTTGAAAGGAGATTCATCCAAATCCGAGTTGCTACTGAGATATCATCGAGCTACCCCGATTTGATGTCTCCAAGTGCTTAATAAAAATTACAAATCTTATTATCTATGCAAAGGTTAAAAACCAAAGAAAAAGCAGGAATCTATCACCTTACTTGAAAGGAGATTCTTCGAAGTTTGAGTTGCTACTTAGATTTTGTCAAACTGCCCCCAATTTGATGCCTCCTACAGACTGGCAGCTACAAATCTTTTGCTAAGGTTAGAAACCAAAAGAGGAGCAAGAATGTATCACCTTACTTGAAAGGAGATTCATCGATGTTCAAGTTGCTACTAATATTTTGTTGAGTTGCACCCAATCTGATGACTGTAATTACTTTCTAAAAGCTACAAATCATATATATATTAAAGTTAGATGAAACCAAAGGAGCAGAAATGTATGATCTTATTCGAAAGGGGATTATTGAAGGTCAAGTTGCGACTGAGACTTTAGCGAGTTGCACCCAATTTAATGATTGCAACTACCTATTAAAAGGTGTACATCTTATACATGTTAAAGTTAGATACAAAAGGAGGAGCAAGAATGTATCATCTTACTGAGATATTGTCGAGTTGCTCCTAATTCAATGCCTTCTACTTACTAGAAACTACAAATTTTACGCGAATGTATCACCTTACTTGAAAGGAGATTCATCGAAGTCCGAGTCGCTACTTAGATTTTGTCAAGCTGCCCCCAACTTAATGCCTCCTACTTACTAGAAATCAAAAGAGGAGCAAAAATGTATTAGCATAGTTGAAAGGAGATTCATTGAAATTTGACTGGCTGCAAAGATATTGTCGATCTGCCAACGATTTGATATCTCCAACTACTTATTAAAAACTGCAAATCTTATCTATGCTAAAGTTAGAATCTAAGGGAGGAGAAGGAATGCATCATCTTACCTGAAAGGAGATTCATCGAAGTTCGAATTGCTACTGAGCTTTTGTTGAGTTGCCCCCAATTTGACGCCTCTTACTTACAAGGAACTAAATATTATGTTAAAGTTAGAAATCAAAAGTGGAGCAAGAATATATTATCTTACCAGAAAGGAGAATCATCAAAATTTGAGTTGTTGCTTAGATATTGTCAAGTTGCCCCCGATTTGATGCCACCAACTATTTACTAAAAATTACAAATCTTTTATGTTAAAGTTAGAAAGCAAAGCAACAGCAAAAATGTATCGCTTTACTTGAAAGTAGATTCATCGAACACCAATTTACTGCCAAGATAATCTTGAATTGTCCCCTAATTTGATGGCTCCAACGAATTATTAAAGACTACAAATATTATCTATTTGAGTTAGAAAGTAAAGGAGAAGTAAGAATCTAAGACCTTGCTTGAAACGAGATTCATTGAAGTTCGAGTTCATCTTGAGATATTGTTGAGCTGCCCCAAATATGAAGTCTTCCACTTACTAGGAACTATCAAATCTTACGGCAAAATTAAAGAAACCAAAAGAGGACCTATATCACCTTTCTAAGAGGAGATTCATCGAAGTCCAAGTTGACGCTAAGATATTGCCGAGTTGCCACCAATTTGATGCCTCCTTCTAACTAGGATCTACAAATCTTATTACGTTAAAGTTCGAAGCCGAATGAGGAGTAGGAATGTATCACTTTACCTGAAAGGATATTCATCAAAATCAGAGATGCTACTGAGATATTGTCGAATTGTCCCGATTGGAGGCCTTCTACATACTAGGAACTACAAATCATATGTTCAAGTTGGAAACCAAAAGAGGAGCATGAATGTATCACCTCTGATAAGTGATTCATCCAAGTCCAAGTTGTTGCTGAGATATTGTCGACCCGCCTCCAATTTGATGCCTCCTACTTACTAGGAACTACAATCTTATGTTAAGGCTAGAAACCAAAAGAGAAGCAAGAACGTTATCACCTTACCTAAAAGGAGATCCATCAAAATCCAAACTACTACTAAGATATTACCAAGCTACTCCCACTTTAATGCCTCCAGCTACCTTCTAAAAATTGCAAATCTTATCTATATTAAAGATAGAAACCAAAGGAGGAGAAGGCATGTATTACCTTACCAAAAGGAGATTCATTGAAGTTTGAGTTAATGCTAAGATAGTGTCAAGTTGCCCCCAATTTGAGGCTCACACATCATTCACCCACTCCAAGTTGGTTTGGAGCCTTAGAGGTCAACACCGTGAACTAAACTAATTATGGCTTCAAAAGGGTTCCATAATAAGAATATTCGAATAATATGAGATCTAGTGTCATCATTTCAAGTAATCATTCTTTCACAAGGATAACATTTATTAAGCAGTTCTTTATATCGCTCAATTTTCTCACGACTTTCTCTACATCTTCTTGATTCTTAACTCATATGCATATGCCATTTATCATCGTATTGCATTAGAATGCAAGGACATGAGAATTACAATTTTAATCTAGCAAACTTATGTATATCCTACACAAAAGCACAATTAACCTTGCATTATATATCAAGGCCTATAATATTAATTACATATATTGTTAAACGATCAGTCTACTTTTTCATTTAAATTTTAATCAAACAATCTAATCATTCTAGCTCACAATAAAAATTAACATCTAAACTAATTAGAAAATCAAAAGCAAAGGAGCTGAAATTTATTACATTATATGAAATATGGAACCGTCCCGCATTTCATCCGAGTGGGTGGTGTATGAGGCAGTTTCTCCATGTGTACGCCAGCTCACATATGTTCTCGTTTTTTGTTACTTGTTTTAAAACATAAACCCTATGCTTAAGATTTAACAGTCTCTGATACTGTATGTTGCCAGCACACACACACACACACAGAGAATAAGCTCTACACGGGTTTTATACTCACTACCAGTGTGCCACTCGTTTTTTATGAGGGCAGCAGATGGGGAAGCATGACACTAGGCACAAGTTCATTTTGAGGAGAAGATCAGTAGATCAGTGTGATATACAGTGACTGTATAACGATCAAGTTGTATTTTTGTTCTTCATGTTAAATGAATATATGTCGGTTTGTTCCTGAGAAATGCTTCCATTGCATCTCATATTTTATTATGTTCCATCATATCTCATCTTTTACTTTAGCCTTGAAGGTCACCAACTTCAGTTGTGCTCCTGAGAAAGGCTACAGTCAAAGTCTCAGTAACAATTAATAACATTTATTGGAAACGATTACTACACTGGATGCATGACCATGCCATGAAATCCAAATTAGTGGCAATTAATTGATCCCAATCTTGACTGTCCATAAATTGAAATCCAAATTTGAAAGGCAACTAACTGATCCCGATCTTTACTGTAAGCCAAATTAGGTACCTAGGGAAAACTTTTCCAAATCGGTTGCTTAAAAACATAAAAGGCTAAAAACTAACAAAAAGGAAAAAAGGAAGAAAATAGCATCATCTGGGTCCTCTTTCGCCCCATTCACATCTGCCAGATCTTTTGATACCAGCAGCCAAGCAATAGATTGTTCCATCCACCAGTCTCTACATCAAGGTGTCACAACAACAGGAGGGGGCACCTAGCATGCTTTCCACTTACAAGATGCAAAGATGGGAAGCTCCTCGATCTTTTTAATCAGATCTACTTACAAGATCCTTACATGTGGGGCACCTAGCATTTATTCTACACGCTTGTTTGGTCCCCTAAAAGTTCTCTCAGGGTCAAGGTTCTTCAATGGAGAATTTCTCTTCAGAGGTTGCCCATAGGGCTGGCAATGAATTGAGCCGAGCTGAGATTTGTTGCGCTCGAGCTCGGCTCATTAGAAAATTCTCGATCTCGAGCCGAGCCTGAGCCTCACTTGAATCTCCAAGCTAATCTCGAGCTCGGGCTCGAATGAAACCCCATCGAACTTGAGCCGAGCCCGAGCCGAGCTCATTTGAGATGGGCCTTCCTCAGCCAGCTTGACATGCTTAATTTAAGTTATTATAGAGCCAATGATTTGGTCAGCCCAAATAACATTTTAACTATAAAAGCCCACCCACTTTGGACGGCCCAAACCCATTAACTTTGGCTAGGCCAAGAGCGTGGCAGTAAGGTAGCAGAAAGTGGCAGTGAGGTAGGTTAATTTATAAGAAAACTTAAGGGGGTCTATAAAAGCTACTAGCCGATATCGGACTAAACTCATGAGAGCTGCACCCCACCCACCTGCCTTCACGGGTGTAACAGCTGACAGCTTTGTCTTGAAGCTCTTTAGTCTGGCATCGAGTATTAAAAAAAGTTTAGGGCCTTATATTCTTCCGAGTTGTCAAAACGTGCGGAGTCGACACAGTGAGCGGACGTCTTGGGTGTTTGGATCTGGGCGGGATGCAAAGAACGCAGCAGAAACAATTATGAATTATCCCACCCGATGCCCTCAGATCCATTTCGGAACCAAAGCGGTAAATCGAAAAACTGGATTGTGATCACATCACCATGCGCGGATTAGAATCTGCGACCGTGTCTGTCCCGTCGAGGCGATGTCGCTAGCCACAGAAGCGTCTGGCCTACAACGGTATACACGCGATCCTCCGTGATGGTTCATCCTCACTCATTCGTCCAGATCAGCACGCTCGCTAAGGAATCTTCGCCGCAACAACATCAAGAACGCGCGGACTGAATTCCTGACTTTCGGAATTTACACGCGGTGGAGACGGGAAGACACCCGATGCCCTGAGAGGGGCCCCCAGAGGAGGAGAGAGAGAGGGGAGGCAGCCAGCCTTAAGAGCTACTAGAGCTTGGCCCAGGATTTCTTAACAGTTTGTATTTATATTAAGTCAAAGTCCCCGAATTAATATAAATCCCACTTTAATACCACCGGCTGAGAATCAATATGCGTGTAACCCTCTAAGCCCGTTAACCAGGCCAGTTTTTAGACCGTTAAGTCCAATAGCATTTTATTGACTTAAATTAATATCTAATATTTACTTAATTACTTAACCGAATTAACATCTCATGTAAATTCGACCGGACTTACGATTAAGTTGGGTGGCAAGCAACACCGCATGATCCCGGAAGGTAATGGTGTTCAGTAATCCAATCATGGAACCTATTCGTCTACAGTTACCGCATGGCTATAATCTTTCATTCGCATAATGCTCTCGAGTCGACCTAGGGTGTGGTCAATTGTCAAACCCTAGACAGTCCACTCACTTAGATTAAATTCCACTGTACAACATCAGAAAATACCTTTCATTATATTGTGCAAGCTCCGGCCAAAGACTCCTGCGGATCTATTCTAAAACATTCTCTATCCAGTTACCTGAGACTGAATGATCTTCTATTGAACACACAATCACCTTCGAAAGTCTTCCACTGGACCCAATCTTTGACTATTAGAAATCCCATGGATTGGAATTCATAAGCCAAGGTCAAAGTCCAAAAGTCCACCGATTGGATGCCTTTAGTGTCTCAAGTCAAAGGATCAACCACGCCACTGTGACGATGAATCAAGTCGGTTGCCAATCAGGTAAATTACCATTCAGCAATTCATATCGGATCGGTTCAGTGAACTCATTCCCCAATGAGCACCTACAGGTTTACCATAGTGTCTCAACACAAGTGACTAATGAGATCAATCACTCTCATTAAATGAGTTGGAATAATCTGTACTAGTCATATCGGATGTTTGATGTCCTTCTCAAACATCATACGACTAAAAACAATTAAGAATATCTGTTTATAAGCCATCAGTCTCATTATTATGATCTCATCATAGTCCGATAACTATTGCACACATTCATAGACTTCATTATGCGTAATTATTAATATGCCAAGCTACATAATAAAATAAATGCCATTAGATTAAAATAGGTGTTGTAAGATTGGCTTTGAGGATACCTATATCCATCATTGGGGTCATTTCAAAATATGTAATAATTTGTTTTAGTAAGAGTCGACTTGCGAGTTGACCGAGCCGAGCTCGGCCGAACTCGGGCTCGGTTCGTTTACATGAACGAGCTATCTCTTGGACTCGGGCTTTATGTGGGGAGGAGGATGAATCCCTCGATCATTTGCTTTGGTTGTGTCCATTCGCTCAAGACATGTGGCAGCTGTAATTAGATAAACATAGTATTTATAGGGGTTCTTGTCTTCGATTGATATAAGGGACAACCTTCTCCTCGCCTGAAGTATGCATTATATGGCCCAGGAGGATATGAAGATGTGGTAGCTAATTCTACATGTGATTCTGTGGGCAAGATGGGGTGAAAGGAACATGAGGATTTTTCAAGCATGAAGCATTGATTCTTGGGTGTCTTGCCTCTTTTGTTTGTCGGAAGGTTATGGACTGGGGATCTGACTTTGTAATGTGAATTCTTCTTCCTTTTTTGTTCTTTTGGGAGTAGATTGAGCATTGCACCACTTCAGTACTTTATGTATAAAGGGAACTCTGAAGGTTTTTGTCCAACTTGCTACTGAGATATTGTCTAGCTACCCTCCAATTTGATGCCTTCAACTACTTATTAAAAATAGCAAACATTATCTATGTTAAAATTAGAAAGCAAAGGAGTAATAGCAAATTACCTGAAAGGAGATTCATCAAAGTCTGAGCATTGCTGAACTGCTACCAATTTGATGCGGTCTACTTACTAGGACAATTTTTACGTTAAAGTTAGAAACCAAAGCAGGAGAAGAAATGTATCACTTTACTTGAAAGGAGATTTAATGAAGTCTAAGTTGTTACTCAGTTATTATCAACTTGTCCTCAATTTGATGCCTCTTACTGACTAGGAACTATAAATCTTATGTTAAAGTTAGATAAGGAATAACATGAATGCAACACCTTACCTTAAAGGAGAGTCATCAAAATTTGAGTTGTGTTGAGCTAAAATTATGATATTGCTTAGTAAAACACAAAGATATGAATACACTGGCTCTCTATTTTGTCAACTAGAACTGTCAACGACTTGGAGACGGAAATGGAAATGGCACCTTTCGCTTCCGTTTCCTTAAAGTTTTTTCAGAGATAGAAGCTGAGACGAAGTGAGTGTTTCCACTTTTGCATCCATTTATGCTTTTAAATTGGAAATTAGAAACCAAAACGGAAGTTTTCGCTATCATTATTAAAAAAACTAATTAAAATCATTGTTACTATTCACTTTTCGATAAACTTCCTTCTAGTAATTTAAAATTTTAAACCTATAAAGTTTTAATATATGTAAAAATTAACAATCTATAAATTTTGAATTTTGAGATCTACTATGTCGATATAAATTTACATATGAATATACCCAAACGTGTGCCATAGCATCATATTAAAATTTTAAGAAGTTTCCAACCTCTTACTGTGGTCTTACTTTTGTCAAAGTGTCAAGAGATATTCTAACTACATATGTGTATATATATATATGTGTGTGTGTGTGTGTGGATGGATGTATAACGTACATGATCATTCGGAATCGAAAACGGGTTAGAGGATGTGAAAATGAGTGTTTCAATTTTTTATTCCTATAATTATCAAAAATCCATTTTCGTTTCCTATAAATTAATGGAGGATCTTTGACGGAGTTCCCTATCCATTAACAAAAACGAAAACAAAGCGGAAAATCAGAACTCAGGTATCCATTAACAGCCCTAATGTCAACTAGTGTGTTAAAACTTCTATTGTAAATCAACTGATTAACATGAGTTGAAATGCAAACTTAATGTGAAGTTCCAACTGAGAATCACTTATCAAGAACCAAAAATCTCATCTCCGCCTAAAACAAGAAACACTTATAATACCCTCAAATAATTCATAAAGAGCCTAGCCATACAGTACGGCCAGTACTATGAACAAAACTAATTATGGCTTCAAAAGGGTTCTACTCAGACAATATAGGATGGGGTGTTGATCATTTTAAGGCAATCATACTTTTGTAAGGATAACACATATCAAGAAGTTGATTATGTGACTCAATTTTTTCAAGACCTTCTCTTCATCTTGTTGATTCTTATCTCGCATATATGTAATGTCATTCATCATCATCATAGTCTTAAAATGTAAAGTTATGAGCATTACAATTTTAATCTCGCAAAATTATTTATATCCTTCACGAAACCTAATAAATCTCATTGCATTATATATTCTAGGCCCACAATATTAATTCCCTATCGGTCTACTTTAACGTTTAAAATTTAATTAAGCAATCTAGTCATTCTAGTTTATTAATTGATAGAAAGATAATTCATTGATCGTTTAACTAATCAGAAACTCAAAATCGAAAGACTAGGAATAAATCAGTTTACCTGAAAGGAGATTCATCAAAGTATGAGTTACTGCTGAGATTTAATGATGCCTTCTACTTACTAGGAACTACAAATCTTATGTTAAAATACAAATCAAAGGAGGAGAAGGAATGTATCACCTTACTAGAATGAAAATTCATTGAAGTCCGAGTTGCTGCTGAGATATTATCGTGATGTCTTCTACTTACTAAGAACTAATTTTATGTTAAAGAAACCAAAAGAAGAGCAAGAATGTATCACCTTATTTAAAAGAAGATTCATCGCAATCTAAGATGCTGCTGAAATATTGTCGAGCAGCCCCCAAATTTGATATGTTAAAGAAACTACAAATCTTTTTTAATGTAAATATTAGAAACCAAATGAGGAGTACGAATGTTTCACCTTACCTGAAAGAAGATTCTTAGAAGTTTGAGTCCAACTTGATGCCTCCTACTTACTAAGAGCTACAAATCTTCTCTTAAAGTTAGAAATCAAAGGAGAAGTAAGAATGTATCAACTTTTACCTGAATGGAGATTCATCAAAGTCCGAGTTGCTATTGAGATTTTGTCGAGTAGCCCCCTAATTTGATGATTGCAACTACTTACTAAAAATTGTAAATCTTATCTACATTAAAGTTAGAAACCAAAAGAGGAGTAGAATGTATTATCTTACCTGAAAGGAGATTCTTCGAAGTTTAAGTTGCCGCTAAGATATTATGGAGCTGCCCTTAATCCACATACTACTAGGAACTATGAATCTTAGGTTAAAGTTAGAATAAGGAGCAAGAGGAGCGTATCACCTTACCTGAAATCGAAGTCCAACTTACTACTGAGATATTGTCGAGCAACCCTCTAATTTGATGGATTTAACTACTTATTAAAAACAACAAATATTATCTATATTAAACTTAGAAAGCAAAAGAGTAGTAACAAATTACCTGAAAGGAGATTCATTAAAGTCTGAACATTGTTGAACTGCCACCAATTTGATGCGTTCTACTTACTAGGACAAATTTTATGTTAAAGTTAGAAACCAAAGGAGGAGAAGGAATGTATCACTTTACTTGAAAGGATATTCATTGAAGTCTAAGTTGTTACTCAGTTACTATCAACTTGTCCTCAATTTGATGTCTCCTACTTACTGGGAACTACAAATCTTATGTTAGATAAGCAATAACATTAATGTATCAACTTACCTTAAAGGAGTCATTTAAATCTAAGTTGTTACTGAGCTAAAACATGACAGATCATCATGAAGATTTTATGTGAATCTAGAGAATGATACCATGTTGGCACCAGCGTGGAAAATATACTTAAAACAACAAGTATCTTTGAGAATTCAATCAAGTCAAGGTAGATTTTTCAATTGGCCTTTTATAAATTTATCCACATTAGAGATGCATATTCGACACATAATGGCACTTTTCAGTGGCAAATTTAGCTAAGGAGGGATCTTAAAAAGGCTGAAGAGGTGGAATACATTTCTCTATTGCATACTTTGTTAGAGCGCATATTTAAGTGGATGGTCATGATCAAATTCTTTCGGCAAATAACAACGGTACGCTTTCTGTAAAGTCCTTCTATAAATTAACAGAAGGGAGCCCAGGATCCCTGTGTGGACGTACACTGCATGCATGCTACATACCACAACGATGCAAGATGTATACTGGTGACACACGTAGGATACGTATGTTATTATGAATGAATACTGGTGACACACGTATGTTATTTATAAAACTCTACTATATCATCTTATTATGATGAACTAGTGTGTTTGATATCATGTCACATGTCGTTTGCATGCATGTAATTAATCTAGTTTAGTATAAGGGGGTCAAATTCATAAAAATTAACTAGACTTACAAGGATAATTAACTTTATCAGGACATCATGCGTTGGCCGACTACACATCATTTATGTCATTGTAGTGTTTCATTGACCGCTTCTTCAATATATAAATGATTGTTTATCTTTTATGTATTGGCATACCCATGCACATGTCGTGTGCATGCGCATGAATGAGTTATACTAAATTACTATAGTAATTCATTTTGTTATTAGGACATAACTTTTGCCGCAGAAAGCATCGTAGTGGTTACAGCTATAAGTAATATAACCTTGAATAATATTTGAAAAGGCTAAAATCGGAACTGAAACTAAAACTCGTTCAAATCTGATCAACCTTTAAAAGAATAATAATGGTATGTTTTCTGCAAAGTCCTTCTATAAATTAACGGGAGGGAGTCATATAGCTTTCAAGCATTTTGAGGTCATATGGAAAGCAAAGTCACCATTGAAAGATAGAAGTTTTATCTAGCTGGTACATAAGAATGCAGTATTACTAAAGTTTATATAAGAGTAAATGGTGCACTAATGACGATGAAGCTTGTATTATGCGTAGAATTGACAAGGAAGATGTTGACCACTTGTTTATCGCACGCCCACTCAGTAAAGAAATTTAGATTAGTATGGGCAGATTATTTGAATTTTATCTCTCATTCCAGAATATACAAGATAAGTGGAAGTGCTTTTAAAGGATGAACTCTACAATGGACAAAAGAAATCGCAGAACAATCCTTCAAATCATGTTGCATGCTATCTATTGGAGTATATTCAGTTACTCGTCATTTCTTTTATTTACAACCACAGTCGCCATATTCTTGGCATTTCTGCTAAGGCTTGGGTGAAAGAATTGCACTATCTCTATTTATTGTTTTAATAAAGTTGGTGGTATCGTCCACTTTTCATCAGAACAAAAAAGGAGCATTACAATAACCATAAATCTTTATATTAAAGTTAGAAACCAAAGGAGGAGCAAGACTGTATCACCTTATCTGAAAGGAGATTCAACGAAATTCGAGTTGTTGTTAAGATATTCTTGAGCCCCGCCCAATTTGATGCCTCCAACTACTTACTAAAAACTGCACATCTTGTCGATGTAAAGGTTTGATAGAAACCAAAGGAGGAGCATGAATGCATCACCTTACCTAAAAGGGATTCTTAGAAGTCTAAGTTGCTACTGAGATATTGTCAAGCTGCACCCAATTTGATGCCGCCTGCTTACTACAAACTACAATTCTTATGTAAAGTTAGAAAGCAAAGGACCAGGAATGTATCATCCTACCTGAAAGGAGATCCATCGAAGTCTAACTGGCTGCTGCGATATAGTCGAGCTGCCCCCAATTCAATGCCTTTGACTTACTAGAAACTAAAAACATATGTTAATGTTAGAAACCAAGGGAGGAGAAACAATGTATCCTTTACCGAAATGGAGATTCATCAAAGTTCGAGTTGTTGCTGAGATTTTGTCAAGTGGCTCCCAATTTGATGCCTCCTACTTACTAAGAACTACAATTTAAAGTTAGAAAGCAAAAGAGGAGTATGCATGTATCTGCTTACCTGAAAGGAGATTCATCGAAAACTAAACTATTGTTGATATCTTGTAGAGCTGCCCACGATTTGGTACCTTCAACTGCTTGCTAATAACTACAAATCTTATCTATGTTAAAAGTTAGAAAGCAAAGGAGGAGCGGAAATATATATTACCTTACCTGAAAGGAGATGAATCGAAGTCTAAGTTGCTGCTAAGATATTGTCAAGCGGCCACTAATTTGATGCCTCTTACTTGGAACTACAAATCTTAGTTAAATTAGAAACCAAAGGAGGAGTTGGAACATATTGCCTTACTTGAAAGGAGATTCATGGAAATCCGAGTTATTACTAAGATATTGTCAAATTATTCTCGATTTCATGCCTCCAACTACTTACTAAAAACTACAAATCTAGTTTATATTAAAGTTAGAAACCAAAGGAGGAGTAGGAATGCATCACCTTACCGGAAAAGAGATTCTTCAAAGTGTGAGTTACTACTACGATATTGTCGAGCTGCACCCTCCCCCCAAACTTGATGCCTCTTACTTATTAGGAATTCCAAAGCTTATATTTAAAGTTAAAAGACCAAAGGAGTAGGAATGCGCCACCTTATCTAAAAGGAGATTCATTAAAGTCCAATTTATTGTTGACATATTGTCAAGCTGCCCCCCAATTTGATGGCTTCAACTACTTATTATAAAACTGCAAATATTGTCTACGTTAAATTTGGAGCCAAATCTCAATTGTTGTGGTTATCCATACAATTTCTCCAGCTAGGAATGAAGGTCTGAGTTCTCCCTTTAAGATACATGGTTTCATTCTCTATGTGAAGAATCTAGTGCCTAGATACCTAAGGCATAAAGTGTCTAGTGAAGTGTACATGACTAGGATGCACTAAGGTTATGCTCAGTACTGCCAGAAGAAGACAGAGCAAGGACAACGAGTCTAGATGACTCTCTAAGCATACACTGCCAAATCAGAAGCCATTGAGCAGAAGACCTAGGAGATAGTTACAACCTTTGCTCTGACTTGTCTAGATAAATTCTTTCAATTCTGAGTCATTGTACCCTCTCCGCATTATTTTTTTTTTCCCATACTATACCATTGTATCCCCTCAAACACACTTGGTAAATCAATTGTGCAAACCAATATTATCTATCTCATTGCATTCTCCTATCCTAGTGTCTCCCTTTCATTTGTTCTATGTATGTCATCTTTTTATGTGAATGACAAAAATGAGGAGAAATAAACCACGCAACATTTTTATTTAACTGCATTTGCATATAGAAGAAACAAATTGGCCACTTGTTTTAGTTCTAACAATTTTATTTGTGTTGATTTGTTTCTTTAGCTTTGATACCCATTTCATTTCCGTGTATGATTGAATGGTTTCTGGTCGTGGTTTTATTTTGTCGGTAGTGCTGCCATTTTCAACCTGACCTCCAGCCAGTATCAACGTGGTTCTCCAATTGGGGAATCGTCCTCGCTTCGTTTCTAGAGGAATTTTCCTAATCCCTTGTCCTTCCTCTCGTCAAAGGTGCCAGCGAGATACGAGCGGTGCCTCGAAGAGGAGGTGGAAGAGAGAGAGGAGGGGGGCGCCCTTGTCTAAGGGCGCCGGCAAGCGGGAGAGAGAGTGTAAGGACTGAGGTTTCGGGTTCATTATTCGGGTCGGGTTCGGGCCGGATCTCCTGGTTTGGACCCTGAGGAGGGTCTTGAGATTTCAGACTGAATGACGTCAGCACTGCTCGACGCCTTTCAAAAGGCGTCAAGTTGTGTGGACGCCATTTAGGTCTGCTGGTTGTTGCGCCACGTGGGCGGGTTTCGGGCTGCGAGAGTACGGCCCCTGTCACATCGTCTGAACGGCGTCCATGTTGGTCGACGCGATTCAGACTGTGACCTCTGCGATGTCAGGGTACGGCGCCAGAGCGTTGTCAGTACGGCCTGTCCTGTCGTCTGAACGGCGTCCGTGGAGGATGACGCGTTTCAGACCGCTGTCAGTACGGCCCGTCCTGTCAGACTGATTGGCGTCTGCCTCGATCGACGCGTTTTAGCTGGATTCGGATTGACCCCGCGAGCCTCCCCTTCTTTCCCTTATTCTCGCCTTCACTCTCTCTCTCTTCGCTCTCTCCGCCCTCTCCGACCCTCTTTTCCCCTTCCCTTCCTCTTCTTCCTCTTCCACCACTCCAACACCTCCCTACCTCTCACCTCTACCTCCACCACTTCCTTCGCGGCGTTCCATTCTCCGGACGGCGGCCGACGTCCCGGCGGAGTGGAGGCGTCCTCGAGGGTACCGGCGGCGGTCTGCGGTGTGGCGGGTCGGCGGCACGGAACTTGGTGGAGTTCAAGAACCGGTAGGGGGACGAACCTTGCATGGATTGTGAATGTGTTGCTCGTGGTTTCCTTGGCGTGTTATGTTTTGGGTTAGAATGAGCATGTTTAAGGGGTGTTCTTGTGGGTTTGACCGTGTTCGTGAACGTGGATATGTAGCATGCTTATGGTGGTTGATCTCCCTTTCCTCCTTCTGTTTTGGGGTATTTTCGGGGTGTTTGGGGTTAAGGGAGAGGCCCTCGGATCGAACCAGGGAACCAGGTTTCTGGCGCTAAACGGCGTCGTGCCTGGTCGACGCCTTTTCGAAGGACGTCAGGGCAGTACGACGCCTTTTAGGGCAGAAACCTCCATGTTCGAGGTTTTACGCGTAGGGGTTCTGGCACTAAATGACGTCATGGATGGACGACGCCTTTCAGAAGGACGTCGGGCCATCATGACGCCATTTAGGCAGGAAATCACCCCGACTGAGGGTCTGTAAATCTGGAATTTCGGTCTGAATGGCGTCTGTGGACCTGGACGCCTTTTAAAAAGGCGACTCCCTATGACGACGCGTTTCAAGGAATAATCTAGCTTTTATGAACCTGTCTGAGGGGTTTGAATGGCGTCGACCTAGGTCGACACGAATCAAGACAGAACTGTATAAATCCTGGTTTTATTATGTGTTTCATTGTGGGATGATTCAAATACATGCTTTACGTTGTACACTGAGACTGAGGACTTCTGCGTGAATGAAATTACATCATGTTAGATGTGTGTATGTGCTTATGCAATTGTGGATTGGAATAACTGTGGTTTACGTTTGTCACCATGGACCGATGGGGACAGGGTCATGGTGTCTGTGAGGCATTGTGCCGTACCGGTGGGAGAAGGGGTACATGTTGTGTTTTACCTTTGGCTGAGGGAAGCAGGATCCCCTTGAGCCCGTCAGGCCGGAGTAGCCGGTGTGCTATCCGAGGGTTCGATGTTTGGTCTCAGCGGGTCGGGGTTTTCCCTGTTTGTCGTGGCAGCTTCCGGCGCGTTTCTTGCTGTGGAGCTGGTTGTGGTACTGTTGGAGTTGTTTTACCTCTGTAGCCACTGGGCCTGATGTGACCTTTGATCAAGGTTACGAGTGGTACCCTTAGCCCTTTGGCCTGACGCAGCCCGGGAGGTTAGGGTTGTGGGTAGTTCCTGTAGCTTCGGTTTGATGGGGGTTCGCCGGTCCCCAGGGCCCTCCTGAAGCGCTGAGGCCTAGCGGGGAGGCAATCCGGTCGGTAGGACAGTAGTCTAGACTGCTTGTGTGCACACGTGGCTGGGCAGTGGTGGTACACTGGTCCCAGCTAGTCCTAGTTTGACTCACTGCCTCACCCTACAGTGCCCCGGAACACTGTATGGGCGGACAGGCGTGAGTAGTGGTGGTAGTGTTGTGAGGCGACGTTTGACTACGGTCGACAGTGTGGTTCAGTCGCTTTGTGGACTTTGGCTGTGAGTCGTGACTCTGTGTTGGGTTCTTCGGGTTGCTTAGAACTGTTCCTGCTACACTGCTTATCGTACGTTTCATATCAGGTTGGGTGCTATGTTTACTGCTTTGTTTAATTGTCATATATCTGTGTTGTTGCACTTGTGGGTGTGTGAGTGGGAGGCGGGGGATCGGATGATCCCTACTGAGCCCAATTCTGGTGTGGCTCACTCCCTGCGATTTCAGGTGTGGACCTCGTGGCGTTTGGCGGCGGGCGGTGTCTTCTTGGTGTGCGGACCAGTAGCTGTCTCAGTTCCGGGGTATGCCCCGATGTTGTTGTACTTTGCTTCTGCCTGTACTTCTTTAATTTGTTGGACATGTAATTATTGTTGGACTGTATACGGACATTGTATCTTTCTTTCTGCGCACTCGTTTCCCTTTGTAGTCCGTGTGATTGTCATATCTAGCCTTGTTTATCACTTACTCCTCCAGATGTGTTTGTGTGAGATCTGGGTGTGAACCCGCGGTTAATGGGCCGACATCCATTTAGTGACCGGGTCTCCGGTCATAGGATGGCGGGTCGTTACAGATGGTATCAGAGCTCAGTCTGGTCGAATATGTGGTAAACTGGGTTAGATATTATAGTCCAACAATAAGTACGAGTCTGTACAGGCGATGGCTGCTGGTATAGATTGATAGGTTTTGACGTGTTTTGGTTCGATTTTCGTGTTTGTGGGGTAGTGATGGCACCGAAGAGGAGAGTTCCGTTGGCTCGTGGTTCGAGAGCAGATGATGGTGGTTCGAGGGCAGAAGGACATAATGTGGATCGTTTCATGGAAGCTATGATTGGGGCGATGTCTAGATATCAGCAGGGAGATGGAAGTGAGGGGTCCAATTCCCAAGGTGGCCAATCCATGGTGATGGAGCGGTTCTTGAAGCTGAAGCCCCCTTCTTTCACGGGTCAACCTATTCCAGATGCGGCAACTCATTGGATTAAGGGAGTGGAAAAGGTGTTTGATGTTCTAGAATGCGCTGAGAGTGACAAGACCTTGTTGGCAACCTACTTGCTGAAGGACGATGCTTATGATTGGTGGGTCACCATCAAGGGGTTGATGTTTCCAGATAGGTCCTTGAGAGAGATTCCTTGGGAAGACTTTGTGAGAGAGTTTGGTGGACAGTACTTTCCGAGCCACGTTCGTAGGGCCAAGGAAAGAGAGTTTATGGAATTGGTGCAGGATGGCATGTCAGTTCTAGAATATCAGATGAAATTTATAGCTCTGGGAAGATTTGCTCCACACATCTCTGAGCGTGAGGATCTTAGGACGGAGAAATTTGTGGATGGACTTCGGCATGATCTGAGGGAATTTGTGGCAGCTCATTGTTGTAAGGATCTGCCGTCAGCAGTTCGGTGCGCGGCTGCGGTGGAAATGCAGTTCCAACACGCGGCAAAGGAATCGGAGCATTCAGCACAGGGGAAGCAGCAAAGCAGGGATAGATCAGCGGTCTTTTCGTCAGGTGGTTCGAGTTCCTTTGAGGTCGAGTTCCAAGAGGTGCCTTATGACGAGGATGAAGATGGTTCGGTTTAGCAGATGCAGACAGAGGTCAGCTGGCAGCAGGAAGCGAGGCGGGACGCTGCGGATCATTGTCCCCGTTGTGGCAGGTTTCATGGTAATCAGATATGTCCTTTGATCACTGGTAGCTGTTTTGGCTGTGGCAGGAAGGGACATCTCGCGAGGAATTGTCCCCAGAAGAATAAGGCAGGTCAGGAGCCGAGTGGTCAGTAGGTGTTCGAGACGTTGAGTGCTGTTGCGTCTCTTGATGGAAGTCCGAGCGATTGGACTAGAGGAGCACTTTTGTCTTGTCTTATTCGGACATGTAATTATTGTTGGACTGTATACGGACATTGTATCTTTCTTTCTGCGCACTCGTTTCCCTTTGTAGTCCGTATGATTGTCATATCTAGCCTTGTTTAGCACTTACTCCTCCAGATGTGTTTGTGTGAGATCCGGGTGTGAACCCGCGGTTAATGGGCCGACATCCATTTAGTGACCGGGTCTCCGGTCATAGGATGGCGGGTCGTTACAGAGAGAGAGAGAGAGAGAGAGAGAGAGAGAGAGAGAGAGAGAGAGAGGGAGAAACCCTAGAACTTGGCCCAGGGTTCCCTTCTAACGTATATTTATATTAATCTCTGCCAACGTTTCACAAAAGTCTCTTGAGTTAATATAGATTCCCACTTAATATCCGTCAACAAAAAATGTTTTACATGTGACCCTCTAGGTCCAAATGTTAGTCCAATTTTTAGCCCAATAACGCCTTACAGACTTAAAATAATTCATTTTATATCTTATATTAAACAATTACTAAACCAATTTATCATCTCATGATAATAGATCGAGCATCTGATCTAGTTGGGTGCCAAGCAACACCGCATGATTCTAGAAAGCATTGGGGTTCAACAACCCACTCAACGAACATTTCATGCACAGTTACCGCATGGATATAATCTTTCATTCGTACAATACTCTTGAGTCAACCTAGGACATGGTCAACTATCAAATCCTAACTGGTCAACTCACTTGGACTCGATATATCTGTATAATATCAGAAAACTCCTTTTTGATTTATTGCCTTCCCTAGCCAGGGTCTCCCATGCATCTTAATTGGAGCATTCTCTCTAATTACCGAGAGCGAACGATCCCTTATTGAACACACAACCACCTTCGAAAGTCTTCTGGTGAATCCGATCACTTGACTGACTAGGACCCTATGGTTAGAGATTCATTAGCCAATGTCAGTTCTAGAAGTCCACCGATAAGGTGTCTTTGGTGTCACAAGTCTGAGGACAATCCACACAACTGTGACGATAGATCAAGTTGGTTGACAACTATGTAATTTACCATCCAGCGATCCAAGTCAAATAAATTCAGTGAACTCATTCATAAATGAGCACTAACAAGTTCAACATAATGTCTCCACACAAGTGACTATGAGATCAATCACCCTCATCATATGAGCTGGAGTAACATGTACTAGTCTCATTGGATATATGATGTCCTTAGATACCCTCTGACTAGGAACATGTTATCAGTCTCATTATTATGATTACATCATAATCTGACAAGTATTGCACACATCTATAGACTTCACTATGATACGAATATGATAATTAATCATGATATGAAATAAAATACGATTTACACATCATCAGCATCAAAGCCTTATCCCATCTATTTGGGGTCGGCTATATGAATCATGTCATGCCATCTTAATCTATCAAATGTCAAACTTAAGCTAACACGTAGCAATGTCATATGATTTTTAACAACATCTAACCATCTCATCTTAGGTCTTCTTTGATGTCTTCTACCGTCGTCCACTCTAATTCTATCACACCTCTTCACTGGTACTATACTTGGACGACGATAGATATGACCAAACCATCGCAACCTATTCTCCCAAAGCTTAACGTCAATAGGAGCTATACCTAAATCATTACGTATATATTCATTTCTAATTTTACCTTTTCTAGTCTTACAACGCAACCACCTTAATATCTTTATATCAGCAACACATAACTTTTACATATGACCCTTTCTCGCAGCCCAACACTCAGAACAATATAACATAGCAGGTCTCACAACTGTCCTATAAAACTTATCTTTGAGTTTTAAGAGGACCCACCGATCACAAAGGACAGCAGATGCACTTCTCCACTTCAACCAACCTACCTTAACTCTATGAGTAACATCTTCTTAGATCTCTCCATTGTCTTGAACAATAGTTCCTAAATATCGAAAGACGCTACTTTTAAGAATAACTTGACCTTCGATAGTAACTAAATCTATTTGATCAACATTTCTATTACTGAAATTACATTTCATGTATTCTGTCTTAGCCCGACTAATCCTAAAGCCTTTGGATTCCAAAGCAGATCTCCACTGCTCCAATTTATCATTGAAATTCTTTATGTCCATCAATAAGAAAAATATCATCCGCAAATAACATACACCAAAAGATGTCATCATGAAAGTATTGAGTAAAAAATTCAATTTACGCCTTCTAAAGGGGAAAGGAATAGACAATAGAATTAAATGTCTATTTCAAATAATGGCACTTAACATTCTATAGAAACAAGAGGTGCATATCAAATAACTCCATACCTAATTTCACAAATCAAATAATAATGGTAAACTTGAAGAAATCAGAAGGTGAGGGAGGGGGAGAGGGAACGAAAGGGAAAAAAAAGAAGCAGTAAAAGACAAATTAGACCTGGCAACAAATAAGGAACTACAGTGCCGGAGAAAAGGATGGCAAACCAGATGCGAAGACAAGGGTCAAATAAGAACAGCAAGTCTCTACAAGATATCAACCACTTAATGTAAACAATAGAAACATCACAAAACGGCATTCTTCTGCTCTAAAGACAAACAATGAGTACTTCATCTTCGCGAGCGAGCGAGAGAGAGAGTGTATTCTTTCTGTGTACAAAGGGGAAGTGAAACTAGAGCTACTTCAATGGACCAAGGAGAGATTGGAAATAGAGAAGAGCAGGTCGGACGGGGAGAAGCAACTGTCCATTTGGTGGTTCTCCGGTGAAGAGGTCCCCTGTCAGATCGAGTGCAACAGAGTCAACACGAGCAGAAGGAGGTGACCTCCTCACCCCGCTGCCGAGAGAGAGAGAGAGAGTCCCAGTAGGAGGAAGACATCCACGAATCGAGCCTGAGGACGGAGGTGAGGCAGAGGGAGACGTCTGCCCGTGGCTCTGCCTATGTGTGGGCAGCTTGGGGCTCCGAAAGGAGAAGACAACGGACAGCTGGGGAATGAGGTGGGTTTGGGTTTGGAAACTTGCAAAACAAAGGAAAAGGGGTTTAGGTGGTGGCTATTTATAGTTAGTAGGTGCACTTCGTTCATGGGAAAAAAGAGACGTTAGTGCCCCTCTATACAACACCCAAATTTTTAGAAGTTTCGATTTCAAATTCGCTTTTAATTTTTTTACTTTCAATTCTTACAATCTTTCAAATATTCTGCACATATTTCTTCCTTTTTTGACAAATAACCCTTTCATACAGGCTAAAAGGTTGAAGGAACCTTTTTTTTAACATAAACATGAAGATTGCATAAATTTATACAGTAAATTAAATGATTGTGAGGATTTAAAAAATAAACACCTTTCACAGGAACCACATGATCAACATCAAGGGAATATTCTTTTATCCACCCTTATTAGTAACTAGAGTCTGACAACAGTCGCCTCGCCGGCAACTCCCATAACCACCACAAGATGTCGCTTCCCTCGGTATGCCGCTGTCGCACACACACGCTAACCCCCCACGCACACCCTACTCTTATACCAACCAATGCATGCCCACCACCCCAACCCACCTATGTCGCACCCAGCCACATCCACCCACCCCCACACCCATACACACCCTAACCCCAAACACCCACCTGCCCACCACCCCAACCCACCACGCCACACCCAGCCCCATCCACCCCAACCCTAAACACCCCCCCTCCCCCACATACCCCCATCAAATAGGTGGTGGCTATTTATAGTTAGTAGGTGCACTTCGTTCATGGGAAAAGACGTTACTCGTCCATACAAGACCCAAATTTTTAAAACTTTTTATTTCAAATTCATTTTTAATTTTTTACTTTCAATTGTTACAATCTTTCAAATATTATGCAAATATTTCTTCCTTTTTTTACGAACAACCCTTTAATGAGGGCTAAAAGGTTGAAGGAACTTTTTTTAAAATAAACATGAAGATTGCAGAAGTTTATACAGAAAATTAAATGATTGGTGAGGATTGAAAAATAAAAACACCTTTTATAGGAGCCACACGATCAACATCAAGGGAATATTCTTTTATCTACCCTTATTAGTAATAGTAACTGAAAAGTCAGACAACAGTCGCCCCGCCCGTGACTCCCACGACCACCATGGGATGATGCTTCCCTCGGCACGCCGCTGCCACACACACACCACAACTCCCCAAGCACACCTTGCGACTATACCAACCCATGCATGCCCACCACGCCCACCTACGTACACATGCCTACCCCCCCCCAAGCCAACACTCCAACCCACCCATATCCTCACTCCCCTAGCCAACCTCCCCCTCCCCCTAAAATGCCACCATGCGATGATGCATCCCACTCGTATCCTATTAGCAATAGTAACTAAAGAGACAAACAACAGTTGCCCCGCCGGCAACTCCCACGCATGGATTGCGGAATCGGCGGGTTCCGATCCGATTCGGGGGGGATTTCACTGTTCCCCCCCACCGATTTGAAAAAAAAAAAAAAAAACGGCCGTAATCGGCCCGAACCAAACCAAATCGGGGCCGGACCGGCCAGATCGGCCGGTCCGGACCCGATCTGGTCTGGTTCGGGCCGGTCCCGATCCCCCCCTTAAGGTTTAAGGGTTTAGGGGTTTAGGGTTTAGGGTTTAGGGTTTTAGGGTTTAGGGTTTTAGGGTTTTAGGATTTAGGGTTTTTTATGGATGTACATGAACTGCATTCATTCTTATTGTACATCAATTGAATAATATGTATGTAATTTTTTCTGATTTTTTTTAATTTTTTATTATTTTTTAATCTGGCCGAGTCGGACTAGCCAAACTTCATCTGGATCGGCCGACTCGGCCGATCCGATCCGGGTCAGATCGGGATCGGCGGGTCCCGATTCGGGGACCCGATCCGATCCGGAATTCCTTGCTCCCACGACCACTACGCAACGTTGCTTCCCCTCATACGTCGCTACAACACAAACACCCTAACCCCCCACACAAACCTTATGCCTATACCGACCCATGCACGCCTACCACCCCAACCCACATACCCATGCCTACCCCCCCCCAATGCCCACCATCCCAACCAACCCGCGACGCACCCAACCCCATCCACCCACCCCAACCCCCCACCCCACACACACACACACCCAACCCCTATATCGACCCATACATGCCTACCACGCCTACCACCCCAAGCCACGTACCCCTGCCTACCACCCCCACAAGCCACCACAACAACCCACCCACATCCCACCTCCCATAGCCAACCTCCCACACCCCCTCCCCAACGCCCACCACCCCAACCCATCCACGTCACGCCTACCACCCGAGCCACCCATATCCTCCCTCCCCTAGCCAACCTCACCCCCCCCTCCCCCAATGCCCACCATCCCAACCCACCTACAACATACCCAACCCCATCCACCCTACCCATACCTACGCACACCCAAATCCCCCAACCCCCCACCCCACACACACGCACACCTTACCCCTATATCGACCCATGCATGCTGACCAACCCAAGCCACGTACCCATGCCTACCCCCCCCCCCCAAAATGCCACCATGCGATGATGCATCCCACTCGTATCCTATTAGCAATAGTAACTAAAGAGTCAGACAACAGTTGCCCCGCCGACAACCCCCACGACCACCACGCAATGCTGCTTCCCTTCGTACGTCACTGTCACGCACACCCTAACCCCCATGCACACATTATGCCTATACCGACCAATGCAAGCCAACCACTCCAACCCACATAGCCATGCCTACCCCCCCCCCAAGCCACCCATATCCTCCTCACTCCCCTAGCCAACCCCACCCCCCCCCCCCAAAATGCTATTTTGCGATTATTCTTCCCACTCATATCCTATTAGCAATAGTAACTAAAGAGTCAGACAACAGTCGCCCTGCCGGCAACTCCCACGACCACCACGCAACACTGCTTCCCCTCGTACGTCGCTACAACATAAACACCCCAACCCCCAACACACACCTTATGCCTATACCGACCCATGCATGCCTGCCACCCCAACCCACATACCCATGCCTACCCCCCCCCCCCAAGCCACCACTCCAAGCAACCCATATCCTCCCTCCCCTAGCCAACCTCCCCCACCCCCCAATGCCCACCATCCCAACCAACCCACGACACACCCAACCCCATCCAGCCACCCCATACCAACGCACACCCCCCCCCCCCACACACACACACCCTAACCCCCATGCACACTTTATGCCTATACCAACCAATGCAAGCCAACAACCCCAACCCACATAGCCATGCCTACCCCCCCCCCAAGCCACCACTAAAAGCCACCCATGCACACTTTACGATGATGCTTCCCACTCATCCTATTAGCAATAGTAACTAAAGAGTCAGACAACAGTTGCCCCACCGGCAACTCCCACGACCACCACGCAACGCTGCTTCCCCTCGTACGCCGCTACAACATAAACACCCCAACCCCCAACACACACCTTATGCATATACCGACCCATGCATGCCTGCCACCCCAACCCACATGCCCATGCCTTACCCCCCCCCCCCCCAAGCCACCACTCCAAGCCACCCATATCCTCCTCCCTCCCCTAGCCAACCCCCCACCCCTGCCCCACACACCCCCACCCCCATACATACACACTACCCCTATATCGACCCATGCATGCCTACCACGCCTACCACCCCAAGCCACGTACCCATGCCTACCACCCACCTAAGCCACCGCAACAACCCACCCACATCCCACCACCCCTAGCCAACCTCCCACACCCCCTCCCCAACACCCACAACCCCAACCCACCCATGTCACGCCTACCATCCAAGCCACCACTCCAAGCCACCAATATCCTCCCTCCCCTAGCCAACCTCCCCCCCCCCCTAATGCCCACCATCCCAACCCACCCACAACGTACCCAACCCTATCCACCCACCCCATACCTACGCACACCCCAATCCCCCAACCTCCCACCCCACACACACGCACACCTTATCCCTATATCGACCCATGCATGCCCACCAACCCAAGCCACGTACCTATGCCTACCCCCCCCCCCAGGCCACCACAACAACCCACCCACATCCCCCCTCCCCTAGCCAACCTCCCACACCCCCTCCCCAACGCCTACCAGCGCACACCCCAATCCCCCAACACCCCACCCCACATACATGCACACCTTACCCCTATATCGACCCATGCATGCCCACCAACCCAAGCCACGTACCCATGCATGCCCACCAACCCAACCTAGGCCACCACAACAACCCACCCACATCCCAACTCCCCTAGCCAACCTCCCACACCCCCTCCCCAACTCCCACCACCCCAACCCACCCACGTTACGTCCAGCCCCATCCAACCACCCCCACACCCCAACCCACACATGCCCAATACTCCAACCCGTATACCCATGCCTACCCCCTTAAGTTACCACACACACCTCAACTCCCCACCCACATCCTACCCCTATACCCACCCACGCATGCCCGATACTCCAACCTATGTACCTATGCTAACCCCCCAAGCAACCACTCTAACCTACCCATATCCACCCCCCTTCCCTAGACAACCCCCACATACCAACCACCCAAACCCACCCACGTCACACCGAGCCCCATACACCTAACCCCACACCCACCAATGTCCACTTATACCCCTCAACATCCGCCCCTCAACCCCCACCACCCTACAACCATCAACATCCCACCCACACCCCACTACCCAACCTACCCATCTATGCCCAACCCCCAAAGTTTGAGTTGTTGCTGAGATGTTGTCGAGCTTCCCCGGATTTGATGCCTCCAACTACTTACTAAAACCTACAAATCTTTTTCAATGTTAAAGTTAGAAACCTAAGGAGGAGTAAGAATGTATCATCTTACCCGAAAGGAAATTCTTCGAAGTCTGAGTTGCGGTTGAGATATAGTCGAGTTGCCCCTAAATTGATGCCTCCTACTCACTACTAGGAACTACAAATCTTATGTTAAAGGAGGAGCAGAAACGTATCACCTTGCCTAAAAAGATATTCACTGAAGAATGGTTTGCTATAAGATATTGTGGAGCTGACCCTAGTTTGTTGGCTCCAATTAGGGGTGGCCACGAGCAGAGCTACAACTCGCTCGAGGTAAACTTGACTAAGATTATTCGAGCTCGAGCCCAAGCCTACCCAAGCTCATTTTGTGGGATCGAGCTTGGCTCGCCGAGAAAGGAACTCAGCTTGAATTAAGCTCGAGATTAGCTCATTAGAGCACTATTAAGTTAACTCGGCCAATAAACTAAGTTCACCTAATTAGAAATAGTCTAATCGCTAAGCTCGGGAAGGTGCAATAACAGGAGGCTTAAGATTTAAAGAGAAAGTGGGGTGAAGTTTTTGTACAGTAATTGATGTTAGACTAAGGCCTAAATATGAATCCTACCTTCAGGGGACGGGGCGGGTAGGGAAAGGAGGCTCGCCTATGTACTCCCATCAGGATGGACCCACACGTCATCGACCCACTCCTGGTTGGTTTGGAGCCTTAGGGGTCTGTTTGCGAAGATTTTTCTAACCTTCGTCGGGACCCGACCTAGACACATCTCTCCTATGTCAGATTATTCGGAAATCCATTTTTTTGTTTATCTTGAGAATTATAGGTCGGTTTTATATTTTATCGGACTATGAGAGCTTGGGATTAGCCCTCAGGGAATCCAGGACTTCGAATCAAGCGGAGATTCGAGTATATGACCTCTCTCCACTGACCTCGGTCAGTGTTAATTACGCTGAGCGACTGCGCGGCAACCCTTGATTAACCGTCCGTATGATGCCCTTATAACATGCAACACTACTACTACAGGCAGCACATGCATATGAAGATATATTTTAGGCTAAACTCTTGGCCTCATCCAAGTTTAGGATGTGTTTATATGATTTTGGATTGATTCCAAGCTATCTGGATTAATTCCAAGTATATTGGATTGACTCCAAGTATTCTGGATTGATTCCAAGTATTTTAAACCCATAGGGGTATCTTTGTAATTATGCCAAGTTAGAGGGTATAGGGAGATTATGGTTATTTAAGTATATGAAATGAATTTTATTGACTTAGGAAGGTTTCAAAACCTTAGGAGGTATTTTAGAGTTATTTCAAGTGTGTTTGGATTGTAAGGGTATTTTGGTAATTTTGCCCAAATTGGATTTTTAGACTTAAAGTCTATTTTTATATTTTTCTGAGATTTTTATTTATTTTTATCATATTGAGGGTATTTTGGTAATTTTACCCATCTTATTAAGGTTTGGAGGGTATTTTGGACATATGAGAGATTTTGATGTTTTTAAGAATTTTCTGTGATTTTTACAGATTTTTAACATGTATGAGGGTATTTTTGTAATTTGTATTAAGCTCTAGGGGCATTTTAGTCATTTCAGAATTTTATATATTTTCAGGTTTGGTTCTCTGTTTTTTACTGGTTTTTACTGAATTTTACTGATTTTTTTTATTAATTTTACTGATTTTTATTAATTAATTAGGTATATGAAGGATATTTAAGTTATATTTTGGATTTATGTAATTTCCAGATTTTGTTTTCTGATTTTTACTGAGTATTACTGATTTTTACAGAATTTTTCTGATTTTTATATTTATTTTATTAATTTTAGATAATTTTCGCAGATTTTATTAATTAATTAAGTATGTGGAGTATTTAAGTCATTTTTTAACTTAAGTATATTATTTTATGTCTCAATGTTTCATTATTAAGTTTTAATTATGAGTCTAAGGTTAGTTATGTACGGGATGAGGCCAATGATATTTTAGAATATTTAATTATATGTTTTATGTATTTTAATTAGTTATAAAACTAATTATTTCGCATATGAAAATATAGTAACATAGTGTTACTTAAATAGTAGATTCATGAATACACATGCACACACATATGCTCAAAGAACGAATAGTAGCATTCATTCATTATTTCGGCATAATCCCGTCTTATAGGACGGTGATTTTACAACATAAATTTGGCAGAGCTTCCCCTTAGGAATAAACCTTAGGAAGAGAGCCCTCCAAGAAAATATCGCCTCCAAATCGCAGCAAACCCGGGCAAGAGCACCGGATTTGGTCTTCAAATTGACAGAGTTTCCCCTAGGAAATTTTGGGCCAAATGGGCATGGGGCTTCTCCTTACCCCTTGGGGGGTATTTATAGGCTTCAAAACCTTAACCGGTGGGGGTACCCACCGGAATGCTTGAGGTGGGGGGTACCCACCGGTTGGCTTGAGGTGGGGGGTACCCACCGGTTGCCTCCTCCTCCTCTCCCTCTCTTTTTTAATTTGTTAATCACATGGGTGAGAGAGAGATGGGAGAGAGCATTAAAAAAAAGGAGAGAGAGAGAGAGAGAGGGGGGGGGACCGGTTGGCACCCCCACCGGTTCCAACCGGTGGAGGGGGGGTGCCACCGGATGGACCCCCCCCACCGGTTGGGAACCGGTGGGGGGGGCCTCCCCACCGGTTTTGGGAAACCGGTGGGGGGTTCTCCTCCTCACTTCTTCCTTCTTTTTTCTGTTTTTTTGGGGCTCATTAATGAGCTTGGGTGGCAGATTTGGGGGATGGGCCAATGTGAAAAGGGTTTAAACCCTTTAAATCCAGATTTGGCTCCATGTGAAAGGGGTTTTTAGGATGAGTATTAAATGGGGTTCACATGAGATTCTTAACCCATGTGTGAATGGGGTTAAGATTCCCATTAACTCCCCTTCATCCTAATTACTCCCCCCCCCCTATTCTTTGGATTTAAAAATGGGAGAGGATGGAGGGATCCTCCTCCCCCCCCCCCCACCGGTTTCCCCCTTGGAACCGGTGGGGGGTCCCCAACCGGGGGGGGGGGGGGGGCTTTTCCCCCTCCCTTTTGCTTGCCTTTTTTTTCAAAAAAATGGTTTCAACAAATGCCCCCCACGGGACATGTGCCGGAGGTGAGGACGACGGTGCATGTCCCGTGCCCTATTCGGCTACAAGAATCATCATTTTGCATGCTTGAGGAATTCTCAAATGCGGCATGCCGGTATTGTCTTGATGAATTCCCGTTTCTCGCCTCATGTATTTACGGCTATTGGGGGAAGTCAACCGCTATCTCATATATGCCAGGCGATATATTGCTTTGGCTTGCTGTGCATATGCCCCATCTGAGCTTATCTGGGTCTTGATGACGCTCAATTTCGGTACTTAGACACCTCAAACTATGCCCAGGAAGTCCTGTTTTCATAACTTTTCGACTTTCCGAATATATTTAAAAGCGTCTACCCCTCTGATTATGGGAATCCTCTTGGCCTTCACGACTTGGAGGTTCTGCGAGAGTTGATGCTGCTTGAATCTTTCGACGTTTACTTGGATTCTAGGAGATCTCTTGGCCTTCACGACATGGAGACTCCTTAAGAACACACATGCGAGTCGTTTAATTCTTCCGGCATTTGCTCTATCTTGGGGTATCAGTACCTTATATTGGCATTTCCAGGAGCTCCGCACGAAGCGTGCTGGACTGGCCTAATATCTGGTTCATAGCAATTTGACTTTGTCCTATGACTTTATTAGGACTTGGTCAATTTTTGCTTTTCGAGACTTTTATTGCAGCCCTCTGGCGCTGATTTTATCTCTCTATCTTCTTGTAGCTTGCTGTCTTTGTCTTCATGGCTCTCATGGGAGTTTCTCCTATGGCAAGGTATGGGGAGGACGATATCCCATTCCTGCTATTTGTCGAATAACTCTTCGCCAAAGCGAGCCGAGACTGAAACTATCGAGGCAGGCTATGCAGCTCGGGTTGCGAAGACCCCTATGCTCCAATATCAGAAGGACATTGTCCTTTCTGGTACCGCGGACGCCCATATCGCCGCTCTGCGTCAGCATGCATATGTTCTTGAAGCTTCTCTGGAGGGAGAACTACCATTTTGTGGCGGCCATCGAACATTGCTTCGACTGATGTTCCGGAGATGGAGTCGAATTTCTTCAACAGGATTGAAGTTTTCCATTTGCTGAAGAACTCGAACTACCCTGCATGTTCATCTCGAACTCCAACATTGCTCCAGTGTATCGTAAATATTCTCCTGAAGATATATGCTAAGTTTGAGTGGTACGGACCATTTATTATATGTTGCATGTATTCTCTCTTTCTTATGTAACTAATACTAGCGCCTTTTCAGGTTTTCGCCAGCATTAGCCCCCTCTTATTTTTGTCTGTGCGCCCTTGCGGGTTTTCACACAGCGGGGTTACCCGATTTTGCCTAAGGTGCCCTTTCGGGTTTTCACCTTAGCTGAGTATAAGACATTTTTACCCTTAACCGACCCCTTTTGAGAATGAGATCGATTAAGTCCGTCGGAGCACCTCATTTTTAAGCTCCTTTTTAAAAAAAAAAAAAAAAAAAAAAACTAATACCAGCGCCTTTTCAGGTTTTCACCAGTATTAGCCCCCTCTTATTTTTGCCTGTGCGCCCTTGCGGGTTTTCACACAGCGGGGTTACCCGATTTTGCCTAAGGTGCCCTTTCGGGTTTTCACCTTAGCTGGGTATAAGACATTTTTACCCTTAATCGACCCCTTTGAGGATGAGATCGATTAAGTCCGTTGGAGCACCTCATTTTTAAGCTCCCCTTTTTATTATTATTATTATTATTATTATTATATTTTTTTTGGTAGAGAATTACGGTTTCCCTGATAACCGCTCAGAAATATATGTAGGGAACTAAGTCTTCCCTGAGAACTGATAATGAATTTTATATATAGGGAATTGAGTCTTCCCTGAGAACCGATAAGAAATATATGTGGGGAACTGAGTCTTCCCTGAGAACCGATAAGGAATATATGTAGGGAACTGAGGCCTCCCTGTGAGCCGATAAGAAATATATGTAGGGAACTGAGTCTTCCCTGAGAGCCGATAAGGAATTATATGTAGGGAACTGAGGCCTCCCTGTGAGCCGATAAGAAAATATCTGTAGGGAACTGAGTCTTCCCTGAGAACCGGTAAGAAATATATGTGGGGAACTGAGTCTTCCCTGAGAACCGATAAGGAATTATATGTAGGGAATTGAGTCTTCCCTGAGAACCGGTAAGAAATATATGTGGGGAACTGAGTCTTCCCTGAGAGCCGATAAGGAATATAAGTAGGGAACTGAGTCTTCCCTGAGAACCGATAAGAAAATATATGTAGGGAACTGAGTCTTCCCTGAGAACCGATAAGGAATTATATGTAGGGAATTGAGTCTTCCCTGAGAACCGATAAGAAATTATATGTAGGGAACTGAGTCTTCCCTGAGAACCGATAAGAAATTATATGTAGGGAACTGAGGCCTCCCTGTGAGCCGATAAGAAAATATCTGTAGGGAACTGAGTCTTCCCTGAGAACCGGTAAGAAATATATGTGGGGAACTGAGTCTTCCCTGAGAACCGATAAGGAATATATGTAGGGAACTGAGGCCTCCCTGTGAGCCGATAAGAAATATATGTAGGGAACTGAGTCTTCCCTGAGAACTGATAAGAAATTATATGTAGGGAATTGAGTCTTCCCTGAGAACCGATAAGAAATATGTAGTTTTCGAGAAACGGGGGCTCTAGGTAGCCGCGGACTTGGGATACAACGGTTCCCGAAGACCGAATATTTTGAGACGCAATGCCTCCCGGAGGCGAATTCCGGGGTTTAATGCCTCTCGTAGGCGAAATATGAACTTCAGGATCTAAAGCCTCCTGCAGGCGAAATATGAATTCTAGGATTTAAAGCCTCCCGTAGGCAAATATGAATTCCGAGATTCAAAGCCTCCCGTAGGCGAAATATGAACTCCGAGATTCAAAGCCTCCCGTAGGCGAATATGAATTCCGAGATTCAAAGCCTCCCGTAGGTGAAATATGAATTCTAGGATTTAAAGCCTTCCGTAGGCGAAATATGAATTTCCAGGATATAAAGCCTCCCGTAGGCGAATACGAGTTTCCAGGATATAAAGCCTCCTGTAGGCGAATATGAGTTTCCAGGATATGAAGCCTCCTGTAGGCGAATATGAAATATGAATTTCCAGGATATAATGCCTCCTGTAGGCGAATATGAAATATGAATTTCCAGGATATAAAGCCTCATGTAGACGAATATGGATTTCCAGGCCACCAAGGCACACCAGTGGGACTAGCGTATACCAGGGGCAATTTTAGGGTATAATGTCCCTTTGGGGCGAATTCGACCGCCTTCAGCACGCCGATGGGACTATAGCATATGGGTATGCCGATGGGACTAATGTATGCCCAGGGAAGAGTCAGGATACATTACCTCCTCGGGGCGATAGGAAAATTTTCAACCCTTTTATGGCATGCCAGCGGGACTGGCGTATGCTCAGGGAAGACTTTAGGATACAATGCCTTCTTGGGGCAAAGGAATTTTTCAACCCCTTTATGGCATGCCGGTGAGACTAGTTTAAGCCAAGGGGAGGATTTAGGATATATTGCCTTCTCAGGGCGAATATGAAAATCTTCAGGGTATAACGCCTCCCCAGGGCAGATTCTGGAGTTTAACGCCTTCCGCGGGCGAATGCCGGAGTTTAACGCCTTTCGCGGGCAAATGCCGGAGTTTAACGCCTTCCGCGGGCGAATGCCAGAGTTTAACGCCTTCCGTGGGCAAATGCCAGAGTTTAACGCCTTCCGCGGGCGAATTGTGAATTCTGCATTGCATGATATTTTTGACGGCAAATATTTTCTTTCGAGGTGAATCACCCACAATTATGTGACATCTTTCAAGAATATGCATGTGTATTTGCCTTGGGTATAACAGGAACGGGGATCATCCCCTCAGGCTGTATCGATCAGAAGAGCGAGTTTTCCCACTTCCTTACCGGGTCGGGAGGTCATCGTCATCATCGCCTCGGTCGTAGCCCTTGATGGGACATTATTGTACCACCAGTGTGGTACCAAGGGTTTATTCGTTATTGGCGACTCTGATATCCTCTCTGGGTAGGGATGTGGGAAAACTCGATCTCTACCCTCAACAGGCTAAGAGAGTTCTCCCCCCGTCGGGGAACAAATATGCGGCTTTATGAGCCTATGTATTCACGCACGAATATTATTGGCTTTTCTTGGCGCAAATAACTTTTGCGCGTTGTCCCCCGACGGGTTGCAGGATGATGGTTTTTTTTTTTTTTCTTAAAATATATAATACTAACATCGGCGCTCTTACAAGTTTTCACCGAAGCTAACCCCTTTTATTTTTGCCTGTGCGCCCTTGCGGGTTTTCACACAGCAGGGTTCACCCATTTTTGCCTGAAGCGCCCTTTCGGGTTTTCACTTCAGCTGGGTTTTTTAAACTTTTTTGCCCTTAATTGGCCCCTCACAGGAGCGGGACCAATCAAGTCCGTCGGGGCACCTCATTTTTAAGCCCCACACACTCTCCCTTTTTTTTTTGCTCATAGGTCTGCGAATTACACTCAATGTGTAATCGTATGTGGCTGTGGGGGATTCACCAGGTATTTCCCCATATTTATCTTTCCTTCTTGAATTAGCTTTTCTACTTCATCTTTGAACATAAAGCAACGTTCAATTGGATGGGTGATGAAGCGGTGGTATGGGCAGTAATTGGGTGCATCTACCCGATGTATTTCTTCTTCTCTTTTTGGCTTGGGCAGAATAATTGCTTTTCTGCTCATACACAACTCGAAGAGTTCTTTGGTCTTTTCCTTTGGAAAGGAGTATGGTCTCTTGAGCCTTTTTGCCAGGGATTCAGCATCTTTAAAACTTATCCCTGTTTCTGCATCAGCAACTTGCTTTCCCCGGGAACTTTGCCTAGCTGCAAGGGTGGCCTCGAAAGTATTGTCGTGACTTTCACAACCTTTGCATTTGAGCACCACTCCCTCTCGGTACTGGGCTTCTGGTGGTTCATTTAAGTCTATAATAAGTTTGCCCTTATTCTTTAGAGGACGGCTGCATTTTGGTCCTGGCTCCTCAAAGGAGAAGGGCCTATTGATTCTGTCAATCGACATGACTTCTGTCCATTGTCTTGCAAGACCTTCCATTACTTGAGTGAGTTCATACTGCTGATGAGAGATTTGTCCCAGACTCACTTGAATCCCCTCCAGTGCTGCCATGATGGACCCCTCGAGAGTGGAAATTATTGGAGTATATGATGGAGTTATCTTCTGCTCCAGTGAGATTTGCTGGTGAGATAGTTGTATCAAACTCATCTGAATCTTCTCTAATGTTGTCATGATAGACACTTCTGGAGTGGAAGTTGCTGGAACAAACTTGCTGATGGGGGAGCTGTGACATATTCATCTGAATCTCCTCCAGTGCGGCCACGATAGACCTTTCTGGAATGGAAGTCGCTGGAGCGTATGATGGTATTGCCTCCTGCTCTGGAGGGGCGTCTATATTCTTATTTGTAGGCTCTTCTTCTGAGGAGTTTTCATCCATATGGACGACATTTGCTGTAAATGTTTGTCTGGGCATTCGTGTGGTTGAGGCGGGTCTACCAGGTATTTTCCCATCTCCACGGCCCCTTCTCGGATAAGCATTTCAATTTCCCCTTTGCAGATATAACAATCCTCTATTACATGTCCCAACATACGATGGTACATGCAATAGTTGGGTTCATCTATTTTACCAACTTCTGCTGGTCTTTTTGGTTTGGGTAGCATCAAGAGATTGGCCCGCATGCAGACATTAAACAACTCTCTTGTATCCTCCCTTATGAAAGAGTAAGCCATTTTCCTTCTCTCATTAAGGGTGGCATATGATCCCCTTCTAGTAGATGTTGAGGCATTTACATTGTTCTTGCCCCCTGTATTTTCTACAGCTGAGGCGAAGTCTATAGCATTGGCCTCTTCTGTATCCATATTTTGCTTCTTTGGGACTTTCCCCCCAATGGAGGCAATGGTTGGATGGTCTGCATAGAATATTTCGACCTCCGTCACAATGTTATTTAGTTGATCAAAGTTCTTGACATTTGCGCCAATCAGCTTTTCACTTATTTCAGGCTTTAAGCCCCTCTTGCACAATCGTACCGCATCCTCGTGGGTCGGCGGATTGTCGCATTTCATGCAGAGGTTACGCCATTTTTTGATATAATCGGTGGCGGATTCATTCCTGCCTTGCTTTAGTGTCACCAATTCAGTGATGGTGACCTTTCGTTCCGACACCTTGAAACGGTCGAGGAACTTTTTCTGCATTTCCTCCCAACTGTTGATAGAGTTAGGCTTCAACTTTGCATACCATTGGAATGCAATGCCCATGAGAGAAGTAGAAAAGAACCTCAGAAGATAGGCCTCATCAGTAGCCAGCTCTCCCAAGTCACTCATATAGTGGGCAATATGCTCCTGGGCCCAACCTTCCCCGTCATACCTGATGAATTTGGGACACTTATTGTGATCCGGCGGGAGCTTCTTGAACATATGACGTACTGGAAACGGCACTTTGTATAAGTCGAATGTGCCTATTCCGTCGTCTTGTTCTGCTATTTTGGCCTCAACGATTTGCTCAATAAGATGCTTCTGCAATGCCGTAGCATCATCTGCAGGAGCATGAGATTGCTGAGCATTGGGCTCCACAACTTGATCTTCTTGTATCTCATCAGGGTTGAAGTTGACATCTGCAGCTTGCGGTCTTATCACTGCTGGCATAGGCACTGCCCTTGGAGGTGGTACATTTACTAGGGGGACTTGAGCTACCCTTTGCTGCTCCTCCATCTTTTGTATTAGGCCATAGAGTAAAGCCTTGAGTTGTTGATTTTCTTGTCTCATCTCCTCTATAGTCTGAGGTTGTATTTGATCTTGATGTTGTTCTGGAGCGGCTTCAATATCTGAAGCATTTGCCCCGTCTTCATCAGCTCCTCCAGCAGCATTGCTACTGCCAATTTGGGGTGGCTCTGCCCCCTGGCTTCCTCGATTCAGCAAGCGCATAGCCTGTTCCATTTGACGGGTTATGGGCCCGACCCGTTGCATCAGATTGATGATGTCATTTGGGTCTTCCGGCTGGGAAGGCTGCCGGTTGGTGATATTGGAGGTGTAGCATGTGTAGACCCGTATACTATTCTCTGTCCTTCTGGTAGTTTTCTTCTTTTTGTGAGTCGATCGGACCAATGCGCCCAACCGCTCGAGGACAGATGTTTGTTGCCAGACTTGTTCCTGCGCCTTATAGGCACTCTTTATCTTTTGACCTTGTAAAGAACGAGGCAAGGTAGTTGAGCTGGTTATCTGCCCCTCAGGCTCTACGAGCTGTTGAGGTTGTTGTTCTGCTAGGATATCCCTAGCCTGGTGAATTTTGCGGGCTTCCTTTTTGGTTACCCACATTTCCTTTATGCGGAGGCTCCTATCCTCCGATGGATTGCCCCCAGCCCGAGACATAAATTTGCCCCCATTCCGAGGCCTGGAGTTGCCCCCTGCTCGGGGGGTGGCATTGCCCCCTGCTCGAGACATGACAGGCTCTGGTATAATTATTGGCTCCCTTCAAGCAGTGTCCTTTGGAGTCCTTTTCTTCTTTTCGAACGTTGCCCCATCTTGGCAAACCTTCAATAGAATCCCGAACCGATTCTGGACAAGAACTGTCGGGATATGATGGATCTTAGGAATGATGGGTTGCCCGCCATCCAGACGAATATGCAGGTTCCCTACCAATATAGTTTTCCCCGTCCTAATCGGACTTGCGGTTAGAACCTTCCGCTTTTGCCCCCCGTTGGACGAGGAGGCTGGAGAGATGCTGATGGTATTCACGGCAAGCACTCGCCCATATCGGCTGCCGTTGTTGCATGTTCTGGCGCGAGAAGCGCACCTCTTCTTCTTCTTTTCCGGAGCAGGCTCCGGTGCCGGAACGACCCCCAAAAAGTATGGAGATCCTATCACTGCGGGGAAGTCCCCAAAGCATGTTGGTGTGGTCAGATATCCACACCGTGTGTAGGTCGCCACCACAAGTGGGCCATACGTGACCCCTGCCGCCATCGTCGTCTTTTAAGCAGAAACTCGATCACCTGCATAAGACATGACAAAGTTAGTAGTAGAGTTGTGGTGAGGGCATCACCGGACGGAGAGATGAAGGGAAAGAGAGGTCCCACCGGGCGTGCCATCTCTGTTTGAGAAGATTTTTCTAACCTTCGTCGGGACCCGACCTAGACACATCTCTCCTATGTCGGATTATTCGGAAATCCATTTTTTTGTTTATCTAGAGAATTATAGGTCGGTTTTATATTTTATCGGACTATGAGAGCTTGGGATTAGCCCTCAGGGAATCCGGGACTTCGAATCAAGCGGAGATTCGAGTATATGACCTCTCTCCACTGACCTCGGTCAGTGTTAATTACGCTGAGCGACTGCTCGGCAACCCTTGATTAACCGTCCGTATGATGCCCTTATAACATGCAACACTACTACTACAGGCAGCACATGCATATGAAGATATATTTTAGGCTAAACTCTTGGCCTCACCCAAGTTTATGATGTGTTTATATGATTTTGGATTGATTCCAAGCTATCTGGATTAATTCCAAGTATATTGGATTGACTCCAAATATTCTGGATTGATTCCAAGTATTTTAAACCCATAGGGGTATCTTTGTAATTATGCCAAGTTAGAGGGTATAGGGAGATTATGGTTATTTAAGTATATGAAATGAGTTTTACTGACTTAGGAAGGTTTCAAAACCTTAGGAGGTATTTTAGAGTTATTTCAAGTGTGTTTGGATTGTAAGGGTATTTTGGTAATTTTGCCCAAATTGGATTTTTAGACTTAAAGTCTATTTTTATATTTTTCTGAGATTTTTATTTATTTTTATCATATTGAGGGTATTTTGATAATTTTACCCATCTTATTAAGGTTTGGAGGGTATTTTGGACATATGAGAGATTTTGATGTTTTTAAGAATTTTCTGTGATTTTTACAGATTTTTAACATGTATGAGGGTATTTTTGTAATTTGTATTAAGCTCTAGGGGCATTTTAGTCATTTCAGAATTTTATATATTTTCAGGTTTGGTTCTCTGTTTTTTACTGGTTTTTACTGAATTTTACTGATTTTTTTTATTAATTTTACTGATTTTTATTAATTAATTAGGTATATGAAGGATATTTAAGTTATATTTTGGATTTATGTAATTTCCAGATTTTGTTTTCTGATTTTTACTGAGTATTACTGATTTTTACAGAAATTTTATGATTTTTATATTTATTTTATTAATTTTAGATAATTTTCGCAGATTTTATTAATTAATTATGTGGAGTATTTAAGTCATTTTTTAACTTAAGTATATTATTTTATGTCTCAATGTTTCATTATTAAGTTTTAATTATGAGTCTAAGGTTAGTTATGTATGGGATGAGGCCAATGATCTTTTAGAATATTTAATTATATGTTTTATGTATTTTAATTAGTTATAAAACGAATTATTTCGCATATGAAAATATAGTAACATAGTGTTACTTAAATAGTAGATTCATGAACACACATGCACACACATATGCTCAAAGAACGAATAGTAGCGTTCATTCATTATTTCGGCATAATCCCGTCTTATAGGACGGTGATTTTACAACATAAATTTGGCAGAGCTTCCCCTTAGGAATAAACCTTAGGAAGAGAGCCCTCCAAGAAAATATCTCCTCCAAATCGCAGCAAACCCGGGCAAGAGCACCGGATTTGGTCTTCAAATTGACAGAGTTTCCCCTAGGAAATTTTGGGCCAAATGGGCATGGGGCTTCTCCTTACCCCTTGGGGGGTATTTATAGGCTTCAAAGCCTTAACCGGTGGGGGTACCCACCGGAATGCTTGAGGTGGGGGGTACCCACCGGTTGGCTTGAGGTGGGGGGTACCCACCGGTTGCCTCCTCCTCTCCCTCTCTTTTTTAATTTTTTAATCACATGGGTGAGAGAGAGATGGGAGAGAGCATTAAAAAACAGGAGAGAGAGAGAGAGAGAGAGGGGGGGACCGGTTGGCACCCCCACCGGTTCCAACCGGTGGAGGGGGGGTGCCACCGGATGGACCCCCCCCACCGGTTGGGAACCGGTGGGGGGGGGTCTCCCCACCGGTTTTGGGAAACCGGTGGGGGGTTCTCCTCCTCACTTCTTCCTTCTTTTTTCTGTTTTTTTGGGGCTCATTAATGAGCTTGGGTGGCAGATTTGGGGGATGGGCCAATGTGAAAAGGGTTTAAACCCTTTAAATCCAGATTTGGCTCCATGTGAAAGGGGTTTTTAGGATGAGTATTAAACGGGGTTCACATGGGATTCTTAACCCATGTGTGAATGGGGTTAAGATTCCCATTAACTCCCCTTCATCCTAATTACTCCCCCCCCCCCTATTCTTTGGATTTAAAAATGGGAGAGGATGGAGGGATCCTCCTCCCCCCCCCACCGGTTTCCCCCTTGGAACCGGTGGGGGGTCCCCAACCGGTGGGGGGGGGGGCTTTTCCCCCTCCCTTTTGCTTGCCTTTTTTTTCAAAAAAATGGTTTCAACAGGGTCCCTTGCCGCAAACCTCATCTTCTCCTGTAGGCTAGAAAAACACACCATGTAGCAACCCCCACCTCTATAAGCTGGTGCAACGCAAACAGCCAGCTACAACAAAGGGGCAATGTTGTGCATACCCAAATGCCACGATCTCCTCGAGCGAGCGGGGCACCAGAGTTTTGCCATCGACATCATCGATCAAGATGGACGGAGTAGTAACAAGTTGTGCATACCCAAACGGCCAGCTACAACAAAGGGGCAATGTTGTGCATACCCAAATGCCACGATCTCCTCGAGCGAGTGGGGCACCAGAGTTTTGCCATCGACATCATCGATCAAGATGGACGGAGTAGTAACAAGTCCTAAACATGATGCAAACAACCTTTACCTCGTACCAGGGCCCATAGAAGCCCTCATCACCCCAGCTCACATCTACTTCGTCGCCATTGGAAAACCTTGTTACCCTCCCCCCTCCCCCACCCCATGGCCATAGGTGCAAAGAGCTTTGGACAAGCGACAGTGATGGGACCATAGTGGTGGGTGGACCTAGGACTTCCTCTCGTGGACGCACTAGGAATCCAAAGCTCTAAAAGTTTTAGTTCGGGATAGAAAACCTGATTATTTTATCATTGCTCATAATAATCATGTTCAAAACTTATTTAAATGCTTAGTAGGCTAGGACTTGCAAAGTGATGCTAGCATGGTGGCTTATGACGGTTGGTTTACCTTTGGCTGCGGAAGTTTGACATAGAATATGTAATTTAATTAAATATTTCTACCTCGAGCAAGCTAGCGAGCAGGTCAAGCCAATATGGGTCAAGCTAGAGCATGGTTCGTTTGATTAGAGAAGCCTAAATTATATCTCAAGCTTGGTTCGACTGGTTGAACGAGAGGAGCGAAAGTAAGCTTCACTCGAGCTGAGCCCAAGTTCCTTAGCCAGGAACTAAATGCCCCAATCAATGAGAGGTAAGGACATTAGGTTATCTCCTGGTTCAGCGTCATTCTTTACCTGCTCTAACAGCCGCAACAGAAAGAGTCCACTGATTCCCTATCTGCGGAAGTGAAAGAAGCAAGGTCTCGAGCTCAACTCTGCGATACTGATAACTCATCACCAACCATCTTTGCAGCTAAACAAGAAACAGAATTCCCAGCCTCCACATCACAATATGTTGACACACCACTAGCCGATGCCCTATGAAGATAGGTGTTTTTGATCTTTGACTGGGAGTCTGACAAAGCCCTTCCCTGGGAAGCAAAATCCCCAGGAGAACTGTCTGAAGAAGTTGTCACCCTCGCCAAAGCTAGAGCTGAGAGGGAGGGTCAAGCACCATCTCCTCCATTGTCTCACCTGCATGGACACTCTCCTCAATTCAAATGCCACAGCCGATCCATATGTATGCCTAAGTTTTTACGACTGAATATTCGCTAGACATCAAGGTACTGAAAATTTAAGATTGGCCTCTAAAAATTTAAGTTTGGCCTCTTAAGAAACACAAGTTTTCACTTGTACTCAAACCCCGTAGCATAGATCATGGGTTCCAAGGACCACATAACCATTTCCTATCACTTTCCCTTTGCTAACCTAGATGATTCATGATACCCCAAATTTTAAAGCTAGTTCAAATTCCAGCATAAAGCATTATAATGGTTACCAGCATGTGGATCAATCCTAGTCACCTCCAGTGACCCCACATGAACAACTCCAATAACATTTGAAACTTTCTGGTCTAGACTTCCTCAAGGAATGAGCAAAATGCCAATCTGCTTAGAAACAACAAACAAGATCTTGCCCTTCTTTTATCCGGTTGGGTGTTTAACATCAACACTGGCCACCCAAGCCTCCTAGAACATGAGTAATAAAATCTTCCTAAATGTATGACAAACAAAAACTAACTTTTTTTTCAAACAAAATCATACAAGTGCAACAAAGACTAAACAAACCTTGGGAGGAATTCTGTCAAGATTGAAAGATTTGGGGGACAAGTAACAGCGCCCATAAAGAGAACAACATTTGGATGGCGAAGCTGGAGCATAATCATAACCTGCACTACATCACCGGCAGTTATTGAACCAGAAACTGAAGAAAACTAATAATGAAAGAACCAAGTGCCAGCTACCAGCAAGTTCAGCTAAATGAGTGGAAAAACACTTTTTACTTACTTCGGATCTAAACTGCTCCAATGCATCGCCTGACAAATCCTGGTCCAAGAATTTCTTAACAACTTCCTATACTCAAGAAATAAGTGCAATTAATGCAGATAAACTTGAAGTGACCCAAAAGAAATTAGAGGTGCACAATTTCGAAGCTAGGGAACACCTTCAAAAATGTAAGAATAGACATTGGAAGGTGACTGTAAGAACAGACATTGCATAAAAATTTAAGTGAACATATAGCAAACTACATGTTAGATGAAGAATACTTGTTCCAACAACAATTTGCCTAATTCAGGTACCCATATAATAAATTTAACATAGAACACAAAATGACAGACAGCTTGGACTGCAACTACAATTATGGGATACTGAATTTAGGAGAATCAGGAGTCCGGCCAGCTACCATGTATCTAACAATAAAGATCTCCATTCAGAAAGACCAACTTCTATGTGACCACTTGTCCCATTATTAGCAAAGGGATATGAAGAGGAAACATGAAGGAAGAAAGAAAATGCAAGACAAAAAGAAAAGGGAAAGATAGAGAGGGAGTGGACAACATGAGTCTTCAGGGGATTTGCCCTAAAACATTTGATTTTATTTCATTCTAGCCTTTAAAAGCTCACTAAATCCTCAATACATTTTCCATAGCTAACTTTTCCTTTTAAAATGATTGTTGTTTTACCTTAGATAACATAGCATGCTTCAACCTAGGGAAAAAAAAAGGAACAAGGAGATTGCAGGAACAGAGACCTGCTGGTAGGATGGAGGGAGAGCAGTGTGAGGAAGGAGTCAGAGGATGGATGCTGGCAAGGAAGAAGAAGAGGTTTAGGAGGGCCAGGAAAGTCTCACCGGCTGGGGTAGGTCTTCCGGTTGATAGGGATGTTTGTATTAGATGCCGGGGCCATGGACACAGAGCGAGAGATTGCAGGAATGGGGTTAGATGTATTCTATCTAGGGGAGTTGGTTATAGGAGGTATTCTTGTAGTCTTTTTTTGAAAGTGACCCCAAAAAGGTATTCATGTAATCTTAGGAGATCTAAGGAGAGTAAGAAGTCGGATGTTGAAGTGCCTTTCTCATTGCATCCGAGCAAATGTTCGAAGGATCAGAAGGAGCTGAAGCTTACACAACCCACGGGTTTGGTGGAGATTCCGCGGTCTCTAGCAGTGTGAGAGGCTCGTAAGAAATTGGAGGAATTCATGGTCGTCTCAGTTTACTCGGACGATCCTTCATGTAGAACAGTGGTTTAGCTATCGCAATTTTTGAAGAGAAAGCTTCAGGAGCAGTGGCCTTAAATAGGTGAATGAATGGTGGATTAGAGAATTGAAGGAGACTCTGTTTCTGGTGAATACATCAATGTCGTCTTGGAGAGGAGCAGCTTTGAAGCTGATGGAAATGAAGCAAGGGTGTATGGTAGTGAAGTTCTCACCTTGGACGCATGAATGTGCTACGGTTCCTAAGCCTGTTGGTATTATTTCTTGGCTTTGGCTTATAGGAATTCCACTGCAGTCTGGAACTTTGATACGTTCCAGTCTATTGTGTCCCCTTTTGGCATTCTTAGACAAGTGGATGCTAGGGCACTTGATATGCAGATGTTGTGTTATGCTTGGGTTCAGGTTCAGGTTGAGAATGTTGAGGCAGTTCCTGGCAGTACCATTATCAGAGTGGGAGGTCTTTGTTCCAGGGTGAGCATTGAGAGAGAAGTTCCAGCAGTGTCTTCTTCAGAGATGCCCAAGATGATGGATTGGTCTTGGGTGGAAGGGGAAGCTGAGTACAGGAATAATAAGCATAATAGAGTTTCAAAAAGCCAAAAGAATTTGCCCGAGTTGACAATTCCGGCGAGATCAAGGACTTCGGGTTTTTCATGACTCAGTTCAGAAGGCTCGGTCGCAATTGAAGTGAGTGAGTCGGGGAAAACTGAATCTTTGTTCGGATGATTCTTTATCTAGTGATTTTAGGGGAAGCCTGATTACAGAGGCAGGGTTCCAAGACAGGGGTATGATTTCTTCATGTTAGACAAAGTGTCTCGAGGCTGATGCAGCATTGGTCGAGGTGGTGGCAGTGAGATGGTCAGATGAGGGGGACACTTCCCAAATAGATGATCTTCCTCAAGCCTGTCATCCGACTGCAGAGCGACAATTTCGTTCAATCAGGGTGGTTCGAGGTTCGGGTCGAGAAGATCAATAGTCCCAGTCCTCGACTGGTCCGAATAACTCTCGGCTAGATCCGATAGCCCATGGTTCGGGTAAGTCATTCAGATCCAACACTATTTCACTCAGACTAGAGTCGGATTCTACTTCGATCGTCATTTTTGGGGTATCCGGTAAGTCATCCGGGTTTCCTACTTTGGAGACCTTACCCGTTTCCAGTTGCCCGATGGAGTCGTCGTCTTCCCCCAATATACTCAACTCTTCCACGGTCCGCTTGATTCGGGGCATGGACGAGAGTCTGTTGGAGTGTGATCCACTTCCCAGGAAGACAAAACCTTGGTTCGTTGGCCTCCTTATGACATCAAAAAGCCGTTAAGCCCTCTAGAAGACAAGTTTCACTAGTCGATAGGATCTGCAACATGTTCTGGGGAATCCAGACCTGCTGATGTTAATGGTATGAGGAAGCTGTTGCTTCCGAGTAGCTCCAACTATGTCGGTGGAGAGATGGTACCCTATAGGCCTTGGGTATCCCTTGATCCAGATGATCAGATGTGTATCATCCCTTGGTAGATGGGGTTCATCGGAGCTGCCGGAGATCTGAAGCATCTTAATCAAGTTCTTTAAGGGACTGGGGTTGAGCGGATGGAAGTGACACATAGGAATAAAGAGGAGAGCTCAGAGGATTACAATGGTCAAGGACTAATGGCAGTGGCAGTCATAAATTCAAAAGAAGCTGGATTTTGGTCTGATGATATTATCAGTGCTGTTGGGAATATGGTTGATATTTCTTTTAGTGGGAAAGAAGAGACTGTCAGAAAATTTCTGAGAAAGATCAAACGGGATCTTAATCTTGCTCGTAGTTCAACTAAAAGAGGCAGTGGAGGTGGAATCAAGATTGGTAGCAAAGAATTAGCCTATCTTCAAAATAATTTACAGCTGGAGGGTTTGAGGCCTAGAAAGTTAATGGAGAAGGGGATATCTTCGCTGTCCAGATGAATATTGTATCTTGGAATGTTAGAGGATTGAAGGGTCTCAATAAAGTTAGGGAAATTAAGTCTATTCCTCAGAGAAATAAAGTGGATTTATTTTGCATCCAAGAAACTAAGGTCACAAACTTTAGCTCAGAAGATATTTCAAAACTGGGTGGCAACAAACTGCAGGGGTGGATTGCTAAGCCAGCAGATGGTTTGAAGGGAGGTATTTTGATACTTTGGGTTATAAATATTCTCCAGTGTGTCAGTACTTAAATTGGAACCTATTGTGTTTCTATTGAATTCACGCATACGGAGAAAAAGTTTCTGTAGACTTTTACTGGTGTTTATGGACCACCAAGATCTGGAAGAGAAAAAACATTTTTTGCAGAATTAACAACACTTAAAAATGAAAGTTCAGATATCTGGTTCATAGGAGGAGATTTCAATACTGTCCGATATCCAGGAGAAAGATCTAATCAGAAGTGATGGTCACTGGAAATGGAAATTTTTGGAGACGGTTAATTATTCTCAGATGATTGAGGTGGAACTTTCTAATCTTTCATTCACCTGGAATGGCAAATCTAAACTGGACAGATTTTCTGTAACTGTGGAATGGCAAAAGAAATTTGGCAGCTTCAGAGCTAAAAGCCTTCCTAGAGTTCTTTCAGATCATAATCCTCTGCTATATTCAGGAAGTGACAGAAGAAGAAGAGACAGAATAAACTTGCATGGGTTAGGCATGAGGGTTTTCAAGAATTAGTCAAGGAGTGGTGGAATGGAGGTCCTCAGCACAATAATGCCTGCTTTAATTTTGTTATGAAGCTCAAATGGGTCAGAGACAGGATGAAGGAGTGGAATATTAAGACTTTTAGAGCAGTTGGGAAGATTAGACAGGATTTGCTTCATCAAATTGAGAAGTTTGAGCTTAAGAATGAGCAAGACACCAATTCGGAGAAGGATAGAGCTCAGTGGGATAGGTTAAAAAAACAATACAATGAATGGGCTTTGAGAAAGGAAATCAAATGGAAGCAGAGAGCAAAAGAAGTATGGTTGAAAGAAGGGGACAAAAACACATATTTTCATGCTATAGCCAGTGGTAAGAAGCAAAAAATCACCATACACCAGGTCAAAGTGGGGAATTCAGTAATTCAAGATGAGAAGGACATTAGTGAAGCTGCAGTGGATTTTTTTCAAAAATTGTTTAAAGAATAAGAAACATGGAGGCCTATGGTTGCCTGTGTTATCAAAGGCGCCCGAGGCGAACGCCTAGGCGACGAGGCGAGGCGAGGCGCTGGTATGGCGCCTCGCGTTCCCGCTTTTTGCCTAGACCGATCGCGGGAAACGCCTCGTTCGCCCAGGCGTTCGCCTATGCGCACCTTCGACGCCTTCAACGCCACTGGTGCCTTACCGGGCCCAACCTAGGAGAAGAAGCCCACCGAGCCCAACACGCTTCCGGTTCGATTTGAGCCCATACGAAACCGGCCCAGCGTACATAACCCTCCCCCCTTCACTCCACATCAAACCGAACCCTAACTCGTCCCTGCGTCCCGATCCCCCCGACACGAGCGCAGCGGGCTTCCTCTCCGGCAACGACGGAAGCGGTAGCGGGAAGCGTCTCCGGCGATAGCCAGCTACTTCTCCAGCGACGGAGACGACGACGACGACGGCCGAGGCATGTAAGCCCTCTCTCAGCCGCTCACACACTATCATTGTTTGTCTCTTCGTCTCTCTCTCTATCGCTCTCACTCATCGCCCCTCTCTCTCTCTCCTACGCACACTCTGTCTCACCCTCACTCTCTCTTGCTCTCTCTCTCTCTCTCTGACGCACACTCTGTCTCTCTCACTCTCTCTTGCTCTCTCTCTCACACACACACACAATCTGTCTCACTCTCACTCTCTCTTGCTCTCTCTCTCTGTCTCTCTCACTCTCTCTTGCTCTCTCTCTCTCTCACGCACACTATCTCTCCCTCTCTCTCTATCTCTCACTCTCTCTTGCTCTCTCTCTCTCTCACGCACACTCTGTATGTCTCTCCTTTCTCTCTGTCTGTCTCTCCCCGACCCCGCTGTCTGTCTCTCTATCTCTCTCTATCTCTCCATCTCTCTCTGTCTCTCCCCTCCCCCTACCCCTACTCTCTCTGTCTGTCTCTCCCACTCTCTCTTGCTCTTTGTCTCTCTGTCTGTCTCTCTCTATCTCTCTCTCTCTCTCCTCCCCCGACCCCCACTCTCTCTGAATGTCTCTCTCACTCTCTCTCGCTCTCTGTCTCTCTGTCTGTCTCTCTCAATCTCTCTGCCTCTCTCTGTCTGTCTGTACATTTATATTGTATTTGCTTAGCATTTCGTTGATAAATTTTCATTATGGTGGATTTTAATTAGTAGCAAAATGTCCATGAATTTGTTGATAACATCTTTGAATGATTAAAATTTATTTCAATTAAATTTGATTTAAAATTATTTGGTTATATTTAATAATTTGAGTGAATGAATATGTCATTATGTATGATTATATTTATGTTTTTGACATTTTGTATAGTAAGTAAATTATAAATATATATATTTTTTAAAATGTCACCTCAAACTCCTAGGCCATCGCCTAGGCGTTAAAGGCTGAGGCGACCCCCTGGTCCCCTCGGTCGCCTCTCGCCTCTGACTACATAGATGGTTGCAGGTAATTTTTTAAATAGATTTTCACAGAAGAAGAAATTTAAAAAGCAGTATAGCATGGAACCTAACAAATCCCCAGGACTGGATGAATTCACTATGGGTTTTAATCAGAGGTTATAAAGGAGGATCTGATAGCAGCAGTGAAAGATTTTGAAGATAGACCTTGGGATATCAGGTACTTCAATTCCACCTTCATTGTGTTCATTCCGAAGAAAGAAGAGGCAGAATCCATCTCTGATTACAGGCTCATCAGTCTTTTAAATGGCAACTTCAAGATTATTACAAAAGCTTCGGCCTTTAGACTTGAAGAAGTCATATGTGACGTGGTGGACAATAATCAATCAGCCTTTATTCAAGGGAGACTTATCCTTGACAATTTTATGGCAACCTATGAGTGTATTCATGACCAAAAATCTCGGAAAAAGGAATGTCTGGTTTTAAAGATTGATTTTGAGAAAGCACATAACTGAATTAATTGGAGGTGCCTTTACAGAGTAATGGAGCTAATGAGGTTCAGAGATAAGTGGATTAAATGGGTTCAGAACTGCTTGGAGACGGCAAGGTTTTCTATTTTGATCAATGGATCTCCATACGACTTCTTTGGCAGCACGAGAGGACTAAGGCAAAAAGATCCTCTGTCTCCTCTTCTCTTCCTCCTTGTTGGGCAGGCTCTTAGTATGATGTGGGGAAAAGCTACAACAAGTGGAATCATTGAAGGAGTTAAGGTGAGAAGAATGGACGAGGAGGTGACTCATCTGCAATATGCAGATGATACAATCCTGTTCTCATCAGCCAAGGTGTAGAAAATAAATGTCTGAAGATTATCCTTAAGATGTTAGAAGCTGTCACTGGTCTCGAGATCAATTTTTCTAAGAGTGACTAGTAGCTTTGAATGTGCCAGAGGAGAGGAAACCTGTGATTGCTCAGCTGCTGGGAGTGAAGTGGACTTCTTTTCCTATGAGATATCCAGGTCTTCCCTTATCTGATTGGAACCTTAAGAGCTCTGCATCGAATTTTCTGGTTAAGAAGTTTGAAGACAGATTAGAAGGGTAGAAGGGTAAGCTTCTGTCAGTGAGAGGTAGATGGATCCTCTCTAAAGTTGTGCTGTCTAGCTTAGCCACATATTACCTTCCTAATTTTAAAATACCAGTTACAGTTTCCAAAAAGAGAGAATCTATCAGAGCAGCATTCATCTGGAAAGGAAAGGGTACAAAAGAGAAAGGGATACATAATATCCAACGGAGACATGTATGCAGGTCAAAAGAAGAGGGAGGAGTAGACCTATTACCTATTCAGGTCTTCAATAAGGCACCGCTGACTAAATGGATGTGGAGGCTAGACAGGGAAGACCAGGCTTTGTGGGCAAATATCATTAGGAAGAAGTATTCTTTGGAGGAGGGTACTTGGATTGTTGATGGTCACCACAATAGATCGGTGTCCCCAATTTGGAAAGGCATTATTAGCAATTTAGATTTCTTCAAGTGCTCAACCTACATCAAGATTGGTAATGGACAAGTAACTAGATTTTTTGAGGATTCTTGGACTGATCATTTGCCTCTTAAAGAGAAGTTTCAGCACTGTATAATATTTTTGCCACAGCAAATAAAAAATCAGTGAGCTCAGAATTCAAGCAGGATCTGGAATATTGTGGGATATTACTTTTTACAGAAATTTGCAGGAGGGTGAGATAAAAGATTTTCTTGATTTGAACTCACTTTTGGTCAACTGTCAACTGCATGCAGAGGAGAAAGATATCGGAATCTGGAAATGGGATTCACAAGGAATCTTCACTGTTAAAACTGCTGCATAGGTACTTAGTACAGGAGGTAGAAAAGTCAGTCGGTGTACTCATGTTTGGAATAAGAATTTACCTATGAAAATCAGAATTTTTATGTGAAAGATGGCATGGGGTAGAATGTCTACATGTGACAAATCAAAATAGATTAGGGGAAATATAAGAGATTCCTGCAGTTTTTGTGGACTGTTTCAGGAAACAATGGACCATGTTTTTGTGGAATGCGGCATCATTCAATACTTGTGGAAGATTTTCTTTAGAGCTTTTCTTATGCAGCAGGAATACTTCCATAGCATTCAGAACCTTATTGATAAATGGGCTTTGTTATGTCCAATTGAGCAAGAACTCAAGATATAGAATATGATTCTACCGGCCATGCTGTGGGCAATTTGGAAAGCAAGGAACAACAAAATATTCAACAAGAAGTTTGAAAAATAAGATGAAGTCATTGCTAACGCTATACACTTTCTCATGGAATGGGCTTTTCAGAATTCAGATACATCTCTCAGACATTCAAAGCTGATTGACATGCTTAATGGGTGGGGCAAATTCTGTTTGTAATTGTGGAGTCATTGTTTTCTCCTTTTTGTCTCCTTCAAGAGATGGGGATTTTGCATGTGTTCTGGTCTGTATCTGGGATCAATTGCATCTCAGGTCTCTACTATCTTGGTAGATTCCTATCCCACCGTTTTTGGTTTATGTAATAGTCTTTTTTCTGAAATGAATAGTGGCTTTTAGACACCTTCAAAAAAAAATAATAATAATAATCAACTTTAGCTCTATGAGCATCCCCTACAACAAAAACCAGAAAGAAAAAAAGAAACCTTGTAGATTTTCAATCAAAACAAAGTCTGGTTGTTGTAATAAAAAATGTGTTAGTAATTATCTATCTAACAAAAAATGTAAGGGAGTTTAATAGACAATAGAAACAAACCTAAAAGCCCTCGCCCCTAAAATTAAGGTGTAAGGACCCTAATCTATGATTTCACCAATGAGATAAAGATATTTTCTACATAAAGCCCCATCATAACAATAATTCTTATGTGAGAAATAAAGACCAATAAATCTATAGTCATTAAAATTGTGTGACGGCAAATTTTAAAGAAATTACTAAAAAGGGAAAGAATAATTCTTAGCTAAGCATGCGAAGCCATTTCTCAAAGCATTACAAACAATTACCCGAATTAATTAAATGAAGAAGAAAGAGTTGCAACTAAAATCCCAAAGAACAAAAACGATATCCTCCTATACAAAAGGCACCAAGCAGGTGCAACTCAATAAAACTCACAAATCCCTCAGAAAGATCAAAATAGGAGGATATACAAGCATTGTTTTTGCACAAAAACATGGCTCACTCACTCTCTCCCCAATAAAAGAAGCGAGCCGAGTGGGCACAACAGCTTTCTTCCTAAATATTCTTCTATTTCTTTCAGCTATTCAGCTATTCTATGTATGTACCACTGGATGGGGATGTGCCAGGTTTGGCTAACCCCATGTCCATCCCAAGGCTTGGCAATTTACATGTGCCTTGAGACCCTTGCTTGATCTGGGTCAGGCCCCTCCATACTTGAAAAATGGGGGTTTTCCATGGTGATGCAGCAACAGAGCAGTGTGTTGGAGCTGGTCCGATGGACGAGTATGGCCGTATTGGTATTGCTACCAGTATCGAAGGGTACAAATACCGATACTGATACGTATTGGCCAGTACCGGCCAATAAAAAATATTTAATGTTTTTTCTTAACTACAAAGACCGGTACCAATACCCGACAATATCAGTACCGGGCAAGGCCGACACCCATACGTATTGGTATCGGCGGATACTGCCAACCATGCCGATGGACAATAGGTTGTAGCTTACTGTTTTCTTAGCGCATAGCATTAGAGCAACCAAAAGTTGGAACCCAGGTGACTAATGGGGACAGATAGCATGGATGCTAAAGCATAAGGTGGATTTGGGGGCATCCACTACAGCGATGTTGTCCTGCAGTATTCTATGTAATGTTCCGCTCCTATCAACCGAAGGCCTATAAGTCTGACCTTTGCCCCCTGGCTCTAAGAGAATGACAATGGCCATAACACCACCATTCAGAGAATGTAAGCACAGAAAGAATGCCATTATGCAGCTTATATATATATATATTAGGAACGAGCTATTACCTTTTTCTCTATCCAGGACATGATTTAAAGATTTAAAATATAAAATAAATGTTATGTGTTGCGGGCCTGCGGCACCTTCAACGCCAAAAATCATGGGAGGGTAAGGTGAGTGACTCAAAAAAGGCGTACAGAAATATTTTGAAAAATAAAAACCATTTAAAAAATATAAAAGCACTAGCCGTCGGACCGATAATCCAACAATAGTGTTACGATGGGCAGAGGTTTCACCTAGCAAAACTCTTGCATGCAGCGGGAGTTAACGCTAGTGGGGCCCATATTCCTCCCACTTCTTCGCACATCTTCCATTGAGTTTTTTCACCTTTTAATCTTTAGATCGGACTCTAACTATAAACAGAGAATGATTAACAAGAACTTCTCTATGACCTCATTTTAGATGCACCTTTTTGCGGGTTTTAAACACCTTAATTAGGAATTAAAACTAAAACCCCAAGGAATGAGAACAACCCTAGGCGCTAATTATGGTATTTTTCTAATTTTTATTTTAAAAAATTTTAAATATATTTTTTGTATGCACCTGATCGCAAGGAATTCCGGATCGGATCGGGTCCCCGAATCGGGACCCGCAGATCCCGATCCGACCCGGATCGGATCGGTCGAGTCGGCCGATCCAGATAAAGTATGGCCAGTCCGACTCGGCCAGATTAAAAAATAATAAAAAATTAAAAAAATCAGAAAAAATCAGGAAAAAATAAAAATAAAAACAGAAAAAATTACATACATATTTCAATTGATGTACAATAAGAATGAATGCAGTTCATGTACATCCATAAAAAACCCTAAAACCCTAAACCCTAAACCCTAAACCCTAAACCCTAAACCCTAAAACCCTAAAACCCTAAAACCTAAACCCTAAACCCTAAACCCTAAACCCTAAACCCTTAACCCTTAACCCTTAACCCTTAACCCTTAACCCTTAACCCTTAACCCCTTAACCCTTAACCCTTAACCCTTAAACCCTAAACCCTAAACCCTAAACCCTAAACCCTAAACCCTAAAACCCTAAAACCCTAAACCCTAAACCCTAAACCCTAAACCCCTAAACCCTTAAACCTTAAGGGGGGGATCGGGACCGGCCCGAACCGGACCAGATCGGGTCCGGACCGGCCGATCTGGCCGGTCCGGCCCCGATGTGGTCCGGTTCGGGCCGATTTCGGCCGTTTTTTTTTTTTTTTTTTCAAATCAGTGGGGGGGAACAGTGAAATCCCCCCCGAATCGGATCGGAACCCGCCGATTCCGATCCGAATCGGCCGATTCGGATCAGAATCGGCCGATTCCGCAATCCATGCCTGATCGGATGGCTACTGTTGAATTTTACAATCAGACGGTAGAATTTAAATCCCAAGGAATGGGAGCCACCCAAGGGTTGTAATTGAATATTTAAAAGCTTTTAATGATTTTTAGTTTTTAACATGGGGATAGGGAAGATTTCAGGTGGGGGTGCATCTATGTTAGATACGCCAGGAGGCACATTGGAATTTGATCATTTCCTTTATATAAATATATATATATATATATATAGAGAGAGAGAGAAAGGGGTCCATTACCACCGGTGGCAAAATAAGAACGGTGCCAGCTACACCAAAAACACCATAGACGAACTTTATTTTTTAATCTAAACGGTTAAACCTTCTAAAATATATGAAAACTACATACATATAGAAAATCATGCCATCCTAACATCCAAAGCCATAGATTAGATGGTACTATATGCCATTATATAGACTAGCCAATTTGTACACCTTTGATGCATAGAAAATAATTGTCAAATGCATCTAGTTTTTATTTCACAAATGGTTTTTTTAGTAGATAGGATTTAATGATGTGGATTAAAAATTAAAAATCGTTTAAGTTGTTTTAGAGTAGGTGCCACCATTCTTATTTTGCCACTGGTGGCAATGGAACCCTATTCATATCCGCTGAGAGCATATTATATTTATATCTGCTGGGAGCATATCATATTTTGTAGGGGTGTTGCGGCCCCTTTTGAGCGGGGCGCTAGAGTTTTTTGCCGTTGGCGTGATTGGCTAGGAGGTGGTCATAGACGATGGAGTAGTAACAGGTCCCGGACATGGTGAAAACAACCTTGGCCTCGTACCAGACCCCATACAAGCCCTTATTGCCCCAGCCACATCTACTTCATCGCCCTTAGAAAACCTTGTTACCCTCCCCCGTCCCCCACCACTTTGCCATAAGTGCAAAGAGCTTTGGACAAGCGACAGTAATGGGACCTTAGTGGTGGGTGGACTTAGGACTTCCTCCCATAGACGCACTAGGAATCTAGAGCTCAAAAAGTTTAGTTCGAGATAGGAAGCCTGATTGTTTTATTGTTGCTCATAATAATCATGTTCAAAACATATGTAAATGCTTAGTAGGCTGGGACATGTGAAGTGATCTTGGCATGGTGCGCTTATGACGGCCGGTTTACCTTTGGCTAGGGATGTTTGACATAGAATATGTAATCTAATTAAATATTCTTACCTCAAGAAAGGTCGCAAGCCAGTTGAGCCGATCGGGGTCAAGCTCGAGCTTGGCTCGCTTGATCAGACAAATCTAAATTAAAGCTCGAGCTTAGTTCGATTGGTTGAATGAGAGGAGCTAAAGTAAGCTTAACTCAAGCTGAGCTCAAGTAGCTCGTGGCCATGCCTAGGTCCAACTACTTATTAAAAACTGCAAATGTTATCTATGTTAATGTTAGAAACTAGAGGAGGAGCAAGAATTTAACACTGTACCTAAAAGGAGATTCATTGAAGTTTAAATTGTTGCTGAGATATTATCGAGTTGCCCCCAATTTGATGCCTTCTACATGCTAAGAACTACAAATCCTATGTTAAAGTTGGAAACCAAAGGAGGAGAAATAATGCAACCTTACCTAAAAGGAGATTTATCGAAGTCCGAATTGCTGCCGAGATATTGTCAAGATGCCTCCAATTTGATGCTTCCTACTTATAATGAATTACAAATCTTATGTCAAAGTTAGAAACCAAAGGCAAAGTAGGGATGTACTACCTTACCTAAAAGTAGATTTATTGAAATCTGAGCAACTACTAAGACACTATCGTGCTACCCCCAATTTGATGCCTCCAACTACCTACTAAAAATTGCAAATCTTATCTATATTAAACACAGAAACCAAGAATGTGTCACCATACGTAAAAAGAGATTCAATGAAGTTCAAGTTGCTATTGAGATATTTGTCGAATTGCCCCTAATTTGATGCCTTTCACTTACAAAGAACTACAAATCTTATGTTTCGAAAATTGAGAAGGAACGTATCATACTTACGTTTAAGTTAAAAATCAAAGGATGAGCAAGATTGTATTACCTTGCTTGAAAGGAGATTCATCCAAATCCGAGTTGCTACTGAGATATCATCAAGCTACCCCGATTTGATGCCCCCAAGTGCTTACTAAAAACTGCAAATGTTATTATCTATATAAAGGTTAGAAACCAAAGAAAAAGTAGGAATGTATCACCTTACTGGAAAGGAGACTCTTCGAAGTTTAAGTTGCCACTTAGATTTTGTCAAACTGCCTCCAATTCAAGTTGCAACTAATATTTTGTTGAGTTGCACCCAATCTGATGACTGCAATTACATTCTAAAAGCTGCAAATAAAATAAATATTAAAGTTAGAAGAAACCAATGGAGCTGAAATGTATGATCTTATTCGAAAAAGGGATTATTGAAGTCCGAGTTGCTACTGAGATTTTATCGAGTTGCACCGAATTTAATGATTGCAACTATTTATTAAAAGGTGTAAATCTTACATATGTTAAAATTATATACAAAAGGAGGAGCAAGAATGTATCATCTTACCCATGGATTGCGGAATCGGCCGATTCCGATCCGAATCGGCCGATTCGGATCGGGATCGGCGGGTTCCGATCCGATTCGGGGGGGATTTCACTGTTCCCCCCCCACCGATTTGAAAAAAAAAAAAAAAACCGGCCGAAATCGGCCCGAACCGGACCAGATCAGGGCCGGACCGGCCAGATCGGCCGGTCCGGACCCGATCTGGTCCGGTTCCCCTTAAGGTTTAAGTGTTTAGGGGTTTAGGGTTTTAGGGTTTTAGGGTTTTAGGGTTTAGGGTTTAGGTTTTAGGTTTTAGGTTTTAGGTTTTAGGGTTAAGGGTTAAGGGTTTAGGGTTTAGGGTTTAGGGTTTAGGGTTTTAGGGGTTTAGGGTTTAGGGTTTAGGGTTTAGGGTTTAAGGGTTTAAGGGTTAAGGGTTAAGGGTTAAGGGTTAAGGGTTAAGGGTTAAGGGTTAAGGGTTAAGGGTTAAGGGTTAAGGGTTTAGGGTTTAGGGTTTAGGGTTTAGGGTTTAGGGTTTAGGGTTAAGGGTTAAGGGTTAAGGGTTAAGGGTTTTAGGGTTTAGGGTTTAGGGTTTAGGGTTTAGGGTTTAGGATTTTAGGGTTTAGGGTTTGGGGTTTAGGGTTTTAGGGTTTTAGGGTTTAGGGTTTTTTATGGATGTACATGAATTGCATTCATTCTTATTGTATATCAATTGAATAATATGTATGTAATTTTTTCTGATTTTATTTATTTTTTTAAGATTTTTTCTGATTTTTTTTAATTTTTTATTATTTTTTAATCTGGCCGAGTCGGACTGGCCAGACTTCATCTGGATCGGCCGACTCGGCCGATCCGATCCGAGTCGGATCGGGATCGGCGGGTCCCGATTCGGGGACCCGATCCGATCCGGAATTCCTTGATCTTACCTAAAAGGAGATTCATCGAAGTCTCTATTGTTACTGAGATACTGTCGAGCTGCTCCTAATTCAATGCCTTCTACTTACTTGAAAGGCGGATGTATCACCTTACTTGAAAGGCGATTCATCGAAGTTCTAGTCGCTAGTTAGATTTTGTCAACCTCCCCACGATTTGATACATCCTACTTACTAGAAATCAAAGGAGCAAGAATGTATTAGCTTACTTGAAAGGAGATTCATCGAAATTTGACTTGCTGCACAAATATTGTCGATCTGCCTACGATTTGATATCTCCAACCACTTGTTAAAAACTGCAAATCTTATTTATGCTAAAGTTAAAGCCTAAGGGAGGAGAAGGAATGCATCATCTTACCTGAAAGCATATTCATCGAAGTCCGAGTTCCCACTGACCTTTTGTTGAGCTGACCCCAATTTGATGCCTCCTACTGACAAGGAGCTAAATCATATGTTAAAGTTAGAAATCAAAAGTGGAGCAAGAATGTGCTACCTTACATAGAAGGAGAATCATCAAAATTTGAGCTGCTGCTTAGATATTGTCAAGTTGCCTCCGATTTGTTGCCACCAACTATTTACTAAAAATTACAAATCTTTTATGTTAAAGTTAGAAAGCAAAGGAACAGTAGGAATGCATCACCTTACTTGAAAGTAGATTCTTCGAACTCCAATTTGCTGCCAAGATATTCTTGAGTTGTTCCCTAATTTGATGGCTCTAACTAATTAGTAAAGACTATAAAAATTATCTATTTGAGTTAAAAATAAAGGAGAAGTAGGAATCTAAGACCATACTTGAAAGGAGATTCATTGAAGTTCGAGTTGTTCTTGAAATATTGTTGAGCTGCCCCAAATATGATGTCTTCCAACTCACTAGGAACCACAAATCTTACGGAAAAGTTAAAGAAACCAAAGGAGGAGCTATATCACCTTTCTAAGAGCAGATTCATCGAAGTCCAAGTTGCTGCTGAGATATTACCGAGTAGCCTCCAATTTGATGCTTCCAACTAACTAGGAACTACAAATCTTATTATGTTAAAGCTAGAAGCTGAATGAAGAGCATGAATGTATCACCTTAACTGAAAGGTTATTCATCAAAATCAGAGTTGCTACTGAGATATTGTCGAATTGTCCCAATTGAAGGCCTTCTACTTACTAGGAACTACAAATCATATGTTCAATTTGGAAACCAAAAGAGGAGCATGAATGTATCACCTTATCTGATAAGAGATTCATCCAAGTCCGAGTTGTTGCTGAGATATTGTCGACTCACCTTTAATTTGATGCCTCCACTTCCTACGAACTACAAACTTATATGAAAGCTAGAAACCAAAAGAGAAGCAAGAATGTATCACCTTACCTAAAAGGAGATCCATCGAAATCCGAACTGCTGCTAAGATATTGCCGAGCTACTCCGAATTCGATGCCTCCAGCTACCTTCTAAAAACTGCAAATCTTATCTATGTTAAAGATAAAAACCAAAGGAGGAGAAGACATGTATTAGCATACCTAAAGGAGATTCATTAAAGTTCGAGTTGAAGATTCACCTTACCTAATGAGGAGCAAGAATGTATCACCTTACCTAAAAGGAGATTTACCAAAGTCTGAGTTTTGGCGAAGATGTTGTCGAGCTGCCCCGGATTTGATGCCTCCAACTACTTACTAGAATATGCAAATATTATTCTATGTAAAACTTAGAAACCTAACGAGCAGTAAGAATGTATCACCTTACCTGAAAGGTGATTTTTCAAAGTCTGAGTTGTTGTTGAGATATAGTCGAGCTGCCCCTAAATTGATGCCTCCTACACACTAATAGGAACTACAAATCTTAACCAAAAGGAGGAGCAAAAAGGTATCACCAAACCTGAAAGGTGATTTCCTGAAAGCATATTGTCGAGCTGCCCCCAATTTATGGGCTCCAACTAGGGGTGGCCACGAGCCGAGCTAAGCCGAGCTACAACTCGTTTGAGCTAAACTTTAGGATTATTCGAGCTCGTGGTTGAGCCTGAGGCGAACCCAAGCACATTTTGTGGGCTCGAGATTGACTCGCCGAGAACGAAACTCAGCTCGAATTTAGCCAAGCTCAGCTCGCTAGAGCGCTATTAAGTTAACTAAACCAAAAAACTAAGTTCACCCAACTCGAAAAAGTCAAATCGCTAAGCTCGAGAAGGTACAATAGAGGGAGGCTTCATATTTAAAAAGAAAGTTGGGTGAAGTTTTTGTAAAGTAACCGATGTCAGACTAAGACCCAAATATGAATCCTACCTTGGGGGGGTGCACGGAGAGGAGGCTCACCTGTGTACTCCCGTCACGATGGACCCACACATCATCAACCCACTCCAAGTTGGTTTGGAGCCTTAGAGGTCCCTTGCCGCAAACTTCATCTTTTCTTGCAGGCTAGAGAAGAACACCCTGTAGAAACTCCAACTTCCTCGGGTGGGCTCAGCTACCACCACCGCCCTCTCTACCACCCAATGTTGCACCATCCTACGAGGCCTCTATAGGCTGGTGCAGTGCAAACGGCCTGCTATAGCAAGGGAGCAATGTTGCGTGTACCCAAATGCCATGATCTCCTAGAGTGAGCAGGGCGCTAGATATTTTGCCGTCAGCGTGATTGGCCAGGATGTGGTTATAGACGACGGAGTGGTAACAGGTCCTAGAAGTGGTGAAAACCACCTTGGCCTCGTACCAGGCCTCGTGCAAGCCCTTATCGCCCCAGCTGACATCTATTGCGTCGTCGTTGCAAAACCTTGTTACCCTCCCCCGTCCCCCACCACTTTGCCATCAGTGAAAAGAGCTTTGGACAAGTGACAGTAACGGGACCTTAGTGATGGGTGGACTTAGGACTTCCTCCCATAGACGCACTAGGAATCTGGAGCTCCAAAAGTATAGTTCGAGATAGGAAGCATGATTGTTTTATCATTGCTCATAATAATCATGTTCAAAACTTATGTAAACGCTTAATAGGCTGGGACCTTGGAAGTGATGCTGGCATGGTGCGCTTATAACGGTTGAAATGTCCTGGACATGGTGAAAACAACCTTAGCCTCATACCAGGCCCCGTGCAAGCCCCTATCGCCCAGCTCAGATCGACTTCGTCGTCGTTGGAAAACCTTGTTACCCTCCCCCGTCCCCCACCACTTTGCCATAAGTGCAAAGAGCTTTTGACAAGCGACAGTAACGGACCTTAGTGGTGGGTGGACCTAGGACTTCCTCCCATAAACGCACTAGGAATCTGGAGCTCCAAAAGTTTAGTTCGAGAAAGGAAGCCTGATTGTTTTATCATTGCTCATAATAATCATGTTCAAAACTTAATAAACGCTTAGTAGGTTGGGACCTTTGAAGTGATGCTGGCATGGTGCGCTTATGACGATTGGTTTACCTTTGGCTGGGGAAGTTTGATATAGAATATGTAATCTAATTAAATATTCTTACCGTGAGCAAGCTCGCGAGCCAGCCAAGCCGATCTAGGTCAAGTTCGAGCTTAGATCGTTTGATAAAACCAGCCTAAATTAAAACTCGAGCTGGGTTCGATTGGTTGAATGAGAGGACCTAAGGTAACCTTAACTAAAGCTTAGCTCAAGTAGCTCACGAGCGGCAGCTCGTGGCCACCCCTAACTCCAACTACTTATTAAAAATTGCAAATGTTATCTATGTTAAAGTTAGAAACTAGAGGAGGAGCAAGAATTTATCACTGTATCAAAAAGAAGATTTATTGAAGTCTGAATTGTTGCTTAGATATTGTCGAGCTGCCCCCAATTTGATGCCTTCTACTTACTAGGAACTACAAATCCTATGTTAAAGTTGGAAACCAAAGCAGAAGTAATGTAACCTTACTTCAAAGGATATTTATCGAAGTCTAAGATATTGTCATGTTGCCCCCAATTTGATGCTTTCTACTTACAATGAATTACAAATCTTATGTTAAAGTTAGAAACCAAAGGCAAAGCAGGGATGTATCACCTTACCTAAAAATAGATTCATTGAAATCCGAGCAACTGCCAAGATACTGTCATGCAACCCCCTATTTGATGCCTCCAGTTACCTACTAAAAACTGCAAATCTTATCTATATTAAACATAGAAACCAGGAATGCATCACCATACCTAAAAAGAGATTCATTGAAGTTCAAGTTGCTGCTGAGATATTGTCGAATTGCCCCCAATTTGATGCCTTCCACTTACTAAGAACTACAAATCTTATGTTTCGAAACCAAAGGAGAAGGAACGTATCATACTTAATCTGAAAGGAGATTCGTTAAAAGTCTGACTTGCTCCTAAGATATCGCTTAGCTACCCTTAATTTTATGGCGCCTACTTACTAAGAACTATAAATATTTACGTTTAAGTTAGAAATCAAAGGAGGAGCAAGACTGTATCACCTTGCTTGAAAGGAGATTCATCCAAATCCGAGTTGCTACAGAGATATCATCGAGCTACCCCGATTTGATGCCCCCAAGTGCTTACTAAAAACTGCAAATGTTATTATCTATGTAAAGGTTAGAAACCAAAGAAAAAGTAGAATGTATCACCTTACTAGAAAGGACTCTTCGAAGTTTAAGTTACTACTTAGATTTTGTCAAACTGCCTCCAATTTAATGCCTCCTACATGCTAGAAACTACAAATCTTATGCTAAAATTAGAAACCAAAGGAGGAGCAATTATATATCACATTACCTGAAAGGAGATTCATCGAAGTTCAAGTTATAACTAATATTTTGTTGAGTTATCAGATGACTGCAATTACTTTCTAAAAGCAGCAAATCATATATATATTAAAGTTAAAAGAAACCAAAGGAGCAGAAATGTATGATTTTATTCGAAAGGGGATTATTGAAGTCCGAGTAGCTACTGAGATTTTATCTAGTTGCCCCAATTTAACGATTGCAACTATTTATTAAAAGGTGTAAATCTTATATATGTTAAAATTAGATACAAAAGGAGGAGCAAGAATGTATCATCTTACTTGAAAGGTGATTCATTAATGTCTCTATTGTTAATGAGATATCGTCGAGCTGCTCCTAATTCAATGCCTTCTACTTACGAGAAACGACAAATCTTACGCGGATGTATTACCTTACTTGAAAGGAGATTCATCGAAGATCTAGTCGCTACATAGATTTCGTCAACCTTACCCCGATTTGATGCATCCTACTTATTAGAAATCAAAGGAGCAAGAATGTATTAGCTTACTTGAAAGGAGATTCATCAAAATGTGCACAGATATTGTCGATCTGCCTACTATTTGATATCTCCAACCACTTGTTAAAAACTGCAAATCTTATTTATGCTAAAGTTAGAGCCTAAGGGAGGAGAAGGAATGCATCATCTTACCTGAAAAAAAATTCATCAAACTCCAAGTTGCGACTGAGCTTTTGTTGAGCTGCCCCCAATTTGATGCCTCCTACTTACAAGGAGCTAAATCTTATGTTAATGTTAGAAGTCAAAAGTGGAGCAGGAATGTGCCACGTTATATAAAAGGAGAATCATCAAAATTTGAGTTGCTGCTTAGATATTGTCAAGTTGCCTTCAATTTGATGCCACCAACTATTTACTAAAAATTACATATCTTTTATGTTAAAGTTAAAAACCAAAGGAACAGTAGGAATGTATCACCTTATATGAAAATAGATTCTTCGAACACCAATTCGCTGCCAAGATATTCTAAAGTAGTTTCCTAATTTGATGGCTCCAACTAATTATTAAAGACTACAATTATTATCTATTTGAGTTAAAAAATAAAGGAGAAGTAGGAATCTAAGACCTTACTTGAAAGGAGATTCATCAAAGTTCTAGTTGTTCTTGAAATATTGTTGAGCTGCCCCAAATATGATGGCTTCCACTTACTAGGAACCACAAATCTTACGGTAAAGTTAAAGAAACCAAAGGAGGAGTTATATCACCTTTCTAAGAGGAGATTCATCGAAGTCCGAGTTCCCGCTAAGATATTACCGAGTAGCCTCCAATTTGATGCTTCAACTAACTAGGAACTACAAATCTTATCATGTTAAAGTTAGAAGCTGAATGATAAGCATAAATGTATCACCTTAACAGAAAGGTTATTCATCAAAATCAGAGTTGCTACTGAGATATTGTCGATTGTCCCAATTGAAGGCCTTCTACTTACTAAGAACTACAAATTATATGTTCAAGTTGGAAACCAAAAGAGGAGCATGAATGTATTACCTATCTGATAAGAGATTCATCCAAGTCCGAGTTGTTGCTGAGATATTGTCGACTCGCCTCCAATTTGATATCTTCACTTCCTACGAACTACAAACTTATGTGAAAGCTAGAAACCAAAAGAGAAGCAAGAATGTATCACGTTATATAAAAGGAGATCCATCGAAATCCGAACTGCTGCTAAGATATTGCCGAGCTACTCCCACTTCGATGCCTCCAACTACCTTTTAAAAACTGCAAATCTTATCTACGTTAAAGATAAAAACCAAAGGAGGAGAAGACATGTATTACCTTACCTAAAGGAGATTCATTAAAGTTCGAGTTGAAGCTACGATAGTGTCAAATTGCCCCCAATTCGAGGCCTTCTACTTACTTGCAACTTCAAACCTCATGGTAAAGTTAGAAAGTAAAAGAGGTCTATGAATGTATCACTTTTCCTGGTTGAAGATTTTTTCGAAGTCCAAACTGCCCCCAATTTGATGCCTCCAACTACTTACTAAAACCTGGAGATCTTTCCCATGTCAAAGTTAGAAACCTAATGAGGAGCAAGAATGTATCACCTTACCTAAAAGGAGAATCACGTTTTATGGCGCCTATTTACTTAATACTTAATCTGAAAGGAGATTCGTTAAAAGTTTGACTTGCTGCAAGGATATCGCTTAGCTACCCTTAATTTTATGGCGCCTATTTACTAAGAACTATAAATATTTACGTTTAAGTTAGAAATCAAATGAGGAGCAAGACTGTATCACCTTGCTTGAAAGGAGATTCATCCAAATCCGAGTTGCTACTGAGATATCATCGAGCTACCCCGATTTGATGCCCCCAAGTGCTTACTAAAAACTGCAAATGTTATTATCTATGTAAAGGTTAGAAACCAAAGAAAAAGTAGAATGTATCACCTTACTGGAAAGGACTCTTCGAAGTTTAAGTTGCTACTTAGATTTTGTCAAACTGCCTCCAATTTAATGCCTCCTACATTCTAGAAACTACAAATCTTATGCAAAAATTAGAAACCAAAGGAGGAGCAATTGTGTATCACACTACCTGAAAGGAGATTCATCGAAGTTCAAGTTACAACTAATATTTTGTTGAGTTATCAGATGACTGCAATTACTTTCTAAAAGCTGCAAATCATATATATATTAAAGTTAGAAGAAACCAAAGAGCAAAAATGTATGATCTTATTCGAAAGGGGATTATTGAAGTCCGAGTAGCTACTGAGATTTTATCGAGTTGCCCCAATTTAACGATTGCAACTATTTATTAAAAGGTGTAAATCTTATACATGTTAAAATTAGATACAAAAAGAGGAGCAAGAATGTATCATCTTACCTGAAAGGTGATTCATTGAAGTCTCTATTGTTACTGAGATATTGTCGAGCTGCTCATAATTCAATGCCTTCTACTTACTAGAAACGACAAAAACAAATCTTACGCGGATGTATCACCTTACTTGAAAGGAGATTCATCGAAGATCTAGTCGCTACATAGATTTCGTCAACCTTACCCCGATTTGATGCATCCTACTTATTAGAAATCAAAGGAGCAAGAATGTATTAGCTTACTTGAAAGGAGATTCATCAAAATGTGCACAGATATTGTCGATCTGCCTACTATTTGATATCTCCAACCACTTGTTAAAAACTGCAAATCTTACTTATGCTAAAGTTAGAGCTTAAGGGAGGAGAAAGAATGCATCATCTTATATGAAAGCAAATTCATCGAAGTCCAAGTTGCTACTGAGCTTTTGTTGAACTGCCCCCAATTTGATGCCTTCTACTTACAAAGAGCTAAATTTTATGTTAATGTTAGAAATCAAAAGTGGAGCAAGAATGTGCCACCTTATATAAAAGGAGAATCATCAAAATTTGAGTTACTGCTTAGATATTGTCAAGTTGCCATTAATTTGATGCCACCAACTATTTACACAAAATTACAAATCTTTTATGTTAAAGTTAGAAACCAAAGGAACAGTAGAAATGTATCATCTTACTTGAAAGTAGATTCTTCGAACACCAATTTGCTGCCAAGATATTCTTAAGTTGTTCCCTAATTTGATGGCTCCAACTAATTATTAAAGACTACAATTATTATCTATTTGAGTTAGAAAATAAAGGAAAAACAAGAATCTAAGACCTTACTTGAAAGGAGATTCATCAAAGTTCGAGTTGTTCTTGAAATATTGTTGAGCTGCCTTAAATATGATGTCTTCCACTTACTAGGAACCATAAATCTTACGGTAAAGTTAAAAGTAACCAAAGGAGGAGCTATATCACCTTCATGAGAGGAGATTCATCGAAGTCCGAGTTGCTGCTGAGAAATTACCGAGTAGCCTCCAATTTGATGCTTCAACTAACTAGGAATTACAAATCTTATTATGTTAATGTTAGAAGCCGAATGAGAAGCATGAATCTATCACCTTAACAGAAAGGTTATTCATCAAAATCAGAGTTGCTACTGAGATATTGTCGAATTGTCCCAATTGAAGGCCTTCTACTTACTAGGAACTACAAATCATATGTTCAAGTTGGAAACCAAAAAAGGAGCACGGAAGTATCACCTTATATGATAAGAGATTCATCCTAGTCTGAGTTGTTGTTGAGATATTGTCGAATCGCCTCCAACTTGATGCCTCCACTTCCTACGAACTACAAACTTATGTGAAAGCTAGAAACCAAAAGAGAAGCAAGAATGTATCACCTTACCTAAAAGGAGATCCATCGAAATCTGAATTGCTGCTAAGATATTGCCGAGCTACTCCCACTTCGATGCCTTCAGCTATCTTCTAAAAACTGCAAATCTTATCTAAAGGAGATTCATTAAAGTTCGACTTGTAGCTAAGATAGTGTCAAATTGCCGCCAATTTGAGGCCTTCTACTTGCAACTTCAAACCTCATAGTAAAGTTAGGAAGTGAAAGAGGTCAATGAATGTATCACTTTTCCTGGTTGAAGATTTTTCCAAAGTCCAAACTGCCCCCAATTTGATGCCTCCAACTACTTACCAAAACTTGGAGATCATTTCCATGTCAAAGTTAGAAACCTAATGAGGAGTAAGAATGTATCACCTTACCTAAAAGGAGATTCACCAAAGTCTGAGTTTTGGTTGAGATGTTGTCGAGCTGCCCTAGATTTGATACCTCCAACTACTTACTAGAACATGCAAATATTTTTCTATGTTAAACTTAGAAACCTAAAGAGGAGTAAGAATGTATCACCTTATCCGAAAGGAGATTCTTCAAAATCTGAGTTGTTGTTGAGATATTATCGAGCTGCCCCCGAAATTGATGCCTCCTACTCACTAATAAGAACTACAAATCTTAAGCTAAAGGAGGAGCAAAAAGGTATCACCATACCTGAAAGTTGAATACCTAAAAGGATATTATCGAGCTGCCCCCAATTTGTGGGCTCCAACTAGGGGTCGCCACGAGCCGAGCTAAGCTGAGCTACACTTGACTAGGATTATTCGAGCTCGAGCTTGAGCCCGAGCCGAACCCAAGCTTATTTGGTGGGCTCGAGATTGGCTCGCCGAGAAAGGAACTCAGCTCGAATTTAGCCAAGCTTAGCTCGCTAAAGCCCTATTAAGTTAACTCAATCAATAAACTAAGTTCACCCAACTCGAAACAGTCAAATCACTAAGCTCGGGAAGGTGCAATAGAGGGAGGCTTGAAATTTAAAGAGAAAGTTAAGTGAAGCTTTTGTAAAGTAACCGATGTTAGACTAATACCCAAATATGAATCCTACTTTGGGGGGGTGCACGGAGAGGAGGCTCGCCTATGTACTCCCGTCACGATGGACCCACACATCATCGACCCACTCAAAGTTGGTTTGGAGCCTTAGAGGTCCCTTGCCGCGAACTTCATCTTTTCTTGCAAGCAAGAGAAGCACACCGTGTAGCAACTCCCATTTCCTCGGGTGGGCTCAACTACCAGCACCGCCATCATCTACCACCCAATGTTACACCAGCCTACGAGGCCTCTATAGGTTGGTGCAGCGCAAACGGCCTACTATAGCAAGGGGGCAATGCTGCATGTACCCAAATGCCATGATCTCCTAGAGTGAGCAGGACGCCAGAGTTTTTGCCGTCAGCGTGATTGGCCAGGAGGTGGTTATAGACCACAGGGTGGTAACAGGTCTTGGAAATGGTGAAAACAACCTTGGCCTCGTACCAGGCCCCGTGCAAGCCCTTATCGCCCCAGCTCACATCTACTTCGTCGTCGTTGGAAAACCTTATTACCCTCCCCCGTCCCCCACCACTTTGCCATCAGTGCGAAGAGCTTTGGACAAGCGACAGTAACAGAACCTTAGTGGTGGGTGGACCTAGGACTTCCTCCCATAGACGCACTAGGAATCTGGAGCTCCAAAAGTATAGTTCGAGATAGGAAGCCTGATTGTTTTATCATTGATCATTATAATCATGTTCAAAACTTATGTAAACGCTTAATAGGTTGGGACCTTTGAAGTGATGCTAGTATGGTGCGCTTATGACGGTTGGTTTACCTTTGGCTGGGGAAGTTTAATATAGAATATGTAATCTAATTAAATATTCTTACCTCGAGCAAGCTCGCGAGCCAGCCGAACCGATCTAGGTCAAGCTCAAGCTTAGCTCGTTTGATCAGACAAGCCTAAATTAAAGCTCGAGCTTGGTTCGATTGGTTGAATGAGAGGACCTATGGTAAGCTTAACTAAAGCTGAGCTCAAGTAGCTCACGAGCGGCAGCTCGTGGCCACCCCTAACTCCAACTACCTATTAAAAATTGCAAATGTTATCTATGTTAAAGTTAGAAACTAGAGGATGAGCAAGAATTTATCATTGTACCTTAAAGAAGATTTATTGAAGTCTAAATTGTTGCTGAGATATTGTCGAGCTGCCCCCAATTTGATGCCTTCTACTTACTAGGAACTACAAATCCTATGTTAAAGTTGGAAACCAAAGGAAAAGTAACATAACCTTACTTCAAAGGAGATTTATCAAAGTCTAAGTTGCTGCTAAGATATTGTCAAGTTGCCCCCAATTTGATGATTCCTACTTAAAATGAATTACAAATCTTATGTTAAAGTTAGAAACCAAAGGCGAAGCAGGGATGTATCACCTTACCTAAAAGTAGAATCATTGAAATCGTAGCAACTGGTAAGATACTGTCGTGCTACCCCCAGTTTCATGCCTCCAGCTACCCACTAAAAATTGCAAATCTTATCTATATTAAACATAGAAACCAGGAATGTATCACCATACCTAAAAAGAGATTCATTGAAGTTCAAGTTGCTGCTGAGATATTGTCGAATTGCCCCCAATTTGATGCCTTCCACTTACTAAGAACTACAAATCTTATGTTTCGAAACCAAAGGAGAAGGAACGTATCATACTTAATCTGAAAGGAGATTCGTTAAAAGTTTGACTTGCTGCAAAGATATCGCTTAGCTACCCTTAATTTTATGGCGCCTATTTACTAAGAACTATAAATATTTACGTTTAAGTTAGAAATCAAAGGAGGAGAAAGATTGTATCACCTTGCTTGAAAGGAGATTCATCCAAATCCGAGTTACTACTAAGATATCATCAAGCTACCCCGATTTGATGCCTCCAAGTGCTTACAAAAAACTGTAAATCAGATTATCTATGTAAAGGTTAGAAACCAAGGAAAAAGTAGGAATGTATCACCTTACTGGAAAGGAGATTCTTCGAAGTTTGAGTTGCTAGTTAGATTTTGTCAAACCGGCCCCAATTTGACGCCTCCTACATACTAGCAGCTACAAATCTTATACTAAAGTTCGAAACTAAAGGTGGAGTAAGAATGTATCACTATACCTGGAAGGAGATTCATCGAAGTACAAGTTGCTAAGAATATTTTGTTGAGTTGCACCCAATCGGATGACTGCAATTACTTTCTAAAAGCTGCAAATCATATATATATATTAAAGTTAGAAGAAATATATGATCATACTCAAAAGGGGATTATTGATGCTCGAGTTGCTACTGAGATTTTATCGAGTTGCGTCCAATTTAATGATTGCAACTACTTATTAAAAGGTTTAATCTTATATATGTTAAAGTTAGATACAAAAGGAGGAATAAGAATGTATCATCTTGCCTGAAAGGTGATTCATCGAAATCTCTATTGTTACTGAGATATTGTCGAGTTGCTCCTAATTCAATGCCTTCTACTTACAAGAAACTACAAATCTTACGCGAATGTATCACCTTATTTGAAAGGAGATTCATCGAAGTCCAAGTCGCTACGTAGATTTTGTCAAGTTGCCCCCAATTTAATGCATCCTACTTACTAGAAATCAGAGGAAGAATGTATTAGCTTACTTGAAAGAAAAAACATCGAAATTTGATTGGCTGCAGAGATATTGTCGATCTGCCTAAGATTTGATAACTCCAACTCTTTATTAAAAACAGCAAATCTTATCTATGCTAAAGTTAGAACCTAAGGGTGGAGAAGGGATGCATCATCTTACTTGAAAGGAGAATCATCGAAGTCTAAGTTGCTACTGAGCTTTTGTTGAGTTGCCCCCAATATGATGCATCATCTTACCTGAAAGGATATTCATCAAAGTATGAGTTGCTACTGAGCTTTTGTTGAGTTTCCCCCAATTTGATGCCTCCTACTTACAAGGAACTAAATCTTATGTTAAAGTTAAAATCAAAAGTGGAGTAAGAATGTATTACCTTACCTGAAAGGATAATCATCAAAATATGAGTTGTTGCTTAGATATTGTCAAGTTGCCCCCGATTTGACGCCACCAACTATTTACGAAATATTACAAATCTTTTATGTTAAAGTTAGAAACTAAAGGAAGAGCAGGAATATATCACTGTACTTCAAAGTAGACTCATTGAACCCCAATATGCTACTAAGATATTCTTGAGTTGTCCCCTAATTTAATGGCTCCAACTAATTATTAGAGACTACATATATTATCTATTTGAGTTAGAAAGTAAAGGAGAAGTAAGCTGCCCCCAATATGATGCCTTTCGCTTACCAGGAACTACAAATCTTACGGCAAAATTAAAGAAACCAAAGGAAGAGCTATATCACCTTTCGAAGAGGAGATTCATCGAAGTCCGAGTTGATGCTAAGATATTGCCTAGTTGCCTCAAATTTGATGCCTTCTAGAAATCTTATTATGTTTAAGTTAAAGTCAAATTAGCAGGAATCTATCACCTTGCCTGAAAGGACATTCATCAAAATCAGAGGTGCTACTGAGATACTGTTGAATTGTCTCAAACGGATGCCTTCTACTTACTAGGAAACACAAATCATATGTTCAAGTTGCAAACCAAAAGATAGTGTCGAATTGCTCCCAGTTTGAGGGCTTCTACAAAGTTAGAAACCGAAAGAGGAGTATGAATGTATCACCTTTCTTGGTTGAAGATTTTTTCGAAGTCTAAATTGCCCCCAATTTGATGCCTCCAACTACTTTCTAAAACCAGGAGATCTTTTCCATGTCAAAGTTAGAAACCTAATGAGGAGTAAGAATGTATCACCTTACCTAAAAGGAGATTCACCAAAGTCTGAGTTTTGGCTGAGATGTTGTCGAACTACCCCTAATTTGATGCCTCCAACTACTTACTAGAACATACAAATCTTTTTCTATGTTAAAGTTAGAAACCTAAGGAGGAGTAAGAATGTATCACCTTATCCAAAAGGAGATTCTTCAAAGTATTGAGTTGCTCGTTGAGATATAGTCGAACAGCCCTAAATTGATGCTTCCGACTCACTACTAGGAACTACAAATCTTAAGTTAAAGGAGGAGCAAAAAGGTATCATCAAACCTAAAAGGAGATTACCTGCAAGGATATTGTCGAGCTACCCCCAATTTGTGGTCTTCAACTAGGGGTGGCCACGAGCCGAGCTAAGCCGAGCTACAACTCGCTCGAGGTAAACTTGACAAAGATTATTCGAGCTCGAGCTTGAGCCCGAGCCAAACCCAAGCACATTTTGTGGGCTCGAGCTTAGCTCGCCGAGAAAGGAACTCAGCTCAAATTAGGCCGAGCTAAGCTCGTTAGAGCACTATTAAGTTAACTCAGCCAATAAACTAAGTTCACCCAACTCGAAACAGTCAAATCGCTAAGCTCGGGAAGGTGCAATAGAGGGAAGCTTAAGATTTAAAGAGAAAGTTGGGTGAAGTTTTTGTAAAGTAACTGATGTCAGACTAAGGCCCAAATATGAATCCTATCTTGGGAGGGTGCACAGAGAGGAGACTTGCCTGTGTACTCCCATCACGATGGACCCACACATCATCGACCCACTCCAAGTTGGTTTGGAGCCTTAGAGGTCCCGTGCTGCGAACTTCATCTTCTCTTACAGGCTAGAGAAGCACCGCGTAGCAACTCCCACTTCCTCAAGTGGGCTCAGCTACCACCACTGCCCTCATCTACCACCCAATGTTGCACCAGCCTACGAGGCCTCTATAGGCTGGTGCAACGCAAACAGCCTGGTATAGCAAGGGGGCAATGTTACGTGTACCCAAATGCCATGATCTCCTAAAGTGAGCGGGGCGCCAGAGTTTTTGTCGTCAACGCGATTGGCTAGCAGGCGGTCATAGACGACGGAGTGGTAACAGGTCCTGGACATGGTGGAAACAACCTTGGCCTCGTACCAGGCCCCATGCAAGCCCTTATCGCCCCAGCTCGCATCTACTTCGTCGCCGTTGGAAAACCATGTTACCCTCCCCCGTCCCCCACCACTTTGCCAGAAGTGCAAAGAGCTTTGGACAAGCGAAACTAATGGGACCTTAGTGGCAGGTGGACCTAGGACTACCTCCCATAGATGCACTAGGAATCTAGAGCTCCAACAGTTTAGTTCGAGATAGGAAGCATGATTGTTTTATCATTGCTCATAATAATCATGTTCAAAACTTATGTAAACGCTTAGTAGGCTAGAACCTGTGAAGTGATGTTGGCGTGGTGCGCGTATGACGGTTGGTTTACCTTTGGCTAGGGAAGTTTGGTATAGAATATGTAATCTAATTAAATATTCTTACCTCGAGCAAGCTCGCGAGCCATCCGAGCCGATCTGGGTCAAGCTCGAGCTTGGCTCGTTTGATCAAACAAGCCTAAATTAAAGCTCGAGCTTGGTTCGATTGGTTGAATGAGAGGAGCTAAGGTAAGCTTAACTCAAGCTGAGCTCAAGTAGCTATATAATAAGAACAACAAATCTTATCTATGTTAATGTCAGAAACAATGATGCTTCTCCCTAAACAAAAACTATAAATGGCTTACTCCCTATACTCTATGCTTGTATTAGAATTTTAATCAAAGGGTTACTCAAACCTCAAATAAGGCACCTTGCGTGATAAGCTATTACTTCAAATGTATTTTGCTTTTTATTTGAAACTAGATAATATTCTAGTATATTGCCAAAACAAAAGGTTAAACTATCACACTAGTTAGAAGTTCAATTAAACACTTAAGTTTACTTTAAATAAGGCACCTTGCAAGATAATCCACTACTACATTTTGTTCTCATTTTCAAACACAATAAACTAACTTAAACATTCAATATAATTCCCTTTCCTAAATATTTCCTTCATTTCCTAATCTCTTTCTTTCCCTGTCTCATCTAGGTATTCTCATGAATTCAACTTCATAGTCAATGATCGAAAAATCATACACATCGCTTTTTTAGATGATTGTATGAATTTTAGTTGACTTAATTGCTTTTAGATCATTGTATGAATTTAGTTGTCTTAATGTATATTTATTTATTTAAATTATGATATTGCTTTGAGAACAAACTGACTCTACTTTGTCATTTGTGCCATATTTTCTAACAAATTGACTCTACTTTGTCATTTGTGCCATATTTTCTTATAAGACCGTATACTACGGTACATCAAGAAAACACATAAAAGAGTCAACTAATGTAGTAAAACTTTTATCGTAAATAAATCGATTAACAAGACTTGATGTGCAAACTTAGTGCACAGTCTCGACAGGCATTTGCTTATCAAAAACCACAAATCTCCTCTTTGCCTAAAACCAGAAACACTAGTACTCTGCTCGCAAGAAATCATAAAGAGTCTAGTCATGTAACATGCCTAATACTATGAACTAAACTAATTAGGACTTCAAAAGGATTCCAGAATAAGAGTATTCGAATAATATGAGATCTAGTGTCATCATTCAAGGAAATCATTCTTTTACAAGGATAACATTTATTAAGCAGTTCTTTATATCGCTCAATTTTCTTAGGACTTTTTCTGCATCCTCCTGATTCTTAACTCGTATGCATATGCCATTTATCAACATATTGCATTAGAATGCAAGGACATGAGAATTACAATTTTGATCTAGCAAACTTATGTATATCCTACACAAAAACACAATCAACCTTGCACTATATATATAGGCCTACAATATTAATTCCCTATATTGTTAAACTATCAGTCTACTTTTTCATTTAAATTTTAATCAAACTATCTAATCATTCTAGTTCACAATAAAAATTAACATATAAACTAATTAGAAAATCAAAAGCAAAGAAGCATAAATTTATCACATTATCTGAAATGTGGAACCATCCCGTATTTAATCTGGGTGGGTGGTGTACGGAGCAGTTTCTCCACTTGTGTGCCAGCTTAGGTTTGTTTTCATTTTTTGTTACTTTTTTTAAAAACATAAACCACATGCTTCAGATCTAATAGTATTTGATAAAGTATGCCGCCAGCACACACACACACACAAAGAGAGAATAAGCTCTACATGGGTTTTATACTCACTAGCAGTGTGCCACTCTTTTTTTATAAGGGCAGCAGGTGGAGAAGCACAAGTTCATTTTGAGGAGAAGATCAGCAAATCAGTGTTATATACGGTGACTGTATAACGATCAAGTTCTATTTTTGTTCTTCATGCTAAATGAATATATGTCGATTTGTTCCTGAGAAATGCATCCATTGCATCTCATATTTTATTATGTTCCATCATATCTCATCTTTTACTTTAGCCTTGAAGGTCACCAACTCAGTTGTGTTCCTGAGAAAGGCTGTGGTCGAAGTCTTAGTAACAATTAATAACATTTACTCGACTCGATTACTACATTGGATGCATGACCATGCCTTGAAATCCAAATTAGTGGCAGCTAACTGATCCCAATCTTGACTGTCTGAGAGCATTGGATGCACAACTATGTCCATCAATTGAAATCCAAATCTGAAAGGCAGCTAACTGATCTCGATCTTTACTGTCTGCCAAATAAGGTACTTAGGGAAATCTATTCCAAATCAGTTGCTTAAAAACATAAAAGGCTAAAAACAAACAAAAGGAAGAAAATAGCATCATCTGGGTCCTCTTCCTCCCCATTCACATCTGCCAAGTCATTTGATACCAGCAGCCAAACAGTAGGTTGTTCCATCCCTAGACAGAGTTTTGGCCAATATCATTCCATGGGACAATGTGTGTACACATGTCCACTTATATATAGAAGATGGAGTATAGGGGGTTTCTTTCTCATGTTAATTTGATGCATTGATGCATCTGATTTCTTTTCTATCTAGAAGAGAATTGGGAAGCAGCTTTTGTGCCTTAAGAGCAAGCCAACCACTCAATTGCATGTTATTAGCGTTAATTAGTTAAAATTAACCCTAATTAGGGGTTAAGAATTGGGACTTTTATATGATTAGCGCGATTAAGGTTCAATTGAGTGTGCCAACCACTCAATTGAACTTGTTAGGACATAAATGTGCATTTTTTTGTATTAATTGTCTGTTATTAGCGTTAATTAGTTAAAATTAACCCTAATTAAGTGTTAAAAATTGAGGCTTTTGTATGATTAGTGTGATTAAGGTTCAATTGAGTCTGCCAACCACTCAATTGAACTTGTTAGAACCTGATTGCATTTTTGTGTTTTTATGTTATGCAGGAATATGGCAGAACAGGATGTGGAGCAACATGGTGCTGATCCTGGTTGGCAGCATTGCACACTAGTGGACAGTGTTAGGAGGAGGGTCAAATGCAACTGGTGTGGAAAGGAGATGGGTGGTGGCATCTATCGCCTAAAAAATCATCTTGTTGGCATATCAGGAGATGTCAGTAGATGTGAGTCAGTCCCGCTGGACTTGAAGAAGGAAATGAGGGCTTATATGATGGGTAAAAAGGCACACAAAGATTTATCATCTCAACAACACATGGATTTGCAAGATGAGATATCAGGGCGCAAGAGACGAAGGGATTACAGTCTACCTGTTCAGCGCCCGATCAATTTAGATGATGATGAGGAGGAGGAGGAGGATAAGGAGGATCCAGATGACCATGATGCAGAGTACACCAGAGCTGTTCGTGCTAGTTTGCGGACAAATAGAGAAGATGAGGACCGGCGAAGAGGCATAGGATCATCAGGTGGATCAATGCTTGCTGCTTCTCAGCCTGGGATATTCGTTCCTAGGGGTTCTTCTGGTCGCAGGACTGCTAGTTCTATATTGAGTTGTGGACGGACATCAGATGTGGCACGCGGTCCTATGGACCAATTTTTGTACAGATCAAGGTCTACCAGACAGCCTGGAATCAAGCAAGCATTAAAAGGAGTCAAGGCATCAGCAAAAAATGCCTTGAAAGGAATTGTGAAATGGTTTTTACATGCAGGTGTGCCAGCACATACCGCATCTAGTCCATATTTTTAGACGATGGTGGATGCAATTGCAGATGCTGGATCTGGTGTAAAGGCCCCCACAGCTCGCTACATTTATGATGTTGGGCTTGAAGAAGAGTATAATGACTTGAAGGTATAGGTCGACAACTTCAAAAATGTGTGGAGGGAGCGTGGTTGTACCATCATGTGTGATGGTTGGACAGGGACCACAAGAAGATCCATGATTAATTTTCTTGTGTATTGCAGCGAGGGCACCATTTTTTTAAAGTCTGTGGATGCCTCAAACAGAATAAAGAATGCTATTTATTTGTACAGGCTAATGGATGATGTGGTAGAGGAAATTGGTGAAGAAAATGTTGTGCAGATAGTCACTGACAACGAAGCAAGTTATAAAGCAGCCGGTAAATTGTTGATGCAAAAGAGACACCATTTGTACTGGGTGCCTTGTGCAGCACATTCTATTGACTTGATGATGGAGGACATAGGTAGAGATCATTTTGTTGTTGAGGTGGTACAACAAGCTCAGATGATCACGGGATTTATTTATAGTCACAATAGGATCTTACATATGATGAGAGAACATACAGGTGGACGGGATCTTCTTCGTGCTGGCCCTACTAGATTTGCATCCAACTTCATTTCTTTAGAGAGCCTGAGTAAATACAAGCATCAATTGGCCCAGTTAGTCCACTCTGACGAGTTTCTGGCACATATAGGGACACTGAGAGCCGATGCTAGAGAAGTTGCATTGGCAGTGCAATCGCTAGTTGGGGAGAGAAGTTTTTGGGATAAGGTTTCTCGCTATCTGAAAGTGGTTGAGCCTCTGGTACGTGTTCTAAGGTTAGTTGATGGAGATGACAAAAATGACATGGGATATTTGTATGAGGCCATGGATAGAGCAAAGGAGCAATTGAGCGAAAGCCTTCCTACTTCTCATGGCAAATGGTGGAGGATCATCGATAATAGATGGGAGTCGACTCTTCATCATGATCTTCATGCTGCTAGTTAATTCTTCATCTATTTAAGTTGATTTTATGTTATTAATTTTGTTCACATTTAATTTTATAACTAATTAATATTCAATTTATATGCAAGATATTTTTTCAACCCAAGGTATCAGTATAGTGAGAGCGTGCATAATGACGGAGAGGTCCTTCGAGGCACAACTAATGTGATTACTAGAATATCAAGGAATACGAATGAAAGGATAAATGCCTTAGCAGAGGTAACGTACAAAGTAGGAGTTTATGAAAATACATGCGTCTATCATTAACTTATGTTATTTATATTTATTTTGTAGATGGAGAGATTTAAATTGAAGATTGGCATTTATGGAGATGATGACGTCAGGGCTGCAGTAACGAGGACAACTCAGGTGAATTACATAATAAATAGTCAAATATTAAATTTAATGATTGGCATTTATGATTATTGATATCGTCGTCTTCTTTTTTTTTTTGAACAGCTGAATGGTGGATCCAGATTAATTACAGACAAGCTGCCACAAATCCTTTGGCGTATGTTGCAGTGTGAGTACTCAGTCAAACCACTTCTTTCAATCAATGTGAAAGAAACTGGAGTACATTCAATCTCATTCACACGAAGGTTCGTAACAGATTGGGGGTTTCTAGGCTGGAGAAGTTGGTGTACTGTCACTACAACATGCGTCTAAAAATCAGACAGATTCAGGAAAGACAGAGGCTTGAAAGACAGAGATTCATGGAGTTTGCTGGCAGACCAGTTGATGAGCCTGTACATCAGATTGATATTGATGAACTGTTAGATGAAGAACACCCACTGCATTCTTGGGTGGAGAGCAGAGCAGCCAGAGATGCACAGCCTGAGTTTGATCCTCAGGATCGGAGTTGGGCAGAAGGTGAATTAGATGTAGTAGTTGCTCAAGATCCTGAATTTCAGACAACACAAGAAGGAGGTGCACTAGTTCTGCAGAGGCGCCGAAAGTCAGCCACACTAAAAGACACTGCTAGAACTTCTGCCTCTCAGCCAGCACTCAGGAGATCAGCTACTCAGGTGGATCCACAAAGAAGAAAGGAGAAAGAGCCAGCGGGACCTTCATTGCAGTCATCGAACAACAAAAAGAGAAAACAATCAAAAGGAAAGTATAAACAACGAGTGGACCCATCAAAAGGAGAAGAAGGGACAGTTCAACAGACTAGAGAGACACCTGAGGACACCCCAGCTTTACCACCTCACTTGACCAGCATGTATGAGGTAGAAAGACAAACCTACAGGCGTAGAAGAAGGCGATTGAGGAAAACAAGCCAAGTGCGGAGTGATGACTCCACTGATGATGATGATGATGATGATGATGATGGAGATGGTGATGGTGATGGCGTTGCTGCTGCTGGACTATCAGGAGGTTCTGCACTTGGGAGCAGTTACACAGGATACGATGATTACTCCGCACCTCCGAGTCATTCTGAAGGAACTTAAGGTCAGAGACAAGGACAACAAAGGAGATTTGAAGGCCAACAGAGACAGGCAGGATGTGATTGGCCACCATAGGAAGATGCACCTTCTTATCCGCCCACTTTTCATCCCCCTACACTGCCATATTCAGACATCAGCAGCACTACTGAAGGGTACTCTGGACCTCCACCTATACAGTATGGCATTTTTGTCCCTCCAATACAATCAGGAGAAAGTTCAGCCAACAAGCTTACACACCTAGAGGTATTCAAAGAGGATTCGAAGACCTCGCTAGTTCCTTGTTTGGCTATGGATATGCACCGGCAGATTATGGCCCGCCTGCTCAAACTTATGAACCGGACGATGAAGGATCACAAATGTGATCTTTCTAAGGTATTTTTCAACAACAATATCTTTTTTAATTAATGCACAACAAAAATTATTAGTTAGTTAGTTGTCTTTAATGTTTATTTTTTATGGATGTACATGAATTGCATTCATTCTTATTGTACATCAATTGAATAATATGTATGTAATTTTTTCTGATTTTTTTTAATTTTTTCTGATTTTTTCCTTATTTTTTCTATTTTTTTTTCTATTTTTTCTGATTTTTTTTTTTTTAAAAAAAATCCGGCCGAGTCGGACCGGCCGGACTGAGTCTGGATCGGCCGACTCAGCCGATCCAAATCGGGTCGGGTTGGGATCACCGGGTCCCGATTCCCGGTCCCGACCCAAGCCGGAATTCCTTGGCCTTCACAAGTGTAACAGCTAGCAGCTTTGTCTTGAAGAGGTTTAAGTCTGGTATCGAGTATTGAAAAAAAGTTTAGGGCCTTATATTCTTCCCAGTTGTCAAACGTATGGAGTCGACACAGCGAGCGGATGTCTTGGGGTCGTTTCAAAATATGTAATAATTTGTTTTGACACGAGTCGACTCGCGAGTTGACCGAGCCGAGCTCAAATGAACTTGGGCGCGACACGTTTACATAAACAAGCTATCTCTTGGACTCGGGCTTGGCTCGTTTGGATGAACAAGTCGAGCCGAGCCCGAGTAGCTCGCGAGAGGCTCGGCTGATTGCCAACCCTAGTTGGCACCTGTGATCGCTAGTCCAGTTTATGGATAGACCACACACAATGTGCCGTTTATGTGGGGAGGACGATGAATCCCTCGATCATTTGCTTTGGTTGTGTCCATTCGCTCAGGAGATGTGGCAGCTGTTATTAGATAAGCTTAGTATTCATAGTGGTTCTCGTCTTCGATTGATACAAGGGACAGCCTTCTCCTCGCCTGAAGTATGCATTATATGGCCCAGGAGGATATAAAGATGTGGTAGCTGATTCTACATGCGACTCTGTAGGCAAAAATGGGGCGAAAGGAACCGGAGGATTTTTCAAGCATGAAGCATTGATTCTAGGGTGTCTTGCCTCTTTTGTTTGTCGGAAGGGTAGGGTGTAGGGATCTGACTTTGTAATGTGAATTCTTCTTCCTTTTTTGTTCTTTTGGGAGTAGATTGAGCGCAGCACTACTTCAGTACTTTATGTATAGAGGGAATTCTGAAGGTTTTTGTCCAACTTACTACTGAGATATAGTCGAGCTGCCCTCTAATTTGATGCCTTCAACTACTTATCAAAAACAACAAATATGATCTTTGTTAAAGTTAGAAAGCAAAGGAGTAGCAGCAAATTATTTGAAAGGAGATTCATTAAAGTCTGAGCATTGCTGAACTACCATCAATTTGATGCGTTCTACTTACTAATACAAATTTTATGTTAAAGTTAGAAACCAAAGGGGGAGAAGGAATGTATCACTTTACTTGAAAGGAGATTCAATAAGTCTAAGTTGTTATTCAATTATTATCAACTTGTCCTCAATTTGATGCCTCTTACTTACTGGGTACTATAAATCTTATGTTAAAGTTGGATAAGGAATAACATGAATGTATCATCTTACCTTAAAGGAGAGTCATTAAAATCTGAGTTGCTACTGAGCTAAAACATGACAGATCATCTTGAAGATTTTATGTGCATCTAGAGAATAGCACCAAGTCGACACCAGTGTGGAAAATATACTTAAAACAACAAGTATCTTTGAGAAAGTCAATCGAATCAAGGTAGATTTTTCAATTGGCCTTTTATAAATTTATCCACATTAAAGATGTGGACACATAATGGCACTTTTCAATGGCAAACACAACTAAGGAGGGATCTTAAGAAGGCGCGTGAGAGCACCACGCGGAGCGCAAGCTAGTTTGCATGCAGACAGATAAAAATGTCCAATTTATTAGACGTTTTACTATAAAATGTCCAATCAACCAGACATTTAACTCAAATAAAAATGTGGCCCTTGAACAACACACTAACATGATTGAAACCTATCCATGGCCCGATAAACGGGATTTGGGCCTAATAACCTGCTCCAAAATGCCCAAATATTACACTTTCTTTGCCTATTTTGTCTAAGTATTCTAATAAATCAACTTCTCGATTGGCAATCATAAACGTATATATTTTGCTTTTAGGTCACTATATGAATTTTATTTGCCTTAATGTATATTTATTTATTTAAATTATGATATTTCTTAGTAAAACACAAAGATATGAACACACTGGCTCTCTATTATGTCAACTAGGACTATCAACGACTGGGAGACGCAGATGGAAATGGCACATTTCACTTTCGTTTCCTATAAGCTTTATCGGAGATGGAAGCGGAGACAAAGTGAGTGTTTCCACTTTCGCATGCATTTTCGCTTTTAAATCGGAAATCAGAAACGAAAATGGAAGTTTTCGCTATCATTATTAAAAAAACTATTTAAAATCATTGTTACTATTCACTTTTCGATAAATTTTCTTCTAGTAATTTAAAATTTCAAACCTACAAAGTTTTCATATATGTAAAAATTGACAATCAATGATTTTTGAATTTTGAAATCTACTATGTCGATCTAAAATTACATATGAATATACCCAAACATGTGCTATAGAATCATATTAAAATTTTGAGAAGTTTCTAACCTCTTGTTGTGGTCTTACTTTTATCAAACTGTGATGAGATATTCTCACTATATATGTATATATACATATACATAATATATATATATATATATATATATATATGTGTGTGTGTGTGTGTGGTTGGATGTATAAGGTACATCATCATTCGGAATCAAAAACAGTTTAGAGGATGTGAAAATGAGTGTTACTATTTTTTATTCCTATAATTATCGGAATCCATTTTCTTTTCCTATAAATTAACGGATAGTCTTTAACAGAGTTCCCTATCTATTAATAAAAACGAAAACAAAGAGGATAATCGGAGCTCAGGTACCCATTAACAGCCCTAATGTCAACTAGCGTGCTAAATTTTCTATTGTAAATCAACTTATTAACATGAATTGAAGTGCCAACTTGATGCGTAGTTCCAACCGACAATCACTTACCAAGAACCGAAAATCTCATCTTCGCCTAAAACAAGAAACACTTATACTACCCTCAAAGAAATCATAAAGAGCCTAGCCATACAGTATGGCCAGTACGATGAACAAAACTATATGAATTTTATTTGCCTTATTGTATATTTATTTATTTAAATTATGATATTGCTTAGTAAAACACAAAGATAAGAACATACTGGCTCTCTGTTATGTCAACTAGCACTGTCAACGACTTGGAGACGGATATGGAAATGGCACATTTCACTTCCGTTTCCTTCAAGTTTTCTCGGAGATGGAAGCGGATACAAAGTGAGTGTTTCCACTTTCGCATCCATTTCCGCTTTTAAATCAGAAATCGGAAACAAAAATGGAAGTTTTCGCTATCATTAGTAAAAAAAAAACTATTTAAAATCATTGTTACTATTCACTTTTCGATAAACTTTATTCTAGTAACTTAAAAAATTTGAACCTACAAAGTTTTGATATATATGTAAAAATTAACAATCTATGAATTTTGAATTTTGAAATCTACTATGTCGATATAAATTTACATATGAATATACACAAACGTGTACCATAGAATCATATTAAGATTTTGAGAAGTTTCTAACCCCCTACTGTGGTCTTACTTTTATCAAACTGTCAAGAGATATTCTCACTATATATGTATACACACACACACACACACATATATATATATATAGAGAGAGAGAGATATTCTCACTATATATATATATATATATATACGTGTGCGTGTGTGGATGGATGTATAAGGTTCATGATCATTCGGAATCGGAAATGGGTTAGAGGATGTAAAAATTAGTGTTTCTATTTTTTATTCCTATAATTATTGGAAATCCATTTTCGTTTCCTATAAATTAATGGATGGTCTTTAACGGATTTCCCTATCCATTAATAAAAACGAAAACAGAGCGGATAATCGGAACTCAGATATCCATTAACAACCCTAAGGTCAACTAGTGTGCTAAAACTTCTATTGTAAATCAATTGATTAACATGAGTTGAAGTGCAAACTTAATGTGCAGTTCCAACCGACAATCACTTACCAAGAACCAAAAATCTCATCTCCGCCTAAAACAAGAAACACTTATACTACCCTCAAAGAATTCATAAAGAGCCTAGCCATACAATACGGCCAGTACAATGAACAAAACTAATTATGGCTTCAAAAGGATTCTATAATAAGAAAACTCGAACAATACAGGATCCGGTGTTGATCGTTTCAAGGCAATCATACTTTTATAAGGATAACACATATCAAGAAGTTGTTTATGTGACTCAATTTTTTCACGACCTGCTCTTCACCTTGTTGATTCTTATCTCGCATATATGTGATGTCATTTATCATCACCATAGTCTTAAAATGTAAAGTTATGAGCATTAAAATTTTAATCTCGCAAAATTATTTATATCCTTCGCAAAACATTATCAATGTCATCGCATATTCTAGGCCCACAATATTAATTCCCTATCGGTCTGCTTTAACGTTTAAACTTTAATTTAGCAATCTAGTCATTTTAGTTTATAACAATTAATGTCTAAATTGATGGGAATATAATTCATTGATCTTTTAACTAATCTGAAACTCAAAATCAAAGGACTAGCAATGAATCACTTTAATTGAAAAGAGATTCATCAAAGCATGACTTACTGCTGAGATTTGATGATGTCGTCTACTTACTAGGAACTACAAATCTAATGTTAAAATAGAAACCAAAGGAGGAGAAGGAATGTATCACCTTACTTGAATGAAGATTTATCGAAGTCCGAGTTGCTGCTGAGATATTATCGAGCTGCCCCTAATTTGATGCCTTCTACTTACTAAGAACTAATTTTATGTTAAAGAAACCAAAGGAGGAGCAAGAATGTATCACATTATCTGAAAGGAGATTCATCGCAATCTAAGATGCTGCTGAGATATTGTCGAGCAGCCCCCAAATTTGATATGTTACAGAAACTACAAATCTTTTTTTATATAAACGTTAGAAACCAAAGGAGGCGTACGAATGTTTCACCATACCTGAAAGAAGATTCTCGGAAGTTTGAGTCCAACTTGATGCCTCCTACTTACTAGGAGCTACAGATCTTCTCTTAAAGTTAGAAATCAAAGGAGAAGCAAGAATGTATCAACTTTTACCTGAATGGAGATTCATCGAAATCCGAGTTGCTATTGAGATTTTGTCGAGTTGCCCCCCAATTTGATGACTACAGCTACTTACTAAAAACTCTAAATCTTATCTACATTAAAGTTAGAAACCAAAGGAGCACCAGAATGTATCACCTTACCTGAAAGGAGATCCTTCAAAGTCTAAGTTGTTGCTGAGAATATTGTGGAGCTGCCCTCAATCTACATATTACTAGGAACTATGAATCTTATGTTAAAGTTAGAATAAGAAGCAAGAGGAACGTATCACCTTACCCGAATGGAGATTAAACAAAGTCCAACTTACTACTGAGATATTGTCAAGCTGCCCTCCAATTTGATGGCTTCAACTACTTACTAAAAACATTAAATATTATCTATGGTAAAATTAGAAAGCAAAGGAGTAGTAGCAAATTACCTGAAAGGAGATTCACTAAAGTCTAAGCATTACTGAACTGCCACCAATTTGATGCATTCCACTTACTAGGACAAATTTTCTGTTAAAGTTAGAAAACCAAAGGAAGAGAATGAATGTATCACTTTACTTGAAAGGAGATTCATTGAAGTCTTAGTTGTCACTCAATTATTATCAAGTTGTACTCAATTTGATGCCTTTTACTTACTAGGAACTATAAAAAAATTTATGTTAAAGTTAGATAAGGAATAACATGAATGTATAACCTTACCTTAAAGGAGACTCGTCAAAATTTGAGTTATTGCTGAGGAAAAATATGACAGATCATCTAGAAGATTTTATGTGCATCTAGAGAATGACACCAAGTCGGCACCAGTGTGGAAAATATATTTAAAACAATAAGAATCTTTAAGAAATTCAAACAAATCAAGGTAGACTTTTCAATTGGCCTTTTATAAATTTATCCAAATTAAAGATGCATATTCGACACATAATGGCACTTTTCAGTGGCAAATTCAGCTAAGGAGGGATCTTAAAAAAGCTGAAGAGGTGGAATACATTTCTCTATTACATACTTTCTTAGAACACAACTTTAGGTGGATGGTCATGATCAAATTCTTTGGGCAAATAACAATGGTATGCTTTCTGTGAAGTCCTTCTATAAATTAAAGGAAGGGAGTTCAGGATAACTGCGTGGACGTACACTCAATGCATGCAACATACCACTACGATGCAAGATGTATACTAGTGACACACGTAGGATATGTAGGTTATTATGAATGAATACTAGTGACACACGTATGTTATTTATAAAACTCTACTACATCATCTTATTATGATGAACTAGTATATTTGATATCTTGTCACATGTAGTTTGCATACATGTCATTAATCTAGTTTAGTATAAGGTGGGTCAGATTCATAAAAATTAACTAGATTTACAAGGATAATTAACTTTATCAGGACATCATGTGTTGGCCGACTACACATCATTTATATGTCATTGCAGTGTTTAATTGAGCGCCTCTTCAATATATGGATGATGTTTATGTTTTATGAATTGGCATACCCATGCACATGTCGTGTGCATGCACATGAATGAGTTATACTTAATTGCTATAATAATTCATTTTGTTATTAGGACATAAGTTTTGCTGCAGAAAATATCGTAGTGGTTACAACTATAAGTAATATAACATTGAATAATATTTGAAAATGCTAAAATTGGAACTGAAACCAAAACTCGTTCAAATCCGATCACCTTTTAAAAGAATAATAATGGTATGTTTTCTGCAAAGTCCTATAAATTAACGGAAGGGAGTCGTACAGCTTTCAAGCATTTTGAGGTCATACGGAAAGCGAAGTCACCGTTGAAAGTTATAAGTTTTATCTAGCTGGTACACAAGAATGCATTATTACTAAAGTTTATACAAGAGTAAATGGTGCACTAATGGCAATGAAGCTTGTATTATGTGTGGAACTGACTAAGAAGACGTTGACCACTTGTTTATCGCACGCCCACTCAGCAAAGAAATTCGGATTAGTATGGGCAGATTATTTGAATTTTGTCTCTTATTCAAGAATATGCAGGACAAGTGAAGTGTTTTTAAAGGATGAAGTCTACAATGGACAAAAGTAATCGCAGAACAATCCTTCAAATCTTGTTGCATGCTATTTATTGGAGTATATTTGGTTGCTTGTTATTTCTTTTATTTACAACTACCGCCATATTCTTGGCATTTCTATTAAGGCTTTGGTGAAAGAATTGCATTATCTCTATTTATTGTTTTAATAAAGTTGGTGCTATAGTCTACTTTTCATTAGGAAAAAAAAAAGAAAAAAAAAGAGAATTACAATTTTAATCTCGCAAACTTATTTATATCCCTCGCAAAACCCAATCAACCGTGTACCATCATATACTTTAGGCCCACAATATTAACCCTACCAGTCTACTTTTATGTTTAAACATTAATTAAATAAATCATTCTAGTTTATTTTATAAGAGTTAATATCTAAATTGATAAGAAGATAATTCATTCCTCTTCTAACTAACCAAAAACTCAAAATCAAAGGAGCAGGAATGTATTACCTTATCTGAAAGGAGATTCATCAAAGTTAGAGTTGTTGCTAAGATTTGATGATGCCTTCTACTTACTAAGAACTACAAATCTTATGTTAATGTTAGAAACCAAAGGAGGAGAAAGAATGCATTGCCTTACCGAAACGGTGAATCATCGAAGTCCGAGTTACTGTTGAGATATCATCGAGCTATCCCTAATTTATCTAATAACCATAAATCTTTATATTAAAGTTAGAAACCTAAGGAGGAGCAGGACTGTATCAGCCTACCTGAAAGGAGATTCAACGAAATTCGAGTTGCTACTGAGATATTATTAAGCGCCGCCCAATTTGATGCCTCCAACTACTTACTAAAAACTGCACATCTTATCGATGTACAAGTTTGATAGAAACCAAAGAAGGAGCAAGAATGCATCACCTTACCTGAAAGGAGATTCTTAGAAGTCTATGTTGCTACTGAGATATTGTCGACCTGCTCCAAATTTGATGCCACCTACTTACTACAAACTACAATTCTTATGTAACGTTAGAAACCAAAGGAGGAGCAGGAATGTTTCATCCTACCTAAAAGGAGATTCATCGAAGTCTAACTGGCTGCTGCGATATAGTCGAGCTGCCCCTACTTTAATGCCTCTGACTTACTAGAAACTAAAATCATATGTTAACGTTAGAAACCAAGGGAGGAGAAGGAATGTATCCCTTACCAAAAAGAAGATTCATCAAAGTTCGAGTTGTTGTTGAGATTTTGTCAGGTGGCCCCCATTCTGATGCCTCTTACTTACTAAGAGCTACAAATTAAAGTTAGAAAGCAAAAGAGTATGCATGTATCTACTTACCTGAAAGGAGATTCATTGAAAACTAAACTATTGTTGATATCTTGTAGAGCTGCCCACGATTTGGTACCTTCAACTGCTTGCTAATAATTGCAAATCTTATCTATGTTAAATGTTAGAAAGCAAAGAAGGAGCGGAAATATATATTACCTTACCTGAAAGGGGATTCATCGAAGTCTAAGTTGTTGCTAAGATATTGTCAAGCGGCCACTAATTTGATGCCTCTTACTTACTTGGAACTACAAATCTTAGTTAAATTAGAAACCAAAGATTTCAACAACTGGATTAACTCTTCGGAGTTGATTGAATTATCTCTGAATGGGAGACGGTTTACTTGGAGCAATTCAAGGCCTAACCCGTCAATATCAAGAATTGATAGGGTTTTCATTGATGTTAGATGGGAGAGTTTATTTCCTTTTGCTTTGTTGAGTGCGAAGCCGGGGTTTGTGTCTGAACTGTGTTTTAATGGTCGAGAGCAGTCAGAATATCTCAAGGAATCGGCCATTTAAACTGGAAAAGAGTTGGATGAAAGTTGAAGAATTCAGAAAAATGGTGGAACAAAATTGGAACAATGTGCAAACAAGATTACATGGGGTAAAATGTATAGCGTTTAAACTGAAAAGTCTGAAGGCAGTTATTAAAGTTTGGGCTGTGCAATGGAAGGAAAAAAACACTGAGAAATTTCATACATTGACTGCTGACATCAATGATTTGGAAATTTAAGAAGAAGGCAGACCACTTAATGGTCAGGAGAAAGCTAAGTTGACAATGCTCAAAATTCAAATGATTGAATGGAGAATGGAGGAAAGTAAATGGAGACAAAGGTCTAGAATTCAATGGTTAAAAGAAGGGGACAATAATACTAGATTTTTTCAAATCATTGCAAATGGAAGAAGAAGAAGGAATACTATTTCTTCATTGAAAGTGAATGGGGTGTGGACGGATGATGAGCAGGTTATAATTGGGGAAATTCTCAGTTTCTACCAAAAACTGTTTTCAGCTGAGCAAAAATGGTATCCACTGTGGCAGAAAAATGAGGTGAATAAACTAGATGAAGATGATATGGAAATGCTGATTGTCCAATATTTCAGAAGAAGAAGTTAAAGAAGCTATTTTTAATCTGGGAGGTGATAAATCACCAGGTCTTGATGGTATACATATGTTCTTTTATCAATCTTTTTGGGATCTAGTGGGGAAAGAGGTAAGCCAGGCAGTCCGGCATTGGTTTCTTCGTCAAAAGGAGGAGAAGATGTGAATCATACACTTATTGTTCTTTTGCCCAAGAAGGATGATACAGTGGAACTGAAGGATTTCCGTCCAATTAGTCTTTTAAATGGGTCGTACAAGATATTTACAAAAATCTTGGCAACTAGAATGGGCAGGATTATAGGGAAATTGATTAATGCGCAGCATAATGCTTTTGCGCCAGGGAGGAATTTGTTTGACTCTTTTATTGTAGCACATGAGGTTCTCTTTGTAATGAAGAGAGATAGGAGGAAAGGTATGTTGATAAAATTGGATTTTCATAAAGCTTATGATAAACTCTCTTGGGAATGTCTATGGAATGTTCTACACAAGCACGGTTTTCCTGAACAGTGGGTGCACACATTGAAAAACTGTCTTTCAAAAATAGTTTTCTCAATGTTAATTAATGGAAAAGTGGAAGCTTTCTTCAAAAGTTCCCGGGGATTGAGACAAGAGGATCCATTATCTCCATACCTGTTCATTTTTGTGGCAAATATCCCAAGTATTATGTGCCATAGGGCAGAGGAGGAAGATTGGTTTCATGGAGTCAAAAAGTGTTGAATTCTGGACTCAGTATTTCTCCTCTGCAGTACACAGATGATACTCTACTTTTCATAGAAGGAGGACCAGACCAACTACATAACCTTCTGTTTGTTCTTAAGACACTTGAGTTCACCTCTGGTCTTCAAATAAATTTTGAGAAAACTTCCATTATAGGAGTAAATATGCAGGAAGAGGAACTGAATGAGTGTGCTCAGATTTTTGCATGTAAAATAGAAGAGCTGCCGATTGTGTATCTAGGACTACCCCTGTATTATACTTCTACTAGGATTGCTGATTGGGAAACTATGGTTAATAAATTACATAGAAAATTATCACACTGGAAAGCTAAAAATCTGAGTTTGGGAGGCCGGATCACTCTTCTCAATTCTGTACTATCCTCTATTCCAGTGTACAATATGTCAGTTTTTATTATACCAAAGGAGGTTATCAAAAGAATTGATAAAATCCGGAGGTGTTTTTTATGGGGAGGTAACAATGACAACAAAAAAGGACTCCCATTGGTAAAATGGAAGAAAGTATGTCAGTCAAAGAAGAATGGAGGGATGGGAGTTAAAAATTTGAGTATTATGAATTTGTCTCTGCTAGGAAAATGGTTGTGGAGGATGCTGAATGATGAAGACCAGATGTGGAAAGACATTATGAAATTCAGATATTATGCAAACTGTGGTAGATTCAGTATTTTCAGCATAAATAACAGAGTTTTATCTCCTATCTGGAAGGGCATAATGAAATCTGCAGAATGGGTTTTTAAATTCAATAGAATAACAGTCGGAAATGGGATAAATACCTACTTTTGGTATGATAGATGGGTTGGTGATTATTTGCTTAAAGATAAGTTCTCTCTTATCTTTAATATTGCTGTGAATAAATTGAAGACAGTCGAGGAGGTATATATTTGTGAGGATGTACTTTTGGAACATTATACTTCGGGGGAATCTGAAAGATGCAGAGATGGATCAATTCTCAGAACTTATGTCTTTATTGTATGATGTTAAGACAGATCCACAGAACCAAGATAGGATGGTTGGGAAAGACAACAATGGGGTTTTCTCTGTTAAGTCTTTATATTCCTTGATAGAAGGGAATATATCTACTTCCCCATCGTATAAGGGAATTTGGAAGGTTAAGTCATCACTAAAGATAAGAGCTTTTATGTGGCTTTTATTCCAAAAGAGAACTGTTACTAAGATGTACAGAAGGCATTGGGATACTAACAGTTCAACTATATGTCCGATCTGCAACTTAGATGATGAGGATGTGGAACATTTATTTATTCATTGTAAAATAAGCAAAGAAGTTTGCAGCATTATTTCTGCAAGCCTGAACATACAACTGAATTTCCAAATTATTGAAGACCTATACTCTTTCTCCAGAATTTTACCATCGGGGAACACCAAGAGTCAGCAAAAAATGATATTGATATTGATACACGCCGTATGCCAGAGCATTTGGAGGTGCAGAAATGATAGTGTATTCAAGGGTAACAAAGTCTACATTGAGAACATCTGTCTGCAGGCGGTTTCATTGTGGTACCAGTGGAGCCGACACATTTTGGGCATTCTTGTGGTAGTTGGAATAGAATTACAAGTCATATGTAATTTTTTGCTTTTTCTTTTCTGTTTTATGATCAGAGGAATCTCTCCTTTAGACTATCTTTGGATGTACTCCCTCTATTTATTTTAATAAAATTGGTAGTACACCTGATTCTATTAAAAAAAATTGTGTCAATTGAAGAGACATGAAGAAAGTTATCCTACTCATGATCTGGAATTAGCAGCAGTAGTATTTGCTTTGAAGATGTGGCGACACTATTTGTATGGGGCTACATATGAAGTGCATACAGACCACCAAAGTTTGAAGTACATTTTTACATAGAAGGACTTGAATTTGAGGCAGCGTAGACGGTTAGAATATTTGAAGGACTATGACTTCAATATTTCTTATCATCTTGGCAAAGGAAATGTGGTTGCAGATGCATTGAGTTGAAAGGTACTTCTAGCAAATATACTAGTGAAAGAGTAGAAGTTAATGCAAGAAGCTGCAAAAGTAGACTTTCAAATTCCTCAAGAAGATCATAATGCAATTGTTGTCTATATTACTGTGAAACCTATCCTTTATGATGAGATTGTGGAAGCTCAAAGAACAAATGAGAGGCTTCCTCACATTCTTATGCATTCAGGGTTGGTGATTAATGAAGGAGTTGTGAAATGTGGGAATTGTCCTTAAGTCCCTAATGAGCATGGAATGCAGAATCGGCCAATCCCGATCCAGATCGGCCGATTCGGATCGGGATCGGCAGGTCTAGATACTACCGATCCCAGCCGATTCCGGCCGATCCGATCCCGAATCGGATCGGGATCGGCAGGTCCCGATTCGGAGACACGATCCGACCCGGAATTCCTTGCTAATGAGATTTGACTTGAAGAAGGAAATGTTGACAGTAGCACATAAATCTAAGTATGCAATTCATCCTGGTAGCGCTAACATGTGCCAGGCCCTGAAAAGGTAGTTTTGGTGGCCAGTAATGAAGAAAGAAGTTGCTGATATGTAGCAAAGTGCTTTACCTATCAGCAAGTCAAGGCCGAGCATCAACGCCTAGGAGGTTTACTCCAGCCTTTAGAAGTTCCAGAACAGAAATGGGACCATATCACAACAGATTTTGTAATTGGACTACCTAAAACCTGAAGACAACATGATGCAATTTGGGTTGTGGTGGATCGGCTTACCAAGACAGTACATTTTCTTCCTTTCAATAAGACATGGTCCCTGGATAGATTGGTTCAGCTATATATTAACAAGACTGTGGCATTGCATGGGATTCATATATCTATTGTCTTAGACAAAGACCCTATGTTTACTTCCAGATTTTTGCAGAGTTTTCAAAAGGCGATGGATACGAATTTAGCATTCAGTTCTACTTTTCATCCATAATCAAATGGACAGTCAGAAAGAACCATCCAAACTTTAGAAAACATATTGAAAGCATGTAGTTTGGAATGGAAAGGCAATTGGGATGAACATCTATCTTTGATTGAATTTGCCCATAATAATAGCTTCATAGCAGTATTGGTATGGCACCTTATGAAGTATGGTATGGTAGACCATGCCAATCTCCTATATGTTGGAATGAAGTGGGTGAAAGGAAACTATTGGGTCCTGATCTACTGCAAGAATGTGCGGCTCAAGTGCAAACGACTAAGCTGAAATGAAAGCAGCACAAGATACGCAAAAAAGTTATGCAGATGCCAAGCATAGACCCTTGGAATTTCAAGAGGGAGATAAAGTCTTCTTGAAGGTTTCACCAACAAAAGGTGTGATGAGATTTGGCATAAAAGGAAAATTGAGCCCTAGATTTATTGGATCACTTGAAATTCTAAAAGGTTGGTAATGCAGCTTACTGGTTACCCTTGCCTCCAACATTGGCGGACGTCTATAATGTGTTTCATGTTTCCATGTTGAGGAAATATGTGCATGATCCCTCTCATATTGTAGATTATGCTCCTTTGGAAGTGCAACCTGACTTGTCTGTGCCAGAACGACCAGTTTAGATCATTGACCGAAAAGAACAAGTATTGAGATCTAGAGTAATTCCAATGGTCAAGGTTATCTGGTAGCATCATTCAGGAGCTGAGGCAACATGGGAGCGTAAAGATGAGATGAGAGAACAATTCCCATATTCGTTTACTACTAATTAGGTAAGTTTTCAATGTTGATATGCCCTAGAAGTCCTACTAAAAATCCCTTAAAGAAAGTTCATTGATATGCCCATAAAGAGTGTTCAGGGTATATATGTAAATGGTGATAAAGTATATATACACAAATAAAACTTTATAGGGTGTAAGATTTGACAGAAAAGTGTGGACTTTTATGTAACTTTATGATGCCAATTACATAAAAGTGTGGACTTTTATGTAATTTTATGTAACTTTTATGTAAGTTTTAATCTCTTATTGGGCCTATTAGTGGGTCTCTTAATGGGCCATCCCGAGCCCAATAGAAGGAGAGACACAAGTCCTTTTTCTTGAACCTTCTCCACCTCCTCTTGAAGCTTTTTACTAGCCCCAAAGAGGCAGAACGCGGGAACAAGAAGGGAGAGGGAGAGAAAAAAAAAAGGAGAAAAAGAGAAAGGGGAGAGCTAGTTTCAGGGGGGAGAGAGAGAGCAAAAGAAGAGAGAGGGGGAGGGGGGGACCTGCTACAGTGCGTATACAGTGCATACACAGTGTAACAACTATTTTTTTTTAGGCTTAAAGCAAGTGACTTTAGGGGCTCTTTTGGTTCTGTTAAGCAAGTAAGGGATCTACTTCTTGTCCTTCTCTATGTGCCTATAGTTTCTTTATTTTTTGAGATCTTGTTACTAGGATTTTACCTCCCTAAACAGGGAGCATGCTATCAAAATTGTATGAAGGTGAATGTATGAGGTTATAGCTATGAGAGCATATGTATGTATGTGTGTACATGTGCAACAGGTGTGCGTGGCTATGGGGGCATATGTGAGGGTCTGTGGGCGCATGGGTTTGTGTGTGACTGTGTGTGTATGTAAGAGGTGTGTGCGCAACTGTGTGGATGCTGCGTGTGTAGTGGGGGGGGGGGGGGGGGGGGGTGTTGTTGTGGGATGTATGGTGGCAGTTCTAACGGTGTAGGGTATGGTAAGGCTATATACAGTGCGTATGTGTATGTATATCTGCAGTAGGGTGTGTGTATATGTGTGCGTATGTATATGTGCAGCAGGGTGTGTGTATGTGTAGCAGGGTGTGCGTCTGTGTGTATGTATACATGCAGTAGAGTGTGTGTGTGTGTGTGTGTGCAGCAGGGTGTACGTGTGTGTGTGTATGTATGTGCAGTAGTGGGTGTTCTCTGTGTGTGCGTATATTGTGTGAAGATGCATATGTGTGTGCAGCTGTGTAGAGAGGATATAGAGTATGTGTGTGTAGCAATGTGGAGGGGTGTATGTATGTGTTTAAGAGGTGTGTGAATGTGTGTGTATGTGATTGTGGAGGCATGGGTGAGCAACAGTATGGTGGCAGTTCTAATGGTGTAGGGTATGGTAAGGCTATATACAGTGCGTATGTGTATGTATATCTGCAGTAGGGTGTGTGTATATGTGTGCGTATGTATATGTGCAGCAGGGTGTGTGTATGTGTAGCAGGGTGTGCGTCTGTGTGTATGTATACATGCAGTAGAGTGTGTGTGTGTGTGTGTGCAGCAGGGTGTACGTGTGTGTGTGTATGTATGTGCAGTAGTGGGTGTTCTCTGTGTGTGCGTATATTGTGTGAAGATGCATATGTGTGTGCAGCTGTGTAGAGAGGATATAGAGTATGTGTGTGTAGCAATGTGGAGGGGTGTATGTATGTGTTTAAGAGGTGTGTGAATGTGTGTGTATGTGATTGTGGAGGCATGGGTGAGCAACAGTAATGGTGTGTATGTGTCACTGTATAGACGGGTGAGCAACTATAATGGTGCGTGTGGAAGTGTTTGTGTGTGTGTGTTCAGCTGTGAAGGTGTAAGGGTGGTTGTGCATGTGTTTGTGCCTGAGTGGAGTGCATATTTGTATGTATGGTAGCTATGCTAGTGTGTGCATTTGTGAAGAAGTTTATATGTATAGTCTATGGACTGTTGTTTCCAATAGTTGTTTTCGATGATTTGGGCCTAATATTCTTTTGATATATCAAATTGGTATCCCCAGCGTGTAGAGGTTTACCTCTGCCTCGTACCAAAGAGTAATACATAAGATCTTGTCTATTAAAGTGGGTTCAAAAACTGTTGTTCATTATTTCATTCTTTCATTAAGTGCGTGCCATAAGGCATAAATTGCGTTGATGCACAAACGTATGCCTTATCTTTATAACTGTAGAATATGTCAACATACTTGATACAATGACATACATTACATATAACTGTTGAGCATTATTATATATTTCAGATAAGTATCAACTGTAGTCATAACTGTATGACTACATAATTATTCCATTGATTGACAGTATGACTATGACTACGATTATTATTATGATTGCAGACTATCCCCCCACACCCAAGCAACCATTGCAACCCACCCATATCCCCCCCTGCCTAGACAACCCATCCACATCGCACCCAGCCCCACACCCATACACACCCCAACCCCCAACACCCCCTCCCCCCCCCCCCCCACACACACACCCCACCTACACCCTACCTCTATACCCACCCACGCATGCCCAATACTCCAACCCGTGTACCCATGCCTACCCCCCAAGCAACCACTCCAACCCACCCATATCCCCCCCCTCCCTAGACAACCCCCCTACCATCATGCCTACCACCCGAACCCACCCACGTCGCACCTAGCCCCATCCACCCACCCATGTCCACCCTACACCCCTCAACATCTCGCCCTCAGCCCCCACCACCTTACACCCATCAACATCCCACCCACACCCACCCATGTCCACCCCACACCCCTCAACATCCCGCCCTCAGCCACCACCACCATACACCCATCAACATCCCACCCACACCCTTACTACCCTATCCACCCATCCATATCCCCCGAGACAACCCCCCCCCCCGCCCCAAGCCCACCACCCGAATGTACCTACGTTGCACCCAACCCCCTCCACCCACCCAAGTCCACCCCACATCCCTCAACATCCGGCCCTCAGCCCCCACCACCTTACACCCATCAACATCCCACCCACACCCACCCATGTCCACCCTACCCCCCTCAACATCCCGCCCTCAGCCCCCACCACCCTACTACGCCCATCAACATCCTACCCAAACCCCCACTACCCTACCCACCCATCTATGCCCACCCAACCCCACCACCTTACACCCATCAACATCCCACCCACACTAACCCATGTCCACCCCACACCCCTTAACAACTCGCCCTAATCCCCCACCACCTTACACCCATCACATACCCCTACTACCCTACCCACCCATCTATGCCCACCCCAACCCATCTATATCCCACCCTCCCTAGACAACCCCCCCTCCCCAAGCCCACCACCCGAACCTACCCACGTCGCACCCAGCCCCATCCACCCACTCATGGCCACCCTACATCCCTCAACATACCACCCTCAGTCCCCACCACCTTACACCCATCATCATTCCCCCACACCCACCCATGTACCCTACACCCCTCAACACCCCGCCCTCAGCACCCACCACCCTACCCCCATCAACATCCCGCCCTCAGCCTCCACCACCTTACACCCATCAACATCCCACCCATACCCCCACTACCCTACCCACCCATCTTTGCCCACTCCAACCCATCCATATCCCACCCTCCCTAGACAACCCCCCCCAAGACCACCACCCGAACCTACCCACGTCGCACCTAACCCCATCCACCCATGACCACCCTACATCCCTCATCATCCGCCCTCAGCCACCACCACCTTACACCCATCAACATCCCACCCACACCTACCCATGTCCACCCTACACCCCTCAACATCCCGCCCGGGATGTTGATGGGGGTAGGGTGGTTGGTGGGTGCTGAGGGCAGGGTGTTGAGGGGTGTAGGGTGGACATGGGTGGCATGCATTGTATCAGATCATGCCAACTCATATAGTTGACTTGTGTCTAGGCGAGTCTCATCGGCTGGCATGCGTTGAGTCAGACCAGATCATGTCGACTCCATACATAATGGGTTGTTTCAAATTGAGTTTTCCTTATTTAATAAGTAAAATGGGGGGGGATGGGTAGGTGGGTTGGGTGTTGGGTTCTAGGGGCTGAGGGCGAGATGTTGAGGGGTGTAGGGTGTTAAGGGTGAGGGCGGGACATCCAGGCTATAAGTGGAGATGGATGGGTGTGCAGGTTGGTGGGGCTTAGGGTTGGGCCTGGATAGGTCGGGAAGGGTAGGTAGGTTGTGTGTTGGTTTGAGATTGGGGGGTGAGCGTAGGTAGACTGATTGAGGTGTTGGGCATGGGTAGGTGGTTGTGGTAGGGTTGTGGGTGGGGGTTGGGTGGGTATAGATGGGTGGGTGGGGTAGTGTCACCTTACACCCATCAACATGCCCAACCCATACCCGCACTACCCTACCCACCCATCTTTGCCCACTCCAACCCATCCATATCCCACCCTCCCTAGACAACCCCCCATCCCCAAGCCCACCACCCAAACCTACCCACGTCGCACCCAGCCCCATCCACCCACCCATGACCACCCTACATCCCCCACCACCTTACAGCCATCAACATCCCACCCACACCCACCCATGTCCACCTTACACCCCTCAACATCCCGCCCGCAGCCCCCATCAACATCCCACCCACACCCCCACTACCCACCCATTTATGCCCACCCACAACCCTACCACAACCACCTACCCATGCCCAACACCACAATCAATCTACCTACGCGCACCCCCCAACCTCAAACCAACATACAACCCACCTACCCAAGCCGACCTATCTAGGCCCAACCCCAAGCCCCACCCACCTGCACACCCATCCATCTCCACCTATAGCCTTGATGTCCCGCCCTCACCCCTAACACCCTACACCCCTCAACATCCCGCCCTCAGCCCCTACAACCCAACGCCCAACCCACCTACCCACGCCCACCCCCTAGGCTAGCACCAATCACTGCCTTCCTGTCTTTTCCCTTTATCTCCAACCAATCCCCCCCCTCGTTTTACTTATTAAATAAGGAAAACTCAATTTGAAACAACCCATTATGCATGTATGAAGTCGGCATGATCTGGTCTGACTCGATGCATGACAGCCGATGAGACTCGCCTAGACACAAGTCAACGAGTTGGCATGATCCGATACAATTTGGCAAACCATGAACCATGAGGGTAGTAGATACGTAGATAGGTGTCAACAAAAGATTGATCGGTAGAGGTAGATAGACAGCTATATACATAATTAGATAAGACAACTAGATACGTAGGTAAATAGATAGTAGACAGCAAAAAAATGATGGATAGGTAGATTGGTAATTGAATAGATTAGTCAGTAATTAAGTAAATAAAAAATTGGACAGTCAGATGGACAAATAGGCAGATAAATAGATAAACATATAGATTGAAAGACAAATAGAACCATGGATGGAAAGATAGATTGAGAAATAGACAATCATGAACATATATGGTTCGATATGTAGATAGATAGATAGACAGGTGGGTCGACAGATCGACAGATATTTAAGTAGATCAACAGGTAGATAGATAGAATGGTATCGCTGACAAGTAGATATAAATGTAGATAGGAAGCTTGATATATCAATAGGAGGCTAGCTAGTTAGATAAATAGATAGATGGATGGCTAGAATGATAAATGAATAAACATATAGATACGTAGCTATACAAGAAGCTAGGTAGATAGCTAGATACACAACTGGATAAGTAGTTAAATAGATGGACAGGTTGGCATATAGTTAGATAGATAGATGACTTGGTACCTAGGTAGCAGATAGATAGATAACTTGGTAGCTAAACAGTAGATTGCCAACAACGACCAAGGAAACAATATATCGCCAATGACGACCGAGGGAACAATATATTGCAAAGCTTCAAGTGCAGCCTTTTGATTTATCTCGAAGGGAACACCGAGAAAGGAAGAAGAACGACGTTAACAGGAAACTTCCTTTTCTAAGTGATTGCAATGAGGAAATACAAGAAAAAACTACCCTTATTGGGGTTTAAATTTTTGACAAAATAGGGCAGTTACCGAAAAATTGTAATAAAGGTGAGAGTCATCCAATTGTGTCTACCTTCAGAAAGAGGGAACAAAGAAAATTGAAGAACCTACATATAGAGTCCAATATAGGTGTAACAGTACATGGTGAACTGGAAACCTCCCCCCCGCCCACCACCCCAACCGACCCACGTCACACCTACCCCCCCCCCACCCCACACACACCCCCAAACCCCAAACACCCTACCCCTATACCCAGCCACGTATGCCCACTACTCCAACTTTTGTACCTATGCCTACCCCCCCCCCAAAGCAACCACTCCAACCCACCCATATCCCCCCCTCCCTAGACAACCCCCCCCTCGCTATACCCACCTCCCGAACCCACCCACGTCGCACCCAGCCGCATCCACCCACCCATGTCTACCCTACCCCCTCAACATCCTGCCCTCAGCCCCCACCACCTTACACCCATCAACATCCCACCCACACCCACCCATGTCCACCCCACACCCCTCAACATCCCGCCCTCAACCCCCACCACCCTACACCCATCAACATCCCACCCATACCCACACATGTCCACCCTACACCCCTCAACATCCCGCCCTCATCCCCCACCACCCTACACCCATCAACATCCCACCCACACCCCCACTACCGTACCTACCCATCTATGCCCACCCAACCCCCCAACCCTATAGCCCTACCATAGGCACCTACCCAAGCCCAACACCTCAATCTATTTACCTACGCCCACCCCCTACCTCAAACCAACACATAATCCACCTACCCATGCCAACCTATCTAGGCCCAACCCCAAGCCCCCCCCCCCCCCCCGCACACCCATCCATCTCCACCCTATACCCTTGATATCTCACCCTCACCCGACCACCCTACGCCCCTCAACATCCCGCCCTCAGCTCCCACAGCCCAACAGCCAACCCACCTACCCATGCCTACCACCCAACACCCCCCCCCCACCGCATTTTACTTATCAAATAAGGAAAACTCAATTTGAAATAACCCATTATGCATTTATAGAGTCAGCATGATCTGGCCAGACTCGACGCATGTCAGCCGATGAGACTCGTCTAGACACAAGTCGGCTATATGAGTTGCCATGATCCAATACAATTTGGCAAACCATGAGCCATGAGGGTAGTAGATACGTAGATAGGTGTCAACAAAAGATTGATCGGTAGAGGTAGATAGACAGCTATATACATAATTAGATAAGACAACTAGATACGTAGGTAAATAGATAGTAGACAGCAAAAAAATGAGGATAGGTAGATTGGTAATTGAATAGATTAGTCAGTAATTAAGTAAATAAAAAATTGGACAGTCAAATGGACAAATAGGCAGATAAATAGATAAACAGATAGATTGAAAGACAAATAGAACAATGAATGGAAAGATAGATTGAGAATAAACAGTCATGAACATACATAGTTCGATATGTAGATAGATAGATAGAAAGGTGGGTTGACAGAACTAGATCAAAGGTAGATAGATAGAATGGTATCGTTGACAAGAAGATATTAATGTTGATAGGAAGCTTGATATATCAATAGGAGGCTAGCTAGTTAGATAGATAGATAGAAGGTAAGATGGATAAATGAATAAACATGTAGATAAGTAGCTATACAAGTAGGTAGGTAGATAGCTAGATACACAGCTGGATAGATGGGTAGATACGCAGCTAGGTAGGTAGATACATACCTAGCGAGATAGTTAAATAGATGGATAGTTTGGCATATAGTTAGATAGATAGATGACTTGGTATCTAGATAGCTAGATAGATAGATAACTTGGTAGCTAAACAGTAGATTGCCCATTAACTAGAGCCCATTGGACATGGTTAAGGTGGCCCATTATGGCCTCTATTTACGGCCCATTTAGGTCTGTTTTTAAGATCCATTTAGGCCCATTTATGGAGCCCACTAAGCATATGGCTTAAGCCCAATAAACCTATTAAATTTAAACGAACAATTATGCATTTAAGCTCCTTTTCTTTTATTAATTATACATGTGCCCTCATTTCTTTATTAAGTAATCGATGATGGGCCTCTTTCAACTTTTTAAAGATACCTTTTAATCCTTATATAATTTCATTTAAGACCCTATAAAAGTAGTCTTTGCACTATAAACCCTAAACTTTTACTAATTGTGTTTATACTTTTTAGGAATTTACAAATATGCCCTTGAATTTTTTATGGGGGCTTACACCAGGGTTCTTTTGGACTATGGTTGTGTCCTTGCCTTTCTTCTTTTTTTTATTCATTATAAGTCAACAAGCATTAATCCCTTTCTTTTGGCCTCCAATATGATGCATAGCTTGATCATGTGAGAATTTGTTTCTCTGATGCACAAACTTTTGTTAGGGTCTTAGCATGATTATGCATCTGTCATCATATTGATCTCACTATTAATTTTAGCTCTCAATTATTAAGAGAGAAATTTAAGGTGCAAACAATAGGTAGGTAGATAGATACAGACAAACAGATAGATACATGGATGGATAGTTTGGTATAGTTAGATAGATAATTTGGTATATCATGCTAAGACAGATTGGTAGACAAGTAGATAGACAGATTGCTCGATAGATAGATAATGAGGTAGATCAGTAGATAGATAGAGAGATATTTAGGCAGTTAGATGGATAGGTTTGATAGGTAGTTATGTAGGTAGGTAGATAAATAGATAGATAGGTAGATGGTTAGATTGCTAGCTAGGTAGATAGATTGATAGATCGATAGGTAGGCAAGAGGTAGATAGGTAAGTAGGGTAGACTAGGTAGTAGATAGGTAGATAGGTGTCAACAAAAGATAGATGGGTACATGTAGATAAACATCTATATAGACAATCAGATAGACAACTAGACACGTACGTAAATAGATAGTAGGCAGCAAAAACTGAATCATAGGTAGATTCATAACTAGATAGACTGGTCGTTATTTAAGTAGACAAATAATAGATAGGCATGTTGTAAGTAGGAAGGTAACAGATTGATATGTAGATAGATAGGTGGAATCCCAGATAACTAGATAGGTAGGTAGATCGATAGCTAGATAGGTAGATAGATCAATAACTAGATAACAAACAAATAGGTAGATATATGGGTAGAAAAATATAGAGATAGATAGACAACTAGCTCGCTAGCTAGATAGTAAATATAGATAAACAGATAAATTGTTAGATAAATATAGAAATATAGATAAGCAAATTAATAGATAACTAGATAGATCAATGGATGGATAGATAGAACCATAAATAGACAGTCATGAACATAGATAGTTCGATATGTAGACAGACAGCTAGACAGGTGGGTTGATAGTTTAATAGATATTTAAGCAGATCAAAAGGTAGATAAATAGATTGGTATCATTGACAACTAGATACTAATGTAGATAGGAAGCTTGATAGATCAATAGGTCGCTAGCTAGTTAGATATATAGATAGATGGCTAGATGAATAAATATGTACATAAGTAGCAATACAAGTAGGTAGATAGCTAGATACACAGCTAGATAGGTGGGTACATACGTAGCTAGGTAGGTAGTTACATACCTAGCTAGATAGCTAAATAGTTGGATAGTTTGGCATACAGTTAGATAGATAGATAACTTGATATCTAGATAGTTAGCTAGATGGATAGATAACTTGGTAGCTAAACAGCTACATAGATACACAGGAAGCTAGATAGATGATAGCGAGATGTATAGACTACCATACAGCTTGGTAGGTAGATAAGATAGACAAAGAGGGATGTAGATTGTTAGATGGATGGGTAGATATGTAGATCGATAGATAGATAGTTGGATATACATATGTTGGCACAAAAATAAATAGCTAGATGGTTAGATAGATAGATTGTTAGTAGGTGGGAAGGAGATAGGTAGGATAATGGAAAGGTAGATTGATAGGGGAAAGAAAGGGATATATTGGAAGCTAGATAGATAGGTAGATATATGTAGGTAGGTAGATAAATAGATAGATAGATTGCTAGCTAGGACCCTAGGTAGTTTGATAGATAAGTAGGTAGATAGATTGATAGGGAGGGAGGGAGGTACATAGATAAGGTACTAGTGGGTAGGTTCATAGATTGCGAAAAAAGATAGATAGGTAGGTAGATAAATACTTCGATAGATGGCTAGCTAAGTAGATAGATTGATAGCTACACTGCAAGAACAGATTGATAGGCAGATCGACAATTCGATATATTTATATTTCGATAAATAGATGGATAGTTGGGTACACAAATAGATATATAGGTAGGTAGGTGGGGGAGACAAATGGATTGATATGTAAACGAATAGGTGACAGGTAGATAGCTTGGAAGGTAGGTTGATAGATAGGTAGATTGATCACTGGATAGCAAAGGAAAGATAGGTAGATATATGGGTAGAAAGATAGGAAAATGGGCTGATAGACAACTGGCTAGATAAGTAACTCAATAAATTAGATAGCGAAACAACATAGATAGGTAGGTAGATTGTTAGATAAATAGATTGATAGATCGATCAATCGATTGATAGATAAATAAGGAACCAACAGGACTTTGGATCAAGATCTTAGCTTCCAACTTCCATCAGTTTCGAGACATTGTTGGCTCTTTACCATCTTACGTGCTAGCACTTGGGTATGATTTCCCAGATAACTCTTATTATTCTGCACCCGACAAGTTATTGATCACTGTTTTCATTAAATAAAACATGGAAATGGGGCATCTTCCCGTTCAATTGGTCAGCCATCGGAAATCTGCCCAAGCAAGTTCCTTCCAAGCTTGTTTCTTCCATGATACTACTACTTCAATACTGTGGACAATATGGTGTGAAAGGAACAACAGGATATTTATACAGAAGGGCATGCTGTTTTTGATATGACCAAAAAGTCTGTTAAATTGGCTCATGGCTAAAAGTAATTGCTTGAAAGAATTCAGAAGATTCAACTGCACTGTAGAAGATCCAGAATTGGAGAAATATGACTACATAGAGATGGTGTTTTCTTCCTATGCTTGCACACCTTTAGTTATAGAATGGGGTTAATTGATGCTTAAGCATTTCTGTTGACCAAACAAACGGGTATTGGGTGAAGTGTAAATATGTCTCTGAGTGAACTCGTGATTAATTTCATGTATCCTTTTTTGACATCTAACAAATTGTGGCCTTAAAATTTCGAAAAAAACATTGGAGGCATAGAACAGGCAAGTAGAGAAACAATGTGAAAATTATCCGTAGAAGAATCTGTCCAAGAAATCAATATGGATACAACATACTATTGCAAAAGAGAATTGATAACAGAATGGCCCCTCAAATTAGAAAATAATAAGGAAAATAAACAAGAAAAAAAAAACAACACACATCCACAAAGTTCCAGACAAATAGCCAGATAAATGTAAACCTCAAGGAAGCATGTACAAGGAAAATCACAAACATCTTGCTTTGACAATCTTTTGATGAGAATTATAAGATTCAAAAATACTAAATACACTACTAGAATAGCCAGACAAGTGCATACCAGTCTAAAAGTTTCTGGTCTACAAATTGGGTATATGCCACCAATCTCCAAGTCCCGGGCTTGTCAGTAAACCCCACAAAATGCTTCATCACATCCAGAACCTGCAAAGTAGTATTGCATTGAAATGAAGGTGTCCTCTCATATACAAAGATGAAGCGAACTAATGTGAACAAAACATAAAATACATGGTACAAAAAATAAAATAAATAAGAAAGAAATTTTGTAAAATTTGACCGTGACTAAATAGGACTACTATGACTACCTTGGAAGCGGACATGCTAGATCTACTTCAAGGCGGCAGCACAAGGACCTTAACAAGATGGACACCTCGGTTTGGAGGGTGGATAGCAGTGGCCAGTAAGGAATTTTCTGTCAAGTTGGGTTTACGGGACCATCTAGGATGGGGGTACCTGATTCCTGCTGGTCAACTAGGTATGGAATCCTCACCTTCCAAAAGAGAAAAAAAAAAAAGAAACAGAATCAAGGGGCACGCATCAAACAACCCTATACCTAATTTCACAAGTCAAAGAATAATGGTAAACTGGAAGAAATCAGAAGGCGCGAGGGGGGGGAGGGGGAAGGTTAAAAAAAAAAAAAAAGAGATAAATCAGATCAGACAATGAGCAGTTCATCTCCGAGAGCGAGAGAGAGCGAGAGAGCTCTTTCTGCATGCAGAGTGGTAGAGAAAACAGAGCTGCTGCAGTGGGCCGAGGAGGGATTGAAGGGTTGGAGCCACCCTATTTGCAGAGAGAAATGGAGAAGTGGGTCTCCTCTGCTGGCTTCAGGAGCAGAGCAGGTCGGGCGGGGGGGAACAAGATGGGTGTGGGGGGAGAAGCAACCGTCGGTTTGCTGGGTCTCCGGTGAAGAGGTCCCCCGTCGGATCGAGCGCGGCAGAGCAATCACGAGCAGGAGGAGGTGGCCTTCTCGCCGCCGCCGCCGAGCGAGAGAGAGTCCCGGCAGGAGGAAGACATCCAGGAAGCGAGCCCGAGAACGGAGGCGCGGGGGAGGAGCGGTGACTCGGCTGCGGTGTGGGCGTCTTGGGAGCGGGGTGGGTTTCGACGGGAGAAGACGACGGAACCTTGGGAGTGGGGTGGGTTTCGACGGGAGAAGACGACGGGGCCTTGGGAGCGGGGTTGGGTGCTGTGGGGTTTGAAAACTTGCGAAACCAGGAAAATGGGCTGGGTGGTGACTATTTATAGAGTTAGTAGGTGCACTCGTTCACGGTAAAAAAGAGACGTCAGCACACGTCCGTGCGGGGCCCAAATTTGTTAAAGTTTCAATTTCAAATTCGTTTAACAAAATTTAGTTTTAATTCCAATCTATCAAATCCCATATAAACTGCTCTGATCTTCAGATTTATTTAGAAACTTTATATTATTTTAATTTACATGGAATTCTAATTGGAGACTCTTTCACAAGGGCTTAAAAGTTGCAGAATTTTTTTAAAAATAAATGTGAAGATTGCAGGAGTTTATATGTATGATTAAATGATTGTAAGAATTGAGGAGTAAAAACACCTTTCATAGAAGCCACAGGATCAACATTATAAGCAACATTCTTTTATCCACCCTTAGTAATTGAAGAGTCACACAGCAGTGCACCTTTTTGCCAAACATTAAAACATAGAAATTTTAAATTTTATTAAAATAGCTTATCATTATATTGTTGACATCTATTTTCCATATGATAATTATAATAAATCATATGTGTCTAAGATATGACATCCTTAAATTTATCAAAAAGAATCAGCCACTGGTTAGCCTCCGAGTCATTAGTTTTAAAATTCATGAAGCTCAGCTTATTGATGCACACGTGAACAACATGCAAGTTTGTAATTTTAAATATTAAATTATGGTATAATTCATATCAGAATGAACTATAGTGTTTAGTCACATATCATGAATGATGGTCGAAAGCGAGGACAGGAGGATTTTTATATAAGTAGAAAAGTACATCAAAGGAGAACAAATTCTAATTAATATTGATGATAAGAAATATTTATAAAAAATTATAGAAAAATTAGTCGTAAAGCTGACACCGGTCTTTATAACACTATTCTACAAGTAAGAAATAACATATTTTTCACAATGTCTTACCAAAAATTGTTTTCGTAAAAAAGTGGTGTCATATGTGAATTAAGATGATAGTAGTTTGGAGAGAGTTTATGTACTTTATTTCAAATAAAACACTTCCTAAGAACTTAATGAGAAGCCCAAAAGGCAACTCTAGAGAGTTGTTGACACAATGGAAGCCTTAATGGAAGTCTCTAATTATATGCCCACTTGGTAAGAAATTATCTTGCTCCCACATCTTTACAGAAGTGACAACAAATTGTATGGCTATTACCTTGTCCATGTGTTTTTAATTAGCTTGCATTTTTTTTGGCAAGCCAAAAAATACCCTTCTTCTCATTCCAAACATCCACCAAGTCAAGAATTGTTTGGTGGGCCATATTCTCAAAGGACGCTTTGATCAAGAGGAGATTCACAGTAGGGCTATTCATAATTCAGTTCAAACTGAAAAATCGAACCAAATTGGGTGATTTTGTTCGGTTCAGCTCAATTTGAAATTGAACCTGGTTCGATTTGGTTTCACAAACATGTCAAACCAAACCGAACCAAAAAATTGAATAAAGTAAACTTTAATATAAAATATACTTTATATTAATAATATATACGTAAATCATATGTAAATATATGTCATATGTATATTCCAATATAAACACATATGTTTAATTTTAATTATTAAAACATAAATATACATTTAATATGAAACGTAATGAATTTGTTTGAATTCAAAATTTGTAACATCCCATATGCTAGAAAGTCATATTAGTTAAAGTAAGTTGATTAGATTGGATTTAGTTAGATTCTTAAAGGATGAGGACTTGTGTCATTTTCAAGGAATTCTTTAGGACTCCAAAGTAAATTAATTGACAAATATGATCAAGCTAGATTTGAAATTTGCTAGGTTCCTTGTTCTAGTTGAATATCTATGATCGAAAATAGGTTTCACTAAATTCCATGTTCTTGATTAATATTTAGTATCCAAGATGAGTCTTCATGTTCCACTAAAAACATGGATTAGAGCCATGGAGAAGTTCTACAAGCATTAGAGAAAGTACAAGAACACTAAGACGAATATTTATATCCAATCAAGAAATAAGTAGAGAGATACTCAAACAAATATTCATGTCCATAAAGAAAGATACCTAGCTAGTTATACCCAGCTCATGGGGGATAACTCAATATTTTGGTATTTTGAATCTTTTTACAACAACCCAGTTAGTATTTTTATATTTCTATACATGCACTAATATTCAAAGTTTCCTCGCAAATATATTTTCATTTTCAACCATCTACCATTTAAAATGAACTTTCCAAGTAATGGTGGATGTCAAAACCTAAAAACTTTTTATTCCACCTCGTATCATTAAATGGGAGAAAATCACATGATTCAACTATGGTTACAAATAGTTATAGGGAAAAACATCAAATGAATTAAGGGGAATAGGATAACTTATCCAAAAAGATGAGTGTCTGATGTTATCATTGTTGCATGGTTCAACAACAACCTTGTCGAGAGGTAGCGACATGTAATTAAATCAAAATTTATAGAAGTTGTAGATGCCTTTTTCAAGTTTAGCAGTTTGAATGGTAAGATCAAGAACATTTTTATCACACTTGTTCCGAAATTGGCAAACCCTAGATCAACTACAAAATTTCGACCCATCGATGTATGTAATGAGATTTACAAGGTGATATATAGGATTCTCATCAATAGGCTGAGCAAGGTACTACACAATCTAATATTCAGTGTGCAATTTGCTATTATTAAGGGTAGAAATATTATGGCCAACATCCTGGTGGCACACGAAGAATGCATAGTTTTCAACCACCGCAAACCCAGGAGGAGCCTCATGGCTATCAAGAATGACATGGAGCAAGCCTTTGATAGGCTAGAATGAAATTTTATTCTTGATACACTTAAATCCATGAACTTTGGGGCCAAATGAATATATTGAATCAACCAATTCCTATCTACAGCTCAATTTAGTAGTCTCACTAATGGCACACATGGTACCTTCTTCAGATCCAATTGTGTCATCCGACAAGGAGACCCCATCTACCCCTATCTATTCATCCTTTGTTCTAAGGTGTTATCAGCTTCTCTTCACCAAAAAGTCCTTGAAAATAAATTATCAAGTTTCCAAGAAAATAAAAGGGTGCCAATCATTAGTCACCTCCTATATGTAGAGGACATTCTACTATTCTCCAAAGCTAAGGTGAGGGAAGCCAAGACAATCAAAAGCACTATGGAGCACTATGCAATTTGTTTAGGGCAGAAAGTGAACGTCAAGAATCAGCCCCAAAGCCAGTATAGTTGGGCCAGTTATTTAGGAGTTCCTATAATGGATACTTGACAATCCTTGAACCTGGAATCAAAATTGACACAGAAAATGAAAAACAAGATGGATGGTTGGAAGAGATCTTTACTTTCTTTAGTACGTAGGGACCTTAGTGCAACATAGTCTATCATCCATCCCTATATACTGGGCATGTACAAATTGGCTCGCAAACAAGACCGTGGCAAAACTTGAATGACTCAGCATGAATTTCATGTGGGAGAAATTGGAAGGACAAAAAGGTATCCATCTGTAATCATAGAGGCAAGCTCATAGATACAAGAATCAAGGAGGGTTAGGCATCAAAGCACTCAAGAAAATGAACAAAGGCGCCTTATTGAAAGCAGTCAGAGACCTAATAATGAATAGGAAAACATGATGGTCAGACATTATATGAGCTAAGTGCTACCATGATAACTTGAAGATACATATCTGCAGCAAAAACAAATCACCGTTATAGAGCAAAATGAAAGCAATGATGGAAAATAATGAATATCAATTTGGTTGGCATATTGGCAATGGAGATACTATCAGGTGGCACAAAGACAACTGGTTAGGATCTAGTAGCATCAAGAAATCTCCATGTTTTGTTTGTTAGTCTTAGGTGGCCCACAAGCTAATCTGACTATATAAATCTCATTCATTTATTAATAAAATGGCATAATATTCATTATGTGTAATTCATATTGTTATCGTCTCATAATGAAGTTCGTGAATATGTGCGATAGTGATCAGATTATGATGATATCATACTAGTGAGATTGATCACTTAAACATACATATTCTTAATAGTTCATAGTCGGGAGATATCCGAGAAGGACATCGGATATCCGGTTAGATTAGTACCGATTACTCCCGCTCATAAGATGAGGGTGACTAATCTCATAGTCACTTGTGTGGAGACACTAAGGCGGATATGTAGGTGCTCATTAGATAATGAGTTTACTAAACTAATTCGATTGAATCGCTAGATGGTATTGTACTTCACTGTCAACCAGCTTGATTCTATTGTCGTAGTTGCGTGGATGGTCCTTTGACCTGAGATACGAAGGACACCTTGTCGGTGGACTTCTGTGCTTTAACCTTGATTTATGAATCTCTAACCACGGGATTCTAAACAACCATGGATCGGGTACAGCGAAATACCGTCGAAGGGAATTGAGTGTCAATAAGGAATCATTATTCGCTCTTGGTACTTAAAGAGAGAATGCTCTAGGAAGGATGCACATAAGTCCCTAGCCAGGGGGGACGATAATATCGAGAAAAAAGAGTTTTTCGATATTATACGGCAGCATCCGATCCAAGTGAGTCGATTGGTAAGGGTTTGACAGTACACCATACCTTGAGTTGACTCGAGAGCATTGTACAAATGAAAGATTATATCCACACGGTAACTATCGGCTGAAAGGTTCCAAGAGGGGGTTACTTAACCCCAATACCTTCCGAGTTCACGCGGTGTTGCTTGGCACCCAACGTGATCGGAGGCTCGATCAAATTCGATGTGCGACATTAATTCGATTAATTAATTAATTAATATGAGTTATTAATTGATTAATCAGGCCAGTAAGGAGTCACTTGGCTTATTAGGCCATTAACCGGACTGGTTGTTGGGCCTAAAGGGTCACACGCAAATGATTCTCTAGGCGATGGATAAATAAGTGGGTTTTATATTAACCGGGGATTTTTATGAAAAACTGTGCGGTTAGTATAAAATGTAGCGAACGGGCTGAGCCGGCCAAGCTGTTGCTCAACCCTGGCTGCCCCCTCCTCTCTTCCTCTCTCTCTCTGGCACCCCAGACAAGCTCGGATCGCCGGGTTTGCTTTGCCGTCTTCTCTGACTCCTGTTTGACGGGAAATCGTCCGTGGGTTACTACAATCGTTGCGAGGAATGGCGAAGGTTTCATGGGCTGCGAAGAACGAGGAACTGTGAGGATATCCATCACGAGGAGGATCGCGTGGACTTCGCTAGAGGCCGGGCGCTTGCGCGGCTAGCGGTGTCACACCGACGGAGCCAATCAGACGCGGATTCGAATCCGCGTGCGGTAATGTCCGATTACTATTCTAATCCAGTTTTAGTATTTTCGAAACAAGAAGCGGATCACATATAGATTAAAATATTTATTTCCGTTGCGTTTTGCGATCTGGAGAAACGTGAGAACCTAACAGTGGTATCATAGCCAGGTTTTACTGTTTCTCATCCTGTTTCGATCTCCAAAATAATTATTCTTTGTGTTATTCTATGCGTTTAATCCGATTAAAATAATAGAAATATGTTCATTAGATGAACACAATAATCATATTATTTTTCTATAATTTTTCGGATTTTATTTTGGGGTTTTTCGGTGTTCTTCATGTAATGAAGAACGGGGTTAAGGGCGACTTCGTTCAGTTTTCCCATGGGTTGGGATGGAGGGCCGGGACCCTGGATCCCTTGGGGAATGTCACCACAATGCACTGGGCTCCTTCCCGACACCGGTGTGGCTATGAAGGGCTGCAAATGGGGCCCTAGTTCTTCTTCTTTTCGGTTTCATGTAAACCAGAAACTATGGGAGAAACAAGGGGCTCGAGCCAGCAATTTGGTGAGCTTTGGGCTCACCGCCGGCGGTGCTGGGGCACCGGCAGCCGGCCAACGCTGCAACCCCCTGCCGTCGGCCTCCATCTGTAACAGCAGTTGCATGAAAGCGGGTTAGGGTTTCGGGTCCTTTGGGGAAGAGAAGGGTCGGCCCCGTGCCGGTCTAGCAAGTTGGACCAGCTGGCCAGGGCAGCCTAGGCGGGGTTGGGCCACCTGAGCCAGGGACTCGAGCCCTGGCTAGCCCTGGTTCAAGCCTTTCTTGAGCCAAAGCTGAGCCCTGTTCCCCCCTTTTTGATTCCCGTAATTAAACCCCCTATTTCCTATTAAACCAAATGTCCATTTAATGAAATTAAAATCTGATTTTAATTTAAAATTCAAAATTGTTTTGATATTTAAATTTAGTATTCAATTTTAATTAAGTGGGCATTAACGATTTTAAATCATTATTTAATTAATAATTAGTGATTATTAAATTAAATTTAATTATTAGTTTAAGTGTTAAATTAATAATTAATCTTAATTTGACTAATTTAAGAGTTAAATTAGTGGTTAATATTTATTAATCTAAATGTTAGATTACTAATTATTAATTCATCTAATTGTTAATTAAATTAGAGTTATTTATTAATTTAAGTGTTAAATTAATAATTAATTTTAAATGACTAATTTAAGTGTTAAATTAGTAGATATTAGCTAATTGGAATTAATTGTTAATTTAAGTGTTAAATTAATAATTAATTTTAATTAACTATTCTAAAAGTTAGAATTAGAATATATTAATTAATTAGTGTTAATTATTGGTTTAAGAGTTAAATTAATATTTAGCATTAATTGACTAATCTAAGTGTTAGGTTAGTGGTTAATAATTGATCAAAGTTGATTATTAACTTAAGTGTTAAATTAGTAATTAACTTTACTAGACTAATATAAAAGTTAGATTAGTCGTTAATAATTAATTATAGTTGATTAATAATTTAAGTGTTAAATTAATAATTAACTTAAGTAGACTAATCTAAGAGTTAGATTGGTAATTAATTATTAATAGTCTAATTGTTAGATTATTAATATTGATTAATCTAAATGTTAGATTGTTTTAATTATTAGAAATGTTTTAATGGCATGAAATATTATGGAATTATTAAGTTGGAGTGTGTGCACATGTGATGTGTGTTTTATATGCTTTTAAATCTGATTTAATTGCATGTGAAGATAACATAAAGAGTTTTCAAAATTCAAAAGCCAATTTTAATTGGAACCTAGCTTTCTGAAAGTCAAAATTATTTAATTTTGAAAATCTCTTTTGTTTTAGCCATGTGATGAGCTTATCATGTGTGGATTGTTTAAAACACACCGTGGTCATGGATATGCACCTTTAAATTATTCATGTGATGAATGGATTGTGTGGATCGTGGATATTTGAATTATGGATATTTATTAATTGTTAATAAATATATGTCTGCGTACCTCTCCCTCTCTCATACTTCGATGTACTTCTACTTCCTTCTCTCTTGTACTCGTCATAAGGCCTTCTTCTGTTTACATGTAAATTTAGATTTAAATGTAATCTAATCGAGGCAACCGAGAAAGGAGCAAGGACGATTAACAGATGCAACCAGGAAGGCGATGTGATGGAGATCCTTTGCCTATTTGTTTGCAGGATAGTCTAATGTAAATGTTATGTTAGATTGTGTGTGCGTTTGACTGTTGGCTCCAGTCAAACCCACTGTGCTATCCATGACCACACTTGACATGTATGAGATACATTGTTTTTATTTTTTGATTATGAATCAAAACAGGTATGGTATTTATTAAATATATACGATATATTTACATACTATCACCTAAGAGAGACCAAGATAAAAGTTATTTAAATACCCTCGTTAAATTTTAAGCCGTAACGTAGGTAGTTAAGAACTTACCGCGTGGTCCACCATCGTTATGGTCACAAGATTTGAATTACTTTAGATAGGTTTGTTGTGCTACCACAAAGCCTGTTTAATTGTAAGGAGAGACTGTGGCTATGGCATTAGATGCCTATTTGATCGGGGTAGAAGAACCATGTAGCTTTGTTGTGCTATTTACAAGGGCTGCATGTAAATCTATGCTCATCTCGTAACGATGGTGAGCTTAGACCAGAATTAGTGGCTTGTTGTGCTATCCACAAGGCCATCAAATCTCTGGGGACCGAAGCTATGATCGGATATTGCAAGGAGTTGCAAGACCTATGAGATGGGTGCTCTTTGATTGTTTTACAGCTTTCTTGTGCTATCCACAAGGTTGTACTGCAAGTCATTGAGATTCTGATCTCCACTAGGAGACTGTCGGCGTCTCCCGTTCTGTATAGCTTATAGTCCGTCGAAAATTAGTGGGAGTTAAAACTTGATTAAAAGACCATGTCTTATTTTAAATTTAATAATTGAACATCTGCTAAATAGATTACTTATCTCCTGTAGGAAAATATGTCGTCGAATAATCCTCTTCGTGGCATACTTGATGCCAAATTTTTGATTAGCCTAAACTATTCGGATTGGCTCAAAAACCAGAAGAATGTCTTCAGATCTGAGTACATTGCCTACGTCCATAGAGCTGATCCACTTGCTGAACCGGCATTTGATGCCCTTGAGGCAGAGATGATAGCTAATGATAAAAGGAAGAAGGACAATGTTAAAGGAATAGTAAAAGATGACTGCTTTTACTGTAAGCAGAATGGTCACTGGAAGAGGAACTGCAAGGAGTTGCTCAACGATAAAGCTCATGGAAAGGTGAAGCTATTTGAAGCTTCAGATATCTATATGATAGATATCAACTTGTCAGTAAGAGATTCAACATCTTGGGTTTTAGATATCGAATGTGCTTCTCATATCTGTCATGATGTGTAAACGCTGACAAGTAAGCGCTAGCTGAGAAAAGGCGAGGTGGAACTGAGGCTAGGAAACGGCACAAAAGTTGTGGCAGTTGCTGTTGGGACAGTAAACCTTAGGCTTCCATCGGGAGACGTCTTATCATTCGAAGATTGTTATTATGTTCCTAACATAATAAAGAACATCATATCAGTATCTTGTTTGGACAAGATAGGATATAAGTTGACTATAGAGAACAAAAGTTGTTCGATTTAATATGGTAATAAATCAATTGCTTCGACACCTTTAGTCAACGGTCTATATCTTTTAGATATTTCTTATTACAATCTTCACATTGATAAAACTCTTAAGAAGAGCAAGAATTGTGTAAACCAAGCCTACATGTGGCATTGTAGACTTGGACACATTGGTGAAAGTAGGCTGCAAAAGTTGCTTAAACATGGTTATTTAAATGCATTCGATTATGAATCGTTTGCGACATGTAAGTCCTATCTTATGGGAAAGATGGCAAAATCTCTATTTACTAGACATGGAGAGCGTGTCAAGGACATTTTAGGATTAATACATTCATATGTATGTGGTCACATGTCCACTCAAGCCAAAGGTGGCTTCTCATATTTCATCACGTTCACCGACGACTTCTCACGATTCGGCTATGTGTACTTAATGAAGTACAAGTTAGAAGCGTTTGAGAAGTTTAGGGAGTTCAAGATGAGGTAGAGAAGCAATTAGGAAAGAGTATTAATGTTCTTCGATCAGATCGAGGAGGAGAAAACTTGAATACTGATTTCACACAATTCTTAAAGGATAATGGTATCCTTTCTCAATTGACCCCTCCATTTACACCACAGATGAATGGTGTATCTGAAAGGAGGAATCGCACCTTGTTGGATATGGTGCGATCCATGATGAGTTTTTCAAGTTTACCAGTGTCCCTCTAGGGGTATGCTATAAAATTAGCAGTATACCTACTGAACAGAGTACCCAGCAAGTCTGTGGCCTCTACTCTATATGAGATATGGAAAGGCAGGAAACCAGAATTTAAACATGTTAAAGTCTGAGGTTGTCCTGTTCATATAAAGAGGCATGAACAAGCTGGAATCACGAACTGATAAATGCAGGTTTGTGGGATATCCAAAGGAAACCTTTGGAGACTACTTTTAGCATCCTGTTGAACAAAAGGTGTTTGTCTTTAGGAAAGCTGTCTTCTTGGAAGAGGAATACCTTCTCTAGGAGGACAGTGGAAGTAAAATAGTACTGGAAGAGATTCCAGATCCCCAAACACCTGTAATATCATCGGATGAGATATCAGTTCCTGAATATGTTCAGGTACATACAGATGAGCCTCGTAGATCTGGTAGAGCACCTAGACTACCCGAACGATATGTGGGACATATCGCTGAAGGAGAGTCTAAGGTAGAATATAATGAGGATGATGATCCTAAAATCTACTAGGAGGCCATAGAAGGCCTGAAGCTGGGAAATGGCAAGAAGCCATGAACTCAGACATCCAGTCCATGTACACCAACCAAGGTCTAAACTTGGAGGACTTGTCCGAGGGGATTGTACCCATCGGATGCAAGTAGATCTTTAAAGAGAAAGATCGTTGTTGATGGACGGGTCGACACTTATAAGGCAAGATTGGTGGCAAAGGGATATCGTCAAAAGTAAGGAATTGACTATGACGAGACTTTCTCACCAGTTGCCATGATAAAGTCGATCAAAGTTCTACTCGCTATAGCTGCACACTACGATTACGAGATCTGGCAGATGGATGTGAAGACTACCTTCCTCAACGGTAACCTTGAGGAAGTGGTGTATATGATACAACCAGAAGGTTTCACATCAAAAGAGTTTCCAGATAGAGTGTGCAAGCTTCGGAGGTCCATTTATGGACTGAAGCAAGCTTCTCGGAGCCGGAACATAAGATTTGACGAGGCTGTCAAGTCTTATGACTTCATTAAGAATGAAGATGAGCCTTATGTGTATAAGAAGAACAACTACAGTGTAGTCACTTTCCTAGTTCTTTACGTAGATGACATACTACTCATTGGGAATGACGTAGCTATGATGTCATCGGTAAAGATCTGGCTGTCGAAAAACCTCTCCATGAAGGATTTAGGAGAAACATCCTAGTATTAGGAATACGGATTTATAGAGATAGATCAAAGAGGATGCTTGGAATGACCCAATCCTTGTACATAGAAACCGTAGTCAAAAGGTTTGGCATGAAAATTACAAGAGAGGTCTTATACCGATGAGACATGGAATTTATCTCTCAAAAGAGCAATCTCTTAAGACTTCTAATGAGAGGGCATTAATGGATAAAGTACTCTATGCCTCTGCCATAGGATCTATCATGTATGCTATGCTATGTACATGGGCTAATGTTGTATATGCTCTAAGTGTTACGAGCAGATTTCAGCCTGATCTAGGCGAAGAGTACTGGAAGGCAGTGAAATGTATCCTTAAGTACTTAAGAAGAACTAAGGATATGCTTTTTGTCTATAGAGGAGGTGCTTGAAACTACGAGGCTTTACTGACTCGAGTTTCAAGTCAAATCCAGATGATAGCAAGTCTGCATCTAGATTTGTGTTTACTTTAAACGGAGGCGCAGTGTGCTGGGAGAGTTTCAAGCAAGAAATCACTGTAGATTCGACGACTAAAGCTGAGTAAATTGTTGTAGCTGAAACCACCAAGGAACTTGTGTGGTTGAAGAAGTTTATCACCAACCTTGGCATAGTTCCCGGCATCTTTGATCATGTTCCGCTATTGTGCAACAACAATGGGGCTAATGCCCAAGTGAAAGAGCCGCGGTCTCATCAGAAATCGGAAGATATTATGAGGCGCTCTCATCTTATCAAAGAGGTTATTTTCAGAGGAGATGTAGTGGTGGAAAGAGTTCCATCTGCTGATAATATAGTAGATCTACTGACGAAGCCACTGACTCAAAATTTGTTTGAGAGTCACCTTGAGTCTATAGGATTAGTACATAAAGGCGATTGGCTTTAGTATAAGTGGGAGATTGTTAGTCTTAGGTGGCCTACAAGCCAATTTGACTATATAAATCTCGTTCATTTATTAATAAAATGGCATAATATTCATTATGTGTAATTCATATTGTTTTCGTCTCATAATGAAGTTCGTGAATATGTGCGATAGTGATCAGATTATGATGATATCATACTAGTGAGATTGATCACTTAAACATACATATTCTTAATAGTTCATAGTCGGGAGATATCCGAGAAGGACATCGGATATCCGGTTAGATTAGTATAGTAAAATATATAATGTAAACATAGTTAAACTAAATAGATATTTAGTATAGTAAAATACAATTATACTAAGTTAAACATAAGCAAATATTTAGTATAGCTAAATATATATGTACTAAGTTAAACATAGTTATACTAAGTCAATATTTAGTATAGTTAAATATAGTTAAATTAAGTAAACATTTAGTAGTATAATATAGTTAAATATATTTAACTTAATATAATATACTTAAATATATCATTAATTTACATAATTAACTATATATTAAATTGGTTAAATATATTAATATAAATATTGTTATACTAAATAATTATATAGTGTTAACATAATTATACTAAGTAAATATTTAGTATAGTTAAATATAGTTATGCTAAGTAAATATTTAGTATAGTTAAACATAGTTATGCTAAGTTAAACATAGTTATACTAAGTAAATATTTAGTATATTATACTAACTGATGTAGACTGGATCTATCACGACCGGATCCCGCAAACGGGGATCCGGAAAAAAGAGGGTCCGGAGCTAGTCCGGGTCGAACAGTGACGAGGGGACCCGACAGGGGTCCGCGACGGGGCGAAGACGAGGTCTCCTCGGGATGAAATGGATCCGCCCGCGGGGGGCACGATCTGCCGCCGGAGCTGCTTCTTGGATAGTGAGCCGCTGCTCCTTCGGCGGACGAAGGCGGCGGCGCGAGCAGGAGCTTCTCTCGGCGGAGTGGTCGACGAGCGTCGGAGCAGAGGCTGGAAAGTCCGAGATCGGACGGGGGGACGGCTCGCTCCCCTGCAGTGAGACCGAAGGGGTGGCTCAGGGCGAGGCCGAGTCTCCTGCTCCGGTGCGGTCGGACGGGGGGACGGATCGCTCTCCGACCAGGGGGTCCGGAGCCACCTTCAGCGCGAGGCCGAGGCTCCTGACGCAGGGCAGCTGGCGGGATCGCCTTCGAACGGCGAGTCCGGAGGCTACTTCAGCGCGAGACCGAGTCTCCTGTGGTGGGGCGGCCGGCGTTCGGCGTCGAGACCAGGGGGAGGAGTCCGAGGTCGGCGGCCGAGACCGACTCGGGGAGGTCGGCGACGATTCGAACCGAGCCCCTGCAGGAGGGAAAGAAGAAGAAGAACCGGTCAGCAGGAGTCCCGGGCGTCAGCCCTGGGGAACCCCCTCCGACGGTCAAGTTAGCTCCTGAAGAAGATTCGATTCAGGGAGCAAGAAAGAGAAGCTAAAGAGCTATTCGGACAGAAGTCCTTTAAGGGGTTTCAGAAGCTTAGGAAGGCATCCGTTTTTCCCACACCCACTTTGGCTACAAATAGCAGGATACTTATAGCGGAGGGTAGCGGATGGTTAACGGTGGCAGCCGATATAGGACTAAAGGAGGCTTACTGACAAACCGTCTTAGCGTCTGATCCGCCACCGGAGTGGGCCGGACTCGGCTGCCGGGCTGAAGGGGGTTGGGCCGCTGATGGGCCGAAACCTGCCGGTCCCTGGGCTACTGCGTTGCTCCCGGGCCGCAGGCTGTTGGGCCGCTGACGGGCTGAAGCCTGTTGGGCCGGGAGCGTGGGTGCCGCTCATGGGCCGAAGGCTACTGGGCCGCTGACGGGCCGAAGGCTCCCGGAGGGCCTGGTAGTGCCGTTGTTGGGCTCAGTGGGGTTTGGGCCTGCTTCTATGGGCCGAATCGGATTCTGCCGCATCACATAGCCCCCCACTCTTGTCTTCCTCAGTTCTGAGATGGCAAGAGTATAGCCTGAAACTGTCAGAAAAGAAAAAATCACTGCACGTGATGTCTTACTTGGAGTTCTGTCCTCTTTCTACTGGGAAGAGGAGACCCTCGGTCGGCCGAGGGTCATGCGGTTGCCTTGTCCCTGCTCGGAGAGTCGACGAAGGTTTAGAGCTGAGAAGCCGAAGGGTCGGGCCCTCTGATCCATGCCAGGCTTCATTAAATGGACGGGACGGCGCTTCGCTTCGCGAGGAAGCACAGGACACGCGTCGCGCATCCAGCCGTTCCGCAGAAAACACAAACTGATCCCGACCGCCCGTGGGTTGCGGATCGATCCGGCCCTCTGCCCGAGGCTTCACTCGGATTGCCGCCGTTCCCTTCGTCGCTCGCGGATCGGGACACGTGGCGGGCATCCGAGTGGTTAGCCGAAGGGTCGGAGTGCTGTCAGCCGCCGAATCGGATTTTTGGCATTACCTTTCTGTCTCCTGTTTGACTTGAGTAGATCTGGTCTTTCTGAGATCCGAGGCCCTTTAGTCATTGGCCATATTCCGCGAAGCCGAGATCCGTCGTAGGTTCCGATAGGCCGTCGGTAGAATATCGCCTGGAGAATGATATGCCATGCTTTGATCCGGATTACATGGCCGAAACCATTCGTCGGATCGAAGGACTCACGGGCTTTAAGAGAACCATGCCGCTCCCGGTACGGTTTGCATGGCCGAAGCCACTCCCGATACGGTTTACACGGATTTAGAGAAAGAACCATGCCGTGTCCTGATCCGGATTACATGGCCGAAACCATTCGTCGGATCGAAGGACTCACGGGCTTTAAGAGAACCATGCCGCTCCCGGTACGGTTTGCATGGCCGAAGCCACTCCCGATACGGTTTACACGGACTTAGAGAAAGAACCATGCCGTGTCCTGATCCGGATTACATGGCCGAAACCATTCGTCGGATCGAAGGACTCACGGGCTTTAAGAGAACCATGCCGCTCCCGGTACGGTTTGCATGGCCGAAGCCACTCCCGATACGGTTTACACGGACTTAGAGAAAGAACCATGCCGTGTCCTGATCCGGATTACATAGCCGAAACCATTCGTCGGATCGAAGGACTCACGGGCTTTAAGAGAACCATGCCGCTCCCGGTACGGTTTGCATGGCCGAAGCCACTCCCGATACGGTTTACACGGACTTAGAGAAAGAACCACGCCGTGTCCTGATCCGGATTACATGGCCGAAACCATTCATCGGATCGAAGGACTCACGGGCTTTAAGAGAACCATGCCGCTCCCGGTACGGTTTGCATGGCCGAAGCCACTCCCGATACGGTTTACACGGACTTAGAGAAAGAACCATGCCGTGTCCTGATCCGGATTACATGGCCGAAACCATTCGTCGGATCGAAGGACTCACGGGCTTTAAGAGAACCATGCCGCTCCCTGTACGGTTTGCATGGCCGAAGCCACTCCCGATACGGTTTACACGGACTTAGAGAAAGAACCATGCCGTGTCCTGATCCGGATTACATGGCCGAAACCATTCGTCGGATCGAAGGACTCACGGGCTTTAAGAGAACCATGCCGCTCCCGGTACGGTTTGCATGGCCGAAGCCACTCCCGATACGGTTTACACGGACTTAGAGAAAGAACCATGCCGTGTCCTGATCCGGATTACATAGCCGAAACCATTCGTCGGATCGAAGGACTCACGGGCTTTAAGAGAACCATGCCGCTCCCGGTACGGTTTGCATGGCCGAAGCCACTCCCGATACGGTTTACACGGACTTAGAGAAAGAACCACGCCGTGTCCTGATCCGGATTACATGGCCGAAACCATTCGTCGGATCGAAGGACTCACGGGCTTTAAGAGAACCATGCCGATCCCGGTACGGTTTGCATGGCCGAAGCCACTCCCGATACGGTTTACACGGACTTAGAGAAAACCACGACGAGTTTTTCTGAACGGAAAATGAGCTCTCTTATTTACAGCCTTCGGCTGAAAGCCGCGGGAGAGTTGACTTACATATAATAACGCCGAAGGCGCTCTACATTCCATGTGCGAGGAAGGGGTTGGCCCGAAAGGGTCTCCAACCGGTATGCTCCTCGTCTGATCACTTCCCTGATCCGGTAGGGCCCCTCCCAGTTGGGGGCAAGCTTTCCCGAGGCTTCGGTCGGCTTGGAAGCATGGGCGTTCCTCAACACGAGACTCCCCGCTTCAAAGCTCCGGGGTTTTACTCGAGTGTTGTGGTACTTGGCCATTCGTTGCTGATAAGCCGCCAGCCGGATACGAGCTTTGTCCCGGACTTCTTCAATGAGGTCCAAGTGGTCTTTCAGACCCTCTCCGTTGTCTTCCGCATTATAGGCAATGACTCTGGGAGAAGGGAGGCCGATTTCTACGGGAATAACGGCCTCTATCCCGTAGGCCATGCGGAAGGGAGTTTCGCCGGTGGGGGTTCGGCTTGTCGTCCGATAAGCCCATAGGACACTCGGCAGCTCTTCCACCCATCGGCCCTTAGCTTCGCCGAGTCGGGTTTTCAATCCCTGTAAGAGGCTTCGGTTAGTGACTTCGGCTTGGCCGTTCGCTTGAGGATGCGCTACCGAAGTGAACTTGTGGAGTATGCCGAAGCTGGCGCAGTTGTCACCGAACCGTCGGCTGTCGAACTGCTTCCCGTTGTCAGAGATGATGGCCCGAGGGATACCGAACCGGCAAATGATGGACTTCCATACGAAGTTCCAAGCATTGTTGTCGGTTATCGTAGCGAGGGGTTCGGCTTCGACCCACTTGGTGAAGTAATCGACCGCCACGATGAGGAATTTCCTTTGGCCGGTGGCGACGGGAAAAGGTCCCAGGATGTCGATTCCCCATTGGGCGAAAGGCCAGGGATCAGATAATGGGGTCAGAAGGGTGGCCGCCTGATGAATGAGGGAGCTAAACCTCTGGCACTGGTCGCAGCGCCGAACGAGGGCTAGAGCGTCCTCTCGGAGCGTCGGCCACCAGTAGCCTTGCCTTAGGAGCTTGTGAGCCAGGGCTCTTCCTCCCGCGTGCGCTCCGCACACTCCTTCGTGGACCTCTCTGACGGCGTAGTCGGCCTCAGCCGGGCCGAAGCACCGCAGCAAAGGTCGGCCGAAGGATTTCTTGTACAACACCCCGTCCAGGAGGAGGAAGTGGGACGAGCGCTGTCGAATGCGCTTCGCTTCCCTCGGATCTACCGGGACTTCTCCTTGGAGAAGGAAAGCGACGAGGGGGGTCATCCACGTCTCGGCCTCGGCTTCTTCAACTTGCATGGCTTCGGCTTCGCCAAGGCTGGGTTCGGCGAGTTCCTCGACGAGGATCATTCGGCCTCCGCCCCCGTCTTGGGTTGACGCTAGCCGGGAAAGGGCATCGGCCCTGGTATTCTCGGATCTCGGGATCCTGATGATTTAACAAGAGTCGAACTGACTGAGAATCTTGCGAGTTACCTGGAGATAGGACGCCATCACTGCGTCCCGAGCCTCATACTCCCCGGAGATGTGGCCGGCTATCAACTGAGAATCGCTGAAGGCCTTCAGTTTGCGGGCGCCGAGCTTCTTTGCGGCCCGAAGGCCGGATACGAGAGCTTCGTACTCGGCGGCGTTGTTGGTTGCTGGGAAGGAGAAGCGCAGGGCGTACTCCGTGACGACTCCTTCGGGCGAGGCCAGGATCCATCCGGCGCCGCTGCCCGTGGAGCATGCGGAGCCGTCCACAAAGAGTCGCCACTCATTCGGTGGCGAAGGTGCCGAAGTAGTGTCGGCTACGACTACCTCGGGCTCCGGCTGCGGTGTGGCGGAAGCGCCGGGGGTAAGTTCCGCGATGAAGTCCGCCAATGCTTGGGCTTTTATTGCCACCCGAGGGGCGTAGGAGATGTCGAACTCGCCCAGCTCGATTGCCCACTTCGCCAGCCTGCCGGACACCTCCGGCCGAGAAAGAATCTGCCTCAAGGGCTGGTTGGTGAGGACTTTCACGGAATGGGCCAGAAAATACGGCCGAAGCCTCCTTGCAGACGTGACGAGGGCCAGAGCCAACTTTTCCAGAGCTTGGTACCGGAGTTCCGCTCCCTGGAGGGCTCGGCTGGTGTAGTAAACAGGCTTCTGAATGCCTTCTTGTTCTCGGACGAGGACGGTGCTGAGGGCCGTCTCGGAGACTGCGAGGTATAAGCTCAGAGGCTCCCCGGGAATTGGCTTTGACAGGATGGGGACTTTGGAGAGGTAGGCCTTCAGCTGATTGAAGGCCGTTTGGCACTCTTCTGTCCAGTCAAAGTTGTTGGCCTTCTTCAGCAGCTTGAAGAAGGGAAAACAGTAGTCGGCCGCCCTTGACATGAAGCGGCTGAGGGCTGCGATCCTCCCGTTCAGCTTCTGTACCTCTCCGAGGTTAGCCGGGGGGCGCATCTTTATGATGGCCGAAACCTTCTCGGGGTTAGCCTCCACCCCTCGGTGAGTGACCATATATCCGAGGAATTTGCCAGAGGCTACCCCGAAGGCGCATTTGGCCGGGTTGAGCTTCATCTTGTACCGCCTGAGGGCGGAAAAAGTCTCGGCCAGATCGGCCAGATGCTCCGCAGCGACAGGGCTTTTGACCAACATGTCGTCTATATAGACCTCCATGTTTCGGCCGAGCTGCGTGGCGAATACCTTGTTGACCAGTCGCTGATATGTCGCGCCGGCGTTCTTCAGACCGAAGGGCATTTGGGTGTAGCAGTACAGACCCAAATCGGTGGTGAAGCTGGTCTTGCTCTCGTCGTCCGGATGCATCCGGATCTGGTGATAGCCCGAATAGGCGTCGAGGAAGCTTAAGAGCTCGTGGCCAGAAGTGGCGTCCACCACCTGGTCAATCCGAGGCAGCGGAAAACTGTCCATGGGACAGGCCTTGTTGAGGTTGGTGAAGTCCACGCACATGCGCCATTTGCCATCTTTCTTTGGCACCATGACCACATTGGCGATCCAGTCTGGATGATGCACCTCTCGGAGATGTCCGGCGTCCAGTCCCTTTTGTACTTCAGCTTGGATGGCGGCTCTCCTTTCCTGGTTGAAGGTGCGCCGCTTCTGCTTCACCGGGGGCTGGTTGGGATCGGTATGGAGTCGGTGCTCTGCCACCTCCGGGTCAACCCCGGGCATGTCTGCCGGAGACCAGACGAAGACGTCGAGGTTCTTCTTCAAGAACTCGGTTAGCTTCTCTGCTTCATCTTTCTTCAGGCCGGAGCCTATCATTAGGACTCGCCCTTCGCCTCCTGGAACAGGGATGGTGAGAAGTGCTTCTCCCGGGGACGCCTCGGCCGACGACTCGATCACCAGGGTTTCGGCGGCGTTCTTCCCCTTGACCGAAATCATGTAGCACTGTCGAGCGGCTTCTTGGCTTCCCTTGGCTTCGCCTATCCCACAATTGGTATAGAATTTAAATTTCTGATGGAAGGATGAAGGTACGGCCCCGATTCCGCCGATGAGCCTTCGGCCGAATATGGCGTTGTAGGCTGACTCGATCTTCACAACGGCGAAGTCTGTCTCGACGGTCAATTGCCGGGGGGCGGAGCCTAAGGTTACAGGAAGCCGGACAATGCCCTCTACTCGGCAAGGCGAGCCGTTAAAACCGTAGAGGGGGCCCCGGTGAGGTTTCATGTTAGCCTCATTCAATCCCAACTTTTCAAAACAATCGTAAAACAAGATATTTGGGGCACTTCCATTATCCACAAAGATCCTATGTACATCATAGTTGTTGATTACAGCATTGACGATGAGAGCGTCGTCATGAGGGACCTGAACATCAGTCAGGTCCTCGGCGCCGAAGGTGATGTCTTCCAGACGAGGCTTCTTCGGCTCGCCTTCGACTGCTGCCACCGTGCGGCGCTGCCGCGGCCTGGACCCTTCCCCCGGTCCCCCGGATATCATCATGATAGACCCAGAACTGGGTCTTTGGTGGGACGATTCTACCGGGGCTGAGGTGGCTTTCGGCGGAGGAGCGGCTTCTGTTGCTGAAGGTTGCTGTTGTTTGGGTGCTGCAGGGACGTCCCGGTTCGGCGGCGGCTGCTCTCGGCGGTACTGTGGCAGTCTTCCCTCCCGGATGATGCGGTCGATTTCTTCCCGGAGCTGCCGACACTCGTCCGTCGTGTGGCCGATCTCCCGGTGGTATTCACAATACCTGCCGGGATCCCTGCGGCGAGGATCGGTCTTGATGCGGTCTGGCCGCCGGAGCATGCCCTTCACCTCCATGAGCATTCGGGAAGGGGGAGCAGACAAGGGTAGGTACCGCGGCTGCGGATCCCGTCGCCTCTCCCTGTCCCAGTCCTCCCGGCGATAGCGCTTTCGCGAGGACTCCTGGTCCTCCGGCCGAGGTCGAACCACCTGGGGAGCAGGCGCCGAGATGGCTTCGGCGGCGCCTCTTCCTCTGGACAGCATCAGGGCCTCCCGGTTGATGTACTTATGGGCCCGGGCCACGAGGTCCTGGAAGGTCGGGGGATGGCGCTTCCCAATGGAACCAAGGAGCCCCTCGTCCCGGCACCCGCTGATCACGGCCGAAACCGCGATCGAGCTGTCGAGGTTCGGGATCTGGGCGGCCTCGGTCCGGAACCTGGTGAAGTAATCCTGGAGAGTCTCGGCAGGACCTTGCCGAATAGCCAGTAGGCTGGCGGAGGTCTTGCTCTGCCGGGTGGCATCATAGAACTGGTCGATGAACAACTGGCCCAACTGTGCTAGGGAGTGGATGGAGTTGGGGGCCAGCGTCTCGAACCAGGTGAGGGCAATTTTTTTGAGGGTGAGGGGGAAGAGACGGCAGCGGACTGCCTCGGAGATCCCCCGGACCCGGAGGTAGGCGTTGAACATCTGGAAATGACAGACCGGATCTGTCATCCCATCGTAGAGAGGGCCCTTCGGCAGCTTGAAGTCGGGGGGCACCTCAGTGGTCAGGAGCTCCGCCGTGAACGGGGTCTGCTCCAGGATGCTGCTGGCGAGGGGCGCCCCGTGAGGCCGGGACACCATCTGCTGCATCTCCTTGCGCATCGCCGTCAGCCGCTGGTCCAGGTCCGGGGCGGCCGAGGTGGCGACGGATGGCCCTCCGGTGCGGGCCGGATGGTACTCCGACGAAGCATAATCCTGCTCCGTCGGGCGATCGACGCGGGGAGCTCGGGCAGGCAATGCCGAGGGTTCGCTGCGCGCCGCCGCAGCTTCGTAGAGAGAGGCTGGCGCAGGCACCGGTCGGAACCGGGCGTCTTGTACTGAGTAGAGCGGGGGGAGCGGCGCCTGCTGGGGAGGCTGCCCCATCAATCCCATGCGCTGGGCGATGGCGGACACCATCTCCTGAAGAGGCGCTAGGGACGTGACGGCAGCGGCCAGCGTGGCCACTTGCTGCTGGAGTACCCCCACTCGGTCTTCCGAGCCGAAGGACTCCGGGATGGTCGGCAGAGGCGGGTTCGGCGGGGCAGACGGCGCGCCTTCGGAAGGCGGCATCTGTGCCGAGACCTCCCGCGCTTCTGCTTCGCTCTGCCCGGATCGTCGGGTCACAGGTCGTTGAGACATGACTTGTTTGTTGGTTTCCCACAGACGGCGCCACGTGATGTAGACTGGATCTATCACGACCGGATCCCGCAAACGGGGATCCGGAAAAAAGAGGGTCCGGAGCTAGTCCGGGTCGAACAGTGACGAGGGGACCCGACAGGGGTCCGCGACGGGGCGAAGACGAGGTCTCCTCGGGATGAAATGGATCCGCCCGCGGGGGGCGCGATCTGCCGCCGGAGCTGCTTCTTGGATAGTGAGCCGCTGCTCCTTCGGCGGACGAAGGCGGCGGCGCGAGCAGGAGCTTCTCTCGGCGGAGTGGTCGACGAGCGTCGGAGCAGAGGCTGGAAAGTCCGAGATCGGACGGGGGGACGGCTCGCTCCCCTGCAGTGAGACCGAAGGGGTGGCTCAGGGCGAGGCCGAGTCTCCTGCTCCGGTGCGGTCGGACGGGGGGACGGATCGCTCTCCGACCAGGGGGTCGGGAGCCACCTTCAGCGCGAGGCCGAGGCTCCTGACGCAGGGCAGCTGGCGGGATCGCCTTCGGACGGCGAGTCCGGAGGCTACTTCAGCGCGAGACCGAGTCTCCTGTGGTGGGGCGGCCGGCGTTCGGCGTCGAGACCAGGCGGAGGAGTCCGAGGTCGGCGGCCGAGACCGACTCGGGGAGGTCGGCGACGATTCGAACCGAGCCCCTGCAGGAGGGAAAGAAGAAGAAGAACCGGTCAGCAGGAGTCCCGGGCGTCAGCCCTGGGGAACCCCCTCCGACGGTCAAGTTAGCTCCTGAAGAAGATTCGATTCAGGGAGCAAGAAAGAGAAGCTAAAGAGCTATTCGGACAGAAGTCCTTTAAGGGGTTTCGGAAGCTTAGGAAGGCATCCGTTTTTCCCACACCCACTTTGGCTACAAATAGCAGGATACTTATAGCGGAGGGTAGCGGATGGTTAACGGTGGCAGCCGATATAGGACTAAAGGAGGCTTACTGACAAACCGTCTTAGCGTCTGATCCGCCACCGGAGTGGGCCGGACTCGGCTGCCGGGCCGAAGGGGGTTGGGCCGCTGATGGGCCGAAACCTGCCGGTCCCTGGGCTACCGCGTTGCTCCCGGGCCGCAGGCTGGTGGGCCGCTGACGGGCTGAAGCCTGTTGGGCCGGGAGCGTGGGTGCCGCTCATGGGCCGAAGGCTACTGGGCCGCTGACGGGCCGAAGGCTCCCGGAGGGCCTGGTAGTGCCGCTGTTGGGCTCAGTGGGGTTTGGGCCTGCTTCTATGGGCCGAATCGGATTCTGCCGCATCACTAACTATACTAAATATTTAGTTTATTATATTGAATATAGTTATACTAAGTTAATATTTAGTATAGCTAAATATAGTTATACTAAGTTTACTAAGTATAGTTTATACAAACGTACACTATATTAGTTAAATATATTAGTATAAATATAGTTATACAAAATAAATATATGACATAAACATGGTTAAATTTATTTAGTATAGTTAAATATAGTTATACTATGTTTAACATGGTTATACTTTTTTTAGATTAGTTAAATATATTAGTATATATATAGTTATACTAAAAAAATATATAACATAAACATAGTTATACTAAGGAAATATTTAGTATAGTTAAATATAGTTATAGTAAGTAAATATTTAGCATAGGTAAATACAATTATACTAAGTAAATATAGTTAAATATATCTATGCTGAGTAAATATTTAGTATAGTTAAATATAGTTATATTAAGTAAATATTTAGTATAATATAATATAGTTAAATATATTTAACTTAGTATAACATAATTAAATATATAGTTAGGTTACATAATTAACTAAAGTATATTTATAGTATAAAATTAGTTAAATATACTTAACTAAGTATATTAGTTAAGCTAAATATATTAGTTATAGTTAAAATATAATATTACTAAATATGTAGTTAAGTACAAAGAAATATTTAATTGGTATAGTGAAGTATATGGTTAACTAATACACTTAATTGTTTAACCATCTAGTTATGCATTATATAATTGAAATATATTAGTACAAATATAATTATGCTAAGTAAATATATAACATAAATATTTTTAAATATACTTACTAAGTATGTTAGCTAAATATATTAGCATATTACTTTAAGTAATACACTTAAATATATATTATGCAACTATTAAGTATATATATATATATATATATATATATATATATATATATAGAGAGAGAGAGAGAGAGAGAGAGAGAGAGGGTTAGACTGTTATATCCCGCACTTTTACAATCCATAAATGAATTTAATTAATTTAAATTAAACAAATTAATCGGCAAGCTGGGGCAATGTCTCGACCATTTTTGTACACCCGATACTTTGTAATCTGGGGCCTTAGCTCCCGTTTTTCGAATATATAAGACACGTTTTTATTATACCTCAATGTCGCTTTTAAGTTCATCCTAGTATAGCTCGTCCAAAATTCTTTTGTGCATGCCTTCCCGAAATCAGGCTGCCTCTGGTGCTGCTCTCATAGTCTTAAACTTAGTAAAACCACTCCCGTTATGGTTTGCTTGGCCGAGGGTGTACTCGGCTTGGCCCGCATGGACTTGGAGCGAACTCAGAAATAACATTATTTCCTATAGGACTTGTATTTGCCACTCCCGATACGGTTTGCACGGTCGAAGCCGCTTACGGTATGGTTTACACGGTGTTCAAGATAGTGCTGTTCCCGATACGGTTTGCATGACCGAGGCCGCTCCCTGTATAGCTTACACGGTCTTAGAGATAGTACCGCTGCCGATACGGTTTGCACGGTCGAAGCTGCTTCTTGTACGGTTTACACGGTCTTAGAGATAATGCCGCTCCCGATAAGGTTTGCACGGCCGAAGCCGCTCCTGGACGGTTTACAGAGTCTTAGATATAGTGTCTCGGATTCGCCCTTAATTGATACCTTTGTATTGAATTGTTTACATTTGAACGAAGCCGAGAGTGAATTTTACATGAACAAGGTACTTACTTGAAGAGTATTGGTTGGATTCTTGCAAAGAACTTCCTAGTTAAGCTTAACTAGGAGTAGTAGGAGGTTGGCTGACCTCCTTGATAAATTTTCGTTTCTAAAGTCGATTACTCTGAGAAAAAAAAAGAATAAAATAAAATAATAAAAAAATTATTCGCAACGGCGAAAAAAAGCCGTCGTGAATAACATTATTCGAACGGCTAATAAAAAAGTCATTGTGAATAATATTACTAGCGACAGTTAAAATGTCATCCGTTGCTATTATAATATTATTCACGACAGTTAATAAGAAAGTCGTCGCGAATAATATTATTAGCGACGCTTGAAATACTATCCGTTGCTTTTATAATTTTATTATCCATGGTTATATAAAATTCTTCGCTATTATGACATTATTTGTGATGACTAAAAAAAGTTGTCGCGAATAATATTATTAGGTAGGGTTGAAATGCGATCCGTCGCTATTATAATATTATTAGAGACAATTACTTCTACCTAATAAACCATATAATTAACTTAGTATAATATAGTTAAATACGTACTTAAGTTATATACTTAAGTACGTAAAATGTTATCTAAGCATATTATAAATATAGACATACTAAGGAAGTATATAATATAAACATAGTTAAATATACTTAAATAAGTATATTAGTTAACTTAAATATATTAGTTATAGTTAACTAAATATACTAATAAAGTATATATTTACCTAGTCATTATTAGTTAAAACTAACGTAAGTGTAGTTAAATATAGCATATTTGTGTATTTAACTAATATGGTTAGAGTGTAATTAATTATCCTAAACTTAACTAACTAAGTATTTAACTAATTAAGTTTTACATACTTAAACAAATATTAGTAGTGTACAAGTATCGACAATTCTCTTTTGTCTCCCAGGTCTCTCATCTCTCTTTTCAAGCAATTACATAGCAATGTACAGGTGTATGTCCATAATCAAAATAATTAACTATACATTATATTAGTTAAATATATTAGTATAAATATAGTTTGATTAAATAAATATATAACATAGGTATTTAGTATAGTAAAATGCAGTTATACTAAGTTAAACATAAGTAAATATTTAGTATAGCTAAATAAATGCATATATATACTAAGTTAAACATAATTATACTAAGTTAATATTTAGTATAGTTAAATATAGTTAAATTAAGTAAACATTAAGTAAATATTTAGTATAGTTAAATATAGTTATGCTAAGTAAATAATTAGTATTGTTAAACATAGTTAGTAAATATTAAATATAGCTAAATATAGTTATATTGAGTAAACATTTAGTATAGTTAAATATAGTTATACTAAGTTAAACATAGCTATACTAAGTAAATATTTAGCATAGTTAAATATAATTATACTAATATAATATTTAGTATAACATAATATAACTAAATATAATATAGTAGTTAAATTACATAATTAACTATGAATTAGATTATTTAAATATATTAGTATAAATATAGTTATACTAAATAAATACGCAACATAAACATAGTTATACTAAGTAAATATTTAATCTTGTTAAATATAATTATACTAAGTAAATATTTAGCATAGTTAAATACAATTATACTAAATAACTATATAGCATAGTTAAATATAGCTATACTAAGTATATATTTGGTATAGTTAAATATAGTTATACTATTTAAATATAGTTATACTAAGTTAATATTTAGTACAGTTAAATATAGTTATACTATGTTAAACATAGCTATACTAAGTAAATATTTAGTATAGTTAAATATAAATTATACTAAGTAAATATTTAGTATAACATAATATAATTAAATATATTTAACTAAATATAATATATTAGTTAAATTACATAATTAACTATGAATTAGATTAGTTAAATATATTAGTATAAATATAGTTATACTAAATAAATATGTAACATAAACATAGTTATACTAAGTAAATATTTAATCTTGTTAAATATAATTATCCTAAGTAAAGATTTAGCATAGTTAAATACAATTATACTAAGTAAATATTTAGCATAGTTAAATATAGCTATACTAAGTAAATATTTAGTATAGTTAAATATAGTTATACTAAGTAAATATTTAGTATAGTTAAATATAGTTATACTATTTAAATATAGTTATACTAAGTTAATATTTAGTATAGTTAAATATAGTTATACTATGTTAAACATAGCTATACTAAGTAAATATTTAGTATAGTTAAATATAATTATACTAAGTAAATATTTAGTATAACATAATATAATTAAATATATTTAACTAAATATAATATAGTAGTTAAATTACCTAATTAACTATGAATTAGATTAGTTAAATATATTAGTATAAATATAGTTATACTAAATAAATATGTAACATAAACATAGTTATACTAAGTATTATATTAGTATAATATAATATAGTTAAATATATTTAACTTAGTATAATATAATTAAATATATAATTAGGTTACATAATTAACTAAGTATATTTATAGTATAAAAATAGTTATACTAAGTAAATATATAATATAAAAATTGTTAAATATGCTTAACTAAGTATATTAGTTAAGCTAAATATATTAGTTATAGTTAAAATATAATATTACTAAATATGTAGTTGACTACATATAAATATTTAATTGGTATAGTGAAGTATATGGTTAACTAATGCATTTAATTGTTTAAGCATCTAGTTATGTATTATATAAGTTAAATATATTAGTATAAATGTAGTTATACAAAGTAAATATATAACATGAATATTTTTAAATATACTTACTAAGTATATTAGCTAAATATATTAGCATATTACTTTAAGTAATACACTTAAATATATATTATGCAACTATTATATATATATATATATATATAAGATTTGAGAGGCTCAGACTCCACGGATCCTACGTCCTCTCCAACTAGTAGTCTGTTAGTACATGTCCAATTAATATTGAGAAATGAATAACTAGCGGTTTGTTATTACAACAAGCTAAATATCTAATTTTTAGATAGCGATTTCTTTTCTCCTCATCCGTCTAAATCTATCTCTATGTTAAATTTTTATTGTCAAAACTAAAGTTTGTTAGTTTTCGGAAAATACTTCATTTGACCTCATGCCATTGATAACTAAGTTAAAATAGGAACACCTTTCAAATAACATATTATACTCTATAGTTCTAAAAAATCTCTAAAACATCTGAAGATAAAAAAAATATCAAAATTAAAGACCCCTCATCAAGTAACTTGTGGACCAATTGAATGCAACATATTTTTCAATATTTTATCATATCAAGGGTTGAGAGGGCACAATTTCGCTGGCCCATTTCCTATGTGGGCTGGCCCGCTAAGGAATGCCCTTGTCCGCTATCAAAGTCTGAAGGGCTTTTCAACCGGCAGGCCTATGAACCTAGACTCTAACAGGGAGCACCCCAATTCGAGATGAACTTCGATGTCCTAGGGGCACCAGAAAACTTTCTACCAAAGGAACTCTCCTCTCAATCAACTTCAGAACATATAAGAAAAGTCAGAGTACTGTTTCGTCTGGGGATTAGACCTAATTTCTAGCAACACACTCTTCGATTGGACTTAGTTACTGCCTCAGATTTGCCCCTATAAAAGGGACCTCTTGGTACCTTTAAAAAAGGTACGTCCTGTACTAGATCCTCTACCTTCTCCTTGTTCCTCCACTCTCTGACTTCAGCATCGGAGGGGGTTCCCCCGTATCGCAATCGGAGTCTTCTCTGACCTCGTGTCCGTTTTGTCAGAGTGCAAGGAGCTTCTGTGATCCAAGGAGCCCTGACTGTCCGATCTAGAGCAGACGAATCTCCCATAGATGGTGTCAAAAAGATGTTGGGTCGGAGATTCGTCTGCTCAAGATCAGACGGTCAGGGCTCCTTGGATCATAGAAGCTCCTTGTGCTCCTATAAAATGAACACCAGGTCAGAGGAGACTCTGGTTGCAATCCGAAGGAACCCCCTCCGATGCTTAAGTCGGAGAGTCGAGGAATAAGGAGAAGGTAGACTATCCAGTGTAAGACTGACGAGCTAGCCAAGCTAGCTTCCTCTACCCAACTGATTGGTTGGTCGGTCTTTGTTAAAGAAGTCTTGAAATCCGCAATCAGTCCGGGGGACCCGGCGGAAGTCTCCTAAATCAATCAAGAAGAAAACTGGATGACCCCCATCATTGAATATCTAAAGAGTGGGCGGCTACTTGCCGATCGGACGGATTCAAGGAGGACTCAATAATAGGCCCCAAAGTTTACATTGGTCGGCAAAGACCTTTACCGGAGATCACTGACTACCCCTCTTCTCCGATGCCTAAGGCTGATAGAGGCCTCCCAAGCTATTGCAGAAGTTCATGTGGGAATATGCGACAACCATGTCGGGTTGCGTACTCTAGCTCGAACTCTTCCTCGCCATGGCTATTGGTGGCCAACTCTTACCCACGAATGCATGGAATATGCAAGGAAGTGTCTGGGTTGCCAGCTTAATACCCTAATCCCCAGGCTACCCGTAAACTAACTACAAAGTATTGCCAAGCCTGCCCGTTCGCCATATGGGGGGTCAACATCTTGGGGCCTTTTTCCAAGACCACCGGACAATGGCAGTTTATGGTGGTTGCCATTGACTACTTCACCCAGTGGCCTGAAGTAGAAGCCTTAGCCAACATACGGGATGACATCGTATGAAAATTCTTCCTACGCAATGTCATTTTTAGATTCGGCATTCCCAAAGTGCTTGTCACTAACAGCGGCCAGCAGTTTACTAGCTTCTGGTTCCCCGACTGCTATAAAGATTTTAATATACAACATCGGTTTTTCTTGGTGGCACATCCACAGGCCAATGGATTAGTAGAAAATGCAGATAGGACTATCATGAAAGGAATCAAGGCTCACTTGCAAAGGGGAGGAAGCTGGCTAGAAGCCCTAAGATTTTAGTCCTTTTGAGCCACAACTAAGACTGCCATAGGAGAAACTCCGTACCACTTGGCCTACGGTACGGAAGCCGTTATCTCTGTTGGGATCCGGGCGGGTGTAGGTGCTGAAAATTGCTCGTGTGATTAGTGTGAAAAACTATGTTGTTTAGGGTAAATTAACCTATTAAAAAAAATGCAACTAAGGTGCAGTGATCGCCAGAAACTTTTAACTAAAAAGCTTCAAAAGAGTTTGATCGCCTACCTGTTTGAACGCGGAAGAATGAGTCCTTGGTTCCCCTCCTTCAGCCGGCTGAAGAAAGAGAGCACTTTCTTGTTCTTTTGTTCTTGCTGTTGAATGTTGAGGATCGTCCAGAAGTTCTCCTGGCTTTGTGCTTGATTTCCCTCTTTTGATCTCTTGTTGTTGTTGTTGTTGAATGCCGCAGAGACAGAGAAACATAAAAATAAAGAAGAAATACTGATGAGAATTTAAATGGAAGAAATATCAAAGCTAACCATGATTATAAACATGTTCAAACAGCAACTCACTTGTTTAAATGGCTTTGAAACCCCTTTAGAACAAATGGGTTTTGGAAAATTAATGATGTGGTGTGTGTTGCATGAAGTGATTATGAGGATGAAACTAACGAATGATGTAAAATGAAATTCAGATATGAAAAACTTATGCCCAGTCCAGTTGGTTGAAGCTTTGAAAGGATGAAGATCTTGAAGAAGGATGCCGACTTCTGGAAATGGCAGCGCTCCGGCGTTCCGACGTGGTCGCTTCGATCTTCAAATCGCTATAACGCTGTGGCTCAATAATTCTCTTTCTCTTCTTTTTTTTAACTCCTTGAGATGCAAGGTATTTATAGGCATTTTCTGCGTTCGCGATTAACATAGAAAAATCTAGGATTTATCTACCTTAATCGACAGATAATTACTGATTAATTCATCTTTATCTGTAATTATCTAAAACGCGTCCACCTTGGCTGACGCCTTTCAGATTAAATTAAGATAAGGATAAATATCCGGGAAAGCTTATCTTTATCTTTATTAGGTAAAACGCGTCCACCTTGGTAGACGTCTTTTACCCTAATTAAGATAAGGATAAACATCCGGAAGAGAAGTTAAAACAGCTTAGGAAACCTAAAACGCGTCGACCTTGACAGACGCCTTTTAGCTAATAAATCAATTAATTAAAATTCAAATTTAAACGCTAAAATATGAATAAACTATAAATCGCGTCCACATGAGTCGACGCCTTTTAGGATTCTTCATATTTTAACTGAAATTTGAGTTAAAATCAATTCAATTGATTAACTTAAACATGTTTGTTCAACCCGACACTCAAAAATATTAATAAAAATTAATCAATGGTTAAATATCAGACCATTCTGAGGCATTATTATATGATATGAAATTTACTCGAAATGACGTCAAAATTAGCGTGTCTACAGCTGCCTCACCTTGGCATCGTCTTTGCAAGGGAGTGAAATGAAATGGAATGTACTGAAAAGGTGATGCCAAGGTGTGATGAGACACGCTCTTAACATCACATGATTGGAATTTTTCTCGAAATTATCAATGAAGATAACTCAATGAAATCAATGGAATCAATCCTGTCTGGATGAGGTAGACAAGGAAATAAAATAAAGTCGATCAACCTCCTCGGAGTGGGAAGTACCCCAGGTCATAGACACTGCAGGTTTCATCATGGGGAGCGTTTGCCAGCCAATGTGGACGTGCTGCAACCATGATGGATCTTAAAAGAAAACAAGAATATTGGATAAAGAATCCAATTAAGGATAGAATTCCAAGGATATCTTCAAGCGAACCTCAAAGATAATCAAGATACTCAATTCAGAATGGAATATTTCATATCATGTTTGAGATTATTTGATTTAATGGTCTGAAACTTAATCAATAATTAATCCTTATCACAATGATTTCAAAGTCCTACATGATGCATGCTGGGCTAAAAGAAAAATATAAAGTCAAATAAAATATAAATTAATCAAGGATAATATTGTTAAATTGTCATTAATGAGTCAAGATACAAATTCTTGTAATCCAGTGCTAAGCCGAAGCTCGTTTATCCACGCACTGTTTCACAAAAGTGGAACCATCGTCCTCACTAATTAATAATCCAACGGCCTATCCGTGCGATTAAGATTCCTCTGGAATTATCACTGTTTTTGTTGAAGGGGAACTCAAATTCCAGTTTCATCAAAACTACAAGGTCCTTGACATACTCTAATAAATATTTATCATATAATAATGCGAATGCAAAATTAATTACAAGAAAAGAGTACAAGGGTAGAAATAACCGTCTTTTTAGCCACGGTCAGGACTTCTTGAATTCCATAGTGGGATCTTCTTGATATTTCAGCTTTCTTCAATTTTCTGCAACCAAAATTGTTAGTAATTCCAAACAAATATTCAATCGAAACCCATAGAATTTCGGATAAATAACAGAAAGGTCTAAAACGCGTCGTGTCGTGCAGACGCCTTTTAACATTGAAACGCGTCGCTTATCCTCGACGCCTTTTACTCACAGAAACAGGTTTCTGGCTGTTCTCTACTCGGATTCCAACTCTATCAATGCTCATCCCTTTTCAAATCCGGAAAAGTCTTCCTAGGATCGCAATGCTATCTATATAAACACCCTTAGGTCATTCCCAAGCAATCCCACTACAATCCAAAGATCAAAAGTTGAGTTTTCTTCAAGGTTTCTTCAAAGTTCCAAGGTTTTCTAGCTTCAAGGAGGAGGAATTCCGAAAAAGGGAGTATGAATTCAAGCAAGAAGATGAAGATGTCTTTGGAGCAGTTTTCAGATGTGGAGAATCACCTCAATGGAAGAAATCCCAATCTCCAAGTAAGCTCAATCAACTTCTTTGTCAATTCTCTTCATGTTCTTCATCATGTTCTTCATGTTCCTCATCATGTTCTTCGTCTTTTCTTTCGGTTTTCAGAACTATCCCATGTTTCCTGGCCCAAGGAAGTTCACCTCCTTACCTTGGATCCGTAAACTCGCAAAAAGCATCAAGCTTTCCATGCAAGTATTCATATCCAAGTGGAATCTCCAAGGTCTCGTAGTGCTTGCCAAGCATTACAAGAGCGCGAACGTAGATTGGGCGGCTATGGGTGCCTTAATCGAGTGGTGGCATCCCCAAACTCACACGTTCTTCTTCCAAGATTTCGAGTGCACGATTCTTTTGGAGGAGGCGGAGCTTCTTTTAGGTCTCCCAAAGACCAAAGAGAACAAAGAGAAGATAGCTCTGATGAAGGAGAGAATCACCGGTCAACAATTGTTGACATCTATTATGAAAGATCCTTCAGAGGCCAAAGGATGTCTCACTAAAAAGGGGATTAATCTCACCAAGCTAGCCGAGTGGACGCTGTACGAAATTGATGATCTAAGAGAGGATGAAGCGGAGGATGTAACAAAAGCCTTAGTTACATGCCTTGCCGGTGCCTTGTTCTTTTCTGCGCAGGATAATATCTTAGAAGATGACCAAGTTAGTGCCATATGCGCAATCTTCGAAGGTAAATCCATTAGCACTGCACTCTTAGCATATCTTTATAGTGGGCTTTCTGCAGCGTCTGTGGGCCGTCCTCCTTATGGATGCATGCTTCTCTTCGCCTTATGGGTTGAACTTCACTTTAAGTTTGAGCACTGCAAGAAAAGGCCTTTGAATCCATCTCAGATTTACTTGAATAGCCCGATTCATTGCATAGCTAATGTTGTAAAGTTCAATGAGTACATGGTTAACAAGGTTCCAAAACTCAAGACCCGAGCCGATTGGAGAGAATATTTAAAGCTCATGACATCCGACATATTCGACTCGTCTCCACTTGCTCTAGTTGGAAAACCTGTGTGGGTGCGCCGTGCAGCAGGAGCAGATCTTAAGTTGATCGGAGCCACCGAGTTTGTGCTGTACAATCCACATCGGTGCCTCACTCAACTTAGCTTGGGCCGTCGTGAATTCCCCGAGTTCTCTCCCACACTCCCGATCAAGAAGCGCGACTGGGAATCCGACGAAGATTATGAAGCCGTACAAATCATTACCACCCTATGGAACCTTGGCTTCAGTTACCGTGTAAGATCCTCTAAAGATAGAGATAAAGGATTGAAAGCTCCTTATCTTAAAGGTCTTCATGAAATTCTTCCTTGAAGGTCCTCTTTCTCTTTTATTCATGATGTAATAAAGAATTTTATTGGATAAAGAAGTTTTTTCATGCCTCAAAACCTTTCCTCAACTTTCTGTGAAGTGCACATGATTTTTCCTTTAGAGAAAACTTGATTTTTCCTGAAAATTCAACAGTTCGGGTTCTGTTTAAATGTAAAACGCGTCCAGTCAGAAAGACGCCTTTCAATAATAATTCTTCAATTTAATCCTAAAAACATAAAACGCGTCTTCCAAACCTGACGCCTTTCAACCGTAATTCTTTTCCAGAAATTCAATTTAATCTTCAAAAACCCGATTTAAAGCTTAAACCGCGTCTGTATATCATGACGCCTTTCAACCATAATTCTTTTCCAGAAATTCAATTTAATCTTCAAAAACCCGATTTAAACGTTAAACCGCGTCTGTACATCCTGACGCCTTTCAACCATAATTCTTTTCCAGAAATTCAATTTAATCCTTAAAAACCCAATTTAAACGTTAAACCGCGTCTGTACACCATGACGCCTTTCAACTCTCTCTCCTACTTTTTCCAGGATTCCGTTATTAATTCCATGATTAATTCCCTGAAACGCGTCAACACACTAAGACGCCTTTCATGATTTTCCTCTGTACGGTTCTGACAAAAATAGTGAAACGCGACTACTTAGGTGGACGCCTTTCATTCAAATTCAAACCTCTGTCAGTGCCGCCTCAACTTTTGCGCCCTAAAACGCGTCATCCTGAGTCGACGCCTTTCAGCCTTTCGTTAACAGACCCGCGAAGGCCCCCTTTCTTCCTCACTTTTCCAAAAACTTTCTCTCCGGCGGCGATTTCCGAGCTCCGGCGATCTTACCCTCCTCTTCTCGAAAACTTGACTATGGAGCGCGGTGAAGGTTCTGGGAAGACGAAGGTCATAGCCAAGAGGAGGCGGAGGCAAGAAGAAGCTCCCGAGGAGGTTCCGGCGGCTCTTGCGGAGGCGGCGGCTTTCTTGGAGGAGGAACTCCCTCCACCGGCACCCATGGCGGTAGAAGAAGAAGAGGAGGGCGACCTCCACACGGTAAGATCCTTGTGGGATGAATGGATGAGAAAAGAGGGGAGAAAACGGGATTCTTGAAGGAATCCGGAATCTGGACTTGAAAGGCGTCCAGACCAGGTGACCTTGGGCTGACGTCTTTTAACGTAATTTCCGAATTTTTTTTAATTAGGAATAAAGAGTTTGAATTGCGTCAACGCATGTTGACGTGTTTTAAAACACGTCTGCGTATGCTGACGCTTTTCAAAACAAAACTGATTTTTCTGTTTTTTTTTAATTATTGACCCTTATTTTTATGTTTTTATTTGCAGGGAGTGATGAGGGCCAGAATCTCATGGGACCTAGTAGTTGGGGCTTATAGAGGGCTCCCCGACTTCCAGAAGGCACGCTTGCGCCAGATGGGATTCGGCGAGGTACTGGACATTGAGCCATTTTGGCTTGATCTGGTCCTGCTGCAGGCGCTCAGGGAGCGTTGGCATGCAGAGAGTCGGGCATTCCTAATGTCATGGGGGCATATGGTCCCCTCCCTAGAGGATGTGGCCAGGATTACCGGCCTCCGGGTAGAGGGCCGACCTGTGAGCGGGGTGACCTACCCCAACTACCAGGGATTGGCAGAAGCTTTGTTAGGGATAGAGGTATCTAGCCTAGGCAGGGAGTCTAGGATGGTTCCTCGAGTAGAGGTAGAGGCAGCCCTAGGTCTAGATGAGCCCCGGCGTCGGTCTGACGAGACCCGGGAGGAGTTCAGGGATAGATTAGCAGAGTCATCCTCTTCTGTCTACTGTAGCGATCCTGGTCAGGTAGAGGAGGTAGATAGACAACTCAGAGTCTTCCTAGTTTTCTTTTTCGGTAGGTTGCTCTTCGGTACGAAGGGCGACCATATCCACTGTAGATTTCTTTATTTATTAGATGACCTAGATAGCCTAGGAGGGTATGCCTGGGGTGCAGCCCTTCTGGCTCACCTCTTTGCCGATCTATCCGCGGTCACGCCGGACCGTGAGACTACTATCAGTGGCTTTTCACCATTTCTTCAGGTATTAAAGTGTTTAATTATTTGTTATATGCAGTGCAATATGATATGATGCTTCTTCTAACCTATATGTTCATGAATGCAGGTGTGGAGCTACTACTATTTTCCGCTCGGCAGAGCGAGGATTGTCCGTCCGAACGCCGTCCCTTTCGCCTGCCGTTGGCAGCCGATTGTGGACACGGCTCCACAGCATCACCAACTGACGGCCCTCCGCCGTCAGTTTCTGGATTATCCAGAACTCTTGGTAAACTTTTAACTTGTTTAATTTTATGCAATCTTTTATTAAATGCAAGTTATTTATGAATGCATCTAACCTATATGCAGGTGATCTGGCGCCCATATCTGGGCATGAATGAGGAGGGTCAGCCGTGGGTGACGGCTGGCAGGAGACGGTTTGGGAGGCAGATGTGGGTGCATTGCCTCAATGAGATCGAGCTCCTCCGCCTCCGGCTAGTGATGAGGACCCTGGGCCTCCACCAGGAGTGGATTGACGAGGAGGTCCCGGAGGGCGTCGGAAGGAGTATGAGGGGCAAGCAAGCCCTCACTGATTGGCGAGCGAAATTTCCTGAGCAGTATGAAGACTGGCATCGCCGGGGTGTCAGAGTGGAGTCACGGGCGGTGAGTAGCGAGGCCTACCTCCAGCAGTACCGGGCCCACTACGCCGATCAGCTTCGGCTCCTCCGACCACTCGATGTAAGTATGCATTCATGCTTCTTTAATTTTATTATTATCTTGATTTATATTTGTGAATGAATGTATGTATGACATGCAGGATGCGCGTGATGCGATCATCGTCGACCTCCGGGCCCGCCTACATGATGCGGAGGCCCAGCTAGAACAAGTTCAGAAGGAACTGTATGACTTGGTATGTATGAATGAATATGCATGCATGTTTTAATTAATTAATTGTTTTGGCGATTAACCACTGATAGTTGTCTTTCGGTGCAGCGAGCCGTCTATACCCAGGCGGCTCCTCCTATCCACGGAGCTTCGTCTTCCTCGTCCGCTCATGATGCTGCTCTGGCTGACCTCCAAAGTCAGCTCGCCTCCGCCATTCACCGGGCTTCTCTCGCGGAAGAGGACCGTGCTGCTCAAGTAAGTTCTTCAATTTTTGAATTCTGAAATTGATTACTTGATTATTTTGATTGCCTTGGACTAACAAAATCTTCCTTTGCAGGTTGCTGAGCTTCAGGAAGCCCTTCAGAGGGCTGAAGTGGAGATAGAGCATGCCCGGGCTGCAGCGGCTCGTGCCGAGGCTGATGCAGAGCGGATCCGGGCTCTGGAGGAGCAGGTGGCTCGACTCTCGACAGGAGATCTTGCACGAGAGGTTGCACACCTCCAGTCTCGACTGGGGTTCATCAACGAAGAACGAGAGCGCGAGCGCCTTCGACTGGAGGGTCTTCTGGGTCGATTGTTAATTGCAGAGCATGAGCGCAAGATGATGGAGGAGAGGTACCAGCGAGCTCGACAGCGTGCCCATGAGCGTGGTTTGACCAGTGCTTTTACGACCAGTGCCGCTGTGTCTTCCGGTCAGGCAGGGCCGAGCGCGATGGGTCCACCTCCACCTCCTAGTCGAGAGCCAGCACCGGATGCACCTGACGAGGCCCAGAGCCAGTTGGACGAGGGCGGAGGGGAGAGCCAGCCTTGAGGGCTCCTATTTCTTTTCCTTCATGTATCATGTACAAAAACACCTTTTGATAATATACATGAAACTTTTGGCTCCAATCTTTGTATCCTGTACACACTTAACAAACAGGTTAAGTATCTATTTAGGCTTAGCCCCTTGCCTGACCAAATAAATGGTCAATCAATCTTTTCTTCAATAAATGGTCAAGGGGCATAGCCTTTATTAACAAAGGTAATGAGAATAATCAAACTTAAGTAAAATGCAACATACAAGCAGATGCTAATTGAAATATTTTTGTTGTTTTGAAATATTCATTTTTGTTTGTGGTTTTGAAATTTTGACATATGTATTTTTTTTGAATTTTGACATATGTATTTTTTTTTGAATTTTGATATATGTAGTTTTTTTTGGATTTTTGACTTATGTATTTTTTTTGGATTTTTGACTAAAAGATCAGCATGGTACTTGGATCAAAAGATCATATTCATTTATTAACTTAATTCCCAAATTATTCTTTAACAACTCAACTTAAACCCATCGTGTTTGAATTTGTGTTTCCATTCGTGATCTCATTTGATGATTTGACCCTTAGTCAATCTAAGCCATTCCTTAAGTTTGGAGTACATCTCTTTAGAAAGAAAAGATGAATAAGTTTAGAAAGCCCATGAGAAGGTTCCGGAGACTTAAAAAGATGTTCCTTTCCTACCCTAATATCCGTTGGGGTTCGGTCATTTTCTTTCCGGGGTATTTATCGACCTTGCGTTCCCTTTTATTTCATTTCATGGCCTTGATGTAACGTTTGTAATGTAATGGCCTTTTAATTTGACATTTGGATTTTGCCTTTTGCTTTTGCTTTTCTACTCTTTTTTCCGGGACGGATCTCCCCCATTTTTTTATGACGGCCTCCTACTAAGATGGCGGGTATTCTTGGTAGTCTATTCTAAGCCTCGTTCCGACATCATGGGCCGAGTTTAAAACAGAATTTTGCTTAAAAATGAATGATTTGTACTTTACACTTTCGGTCAAGCTTTCGATATCCTTTAGGACTTATCATCTCTTGTTACTCACGAATCAAACGTGTCAGTGTGTGCAGTAATGGGCTTGAAATTAAGTTATCCAGACTGATAAGGAAATTTGAGTTTATAAATTTTCTGATTCCACTGGTCTTTGTACCATACTGATCGACTCTTTAACCTAAGGGTAGTATTTCTTAAGATGTAAACCATTCCAGGGATGTTTTAGCTCTTCTCCTTCTGCATTAACAAGACGATAAGCATTACCAGGAAAAGCGTGCGATACAACATAAGGTCCTTCCCAGTTGGGTTGGAGCTTAGAACGCGGACCACCAGGTTTTATAAAAATTCTTTTGACAACCATTTCACCGACTTTGAACTTACGTTCAATGACTTTCTTTTGATAAAAACGTGCTAGTCTGTTTTGATAAACTTTTGCATGATTAGCAGCTGACCATCTTTTCTCGTCTAAAAGTTCCAATTGAGCAAGGAGTGCTGAACGATGTTCATCAATAGAAAATTCCTTATTCAATTGTACTCTTAATGACGGTATAAGGATCTCATATGGAACTACCGCCTCCATTCCAAATGTTAAGGAATAAGGAGTTTGTCCAGTGGGTGTGCGGATTGAAGTTCGGTAGGCCCATAGAGCCTCAACCAATTTTTTTGGCCAATCTGTGAATTTGTTAGATTTGCACGTCTTTTTGATGATTTTTATCAAAGTCTTATTTGTTGCCTCTGCTTGGCCATTGCCTTGCGGATAATAAGGAGATGAATGATGCAATGCAATTTTATACCTGTTACAGAGATCCTTCAATTCTTGTGACACGAACTGCGGTCCGTTGTCGGTGACGATGGTGCTTGGAATTCCGAATCGGGTGATGATGTTCTTCATGATGAACTTGCAGACGGTTGATGCTTTGATCTCCACGTACGCTTCAGCTTCTACCCACTTGGTGAAGTATTCCGTTGCCGTGAGAATGAAAGATTTTTGCTTGATGCCGGAATCTGGGTTACCAAGAGGTCCAATGATATCGAAAGCCCACATGGAGAAAGACCATGGGGAAGAAACAGGATGGAGTGAAGATGCAGGAGAATGAATTTTGTCGGCATGAAGTTGACACTTAGCACACCTACGAACATATCCTACACAGTCTTCTTCCATGGTTGGCCAATAAAATCCTTGTCTAAGGATCTTCTTTGCTAGCATCTGTCCATTGACATGACCACCACAAACTCCACTATGAGCTCCTTCCATAACCTTCCAAAGCTCATCTTCGTCTAGACATCTCAGAAGAACTGCATCAAAACCTCTCTTATACAATGCTCCTCCAACTAGGGTGTATCTTTGAGCAACTCTCCTGATAGCTCTCTTCTCCTCAGTTGTAGCTTCCTCAGGATACGATTGATCTTCACAATATTTTGCAATTTCATAATACCATGGCTTCTGTTCATCATCCATCTCTTCTAACAGCTCCATTAACATGATTTCTCTTCTTTCAATGATATCTCCGTCTCTGACTTTCTTCAGCAATTTCTCCTTAGTTCTAAGGAATGAAGGGTCTTTCACGGCAGGTGAAAGACGCCTATGAACTATGATTGATTCGGATTGCTTGCTGATTGGAAAATCAAGAGATGAGGCAAGTGAAGCTAGAGCGTCAGCTAAGATGTTTTGATTCCTAGGGACATGGACAAAGATCAATTTCGTAAAAAGCTTTGAGTAAGCAGAAGTAAGTTCTTGATAAGGCTTGAGCTTGGGATCAAGAGTTCGATACTTGGTCAGCACTTGGCGAAGAATTAATTGGCTATCACCTACAATCCTGAGTTTGGTAGCACCATGGAAATGAGCAGCCTCGAGGCCAGCAAGGAGTGCCTCGTATTCAGCAATATTGTTTGTGACTGGAAAATCAAGCTGAAAGGCTTGTGGAATGGTGATACCTTCAGGTGATAACAGAACAATACCGATCCCTTTTCCATGAGAATTCAGAGCTCCGTCAAAATGCAGAGTCCACATATCATCTCTGACTTGGTTTACGGACATCAGTTCCTCATCCGGAAACTCTGATCGTACTGGATCAAATCGAGGAAGGGGATGATGAGCTAGATGTTCTGCTATGGCATAGCCCTTGATCGCTTTCTGCTGGATGTAAGTGATATCGAATTGAGATAGAAAGCTTTGCCATCGCGCTAACCTATCAGTGAGAACAGATTTCTCCAGAAGGAATTTGATTGGATTCATCCTAGCGATGAGATGGACTTCATGGGCTAGAAAATAATGTTTCAATTTCTGCACAACCCAGACCAATGCTGCACATGTTTTCTCCATCGCCGTATATCTCTGTTCAGCGGGGTTGAGAAGTTTAGAGAGATAGTAGGCTGCTCTCTCTTTTCCTTCTTCATCTTCTTGTGCTAGGACAGCCCCCACTGCATCATCCAGGACTGAAATGTAAAGTATCAATGGTTTGCCTGGAGATGGTGGTTTCAAAACAGGAGGACTTGCTAGATAATTCTTTAATCCATCGAATGCCTCCTGACACTTATCGTCCCAATCGAATTTGACTCCCGGCTTGGTAAGCTCGTAAAACGGCTTACACCTTTGTGAGTGCTGGGAGACAAAGCGGCGAATAAATTGCAACCTTCCGATTAATCCTCTCAACTCTTTCAAGTTTTTAGGAGGGGGCATTTCTCTGATAGCCTTCGCCTTGTTAGGATCGATCTCAATTCCCCGTTTACTGACAATGAATCCAAGTAATTTCCCTGAAGATACCCCGAATACACATTTCTTGGGGTTCATCTTTAACTGATATTCTCTCGATCTCTCTAATACCCTTGCCAAAACTTTGGCGTGCTCAGCCTTTGTTTTCGATTTAACTAATAAGTCATCCACATACACTTCCAAATCTATGTGCATCATGTCATGAAATATTGCCATCATAGCCCTTTGATAAGTGGCTCCAGCATTCTTTAATCCAAATGGCATGACAACATAACAATATGTTCCCCAAGGTGTAGTGAACGACGTTTTTTCTTGATCCTCTTCTGCCAGCTTAATCTAATTATATCCTGAAAATCCATCCATAAATGATAACGTCTCATAACCAGCGGTGTTATCGATGAGTACATCAATATGAGGCAATGGAAAATCATCTTTAGGACACGCCCGGTTCAGATCACGGAAGTCAATGCAAATTCTGACCTTCCCGTCCTTCTTCATAACCGGGACTATATTGGCCACCCATTGTGGATAGATGACAACTCTAATAAATTTGGCTTTATGTAATTTATCGACCTCTTCCTTCATCTTTAGAGCCATTTGTAGGTGGAATCGCCTTAATTTCTGCTTGACCGGGCTAGCTCCATCCTTTAACGTCAATCTGTGTTCAACTAAAGATGAGTCTAACCCCGGCATATCTTCATAACTCCAGGCGAAAGTGTCCTTATAGTTTTTGAGTACTTGTACCATTGCCTTTTCATCCTCTGAAGAAAGACTTTTACTGACGAGGACAACCTTAGGTTCGTCTTCAGTCCCTAAATTAATTTCTTTGGTGGGCTCTTCTACGGCAGCTGAGGGTTCATCAAATCTCTTTACTCCATTGGCATATGCCTCAGCTGCGTCCTCGTCATCTTCCTCAATGGGGTCCTTTTCATGTACTAATTCATATACCCCATATCCATCATTGACTGACTCATCGTCCATGCAATCTTCTGGCATCTGAATTGGATTTTCTAAAAGCTGAGGGATCAAAGAGCAAGAAGAGCATTTATCAGCTAAGTCCTGGAGGTATCTATCTGGAATTTGCCTACCCTTAGGCTTCCTAGACTTCCTAACCTGACTAGACTGCCTAACTTCACTAAACTCACTATCATAACCTAACGAAGATGAAGCAGGATGAAAATCCTGGGATACAAGTGGAAATACAAGATAATCCTCCCGAGGGGAGGGACAGAGTAAATCTAGGAGAGAATCTTGACCGAAGGACCCGCGCGGCGGGGTGCAATCGGACAAGTAAGATGTTTCCTCAATGAGGATTTGGGAAGAATTTGTTGCCAAATTGGCGTTTTTTTTTGGAAAATGAAAGAATTAAACATAAAGCAGGAGTGAATACGAATGGGAGGAGAATCAGACGGAGGAAGTGGCACCAAGGCCAAAGGATTAGGGGGATCATATAGTAATATGTCCCAGATCAGATTATACAACCTCTCTAGATCGAGAGGAGGTTGTGGTATAATGTCCCGAGGGGACAGAGTAATCATGACGGGCGGAGCCCGTGGAATATCTTCAATTATGACCCGCGACCAAGTCGGGGTCAAAAGCAGTGTGCGAAAAAGAGTATGGAGCATGAAGACATATGAAGGATATGTCCCCCTCCAGAGCAGATCTGTTGTATAACCAGCTTCATAGGGGTCATCTGGTTCCCCTTCATCGGTTTCTTCGGATAGCAGTATCCGCTTGTCAAATATGGCACCAGGGCTTTCAATCAGTTCATCAATCTGCGGCGGCCACTTAGGTTCTGCAGGATCCAGAAATAGTCTGTTCAGTGCAATATACAGGTCTCTGAGGTCGAACCACCTGTACCATTCACATTCGGGATCATGAAATTTCCTCCTTTTCATAGGCCGCAGAGCCTCCAAGGATTGGTACGTAAGCAGTTCAGAGCAATGTCTGGCCAAGTCCCTCCCATATATATCATGGAAGTCAAAACAAGAAGTAATGACTACCGTATTGTCGTGGCTAAGTATGGGCCCTTTTACAAAGTGCGTACACAGGGTCCATGTTAGGGGATCTCGGCCTTCTTTGAGTGGTGTAGACATTGCCTCCCAGATCTTCAGGCCTTCTTCGATTTCTGCTTTCTGAACCAGATCTTGCTTCAGTTTTATTGGCCTATAGCCCAGACCACTTCCAGGTGCTGCTCGATGATTTCTGACAGGAGTGGTCCTGCCTTGCAACTGCGTGCCCAGACCTTTCCCAGGCTCGTAGCCGTTCTTCATCATGATCCTCCATCCTGGGGTACTCATGCACTTCCCCCTTTTGATAGCATCTAATGGATATGGAGAAATAGTAGCGGCTTTCAGAGGATCAGCCACTGGGCGGTAGACCTGTAATACCGACAGAAAAGGTTGCCGGCCAGGTGAAACAGCAGATTTAATGTTCAAGGAATGAGCAGCAACAAGGATCGGCATGCTCGTCACTTTAATTATTCGTCCTTTGTAAGGAAATTTGAGGCATTGATGATTCGTAGAAGGAATCGCCTCGAGAGTTTTAATATAAGGACGGCCTAAAATGGCATTTATGGAAGGGTCGATTTCCAGGATGTGAAATTCGACCTCCGCATGACTTACAGGGCCCAGCTCCACCTTTAAATAAACCATTCCCAGAGGGGAACGGGTAGAATTGTCATATGCTGTCACTGAGATGGGGCTGGGCAACCATTTCTCTTTGGGCACACCGCACAGCTCCAGGGTCTTCGGGGGTAAAACATTGATCGAAGCTCCTGTATCGACCAGGCATGCATCCACGGCCTTCTAACAGATGTTGACCGTGATACCCAGAGCCATGCTTCTGGCTGCTGGCGGTGCTAGTTCCAATGTATGAAATGTTATGGAGGGCTGATCCCCCTGAGGAACTAGTAGTGCTGCAATCTTCTCTACCGGTACGTCTTCATTGACCATCACCTTTTGCATATATTCCATTAAAGCTTCTTGGTGACTCTTGGATCTTTTGATCAGTTCGAGTATAGTGATCCGTGCCGGTGTCCGATCCAGGTGTTTCAACAGGTCGTATTGAGTGCCTGGTGCACTCTCTTCATTATGGGCTTCCTCAGTCGGCTGTGATGGGCCGTCTCTGACTGTGGACTGAGGGAAGACCTTGTTGAAAATCCTTCCACTCCGGAGCGCGTGTTCCTCAACCGTGGAGGATCCGGGTGACACTTTAAGTACCGCAGGGTTGGATGGTGCGGATGGCGCAGATGGTTGGTATGTAGGTGATGGCGTAGGGCTAGGTGGTGATGGCGCAATGCGGATTAGAGGCCTAGAGGGTTGGATGGTGGATGGGTAAGTGGTTGGTGAAGTGGGGAATGGTACGCGTAATAATGGTCTAGATGGTAAGGGCATATCTGGATAGGCGGTAATGGTAGCGGGTGAAGTAGGAAATGGTACGCGTAATAGTGGCCTAGATGGTAGGAGGGGCGCGTTATTGGTTTGCGGGGGGCTATATGATGGAGGCGTAGGAGTGCGGGGCGTAATGGGTCTAAGGAAGGCGGGTAGTGGTAATGGGTTATTGGGCGTAGGCGAGTGATATGTAGGTGTGGGTATAGGGGTGATAGTAACGGGTTGTGGCCTTGGTATGTGGATGGTGCGGCGTGGTGGTCGCTCTGCGGTACTTGGAACGTGACCCGTTGAACAAAGAGAGGAAGAGTCCTCTACTCTCCACTGCTGCCCACGACTAGCCTCAGACTGGCTGTTCGTCAAAATGGGAGCAACCTGGTTTTGGTTCTGGTGCTCCGGGAGTGGATTCTGCACTATGCCCATGTTGGGTGGTGCTATTGCTTGTGCCGGTGGTCTTGCTTGCTGCTGCTGCTGCTGCGGTCTCCTCGCCTTCAGGGCTGTTATGTACTTTTTCATTTCCTCCCAGTCTATGCCGCCCTGCTCATTGAGATCATGAATATAATCTCTGAACTGAAAGCGGGTGTCAATGGTATGCCCAGGTTGCCTGTGGAAGTAGCAATACCTAGACGTATCGACATTTTGAGGCCAGACGGCCTTCTCTCTCGGCAAAACTAGGGCATTGGCTGCCATTAAAGCACTGAAGATATCCGCCAAGGATTCTGGGAGGGCCGGGTACTCTGCCCTCTTCGGGCCTGGAGGTCTCCTCTGCTGGTTGTAGTCACCAGGAGGAGGGACATTGTGGTACGCCGGCGGTGCGCGCGGCTGGTACTGTGGCTGTTGCTGTTGCTGCTGATGTGGCTGCTGATACTGCTGTTGATACTGCTGTTGCCGTTGCGGCTGTTGCTGTAGCTGTTGCTGGTTCTGATTCGGCTGCTGGGGCCGCTGGTACTGCTGTTGGTAATGGGGGTTCTGCTGTTGCCTGTACCCCTGCTGGCTCGGCTGTGGTGGCCTCTGGTACTGCTGCTGATTCCTCACGAACTGGGGCGAATTATTGTTCATAGTACTGACTTGCTCGTGAGAGAGCGTGCCCTCAGTAGTTGGACCTGTGCTAGGAGAATTTGGCACTGCAGGCTTCCGAGGTGGAGGCCTGCTAGGTCTGTGAGGATCAAAGACGCTAGAGAACGTAGCGTCCTTGAAGGCATTCTGGCAGTACCGTGCCCTTTCATAGAGCTCTCCCATATTAGTTAAATTGTTCAAGGAGAGGACTAGCTTGAACTGGGGCGTGGCGTTGGAAATCAACATTTTCACTTGTTCGGATTCGGACAAGTGATCTTTCACTTTTTCAGCCAGGCCCCGCCACCTGTCAGCGAAACTGACAAACTCCTCGTCCGGTTTCATCTTTTCTGCAATAAGGTCCGTGATAGACAAGGAGGGTGCAACTCTGTCCTGGTATCGTTGGATAAATTTGCGTGAAACGATACCGTAATCCTCTACTTCGGAGGGTTCCAGAGAAAAGAACCACTCGAGGGCTGGTCCCTCTAGGGATCTCCTGAACAAGAAAGCCAATGACCTCTTATCATTCTGCCAAAAAGAGGATTCGTACATGAACTCCTTCAGATGTGTGAAGGGGTTACTAGTACCGTTATACTTTCGATACACTGGCATTTCAGAGGGTGGCAGATGGAACACTGGCAGGCTCGGTAAATTGATTTCTGGCACAGCTTTAACCCCCATCATCTTCTGAAGATTGTTGAACTGCTCATCCATGCGCTCCATCTTGGCCAGCAACGTCTGCGTGGTTAGATCTGCCTGGGGAGGAGGAGGAGGTGGAAGTACCTGATAGGCCTGCTGCCTAGAGTACGTTGGACAAGGAGGATAATAAGGATGAGGTCCGGCAGAGCTTCCGCCATGTCCGAGGGCATTTTGATAAATGGGCGTCTGCGGTCTAGCCGGTTGCCTGGAGGATGAAAGTTGTGGCCCAGTTGGCCGAGAAGTAAGATGAAGGCCTTCCATGGCCTGATGGATATAAGGAAGAGGAGGTTGTTGAGTAACAACAGGGGGAGCCATAGGGTTCGGCTCAGCAGGCTGCATGGGTGCCTTCCCCTTTAAAATAGACTGGACGGCCTCGAACTGCTGAGGGTCCAGTCGGGAGGCAAGAACTCCCAAGGCGTTGACAAGATCCATAGGATCGGAGGGTGAGGGATCATTCTGATTCATGTCCCCCTCTAGGTCAGGATTAGGAATCGCATATTCATGCGGAGGAAGATCATGATATTGATCGTGCGGATGAAAAAGAGGAGTTCGGACATTCCCGTCATGTCGAACTGGAATGGGGACAGAATTACGAGAGGCATCAGCATCTCTCCCGTTCTCATAATTGAAATCTGAATTGCGAGGGGCATTAGCATCTCCCTCGTAGTTGATAATGGCGTCTTGGGCCATACTCAAATCTCTGCCTGATCGCAGCAACATGATATTAGATTCTCTTTTTTTTCAAAAACTTAATCAAACAAGTTGTGCAGAGATTAATCAAACAAGTGGATGCTTAACGTGATTTCAGGGTTCCTTGTTGAGTTATTTGAATTGGATTAAACCACAATTTCGCTCAGAGAAGGATCCTAGTTTCAGTTTGATTTCCACCGTTATTCTCTAAGATTCTCTCTCACAACGCTTTCGGAATCTAGCCGGGACTTCAATTGGTACAACCGGCCCGATGATCAAGGAGGAATACCTTGATTTTGGGGACTTATGGAGGTCTCAACGTCAACTTCTCTAGTCTGATCAAGGGACCAACCCAATCAGAGAGAGTTGCTAACGTCGAGTAATGTGTTCCTAAGAAAAGGAGGGTTTTAGCCTCAATGCATATGCCCTGCGACCTGGATGGCCTCTAATGCTTAATAGAGTAATGGGTAGCTAGCACTCAACACAGAAATCTGGAAACTGAAAAATAATTAAGAAACTGTCTGAATCGCGTCGATTATAGTTGACGCTATTCAAAACAGAACTTAATTCTTTCGCAGAGAACAGATGCAAACAGCAGAGAAAGCCTGGAAAATAACTAAAAACTGTCTGAATCGCGTCGATGATGGTCGACGCTATTCAACACAGAACTTAATTATTTCGCAGAAACAGATGTAAACGACAGAGAAAGTCTGGAGGCTAAAAAGCGTCTAGGTGTGATGACGTGGTTTTGAAACGCGTCGCTGTTCCTGGACGCTTTTTAGTTCGCAGAGACAGATTTCCAGAAGGATTTTCTGGGTCGAATCCTCCTTAAACAGGGTAAAATGCAGTAAACAATCGACTCATGCAAAGATTTTTAGTTTCAGATTTTAAACAGGATGATTTACTAACTAAACAACTAAGAAATCACGCAATCACACATCATTTTATCACAAAAAACAGCTTTTTTGAACTAATCAAGGGGAGGCAAGATCTTGCCAGTGGGGTGTGCACGTGGTGCACGAGGGAAATTACTTAAACTAAACACTCACCAATCGGTGAGGACGTGTCGAAAGACACAAATGGTGCACCGTGGGTGCCCGGTATGATAATAGCAAGAACAAAAGAAATTAAAAGACGGCGAGACAAGGTCCCATCGTGATCGCCAAAAGAGCTGTAGGTGCTGAAAATTGCTGGTGTGATTAGTGTGAAAAACTATGTTGTTTAGGGTAAATTAACCTATTAAAAAAAATGCAACTAAGGTGCAGTGATCGCCAGAAACTTTTAACTAAAAAGCTTCAAAAGAGTTTGATCGCCTACCTGTTTGAACGCGGAAGAATGAGTCCTTGGTTCCCCTCCTTCAGCCGGCTGAAGAAAGAGAGCCCTTTCTTGTTCTTTTGTTCTTGCTGTTGAATGTTGAGGATCGTCCAGAAGTTCTCCTGGCTTTGTGCTTGATTTCCCTCTTTTGATCTCTTGTTGTTGTTGTTGTTGAATGCAGCAGAGACAGAGAAACAGAAAAATAAAGAAGAAATACTGATGAGAATTTAAATGGAAGAAATATCAAAGCTAACCATGATTATAAACATGTTCAAACAGCAACTCACTTGTTTAAATGGCTTTGAAACCCCTTTAGAACAAATGGGTTTTGGAAAATTAATGATGTGGTGTGTGTTGCATGAAGTGATTATGAGGATGAAACTAACGAATGATGTAAAATGAAATTCAGATATGAAAAACTTATGCCCAGTCCAGTTAGTTGAAGCTTTGAAAGGATGAAGATCTTGAAGAAGGATGCCGACTTCTGGAAATGGCAGCGCTCCGGCGTTCCGACGTGGTCGCTTCGATCTTCAAATCGCTATAACGCTGTGGCTCAATAATTCTCTCTCTCTTCTTTTTTTTAACTCCTTGAGATGCAAGGTATTTATAGGCATTTTCTGCGTTCGCGATTAACATAGAAAAATCTAGGATTTATCTACCTTAATCGACAGATAATTACTGATTAATTCATCTTTATCTGTAATTATCTAAAACGCGTCCACCTTGGCTGACGCCTTTCAGATTAAATTAAGATAAGGATAAATATCCGGGAAAGCTTATCTTTATCTTTATTAGGTAAAACGCGTCCACCTTGGTAGACGTCTTTTACCCTAATTAAGATAAGGATAAACATCCGGAAGAGAAGTTAAAACAACTTAGGAAACCTAAAACGCGTCGACCTTGACAGACGCCTTTTAGCTAATAAATCAATTAATTAAAATTCAAATTTAAACGCTAAAATATGAATAAACTATAAATCGCGTCCACATGAGTCGACGCCTTTTAGGATTCTTCATATTTTAACTGAAATTTGAGTTAAAATCAATTCAATTGATTAACTTAAACGTGTCTGTTCAACCCGACACTCAAAAATATTAATAAAAATTAATCAATGGTTAAATATCAGACCATTCTGAGGCATTATTATATGATATGAAATTTACTCGAAATGACGTCAAAATTAGCGTGTCTACAGCGGGACGCGAAGAACGCAGCGAAAACGAAGAACTTAATCCCGCCCGATGCTCGCTGATCCGATTCGGAACGAAAAACTAAAACCGAAAACAACGAGAAGTAATCCGATTACCGTGCACGGATTCGAATCCACTTCCGTCTCGGTTCCGTCGAGGCGATGCCGCGAGCCGCACAAGTGTCCGGCCTCCAGCGGTATCCATGCGATCCTCCGTGGTGGTTCGTCCTCGATCCCTCGTCCGTATCGGCTCGCTCGCTGAAGATCCGTCGCCGCAACGATTGCTGAAATCCCGCCGACGGGAATTCCCGACTTTCGGGAATCACACGCGGCGAAGACGGAAACTGTTCTGGCGCCTCGAACGGGGCGCCCAAAGGAGGAGAGAGAAAGGAGGGATGACGGCCAGCAAGGGGAAATCCTGGAGCTTGGCCCAGGGTTTCTCAACAGCGCGTATATATATTAAGTCGGCGCGACTTTTTACAAAAGTCCCCGAGTTAATATAAATCCCACTTATGTACCACCGACTGAGAATCTTATTACGTGTGACCCTCTAGGCCCATTTACCAGTACGGTTTTCAGCCCGTTAAGTCCAATAACTAGTTATTGACTTATTGTAATTAATTAATATCTAGATATTAACTAATTACTTAACCGAATTAACATTGCATGTAAATTCATTCGGACTTCTGATCAAGTTGGGTGCCAAGCAACACCGCATGATCCCAGAAGGCAATGGGGTTCAGCAACCTACTCATGGAACCTGTCCGTCCACAGTTACCATGTGGCTATAATCCTTCGTTCGCACAATGCTCTCGAGTTAACCTAGGGTATGGTCAACTGTCAAACCCTAGATTGTCAACTCACTTGAATCAGACTCCGCTGTACAATATTCGAAAACATCTTTTTCTGATATTGTTTCTGCTCTGGCCAGAGACTCCTGCGGATCTATTCTAGAGCATTCTCTCTCCAGTTACCTGAGAACAAACGATCCTTTATTGAACACACAATCACCTTCGAAGGTCTTCCGCTAGACCCGATCCTTGACTATTAGAGATCCCGTGGATAGGGATTCGTAGGTCAAGGTCAAAGTCTAGAAGTCCACCGACAAGGTGTCTTTGTTGTTTCAAGTCCAAGGATCAACCACGCCACTGTGACGATGAATCAAGCCGATTGAAAGTCAGGTAAATTACCATTCGGCGATTCATGTCGGATCAGTTCAGTGAACTCATTCCCTCATCATATGAGCTGGAATAACCTGTACTAGTCTAATCGGATGTTTAATGTCCTTCTCAAACATCCTACGACTAAGAACAATTAAGAATATGTGTTTATAAGTCATCAGTCTTATTATTATGATCTCATCATAATCAGATGACTATTGCACATATTCATGGACTTCATTATGCGCAATTATAAATATGTCAATCTACATAATGAATTTAATGCCATTGATTAGTGAACCAGATTGAAATAGGTGTCTTATGATTGGCTTAGAGGACACCTATATCCATCAATCTCCCACTTGGACTCAAGCCAATCACTTTCGCATTTGATCTCTATCAAATCTAGGTGATGCTCACGTAAATTCTGTGACTAAGACTTGGTCAGTGATTTGCTAAATTATCTATAGATGGAATATTTTTCATTACGTTATTTCCTATTTATCCTTTGTCTCCGTACTTGTGAAAGAGCCTCAGAATGTTCCGCAACTTCTGAAGAGACCATGGCTCGATCACACAATTCATTGCTCCCACTGTTGTCCTACAACGATAGGATGGTATTAGAGACCTTTTAGAACTATATCTAGTTCAGGGATGAACCTTTTCATCCATACTGTTCTAATAACAATATCACTTATTTATGTCGTCTCCTTAATATTTAGTTCTGGATTGGAACTCTTCCAATCCATTCCTTTCTACTAGAAGGTTGAATCCATTATTTGACTTGAAATTTGAGTCAGTGTGAACTCATAGTTTCAAATCATCCTCTCCATATATGTGAGTGCATCCTTGGCACTTCTCAAGTGCTTAATGATGTATTTCACTCTTGTATCCTTTAAGGAATCTTTTCTTTAAAGGAATAAATTCCATATTTCAACAATTGAGATTTGTTATGAAATTTATGTCAAACATCTTTACATACAAGTCAATATAATATCCCCACCAATCTATCTTAATAGATTCGTATTTCCAATACGCGGGATATTATAACTAAATCCATTATAGAGGAAACCATGGTTAACAATGCTTTCACTAATAGTAACATCCTGAAGTCATTCTCAATGACTTTGATGTTACTATCATAAAGCATTACGAAAGCGACCGTACTCCCACTGTCCTCTTTGAACACACACAGTCCATGATCATTCTTTATGATCACGTAATATCTGACAATTAAGTCAAAAACTTTTATTACAACTTCGGGAAGTTTTAGTTTGATTCAAAATAATCTTTTGAAATCACAATTTGCTTCCTGGACATTTTAAAAGCTTTAAAGGTGTATCATATACATCTTTACCTCAATCATATTGAGTGGACGCTTTTAATATCCAACTGTCATCATCTCATGATTGGCAGTATAGATAAGTATAATTCTAATATACTTATCAATCTCAAAGTTGTAATGACAGAGAACATCATTATCATAAATTTTAGATCATAATCTATTTTGAGCTCCTCTCATCTTGCTAAATCAGATATGTCAAACATATCCTTCTAGTCATTGAGAGAATCTAAAAAATCTATGAAGCTCTCTGATGTGTTATGACCGTTTCCAAACAACTAAAGATTATCTAATAATCTTATGTTAGCTTATGAATCTAGAACATCTTATAGTTTTATCAGCTCCCACTATCTTCTTTGAGGACATATTCCTCTTCACGGAAGACAGCTTTCAGGACGATAATTATTTCATTTTCGCCTGGCCAATAACTACAGTGTCCAAACTCTTTAGACATTCACAAATTCACATTACGGTAATACCTGACTTTTAAATCAGGTTTGTTCATAATTCACATTTCATATGAATTATTTGGTTTCCATATCTTATATGGACATACACTGACTTATTTGGAACCATCTTTAAAGTATGGACATCTAATGTTCATACTCATGTTCACAAGGATAAGAATTAGTCAAATCTTATTATGCATTGCACCATATCTTAATAAGGTGCAATTCTTCATTCTATCATATTGCTATGATGCACAATGATGATTAATCGAGCGAGGATACAATTATCCTCTTAATGATTTATGTGAATCATATCCTCTAATGTTCATACTCATGTTCACAAGGATAAGAATTAGTCAAATCTTATTATGCATTGCACCATATCTTAATAAGGTGCAATTCTTCATTCTATCATATTGCTATGATGCACAATGATGATTAATCGAGCGAGGATACAATTATCCTCTTAATGATTTATGTGAATCATATACTAAAGTATCAGTTTCTTTGATCAAATCAAAGATTCTAATACTTCATATTGATCTTATACCTTAATCTCTCAGATGCACTCGACTTGTACTACATTAAGTACATACAGTCGAATCATTCCAAAAGTAAACTATAAGGTAAGTCAATAGTAGTGATTATCTTTGGCCTTTGAGCTGTTTACATCAATATGCATCAGCATCAATAATTTCTTATTGTACAACCCTATGTACAATGCCATAGATAATCAGGATTCACACAGTTCATTTCTATAGGAGACTTGTGAACATTCATCACATGAAATGTCACTTCAAGAATTTATAGTGCATTGACTGATTTGAATAACTATTGTTCCTTCTCAATCAATGTTATTCACTTTTATAATTCTTGATATTTTATGCAACTAAATAACAATTATTCAGTTTCATATTAGACTCCTATAGACATACAAAGATTTACTGTCTAACAGTAACCTATGAATATCATGAACAATAGTTGAGTCTAACTCAACACTTACATTTTCTCGATTTTCTTTTACTTGTCTAAGTCTGCACACTATTGCAGCTCTTAGAATCATTTCCAATATCTCATATTGGATACGCTAATTCTCCAATAGACATGCAAAAGTCGATAATAAGAATATATGAAACTTCTTTCAAGTTCCATATTCGTTTTGCCTTTACCAGTATTCTTATATTGGTTGCAGTGGGAGAATTGCTACTTCTCTATCTCAGCTGACTTTTCTTTATCCTTTTCAGGTGTGGATTCGATCGTTTAAAATCTTACCACTTGTCTTTCTCAAAGACATATCATGAATATCTCTTCATCTTGGTCTATCCAAATAAGAGATTTCATGACAATCATTGCCTTTCAATAAGGCATACTATGAGTACCTCTTCACCTTGGTCTATCCAAGTAAGAGGATTTATGATATATGATTAGGATAGTGGCTTTCACTTCGCCCTGAAGACATTCTTCAGAGTTTTCTAGTCAGTCTGAGTATGAGAAGTATTGGCATCCAATATGCCAACTTCTTGAATAGACGACATTTTAGTGAATCGAAGGAAATAACGTGATTTAAGCAGATAGTTTTGATAATTCAATTATGGTCTTTTATCTTGAATTATTTCCCACTATTTTCCGACGGACTGTATAACCTTCAGGTATACAGAACGGGAGACTCTGACAGTCTCCTAGTGAGGATCAGAATCTCCAAGAATCACAGTATGACCTCCGGTAAACACATAGTATCATACCATTATCTTAGAGCAACCATCTCATGGTAATTGCAACTCCTTGCAATATCCGATCTTATTTCGGCTCCCAGGTCTTTAATGGTCCCAGGTAAACACAGTAGACTATTATCCCTGGTCTAAGCTTTACCATCAATACGTGACATAGTAGACTAAGAATGCAGCTCCCGGGTAAACGCGAGGATAGCTACACCGTTCCTCTATTCCAATCTCAAGGCATCATAATGCCATAGTTAATAGTCCTTTCATCATATGGTGGCAGATCTTGGGTAAACACGTAGAAACTGTCATCACGGAATCAAGTTCTAAGAACTATATTGATGGAGAGCCACGCGGTACATTCTCAATGACTCGCGCTCCGGCTTAGACTTTATGTTGAAGGTTTTGTTTATGTTAAGTTGGTCTCATCCTAGGTGATAGTTTATAAATATATCGAATATATTTAACTATACCTAGATATTAGCAATCGATTCATAAAGAATAACTAAAAGCATGCATCATCATACATGTTCATTATGTGGTCATGGACAACACGGTGATTAACTAGAGCTAAACAATTAATCACCAAAACTATATAACATTTACATAATTTAAACATGCAAATACATAGCCACTGGTGATATCATCTCCTGTCACCTTCATGGTTGCATTTGTGGATCATCCTCGCCTTTCCTCGGCCGGCGCGATCAATTACAAATAATATTAATTTTGAAACAATTTCAAATACAAATAAATTGTAAGAGAAAGCCTTATGGCCGAGTACAAGGACAGAGGGAGATAGAATTACAATGGAATGAGAAAGAGAGGGAGACACGCATGCCTCATTAATTAACACTTAATTAATAAACATCACATTCCATAACAATCCACAAAATCACACACCATCACATGATATGAAATTTAACTATGTGCATGTCCATGACCACCAAAAATTTTAACCATCCACACATGATAGAGCACATCACATGAAGGCTAAAATTTTGAAATTATAATAATTTTGGCTTTCTTAAAACCTGGGAACCAATCAAAATTAGATAATTTGAATTTTCAAAAATCTTGTTTTCTAACATGCAATAAATCTAATTTAAAGCATTAAACACATCAACATGTGCACACAAAGCTAAAATTAAAATTCTAAAATATTCCATGCATAATTTAGAACAGTTCTAAATTAATTAATCTAACATTTAGATTAATTTTAAATCACATTAATAACAATTATTAAAGTGAAACAATCTAACAATTAGAAATAATTAAAAATTCTTAAATAACATTTATAAAAGAATTTATAATTCCAATTATTAACCCCTTAACAACTCCTTGTTAAAAGCCCTTAATTAAATCATATTTCTCAATAACAATTATTAAGAAATAATAATTAGAATATTTCTAATTAAAATAGTCTTACATCTTAGACTTAATTAATCTCTTAATAACATTTATTAAAAGATCAATTTTAAGTAGATTAGATCAATAAAACAATAATTAAAGGATACATGAGTAAACTAATTAATCATCTTAATAACTATTATTAAGACTTAATTAGTCCTTAATAACTTTTATTAAGATTTATTAGTCAAGAATTAATTAACTTAATTATAACCATTATAATTAATTAATTAATCACTTAACAACTATTATTAAGTGTCCCTAAATCATTAAAACAATTTCCTAAGAACAATTGCTAAGAAATTTTTAATGTCTTATTAGTTAATAAAAATAAAATTAACAACATTTGTTAATTAATTTTAAAACCATAACAATGATCTAATCACTTAAATAATTAACAACATTTGTTAATTAAATTTTAAGATCACATCTTACATTTAAATCCCCTTTTATTCATTTAATAAAAAGATATTAACAACATTTGTTAATAATTAAATTAAGATCTCATCTTAATTAACCCCTTTAATCACTCATACCAAAAATATTAAATTAACAACAATTGTTAATTAAATTAAGATCACATCTTAAATAACCCTCTAATAATTTTATTAAAAGGGATTTAACAACACTTGTTAAATCAAATTAAGATCATATCTTAAAAATAACACCTATTAAACTGAAAATTATAAATAAAGGTCTAAAACATATTTTAAACTTTATTTAAAAATAATTTCCAGACAATTGGAGAAGGGTTATAAACATTAATAAAAAAATTAGAGGGTTAAATGTGGTTTTAGGGGTTTAATAACAAGTTAATGGGCTAGGGTTAAAGGGCTAAATGGGCCTAGCCCATTAAAACAAGAAAGGGCTCGGTCAGGATGGCCCTGGGCTCAGCCAGGACCTAGCCGGGGTGCAACTTGGCTGAGCCAGCTCGCGCACCTGGGCGGCCCGGTCCAGGGGCGCCGCCCAGCGCTCGGCCGGCCCATTGAGGCCCGTTTGCAGGAAACCTGTTAGGGTTTCTGGCCCTTTTTCAGCAGGTTTGTGGCGGCGCCGCAGCCGCCTCCGGCAGCGAGGCCGGCTGGAACTTCAAGAGGGTACATCCCTCTACCTACTCCGACACCGGCGATGGCCGGCCGGCGAGTCCCTCGCCGCCGGCAGCCTCTTAAAGCAGGCGGTTTGAAGTAGTTCTGCAGATCGTGACCCCTTCATTCTTGTTCTTTCAACGCTTGAAAAAACCAGAGTTTGAGAGTCCTCTGCCGGTCGGCGGCCACAGTTTGAATTGGATGGGTTAGTTGGTCATACCAGCATGCAATTTGGAGGTCTTCCATCACCATGGAAGTCTCTTCTATACCCATAAAGCCGGTTCTTCATCACCATGAAGAACCTTCCGAAAAACCCCCAAAACAGATTTTTCTCCACAGAAATTTAATCTAAAATTTATAGTTCATCCCATGAACAAACTCGTGTGCGAGAAAAATAAATTTACGCATGGAATTAATTCTAGAATATTAATTTAATCGTTTCGGAGCGGAACCTGGCTCTGATACCACTGTTGGGATCCGGGCGGGACTTGAAGAACACAGCGGAAATGAAGAACTTAATCCCGCCCGATGCCCGCTGATCCGATTCGGAACGAAAAACTAAAACCGAAAACAACGAGAAGTAATCCGATTACCGTGCGCGTATTCGAATTCGCTTCCGTCTCGGTTCCGTCGAGGCGATGCCGCAAGCCGCACAAGCGTCCGGCCTCCAGCGGTATCCACGCGATCCTCTGCGGTGATTCGTCCTCGATCCCTCGTCTGTATCAGCTCGCTCGCTGAAGATCCGTCGCCGCAACGATTGCTGAAATCCCGCCGACGGGAATTCCCGACTTTCGGGAATCACATGCGGCGAAGATGGAAACTATTCTGGCGCCTCGAACGGGGCGCCCATACGAGGAGAGAGAAAGGAGGGATGATGGCTAACAAGGGGAAATCCTGGAGCTTGGCCCAGGGTTTCTCAACAGCGCGTATATATATTATGTCGGCGCGACTTTTCACAAAAGTCCCCGAGTTAATATAAATCCCACTTATGTACCACCGACTGAGAATCTTATTGCGTGTGACCCTCTAGGCCCATTTACCAGTCCGGTTTTCAGCCCGTTAAGTCCAATAACTAGTTACTTAACCGAATTAACATCGCATGTAAATTCGGTCGGACTTCTGATCAAGTTGGGTGCCAAGCAACACCGCATGATCTCGGAAGGCAATGGTGTTCAGCAACCCACTCATGGAACCTGTCCGTCCACAGTTACCACGTGGCTATAATCCTTCGTTCGCACAATGCTCTCGAGTTAACCTAGGGTATGGTCAACTGTCAAACCCTAGATTGTCAACTTACTTGAATCAGACTCCGTTGTACAATATCCGAAAACATCTTTTTCTGATATTGTTTATGTTTATTATGATCTCATCATAATCAGATGACTATTGCACATATTCATGGACTTCATTATGCGCAATTATAAATATGTCAATCTACATAATGAATTTAATGCCATTGATTAGTGAACCAGATTGAAATAGGTGTCTTATGATTGGCTTAGAGGACACCTATATCCATCAATCCCCCTAGAGATGGGCCCACCAACGGCTTGGACAAAAGGGTTCGATGAGGCAAATAACAGTCAAAAGTTGTGTTAGAACATGGACTTGATCGAAGAAGCTATAGATGCATCCCGAGTAATGGCCATCAATTATCAGTGAGCAGTTGCACACTGGTACAACTCCAGAACCTGACCAAATATCTTCCACCCTGGAGACCTAGTCCTACGGAGCATGCAAGCATCTAGGCTACTTGAAGCGAGAAGAAAGCTCGCACCCAACTTGGAAAGACCATACAAGATCGCCAAGAGCTACGGAAATAGAACATAAAGGCTCTCCTACCTTGACAGCCGGTTGATTGAAAACAAGTGGAACACAAGCACTTGCATCTCTTTTTCAATTGAATTTACTTTGATGTTTCTACTATTGATTATCAATATAATGCAATTTTGTCTTATGAATTGTCTAGCACCAACTGATCATGCAAAAAGATGCGGCATTCACTAAAGGCGTCCGATCTCCTTAGCAGTCAACAACTACAATAAAGGAGCTCCCTACTCTAAGATGGGATAAAACTCATCCGATTCCTCTAACGGTCAGAACCATAGGGAAGGGGCTCCCTACCCTAAGATGAGATAAAACACGTTCGAGCTCTTGGCGGTCACAACTATAGGGAAGGGACTCCCCACTTTAAGATGACATAAAACTCGTCACTAGCAAGGCATTATCTTCAGAAAGTCCTTGACATAGCCCTTCGAGAATGGGGTCAGTAACAAAGTCCAACCAAGTCATGGAGAACGGCCACTCCTCGCCGGCCGGGCAGTCGATCAAAAAGTAGGCCTCCTTCCACCCCAGTGAGGGAAAATCCGAGGAGACGATGAAGGGTCCTTGGTCCCCGCGGCTCGGGAACTGAAGGAAGCCGTGCACGCTAGGGATCGCACACCGGCGGAAGTTGAAAAGATGACATAACACGTCAACCAAAGCCCCAACATGATCATAACAACGTACCAGAACGTTGAAAGCCACAACCAAATGCCAAGAGTTCGACAGGATTTGGGCGGGAGCCACGGTGAAAAATTGGAGCAACTCCATGATAAAGATAGAGACTAGGGGTCGGAAGCCCGCCTAAAACATGGCCTTGGTGGCCATAAAGGATCTAGGGCTGCTCAAGTAAAGGCGATCTTGCACTGATGGCACACGAAACGCGAACTCAGTTGGGATCCGGTACCGATCCCTTAGCCTGCGAAGGGAGTCGGCCGTAATTGTAGAAGCCCTAAGGCTGGCTCGATCTCCAGCTACTCCACAGGCATAATCTAAAGCCATGTCGACCAAGAAAATATGAGGAAAACTATAAGGGGGGAAACTGTAACGACCCGCCACCCTATAATCGGGGATCCGATTACTAAATGGGTACCGAATCATTAAACTTTGGAGCTAAACCAGGATCTCGATAAGTTTGGGAAATAAATGATAAACTAAGCTAAACATCCACATCACATCGAATTGTAAAGGAAATGCAGGAATTAAAAATTATTACAATTCGACTTGACTCAGCAAATAATTACATATTCCAACTGAAAAGAAGTAATTAAGCGTACATGCCTGAAAGAAAAATAACAACTACAGTGAGGCATACCACAGAAGAGTGGCTGCTGGCGCGCAACCCGAGACAACACTCTCCTCGCTACGCCTACCTGGAACCCTCACCTGAAAACCGCAGGGGTGAGTCTCATCGAAATGGACTCAGTAGGGATCCTTCGATCCCCACCACCCACTCAGGCACCCACCAGTGCAACAACACAAATATAGGCAATTTAAATAAATAAAGCAGTAAACACAATTCCCAAAGATTCCCAAATTTCGATATAAAATGCATACATTCATAAATGTAACATGCACAACTCTGAAACAACTCCACCACGGAGTCCACGACCAGCGTCTCGGCTAAACACACAAACCACACGGCCGAATATGGAAAACACCGACCCGCTGGGACCAAACAGCAACCCCTCGGATAGTGCGCTGGCTACTCCGGCCTGTCTAGCTCTAGGTGGTTCTGCTTCCCCCAGCACGAGTGACACTCCGAATGTACCACTCCCACACCGGTACTACCTATACTCCGGGGTGCACCAGGTGACCCTCTCTCTAGGCGCACCCCACCACTCCCACACCGGTGTCGTGTCACTCCCACACCAACACAGGGTGCCTAAGCGCTAACAATTGTCACTCTAGGTCTACGGTCATACGAAACACAAGACAGTGCGATCCGATCACGTAGAAATCCTTATTCTCGAGTACGTTTTTGAGCATGCATTTAACCAAAGTATCTAACACTGCAAATACATGTTAATTTCATGGATTAATGATGTTCTGTCTTGAATCGCGTCGCCCATGACCGAAGTCATTCAAGACCCCTAAAGTGGTTCATATGAAAACTGGTCTCGGAAGATGGCCTAAAATGCGTCGTTCCTAACATCCGTCATTTATAATGGCGTCGCTGCCCCTGGACGCTATTCAAGATAGAGACATAATCCCTTATCGGGGCTAAACCGCATCTCGGGTGGAAGTTGCCTTGTTAAATGGCGTTACTGTCCCCAGTCGCCATTTAGCTCTCGCAGACAGGTTCTCCCCTCCAGCCTCCCCGAATCACAAAGTGGGATTTCTCCCCCAAATCGCACAAAAAAACGTAGAAATGGAGAAAGTAGGGGAGAAGCCTATTTTCTTAAAGAATCCTTTAGAACATGCTTTCTACCCCAAAAGCACCTACACCTAATGCATGCTTTCAAAGCGGGAAAACCATGGTTTTAAATGAAACGTTGCGAGGATCGTCACCCTACCGGTTACTTGAACTCCTCCGAGCTCCAAGCCGCCGAACCGCCACGACACAAGCCGCCGCCGGTACCGCCGTAGATGCCGTCACTCCACCGGGACGTCGGCCGTCGTCCGGAGAGAAATGTGTTGCGGAGGAGATGGTGGTGGTAGTGGTGGAAGTTAGGGGGTTGATGGAGTGGAGGGAGAGGATGAATGGGGAGAGGAAAGGAAGGAGAAGGGGGAGTGAAGGGATTGGAGAGAGGGAGGGGAGAGAAGAGAATGAGAGAAATGAGGGAAAGGAGGGATGGTTCGCGGGGTCAAACCGAAACTAGCTAAAATGCGTTGTCCAAGGCCGACGCCAATCAGACGGCAAAACGGAGCCGTACACTGACGGATCAGGGCCGCACTCTGAAATGACGTCGACCATGCGAGACGCCATTCAGACGATAAGACCGGGGTCGTACTCTCGTAGCTCAAAACCAGCCCACGTGGCGCCCACGTGGCACAATCTAAAACGCGTCCCTCCAACTCATGCCCCAGCCCTACTAGGGCCCAAACCAAGGGGTCCGACATTGAAACTGACCCGATAATTGGATCCGAAACCTCAATCCTGACATAAACCGCCAAAGCAATTGCGGGCTACTCCTGTAAGGACTGAGGGTTTCGGATCCGGTTTTCGGGGTCGGACCCTGTAGTACAGGCTCCAGTGGGGCAGAGACTCTGTGATGTTTTGCGTCGAGCCCGCGAGACGCTGTTTAAACGGCGTCCACCGTTGCAGACGAGTTTTAGGTTCTGCCACGTGGGTGCCACGTGGGCTGGCTTTGGGCCGCGAGAGTACGGCCCTGTCATGTTGTCTGAACGGCGTCCGCATGGGACGACGCCTTTCAGACTGCGACTCTGGGATTGTCAGAGTACGGCCCTGACATGTCTCCTGAACGGCGTCTGTATAGAACGACGCGTTTCAGAGTCCTGTCAGAGCAGCCGTCTCATCACCTGATAGGCGTCCGCCTATGTTGACGCGTTTTAGCCAGTCTCTGGTTAACCCCGCGAGCCCTCCTTCTTTCCCTCATTTTTCTTCCTCCTCTCTTTCTCTCCTCCCTTCCGGCGATCCCGGCGGCAGCCCCTTCTCCTCCCTCTTTTCCTTCCACCATTTCATCTTTCCCTCCACTCCATCCCATACCTAGCTCCAACCACTACCACCTCCACTTCCACTGCGGCGTTTTACTCTCCGGACGGCGGCTGACGTCACGGTGGAGTAAGGACGACCACGGCGGTACCGGTGGCGGCGTGGGGCGAGTCGGGTGGATGGCTTGAAGCTTGGAGGAGTTCAAGTAACCGATAGGGTGACGATTCCCATTGTGTTCTATGTTCAAATCATGATTCTTCCTCCTAAAGCATGTTTTAGATCTATGATTCCGGGGGGTAGAACAAGCATGTTTAGGAGCTCTTCTTGATAAATGGGGGATTTCTATGGATGTGGTTTCCTGATGGTTGGATTCGCCCCTTTTTCTCCTATATTTTGGGTGATTTTGGGGTTGAAAGGGGAGCCCTCGGGCTCATGACAGATCTGGTTCCTGGCGTTGAAAGATGTCGTGCATGGACGACGCCTTTTTGAAGGGCGTCGGGCCATCATGACGCCTTTTAGGAAGGAATCGTCTTACTAAGGCTCTGTCAGTTCGGGAATTCTGGGACTAAAAGACGTCATGGGTGGACGACGCGATTCAGAATAGCGTCGGGTAACCATGATGCCTTTTAAAGGCAGAAATCCCCTGGTTAATGGTTTCTGTAAATTCTGGATTTCTGTGTTGAATGGCGTCTGAGGATGTTGACGCCTTTTAAAAGGCGACCACTGGTGTCTGATAAAGTGTTAAATTGATCATTTAAGGGCAACCATATGCATCATACTCATGTTTTTATCTGCAAAATAGCATGAAATGATAGATAATTGTGTAACAAGTCCAACGGTACCAATTTCATCAAATTCTGACTTAAAAACATCGTCATTTCATGTGATCAAAGGAGTGTAGCGCATTTGCGGTTTTTCGACAAAACCGAGACGAAATGAATAAAAATTATGATATTTTTATGATAATGCGCTAAATTATATTTATTTGATGTGAACAGGACATGCCGATGATGCAGTGCAGTTGGAGGAGTTTTCGGAAATTTGGGGGAGGTCTAGTGTGCGGATTTCAACTAAAATAGGGGTAAAAATACAATTTGATTCCTTCCTTCGCTGGAGTTTCCTAAAACCCACTATTTCCCTCCGTCTCTCTGATTTCCTAAACACATCCCTTCCTTTATTTTAAAAATCCTCTCTCTCTTTCTCGTTTTAGAAAGTCGAATCCTATTTCTTTTCCAATTTCCTCTTCCTCTCCAGATCCAAATCCTGTCCCTTCTCCAAGTCTCCCACATATCCTCCTCCTTTTCCAACTCAAACCCGGCAGCCTCTCCTCCTTCTCCTCTCTATAAATCTCTCCTCTCCTCTTTCTCTTCCTTCATCACCCCGGTTCTCTCTCGTTTTTATTATGCCGCAGCCCTCTCCTTCTCCAACTCTCTCCATGAAGCTCTCTCTTCCTCTCCTTTCCTGCTCTCCTGCTCTCCTCCTCTCTTCCCAGCACTCTCTCCTCCTCTTTCTCCTTCGATTTTCTCTCCTCCTCCGTCTCTGTTCTCTCTCGGTTTCCCTCTTCCTCTCCCTCAGTTTTTTCTCTTATCTCCCACGGTCCTCTCTCCTCTCCGTCTCCTTCCACCAGCCGCCGGCTCCACAACTCTTCTCTCCCCGTTTTCTCCTCCTCTTCTTAACCTCCCCCTTGCTGTCTCTCTCTCTACCTCCCCTCCTACCCGGTACACCAGCACCATATAGTAGATCCTCCATTGCAATCCACAAGTTCCCCACGATTCCAGCGCATGCAAACAGCTCCTCCAGCAAACTCCACGCGGCGGTGCACCAGCAGCTTCTTCCAGCAGCAGCTCCACGCGCCGGCTGTGAGCATCCCGGCTCTCTCCTCCTGCATGCGGTGAAGCTTCCACCAACCAGAACCCGTTGAAGCCTGCACGAGCCTGCCAGGGTCCTCCTCGTCCACGCGCATGCACGTCGGCCTCTAGCAGTTTCACGGCCTCCTTCAGCTTCTCCACGCAGCAGCTATCGAAACCTGCATCACCCGAGCTCCACGGCAATCCAGCAACCCCACGCACCAACAGCTGCCAATCACTCCTCCTCCAGCTTCCCTCCTCGTGCCAGCACTTCCTCCTGCATCCCGGCTCCAGCGCATGCACCAATCGCCAGCTTCTAACATCCTTCAGCTCCTCCACGCGGCATAGCTTCTTCCAGCAGCACCCCACGCACATCCAGCGTCTTCCAGCAGCAGCTCCCGGCTCCTCCAGCGCATCCCAAGTCCTTCACTGCGCCTGAAGCTGTTGCAAGTTCACGTAACTCCAACTCTTGGTGAAGCCCTCCTCCACGTGCCGGGAAGCGCCCAGCCAGCATCCTGCTGCCCTTCCACCGCCCACACCAGCAGCTTCTTCCTATTCTTCCACGTACACCAGCCTTCTGCCGCTCAAGCCAGCTCCTTCCTCAAGCAAGGCCCAGCATCCCTCCACGCAGCTCCAACCTTCCTGCAACAGCAGCAGCTGTCCACAGCAAACAGCAGCAAGAGGTTCCAGCTACCGGTCCACTGCGCCATCCTTCACAGCAGCCTGGTCCATTGCGCCAGCACCCCACAGATTTCTATCCCTTTCTCCATTAGTTTAGAATTAATTTAATTGTTTAGGGAAAGTTAATTGTCATTTAATATTTTGATTATTTAGTTTAAGTTCATTAAACAATTAAAACTTTGTAGTTTGTTTCATAATTTTTAATTAATTCCTGTTTTGCACGTAGTTAAATTGCAATGTTTTCGTCACAAATTTTAGTTGTGTTTATTATTTTTCTCAATTGTGTTTGCATTTAATTTCTGAAAAAAAAAAAGAATTTTTTTAATTCAAGCAATTATGTTTTTAGGTTATATTAGTTAATTGTGTTTTGGTTTAATTAAGTAATTAGTTTATTTAAATTCTCATCTATTTTTAGACTAACTAAAGTCCAAAGTTTTCAAAGTTAAAATTCTAATTCCCTATGGATCGACTCAGACTCACCACTATTAATTTTTAAAATCTGATTTGAGTGAGCAGGATAAATTTAGATTGAACGTTTTCATGTGTTTAACGACGCACAATTCGAAACGATCAGTGTCGACGCCTTTTAGGCCAGATTCTGAGGCCAGTGTTTCATATAAACCAGTACATGGAGCTTGAATGGCGTCGGCCTTGGGCGACGCGATTCAAGACAGAGCCACACTAATTCATGCCAGTAAAATGTGTTCATACTGCTAGATAGTTGGTTAGTGCATGCCTTAGTGTACTCGGTGGAGATGGATTCTTCATGACCGGATGATATTACGTTATGTGTTATGCGATCGCGGACTTTTCACGTGACTGGATCGTATTGTGCTGGGTTTTGCGTTACTGTGGACCTGGAGTGACAGTTGTAGCACTTTATCACCCTGTGCTGGTGTGGGTGGAGCACAGCGCCGGTGGGGGCGTGGGCGGGGTGACGCCTAGTGAGAGGGGGTCGCCTGGTGAACCCCGGGGTCAGCTAGTACCGGTGTGGGCGTGGTACATTCGGAGTGTCAGTCATGCTGAGGGAAGGAGTAACCACCTGAGCCAGTTGGGCCGGAGTAGCTAGAGTGCTATCCGAGGGGTTACTGCTTGGTCTCAGCGGGTCGAGGTTTTCCCCACTGTTGTTTGTGTGGTTGGCGTGTTCTATCGAGACGGCGGTTGTAGGTTCCTTAGTCGTCTGGTTTAGAAATATGCATGTTTAATACATTTCGATTGCATGTGATTCCACGTTGAAAATTAGGAATTATACTTACCACTGTGCTTGTTACTTTACCGTCGGCTGTATTTTACACTTGTGGGTGTGTGCGTGGGCAGTGGGGATCGAAGGATCCCTACTGAGTGTTGTCTTTGAGACTCACCCCTGCGGTTTTCAGGTGAGGACTCCCAGCAGACCTAGCGAGGAGAGTGCGGCCGTGTGTTGAGCACCGTCAGCGGTTATTCCGGGGTATGCCCCGACGTAGTTGTTATTTTATTTCTGGCCTGTATGTTTAATTATTTCTTTTCTGTTGGAGTATGTAATTATTTGCTGTATCGAGTCGCATTGTAATAATTTTTAATTCCTGCACTTTCATTTCAATTCAATGCGATGTGAATGTTTAGCTTAGTTTATTATTTATTTCCCAGACTTAGATCCTGGTTTGGTTCCAAATTAATGATTCGGTACCCATTTAGTAATCGGATCCCCGATTATAGGGTGGCGGGTCGTTACAACTCCTCCCTAAACCCCCCCTTCTATAAGCACAAGATTGGGCACTGTGTACTTGCAACCAACTGACAATAAGTACGGAAAAGCAGCAACCATTTTGACCGGATCATAAAGAAAAAATAAAAGCTGGAAACTATGAAAAGGAGTACAAGCAGGCTCAGAAATTGTATCATTTCTTTTTGACTGAAAGACCAATCAAACAATAAGGCAGTTATAGAAGGAATCTCTGATGAGCCCCAAAAAAGAGAAAAACATAGCTACTGTCGAGCCACGTCATCCTCCTCGACGCCTTCCTGAGGAGCAGTCGCCTGTTCGCCCTAGGCTGCTTCGGCATCAGCCAGACCCTTGCTATACTCCATTTGGTAAGCAAAGTTGTGCTCTCGACGCATATCTTCTTCGCATATTCGTCCAGCTCCCGTTGGAATTCTCTGGAAGCTCTGTATGCGATGACTCCTGCAACGAAGCCTTCTTCATGGGCCGCGGCCACACGAGCGTCCATTTCTCGGCGCAAGGCATCCGTCTCCCATTAGAGTTTGGCCAAATCCTCGTCCGATCACCTCAATATGACCTCAACCTCTGACAGCTCCTTCTGTAAGGCCCTGGACCGACGGGCCTCCTCCAACAAACTCCTGCCTAAAGCCGCCGCATGGAAGACAATCTAGGATGCCAACGAAGAAGTCTTCGCACACAGCTCGTCATCGGATGGGTTCCAGGACTGGGAGTCTGCTGGCGGTTCGACAGAGAAAGAGTCTGGGAAAACATCCTGTCGCGCAGCTGCCGCCAGTTCCTCCCTGGCGATCGAGGTCGAGGCCTCTCCCCCAGGAGCTTCACCTTGAGCGACAGGGCGGCTAGGAGCCGCTCCTCGCTTCTTCCCGAGTGGAGAGCCTAGCCGCATAGAGCGAGCATGGATCTTCAGGCTTCTAAGTCCCATCAGATGAAATGCCTTCGCCTAAGCCTCTACCTCCGTGACCATTGCAGCCAGGATGCACCAAAGGGCGGGTACTCCTATTGGCCCCTTCCTCGAGCGATGGCCTCATTGTCGCTCGGGGATCGGAGAAACACACGTTTCCTCCGCGACTACCGTTGGCTCCTCAGGCTCCATGACTCAGGGATAGTCCGCCCTGGCCCCTGGCTCATCGCCGGCCGCCTCCCCTACAATAATAGAGAAGATCTATGTTCAGCAAGCAAGCAATTTGTCCGTCGACTGAGCGGCATGGGAAACACATCAGGTGTGAGGGACGTACCTGTTCGTTATTCGCCCTAGTGAAGACTTTCCAGCGGTCGGGGGCTCAGAGAATGTACATCTCCAATTGAGGGAGAATGCACGATCGCCTCCGAGGGGGATGTTGCCAATTCTTCCACTTTGGCCCCCTGGATTTTTGAGGAGGAGGATCAGACCTCCTCCACTGCTGTGGCATCTCGCCGATGGTGCCACCCTCCTCACTCTCTGTCTCTTCATCTTCACCTGTAGTCCCCGCAGAGGCTGACGCCAAATCATGTGAGGAGAGAGAGCTCATCCCCTCCGGGCTGCCTGCCTCGAGTTCCTCGAATGCGATTCTCCTCTACATTAGTTGGGCGAGGGGGAGTTCAGATTCAAGTGACCCCACGGTCCCTTCTACCTGTGGGACCGCCTGAGATGCTGCCAAGATAGCCGCAACTGTTAGTGTTTGGTGGCCTACAAGCCAATATGACTTTGTAATCTCGTTCATTTATTAATATATAATAGCATTATATTCATTATGTATAATTCATATTATTATCGTCTCATAATGAAGTCTGTGAATAAGTGCGACAATGATCAGATTATGATGAGATCATACCAGTGAGATTGATCACTTAAACACACATATTCTTAATCGTTCCTAGTCGGAAGATGTCCGAGAAGGACATTGGATATATGGTTAGACTAGTACAGATTACTCATGCTCATGCGATGAGGGTGATTGATCTCATAGTCACTTGTGTGAAGACACTAAGGCGAATCTGTAGGTGCTCATTGGAGAATGAGTTCACTGAACTGATCCGACTGAATCGCTGGATGGTATTGTAGCTCACTGTCAACCAGCTTGATTCTATTGTCGTAGTTGCGTAGATGGTCCTCGGACCTGAGACACCAAGGACACCTTGTCGGTGGATTTCTATACTTTGACCTTGGTTTATGAATCTCTAACCACGGGATTCTAAATAGCCAAGGATCGGGTACAGCGGAATACCGTCGAAGGGAATTAAGTGTCAATAAAGAATCATTCGCATTAGTACTTAGAGAGAGAATGCTCTAGGAAGGATGCGCAGAAGTCCCTGGCCAAGGCGGATGATAATATCGGGAAAAGGGTTTTCCGATATTATACGGGTGCATCTGATCCAAGTGAGTCAACCGGTTAGGGTTTGACAGTACACCATACCCTGAGTTGACTCGAGAGCATTGTACGAATGAAGGATTATATCCACGCGGTAACTATCGGCGGAAAGGTTTCAAGAGTGGGTTACTTAACCCCGATACCTTCCGGGTTCACGCGGTGTTGTTTGGCACCCAACGTGATCGGAGGCCCGATCAAATTTGATGTGCGACATTGATTCGATTGATCAATTAATTAATATGAGTAATTAATTGATTAATCAAGCCAATGTGGAGTCATTGGGATTATTGGGTCATTAACTGGACTGGTTATTGGGCCTAGAGTGTCACACACAATAGATTCTCAAGGCGATGGATAAATAAGTGGGTTTTATATAAACTGAGGGTTTTTATGAAAAACTGCGCAGTTGATTTAAAATATAACGAACGGGCTGAGCAGGCCAAGTTGCTGCTAACCCTAGCCACCCCCTCCTCTCTTCCTCTCTCTCTCTGGCGTCCCAGACAAATCCGGATCTTCGGATCTGCTCCGCTGCTTCTCCGACTCCCGTTCGACGGGAAATCGTCCACGCGTTGCGGCGATCGTTGCGGCGAATGGCGGAGACTTCTTGGGCTGCGAAGAACGAGGAACATGTGGATATCCGTCGCGAGGAGGTTGATCGTTCCTAATTGTGCGTCGTTAAACACTCATAAGAACGTTCAATCTAAATTTATTCGGCTCATTTAAATTCAATTTTGAAAATTAATAATGGTGAGTCCGAGTTGATCCACAGGGAATTAAGATTTTAATTTCGAAAACCTTACATTTTAATTATCTAAAAAAATTGGGAATTTGAATTGATTAATTAGCTACCTAATTAAATTAAACTAAGTTTACGAATTTAACTAAACTAATTTTTAAACGCAAAAATACAACTACATTTAAAATTGAGAAGAGAGAAATTAACAACATATTATAAAAATAACAAAACTTCTCTGTTAAACTAATTGAGTTTTATGCAACAACAAATAATTAAACACTAACAACTTAACTTAACTAAACTAAATTAAACTAAAGCAAAGTAAAACAAGTTGCAACATAACGGTGGAAGTAGGAAGGAGGCAAGTTTTGCTGGCAGCGTGGTTCTGTGGGAACGCTGGCATAGTGGACTGCCGGTATGCTTGCATGCGCTGCTGGAGACTTGGTGCACTGGACAACTGTTGGGAGTGCTGCGGCTGAGAGGAGGAGGCGCGTGGAGAGCTTGCTGGTTCAGCTTGCAGACGCGTGCATGCATGCATGGGCGGGTGCAGCACGTGGAGGAGCAGCTGGCCGGCAGGTTCAGGCTTCAACGGAGGACCAGCTCGGGTGCGTTGGTGGACGGCGTGCATGCATGCATGGGGCTTGCTGGAGTTTGGAGGATGCTGCTTCACCGGGCTGTGAACGCGTGGAACTGCTGGACGTATAGGCTTTGATGGAGCTGGACGTGCAGGTGCGGCGTGGGCTTCACCGCAGCGTGTGGAGGAGCTGGTTCAGGCGACGTGCACGAGCGACGGTCAACGTGCATGCATGCGCGCGTGCAGGCCCGTGGGTACTCGCAGGTGGTGCTTGCCTGGCTTCAGCCGGCTGCTGGTCGGCGGTGGAGAGAGATAAGAGAAGGAGAAAACCGGAGAGAAAGATGCTGGGACAGGTTGAGAAGAGGAAGAGAACGTGCAGGGAGAGGTGTGCTGGGAAACGGTGGCAAGGAGAGGAGGGAGAGAAAACCGAGGAGGGAGAGGAAGAAGGAGAGTGCATGGGAGAAAGAGAGGGGTATTGGAGAAGGAGAAGGACCTGTGAAAAAAACCGAGTGGGATAGAGAGAACTGTGGAGGGAGAGAAAGAGGGCTGCGAGAGAGAGAGAAGGGAAACCGGAGAAAGGGATTACGGCTGGGAGGAAGAGAGGGATGGCTGCATAAACAAAACCGAGAGAGAGAGAGGGTTGTAGAGGAGGAGAAAACGAGCGGGTGAAGGAGAGAGGTAGAGAGGGCCGCGGGGTTGAGAAAGAATAATGGAGAGAGGCTGCGGGCTGGGGTTCTCTAATATAGAGAGGAAGAGATGTAAGGAATCAACAAGAACGCAGCGGAAATAAAAATGATTCCATTGTATCGGTTGCTGGGGTCGTAAAACGGACATTAAAACTAAGCGGGAAGAACAGTTCTTCACCTTTGCGGGGTTTCGAATCTCCCGTGGATGATGCCGACTCGGTAATCGCGCACGCGCACGATCTCTAGAGGTATCCACACGAGTTCCCGCAGCAGACGCGATTTCCTCCTCGACTTGAGTGCTCCGACCAGATCTCAAATCCACCATGCGCGGAGAGAGACAGATCCACTCCAAGAGAGAGAGAAGGAGAGAGAGAATCTGGGGTAAAAATTGTCCAACCAACTTTTTACCACTCCCCCTTGGCCCTCCTTATATAGAAATAAGGATAAGCACAACAATTAATCCTCATGATTATCCAAGAGTTTGGCCTTAGATAATTCTCCATTAAATGTTCATGTTTATCCTGCAGCTTTTCAAAAAAAAGCCAGATAAGCATGAAATTTAACATCTCTCACCGTCTGACGAGAACTCTTATGTGTGTGACCCTCTAGGCCCATATATCAGTCCGGTTGCAGGCCCATTAAACTTATAACTGTTTCTTGAGTTTAATATTTATTAATTAACATTTAAACATCACATGTTAAATGATTAATTTAATAAACAAGTGAATTATCATCTAATGATCAAATCACTTGGCCTTCTGATCATGAACAGCACCAAACACTACCTCATGATCCCAGAAGATATAAGGGATACTTTTCCCTTCAATTGAACCTTTCCGTCTGCAGATGCCGCACAGATATAATCCTTCACTCATGCAATGTCCCGATAACGCAAGGGTATGGTTTATAGTCAAACCCTCTATTGCATTATCCAGATGGATTCCAGTACACAGTTAATATCTAGAAAGGCATCTCTTTCATTTGACCCTGGCCAGGGATTTATGTGTACACATCCATAGGACATTCTCTCTCCAGTCTTATACCAAGAGTGAGTGATCCCTTGTTGTTCACTCAATTACCTTCGCAAGCTTTCCACTGTATCTGAAAGACCGATTATGGTGGACTTAATGGTTAAAGTCCACGAGTCAGAGAATCAAGATACAATGGTCCACAAACAAGGTATCATTGGTGACTCAGGTCAAAGGACCAACTGTGCTACTGCAACGATAGAATTCCCTGGTTGACTAATAGGTATAATTACCATCTAGGAATTCTTATTTGGGTCTGTTCAGTGAACTCATTCTCTAATGAGCACCCACTTGTTTGTCTAAGTGTCAACACACGAGTGAATGTGAGATCGTTCACCCTCATCATATGAGCAGACATAACTTGTGTCGATCTTATCGGATATTTAATGTCCAACTCAAATATCCTATGATCGAGAACTATTTAAGACAATTGCCTTAGGATATTGATCTCACTATCATGATCTCATCATGATTCAATATCCCATACATTTGTCTATGGACCTTCATTACGATAGTCGTTTGCGAGAGCTATTAAATGAAGAAATAATTGCCTTTATTAATAATCTGAACTAGAATGTACAATGATTGGCTTTTAGGCCACCCAATTCTAACATTCTCCCACTTGGACTATAGCCAATCACCCATGTGTCTAAGTCCCATAGACTTAAGGTGACGTTCTAAATTGTTTTGAGACAATGGCTTAGTCAAGGGATCTGCTACATTATCTTCAGATGAGACTTTCTCAACTACTATATCTCCTCGGGCGATGATCTCACGAATCAGATGAAATCGTCTCAGAATGTGCTTTGACTTCTGATGTGATCTTGGCTCCTTCGCTTGAGCTATTGCCCCATTGTTGTCACACAATAATGGAACAGGATCTGAAATGCTTGGAACGACTCCAAGCGCCGAGATGAACTTCTTCATCCAAACCGCCTTCTTGGCCGCTTCAGCTGCAGCAATGTATTCTGCTTCGGTCGTCGAATCTGCAGTAGTTTCCTGTTTGGAACTCTTCCAACTTACTGCACCTCCATTTAACATGAACACAAATCCAGACATGGATTTGCTGTCATCCATATCCGACTAGAAACTCGAGTAAGTAAATCCTCGAAGTTCCAAGTTGTTTCCTCCATAAACGAGAAATAGATCCTTTGTCCTTCTCAAGTATCTAAGGATACATTTCACCGCCTTCCAGTGTTCCTCACCTGGATCAGCCTGATATCTACTGGTGACACTTAGTGGGTGTGCCACATCAAGCCTAGTACATAGCATTGCATACATGATAGATCCTATTGCCGAGGCATAAGGAACTCTATCCATGTATGCTCTCTCTTCAGGTGTCTTGGGAGACATTTCTTTAGAGAGATAAATTCCATTCCTCATAGGAACGAGGCCTCTCTTGGAATTTTCCATGCCAAACCTTTTGACTATGGTATCTATGTACATAGATTGGGACAAGCCAAGCATCCTTTTGGACCTATCTCTATAGATCCTTATTCCCAGAATATAGGATGCTTCTCCCAAATCTTTCTAGGAGAAGTTTTTGGATAACCAAGCCTTCACCGATGATAACATTCCTACATCATTCCCAATGAGTAGAATGTCATCAACGTAAAGTCAGAATGACGATGTTTTTAAGTTAGAATTTGACGAAATTGGTACCGTTGGACTTGGTACGCAATTATCTATCATTTCATGCTATTTTACAGATAAAAACATGAGTATGATGCATTTGATTGCCTTTAAATGATCAATTTAACACTTTATCAGAGGTCGGGTTCTTGCGCGGCTTGCGGTGTCGCACCGACGGAACCGATTGGTTGCGGATTCAAATCCGCACATTGTAAGACTTCGATTATCCGATAATCGATATTTGATATTTGGAACGGGAATAGATCGTTGGATTGATATTTTATTTTCTGCTGCGTTTTGCGATCCGGAGAAACGTGAGAACCCAACAGTGGTATCAGAGCCAGGTTCCACTGTTTCTCGTACCGTTTCGATCTCCAAAATTAATTTTTCCATGATTTAATTCCATACACGAATTCGTTTGATTGTTGGATTTGTGTTCATCTGATGAACACAATTAATTAGATTAATTTTAATCTTGCAAATCATATTATTTTTGGGTATTTTTCGGGGTTCTTCATGATATGAAGAACGGGGATTTTAGCGGCTTCATTTGGGCTCCCTAACGCTGGGATGGGGGTATGGAACCCAAGATCATCTGAGGTAATTCTCCGATCATCACTGGGCTTCTTGCCAATGCCGGAGAGGCCGATGAAAGGACCTCCATCTTCTTCTTCCTCTTCGTTTTTTGAAAAATCAGTTTTTAAAAACAAGGAAGAGGGACTCGGACCAGCTAGATTTAGGGGGCCGCCGGCGTGCCCACCGGCGTTGGGGGTCACTGGCGGGACCGGCAGGTGCCGACTGCCGGCAGCCGTTGCAAGCCCAGCCGCCACCCCCTTCCCTTCCACCAAGCACCAGGGTCGTTCATGGCTTTGGGTGTTGCAGGAAAAGTGGGGGGGGGGGGGGGGGGGGGAGGTGTCGGTTTGGGGGGCGGTTCGAGGCCGGTCCAACCTGCCCGCTCCAGTGCTGGACTGGGCGGCCAAGGGGTGGCATGGGCTCGAGCTTGGCTGGGTCTATGGCTCGAGCCAGATGCCTAATTGGCTGAACCATATGCCCTTCCCCTTTTTACCCTATTTAATCCCCAATTGCCCATTTAAAGTTCAATTAAAAATTGGTTTTTAGTTTTAAAATTCAAAATGTTTTGAAAGTTAAAATCATTATTCAATTTTAATTTACTTGGGCATTAATGATTTTGAATCATTATTTATTTAATAATTAGTGATTATTAGTTAAAGTTAATTATTAATTTAAATGTTAAATTGATAATTAATCTTTATCTAAATAATCTAAAAGTTAAATTAGTGATTAATAATTAATAGTTTAAGTGTTAAATTATTAATTATTAATTCTTCTAATTTCTAATTAATTAGTTATTAATTTAAGAGTTAAATTAATAATTAATTTAATAACTAATTTAAGTGTTAAATTAGTAGTCTTTAATTAATTAGTGTTAGTTATTAATTTAAGAGTTAAATTAATAATTAATTTAATAACTAATTTAAGTGTTAAATTAGTAGTCTTTAATTAATTAGTGTTAGTTATTAATTTAATAGTTAAATTAATGATAACATTAATTATCTAAGATAATAGTTAGATTAGTAATGGTTAGTTAATTAGAATTAATTGTTAATTTAAGTGTTAAGATTAATGATTAATTTTAAATTAACTAATCGAAGTGTTAGATAATAATTATTAATTAATTAGTGTTGATTAATAATTTAAGTATTAAATTAGTAATTAACATTAATTAACTAATCTAAGAGTTAGATTAGTAGTTGATTAATAATTAGAGTTAATTAATAATTTAAGTGTTAAATTAATAATTAACATTAATGGACTAATCTAAGAGTTAGATTAATAACTAATTATTAATAGTCTAATTGTTAGATTATTAATATTATTTAATCTAAATGTTAGATTGTTTGATTTATTAGAAATGTTCTAATTTGCTTGGAATATTACGGAATTATTAATTTGGAGTGTGTGTAGGTGTGATGTGTGTTTAATGCTTTTAAATTTTGATTTAATTGCATGTTAAATTAATTAAAAGAGTTCTAAATTCAAATGCCAATTTTGATTGGAACCTAGTTATTTTGAAAGTCAAAATTATCTATTTTTGAAAAACTCTTTTATTTTAGCCATGCGATGTGCTGAATCTTGTGTGGAATGTTTAAAACACACCGTGGTCATGAATATGCATATTTAATATTATTCATGTGATGAATGATGTGTTTGTGTGGATCGTGGATGAATGATGGATGTTTATTAAATTGTTAGTAAATAGAGATCTACGTATCTCTCCCTCTCTCATTCTCCGATGTACTTCTACCTCCCTCTCTCTTGTATTCACCATAAGTGACGCGGAACGTCGTCGAGGCAGTTGGTCGAAGGCGGGAGGGGCGACAGGAACACGGGCCTCATGCTCACGGCCTCTCGCCGGAACCTCTCTCAGGCGACCTCCGTGGAGGGACGGGCTCTCATCTCAAACTAGGAGGAGGGGAGAACACAATAATACAAAGCTTTCATTCATTCTAGCATGTCTACAAGGGATGAGATGACCCCTTTATATAGGGAAGGGCATCTCTTGGTCAAGACAAGAATGACCTCATTAAAAAAGAAATACCAAACATGTCCTAGGGGCAGAAAATGACAGAAATAGCCCTTAAGGCTAGACTAAAATAAAATGTATAACTAGACTCGATCCTAGATAAGGAGCTCGTCGCCAAACCACAAAGACGTCTACGTAGCACATGCTCGATGTCTGCTCTTCTGTTGTTCGGTGTCCCCACCAACTCTCCCGGGGTGCTGGGAACTCAACCCCGTCGAGTAAGGGTCTATGCCGCTATGGTAGCGCTCGAGCAGGTCTGGATCGAGGAGTTGTAAGTCCTCTCGGCTGATCCACGTGTCTTCGGATGGTGGCCGATCTCGCCAGCGGACAAGGAAGCGCTGATATTCACTGCTCCTGGTGGTGATTACCTGTTCATCCAGTATTCGCTCAATTTGCTCGCGCCGTGCAGGGAGTGGAGCTGGTGGACACTCCGTAGGGGGGTCGCTCTCAATGGATGGCAAAGGCCCAAATGGATCACTAGGAATTGTTGTGGGCTCCTTGTAAGCTACAAGGCCTGCCACGTTAAATGTGGGACTGATCCCATAGTCTGTCAGTAAGTCCACAACATAAGCATTCGACCCGATCCTTTTTAGGATCCAGAATAGGCCAGCACTGCGGGCTTGCAGCTTTTTAACGACCCCTGAAGGGAATCGTTCAAGCCGCATCCTGACCATGACAAGGTCACCCTCCTGAAATTTCTGCACTCGTCTGTGTGCATCAGCCAATCTTTTGTAGAGCTGGTTGCTCTCATCAATTTACTTGCTAATGTGCTTGTGTAGGTCCTGAATATGTTGGGCAAATGACTTAGCCGACTCGGAGATGCGAGCATTCAAGGGAAGGTGAATGAGATCCACAGGTTGGTTAGGCTTGTATCCATGCACGACTTCAAAAAGGCTCATCCCTGTGGTCCTATTGACTGAACTATTATAGGCGAACTCAGCTCAGGGCAAGATCGAATCCCATGTCCCTGTGTGCTCCCCTACTAAGTGTTAGTATTAGATGGTCTCAAAGCCAATCCGATACTGTGTACATATTCAGATTATTAATAAATGGCAATAATTCATTGTGTGTAATTAATTCGATCTGTGTTTATCGTATCACGATGAAGTCTATGAACATGTGCAATAGTCTTTGGATTATGATGAGATCATAATTACGGGACCGAAGACTTATAAACACATGTTCTTAATTGTTCCTAGTCATAGGATGTTTGAGATAGGACATCGAACATCCGGATAGACTAGTATAGGTTACTTCAGCTCATATGATGAGGGTGACTGATCCCATAAGTCACTTGTGTGGAGACACTATGCTGAACCTATAGGTGCTCATTGGTGAATGAGTTCACTGAACTGATCCGACTATGAATCGCTGGATGGTAATCACCTCACTGTTAACCAGCTCGATTCAATTGTCACGGTTGCGTGGATGATCCTTGGACCTGAGACTCCAAGGATACCTTGTTGGTAGGTTTCTGAGCTTTGACCTTGACAAACGAATCCCTAACCATGGGATATCAATAAGTTAAGCGATCGGGTTCAGGGAGATGCCCTCGAAGGTAATTGTGTGTTCAATACGGGATCATCCGCTCTCGGTTGTATGAGAGAGAATGTTCCGGGAATGATGCGCTTAAAGTCCCTGGCCAGGGCGGACTCTGTAATCGATAAGGAGTTATCGGATTCAGAATAGCAGCATCTGATTCAAGTGAATCGACCAAATAGGGTTTAACAGTAAACCATGCCCTAAGTCGATTCGGGAACATTGTACGGATGAAGGATTATATCCGCGCGCTAACCGATGACAGAAAGGTTCCAATAGAGGGTTGCGATAACCCCAGTGCCATCCAGGATCACGCGATGTTGCTTGGCATCCAACGTGATCGGCAGTCCGTCCGAATTTATTGTGGGACATTAAATTCGGCTGATTAATTGAATATAAGGATATTAATTAATACAGTGGGTCAGTAAAGGGTTACTGGACTTAATGGGCTATTAACTGGACTGGTATTTGGGCCTAGAGGGTCACACGCAAATGGTTTTCAAGTCGATGGATAATCCGACAGGATTTCGGATAAGTCTGGGTTTTTGTGAAAAACTGCAAACTGACTTTTTATAAAAGAACGGATTCTACGTCCGGGGCCAGCAACCCTGACCTAGCCGTCATTCGTTCTTCCCACTTTCTCTCTCCTCTGGGCGTGCCGTTCCCAACTGCTCCACTTCCCGTTCGACGGGGATTCTGGATCCGCATGTCGCGGCGGATCACGCGCAGTCAGACGGGATCTTCGAGCGCCGCAGCGAGCGAGGAAGCGAGGACGATCCATCGCGAGGAGAACCGCGTGGATACCGCTAGAGGTCGGGCATGTGCGCGACTTGCGGCATCGCTCCGACGGAACCGGAAAACGGACGCGGATTCGAATCCGCGCAAGGTAAATTCGGTTTACACCAGTTTAGTTTTAACGACCGAAACGGGACAGATCCGATCCCGAACTCCTTTATTCCGCTGCGTTTTTAGGATCGGATCCCGACACAGCGATGTCAACACTAAGCACCTCAAAAGGTTCCCTAGGCTTCTGTTGACCACCTCGGTTTGACCATCAGTTTGAGGGTGATAGGCAGTAGAAAACTTGAGTAGAGTGCCTACTCGGTGCCAAAGGGTCTTCCAAAAGTAGCTGGTAAATCTCACATCCTTATCTGAGACTATGGTCTTGGGAAGACTATGTAAATGGACAACCTCATCAAAGAAAAGACAAGCCACCCTAGATGCATCTGAAGTTTTGGAGCAAGGGATGAAGTGGGCCATTTTAGAGAACTGATCAACCACTACGAAGATGGAGTCATGCTTACGAGGGCTTCGTGGTAGTCCAAGCACAAAATCCATACTCACGTCCTGCCAATGACGATCAGAGACGGGAAGGGGAGTGTAGAGGCCAGTGTTCTGGCGCTTTTGCTTGGCAGTGGCGCAAGTACGGCACTGGGCCACCAAACGAGCTACATCGCGCTTTAGGCTTGGCCAATAGAATCGGCTTTCAACAGCCTCAATGGTTTTGTTTCGACCAAAGTGCCCACCTAGACCGCCTGCATGTACCTCCCAAATTAAAAATTCGCGAACGGAGGTGCGTGGTACGCAAAGCTGCTGACCTCTAAATAAGTATCCGTTCTGCAGGAGATACTTACTCGTACCCCTAGAGGATCTTGCTTCAAGCGTGGTATAGATCTCTCCAAAATCAGGACATCCTTCATACAATTCCTTGAGTTTATCAAACCCAGTTACCTCAACACTCATGATGGAAAGAAGGGATACTCGTCGACTGAGGGCATCTGCAACCCTATTCTCAACTCCCGCCTTGTGCTTCAGCACAAAAGTGTAGGCCTGCAAGAACTCTACCCATCGACCATGCCTGGGATTCAGCTTTTTTTGGGAGCTGAGGAAGCGGAGTGCCTCATGATCGGAGTACAAGACAAATTCCTGTGGCAACAAATAATGCCGCCAATAGCGAAGAGCCTGGACCACAGCATAGAACTCTTTATCATAAGTTGAATATTTCAGCTTAGCATCAGCTAGCTTCTCACTGAAATACGCCACAGGGTGCCCTTCTTGACTTAACACTCCTCCTATACCAACCCCAGAGGCGTCACAAGAGACCTCAAAGACTTTGGAGAAATTGGGGAGGCGAAGGATGGGGGCCTGAGTGATTCGATTCTTGACCTCTGCGAAGGCTTTGGAGGCAGCCTTCGTCCACCCAAATGGTTCCTTACGGATGCAATCCGTAATATGGGCCATCACAGTGCTGAATCCCCTAATGAATCGCCTATAGAAAGATGCTAGTCCGTGGAAACTGCGAACATCATGGATGCTCATAGGCTGGGGCCACTCAACAATCGCCTTGACCTTTTCAGGGTCAGCGGAAACTCTCCTATGTGATACTATGAAGCCTAAGAAGGTTACTTAATCAGTAAAAAATGCGCACTTCTTAGGATTTGCATACAAGCTCTCTTTTCTCAGCACTTCACAAACTTGACAGAGGTGGCCCAAGTGGTCCTTCTTGGTCCTACTGTAAATGAGAATGTCATCGAAATAGACAACAACAAAGGAGCCCATGAAGGGTCGGAGGTCCTGAGTCATCAGCCTCATGAAGGTGCTGAGGGCATTTGAGAGCCCAAAAGGCATGACGAGCCACTTGTAAAGACCATCCTTGGTCTTAAAAGCAGTCTTCCACTAATCCCCTGGCCGGATGCGGACCTGATGGTATCCACTCTTTAGGTCAATCTTGAAGAAAATGGTGGCTCCTGCCATCATATCAAGTATGTCGTCAAGTCGGGGAATGGGGAACCTATATTTCACAGTGATTCTATTGATGGCGCGGCTGTCAACACACATCCGCCAGGTGCCATCCTTTTTGGGGGTCTGGAGGGCTGGCACAACACAAGGGCTGGTGCTGATTTGCAAAAAACCCTTCCTAATGAGCTCCTCGACCTGCCTCTGTAGTTCTGCGTGCTCGGTGGGATTTAAGCGATAGTGAGGCAGATTGGGCAAGGTGGACCCAGGGATGAAATCAATAGCGTGTTGTATGTCACGCATGGGCGGCAGGTGATTCGGAAGATCCTCGGGAAAGACATCGTGATACCTGCTCAAGACAGTTTCCACTTTCTGAACTTGTAGAGTGGAGTAACCTTCAGATGGATTACTCATGACGACAGCCCAAACTGGGGCTCCCTCGGCAACCTTGCCCTCAAATGCACTTGCTTTGATTATATGAAGGGATATCCTCGCTTTTGACTTTATGGCTAGTTCTAGGTTGGGTGGGTTGGATGGGGAAGGAATGAGTGGGGAGGGGTTAGGTGAAGGTGTGGAAGGTGAGTTTTCCCGAGATGGGATCTCCCCCTTGGCGGGGTTCTTAGGTGGGGAGGGATGCAAGAGAATCTTCCTGCCATTGTATTTGAAGACACAAATGTTGGCCTTGCCAAGTAGGGTAGCATCCTCATCATAGATCCATGGCCTACCCAAGATGATGCTTCCTGCTTCCATGGGAAGGACGTCACACCAAATCGGCTTCTGATAGGATTGAAACTTAAGGGGTACCAGGCAGCGGGTCCTGATGGGTAATGATGAGGCACTAATCCACGAGACTTGATATGGCTCAGGGTGAGTCTCAGGATCCAAGCCTAAACGAGAGACACAATCAGTGGAAATTGCGTTGATACAACTTCCACTATCAATTATGATCTTGCATGGCTGGTTGGCTATCCTAGTGTAGGTGTGGAAGATGGAGGTTCGACGCCAGTCCTCCTCTTTGGTCTGTGTGAGGATGCATCTCACCACACCAAGCCTAGTGTCCTCGTGTGAGTCCACAATGCCCTTGATATTGGCGTACCCCCTATGCACACACCCTAGGGTGGCACCATTCTCCTCAAATTCCTCAGCTAAGGTTGGGTCAGGTATGTAGTTCTCCTCTTCTTCATGAGTGGAGGGCTCAATTAGTAGGGCCCTGGTGGGACACTGACTGGCATAGTGGCCAACCCCATGACACCAAAAGCAGTGATTATGAGAGCTCCCTGCCTGTTGGCTATCTATGCTAGCTAATCCGGTCCCTCTATCATCTCTCCTCTCAGCCCGTGGGATGGTGGAAGTCTGAGCCGGGGTAGTTGGAGGTAGGGGTGAGGGAGGGCTTGGGGTGGTGGCAGTAGGGACCCTTGCAGAAGTGACGGGAGTAGTTCTGGACCGCTCGGGGAAATGCATGGGATGATTAGTAGCCCCTCGGGAGTCAGGTTGCCGGAAGATGGGGGGCCAAGTGGGCTTCTGAAACCGTTCCACATCTAAGGCGATCTGATAGGCATGTTCTAGTGTGATCACCTCACGTAGGAATAGCTCACGTTGGATGCTCTCATGCAACCCTGCCCGAAACCTCGATAAGGTGACCCTACTATCTTCACTAACGCCACACCTAAGACAATAGTCATCAAATTCGGCTATGTACTCAGACACTATCTGGCCGTCTTGAGTCAACCTCTGCCATTGGTCTAGGAGGCGCTGCTAATAAGATGGAGGTACATATTTCTCCCGCAATTTCTCTCTCATCTCCTCCCATGTGGAGATAGGTCTCAGCCGCCTTGCAGCATGAAGATGCTCCACGTTGAGCCAGTAGGTTTTGGCTCGACCCACAAGCCTCATAGAAGCAAGGCTCACCTTCCTCTCTTCACTCATGGTATACCAAGTAAAGTACTGGCTCATCCCCGCCTCCCAGTCAAGATAGGCCTTGGGGTCTAGGGTACCATCAAAAGTCGGAGCATCTACCCTCACACTTCGGAGGATGTGATCATCAATGTCGGGGTGATCCCTAGGCCATCTATCAAACGGTCCACGCTCTCGGCCACGCTTATAGGCATTCCTAACCCATGGTGGGTTGGGGATATCATGTTCACCTCTCTCACCCATGCCTCTATACCCATGTAGAACCCTCTCAAAGCGCCCGGGGTCTCGCTCACGGTAAGGCTCATCCCCTCGAACCCTGTAAGGGTTAGGAACCCGTTCATATTCATCAAAATAATAACGGGGGCCTCTTGCAAAGGGTGCACGGTCCATCCTATAGCCGTAGGCCTCCCCTCGTACCCGTGGTGGGTCGGGGAATGGGTCATATTCGTCATAGTCACCATAGCCTCAGGGAACTCTATCGCATGGTACATGATTTTGTCCATGGCCATGGACACCCATCCCATCCCGACATAGGTCGGGATTTCGTTCTTGGGCTAACCCGTCGTCAAACTCTACTCTCCTGCGCGGCGCTCGCTCCGGAGGCGCGCGATTGGGCTCGTGGTCAAGGACATCCTCCTGACCCTGGGGTGGGTTGGGGCCCTAACTGGCTCTCCTTGGTGGTTATTGATAAAGTGTTAAATTGATCATTTAAGGGCAACCATTTGCATCATACTCATGTTTTTATCTGCAAAATAGCATGAAATGATAGATAATTGTGTAACAAGTCCAACGGTACCAATTTCATCAAATTCTGACTTAAAAATATCGTCATTTCATGTGATCAAAGGAGTGTAGCGCATTTGCGATTTTTCGATAAAACCGAGTCGAAATGAATAAATATGATGATATTTTTATGATAATGCGCTAAATTATATTTATTTGATGTGAACAGGACATGCCGATGATGCAGTGCAGCTGGTGGAGTTTCCGGAAATTTGGGAGTGGTCCGGTGTGCGGATTTCAACTAAAATAGGGGTAAAAATACAAATTGACTCCTTCTTTCACTGGAGTTTCCCAAAACCCACTATTTCCCTCCGTCTCTCCGATTTCCTAAACACATCCCTTCCTTTATTTTAAAAAACTCTCTCTCTCTTCTCGTTTTAGAAAGTCGAATCCTATTTCTTTTCTAATTTCCTTTTCCAAATCCTATCCCTTCTCCAAGTCTCCCACATATCCTCCTCCTTTTCCAACTCAAACCCAGCAGCCTCTCCTCCTCCTCCTCTCTATAAATTCCCACAACTTCCTCTCTCCTGGGGGCTCCCTCTCTATTTCCCGTTTTTCTCCGTAGCTTCCCGTAACCTTCTTCCCGCAGATTTCCTCTCCCTCTCTCGGTTTTCCACGGTTCTCTCCTCCGTAGCCTTTCTCTCCCGCAACCCTCTCCCTCTCCAACTCTCTTTCACGTTTTCTCTCTTTCTCTCCCGTCTTCTCTCTCGTCCTCCCTCTCTGTTTTCTCTGGGTTATCTTTCTCTCTCTCTGTTCTCTCTTTCTCGGTCTCCCCTCTCTCTTCCCTGCTCGTCCAGCATCCTCGCAGCAGTGCGTGCAGCATCCTCGCGGCAGCACTCCAAGCAGCGTCAAGCTCCACGGCAAGCATCCTCCTGCATGTGGCGAGAACCCTCCTCCATGCGCCAAGCAGCAGCACCAACCAGCAGTCTCTCCTGCAAGTTGAAGCTTCCAAGCTCCCATGCGCATGCTGTCAAGCTCTCCAACGCTTGGTGAAGCCCTCCTCCACGTGCCGGGAAGCGCCCAGCCAGCATCCTGCTGCCCTTCCACCGAACTTCCAGCAGCTGTCCACGCAAGTCCCAGCAATCCAGTGGCAGCTCCTCCCCGCAAAAACGTGCAGCGTCAACCCTCCACGCAGCAGCCCTGCAGCTCCATCCACGTGCTGCAGCTACCACCAGCACCAAGCTGCTCGTCCAGCACACGGCCTGCATCAGCCACGGGGAAGCCCTCCAACTCCTCCCAGCAGCTGCTCGTCCAGCACACGGCTTGCATCAGCCACGCTACCACCAGTCAGCAGCAGACCGCATCCCAGCAGCAGCTTCTTCCAAGCACTCCAGCAGCCGTGAACCAGCCTTCCACGCTGCACCAGCTAGCCCTTCACGTTCAGCTGCGGCAAGCCTTCCTGCACCTCCACGTGGTGAAGCCTCCACAGCCAACAGCAGCCACGTATCAGCAGCTTCACGGATGTGGTGAAGCCCTTCCCCACGCTCCCATGAGCAGCACCACGCAGCAGCAAACGAATCAGCACCTCACGCTGCCAAGCTTCTCCAAGTGAAGCAGCAGCTGTCCACAGCAAGCAGCCTACCCCCTTCCTCTCCATCCACCAGCTGCTGTCTCTCCAGCAATCCTCCACGCAGCAGCCGGCAACTGTCTATCCAGCAGCACCACGTAGCCAGCAGCAAGAGTTTCCAGCTGCCGGTCCACTGCACCAGAGGTTCCAATTGGTCCACTGCGCCAGAACCAGCAGTTGGTCCATTGCGCCAGCAGCCCACTTATCCCTATTTTAATCTATTTTCTTTCTCTTCCCCCATTAGTTTAGAATTAGTTTAATTGTTTAGGGATAATTAATTGATATTTTGATTATTTAGTTTAATTTTATTGAACAATTAAATTCTGTAATTTATTTCATAATTTCTAGTTAATTCATGTTTTTCATGTTGTTAAATTTTAATGTCTTTGTCATAGATTTTAATTGTACTTATTTTTTTTAGAGTTTGTGTTTAATTTCTGAAAAGAAAAGCAAGAAAAAGATTTGTTTAATTTAAATGATTATAATTTTAGGTAACATTAGTTAGTTTAATTCAAGTTTAAGTAAGTAATTAGTTTCCTTAAATTCCCACTTATTTTTAGATTAACTAAAGTCCAAAGTTTTCAAAATTAGAATCTTAATTCCCTGTGGATCGACTCGGACTCACCACTATTAAATTTCCAAATTTTGATTTGAGTGAGCCGGATAAATTTAGATTGAACGTTTTCATGTGTTTAACGACGCACAATTCGAAACGATCAGTTATCTAGGTGATCACGCAATCCTGCATGTTCCTCCGCCTCTTGGGGTCTTTCTAGAGGATTCTCTAGATCTGAGATGCGGGACGGGACGAGTGCTCTCTACGGGTTGACATGCAAGGCTTGATAGATTAGCAAGGTGCGGAGATCCTAGACTTGTAGCAAGCAAATTAGATGCACGATTGACGTCCTCACTCAGTGAACAAGAAGCTCAAGACGTGAACTCGTAGTGGTGAAGGGTGTTGAGCACCCGCGGCGTCAGCCCACTAAGTGCGTGGGACGAATCGAGGTAGCTGTGGAGCTATCGACAGATGTAAGGCTTGTCCACACTTGGCGTGCCGACCTTGCGCTAATTGGAGCGCTGGGTTTCGCAGACACTCTCTCACCGCCACAACAATAATCACTCAGTGTGGTGGAATGCTCTCTCACTCCGGCGCTACGCAATTGATGCAAATACTGAACGAACAGATAATATTGGAGCAGAGTTCAGCACTTAGCTAGCCGGCCTGCAAGACCGACTCCGACTGGAGACGAGGGCGAGCGGGGATGCGCAGAATACCCCCGCAGTGACGGTGTCGCTTCAGTATCTATGTACGACCGCTTTACACCTCACACAGGAGGGGAAATAAATAATAATTTACATGATATAATCCTATTCCCCATGCAAGAGGACAAATCAGCCATAAATCTCCATGCAAGGATAATAATCTATGTAAAATATTATGCAGATCTCTCCAAATGATGGCCACATCAAATCTCCTCAAAAGCTCACGTCAAAGTGTCCCAGGCATTCAAAATCCCACCAAGACCTCCTCTGCTGTAGAATACCTGCCACGGTCTCTTATGCATGCGCCTTGTGCTGCAGATTTGGCCTGTGAGATGGTAGGACCTAGAACTTGGTGTGACTGATGGGGGGGTACATGACACGCATGCAGGGGCCTGGGCGTTGGGCGGCAGCAGACTTGGCGTGCGATAGGAAAAGAGCCCGTCCCTTTTGGGCGCTCGGGCGGGGGCTCTCTAAACGGGCTCGTGGGAATCGATTGCTCATCTTCGTGGACCACACCGAGGGGCCCGCTGGGGTATGTGGCGGGCGTGCGAATGGCATGGGCGACGATGTTGTTGTGCCTTCTTCTTCCTCTCAGCGGCAACAGTAGGTGGCTCGAGGGGGAAGCGCGGACGTCGAGGGGCGGCGCTTAGGATCCTGGTCGGTAGCGAGCTAGGCGGTGCGAGGACTGGCCGGTGGATTTGTAGTGGGGTTTCTGGGATCGTGCTGACGCCGCCGCCGTCGGCAAGTCTTGTCCACGCCGCTCTTCGTCCTCTTCGACCCCGTGCTGGTGCCGACGCTCCTTGTCGTTGGGTTGGCCGTCGGATAGCGGCGGGGTGCTGCGGCGGCGGGAGCCCCAGCTCGTTCCAGTCCACGCACAGGATGGGGGGGGCCTGGTGCTGCTGGTGCTAGACAAGGCAACACATGGATGGAAGGGGGAGGATAATGGAGGAGAGAGAAAAGGTGGGGGGAGTGGCTCGCGGGCTGCTTGCGATGGCCACATCGGGTGGGCGGTTGTTGCCACTACTAGTTGTGGGTGGCGGTGGGAGGGGTAGGGAGAAGGAGATGGTGAAGAGACGCTGGAGAGAGGGAGACTGGGAGAAGGAGATAGTGAAGAGGGAGAAAAGGTGGTGGGGTGAGTAGGAGGGCTTCCCTGCGGTCACACGTCTGAAACGGTGGATAGGCGGTGCTGAGCGGGCCACTACAGAGCCTCCCGACGCTGGCGGGTGGCTGGAGGTGGCCACTGGTGTGGGGTTTGTTGGGATCACTGTGTCGGGATCCGATCCTAAAACGCAGCGGAATATAATTTTTAGGATCGGATCTGTCCCGTTTCGGTCGTTAATATTAAACCGGTGTAAATCGAATTTACCTTGCGCGGATTCGAATCCGCGTCCGTTTTCCGGTTCCGTCGGAGCGATGCCGCAAGTCGTGCAGATGCCCGACCTCTAGCGGTATCCACGCGGTTCTCCTCACGATGGATTGTCCTCGCTTCCTCGCTCGCTGCGGCGTTCGAAGATCCCATCTGACTGCGCGTAATCCGCCGTGACATGCGGATTCGGAATCCCCGTCGAACGGAAGGTGGAGCAGTTGGGAACCGCACGCCCAGAAGAGAGAGAAAGTGGGGAAGAACGAATGACGGCTAGGTCAGGGTTGCTGGCCCCGGACGTAGAATCCGTTCTTTTATAAGAAGTCAGTTTGCGGTTTTTCATAAAAACCTAGACTTATCCGAAATCCTGTCGGATTATCCATTGACTTGAAAACCATTTGCGTGTGACCCTCTAGGCCCAAATACTAGTCCAGTTAATAGCCCATTAAGTCTAGTAACCCTTTACTGACCCACTGAATTAATTAATATCCTTATATTCAATTAATCAGCCGAATTTAATGTCCCACAATAAATTCGGACGGACTGCCGATCACGTTGGATGCCAAGCAACATCGCGTGATCCTGGATGGTACTGGGGTTATCGCAACCCTCTATTGGAACCTTTCTGTCATCGGTTAGCGCGCGGATATAATCCTTCATCCGTGCAATGTTCTCGAATCGACCTAGGGCATGGTTTACTGTTAAACCCTATTTGGTCGATTCACTTGAATCAGATGCCGCTAATCTGAATCCGATAACTCCTTATCGATTACAGAGTCCGCCCTGGCCAGGGACTTTAAGCGCATCATTCATGGAACATTCTTTCTCAAACTATCGAGAGCGGATGATCCCATATTGAACACACAATTACCTTCGAGGGCATTTCTCTGAACCCGATCGCTTGACTTATTGATAACCCATGGTTAGGGATTCGTTCGTCAAGGTCAAAGCTCAGAAACCTACCAACAAGATATCTTTGGAGTCTCAGGTCCAAGGATCATCCACGCAACCGTGACAAATGAATCGAGCTGGTTAACAGTGAGGTGATTACCATCTAGCGATTCAAAGTCGGATCAGTTCAGTGAACTCATTCACCAATGAGCACCTATAGGTTCAGCATAGTGTCTCCACACAAGTGACTTATGGGATCAGTCACCCTCATCATATGAGCTGAAGTAACCTATACTAGTCTATCCGGATGTTCGATGTCCTATCTCAAATATCCTATGACTAGGAACAATTAAGAACATGTGTTTATAAGTCTTCAGTCCCGTAATTATGATCTCATCACAATCCGAAGACTGTTGCACATGTTCATGGACTTCATCGTGATACGAAAAACACAGATCGAATTAATTACACACAATGAATTATTGCCATTTATTAATAATCTGAATAAGTACATAGTATCAGATTGGCTTTGAGACCATCTAATACTAACAATCTCCCACTTGGACTAAAGCCAATCACTTTTATACAGAATACCCATATTCTCTAAGTGACGTTCAAAAACATTTTTAGACAATGGCTTTGTAAGTGGATCTACTATGTTGTCGGCTGAGGGAACTCTTTCCACCACGACATCTCCTCGAGCTACAATCTCTCTGATCAAATGAAAGCACCGCAGAATGTGCTTCGACTTCTGATGAGACCTCGGCTCTTTCGCTTGAGCAATCGCCCCATTGTTGTCACACAGCAGTGGGACGGGACCAGATATGCTTTCCACCACACCAAGATCGCCGATGAATTTCTTCATCCATACAGCTTCCTTGGCGGCTTCAGCAGCAGCAATATACTCGGCTTCCGTTGTCGAATCAGCAATGGTTTCCTGCTTGGAACTTTTCCAGCTCACTGCTCCCCCGTTGAGTGTGAAAATAAAACCTTATGTTAAATGATTAATTTAATAAACAAGTAAATTATCATCCGATGATTAATTCACTTGGCCTTCCGATCATGAACAGCACCAAACACTACCTCATGATCCCAGAAGATATAAGGGATACTGTTCCCTTTTAATTGAACCTTTCCGTCTGCAGATACCGCACATATATAATCCTTCACTCATGCAATGTCCCGATAACGCAAGGGTATGGTTTTATAGTCAAACCCTCTATCGCATTATCCAGATGGATTCTAGTACACAGTTAATATCTAGAAAGACATCTCTTTCATTTGACCATGGCCAGGGATTTCTGTGTACACATCCATAGGACATTCTCTCTCCAGTCTTATACCAAGAGTGAGTGATCCCTTGTTGTTCACTCAATTACCTTCGCAAGCTTTCCACTGTATCTGAAAGACCGATTATGGTGGACTTAATGGTTAAAGTTCACGAGTCAGAGAATCAAGATACAATGGTCCACAAACAAGGTTTCGTTGGTGACTCAGGTCAAAGGACCAACTGTGCTACTGCAACGATTGAATTCCCTGGTTGACTAATAGGTATAATTACCATCCAGGAATTCTTATTTGGGTATGTTTAGTGAACTCATTCTCTAATGAGCACCTACTTGTTTGTCTTAGTGTCACCACACGAGTGAATGTGAGATCATTCACCCTCATCATAGGAGAAGACATAACTTGTGTCGATCTTTTCGGATATTTAATGTCCAACTCAAATATCCTATGATTGAGAACTATTTAAGACAATTGCCTTATGATATTGATCTCACTATCATGATCTCATCATGATTCAATATCCCATACATTTGTCTATGGACCTTCATTACGATAGTCGTTTGCGAGAACTATTAAATGAAGAAATAATTGCCTTTATTAATAATCTGAACTAGAATGTACAATGATTGGCTTTGAGGCCACCCAATTCTAACATTCTCCCACTTGGACTATAGCCAATCACCCATGTGTCTAAGTCCCATAGACTTAAGGTGACGTTCTAAATTGTTTTGAGACAATGGCTTAGTCAAGGGATCTGCTACATTATCTTCAGATGAGACTTTCTCAACTACTATATCTCCTCGGGCGATGATCTCACGAATCAGATGAAATCGTCTCAGAATGTGCTTTGACTTCTGATGTGATCTTGGCTCCTTCGCTTGAGCTATTGCCCCATTGTTGTCACACAATAATGGAACATGATCTGAAATGCTTGGAACTACTCCAAGCGCCGAGATGAACTTCTTCATCCAAACCGCCTCCTTGGCCGCTTCAGCTGCAGCAATGTATTCTGGTTCGGTCGTCGAATCTGCAGTTGTTTCTTGTTTGGAACTCTTCCAACTTACTGCACCTCCATTTAACATGAACACAAATCCAGACATGGATTTGCTGTCATCCATATCCGACTGGAAACTCGAGTCAGTAAATCCTCGAAGTTCCAAGTCGTTTCCTCCATAAACGAGAAATAGATTCTTAGTCCTTCTCAAGTATCTAAGGATACATTTCACCGCCTTCCAGTGTTCCTCACCTGGATCAGCCTGATATCTACTAGTGACACTTAATGGGTGCGCCACATCAAGCCTAGTACATAGCATTGCATACATGATAGATCCTATTGCCGAGGCATAAGGAACTCTATCCATGTATGCTCTCTCTTCAGGTGTCTTGGGAGACATATCTTTAGAGAGATAAATTGCATGCCTCATAGGAACGAGGCATCTCTTGGAATTTTCCATGCCAAACCTTTTGACTATGGTATCTATGTATATAGATTGGGACAAGCCAAGCATCCTTTTGGACCTATCTCGATAGATCCTTATTCCCAGAATATAGGATGCTTCTCCCAAATCTTTTATGGAGAAGTTTTTGGATAACCAAGCCTTTACCGATGATAACATTCCTACATCATTCCCAATGAGTAGAATGTCATCAACGTAAAGTACCAAAAAGGTAACTGCGCTCCCACTAGCCTTTTTGTATACACAAGGTTCATCTTCATTCTTAATGAAGTCATAAGATTTGATTGCTTCATCAAATCTTAAGTTCCAAGTTCGGGATGCTTGCTTTAATCCATAGATGGATCTTTGCAGCTTGCATACCTTACTTGAATGTTCTTTGGAAGTGAATCCTTCAGGTTGTATCATATACATCTCTTCTTGAAGGTTCCCGTTAAGGAATGTTGTTTTCACATCCATTTGCCATATTTCATAATCATAGAAAGCAGCGATAGTAAGAAGTATTCTGATTGAGTTAATCATGGCAACTAGAGAAAAGGTTTCGTCATAGTCAACACCTTGCCTTTGACGATATCCTTTTGCTACAAGCCTTGCCTTGTATGTGTCAATTTGTCCATCTGCCCCGATCTTTCTTTTAAAGATCCATTTACTGCCAATAGGTACTATACCTTCTGGCAGATCAACCAAGTTCCAAACTTGGTTGGCATACATGGACTCAATTTCAAAATCCATTGCCTCTTGCCATTTTTCTGATTCATGACTATTTATGGCTTCTAGGTAGGTTTGAGGATCATCATCCTCATTTAAGTGCACTTTTGGTTTGCCTTCATCGATATGTCCAACATATCTTTCAGGCTGCTTAGGCACTCTACCTGATCTGCGAACCTTTTGTGTATCATCTTGAACAAGTCCTTGAGTCAATGGTTCAGTAGATGAACCAGTGTTGATTTGTGAGTCTAGAATTTCTTCTAGTTCTATCTTGCTCCCACTGTCTTCTTTTGAAAGATATTCTTTCTCTAGGAAGACATCTCTTTTTGCGACAAACACCCTTTGATCGCTGGGCTGATAGAAGTAATATCCAAAAGTCTCTTTTGGATATTCCACAAATCTACATTTCTCTGTCTTGGAATCCAGTTTGTCTGGATCATGTCTTTTGACATGCGCATGACAACCCCAGACTCTAACATGCTTAAAGTCTGGTTTCTTTCCTTTCCATATCTCATATGGAGTGGAAGGTACTGACTTACTGGGAACTTTGTTCAATAGATATGCAGTAGTCAACAGTGCATATCCCCATAAAGAGATTGGAAGTATGGCATAACTCATCATGGATCGTACCATATCTAATAGAGTACGATTTCTCTTTTCCGATACACCATTTAACTGAGGTGTATAGGGAGGAGTCCACTGAGACAAAATACCATTATCCTTAAGATATTATGTGAATTCTATACTTAAGTATTCACCCCCTCGATCTGATCGAAGAGTTTTAATACTCTTTCCAGTCTGGTTCTCAACTTCGTTTTTAAACTCTTTAAATTTCTCAAAAACTTCTGACTTATATTTCATTAAATATATGTAGCCATATCTTGAGAAATCATCTGTAAATGAAACAAAGTATGAGTAACCACCCATAGCATGAGTGGACATTGGACCACATACAACACTATGTATTAGTTCCAATAAGTCCTTAGCTCTTTCTCCATGTCCTGAGAATGGAGCTTTGGTCATCTTTCCCATGAGACAAGCTTCACATGTTGCAAATGATTCATAATCAAATGGATCAAGATATCCATTCTTTTGCAACCTTATGATCATGTTCTCATTTATATGACATAGCCTACAATGCCATAGGTACGATTTATTCACATCCTTATCTAAGCGTTCAAGAGAATTATTTACCAGACAAACATCATATGAAATATCAAGTAAATATAATCCATTAAATAAATACCCGGAAGCAAACAATTTGTCTCCTTGATAAATTGAACAACCTTTATTCTCTAGCTTCATAGAATATCCTTGTCTATCTAAACATGAAATAGATATGATATTCCTAATAATGGTTGGAACATAATAACAATCTATCAGTTCCAAATAGTCTCCTGACGGCATCTGAAGTCTTGCTGTCCCCACAGCTAACGCAATAACTTTTGCTCCATTCCCGAGCCTCAGATCTACGTCTCCGCGGTTCAATCTTCTTTTACTTGTTAACACCTGCAAGTTATTGCAGATATGAGAAACACATCCTGTATCTAATACCCAGGATGTTGATTCTCTATAAGACAAGTTAAGATCGATCATGAGAATACCTGAAGCTTAACCAAGCTTCTCCTTTGCTTTTTCTGCAAGATAAATCTTGCAGTTTCTCTTCCAATGACCTTCTTTATGGCAGTGGAAACACTGACCTTTATCATTGACTTTAGCTTTGTCCTTTTGTGCTGTCGGTTTGCTTTTCACTAGCTTCTTAGGCTTAGCTTTTCTTAAAGGTCTGTCCAGCTTTTCTTTTCTTGTTAGTCTTACCAACAAGCATTACATTTGGCTTATCTTTCTGGATAGTACCTTCTGCTGTCTTCAACATGTTGAGCAGCTCAGCTAGTGAAACTTCAATTTTGTTCATATTGAAGTTGATAATGAATTGTGAAAATGAATCTGGAAGGGACTGTAGGATTAAGTCAATGCTCAGGTCATTGTTCATAACAAAGCCGAGTACAGCAAGCCTCTCAATCCATTCTATCATCTTGAGCACATGAGTTTGCACATATGTGCCCTCGCTCATTCTGGTCCTGAACAATTTCTTTGATATCTCATATCTTTATGTTCTGGATTGTTCACCAAACAACTCTTGTAGGTGATTCAGAATGGTCTTAGGTTCCATGTTATCATGCTGTCGCTGCAGTTCATTGTTCATTGAACCGAGCATATAACACTGGACCTTGACAGAGTCCTCGTTCCAATTTTCATACATCATTAATTCATCTTCGTTAGCATTATCACCGGGTTGCACTGGATCTGGTTGATCCAGGACATAGGCTAGCTTTTCACACCTGAGGACAATCTTCAAGTTGCGTAACCAGTCAATGTAATTTGGTCCCGTGAGTTTATTTGCATCAAGTATGCAACGGAGGGGGTTAGGTGACGACATAGCGACCTACATGGAAATATATAAAATGAGCAGATAGTTCTTAAAATCAGATTTAGGACTTTTAATCTAGATTTATGCTCCCACTATTTTTCGGCGATATGTATGACCCTCTAAGATACAGAACGGGAGATTCCGGTGATCTCCTAGTGGGGATCAGAATCTTTCGGGCAACATGCATGTGACCTTGTGGTAGCACAACAAATCACATCAAGTCCCTTAGGCAGTCAACTCTTGACAGTTGCAACGTTTTGCAATATCCGATCGATTTAACCCCTGAATCAGAATGACCTTGTGGTAGCACAACAAATCAATTTGATTCAGTTAAGTTTATCCATCATTACTTAGATGACATGAATTCATAGTGCAATCCTTGTGGTAGCACAACAAAACTACACTATTTGTCCATTCATCTTAGTGACATCACATATTGTAGACCTAGTTTAATTTCTAAATCAAATAGACCTTGTGGTAGCATAACAAATCCGTTTGAGATAAGAATTATCCTAAGATCTATAATGATGGTGGGTTATGTTGATTATTCTGAATATCTCACGTTTACAACTTAAGTTTTAAAAGAGGGTTTTTGATTTTGATTTGTAAAAATCGTGCTATCAATAGTATTTCGATTTGAAGTATCAATATACTTAATAGAAATATATATATGATAGCAAGATCCGCAAACATTACATATATGCAGAAAAATTAAATGGGGATGATCATGGACTGCTAAAGCTACTATGGATTCATCGGAGCCAAACGATGATCCATAATAGGATCCTAATGTGAAAACAGCAACACTGGTTCCATTTGATGCGAGTCCTCCCTCCAGAGGTGTCTTCAGAAGATCCCGTCCTCTTAGCTTAATCCGATACATTTAGATACAAAATTCAGGACTCGTAGGTCCACAAATGTACATTTAAACAATTAGAAACCTTGATCTTATCAAGGGGAGTACAATCTTATAGGAAGGTAGAAAGTACACTTGGATTAAGAGAGAGGAGGACACGCATGTCCTATTTAAAATACCAAATGAAATAAGCATCGCATCCATTCACATCATTCATCACATGAAAATACTAAGTCCATGATCATCCCACTATAAAACACATCACATGCATCACAATCATCACATAATTGTTGTTTGGTATTAAATTTTATAAATATAAAATTATAATACCAATTAGTTTTCGAAATAACATTTATTTCAGCATAATCAATAATATTCAAAACATTATTGACAAATAAACTAACTAAACTATTCAGTTAATCCAAATACAAATTCAAACAATTTGAACATTAAGAGTAATCAAGTAATGCATGAAATTAGTTTAAAACAGTTTTAAACTAATTAAATTAACAGGGAAATTAATTATCTAAAACAATTTTAAATAATTAACTAACACCCATTAATTATAAAGCCCTTTAATAGACTAATAGTTATTAAACACTTTAATAAGCTGTTAATAATCATAAAAATTAATTAATAACATTTATTAATTATTCTTATAATTTTTCTGTTTTAAAACAATTTTAAAACATGTTTAAATGGGCTAAAATTGAGTTTAAAGGGGGTTAAACAGGTATTTAAAAACAATTTTTTAAAAAACAGAAAATGGGCCCAGGCCATTAGGGCCCAATTGGCCCGGGCCCAGGACCCTGGCTCGGCCAGGGGCCTTGGCTCGGCCAGGGTCGCACCCTGGCTCGGCCAGGGCGCCGCTCGGCCCCGCCCGGTCCGACCGGGTCGGGACCGGGCGGTTCAGCCCCTTAACCTGCAATTCGACCGGCCTCCTTCCCCTACTATCTGCTAACCCTAGCCAGCAGCAGACCGGCGGGAAGAAGGAGCGGCAGCGTCGCCGCCGGCCGGCGACCGGCGGCGCTAGGCTCCTGCCGGCGTTGCCCTTGCTCCGGCGACATGCCCGGCGCCGGCAGGGCCGCCGGCGGTGGCCAAAAGGCCCTTGGATCGAGCCCTAAACTCCCCTTTAAAATCTGATTTTTCAGGTTTAAAAACTCGAGTTCGGGCTCGATTTTAAGGACCTCAAAGGGCACTCCGGCCCCGATCTTCATACCCAATGTGAAGTGGTGACTATCACCAATAGATCCAGACATCCGGGCCACCATCCCAACACTTGGAATGCACGTGCGAAGCCGCCGAAGTACCCCGGTTCATCATCACATGAAGAACTCCGAAAAACCCAAATAAAAATCCGAAAAATACAGAAAAATAATCAAATTGATCGTGATCATCATAAGAACACTAATCTGTCATTTTTAATCGGATTAAACACAAGAACACGTACAATACGGGTTCTTCACGCATAACGAGAAAAACACACATAACGGTGCCGTTTTACAACCGAACCAACGAACCTGGCTCTGATACCACTGTAAGGAATCGCCAAGAACGCAGCGGAAATAAAAATGATTCCATTGTATCGGTTGCTGGGGTTGTAAAACGGACATTAAAACTAACGCGGGAAGAACAGTTCTTCACCTTTGCGGGGTTTCGAATCTCCCGTGGATGATGCCGACTCGGTAATCGCGCACGCGCACGATCTCTAGAGGTATCCACACGAGTTCTCGCAGCAGACGCGATTTCCTCCTCGACTTGAGTGCTTCGACCAGATCTCAAATCTACCATCTGCGGAGAGAGACAGATCCACTCCAAGAGAGAGAGAAGGAGAGAGAGAGAGGAGAGAGAGAATCTGGGGAGTAAAATTCGTCCAACCAACTTTTTACCACTCCCCCTTGGCCCTCCTTATATAGAAATAAGGATAAGCACAACAATTAATCCTCATGATTATCCAAGAGTTTGGCCTTGGATAATTCTCCATTAAATCTTCATGTTTATCCTGCAGCTTTTCACAAAAACCCAGATAAGCATGAAATTTAACATCTCTCACCGTCTGACGAGAACTCTTATGTGTGTGATCCTCTAGGCCCATATATCAGTCCGGTTGCTGGCCCATTAAACTTAGAACTGTTTCTTGAGTTTAATATTTATTAATTAACATTTAAACATCATATGTTAAATGATTAATTTAATAAACAAGTAAATTATCATCCGATGATTAATTCACTTGGCCTTCCGATCATGAACAACACCAAACACTACCTCATGATCCCAGAAGATATAAGGGATACTGTTCCCTTTTAATTGAACCTTTCCGTCTGCAGATACCGCACATATATAATCCTTCACTTATGCAATGTCCCGATAACGCAAGGGTATGGTTTTATAGTCAAACCCTCTATCGCATTATCCAGATGGATTCTAGTACACAGTTAATATCTAGAAAGACATCTCTTTCATTTGACCATGGCCAGGGATTTCTGTGTACACATCCATAGGACATTCTCTCTCCAGTCTTATACCAAGAGTGAGTGATCCCTTGTTGTTCACTCAATTACCTTTGCAAGCTTTCCACTGTATCTGAAAGACCGATTATGGTGGACTTAATGGTTAAAGTCCACGAGTCAGAGAATCAAGATACAATGGTCCACAAACAAGGTATCGTTGGTGACTCAGGTCAAAGGACCAACTGTGCTACTGCAACGATTGAATTCCCTGGTTGACTAATAGGTATAATTACCATCCAGGAATTCTTATTTGGGTCTGTTTAGTGAACTCATTCTCTAATGAGCACCCACTTGTTTGTCTTAGTGTCACCACACGAGTGAATGTGAGATCATTCACCCTCATCATATGAGAAGACATAACTTGTGTCGATCTTTTCAGATATTTAATGTCCAACTCAAATATCCTATGATCGAGAACTATTTAAGACAATTGCCTTAGGATATTGATCTCACTATCATGATCTCATCATGATTCAATATCCCATACATTTGTCTATGGACCTTCATTACGATAGTCGTTTGCGAGAACTATTAAATGAAGAAATAATTGCCTTTATTAATAATCTGAACTAGAATGTACAATGATTGGCTTTGAGGCCACCCAATTCTAACATTAGCTCCACCTCGCCGGTCCTCAGCTTACGCCTTCTTGTCAGTGCCTGCACATAATTGCAAATATGAGATACACATCCAGTATCTAATACCCATGATGTACAATCTCTTATTGACAAGTTTACATCTATCATATAGATACCTAAAGCGTCCTGCTGCTTCACAGTTCCTTGAGCCTTGTCCTTGAGGTATTCTTTGCAATTCCTCTTCCAATGCCCTTAGAAGCAATCACCTTTTCTCAGCACTTTTACCTTTGTCTTTCTTGGCAACCTTTGCCTTTCTCTGAACCTTGTTCTTATTCTTTCGAAAAGCTTGGACTGCAAGCCTTTTTCTATTGGTCTTACCAACTATGAGGACTTGGGGTTTATCCTTCACAAGGTTCCCCTCAGCAGTCTTTAACATGTTCAGCAGTTCAGCTAAGGTGGCTTGGATCTTGTTCATGTTAGAATTAACGATGAACTGAGCATATGACGGTGGAAGTAAAGACAACACGAAGTCTGTGTGCATCTCCTTGGGAAGTGTAATCCCAAGAGCATCCAGCCTCTCCACCCACTGAATCATCTTCAGCACGTGATTTTGTACTGAAGTTCCCTCTGCCATCTGAGCCTTGAACATATTCTTCGATATCTCATATCGTTCGATTCTGCTCTGCTCACCAAATAGCTCCTTCAAATGGAGCATGATGGATCTAGCATCCATCTCTTCATGTTGCCTCTGCAACTCATTACTCATAGAGGCTAACATGTAGCATTGGGCCATGGTGGAATCTTCCTTCCATTTTTCATACGCTATCATTTCCTCCTCTGGAGCATCTAATGCTGGTTCAGCAGGAGGTTCATTATCCAAGACGTAGGCAGTCTGCTCAGACCTGAGGACTATCTTCAGGTTTCTGAGCCAGTCTGAGTAATTGGTGCCTGTCAAACGGTTGGCATCAAGTATGCCTCGTAACGGGTTATGGTGAGACATTCTCGCCTACAGGAGATAATCAATTGAAAATTAGCAGATATTCAGATTAACTAAAACAAGAGATGGTCTTTTATTATCTAGTTTTATTCCCACTAATTTTCGACGGACTGTATAACCTTCAGATATACAGAACGGGAGACGCCCACTGTCTCCTAGTGGGGATCAGAATCTCCAAGCATCACAGTATGACCTCGGGTAAACACGTAGTATCACACCGCTATCTCAGAGCAATCATCTCATGATAATTGCAACTCCTTGCAATATCCGATCATATTTCGGCTCCCAAGTTTAATGGTCCCGGGTAAACACAGTAGACCATTATCCCTGGTCTAAGCTTTACCATCAATACGTGACAGAGTAAAGTAGAAATATAGTTCCTGGGTAAACACGTGGATAACTATATCGTTCCTCTAATCTTATCTAAAGGCATCTAATGCCATGATCAACAGTCCTCTCAACAGACAATGGCAGACCTCGGGTAAACACATAGTATCTGCCATGACTGAATTAAGTTCTATTGATCATATTGATGGAGAGCCACGCGGTGCATTCTCAATGACTCGCGCTGCGGCTTAGAGTTTTTTATGAAGGTTTTACTAATTTAGTTTGGTCTCATCCTAGGTGATAGTATTAAATATATCGAATATATTATAAATACTAATAACCTAGCAAACATAAAGCACACGCATCACATACATGTCATTAATGTGGTCATGGACGGCACTGTGGTTTGACTTGAGTCAGACAGTCAAACGCACACACGTACACAATATAACAACTTATATCATGAGTCTGCAAACCCATGGATTCAAAGAACTCCTTCATTTTTATCTGGTCGGCAGTTGTGGATCATCCTCGCTCCGCGTGCAGCCGCCTCAATCAAATTACATCATAATTCTCAATTAGATAATAATTCAAAAGAGGAAGCCTTATGGCGATTACATCGAGGAGAAAGATAGAAGTACAATGGAATATGAGGGAGAGGTTCGCAGACCTCTATTTATTAATGAATAATAAACCATACAATCACATTCCACATCCACAATTAATGCTCGTCCATGACCACCATGTGTTTTAGTTAAACAAACTACACATGAATTGCACATCAAATGGCTAAATAAAATTTTCGAAAATAATAATAATTTCAGGTTTCATAAAACCAGGGGCCAAACAAAATTCTGGAGAATTCAGAATTTTCGAAAATCAATTTATGCATGCTTAACTTAAATCGAATTTAAACAAGCATGATAGCACATCAAAAAATAAATAAATAAATAAATAAATAAATAAATAAATATATATATATATATATATATATATATATATATATATATATATATATATAATACCAAGATTACAAATTTATAATGTTCCATGCCTATTTTACAATCAGATATTAAAATTTAATTCAACAATTAAATTAATCCTTTTAATATCCTCAATCTAACAATTAGATTAAATCATCAAGTTAACAACATTTGTTAACCGATTAATTCCCTAAAAGACATTAATTCATTTACTGACCCCTTAACAATGAATAAACATATTTTATTGAATCAAAATTCTAAATTTAAAATTAAATAAAATCTATAATTTTTAAAGGGCCATAAACAAATTAAAAGGGAATTAAAAATGGGGTAAAAGAGCTGGTCAAAGGGGCGGTTCGGATGGGCCCAGACCAGCCCCTGGGCCAAGCCCAGCCGGCGCCTGGCTCGGCCCAGACCGCCCTATCAAGGCCGGCCTCGGTCGGGTCAGGCACCCGACTGGCTCGGGCCCCCAGGGCCCGGCCCGGCCCAGTCGGCCCCCCCCCTTTCACCCGACGCAGCTAGGGAAACCCTAGCTGCGCCGCAGGTGAAGGGAAAAACCCCCCCGCCGCCGCCGGCAACCTGGTCCGCAGGTGCCGGCCGGCGGCCCCTCGGCACCGTGGCTCCCCTCCGGTGAAGCCAGTCACCGTGGACGGCACCGGCGGCCCCTAAAAACCCCGGTGGAAACCCCTAAAATCTACCCTTGCATTGTTTAAAGGCCAATCCGAATCCCTCCTTTCCAAAAAAAATATGCAGGTATATGGAAGAAGAAGGGGAGCCCCCATCCGTCCTTCCTACAACCGATTGAGAGGCCACAGTAGACCTACGACCATATGGGAGAAAGCCCATGCATCATCAAGCCCTCCCCAACGATTTGGAGTGCCCGTGGAGGTGCCGATTCAAGGCCGTTCTTCGTCGGACGAAGAACACAAAAACGTGCAAGAAGTAAATCTGATTTTAATGTATTAATTTACAGTAAATTATGCGTGCTCATCTGATGAACACGTCATCTACAATTAAAATCATAAACTGGGCATGGAGACAACTATAAAATTTGTAATCTCGAAGATCGAAACGGCGAAAACACTGTGGAACCTGGCTCTGATACCACTGTTGGGATCACTGTGTCGGGATCCGACCGAAAAACACAGCGGAATAAATTATTCGGGATCGGATTTGTCCTGTTTCGATCGTAGAAATAAAACCGGTGTAAATCGAATTTACCTTGCGCGGATTCGAATCCGCGTCCATTTTCTGGTTCCGTCGGAGCGATGCTGCAAGTCGCGTAGATGCCCGACCTCTAGCTGTATCCACGCGGTTCTCCTCGCGATGGATTGTCCTCTTTTCCTCGCTCTCTGCGGCGTTCGTAGATCCCGTCTGGCTGCGCGTAATCCGCCGCGATATGCGGATTCTGATTCTCCCGTCGGACGGAAGGCGGAGCAGTCGAGAATCACACGCCCAGAAGAGAGAGAAAGAACGAATGACGGCTAGGTCAGGGTTGCTGGCCCCGGACGTAGAATCCGTTCTTTTATAATAAGTTAGTTTGCGGTTTTTCATAAAAACCCAGACTTATCCGAAATCATGTCGGATTATCCATCGACTTGAAAACCATTTGCGTGTGACCCTCTAGGCCCAAATACCAGTCCAGTTAATAGCCCATTAAGTCCAGTAACCCTTTACTGACCCACTGAATTAATTAATATCCTTATATTCAATTAATCAGCCGAATTTAATGTCCCACAATAAATTCGGACGGATTGCCGATCACGTTGGATGCCAAGCAACATCGCGTGATCCTGGATGGCACTGGGGTTATCGCAACCCTCTATTGGAACCTTTCTGTCATCAGTTAGCGCGCAGATATAATCCTTCATCGTTGCAATGTTCCTAAATCGACCTAGGGTGGTTTACTGTTAAACCCTATTCGGTCGATTCACTTGAATCAGATGCTGCTAATATGAATCCGATAACTCCTTATCGATTACAGAGTCCGCCCTGGCCAGGGACTTTAAGCGCATCATTCATGGAACATTCTTTCTCAAACTATCGAGAGTGGATGATCCCATATTGAACACACAATTACCTTCGAGGGCATTTCCCTGAACCCGATCGCTTAACTTATTGATAACCCATAGTTAGGGATTCGTTAGTCAAGGTCAAAGTTCAGAAACCTACCAACAAGATATCTTTGGCGTCTCAGGTCCAAGGATCATCCACGCAACTGTGACAAATGAATCGAGCTGGTTAACAGTGAGGTGATTACCATCTAGCGATTCAAAGTCGGATCAGTTCAGTGAACTCATTCACCAATGAGCACCTATAGGTTCAGCATAGTGTCTCCACACAAGTGACTTATGGGATCAGTCACCCTCATCATATGAGCTGAAGTAACCTATACTAGTCTATCCGGATGTTCGATGTCCTATCTCAAACATCCTATGACTAGGAACAATTAAGAACATGTGTTTATAAGTCTTCGGTCTTGTAATTATGATCTCATCTTAATCCAAAGACTGTTGCACATGTTCATGGACTTCATCGTGATACGATAAACAGAGATCGAATTAATTACACATAATGAATTATTGCCATTTATTAATAATATGAATAAGTACATAGTATCGGATTGGCTTTGAGACCATATAATACTAACAAACACAACTCCCAAATTTCGATATAAAACGCATGCATTCAAAATGTAACATGCTCAACTCAGAAACCACTCCATCACGGAGTCCACAACCAGCACCTCGGTTAAACACACAAACCACATGGCTGAACGCGAAAAATACCGACCCGCTGAGACCAAACAACAACTCCTCGGATAGCGCGCTAGCTACTCCGACCTGACAGGCTCCAGGTGGTTCTGCTTCCCCCAGCACGAGTGACACTCCGAATGTACCACTCCCACACCGGTGCTAGCTATACCCCGGGGTAGACCAGGTGACCCTCTCTCTAGGCATCACCCCATCACTCCCACATCGGCGCCGTGTCATTCCCACACCGATACAGGGTGCCTAAGCTCTAACAACTGTCACTCTAGGCCCACGATTTCACAAAATGCAATACGGTGCGATCCGATCACGTAGAAATCATCGTCCTCGAGTATGTTTTCAAGCATGCAATTAACCAAACTATCTAACAATGTAAACACATGTTAATTGCATGGATTAATGAGATTTTGTCTTGAATCGCGTCGCCTATGACCGACGTCATTCAAGATCCCTAAACTGGTTCATGCGAAATCTGGCCTCGGAAGATGGCCTCAAAGCGTGTCGTTCAAAGGGGTCGCCATTTGAATGGCGTCGCTGTCCCTAGACGCTATTCAATCCAGAGACAGAGTCTGTTATCTGGGATAAATCGCGTCGTGGGTGGAAGTCGCCTTTTAAATGGCGTCGCTGTCCTCAGACGCCATTTAACCCTCACAGACAGGTTCTCCCTCCGCCTTCCCCCAATTCACAAGGTGGGATTTTCTCCCCCAAATTGCACAAAAACGTCAAAAAATAGAGGAGTAGGAGGAGAACCCAAATACCCAATAAAAACCCACCATTCCTCATTCTATAAGATTAACATTTTCACCCCAGAAATCCCCTAAACATGCTCAAAAGTGGGAAAAACATGGTTTTAAACAAAATATTGCGAGAATCGTCACCCTACCGGTTACTCGAACACCTCTGAGATCCAAGCCGCCAAACCGCCACGCCACGAGCCGCCGCCGGTACTACTGTGGACGTTGTTACTCCATCGGGACGTCGGCCGCTGTCCGGAGAGAAATGCGCCGCGGAGGAAATAGTAGTGGTGGAAGTTAGGAGGTTGATGGAGTGGAGGGCGAGGAGGAATGGGGAGAGGAAAGGAAGGAGAAGGGGGAAAAGGGTGCCGGATGCTGGGGAGAAGGGAGGAGAGAGAATGGAAAGGAGGGAATAAGGGAAAGGAGGGAGGGTTCGCGAGGTCAAACTAAACTAGATAAAACGCGTCGTCCAAAACCGACGTCATTCATACGATAAGATGGGTCGTATACTGACATACCAGGGTTGTACCCTAAATGGCGTCGTCCATACAAGACGCCATTCGGACGATAAGATCGGGGCCGTACTCCCGCGGCCCAACACTAGCCCACGTGGCGTCCACGTGGCACATCCTAAAATGCGTCCACCTCACTAGAGGCCGTTTGAACCGCGTCTCGCAAGCTTGACGCGAAAAAGAACACAAGCCCCAACCCCACAAGGACCCAAATCAAGGGATCCGACCCCGAAACTGACCCGATAACCTGATCTAAAACCTCAATCCTTACAACTTCTCTCCCTGTCTCTCTCTCTCCCCCCCCGTGACCATCTCACTCTTTGTCTCTCTCTCACCCCGCCCTATGACTCTCTCTGTCTGTCTCACTCTATCTAACTCTTTGTCTCTTTTTCCTCTGTCTCTCTCTCACTATCTTCATATCTATCTCTCTCTTTACAGGTGGACAGTGATTTATTAACTAGGTGGAGAGTGGACGACATTAATTTATCTTTGTGACTAAGGTTCTAGTTTTTGTCCTATCTATTATTATATTTTTTTTCTTAATTATAACTAAGTTCAATGATTATTAAACATCATGTATTAAATTTTTATTGTCAATATTATTTGTTTAAGATGTCCACACCAGCCTGAGGTTCGTCTCATTCGTCTAATCAATGGCCTATAGCAGGGAAAGGGTGAAATAAAAACTTTGGCTGAAAGTATGGTACTTTAGTGAATCCAATAGGGATTGGGTAAAATGCAATTTTTGTCAGAAAGGTTGTAAAGAAGTGATCCACCGATTGAAACAACACCTAGCTGGGACTTCTACAAATGTGATAGCTTGCTTGAAGGTGACACCAAAGGCAAAAGAAGAAATTAAACAGTACATGGAGCAATTAAAATAAGCAAGGATTGAAAAGAAATGTTTGATTAAGGAAGCAGAAAGTCGAGATGATATTTTTAGAGATTCAACTTCTAAAGATTCATCTTTTAAGGTTCAAGTTGATGACATTCTTGCAAAGCCTCCTCAGATGAAAGGTCCCTTAGATAGATTTTGTACTCCTAATCCTGAAGATTCAAAGGGCAAATATATCAAAGACAAGAAGCATGAGAAGGAAGTATGAGAAAGGGCCATCCAATACATAACTAGGTGGATGTATCAAGCTGAAATCTTATTCAATACCGTGCGTCTAAATAGTTTCTAAACAATGTTAGAAGCTATAGGGCAATTTGGTCTGGGATTGAAAGGCGCTAGCTATCATGAAGTTCGTGAGCCGTTCTCCAAAAGGAGATTCAAAAGACTCGAGAATTAGTAGATACATGTGAGACTTCATTTTTTTAAATGATTTTTGTTTTGAAAAAGAATTTGAATTTGAAAAGAGAATTTTGGTTTAAAAGGGAATTCTTTGAGTTTTGAAAATATGGTCTTCTCTTTTCCTTTTTTAATGTAGACTTTGAGGACTTGGGATTAGTCCTCAAGGCTAAGATTTTGGATCAAGTATGGATCTATGTTCTTGACCTCTCCCCACTGACCTCAGTCAGTGTTAAGTACGCCATGTCATTGATTGACAATCCTTGATTAACCGTCCATTAAGGCCCGAGAATAAGACAAATAAGATGCTTTGATGCCATACATGCAAGATGGATTCTTTTTATTTGGGGGACCTACAAAAGGTCCTTAAAGGATAAGGGATCTTTAAGTTCCTATGCATATATAAGGACTTAGGGTCTTCAAATGGTGCTAGAAAGATGGGTCTTTTGAATCTAATCTTCATTAGAGCCCCTTAAAAGATATCAAATGACTCAAATATATCCTTTAAGTATCCTTTAAAAGATAATGAAATCTTAGGATAACATATCCCCTCTTCTTAGATTCATTTAAAATGATAAATGACATCAAGAACATCCTTAATTAATGGGACATGAAGGCCACTACATGCTTAAGGATGTTCCCTAATGGTCCTTCAACCAGTATGAAGGAACCAAAACAAGTTGCCGTTCAACCAATATGAACGAACCACAAATATTATAGCACAAGGCAATAATCTTGTCTTTTCATTAATTGAATCACATTACACAATTTAGGACACCTTAATAAAATGACCCATGAGTTATGTGGCCGCTCTGCCAATAAGAGAGAACCAATAACCACATGGCCATTCTATTAAGAATGAGCCAATAAATAATGGTTACTCTACCAATAAGAGTAAACCAAGGAAACTTTAGAAAAACTAATAAATAATGGTCACTTTAATAAAATGATTGATGTGTTATATGGCCACTCTATCAATAAGAGAGAACCAATAACCACATGGTCATTCTATTAAGAATGAGCCAATAAATAATGGTTACTCTACCAATAAGAGTAAACCAATACGAAACAAGGGCTATTTCACCAATAGCAATAAACCCATTAGCATTTTTTATTAACAATATTACAATGATAATAAAAAAAGAATCCTTCTTGTCTACTTTTATGTCAACGCACACGAAGCTTCAAATGGGGTCCTTCTTGTTTTTCTTTATCTGCGGAAAATTTTCCAGCAGAGCCTCTCCTTCTCTATTTTTTATTTGCTTTGCGTGTGTGTGCTTGTTCGAGCCTTGAGGGGCCTTTTATAGGCCAAATGGTGGCCATCGGCGAGGGGTGTGGTGACCGGTGACATCCCCCCACCGGTGCCACAACAACAAAAAAAGGAACCGGTAGGGGGTGTGGTAGGCAGATTAGAGAGAGGTAGAGATCGGCTAGGGAGAGAGAAGAGGGATAAGGATAGAAGGGGGGCATATGTCCCGTATATCCGCATTAGGTCTCGTATTGGCTTCATCTCATGCGCTCATCTTGCATTCGGCTGAAGACTCGTAGGCGTTGTCTTGAGATTTTGGGAGTAAACCGATTCTTGTTGGTATTAATCTCTATGATTCTTTTGCCTCTGAGCAAGGGTAGCTTGTAGTTGCTAGGAGATTAATCTTTTATCAACTTTTGGCATTTGCCAACTTCTTCAAAAGTACTTGGACATGAATATCCCTTTTCGGCATTTTAGGGTATACAATGAAAGTGATCCTAACTGGCTGGAGCTTTGACTGCAATAAGTTGATCTTTGGGTATTGATACCCTCTTATGACATTTTAGGGTACATGACCAGCCGATGTTTGGGTATAGATAACCCTGTTCTGGCATTTTAGGACACATAGTGGAAGCAACCCTAACTGGCTGGCGCTTTGACTGTAATAAGTCGAACTTCAGGTATGAATATCCCACTCTTGGCATTTTAAGGCACATTGTGAAAGTGACCCTAACTGACTGAAGCTTTGACTGTGACCAACTGATCTTTGGGTATGGATAACCCTCTTCTGGCATTTTAGGACACATAGTGGAAGTGACCGTAACTGGCCGGAGCTTTGACTTTGGCCAGCCGATCTTCTCTTTTAGCATTTTAGGGCGCATTGTAGAAGCAACCCTAATTGGCCCAAGCTTTGACTTTAATAAGTCAAACTTTGAGTATGAACAACTCTCTTCTGGCGTTTTAGGGAACGTTGCGAGTGACCTTAATTGACCGAAGCTTTGAATTGTAGTGAGCTGGACATTGTAACTTTGCCATGATTCATAGGCTTTCATCTTGCTTCGTTGTCCTTCCACACCTTTTGATAGTAAATTACTCTCAGTTCTTTCTTTATTTTTGCAGTTAGTTCGTTTCTTTCTTCCTTTGTGTCGTGGCCGAGGCAGGAGGCCTGTCTTTGTTGTTCTTGGATGACTCCCAAAAACTTTTTGGTAAAGTCGGTCCGATTTTGACTTGTTTGGTCATTTGCTTTCTCGGCTTTCTTTTTTTTTGTAGTTAAAGGAGCGCGAGATTGAGCTCGAGGATCCCTTCCCAGAAGGCGTTTCGTCGTCACCTCAAGAGGCGCAACCTTTGACCGGTGGAACTATTGATGCCTGCTTAATCTCTTTTCAGTACCTTTCCGATGTTTTTCTTACTTGATGTTTATTTGCTATCTAGGTGTACCACTTTTCGCTCCCGGGGTCGTTGCAGTCGACCCTCCAACAGGGGTATATGTTTCCTCGCCTAACAAGGGTACATGACAATCATTGGCTTTCTATTTATTTTTATTGTTGCTTCTTTTTCAGACAGCTGTCTGACCTGTTTCCTTCTTTCTTTTCAATCGTAGGTGTTCCCGAGGGGTTTGCTGTTCTACAATACTAGAGGAATGCTACTCTTTTGAGCTTGGATGAGAAGGAATCATATCTTGCCACTTTACACCTTCATATGAAGCAAGTTGAGAAATCCATAGAGGAGGATTGTCATCTTCTCGCAACAGAGGACCACCGCCTAGCTGAGCTTCGCAAGGAAAAAGCCGAGTGCTTTCACAAACTCAGGCTTCTTCGCCTGATCGTGGACCGTCTCGAGTCACCTACTCGGGACTGAGCCGCTTTTCTTATTTGAGCCATTCTGAGAGCTTGTTTCGAATGGCATCATTATTTTCGCTCAAATTTTTTTATTTTTTTTTTTATTTTTTTTTACTTCTGGTACTTCGAGGGCTTGTCTCGGGCGCCTACGACATTTCAGTATATCATATGCTTCTTAGTAGTATGAACTCTTTGCTATATGTTGCAGACTAGCCTTTCTTTCATTTTCTTTTTCTCTTTTTCAATGCCAATGCCAGCGCCCTTTCGGGTTTTCACTAGTGTTAGCCCCCTTCTTACTTTTGCCTGCATGCCCTTTCAGATTTTCATGCAGCAGGGTTATCCATTTTTGCCGAAGGCGCTCTTTCGGGTTTTCTCCTTAGCCGAACTTTAGGACCTTTTTATCCTCAACTGTTCTTTTTCTGGAGGAAACAATTAAGTCCGTCGGAGCACCTCAATTTTAAGCTCCTTTTACTTTCTTTTCTTTTTTTCTTTTTTTTTTTCCAGTAGGGAATTATGCCTCCCCTATGGGCTAGTTTTGGACAGAGTTCTAAATTTTGTTCGATAGGGAATTATGGCTTCCCTGTAGGCCAAAGTGGTGGGACCTAAGAATTATAGGTTTGTGAAGCTTTGGGGGCTGAATGGTTCCCCGGGTCACTGAAAAGCTTTGGGTGAAACTTTTCAGTGGAATGGAGGATTTAGTGATTTTCCTGGAAAGTGAAAGTTCTAGGTAGTGTGTTGACCTATTGAGATTTTTTGAGGGGATAAAGTCTCTAAGTAGCTATAGATTTTCGATTTTCAAGGGGATAAAGGCTCCATGTAGCCATAGATTTTAGATTTTCAAGGGGATAAAGGCTCCAAATAGCCATGAATTTCGAGTTTACAAGGGGATGAAGGCTCCAAGTAGCCATGCACTTTGAGTTTTCAAGGGGATGAATGTTCCAGGTAGCCATGAATTTTGGATTTTTCAAGGGGATGAAGGCTCCAAATAGCCATGCACTTTGAGTTTTCAAGGGGATAGGCTCCAAATAGCCATGCACTTCTGGATTTTCAAGGGGATAAAGGCTCCAAGTAGCCATGAACTTTGGGTTTCCAAAGGGATAAAGGCTCCAAGTTGCCATGCAGTTTGGGAGTTTCAAGGGGATAAAGGCTCCAAGTAGCCATGCACTTTGGGACTTTCAAGGGGATAAAGGCTCCAAGTAATCATGAATTTTAGATTTTCAAGGGGACAAAGGCTCCAAGTAGCCACAGATTTTTGGATTTTCAAGAAGATAAAGACTCCACGTAACTATAGATTTTGGATTTTCAAGGGGATAAATGCTCTAAGTAGCCATAAACTTTGTGTTTTATTGATGAAGATTTTCCCAGTGGAACGACGTATTTTGGGTTTCTAAGGTTTTATGATCGAAAGTTTTGGGTTTTAGGATACAATGGCTCCTTGAGCTGACGACTTGGGAAAACTTTAGGTTTTGGGATATAATGGCTCCATGAGCCCCAAATTTTGGACAATTTTGGGTTTTGGGATACAACGGCTCCTTAGGCCGAAAACTTTGAAAAACGTTAGGCTTTGTGATACAACGACTGCCTGGGCTGGAAACTTGTGGTAATTTGATTTTTTTTTTTTGGGTTTCGCTTGATGGGAAAAGTAATTATGAGATGGAGAAACTTTTGAACCTATCCAAGGTGAAGGTCGGATTTTCACACTTCTTTACTGAGTCGGTAGGACATCGTTATCGTCGTTCCGGTTGTAGCCCTTTATCAAATGTCACCCTACCACTTTTGGAGTGATCTAAGGTTTTTTTCGTCATCGACGACTCTAACATCCTTCCTGGGTAAAGATGTGGGAAAACTCAACTCTCACCAAGGGTAGGCAAGGAGAATTCTCCCCCCATCTGGGTGCTTTTGCGAGTCGTTCCCCAATGGGTTTTTTTTTTTTTTTTAACTAACCGTAATGCCCTCACGGGTTTTCGCCAGGGCTAGCCCCATCTTATTTTTTTATGTGCGTCCTTACAGGTTTTCACAGAACAGGGTTTCCCATTTTTGCCTGGTGCACGCTTGCGGGTTTTCACCTTAGTTTAAGACCTTGCTGACTATGAAGAATCCTATCCAATTAGGCTTGAATTTGTTTTTAGGACGGGATACCATCACACCCTTTTGCTTGACCATGACGAGGTCACCTTTCTTAAACACTATTTCTTTTACCAACTTGTCAAAAGCCCTAGACATCCGGTCCTGATAGACTTGCAGGCATTGGTAAGCCGCCAATCTTTCGCCTTCGAGGTCTGCCAGCTCCTCGTAGCGCCTTTGTGCTTCATTTAGGTCGCTTTCTTGCCATTCATAATGGAGAGCCATATGGTAGGAAGCCAATTCAATTTCAATCGGCACTACTGCTTCTATAGTGGCCAAAATATACTTACACCATCTTGACAAAGGTGGGAGTGGACCTGTAACGACCCGTCACCCTATAATCGGGGATTCGATTACTAAATGGGTACCGAATCATTAAATTTGGAGCCAAGCCAGGATCTCGATAAGTCTGGGAAATAAATGATAAACTAAGCTAAACATTCACATCGCATCGAATTGTAAAGGAAGTGCAGAAATTAAAAATTATTACAATTTGACTCGACTCAGCAAATAATTACATACTCCAACTGAAAAAGAAATAATTAAGTGTATAGGCCAAAAAAGGAAATAACAACTACATCGGGGCATACCCCGGAACAGCGGCTGCTGGCGCGCAATCCAAGGCAACACTCTCCTCGCTATGCTTGCCTGGAACCCTCACCTGAAAACCGCAGGGGGTGAGTCTCATCGAAAAAGACTCAGTAGGGATCCTTCGATCCCCACCACCCACTCACACACCTACAAGTGCAATAACATAAATATAGATAATTTAAATAAATAAAGCAGTAAGCACAATTCCCAAATTTCGATATAAAAAGCATGCATTCAAAATGTAACATGCACAACTCTGGAACCATTCCGTCATGGAGCCCACAACTAGCGTCTCGGCTAAATACGCAAACCACACGGCCGAACGCGGAAAACACCGACCCGCTGAGACCAAACAGCAACCCCTCGGATAGTGTGCTGGTTACTCCGGCCTGACAGGCTACAGGCGGTTCTGCTTCCCCCAGCACGAGTGACACTCCGAATGTACCACTCCCACACCGGTACTAGCTATACCCTGGGGTATACTAGGTGACCCTCTCTCTAGGCGTCACCCCACCACTCCCACACCGGCGCCGTGTCACTCCTACACCGACACGGGGTGCCTAAGCGCTAATAACTGTCACTCTAGGCCCACGATTGCACAAAACGCAACACGGTGCGATCCGATCACGTATAATTCATCGTGTACGAGTATGATTTGAAGCATGCAATTAACCAAACTATCTATCAATGTAAACACATGTTAATTGCAAGAATTAATGAGATTCTGTCTTGAATCGCGTCGCCCATGGCCGACGTCATTCGAGTCTCCTAAACGGGTTCATGTGAAAACTGGCCTCGGAAGATGGCCCAAAAACGCGTCGTTCAAGTTGGTCGCCATTTAAATGGTGTCGCTGTCCCTGGACGCCAATCAGTCCAGAGACAGAGTCTGTTATCTGAGGTAAATCGCGTCATGGGTGGAAGCTACCTTTTTAAAAGGCGTCGCTGTCCCCCGACGCCATTTAACCCTCACAGACAGGTTCTCCTCCGACCTCCCCCGAGTTCCAACATGGAATTTCTCCCCCAAATTCGCACAAAACACCATAAAAATAGAGAGGGAGGAGGAGAAACTGAGTACCCAATAAAAATCCACAATTTCTCATTACATGCAATTAGTATCTTCACCCCAAAAACCCCTTAAACATGCTCTAAAGCGGGATAAAACATGGTTTTTAAATAAAACGTCGCGAGGATCGTCACCCTATCGGTTACTCGAACTCCTCCGAGCTCCAAGCCGCCGAACCGCCACGCTAAACGCCGCTGCCGGTACCGCCGTGGACGCCGTTACTCCACCGGGACGTCGGCCGCCGTCCGGAGAGAAATGCGTCGCGGAGGAAGTGGTGGTGGTAGTGGAGGAAGTTAGGAGGTTGAGGGAGTAGAGGGAGAGGAAGAATGGGGAGAGGAAAGGAAGGAGACGGGGGAAAGGGAGCTGGAGGGTCAGAGGGAAGAGAGGAGAGAGAAGAGAAAGGAGAGAATGAGAGAAAGGAGGGAGGGTTCGCGGGGTCAAACTGAAACTAGGTAAAATGCGTTATCTAATTTCGACGTTATTCAGACGACAAGTCCGGGCCGTACACTGACAAACCAGGGCCGTACTCTAAATGACGTCGTCCATACAAGACGCCATTCAGAAGATAAGACCGGGGCCGTACTCTCGCGGCCCAAAACCAGCCCACGTGGCACAACTTAAAACGCGTCCACATCGCCAGACACCGTACCCCACAAGGGCCCAAACCGAGGGATCCGACCCCAAAACTGACCCGATAACCGGATCCGAAACCTCAATCCTTACAGGACCTACCACATATATACCCCAATGGGCAAAAGGCCACATAGGGGCTGTGGGATATAACTGGTTTGGAGGCCTTTTGGGGATTGACCCAAAAGCTTGGCATTAAGGGAAGCTCTTGCCCATCTTCTCACAATTTGCATACATTGTCGGCCAAAAGAATCCCTTGATCTTGATGTTGATCGTCATTTTTCGACCGGACTGATATGTTCCGCAGACCCCGGAGTGAACTTCCCTCATTATCTTTCGCGCATCCTTTGGTGACAGGCACCTTAAGAGGACTGCATTTTTATCTTTGGGGACTAGCTAATATAGGACTCCGCCAATCAACCTGTAAGAGACTGCCCTACGTAATAATCGTACCCTTTCAGCTTTGTCATCTGAAAGCCATCTTTCCTTGACTTTGATGATGGGAATCCGCCAGTCTTCTTCTTCTACTTCATTTTCTTTAACAACGTTGACTTCGAACACTGTTAAGCCGTCCTCTTCATTTAGGGAGCTCGGGGAGAGCTGATAAAGTGTTAAATTGATCATTTAAAGGCAATCATATGCATCATACTCATGTTTTTATCTGCAAAATAGTATGAAATAATAGATAATTGTGTAACAAGTCCAACGGTACTAATTTCGTCAAATTCTGACTTAAAAACATCGTCATTTCATATGACTAAAGGAGTATAGCGCATTTGCGGTTTTTCGACAAAACCGAGACGAAATAAATAAATATGATGATATTTTTATGATAATGCGCTAATTTATATTTATTTTATGTGAACAGGACATGCCGATGATGCAGTGCAGCTGGTGGAGTTTCTGAAAATTTGGGGGAGGTCTAATGTTTGGATTTCAACTAAAAGCAGGGGTAAAAATGTAATTTGATGTCTTAATATTGCTCTGATTCCTTCTTTCTCTGGAGTTTCCCAAAACCTTCTATTTCCTTCCTTCTCTCCAATTTCTCAACCACATCCCTTCCTTTCTTTATTTTAAAAAAAATCCTCTCTCTCTCTTTTTAAAAATTCGAATCATCTTCCTTCTCCAGTTTCCTCTTCCTTTCCAAATCGGAATCCTGTCCCTTCTCCAAGCCTCCCACGTTCCTTCTCCTCTTCCAATTTCTCCTATATATCTCCTCTCTTTCTCTTCCCACGACGCTCCCTCTTCGTTTTCCAACCTTCTCCACGCAACCCTCTCTCTCTCCTTTATCTTTCTCTCCCTCCACATATTTCTCTCTCGTTTTCTCCTCCTTTTCCAACTCTTTCTCTCAGCCCCCTCCTCTCTTCCCAGCTCTTCTATTCTCTCTTCTATTCCTCCTCTACGCAGCTCTCCTTCTCTCTTCTCGGTTATCTTCCTCCCTCTCTCCGAGCTCCTCTCTCTCTCGTTTTATCTCCCGCAGCCTTCTCTTCTTCTCTCCGTCTCTGCTTTCTCTCGGTCTCTCTTTCTCTCCCTCTGTTATCTCTCCTACGTAGCTCTCTCTTTCTTTCCCTCCGGTTATCCTTCTCTCGGTTTCTCTCTTTCTCTCCCTCTGTTAACCCTCTCACCAGCGCAGCCATCCACGCACACCAACCAGCAGCTGCACCTCCTGGCACGCGCTGCCCATGCACGCCCGGTGAAGACCCAAGCGGCAACGCTCCAGCGGCTTCCTTCAACCCTTCAGTTGCATGCATGCGTGGACATCCAAGAGCCCAGCCAACAAGCTCCGCCATGCGCTGTCCGTGCATGCATGCTTGGTGAACCCCTTCTCCAGCAACGCCCACGTCCAGCAGTTCCTCCTGCCAGCAGCAGCTCCTCCACGCGCAGCAGCGCCCTCCCCCAAGCCGGTGTCCACGCAGTAAGCTTCCACAGCCAGCAACATCCTGCTGCCCCCCCACCTGCATGCAGCAACGCTCCACAGCCAGCAACATCCTGCTGCCCCCCCACCTGCATGCAGCAACGCTCCACAGCCAGCACCTCCATTGCATGGACGTTCCACCTCCGGAGCACCTGTGCGTTGCCCAGCAGCCGATCTCCTCCACATAGCCTGCTCATTCACCATCTTCCAGCACCTGTCCAAGCTTGCTCTTCCAGCACCTGCCAGCGTTCACAGCAGCCCTGCATGCAAGCTTCACAGCAGCGGTGCACCTGCATGTTCAACCAGCCGGCAAGGTCCTCAGCACCCCCAGCGGCTCTGCAAGATACAGCCACGTGCATAGCCACGCATGCATGCCAGCAAAGCCACGCACCAGCCATGCATACTTGAAGCTTCCAGCAGCCAGCACCCCTTCAAGTTCCTGCACACACCAGCCGGCAGCCCCACATATTGTTATTTTGTTCTTTTCTCTTTCTCTCCCCCGTTAGTGTAATATTAACTTGCTTGTTAGGATTAGTTAATTATTAATTGATGCTTGATTATTTAAGTTTAATGATAGTGAACCATAAATTTTGTAATTTGTTGCGTAATTTTTAGATAATTAATAAGTTACACATAGTTAAATTTCAATGTCTTTGTTATAATTTTTAGTTGTGCTTATTTCTTTTATATATGTGTTTGTATTTAATTTTAAAAAAAAGAAAAGAAGAAAAAGATTTGTCTAATTTAAGCAATTATATCTTTAGGTAACATTAGTTAATTTAGTTCTAATTTAAATAAGTAATTAGTTACTTAAAGTCTCACTTATTTTTTAGATTAACTAAATTCCAAAGTTTTCAAAATTAAAATTCTATCTCCCTGTGGATCGACTCGGACTCACCGCTATTAATTTCCAAAATTTGATTTGAGTGAGCCAGATAAATTTAGATTGAACGTTCTCATGAGTGTTTAACGACGCACAATTTGGAACGATCAAGAGCCTCTTATTTTTCACAAGAATTTCAGCCTCGCCTACTGGTGGCAACATTAGAGCGGCGGCTAATTTGGCGAGGGCATCAACCTGAGCATTCTGCTCCCTTTTAACATATTCTACTTGGAAAGTATAAAACCTTTCGCTTAGCCTTACAACAGCAACATAATAGGCCATCAATTCTATCTTCCTAACTTTGAAGATTCCGAGGACATGTTTGACGACAAGGAGGGAGTCCCTGTATACTTGGATGCACCGGACACTAATTTCTAGGGCAACTTTTAGGCCTACTATCAGAGCTTCATATTCTGCTTCATTGTTTGTCAAAGATTCCATGAGTGAACACGAATGGTGTAGTACACCGCCTTCAGGAGTAACAAGGACAAGACCTACCCCTGCTTGGGTTGTTGATGTGCCATCAGGCCTTGTGGCAGTTCATAATGCTCTATCAAAATATAATTGCCATATTTTGATTTTTGCTTGCGGTACTTCTACTGCTTCTTATACCGACAACACTTCTTCGTCTGACTTTCACTGTTAAGAGGAGAGTCTTTGGAGATAGGATGAGCTACCAAGAATTCGGCCATGCCTTTCCCCTTTATTGCCTTATGAGGCACGAATGTGATGTCAAACTCCACGAGGAGTAAGGCACAATTCCTTATTCTTCCTAACAGTGCGGGCTACTTAAGGAGGAACTTCAACAGATCATACCGTGATATTAGCTGAACCTTGTACACCAAGAGATAGTGCCTCAGCTTATTTATAGTAAACACCAGGGCCAAGCACATTTTCTCCATAAGAGAGTAGCGGGAAGGAATTCCGGGTCGGATCGGGTCCCCGAATTAGGACCCGTCGATCCCGATCCGAATTGGGATCGGATCGGCCGGAATCAGCTGAATTGGGACTTGCCGATCTCGATCCGAATTGGCTGATCCGGATCAGGATCGACCGATTCTGTATTCCATGAGTAGCGGTGGTCAAGACCCACCAACATTTTGCTTAGGTAGTATAAAGGTTGTTCTTTCTTGTCTTCATTTTCTTAAGCGAGCAATGCCCCCAGTGAAGCATTCATGCTGCAATGTATAGGATTAGGGACTTGCCTTGTACTGGTGCCCCCAGTATTGGTGGCTTGAGGAGATAGTCCTTGATCTTGTCCAGGGCATGTTGGCACTCCGTCCCATACAAAAGGTGCCTTCTTCTTTGTCAGCTTCAAGAAGGGTTGACATCTTCCAGACAAGTTGGAGATGAATCTTCTGATGTAGGCTAGCCTACCTTGTAAAGATCTAAGCACAATTAGGCTCCTAAGGAGAGGTAACTCCCGGTTGGCTTTGATTTTGTCGGGGTCGATTTCTAGGCCTCGATATCTGACCACAAATCTAAGCAATTTGCCATTGGGCATGCCAAAGGCACACTTCAAGGGATTCATCTTCAATTGAAACTATCGAAGCCTCTTGAACACCCTCCGGAGATCCGCCATATGGTATTCTTTTCTTTCCGATTTCACGACCAAGTCGTCAACATAGCACTCAACTAGGTTATAGAGCATCTCATCAAATATCGTCGTCATAGTCCTCTGATAGGTGGCACTGGCATTCTTAAGCGCAAAGGGCATTCGCTTGTAATTGAATATACCCTTAGGGGCTCTGAAAGCTGTAAAATTCTTGTCTTTGACGGCCATCCCGATCTGATTGTAACCCGACCACCCATCCATGAAGGGTAATGCCTCGAAGCCTGTAGTAACATCCACCATTGTTTCTGTGATTGGTAGTAGAAAGTCATCTTTGGGCATGCCTTATTCAAGTCTTGGAAGTCAATGCAAACTCAGACTTGGCCATTCTTCTTCTTCACCGGCACAATATTGGTCAGCCATACTGGATATATGTATTCTTCGATGAAGTCAACTTCTCGCATCTTGTCGACTTCTACATTTATCTTCACCACCCATTTTGGACGCATTCGCCTTTGGGGTTGTTTTACAGGCTTAACATCAGGCATGATGGACATCTCATGCTCTACTATTGAGGGATCTAGGCCAAGAATTTCTTTGTAATTCCAGGCAAAACAATCCTTATACTCTAAGAGCAATTCAGTATATGCCTGTTTTTCTTTCTCGCTCAATAATGCACTGAGGAAAATTGGACGTGGATCTCCCGGTCCACTTAAGTTGATTTCCTTCAATTCATCAACCATAGCTTGCCTGCCGTCTTCCATTTCTCGTGGAGCTGGCTAAACATCTACAAGGTCTTCTTCTTCATCAGTATCGGCAACATATACCTCATGCCACCCCGACTCTTCTTCTACAGGTCTAGATCCCCTCGGAAAGGCTAGCTGCAGAGGTTCTTATTCTAGGCTATCAATTCTTACTTCTGAGGTCTGATCTTTTGTTTCAAATGGTGACATGCTTACCATATTAACTGCATAGTGGACAGGGGGACCACAACGTCATCCATAGCCCAAACCCCTCTGATCTTACTTGGAGAAGGGTGGTTGCCCCCTCATTCAGTTGGATACCACAGCTCTTGAAAGAATTTGCTTCTGACAACAGTTTACTTATCTGGGATCTTCTGATGTTGACATATCCTTTTGATGTATTGAGGCATATCTTCCAATTATGGGATTTCTTCTTCAACTTCCTGTTGAGGAACTTTCAACCCAAAATCATCATTTAGGACATTTCCAGGCACCAAATCTCCTTTATAGAAGACAATTCACCAGTTGTCTTTATGGGGCACAATGAAGGTTTTTAGCTCCTCCACTGTATGAACTTCTCATTGGCAGACTAGCTTCATTAAACTGGAAGTCATGCAGACACTTGCCTCTACTCCTTTGCTGATGAAGTTTACTTCTAAATTAATGACGGGCTTCCCGTACTTAGGAAGGGCCTTCGGATTCCGTCTAACCTTCTTAACTTTGGCTTCATTTATAGTTATGTCCCCTTCTTCATCAGAGGACTCTTTCACTACCTGCTTTCCCTTGCCACGGCTTTCACCAGTTGCCAGCTTCATTGCTTTAACTACCTACTTCGTCGGGATTTGTTGCAGGACCTGCCTCGTTAGGACTTGCCGTGGGATTTGTCTCTTCATCTGATGAGGGATAAAAGTAGACATTCTCCCTCATTTCTGGCTCAGGGATTGACTTCGGAATTTCTCCCTGAAGTGGATCAGTTTGTCTTAGTTTGTGGCATTCTTGCCTCTATCACAATTGCCATTACAGCCACGACCTCGGCCTCTTCCCCGATTATGTGGGTTATTTCTTCTTTGATATGTTTATAGGGGTCTTTTAGATCTGGGTGAAACACACCTGATCTCATCATCAACAGGGCCGCTTCCTGCTTGAAATTGCACAAAAGCCATATTGCAGGAGAATGACTGAAATTGCTTCTCTAGCTTTTCTACAGTCACATCTCCCTCCCAGAAAGTAGCGTCTTCATCATCTGGGAAAGCCCTTTCACCTGTGTTTCACATATATGATGGAGTTGTAACAGCCAACTCCTCAGGCGGGACTTCTTCTCAATTTCCTCCCAAGGTATGTATTCGTCTAATAGCACCCTTTTCACCGGATGACCTGGCGCATAGTCTTCTTATTCATCGATAACCTTTAGTAGCTTCTATAGGGGTGTCATATCTTGCTTTGGCATATCTGAGGTACTGGCCTGAGCTTCTTTCTTTTTTTAGCTTCCTTCTTTCATTCTTCTTTCTGTTCTTTTCTTGTTACTTCTTCTTGGCCGCCTCCTTAATGAGACGAGATTGATTTGACATTTTCTATGGCGGAGGTGTACGAACAGGGGCTTTCCCATTTTCCCTCTCTACCTTTATCATGTGACCCTACTCTATCTTCTTCTTCTGAACTGAAGTCCACTGTTTCTCTGACTGGTTACGGTCAAAAGTGGCCTTGACAACTTGCTCCACGACTGCATCTGGCAACATCTGGTATTGTTCAAATACCATTTTCTGGTTACTGTTGGAAGAACTTGCCTTGGCTTCTTTCTCCTTTTATAGCTTCTTGCTGATGTTTCAGGCTTCGCTATTCCATCTCTCTCGCAACTACTGCCACAGTGTCTATAGTGGCTTTGGTCCGGGAAGTGATGGGCCTATTCAAGACTACTCTTCCATACTGACGTAGAGGACTTCTTTGGGCTTGGAATTGTCTTTTCCTTCAACCGTTATCTTCACATTGCCCTCGACATGCACATGCAACACATTTGTTGTGTAAGTGTCAACACTTCAACTATGGGGCTGCAGAAGATACACTAAATATCTCCCCATATTTATTACCCCCGTCTGTATTAACTTCTCCACTTCATCTTTGAATGCAATGTACTGCTCAATTGAGTGGCCGTCAGAGCAGTGATATGGGCAGTACCAGGGTATGTCTTCCTCGTATAATTCTTCTTGCTTCTTAGGATTGGGTAGAGCCACCACCTTTTGATTCATACACAATTTGAAGAGCTCCCGGATCTTTTCCTTCGGAAAGGAGTATTCCTTCTTGAGGGATGTGTTACTTCTGATTTTTATTCCTCCTTTCTTCTCATTTGCGGCTTGCCTTCTTCGTGGGCTTTCCTTAACCATTAGAATGCCTTCGGACTCACCATTGCAATGATTGCACCCTTTTTCTCCTGGGAAATCTTCGCTGCTTGTATTGCACTTCGGACTTTGTATTTAGGTCAATGTTTTACTTGCTTTTTATGTATTAATGTTCTACCCTCGACTCTTTAGTCGAAATTGATTGGTGGGCCCTCTTCTCTGCTAGGAGCTTGGCCAGTTGCTTGGAGAGCTCTTCCACCTTATGTGTCAAGGCCGCCTGTTGTCGGAACAATTGTCCTAGACCGACTTGAATTTCTTCTATTATCTCCCTAGTGGGATCTTCAGATAGGGGTATTGCCGGGGTATAGGTCGGCATTGCCTCTCGCTCCAGAGAGGAATCCATATCTTCTTTTGAGCCTTCACTTATAAGAATAACATTTACTACGAAGGTCTGTCTTGGCTTCTAGTGCGGATGGGGTGGACTCACAAGGTATTTCCCATTTCAATGGCCCATTCCTGGATAAGCTTCTCAATTTCATCCTTGCACAAATAACAATCTTCTACCACATGTCCCAGCATGCGGTGATACAAGCAATAATTGGGCTCATTCGTCCTCCCAACTTATGCCGGCCTCTTTGGCTCTGGGAGCACTAATAGATTTGCTCAAATACAAGTGTCAAACAACTTCTTGATGGCTCCCTGGTGAAGTAGTACGGTTTCTTCATCCTCTTACTAAGAGACATAAATGACATCCTGCCACCTCCCTTGGCATTGGATATAGAGGCACTTGCATTGGGCTTGCCCCTGACCTTTTCCATTGTCGAGGCAAAGTTGACATCATTAACTTCTTTCACATTATAGGTCCGCTCTCTAGGAGCCTTCCCCTTGTTGAGCATCACTGTCAGATTGTCAGCAAAGAACATTTCAATTTCTGACACAATATTGTTCAGCTGATCAAAGTTTCTGATATTTGCCCCGATCAACTTTTCATTAATTTCCATCTTTAAGCCTCTTTTATAGAGCTTCACCGCATCTTCATGTACTGGCGGGTTGTCGCACTACATGCTGAGATTCCGCCATTTCTTGATATAGTCGATGGCAGATTCATTCTTACTCTACTTCAATGCAAGCAACTCAGTGATGGTTACCTTCCGCTCTGGCACCTTGAAGCGGTCTAGAAACTTCCTTTGCATTTCCTCCCAATTGCTGATGGAGTTGGGCTTCAACTTAGCATACCATTGGAATGTTGTGGCTGTCAAAGGGGTCGAGAAGAACTTCAGCAAGTATGCTTCTTCAATGGCCAATTCTCCCAAATCGCTCATGTAATGGGCGATGTGCTCCTGGGCAGACTCTTCGCCATCATATCTTGTGAATTTGGGGCGTTTTGTATGGCTAGGGGGTAGCTTCTTGAACAAGTGGTGAACCAGGAAGTGGTTCAGAAACTTCCTCTGCATAGGCATTAGACTATTGGACATTATGATTTGGTTCTTCACCCCGATTTTCCAAAGCTTCATCGAGGGTGAAGTTGACACTTGACACTTGAGGCCTGATCATTGTCGGAATAGGAACTGTCCTTGAGGGAGGCCCATTCATCTGCGTCGTTCTTTATTGCTCTTCTAACTTCTGTATGAGGCCCAGCAGAAGGGTCTTGAACAGTTGATTTTCCAACCTCATTTCTTCTACAGTCTGAGGTTGGGTTGCCTTGCTCTTGGCTTCGAACCCGCTCATGGGCAATCAACCTGTCTTCACCTTCACCTTCTACGGCGGAAACACTGTCATTTTGGGGTTGCTGATCGACCTTTATGTTTCTTTGGTTCAACCATTGCCAAGTCTGTTCCATTGCTATGCAGAGGCTCGTCCCACTGAGCTATATTGACAATCTCAGCCGGGGCTTCAAGCAATAGGTTTTGCTTGTTACTGGTACTCGAGGCGTAACAAGTATACACCCGAATACCATCTTCAGTCACTTGCGTGACTCTTCTTCTTTTCGGAATTTATAGGGGAAGTGCCCCCAATCTTGCGAAGACCCAAGTCCTCTATTGGTTGGATAGTAGTTGCTTCTTGACCTTATAGGCCCCTTTCCTTTTCTGACCTCGTGAGGAACGAGGTCGAAGGTCTTCATTGATGGTTCGCTTCATTGGCTCTTCGAGCTTTTGAAGTTGTTGCCTGGCTAGGATAGCCCTAGCCTAATGAATTCTTCGGACTTACTTTTTGGTCACCCACATTTGTTTCAAGTGAAGGTTCCTGTGTCCACAGGATTGCTTCCCTTTTGCGGCATACTTGCCTTCTTTTGGTATTTTTGCTCCGACTTGCTTGGGGCTCTTGATTGAATCTTCTGCTCCCACTGACCGGGCTCTTGGAGTCCCTGACTTCTTCTTGGAGGCTGTCTTATCTTGACAGACCTTCGATAGTATCCCAAATTGGTTCTAGATGGGAACTGCTGGAATATGACGGGTCTTTGGTATTATAGGCTCCCACCATCCAAAAGGATGCAAAGATTGATATTAGGATTGTAAGGACTGAGGTTTCGGGTTCAGTTTTCGGGTCGGTTTCGGGCCGGATCCCCTGGGTTGGACATTGAGGGGCCTTGAGAGTTTCTTCTGAATGACGTCTACACTTCACGACGCCTTTCAAACGGCGTCTTGATAGGTGGACGCCATTTAGATGAATTTCTGTTGTGCCACGTGGGCGCCACGTGGGCGGGTCTCGGGCCACGAGAGTACGGCCCCTGTCTCGTCGGTTGAACGGCGTCCATGATGGACGACGCGATTCAGACTGCGACCCTGCGGTGTCAGTGTACGGTGCCTGACATGTCAGCTGAACGGCATCCGTGGTGGTCGACGCGTTTCAGAGAGCTGTCAGTATGGCCCATCCTGTCATCTGATAGGCATCTTTCTCACTCGACGCGTTTTAGGCAGTTTCTGATTGACCCCGCGAGCCCTCCTTTCTTTCTCTCATTCTCACCCTTTCACTCTCTCTCCTCTCCCTCTCTGCCTCCTCCGATCCCACTCTTCCCCTTTCCCTTCCTCTTCTTCCTCTTCCACCACTCCAACGCCTCCCTACCTCTAACCTCTGCCACCACCACTTCCTTCGCGGCGTTCCATTCTCCGGACGGCGGCCGACGTCCCGGCGGAGTGGCGACGTTCTCCGGGGTACCGGCGGCGGTCTGCGGTGCGGCGGTTCGGCAACACGGAGCCAGGAGGAGTTCAAGTAACCGGTAGGGGGACGAACCTTGCATGTGTTGCTCGTGTTTTCCTAGGCGTAATGTGACGTGTTTTGGGTTAGATTGAGCATGTTTAGGGGGTGTTCTTGTGGGTATGGCCGTGCTCGTGAATGTGGATTCGTAGCATGCTTGTGGTAGATGAACTTCTTTTCCTCCCCCTTCTGTTTTGGGGCTTTTTCGGGGTATTTGGGGTTAAGGGAGAAACCCTCGGATCGAACCAGGGAACCAGGTTTCTGGCGCTAAACGGCGTCGTGCCTGGTCGACGCCTTTTAGAAGGACGTCAGGGCAGTACGACGCCTTTTAGGACAGAAACCTCCCTGTTCGAGGTTTTACGAGTCAGGGGTCCTAGCGCTAAATGACGTCATGGATGGACGACGCCTTTTAGAAGGACGTCGGGCCATCATGACGCCATTTAGGCAGGAAATCACCCCGACTGAGGGTCTGTCAGTTCGGGGATTCTGGGACTAAAAGACTTCGTGGGAGGGCGACGCGATTCGTAAAAGCATCGGGTAACCATGACGCCTTTTAAGGCAGAAATCCCCTGATTAATGTTTTCTGGAATTCCTGGATTTTCGGTGTGAATGGCCTCGGAGGATGTCGACGCCTTTCAAAAGGCGGCCTCTGGTGTCGACGCCTTCTAAGGCCTAATTCTGAAGACAGTGTTTTACATAAACCAGTACATGGAGCTTGAATGGCGTCGGCCTTGGGCGACGCGATTCAAGACAGAACAACACTAATTTATGCCAGTAAAATGTGTTCATACTGCTAGATAGTTGGTTAATGCATGCTTTAGTGCACTCGATAATGATGGATTCTTCATGACCGGATGACACTGCGTTGTGTGTCGTGCGATCGCGGGCTTTTCACGTGACCGGATCGTACTGTGCCGGGTTTTGGTGTTTTGTGTTACTGTGGACCTGGAGTGACAGTGTAGCGCTTTATCACCCTGTGCTGGTGGGGGCGTGAGCACAGCGCCGGTGGGGGCGTAGGCGGGGTGACGCCTAGTGAGAGAGGGTCATCTGGTGAACCCCGGGGTCAGTTAGTACCGGTGTCGGAGTGGTACATTCGGAGAGTCACTCATGCTGAGGGAAGGAGTAACCACCTGAGCCAGTTAGGCCGGAGTAGCTAGCGTGCTATCCGAGGGGTTACTGTTTGGTCTCAGCGGGTCGGTGTTTCCTACTTTCGGTTGTGTGGACGGTGTTTTCCCCACTTACGGCTGTGTGGTTGGTGTTTCCCACTTTCGGAGGCGTGGTTGGCGTGTTTTGCCGAGACGTGAGTTGTAGGCTCCTTGATAGAATGATTTTAGAGATATGCATGTTATGTTGCGAATGCACATGGTTCTTATTGAGATTTTAGGAGTAGCATGTTACAACTTTACTTGCCTTATCACCTGTATCTTTGCTACTGCACTTGTGGGTGTGTGTGTGGGAGGCGGGGGATCGGATGATCCCTACTGAGCCCAATTCTGGTGTGGCTCACTCCCTGCGTTTTCAGGTGTAGACCTTGTGGCGTGTGGCGGCTCGTGGTGTTCTCCTTGGTGTGCGGACCAGCAGCTATCTCAGTTCCCGGGGTATGCCCCGATGTTGTTGTACCTTATTTCTGCCTGTACTTAATTAATTTGTTGGACATGTAATTATTGTTGGACCGTGTACGGACATTATTACTTTACTTCCTGCGCACTGTACCTCCTTGTAGTCCGTGTGAATGTTATATTAAATCTTGTTTAACACTTACTCCTCCAGATGTGTGTATAAGATCCGGGTGTGAATCTTCAGTTAATGGGCCGACATCCATTTAGTGACCGGGTCTCCGGTCATAGGATGGCGGGTCGTTACAAGGATCGTCTTTCCTATATTGGGACGGGCTTACAACATTATTCTTCTTGTGCTTGCTCCTGTTGGAAGAGGAGTCTCGTGCAATATGGATGGCATTTACGACGAAGACCCGATCGGATCTGCCGTTGTTGTAATTCTTCCGGGCACGGGGAGCGTTCCCTGTTGTCTTCTTCTCTGGAGTGGGCTTCGGTGCAGCAACCACTCTTAAGAAGTAGGGGGATCCAACCACCGTTGGGAAATCACCAAAGCAAGTTGGCATCATGAGGTACCCATACTGGACATGGGTGGCAATCACGAGTGGGCAGTAGATGACTTTAGCGGCCATTTGATTTCCTTTTTGATTTCTTACACCTGCACCAAGCAAGGCAACATTAGGCTTGTCCTGATAGGGGCCGTATTGGACGGAGAGATAAAGAGAAGGAGAGGTCCCACCGAGCATGCCAGTCTGTGAGACTTCGTTTTTTTAATTTCTTCTATTTAAAAAAGAATTTGAATTTTGAAAAGAGAATTTTGGTTTAAAAGAGAATTCGTGGAGTTATGAAAATATGGTCTTCTCTCTTTTTTTGATATAGACATTGAGAATTTGAGATCAATCCTCAAGTTTAAGATTTTGGATCAAGCAGGGACCCATGTTCTTGACTTCTCCCCACTGACCTTAGTTAGTGTTAATTACACCATATCATTGACTGGAAACCCTTGATTAACCGTCCATTAAGGACCAAGAATGAGACAAATAAGATGCTTTGATGCCATACATGTAAGATGGATTCTTTTATTTGGGGGACCTGCAAAAGGTCCTTAAAGGATACTTAATGGATCTTTTAGTTCCCATGGAGACATGAAGACTTAAGGTCTCCAAATGGTGCTAAGAAGATGAATCTTTTGGACCTAACCTTCATTAGAACCCCTTAAAGGATATCAAATGACTCAAAGATATCCTTTAAATATCCTTTAAATATCTTCGGACAGCATATTCCCTCTTCTTAGATTCATTTAAGAAGATAAAGGACATAAAGAACATCCTTAATTAATGGGACATGAAGGCCACCACATACTTAAAGATGTTCTTTAATGATCTTTCAACCAGTATGAAGGAACCAAAACAAGTTCACTGTTAAACCAATATGAACGAACCACAAATATTATAGCATGAGGCAACAATATTGTCGTTTTATTAATTGAATCACATTACCCAATTTAGGTCACTTTAATAAAATGACCCATGGGTTATATGACCGTTCTACCAATAAGAGAGAACCAATAACCCCATGGCCATTCTATTAAGAATAAGCCAATAAATGATGGTTAGTCTACCAGTAAGAGTAAACTAATAGGAAACAAAGGCTATTTCACCAATAAAAATAAACCCATTAGCATTTTTTTAAATAATATTACAATGATAATAAAAAAATAATCCTTCTTGTGTCCTTTTATGTCCATGCTCACAAAGCTTCAAATGGGGTCCTTCTTGTTCCTTTTATGTAGAAAAATTCTGAGCAGAGCCTCCTCTTCTCTCTTTTTTCTTTGCTTTACGTGTGTGTGTTTGTTGGAGCCTAGAGGGGCCTTTTATTAATCTCTTTTGGTCACTGCTCACTAGTGCGTAGGTCTATTATCCATAGTTGGTCTCCTCTATGGCACGAATCCGGTCTATGCTAAGGCCTGCTTCCGTCACTGCCTGGGACTAGTCACTCTCCCCCATGGCGAACAATCTTCACTTGCTTGGTCACATAACCCATCAAGTTTGCTCCTCCATGGCCTTACCTTCTGACCTTTTCAAGCCTAAAAGCAGGAATCAAACCACTCTATGCATAGCCGACCCTATCACTCGTATTAACATTGACCAGGATCTCGCTTAAGAAGCAATGACCTCTTTCTTTCCTCACAACCTAACTGTTTTAAGCATTATTACCTAGAAGCATGATTATTAAAAAAAAGGACCTTCTTTCTTTCCAGGTTTTGAAGTGATAGTGACAAGGACCAGCCCGAACATCTTTTCCTAATGCTAAGCCAACCCGTTGCTCTGCCTTCGCACTCGTGGGTTTATGAACATGAACAATTTGCATTGCCTAGGCGCAAGCGTCTCTCTTTCTGCTGCATCTTCTCCACTGGGTATTTGTTCCTCTGCTCTGATGAAGCTAGCCTATCTGCTACATAGAGTTCTGATCTTACTGCATCCATGATCTTCTAGTTCTACTAGCCCATCTGATTATGGGCTGGCATGGCTTGCGAAAGAAGTGCCTTTCGCCAAACTCAAAAGACAATTATCATTTTTTATGACATCTTTTTTCCCTTGTCTCGATTGAATGCTTTTCTTTCAATGTTTAACAACGCCTCACTTCCAACAGGGCCTCGGCGGTAAAGAAAAGAACCCGATCCCTGTTTGTTGCAACTCCTTTTAGGTCGCCTTCACTTGCACCTCTGTTTGCAGCACCACCTGAGGGCTTCCCTCCATGCAACACGGCTTTCCTTCCTAAATGGCTTTATCCCTGACCTTGTCTCCTGCTGATTGACGAGAGACTGAAAGACTTCCCACTTGCTAATTAACCAACCCAGAGCCCACCAAAGAAAGAGTGCAAATCTCAAACCGAACTGCCCTGCTTGCTTTCTGATCTACCATGGACAGATAGATGGCTTTACTGGCTCGATTGCCCAAAGAGTGAAAAGAGCGGAACAGACTGACTTCAACTGCGCTAACTTTCTTATTCTTTTTGTCAACAAAAGGATTTGAGTTACGTATACTCCACTTGCTCCTCCATAATCCACTCTGACGCTTCCGACCAACCATGGAATTCCTTCGCTACTCTTATTAAGTTTTGATTCCTATAAATAATATCGATTTGCACATGTTGTTCTATCTGCAACTATGTTCTTATTAGTTCCTATTCTTGGCAAGTCGACATTACCCTTGCTAGCATTGAGCCCACCTCTTCAAGATTGGGGCGGTAGGCAATACATGTCTCAACACTAGATTTTACCATATGATGTGTTTCACACCGCTGACCAACGTGATCGGTTAGTTAGTTGCTTATAAATGATTGCTTTAAATCTTATGTCGTGGAGGATGGAAGGGCAGACATTAAGAAGTGGTGTGCAAACGACTTGGGGAATCTAGTGAAGAAGCAAAAGCACCATAATAATATGCTCTGCGACAGGGATTGAATGTTCAGCAGATCAGCGAAAAAGACCACACTCTCATAGCAAGGTTCCTAGATAATAGAAAATGGTCTACGCTCTCCGTAGAAGGCTGCAGACAACAATGGCAGGTTGATGGAAAGGGGATACTGAGCTTCTGGGTAGCTGTGTCCACCGGAATGCTTTTGTAGATAGCACGAAGGGTGAAGAAAAGAGCTTTTTGGGGACGGAGGGATGCCAGAGTTGTTGAAGGGCCGTGGTTTCGAAGGAGGAAGCCACACCTTCTGTCTAATAACATCCCATGCAGATTTGGTGGTGAAGGAGTCCAAGTCCATCCATACCAAGATGTTTGGCTCGTTAGCGAGAGAAATTCTATAAGAGGCACTTGCGGCGTAGTAAGATACGTGAATAGGGTATATAGCAAAAAAAGAGAACAAGCAACACAACCTAACCACCAACGAGTGTGTAACACAAGCGTACCTTCAGTACCGTGGAACGGAGCTACCTTCTGTCACTCTTTTTATACGGAACGACATACCCCTTTGATGCGAGAACTATATACGAGTACCACTGTCAAGTAGTACAGTATAACCATTTGAACTTCAGGTTAATAGAATACCGTGTCCAACCATCCTTGCTTTTATACGATTAGCCTAACCTGCGAAGGTAAAGACCTAACTAACCTAGTCGAGTTGATTACTAACTGTATTAGGGTGCGGGGTGTTAGTTTAGGTGGCCTACAAGCCAATCTAACAATGTAAATCTCGTTCATTATTAATAAAATGGCATAATATTCATTATGTGTAAATCGCGTTAATTATCGTTTCATAATAAAGTCCGTGAATATGTGCTATGGTGATCAGATTATGATGAGATCATACTAATGAGACTGATCACTTAAACACACATATTCTTAATTGTTCCTAGTCGGAGGATATTCGAGAAGGACATCGGATATCCGGTTAGACTAGTACAGATTACTCCTGCTCATATGATGAGGGTGACTGATCTCATAAGTCACTTGTGTGGAGACACTAAGGCGAATCTGTAGGTGCTCATTGGAGAATGAGTTCACTGAACTGATCCGACTGAATCGCTGGATGGTATTGTACCTCACTGTCAACCAGCTTGATTCTATTGTCGCAGTTGCGTGGATGGTCCTCGGACCTGAGACACCAAGGACACCTTGGCGGTGGACTTCTGTACTTTGACCTTGGTCTACGAATCTCTAGCCACGGGATTCTAATACGCCAAGGATTGGGTGCAGCGGAATACCGTCGAAGGGAATTGTGTGTCAATAAGGAATCATTCGCTCTCGGTACTTAGAGAGAGAATGCTCTAGGAAGGATGCGCAAAAGTCCCTGGCCAGGGCGGACGATAATATCGGGAAAGGAGTTTTCCGATATTCATCAGCGGCATCCAATTCAAGTGAGTCGACCGGTTAGGGTTTGACAGCTCGCCATACCCTGAGTTTACTCGAGAGCATTGTACGAATGAAGGATTATATCCACACGGTAACTGTCGGCGGAAAGGTTCCAAGAGTGGGTTACTTAACCCCAAATACCTTCCGGGTTCACGCGGTGTTGCTTGGCACCCAACGTGATCGGAGGCCCGGTCGAATTCGATGTGTGACATCAATTCGATTGATTAATTGATTAATAAAGGGTTATTAATTAATTAATAAAGCCAGTGAGGAGTCACTGGGCTTGTTGGGCCATTAACTGGACTGGTACTTGGGCCTAGAGGGTCACACGCACATGATTCTCAAGGCGATGGATAAATAAGTGGGTTTTATACAAACCGGGGGTTTTTGTGAAAAACCGCGCGGTTAGTATAAAACATAGCGAACGGGCTGAGCAGGCCAAGCTGCTGCTAACCCTAGCCGCCCCTCCTCGTTTTCTGTCTTCCTCTGGAGTCCAGGCAGATCCAGATCTGCCCCGCCGCTTCTCCGAATCCCGTTCGACGGGAAATCGTCCGCGCACTGCGGCGATCATTGCGGCGACCAGCGGAGGCTTCGCGGGCTGCGAAGAACGACGAACTCGAGGATATCCATCGCGGGGAGGATCGCGTGGACTTCGCTAGAGGCTGGGCGCTTGCGCGGCTTGCGGTGTCACACCGACGGAACCGAACGGCTGCGGATTCGAATCCGCACACGGTGAGAATTTCGATAATTAGATTATCGTATTTTAGTCTCCGAAACGGGAACGGATCGCTGTAAATAATTTTGTTTTTCCGCTGCGTGAGCGATCCGGAGAAACCGAGAAAACCCAACAGTGGTATCAGAGCCAGGTTCCACTGTTTCTCGTCCCGTTTTGGTCTCCAAATTCATTTTTCTTGAGTTATTCCATGCGTTTAATCCGATTAAAATAACGGAATCGTGTTCATAAGATGAACACAAATAATTTGGTTATTTTTCCGTGATTTTTCGAGATTATTTTGGGGGTTTTTCGTGTTCTTCGTGAGACGAAGAACGGCGAGTTTACGGCGGCTTGAATCGGCTTCCCAATCGTTGGAATGGCCGGCCGAGACTCCGGATCCATAGGTGATAGTCACCACTGCCCACCGGGCATCATAACCGCCGCCGGAGTGCCCTTGGAGGGCTATAAATTCAAGCCCCAAATTCGGGTTTTAAAACCTAAAAATCAGATTTTGGGTTCTTCTTTGAGGGGCTCGGGCTGTGTGTGTGGGGCCTCTCCGGCGATCCCACCGGCGCCGGAGGGTACACCGGCAGGTATGGACGGCGCCGTCCCGCCGGCCGCCGGCCGCCGTCCACCGCTGCTCGAGCCCCGCCGCCGGCTACAACCCGTTTAGGGTTTCTGCAGGTTTCAGCAGCAGGTGGCGTCGGGCTCGTTTGGGGAGAGCCGGCCCCGACCGGTCCGACCGGGCCTGAACCGGCCGGGTCCATTGCTGGCCCTAACAGAGCCCAGGTTGGGCGCCTGGGTTCGACCCTGGCTCAGCAGGGTCCGAGCCAGGGTGCGGATCTATTGGGCTGGGCCCATTTTATTAATTAAACCCCTCTTAAATCCCTGTTTAAATCTAATTAAGCCACTTTGACCTAATTGATATGAAATTAAATTTTAAATATATGTTTCAAAATTGTTTTGGAAATTAAATTTTCTTTTATATTATTGAATTGGGTCATTAATGATTTTGGAATCATTTTAATTAACAAAGTGTTGTTAATAATAGGAATTGGTTATTAATTTAAATGTTAAATTAATAATTAATTTTAATTGTCTAACTTAAGTGTTAAGTTAACAATCATTAGTTAACTGGAATTAATTATCATTTTAAATGTTAAATTGATAATTAGTTTTAATTAACTAATATGAAGGTTTAATTAGAAGTTATTAGTTATTAGTTTAAGTGTTAAACTAATAATTAATATTAATATAATAATCTAAGTGTTAGATTATTAGAAATGTTCTAATTTGCATGGAATAATCTGGAATTATTAATTCGGAGTGTGTGCGCATGTGATGTGTGTTTATTGCTTTTAAATTAGATTTAATTGCATGTTAACTTAATAAAATGAGTTTTCAAAATTCAAACACCAATTTTGATTGGATCCCAGTTTTTTGAAAGCCAAAACTTATTTATTTTGAAAAACTCATTTGTTTTTGCCATGTGATGCGCTGAATCTTGTGTGGATGTCTAAAATACACCGTGGTCATGGATATGCACTTAATTTATTATTCATGTGATGAATGGATTGTGTGGATCGTGGATGTATGAATGTTTATTAATTGTTAATAAATAGAGGTCTGCGAACCTCTCTCTCTCATACTCCGATGTATTTCTACCTCCCTCTCTCTCTTGTACTCGCCATAAGGCCTTCTTCAATTTACTTGTTAATTCTAGAATTAATGTAATGTGATTGAGGCAACCGAGGAAGGAGCGAGGACGATCCACAGCTGCAACCAGGAAGGCGATAAGATGGAGATCTCTTGCCTATGTGTTTGCAGGTTATCTAATGTAAATGTTATGATTAGATTGTGTGTGCGTTTGACTGTTGGCTCCAGTCAAACCCACTGTGCTATCCATGACCACACTAAAGACATGTATGAGATGCATTGTTGTTCTTTTGATTATGAATCAAAGCAGGTTATAGTATTTAGTAAATATATACGATATATTTATACTATCACCTAGGAGAGACCAAGATAAAAGTTATCTAAATACCCTCAGATAAACTCTAAGCCGTAACGCGAGTAGTTGAGAACTTACCGCGTGGTCCACCATCGTTATAGTCATAGGATTCAAATCACTTTAGGCAGGTTTGTTGTGCTATCCACAAGGCCTGCTTAATTGGGAGGAGAAACTGTGGCTATGGCATTAGATGCCTAAAGATCGGGGTAGAGGAACCATGTAGCTTTGTTGTGCTATCCACAAGGGCTGCATGCAAATCTATGCTCGTCACGTAATGATGGTTAGCTTAGACCAGAATTAGTGGTTTGTTGTGCTATCCACAAGGCCATTAAATCTCTTGGGACCGAAGCCATGATCAGATATTGCAAGGAGTTGCAAGTCCCATGAGTTGGGTGCTCTCTGATTGTATTACAGTTTGTTGTGCTATCCACAAGGCTGTAGTGCAAGTCATTGAGATTCTGATCCTCACTAGGAGACTGTTGGCGTCTCCCGTTCTGTATAACTGAGGGTTATACAGTCCGTCGAAAATTAGTGGGAGTTAAACTTGAACAAAAGACCTTGTCTTGTTTTAAACTTTAATAATTGAACATCTGCTAAATAGATTTTACTTATCTCCTGTAGGAACTATGTCGTCGAATAACCCACTACGTGGCATACTTGATGTCATTTTGACTTACTTGATCTACTCGGATTGGTTCAGAAGCCTGAAGAATGTCTTCAGATCTGAACGCAATAACTTTGTCCCTAGAGCTGATCCTCTTGCTGAATCGGCATTAGATGCCCCTGAAGCAGAGATGACAGCTAACGATAAAGGATCGAAGGACAAAAGTAAAAGAGTAGTGAAGGGTGACTGCTTCTACTATAAGCAGTATGGTCACTGGAAGAGGAACTGCAAGGAGTTCCTTAATGATAAAGCTCATGGAAGAGTGAAGCTGTGTGAAGCTTCAGATATCTATATGATAGATATTAACTTGTCAGTTAGAGATTCCACATCTTGGGTATTGGATACCGGATGTGCTTCTCATATCTGCCATGATGTGCAATTGCTGACAAGTAAGCGCAAGCTGAGACAAGGTGAGGTGGAATTGAGGCTAGGAAACGGCGCAAAAGTTGCGGCGATTGCTGTTGGGACAGCAAACCTCAGGCTTCCATCGGGAGACACCTTATTATTGGAAGATTGTTATTATGTTCCTAGCATAATAAAGAACATCATATCAATATCTTGTTTGGACAAGATAGGATATAGGTTGACAATTGAGAATAGAAGTTGTACGATTTATTATGGTAATAAATCAATAGCTTCTGCATCTTTAGTCAACGGTCTATATCTATTAGATGTTTCTTATTACAATCTTCAAATTGATAATGCTCTTAAGAAGAGCAAGAATTGTGTGAACCAGGCCTACATGTGGCATTGTAGACTTGCACACATTGGCGAAAGCAGGTTGCAAAAGTTGCACAAGCATGGTTACTTAACAGCATTCGATTATGAATCGTTTGCAACATGTGAATCCTGCCTTATGGGAAAGATGGCAAAATCTCCATTTAGTGGACATGGAGAACGTGCTAAGGACATTCTGGAACTGATACATTCGGATGTATGTGGTCCAATGTCTACCCAAGCCAAAGGTGGCTTTTCTTACTTCATCACGTTCACCGATGACTTCTCAAGATTCGGCTATGTGTACTTAATGAAGTACAAGTCGGAAGCATTTGAGAAGTTTAAGGAGTTCAAGAATGAGGTGGAGAAGCAGTTAGGAAAGAGTATTAAAGCTCTTCGATCAGATCGAGGAGGAGAATACTTGAGTACTAATTTCACACAATTCTTAAAGGATAATGGTATCCTTTCTCAGCTGACCCCTCCATATACACCACAGATGAATGGTGTATCAGAAAGGAGGAACCGCACCTTGTTGGACATGGTGCGATCCATGATGAGCTTTTCAAGATTACCAGTGTCCCTCTGGGGGTATGCTCTAGAGTCAGCAGCATACCTACTGAACAGAGTACCCAGCAAGTCTGTGGCCTCTACTCCATATGAGATATGGAAAGGCAGGAAACCAGAATTTAAACATGTTAAAGTCTGGGGTTGTCCTGCTCATGTAAAGAGGCATGATCCAGACAAGTTGGAATCACGAACTGATAAATGTAGGTTTGTGGGATATCCAAAGGAAACCTTTGGATACTATTTTTACCATCCTGATGAACAAAAGGTGTTTGTCGCCAGGAAAGCTGTCTTCCTGGAAGAGGAATACCTTCTCCAGGAGGACAGTGGGAGTAAAATAGTACTGGAAGAGGTTCCAGATCCCCATACAGCTGCATTATCATCAGATAAGATATCAGTTCCTGAATCTGTTCAGGTACACACAGATGAGCCTCGTAGATCTGGTAGAGTACCTAGACTACCCGAACGATATGTGGGACATATCGCTGAAGGTGAGTCTAAGGTACAATATAATGAGGATGATGATCCGAAAAACTACCAGGAGGCCATAGAAGGCCCAGAAGCCGGGAAATGGCGAGAAGCCATGAACTCAGAAATCCAGTCCATGTACACCAACCAAGTTTGGAACTTGGAGGACTTGCCCGAGGGTATTGTACCCATCGGTTGCAAGTGGATCTTTAAAAGAAAGATCGGTGCTGATGGACGGATCGACACTTATAAGGCAAGGTTGGTGGCAAAGGGATATCGTCAAAGGCAAGGAATTGACTATGACGAGACTTTCTCACCAGTTGCCATGATAAAGTCGATCAGAGTTCTGCTCGCCATTGCTGCACATTTTGATTATGAAATCTGGCAGATGGATGTGAAGACTGCCTTCCTCAATGGTAATCTTGAGGAGGAGGTGTATATGATACAACCAGAAGGTTTCACATCCAAAGAATCTCCAGATAAAGTGTGCAAGCTTCAGAAGTCTATTTATGGACTGAAGCAAGCTTCTCGGAGCTGGAACATAAGATTTGACGAGGCTGTCAAGTCTTATAACTTCATTAAGAATGAAGATGAGCCTTGTGTGTACAAGAAGACCAGTGGGAGTGCAGTCACTTTTCTAGTTCTTTACGTAGATGACATACTACTCATTGGGAATGATGTAGCTATGATGTCATCAGTAAAGGTCTGGCTGTCGAAAAACTTCTCCATGAAGGATTTGGGAGAAGCATCCTACGTATTGGGAATACGGATCTATAGAGATAGATCAAAGATGATGCTTGGAATGACTCAATCCTTGTACATAGAAACCATAGTCAAAAGGTTTGGCATGGAAAATTCCAAGAGAGGTTTCATACCGATGAGACATGGAATTAATCTCTCAAAAGAACAGTCTCCTAAGACTCCTGATGAGAGGGCATTCATGGATAGAATACCCTATGCCTCTGCCATAGGATCTATCATGTATGCCATGCTATGTACACGACCTGACGTTGCATTTGCTCTAAGTGTTACGAGCAGATTTCAGGCTGATCCAGGCGAAGAGCACTGGAAGGCAGTGAAATGCATCCTTAAGTACTTGAGAAGAACTAAGGATATGTTTCTTGTCTATGGAGGAGGTGACTTGAAACTGCGAGGCTTTACTGACTCGAGTTTCCAGTCGGATCCAGATGATAGCAAGTCAACATCTGGATTCGTGTTTACATTGAACGGAGGGGTAGTGTGCTGGAAGAGTTCCAAGCAGGTAACCACTGCAGATTCAACGACTGAAGCTGAGTACATCGCTGCAGCTGAAGCCGCCAAGGAAGCAGTGTGGTTGAAGAAATTCATCACCGACCTCGGCGTAGTTCCCAGCATCTCTGAGCCTGTTCCACTGTTGTGCGACAACAATGGAGCGATTGCGCAAGCGAAAGAGCCACGGTCTCATCAGAAATCGAAGCATATTCTGAGGCGCTTTCACCTTATCAGAGAGATCATATCCAGAGGAGATGTAGTAGTGGAAAGAGTTCCATCTGTCGACAATGTAGCAGATCCACTGACAAAGCCGTTGGCTCAAATTGTGTTTGAGCGTCACCTAGAGTCTATGGGCTTATTGTATAATGGTGATTGGCTTTAGTCCAAGTGGGAGATTGTTAGTTTAGGTGGCCTACAAGCCAATCTAACAATGTAAATCTCGTTCATTATTAATAAAATGGCATAATATTCATTATGTGTAAATCGCGTTAATTATCGTTTCATAATAAAGTCCGTGAATATGTGCTATGGTGATCAGATTATGATGAGATCATACTAATGAGACTGATCACTTAAACACACATATTCTTAATTGTTCCTAGTCGGAGGATATTCGAGAAGGACATCGGATATCCGGTTAGACTAGTACAGATTACTCCTGCTCATATGATGAGGGTGACTGATCTCATAAGTCACTTGTGTGGAGACACTAAGGCGAATCTGTAGGTGCTCATTGGAGAATGAGTTCACTGAACTGATCCGACTGAATCGCTGGATGGTATTGTACCTCACTGTCAACCAGCTTGATTCTATTGTCGCAGTTGCGTGGATGGTCCTCGGACCTGAGACACCAAGGACACCTTGGCGGTGGACTTCTGTACTTTGACCTTGGTCTACGAATCTCTAGCCACGGGATTCTAATACGCCAAGGATTGGGTGCAGCGGAATACCGTCGAAGGGAATTGTGTGTCAATAAGGAATCATTCGCTCTCGGTACTTAGAGAGAGAATGCTCTAGGAAGGATGCGCGAAAGTCCCTGGCCAGGGCGGACGATAATATCGGGAAAGGAGTTTTCCGATATTCATCAGCGGCATCCAATTCAAGTGAGTCGACCGGTTAGGGTTTGACAGCTCGCCATACCCTGAGTTGACTCGAGAGCATTGTACGAATGAAGGATTATATCCACGCGGTAACTGTCGGCGGAAAGGTTCCAAGAGTGGGTTACTTAACCCCAAATACCTTCCGGGTTCACGCGGTGTTGCTTGGCACCCAACGTGATCGGAGGCCCGGTCGAATTCGATGTGTGACATCAATTCGATTGATTAATTGATTAATAAAGGGTTATTAATTAATTAATAAAGCCAGTGAGGAGTCACTGGGCTTGTTGGGCCATTAACTGGACTGGTACTTGGGCCTAGAGGGTCACACGCACATGATTCTCAAGGCGATGGATAAATAAGTGGGTTTTATACAAACCGGGGGTTTTTGTGAAAAACCTCGCGGTTAGTATAAAACATAGCGAACGGGCTGAGCAGGCCAAGCTGCTGCTAACCCTAGCCGCCCCTCCTCGTTTTCTGTCTTCCTCTGGAGTCCAGGCAGATCCAGATCTGCCCCGCCGCTTCTCCGAATCCCGTTCGACGGGAAATCGTCCGCGCACTGCGGCGATCATTGCGGCGACCAGCGGAGGCTTCGCGGGCTGCGAAGAACGACGAACTCGAGGATATCCATCGCGGGGAGGATCGCGTGGACTTCGCTAGAGGCCGGGCGCTTGCGCGGCTTGCGGTGTCACACCGACGGAACCGAACGGCTGCGGATTCGAATCCGCACACGGTGAGAATTTCGATAATTAGATTATCGTATTTTAGTCTCCGAAACGGGAACGGATCGCTGTAAATAATTTTGTTTTTCCGCTGCGTGAGCGATCCGGAGAAACCGAGAAAACCCAACACGGGGTACTACGATCTTTTTAAAGCGGAGAGAACATGAGTGCTTAAGCGAAGCGGAGCACCATTAGAGTAACGTAAGCAGTGCTTGAAGAAAGTAATATGACCAGGTGGCCTTCACTATAGAGCTATACCTATATGAAGTTGAATATCATATAGCATAGCACCAAAAAAGTATATATACGAACCTATACGGAAATGATAATCGCTCTACCACTGTCTACCACTTAGCTACTGAGGAGGGGATGATCATAGTTGGTAAGGGAGCTGGTATATGAACGGGAACCCAAACACTATTTTTGGGTACCCAGCTTTGCGTTGCGTTATAGTATACAACTCGGAGATAAAGAGAAGATGGGCTGCAGGTTAGCTGCAAGCAAACCCCTATATGACATGGGCACTTCAGCTTTCGATGCCTCCGTTTGCTCTTTCAATTCCAGTTCATGTTATCCAATGGCAGCTCTTTCCATCTATCATCTTGCTCTCCTCTATTGTGAACCCTGATTCACGAGCAAGACTCTTTTAAGTATCTGACGTGATTAGGCGGGGACATGATTCGAACCTGTAGTCTTTGTTAGGAATCGCCTAAAACGCAGCGGAAAAATAAATGATTCCATGTGTATCGGTTGCTGTGATTGTAAAATGGACAAATAAAAATTACGTAGGAAAAACCGTTCTTCACCTTTGCGGGGTTTCGAATCTCTCGTGGATTCGATCGTTTTGGTAATCGCGCACGATCTCCAGAGGTATCCACACGAGCTCCCGACGCAGACGCAATTTTCTCCTCGACTTGAGTACTTCGACCCGATCTCAAATCCACCATGCAGAAGTAGAAGAGAGAGAGATCTTCTTCAAGAGAGAGAGAAGGAGAGAGAGAGAGGAGAGAGATAAACTCCAAGGGTGTAAGGTAGTGTACGTCCAACCCTTCCACCCCTCCCCTTGGCCTCCTTTTATAAGAATTAAGGATAAGCACAAGGTTTGAGTCTCATGATTATCCAAGAGCTTGGCCTTGGATAATTCTCCATTAAATATTCATGTTTATCTTGCGGCTTTTCACAAAAACCTAGATAACTTTAATATTTAACATCTCTCACCGTCTTACGAGAACTCTTATGTGTGTGACCCTCTAGGCCCATATATCAGTCTGGCTTTAGGCCCAGTAAACTTAGAACTAATTCTAAATTTTAATATTTATTAATTATTATTTAAACATCATATGTTAAATAATTAATTAAATAAATAAGTGGTTTATCATCTGATGATTAATCCACTTGACCTTCTGACCATGAACGACACCAAACACTACCTCATGATCCCAGAAGATATAAGGGATATTGTTCCCTTTATTTGAACCTTTCCGTCTGTAGATACCGCACAAATAAAATCCTTCACTCATCCAATGTCCCAATAACGCAAGGGTATGGTTTTACAGTCAAACCCTCTATCGCATTATTTAGATGGATTCCAGTACTCAGTTAATTTCTAGAAAGATATCTCTTTCAGTTGACCCTGGCTAGGGATTTCTGTGTACACATCCATAAGACATTCTTTCTCCAATCTTATACCAAGAGGAGTGATCCCCTGTTGTTCACTCAATTACCTACGTAAGCTTTCCACTGTGTCTAAGAGACTGACTATTGTGGACTTAATGGTTAAAGTCCACAAGTTAGAGAATCAAGACACAATGGTCTACAAGCAAGGTATCATTGGTGACTCAGGTCAAAGGACCAACTGTGCTACTGCAACGATTGAATTCCCTGGTTGACTATTAGGTATAATGACCATCAAGGAATTCTTATTCGGATTTGATGTAGCCGAAGCTATCACGATTGGATTCCAGGATTAGAATCCGGGACAGAAGATCGAAGAAGACCGACAGGGATCCGGACCGAGACGAGGGCGAAGCGTGGGCCGAGGACGAAGCGGACTCCGTAGGGTCGAAGCGGATCCGACCGGTGAAGGGCGACGTCGAGACCGGAGGGAGAAAACCCGAGGTCGGTGGCCGAGGCCGACTCGGAGAGGTCGGCGAAGATTCAAACCGAGGCCCCTGTAAGAGGAAGAAGAAGAAGAACCAGTCAGTAGGGGTCTCAGGCTTCGGCCCAAGAGAACCCCCTCCGAAGGCTGAGTCAGATTCTGAAGAAGATTCGATTCCGAAGGGAAGGAAGAAGAGGTATCTTTAATACTTTTGGATTGTTGTCCTTGGTCAAGAAGACATACCTTTGGTAATAAATAGTCTTGTGTTTATAACGGAGGATAGAGGTTACTCAACTGTGGCAGCCGATATAGGACTATGTTTCGATTTACTGGTAAACCGCCATAGTGCCTAACCGTCCCACCGAAGTGGGCCGGATACAGTTACTGGGCCGAAGGTTGGGGGCCGCTGTTGGGCCGAATGCCGCTTAGTGGGCCGAAGCCAACTGGGCTGTAGGCCGCTAGCTGGGCCGAAGCCAATTTGGGCTGAGGGCTGCTGGTGCGCCGAATGCTGCTGGGCCGCTGATGGTATTGGGCTGCTTAATGGGCCAAAACGGGTTTTGCCCCGTCACATGGCCCCCTACTCTCGTCGTTCTCAATTCCATGAAACACTGAGAGTAAAATCCGAATCCCTTACGGAAAAAACATGATTCGCACTTCGTCCGAAACTGTTACCATCTGTTTCAAAAACTGGGAGGCAAGTGTTCGCTTTAGGTTGGCCGAGGGCTGGTGACAAATAGCCTCATCTCAAGCCGGGACCCTGTCGTAGACACCTTCTGTTATACCCCGTACTTTTACAACTATTAATAAATTTAATTAATTGAAATTAAACGAATTAACTAATTATAAGAGTTTATGACTGAACTTAAGTAACTTAATTTAGTTCAATTAACCCAATTATGAAAGCCCAATAACCCAAATTATACTACTAAGAATAACCCACTAATTTAGTTCAAATTCTATGTTGATGTATTAGACAGCAACATAGTAAAATAACTATAACTTTCTATAGAAAATTTGGATTAAGGCATATATGATATCAGTGGAAATATAATAAAAATATAAATAACTTTGTAGAAGATCATGTTTACTAATTCAGATGTTTTAGATGTCAAAAATATCAAAGATCAGTTTTAGAAAGGGCTACCCACAGAGAACAAGTCCTAATCGGATTAGGATTTAAATTAGGAAACAAAAGATGGTACAATTAATATTAACCACGACCTAAAAAGTTATGTATAACATATTTGACTTAGATTAGAAGTAAAACATAATAAATTTGAATATAATTAAGATTCTAATTAATGGGTAGAAACATAATAGGAATCTTACTTGGACTAGGATTCTGTACACAAATTTACTTGACATAGCTCTAGTATTTTAAGCATAATTCCGTACATAAAATTCATAATTAAGTAAGACAACTCCCATTATAAATATTACTCAAATATATAGAATTTTTATGAATATCACATGTTTAAAATAAGTCGTTTCCTAATCGGAATCAGGACATCTTTAGACATGAAGTAAATCTGCCAGATTTCTGAGTTCGGAGTACTCAGGACAGCAGGTCAGTAAAATAAGTATATCTTCTTGTATAAAAATTAAAAAATAGTGAAATTTGTTGCATTGTAAGGGTAATAAAATTTTTTAAAACTTTTTAGAAAAACGTATTTCTTAATTCGTATGTTTAAGGGGATGAAGTTAAAGGTCTTCAGAAAAGAAAACTACAGGTAGCGTGAGCAGAGTCCGATTTGGACTAGGAAGTGACTTTGACTTGGAGATTAAGTTATGGGGAGTAGCAGTTTGACTCCAGCAAAGAAAGTGGGTGTTGGTGGTTATATTAGAAGATTAAATAAGCATAAATAGAGCCTTGGGTCGTGCTCAACCTCTATAGCATGCATCTCTCTTCTAAAGGGTAAGTTCATGTGATGTTCTTGAGAGAATAGAGTTGTTCATGATTATTTCTTTTGGTGGTTTGATTCTAATCAATGTTTTGTATTATTGGAGGCTTAGAGAACGTATGAAAGATCTTAGATCATATGGAAAAGAGTTTAGATGAAGAAGAAATCATGGATAGATAGTAAGGAAACCATAGGAGAATCAAGGCCGGTCTTTCTTCAAGAGGTAGGTGGATAACTGTACACATGATCTATTTTGTATTACAAAACTATGTTATTTTCAAAAGCTTTAAAAAGTAAATAAATTGGTAAGAACTTTGATCTATATGTATACTTCATGATATTCAAGTTTCAGATTTTTGTGATCTTATTCTCTATTTATTTCATGATTATTATCTCAGCTTATGTAATCTGTCCGTTCAATCTATTCTGTTTCTAATTATGATCATACGAATTACAGACATTTTTTATCCTTGGTCCGATACTCAAATGAGCTTAACTTTTGATATAAGTCTATTTTTAATATTATATTAATTTCCAACAAATTTCATAATTTTATGAGTTTTTTTGATATTTATTCCATAATACTATTTTCAGACTATACAATTTGCCCAGATAGTTTTGAAATCCCAACTTGTGAATCCTATATCTCATTTGATTCAAATATAAATAATACTAAATTTTGTAGAGACCTTTGTTATATTATCCTTGATTTCTCTGTAAAGTTTTAGAATTTTATGACTTCGTTTGGTATTCAGTTTACCCTTTGTTTTGATTTGCTGGAATTTCTATTTAAGTTGGATTCTCCGAATCAAAGTAAGAATCCAAAATCATATCAAAGAAATCCAGAAATTGATGAAACTTTGTACACAATTTAAATATGACCTTTTGGACATGTTCTTAAAGTTTGATAATTTTATGAATCTTTTTTATATTATTCGGCTTATTTGTTGATTTGTTAGCTCTGAAAATCAGTTTTGATGGCCGAAAAATATGTTTGTTATTCCGAAAATTCTAAGAAAATTCGTTTGACTATCTTTTCTATTCACCAACCTAGTTTGATCAGCTTACTCTGATTTTTCATATATATGACCATGATGACTCTCTAAGTGGCTATTTTGTATATAAAAGTATGTATTTTAACTCTTATATGTACTTATCAATTTGATAATTCAATTTTTTGGTCTATGTCCATCTTTTGTCATCATTTAATCTCTGTTAATCTGATTGTGCCATAATTATTTGACTTTGCTTGGACATTGCCATCTTAAGGAGATATTTGGCCCGATTCCATTATAAGCTTCCATATTGGATAGGGTATTTTGTTTGGAACCCGAGGGCAAATGGGTGGAATCCTCATTTCCTATCGGTTAAAACCAGGGGACGGCGATACGTAATGCCCTGGCGGTTTGGAGTTGGGTGGGACTTAGACTCTCCGGTTCTGCGCAGTGACTAAGACCTTTGCATCATTTGCCTAGATGCCTTGGTATTTGTTTTGTTTGGCTCCTTATGTTGTGGTTTGGGTGCATGTCCGTTATGATATGATTTGATTTGTTTGATTGGCACATAAATCTGAAATCCTTACTCCATATGTTCATTTGAATTCAGCTTAGTCATTTGGATCTTTTGATCATCCTGTTTATCTATTCCTTTGCAATTATATGAATCTGTCTTAACTATGTGATCCATGATATGAATCAGATTTGATAAGCTACTATGCCATGATATTTGCTATTTGATATGACATGTGCTCAGGGGACGGAGATACGTAACGCCTTGATAATTTGATATGTTATGTGATACGTTCTGATCATGGCTAGTAGAATTTGATATGTCGGATATGAGTTCGATCATGCCATATATGTTATATGTTAATTAATCTATTCATGCTATTAGAAAACACATTTGATTTGATAAGTTTATATCTGACCATAATTTGTATCATGTTCTTATTTGAGCTATATGTAGAACTGTGTAAGATCATGTTTAGTATAATTGTATAATGTGATTCGTAAAATTCATTATATGTTAAGTCATGTGGATTGTTTGAAGCCTACTGAGTGGTTGTACTCATAAATCCTATTAACATTTTCAGAGTCAGAGAAAGAGAATCTAGAATCTGAGAAGACTTCTGATTGAGGCATTTGACATCATCATGAGGTTATTTAGATTGAATTTGCAACTTTCTTAGACTCGATGTAATAGAGATGATGAGAGATTGATGTATTTTTATTTATTTGGTGAGATTGAGAATTTTTACACAATTGATGGAAATTGTAATTTTTGAACTTTGGTGTTGACTATATTTGGATATTTTGGGTTACATGATGGTTATGGCATTTATTTAAAACCGCCTTGTGGTTGTTTAGCTCTCATATATGTTCGTTATGGTGGAATTTGTTCTGAGATTATGTGGTCGGATTTCGAGTTTAATAAAAAAAAAGAAAAAGAAAAAAAGAACCGAATTCGGGGTGTAACACCTTCGTCTCAGGCCGAGACTTGGTGACGAATGTCTTCATCTCTAGTCGTGAAAGGGTGAGTTCTCAGTATATCGGTACACCAGGCAAGGGCGAGAAAGACTTCGGGATTCCCGCCTTCACGGTCACGTCACAACAAACACAGGACACGTGTTGCGTATCCAGCCGATCTGCCGAAAGCACAAAAAGATCTCAACCGTTTAACAGTGATCACCTGGATCGCGTGTCACTTCGGCTCTCTGCCCAAGATTTCACCTGGATCGCCGCCTCTCCAGCCTTCGACACAAGGATCGGGACATGTGGCGAGCATCCGGATAAACAGCCGAAGGGTCAGGCCGCATCTGGCCGTTGATTGCCTTCTCTCGATTCGGCATGCAAGCAGAGTGGAGCCGATGAGGGGTAAGATCTCGGCTGTTGGTTCAGCACCGGACCCCCTCAAGTCCCCCTATAAATATCAACCCCCCTCCCCTGGCTACTGTTCTTCTGCTTTCTTCTTCCTCTACGCCTGTGCATCCCTGCGAGCAGCTTCCGCGAGCGTCCTTGTTTCTCCGGCAGCGAGCGTGCCACTATGGGTGTTTTGAGGACGCCTTGTCCATCGCCGGGAAGATCTTTGTCGCCCGGGAGGCTTTTTATCGTTGGGGAGACTCTTAGCCACTGGGGAGATTCTATCCTAAGGGTAAGCCTCAGCTTCCGCCTTCTCCCCTTTGTGATTCATGTCCAGTTGCTCCCCTTCGGCCGAGAGTAACTCTTCGGCCGAAGGCGATTCTTCTTGCACCTCGTCCAGACCTCTCCAGTCTTCTCTGTCATCTCCCTTCTCTTCAAACTCTTTTCCTTCTGATATGGCGGACGAGGCAGAACCGGTTCCAGCTACTGCCGAGCCTTCCACTTCCGGCCGTCACTCGGCCGAGACGGTTTCGGATGTAGCTAGTGTCTTTGATGTCGAAGCTGTCAAGATAATCACTAACTACTATCAGATTCTGTCTTGGATGGTTCCCATTCGGCCCGGGAAGCATACAAGAGCTAACACCGTTCGGCCGGGTAGCTTTTCGATTTATGAGCACAGCTTCCGGGCGGGCTTTCGTCTTCCTCTTCATTCCTTTGTCATAAATCTTCTGAGTTTTTATGGATTGGCCCCGTCCCAATTCTTTCCGAACTCCTGGCGGACAGTCTACGCCTTTCTGGCCTTGAACTCCTATCTCGGCTTTAACCCTTCGGTAAATCTTTTCCGCTATCTTTTCAAGATTAAACCTCAGGGGAAGTCTTCTTGGTATAGCTTAGTCCCCCGCTCCGGCCGGGGGATCTTCTCCAGGAAGCCCTTGTCCATTCACCATTGGAAGGAGGGATTATTTTTCATCTCTCTCCCGGAGAAGGAGAAGAGTGTGTGGCCCTTCCCCACCGAATGGGCACCTTTGGCCGAGGGCCTTTCCGACCCACCCTCTCTCAGCCCCGAGCAGCTCGCCGACGCGCATCTCTTCGATGACAAGGCTCCGTACAAGATTGCGGAGCTCTTCGAGGATGAGGGCAGGCTTACAGAGATGGGAGCCTGGCCGGACCCAACGTTCTCTCCTCCTCAGGTCTCTCCTTATCTTCCTCTTGAAGATACCCCGGGAGAGGTTGAGAGAACTGCCATGACCGGGTCTTCGGCCGAAGCCCATCCGTCCGAAGAGGGCGCCGAAGCTGCGGTTGGGGGTAAGTCGGTCTTGAGTCAAAAATTTGCCTTTTGAATTGTTGCTAACTCTTTTTTCTGCTTGCAGAGATGTCTGGTCTTCGGGGATTGATCAGCTGGATCTCGAAGCAGTCCGGTCAGTCTCGACTGTCCCAGCCGCGGTCCGCGGAAGGTAGGACGGCTGGAGGGGTTCCGGCCCCCGGCGCCCGTACTACAAGGTAGACCGCGGCTTCTGCCGAAGGCCGTGCTGCCGCTACCTCTCTCGAGAGGGAGCGACAGAAAGGGAAGGCGGTCGCCGGAGGGAGCGGTCGGCCGGAGAAGAGGAGCCGGGCGGATGATCTTGCCGAGAGGGAATCTGCCCCGGCGTTCAAGAGGCCGGTGGCTGCACGGGGCGCCCCGCTTTCATCGCCTCCTCAATCGGAGGGGAGCGATTCTCCTTCGGCCACCGGGGCCGGCGCGGAGACACTCTCCTACCCCTTCAGGGTGGCCGGGACGCACATGTCTCGGGAGTACGGGCATGAGCCTTGGCACCCGGACACGGGGGTCTTTGGGGACGAGAGTTTGGAAGACTCTCGGACGTGTCTTCGTCTGGTTGACGGTTGGACCCTCCCGATGGCCAGGGACGAGCAAGGAGCTTTCTTCGGAAGGCTTATCCTTGCAATGCGTCCGGCATGCCGTTCAGGTGAGATCTCCTTCGTCTTCGTCCTTGCTCATTGTTTCCCTTAGCTGCTTTAAATTTATTTTTTCTTTCTTGCTTTTGGCTGCAGGCCGCGGTCATATGCGGGGCCCTTGCTTGCTGCCAGGTCGCCATCCAGCAGAAGCTCCTGGACATCGACCAGGCCTCGGATCAGCTGGCCTCGGACAAAGTGGCCTCGGTGCGGCGCGATCTCGAGGTCAGCATCGACGTCCTTATCGGGGCGAATGCGCGGCTGCGATCCGATCGGGATGAGCAGAAGGAGGTGATCCGCACCACCTCGGAGGCCAAGAAGAAGGCCGAGAGGGAGCTGGAACAGGCCCGGGCCGAGATCGCTTCCTTGAAGGCCGAGATCCAGGACAAGGCCAAGGAGCGGGAAGAGGAGCGCCGCCTTCACGCCGAAGAGGTTTCGGCTCTGAAGGCTGACCTGGAGGCCAGGGCCAAGGAAGCCGATGACGTTGCTCGCACAGCCGTGGCGAGCTACAAGGAAGGCCCTGAGTATGCCGAGGAGATGATGGAGGCTGGAGCTAAGGCGGCTTGTACCATGTCCGATCTGGGGATGGCCATTGCCCAAAAGGCGTGTCCAGATACAAATCTGACCGGCTTCAGCTACCCAACGGATGAAGAGGGTGAGGAAATCTTGGCCTGGTGGCGAGAGCTCAAGCCCGAAAGAACTCCGGCTTCTCCGGAAGGTGCTGCGGCCGAACCGGTCCAGGCTTCCCCTCCGGCGTCTCTCGGCCAAACCCCTGTCGATGTGGATGGCGAGGACGCCAGGGGCTTGTCCTGGTCATTTTTGTTTTTTCAAGATGCCGAGGTCAGGCATACGGCCTGCTTTCGTACTTGTGTTTATATAGAAGGCATTTCGTTTATGCTTTCTTCATGGTATGTCTTTGAGTAGATAGCCGAGTTCAATTCTGCACGTGGCCGAAGCCATGCCGCTCCCGATACGGTTTGCATGGCCGAAGCCACTCCCGATACGGTTCGTACGGACTTAGAATGTAGTGCCGCTCCTGATACGGTTTGCATGGCCGAAGCCACTCCCGGTACGGTTTACACGGACTTAGAGAATATTGCCGCTCCCGATACGGTTTGCATGGCCGAAACCACTCCTGGTACGGTTTACACGGACTTAGAGAATATTGCTGCTCCCGATACGGTTTGCATGGCCGAAGCCACTCCCGGTATGGTTTACACGGACTTAGAGAATATTGCCGGACACAATACTTCGGACAAAGAATAATATATTCATGACTTCCGGCTAAACTCCGGGGGAAATGACTTACATGAAGTAGCGCCAAAGGCGCTCCACATTCCATGTACGAGGGAGAGGCTGGCCCGAAAGGGTTTCTAGCCGAAAGGCCCCTCGTCGGATCACTTCCCTTATGCGATAAGGGCCTTCCCAGTTCGGAGAAAGCTTCCCTGCAGCTTCGGTTGGCTTGGATGCGTGGGCGTTCCACAACACGAGGTTCCCGGCTTCAAAGCTTCGGGGCTTCACTCGAGCATTGTGGTATCTCGCCATGCGTTGCTGATAAGCGGCCAGCCGAATGCGAGCTTGATCCCTCGTCTCTTCTATAAGATCAAGGTGATCTTTCAGGGCTTCATTATTAGCCTCCGGATCATAAGTAAAAACCCTCGGCGATGGAAAGCCGACTTCAATAGGAATAACTGCTTCTACCCTGTAGGCCATTCGGAATGGGGTTTCACCGGTAGGGGTTCGGCTTGTTGTCCGATAAGCCCATAGAACGCTTGGCAGCTCTTCGACCCATCGGCCCTTGGCCTTGCCGAGGCGAGTCTTCAGTCCTCGCAATAGACTTTAGTTAGTGACCTCGACTTGGCCATTCGTCCGAGGGTGTGCTACCGAAGCGAACTTATGGAGAATGCCGAAGCTTGCGCAGTTGTCTTTAAACCGATGGCTGTCAAACTGTTTGCCATTATCTGAGATGATTGCCCGAGGGATGCCGTATCGGCAAATGATGGACTTCCATACGAAGTTCCACGCGTTGTTATCGGTTATAGATGCGAGGGGTTCTGCTTCGACCCACTTGGTGAAGTAGTCCACTGCTACAATAAGGAATTTCCTCTGGCCGGTGGCCATAGGAAAGGGTCCTAAGAGATCAATTCCCCACTGGGCGAAAGGCCAGGGATCTGATAGAGGTGTCAAGAGGGTTGCTGACTGATGAATGAGGGAGCTGAATGTTTGGCACTGGTCACAGCAGCAGACGAGAGCAGCGGTGTCCTCTCGGAGTATCGGCCACCAGTACCCTTGTCTCAAGAGTTTATGGGCTAAGGCCCTCCCTCCTGCGTGTGCTCCGCAGATTCCTTCATGTACTTCTCGAAGGGCATAATCGGCTTTGGCCGGGCCGAGACATCGAAGGAGTGGCCGACCGAAGGACTTCTTATATAGTATACCCTCCAGAATAATGAAGTGGGAAGAGCATTGCCGGACGCACCTTGCTTCCTTCGGATCGGACGGGACCTCCTCTCGGAGGAGAAAAGCGACTAGGGGAGTCATCCAGGTCTCTGCTTCAGATTCATTCACTTGCATGACCTCGGATTCGCTGAGACTCGGCTCAGACAGTTCTTCTACCAAGACCATCCGGCCTCCTCCCCCGTCTTGAGTTGATGCTAGCCGGGAAAGAGCGTCGGCTCGAGCATTTTCGGCCCGAGGGATTCGCACAATCTCAAAAGAAACAAATTCAGCTAAGATTTTGTGGGTTACCTGGAGGTAGGATGTCATTAATGCGTCTCAGGCCTCGTATTCCCCGGTGATTTGATTGGCGATGAGCTGAGAATCGCTGAACGCTCTTATCCTTTGTGAGCTGAGCCTTCTGGCAGCCTGAAGGCCTGATATAAGGGCTTTATACTGGGCGGCGTTATTGGTAGCCGGGAAGGTGAAGCGAAGCGCATATTCCATGATGACCCCTTCGGGAGATGCCAGGATCCATCCGGCACCACTACCGGAAGAGCATGTGGACCCATCAACATACAACTGCCATTCATCCGCCGAGGACGAAGTAGCCGAAGAGGATTCGGCTTCAGGAAGAGTTACGACTTCCGGCTGAGGGGCCGAGGAAGCTTCGGGAGTGAGCTCGGCGATAAAGTCGGCCAAAGCTTGAGCTTTTATTGCGGTTCGAGGCCCATAAGAGATGTCAAACTCTCCTAATTCGATCACCCATTTAGCTAGCCTCCCGGACACTTCTGGCCGAGAGAGGACTTGCTTCAAAGGTTGATCTATGAAGACCTTTATTGAATGTGCGAGGAAATAGGGCCGGAGCCTCCTTGCGGAAGCGACGAGGGCCAAGGCCAACTTTTCTAGGGCCGGATAACGAGACTCTGCTCCGTGGAGGGCTCGGCTTATATAATAAACTGGCTTCTATATGCCATCTTCTTCCCGGACGAGGACGACACTGATAACTGCTTCAGATGCGGCAAGATAAACAAACAACTGCTCTCCTCGGACTGGTTTAAACAATACGGGAACGTCGGAGAGATAAGCTTTCAATTGATCGAAGGCCGATTGACACTCGTCCGTCCAGGAGAAGTTGCTAGTCTTCTTCAACAGTTTGAAGAAGGGAAAACAGTGATCTGCCGCTCTTGACATGAAGCGGCTTAATGTGGCAATCCTTCCGCTTAGCTTCTGAACCTCTCGGACGTTGGCCGGAGGGCGCATCTAGATAATAGCCGCAACCATTGCAGGATTTGCTTCTACTCCTCGGTGAGTGACCATGTAGCTGAGAAACTTTTCGGAGGCCACGCCGAAGGTGCACTTGGCAGGATTCAGTTTCATTTTATACCTGCACAAGGTGGAGAATGTCTCAGCCAAATCGGCCAGATGGTCCATAGCAATATGGCTTTTCACCAGCATGTCGTCGATGTAAACTTCCATTTTGCGGCCGAGCTGTGGAGCGAACATCTTGTTGACGAGACGTTGATAAGTTGCTCCGGCATTCTTTGGGCCGAATGGCATCCGGGTATAACATTATAAGCCAAGGTCCGTTGTAAAGCTTGTCTTGTCCTCGTCGTCCGGATGCATTGGGATTTGGTGATAGCCTGAATAGGTGTTGAGGAAGCTGAGCAATTCATGGCCGGATGTGGCGTCCACTATCTGGTCTATCCGAGGCAACGGGAAACTGTCCATCGGACAGGCCTTATTAAGATTAGTGAAGTCCACACACATTTGCCATTTCCCGTCCTTTTTGGGCACCATCACTACATTAGCAATCCATTCGGGGTGATGCACCTCTCGGAGATGTCCCGCATTTAACCCCTTTTGTACTTCAGCCTGGATGTCCATACTCCTTTCTTGATTGAAGGTGCGCCGCTTCTGTTTGACTGGAGGCTAGTTTGGATTGGTGTGTAGTCGATGCTCTGCCACCTCCGGGTCGACTCCGGTCATGTCCGAAGGTGACCAGGCGAAGACATCGAGGTTTTCCTTTAGGAATTCAATAAGTTTCTCGGCTTCAGTCTTCTCGAGACCGGAACCTATCATTAATGTTCGGCCTTCTCATCCCGGAACTGGAACATCTGTAAGTTCCTCTCCTGGGGATGCTTCGGCCAAAGATTCGATCGAAAGGGATTCGGCCGCAGCCTTCCCTTTGACCAAAATCATATAACATTGCTGGGCAGCTTCCTGATTTCCCTTAGCTTCACTGATTCCATAACCGGTGCGGAATTTTAGCTTCTGATGGAAAGACGAAGGTACAACTCCAATTCATCCGATCAGCCTTCGGCCAAAGATGGCGTTGTAGGCCGAATCGAGTTTTACAACGGCAAAATCCGTTTCAACGGTTAATTGCCGAGGAGCTGTACCTAGGGTTACAGGTAGCCGGACGATACCTTCTACTCGACATGGTGAACCATTAAAGCCGAATAGAGGCCCCCGGTGAGGCTTCATATCAGCCTCATTCAAACCCATTTTTACAAAACAATCATAAAAAAGTACATTTGGGGCACTTCCATTATCAACAAAGATACGATGAACATCATAACTTTTCATTACAGGGTTTCCAACTAAGGCGTCGTTGTGAGGAACCTGAACGTCGGTCAGATCCTCCTGGCCGAAGACAATGTCTTCTTGCCGAGACCGCTTCGGCTCGATGTTGACGGCTGCTACTACTGTAGCGCTGAGTTGACGACGCCTTATTCCCTCTCCCGGTCCTCTGGATATCATCATAATCGACCCGGCACTGGGTCGTTGGTGTGATGCTTCTGCCGGGGCTGAGGTCACCTTCGGTTGAGGTGGGGCTTCTTTATCCGGGAGTTGTCGTTGTCTTGCTACTTCGGGGACTTCCCGGTTCTGCCGCTGTTGAGGTTGCTCTCACCGATACTGCGGTAAACGGCCTTTTACTTCCATGAGCATCCGAGAGGGTGGAGCAGGTAGTGGCAGATACCGCTGCTGCAGATCCCGGTGCTTTTCTCGGTCCCATTCTTCCCTCCGGTATCGCTTGCGAGATGGCTCTTGATCTTCTGGGCGAGGACGAACTGGAGGGTTAGCCGCCGATGGTGCCTCGGCAGTACTTTTGCCCTTGGACATCGTCAGGGCTTCCCGATTAATATATTTATGGGCCCGAGCCACTAAGTCCTGGAAGGTGAGGGGATGGCGCTTCCCAATAGAGTTGAGAAGCCCTTCGTCCGTGCACCTACAAATCATGGCCAAGACCGCGATTGAATTATCCAGGTTCGAAATTTGGGCGACTTCGGCCCGAAACTTAGTGAAATACTCCTGAAGGGTCTCGGTAGGTCCTTGCTGAATAGCTAGTAGACTGGCCGAGGTTTTACATTGCCGAGTGGCATCGTAGAATTGGTCGATGAACAGTTGGCCTAGCTGTACTAGAGAATGAATAGAATTGGGGGCCAACGTCTCGAACTAAGTTAGGGCTGTTTTTTCGAGGGTGAGGGGGAAGAGACGGCAACGGACTGCCTCGAAAACTCTCCGGACGGAGAGGTAGGAATTAAATCTCTGGAAGTGGCAGACCGGGTCTGTCATTCCATCATAAAGAGGACCTTTCGGTAGTTTAAAGTTGGGAGGTACCTCGATGGCCAGAAGTTCTGGAGAAAAAGGAGTCTGCTCCAGAATAGTGCTTGCGAGAGGCGCTCCATAGGGTCAAGATACCATTTGCTGCATTTCCTTCCTCATTTCTGTCAGTCGCCGATCCAGATCCGGGGTAGTTGAAGTGGTGACCGAACGTCCTTCGGTTTTAGTTGGATGAAATCCGGACGAAGCATAGTTTGGCTCCGTTAGAATGTAACTAGCGCGAGGAATTTGGCCTTGCGGTCCGAGTGGCTCGCTGTGTGCCGAAACCGCTTTGTCGTGGGATACCCGCGAGGGTGTCGGCGGTAGCCTCGCAGCTTGAGTAGGACAGAATGGAGGAGGTGATACTTGCTGCGGGGGCTGACCCAGTAATCCCATATGCTGGGGGATAGCAGACACCATATCTCGCAAGGGCGCCAATGAGGTAACAGTGGCGGCCAGCGTCGCTACTTGCTGCTGAAGCTCTTCCACCCTGTCGTCTCTAGGAGCGATGAACTCCGGTATAACAGGAAGGGCAGAACCTTGTGGAAGAATGGACGGAGCACCTTCGGAATGGAGTGCCTGCGCAGGAGTCGCCCGCGTCTCCCCCTCGTCTTGTCCGGATCGTCTGGTCACCGGACGATGAGACATGACTTCTCGTTGGTTTCCCACAGACGGCGCCACGTGATGTAGCCGAAGCTATCACGATTGGCTTCCAGGATTATAATATGGGATAGAAGATCGAAGAAGACCGACAGGGATCCAGACCGAGACGAGGGCGAAGCGTGGGCCGAGGATGAAGCGGACTCCGTAGGGTCGAAGCGGATCCGACCGGTGAAGGGCGACGTCGATACAGGAGGGAGAAAACCTGAGGTCGGTGGCCGAGGCCGACTCGGAGAGGTCGGCGAAGATTCAAACCGAGACCCCTGTAAGAGGAAGAAGAAGAAGAACTAGTCAGTAGGGGTCCCAGGCTTCGGCCAAAGAGAACCCCCTCCGACGGCTAAGTCAGCTTCTGAAGAAGATTCGATTCAGAAGGGAAGGAAGAAGAGGTAGCTTTAATACTTTTGGACTGTTGTCCTTGGTCAAGAAGACATACCTTTGGTAATAAATAGCCTTGTATTTATAACGGAGGATAGAGGTTACTCAACAGTGGCAGCCGATATTGGACTATGTTTCGGTTTACTGGTAAACCGCCAGAGTGCCTAACCCTCCCACCGGAGTGGGCCGGATACGGTTACTGGGCTGAAGGTTGGGGGCCGTTGTTGGGCCGAATGCCGCTTAGTGGGCCAAAGCCAACTGGGCTGTAGGCCGCTAGCTGGGCCGAAGCCAATTGGGCTGAGGGCCGCTGGTGGGCCGAATGCTGCTGGGCCGCTGATGGTATTGGGCTGCTTAATGGGCCGAATCGGATTCTGCCCCATCAGGATCTGTTCAGTGAACTCATTCTCTAATAAGCACCCACAAGTTTGTCTTAGTGTCACCACATGAGTGAATGTGAGATCATTCACCCTCATCGTATGAGCAGAAATAACTTGTGTCGATTTTATCGGATATTTAATGTCCATCTCAAATATCCTATGATCGAGAACTATTTAAGAGAAGTGACTAAGAATATTGATCTCACTATCATGATCTCATCATGATTCAATATACCATACATTTGTCTTCGGACCTTCATTATGATAGTTAATTTGCGAGAACTATAAATGAAGAAATAATTGTCTTTATTAATAATTTAAACTAGAATGTACAATGATTGGCTTTGAGGCCACCCAATTCTATCAGTCTTCAGGTCATGGGCCTGATGAGTAGATCAATTCCTCTACCTTGCTTGTTCCCTTTCTCTTTGTTTCCCTCTTCCCACCATACGACTTTAGTTGCTTGGCTAGGATAGAACTCTTAGGTTGCGGCTAGGTGCTTCGGTTGGAGCTCCGCTCTTCCCCTCTCCTTCGTACATGAGCAAAGCCTCCCAACGCTTGGAAGCCATAGTGAGCAAGTGGAGAGGCTGAAAAGAGCCGTGTTTTGAAGCTGTAGTTGGCTTACAAGCTGGCCACCTGGAAGAAAAAAAAAGAAGAGTAGTGCGCCAAAGCAATTAACTACTAGTGCCCCCCACCACAATGTTGTTGTACTTTACTAGACTCTCCCCCACTTGTTGCTATAGGTTGGCAGCGTTATTTAGTCTTTGAGCCCTAGAGAAGTAGGGGGTGGCAACTAAAGAGGGAGCAAGACTGACTGCAACTGTCGGTTCGACTCTCTTTCATTTTTGTGTTGGAAAGTGAAATTCGTTTAGTACGAGATCGCTTCACAGCTCACGGTGCTTATACCTCTCGCCTATCAAAGTCCTGTTCAAAAACCTTATACGAGAACTTGTATAGAGGATTTCCCACGGGGCAGTAGTTCTTCCATATCAACTTAGCTGCCCAGCGTTGCTATTGGCATAACAACCAGTACACTATAGGTTGGCCAAACACAGTCCTCTTGTACTAGGGTTGGCACCTCACAGTTCTCCCTTTAACACTAACGGTAGATAGGAACCGAATTGTCTCACGACGTTCCCAAGTCACGTACCACTTTCATCGGTGAACAACCTAACCCTTGGGACCTTCCTCAACCCCAGGATGTGATGAGTCAAAGTCGAGGTGCCAAACGACCCCGTCGATAAGAGCTCTTGGGAGTCATCAGCTTGTTATCCCTGGCGTACCTTTGATCCATTGAGTGAGAGCCCTTCCATATGGGACTCTTGGATCACTATGGTCGACTTTCGTCTCTATTCGACCAATCGTCTCACAGTCAGGCAGGCTTATACTATCAGCAGAATCAACGCTTGAACCTACCTTCACACGCCTCTGTTACTCTTTAGGAGGCATCCACCCTAGATAAACTACCCACCTCAAAGTGTTCTCCCCCTCCCTCCCCCCCCCCCCGCCGAATGATCGGTGCTGCGGTTAGGCATCCTTAGACGAAAGAATGGTCTTTCAGGATTGGTCGTTGTGTGTTACCACCTCCCACCTATCCTACACATTCGATCAAAGTTGTCACTGCGAAGCTATAGTCAAGGTGCATGGGGTCTTACCGTCTAGCTGTTGGCACTCCGCATCTTCACGGAGAATTCAATTTCACCGGGTCTATGTCGGAGACAGTGGGGGCAGTTGTGACACCATGCGTACAGGTCGCTACATACGATTTCGCTACCCTAGGATAGTTAGAGTTACTGCCGCCGTTTATCGGGGCTTCCATTCGAAGGTTATCACAGTTCTCCTTCCGCCCTTCCAGCACTTGGCAGGTGTCAGACTTTATACATTGTGTTACCACCTAGCAGAGTCCTATGTTTTTAATAAACAACTGCTACCCCCTAGTATGTGCTGCTTTTCTAATCAAAAGATAGGAGAGCACCCCTTCTCCTGAAGTTATGGGGTCATTTTGCCGAGTTCCTTTGACATGGTTCTCTCGATGCATCCTAGTCTACTATACTTGTTCACCTGTGTCGGTTTGGGGTACAGTCAGTTCACCGAGAGGATCGCTCTCCCAATTCGAAGTTTTTTCCTAGAAGTTTCAACCGTCGTTGCCTATGACAACAATCGCGACTATAAATATCCTCATGACTATGGCAGGACGGTACGCTCTGCTCTCTCTAGACCCCTACTCTAATCAAAAGACTAAAGGCCCCTACTGAAGATGAAGAAGGCGAGCAGTAAAATGAGAAAGGAACGAGTGATGCAAGATGACTTCGGTTCACATGTTAAAGTGCTTTGAAAGGCGCTTGCGGCAAGTGTGCGGAGCTGGAACCTGACTTCCCGCTGGGCTGAGTGCTCGCCCACTTCAAAGCGCAAGCATCTTTAGATAACCAAAAGTCAAGTGTCCGCCCTTGCTTAGGCCCTAGCTTATCCTTTTGAAGCGCCAATTGCGTAGGGAGACCGGGCCAGGCTGAGCCCCTCTAAATTAGTTAAGGCTTTGATGACTCAAGGTGAATATTAGGGAAAGGAGAGCGAGGGGAAGAGGGGGCAGCCCTCGGCCCGATCATCCAACTCGCTTCAATAGATAAGCATGGTTCAATAATCAAAGCAACTTCGTCACTTTCGTGTATCCATCGCACGACAGTCCTTTCGGGTTTCCTTAGGGACCGACTCACTCTGTGTAGATTGACGGAACGCAGAAAGCCTTCCACTGGCAGGCGATCGTGTTTTTCACAGGATTTCTCCTTACTCATGTCAGCATTCTCACTTCTGATATCTCCAGGTGTTGTCACCAAAAACCTTCCAAGGTTCACAGAACGTCCTGCTACTGACACTTGAAAAAGCACATTTCAAGGTCTCATCGCTTCGGTGAATCACTTGAGCCCTAATACATTTTCGGTGCCTTGGAGCTAGACTAGTGAGCTATTACACTTTCTGATGGATATACGTATCCTCTAAGCCAATCATAAGGCACCTATTTCAATCTGGTTCACTAATAAATGGCATTAAATTCATTATGTAGATTGGCATATTTATATTTGCGCATAATGAAGTCCATGAATATGTGCAATAGTCATCAGATTATGATGAGATCATAATAATGAGACTGATGACTTATAAACACATATTCTCAATTGTTCCTAGTCGTAGGATGTTTGAGAAGGACATCAAACATCCGGTTAGACTAGTACATGTTATTCCAGCTCATATGATGAGGGTGACTGATCTCGTTAGTTACTAGTGTGGAGACACAATGGTAAACCAGTAGGTGCTCATTGGGGAATGAGTTCACTGAACTGATCCGACATGAATCGCCGAATGGTAATTTACCTAACTGTCAATCGGCTTGATTCATCGTCACAGTAGCGTGGTTGATCCTTGGACTTGAGACACCAAAGACACCTTGTCGGTGGACTTCTGGACTTTGACCTTGACCTACGAATCCCTATCCACGGGATCTCTAATAGTTAAAGATCGGGTCCAGCGGAAGACCTTCGAAGGTGATTGTATGTTCAATAGAGGATCGTTCGCTCTTAGGTAACTGGAGAGAGAATGCTTTAGAGTAGATCCACAGGAGTCTCTGGCCAGAGTAGAAACAATATCAGAAAAAGTGGTTTTCGGATATTGTAAAGCGGAGTCTGATTCAAGTGAGTTGACAATCTAAGGTTTGACAGTTGACCATACCATAGGTTAACTCGAGAGCATTGTGCGAACGAAGGATTATAGCCACGTGGTAACTGTGGACGGACAGGTTCCATGAGCGGGTTGCTGAACCCCATTACCTTCCGGGATCATGCGGTGTTGCTTGGCACCCAACTTGATCAGAAGTCCGACCGAATTTACATGCAATGTCAATTCGGTTAAGTAATTAGTTAATATCTAGATATTAATTAATTACTATAAGTCAATAACTAGTTATTGGACTTAACGGGCTGAAAACCGGACTGGTAAATGGGCCTAGAGGGTCACACGCAATAAGATTCTCAGTCGGTGGTACATAAGTGGGATTTATATTAACTCGGAGACTTTTGTGAAAAGTCGCGCCGACTTAATATATATACACGCTGTTGAGAAACCCTGGGCTAAGCTCCAGGATTTCCCTTGCTGGCCGTCATCCCTCCTTTCTCTCTCTTCCTCTGGGCGTCCCGTTCGGCGCGCCAGAACAGCTTCCGTCTCCGCCGCGTGTGATTCCCGAAAGTCGGGAATTCCCGTCGGCGGGATTTCCGCAATCGTTGCGGCGACGGATCTTCAGCGACCAAGCTGAAACGGACGAGGGATCGAGGACGAACCACCGCGGAGGATCGCGTGGATACCGCTGGAGCCCGGACGCTTGTGCGGCTTGCGGCATCGCCTCGACGGAACCGAAACGGAAGCGGATTCGAATCCGCGCACGGTAATCAGATTCGAACTCGGTTTTTCGGTTTGAGTTTTTCGTTCCGAATCGGATCAGCGGGTATCGGGCGGGATTAATTTTTGTTCTTCATTTCCGCTGCGTTCTTCGCGTCCCGCCCGGATCCCAACACTTTCTTCAAAGGATGGTTGCTTCCAAGCCCACCTCTTGGTTGTCATCGCTCAATCACTTCTGTCACACCCCATACAAGAAGATGCTAAATAGAGTAAATACGTAGACTATTAACAACACCGACTAGCCATTTTTTGGAGCTCGAATTGGATAAGAATTTCGAAGTTAAGCATGCTCAGTTGAGAGAAGTTCCAGGATGGGTGACCTTCTTGGAAAGTTTACCAATTAGCACCGTTGTTGGACCAGTTAGCTGATTGGGTCATTACAACTTCCTTTTCCACTAAGTGATTACTTAGGGATCTTAGTGTACGATCTGGGCTGTTTCCCTCTTGACTTTGGATCTTAGCACCCATCAACTCTATTTGTACAAATGATGACAACATGTATTTGGAGTTTCCCTGGGGTTGGTAAAGCGAAATGGGGGCACCCTAGCCCATTGAGTGCTCTACCTTGGGCCATCGACATTATACGCTCTACCTAAATAAATTTTGCGGAAAACCAACTATATCCGATCTTGGTTTGCCTTTCAACCCTAGCCACAAATCATCCCCATATTTTGCCACATATGTAGGTTCGGTCCTCCATGGCCTGTTAAAGCCCTCTTCAACCTGCTCATGACTAGATCGATCAGTTTCGGGTCAAATAGGAAGAACGTCAATCTTCTACCTCTGGAAAACACCTACACCTAATGGCTTAAGCCAATGTTCCCATTTCCTCGTTGACTGATCATACGAAAGGTATACCGTTAGAGTGAGTGTGTCCTTGCTCCGCTCCTTCAACTGATTGTTCGCATCGGATCTCAGGTTGTCTATTGCACTCCCTGATGGGAGTTCTTTTCACCTTTCCCTCACGGTACTTGTATGCTATCGGTCATTAAGGAATACTTAGGCTTAGAGGGTGGTCTCCCTTTCCCACGTAAAAGCAATCATCATTCGGATACGCCGCATTTTATTGGGAAGGATCGAACTATGGGAACGAATCTATAGGGCCATCACCTTCTTTGGCCAGATCTTCCAACCTTTTACAATTACAGTTCACTACGTTCCCCACCCAGTCAATCCTGTGTTGCCTACGCCTACGCCCCGGTTGCTGACTTTGTACAACCCAGTAGGGCATGCTACGGCAACACAGCTTACGCTTGCTGCTTTCTGGTGTTTTTCCATCATCCAATCCACAACAAATCGAATGAAACCGGAACGAAGTCTGTTTTTATTCAAACCCCCAATCCACTGTCGCTCGCCGCTACTAACATGGTCTTAGTTTATTTCCCTTCCTATAGCTACTCAGATGTGTCAGTTCGCTAAGTTTGAAAAATCCAAAGAGCGCAGACTAGACACGGAGCTTGGATACGCTTTCCCGATCGGAGATCTATGGAAAACAGATGATATCTCCCCATGGACTTTCGCCTTTGAAAGCGTCCTTCCTTCTCAATGCCCGGGCATCCATCCAATGTATGATTTTCGAGTCGGACCAATCTGCGAATCGAGTGAACTCCCCTTGCAATGATATGGTGGCTAACCTCTCATTCGTCTTCAGTGCTCTCCAAACCGTGTCGGAAGGTTTCCCATCAGACAACTTACCAACTTGATCTTCCACGGGAACCATATGTCCGAACATGCCTGGAAAAGTAGGTACAGTCTTGCTTTCCTTTCTCACTTAAGTGTAAGACAGATGCCGTGCTTAGGCCCCTTCTTTCGTTCCCTATCGAAAGAGTCCACTGCCTGCCTGACACTATATGGTTATGGGTATGGCGCACAGGCCAGCCCCCATTTTTTTAGGTGATTAACTATCGAAGCGAAGAAAAGGCTGGATCAAGAAAAGGAGGTACTACGAGCCCTCTGCCCCACGCATCTAACCAGCTCGTGTTGTTCACCGGTTCCATCGACGTCAACCTTAGATAGAGTAATTAAGTAGATACAGAGGTACCCTTAAAGTGGGGGCATACTGTCCCTATTAGGCTAGGTCCTTCCCCATATGGCCCCACTGTCGGGGCATAAGTGTTGGGATCTCGGGTTTCTCTGGATCTCCCGCGCAGCGGAAATAAAAATAAAAACGGACATCCATTCCCGTTTCGAAAATCGAAAAAATCAGATTATCGGATGATCAGTTATCACCGTGTGTGGATTCGAATCCGCAACCATTCGGTTACGTCGGTGCGACACCGCAAGCCACACAAGCACCCGGCCTCTAGCGGAGTCCACGCGATCCTCCTCGCGACGGATATCCTCACGTTCCTCGTTCTTCGCAGCCCACGAAACCTCCGCCGGTCGCCGCAACGCGCGGACGATTTCTCGTCGAACGGGAGTCGAAGAAGCGGCGGAGCAGATCTGGATCTGTCTGGGACGCCAGAGAGAGAGAGAAACAGAGGAGGGCGGCTAGGGTTAGCAGCAGCTTGGCCTGCTTAGCCCGTTCGCTATGTTTTATACTAACCACGCGGTTTTTCATAAAAACACCCGATTTATATAAAACCCACTTATTTATCCATCGCCTTGAGAATCATTTGCGTGTGACCCTCTAGGCCCAATTACCAGTCCGGTTAACAGCCTAATAAGCCCAGTAACTCCTTACTGGCTTTATTAATCAATTAATAACTCTTTATTAATTAATTAATCAATCGAATTGATGTCGCACATCGAATTCGACCGGGCCTCCGATCACGTTGGGTGCCAAGCAACACCGCGTGAACCCGGAAGGTATCGGGGTTAAGCAACCTACTCTTGGAACCTTTCCGCCGACAGTTACCGCGTGGATATAATCCTTCATTTGTACAATGCTCTCGAGTCGACTCAGGGTATGGGGTGCTGTCAAACCTTAACCGGTCGATGATCGTTCCAAATTGTGCGTCGTTAAACACTCATGAGAACGTTCAATCTAAATTTATCTGGCTCACTCAAATCAGATTTTGGAAATTTAATAATGGTGAGTCCGAGTCGATCCACAGAGAGATAAAATTTTAATTTTGAAAACCTTGGAATTTAGTTAGTCTAAAAAAAATTGAGAATTTAAGTGAACTAATTACTTAATTAAAATAAAACTCAATTAACTAATGCTACTTAAGAATATAATTGCGTAAACTAAACAAATTCTTTTTTTTTTTTTCAAAAATTAAACACAAGCATATAAGGAAAACAAGCACAACTAAAAAAAAATATCAAAGAAATTATTATTTAACTATGTGTACATTATTAATTAACTAAAAATCATGAAACAAATTACAAAATCTAATGGTTTAATATCCTTAAACTAAATAAACAAAACATCAAATAACAACTAACTAATCCTAATTAAATAAACTAACACTATACTAATGGGGGAAGGGAAAGAATAGAGCTGCTTCTGTTGGAACTGCCGGCGCAGTGGACCAGGCCTAAAGGATGCGGCGCAGTGGACTACCTTCACCAGGCTGGAGAAAGCCTGCTACTGTTGCTGGTGCTGCTTCATGCGCTGGAAAAAGGCTGCTGGTTGCTTTGCCGCTTGGTGGGTGCTGCGTGGAGGGAGGATCTTGCTAGCTGCTGCGTGGAGGGAGGTGGAGGTGCTGAGGACCTTGCTGGCATGCAGGCATGAAGGAGCTGGTGGCCTTGAACGCCGACGTGCAGTCAACTTCAAGTGCAGCTTATGGGAGCAGCTGCTGGCTTGCCGGCGCTGGTGAGAAGGAGTGCAGCTTGCTGCTTGTGCTGTCGCTGGAGGAAGCAGCTGCGTGGAGGTGCTTCAGGCAACGCGTGGAAATCGGTTGCTGCATGCGCTGGCAGTGCATGCACGGGCTTCACCACATGCACGTGGAGCTCGGGAGGAGGCTTGCAGGTAGTGCCGGTGGTTTGCTGCTGGAAGCGTGGACAGGTGCTTGGGAGAGAACGAAGCTGTGGAGGGAGGAAGAGAACGTGCAGGGAGAGAAAAAAAAAGAAACCGAGAGAGGGATAACCGGAGAGAGGGAGAGAAGAGAGAGAGCTGTGGGAGAGAGAAGGAATCCAGAGAGAGAAAACACAGGGCTGCGGGTTGAGAAAGAATAAGAGAGGGAGAGGATGCCGGCTGGGGTTCTGGAGAAACTAGGAAACGAAAAGGCCGAGAGAAAGAGTCCGAGAGGGAGAGGGCTGAGAGAGAGAAGCTGTGGAGGGGGTTGCTGGAGAGAGGTTGCGGGAGAGAGGAATAGAAGAGAGAGAGAAAACAGAGGGAGAGAAAGAGAGAAAACCCAGAGAGAGAGAACCGGAGAGAGGGAGAGAAGGATGCCGGAGGGGAGTTGGAAAAGGAGAAGAAGAGGAGAGCGTGCGTGGGGAGAAGCTTGGAGAAGGAGTCCGATTCGGATTTGGAGAGGTTTCTTTAAAAAGAGAGAGAGGGTTTTAAAATAAAGAAAGGAAGGGATGTGGCTGGGAAATTGGAGAGAAAGAAGGAAATAAAGGGTTTTGGGAAACTCCAGAGAAAGAAGGAATCAGAGCAATATTAGGACATCAAATTACATTTTTACCCCTGCTTTAGTCGAATTTATTGAAATCCGAACACTAGACCTCCCCCAAATTTTCGGAAACTCCACCAGCTGCACTGCATCATCGGCATGTCCTGTTCACATAAAATAAATATAAATTAGCACATTATCATAAAAATATCATCATATTTATTTATTTCGTCTCGATTTTGCCGAAAAATCGCAAATGCGCTATACTCCTTTAATCACATGAAATGACGATGTTTTTAGGTCAAAATTTGATGAAATTGGTACCGTTGGACTTGGTACACAATTATCCATCCTTTCATGCTATTTTGCAGATAAAAACATGAGTATGATGCATATGATTTCCCTTAAATGATAAATTTAACACTTTATCACACTCCCCAACTTACTCATTGCTAGTCCCTTAGCAATGCAAATAAGGAAAAGTTAGGACAAACAATGAATTATCATGCTTCATTTGTAGTATCTTTCACAAACAATTTAAGTGGTAGCCGATTGGTTAAGCTAAAAGTTTTCATATCCCACAATATTTTGACACACGACAAGTGATTGTGCATGAAAATTGACACGCTTAGAACTCGTTTCCGACCTCTCTGGTATATTCTTGCCTTTACTACCCTTTAGATAAGACTACTTGGGGAGGAGAAGTGAATAAAAGATTTCCCGATCAGTCAGCGAGGACCGTTTTTCAGTTCCCGTCCCAACTTAGCACTTTTCACGACTTGGTCATGTTTTTGGTACGATGGACTTTTTAGCGTGGCTTTTTCATTTCTTTGAATTGCCACTCTCTTTGAATTACCTGAGAGGAGGTGCGTACTTTTTGCCACCTACCTTCCTTTAGCTCTTTTAACGCCTTCTATTGCCTCTAGTATTTACAGCTGTCCATTTTAAATGACCGTCGCTTTTAGAAATTTTTGAAAGAAATTTTAAAAATTTGACCATTTTTCAGTGAAAGATGATGTAGCCGAAGCTATCACGACCGGATTCCGAGGCTTGAACCCGGTATTGGGATCCGAAGCCGGATCGGATCGGAGAAGAGGCCCGACGGGGATCCGGAATGCGTTGAAGGCGGAGACGTGGCCGAAGATCCGAAGCCGAGGGTCGCCCGGTCGGATGTGGGCTAGCCTTTGAAAGGCGCGGCCGAAGTCCCTCCGGTTGAAGGGCAGCTGGTGCAGAGCAGAGGCACCTTCGGGCGAGGAGGACCAGCCAGCGAATGGCGTCGAGACCGGAGGAAGAAGCCCGAGGTCGGCGGCCGAGACCGACTCGGGAAGGTCGGCGAAGATTCAAACCGAGCCCCTGCGGGAGGGAGAGAAGAAGAAGAAACCAGTCAGTAGGAGTCCCGGGCTTCGGCCCTTAGGAACCCCCTCCGACGGTTAAGTTAGCTTCTGAAGATGATTCGATTCAGAAGTCAAAGAGGTGGAAGAAGCAACTTTAATGCTATTTGGACTGTAGTCCTTAAGGGTCACGGAGACATACCTTTGGTAATAAATAGCCGGGTATTTATAGCGGAGGATAGAGGATGCTTAACGGTGGCTGCCGATATAGGACTATGTTCTGGGTTTATTGGTAAACCGCCATAGTGCCTAACCCTCCCGCCGGAGTGGGCCGGATACGGCTATTGGGCCGAAGGGGGTTGGGCCGCTGATGGGCCGAAGCCTACTGGGCCGAGGGCTGCCGAGCCACTAACGGGCCGAAGGCTATTGGGCCGTTGACGGGCCAAAGAGCATAGGGCTGCTTACTGGGCCGAGGGCCGTTGGGGCACTAACGGGCCGAAGGCTGCCAGGGGGCCTTTTACTGCTGCTGTAAGGCTGGTCATAGCGTTGGGCCTGCTTTAATGGGCCGAATCGGATTCTGCCTCATCACATAGCCCCCCACTCTTGTCTTCCTCAGTTTTATGAGATGGCGAGAGTATAGTCTGAAGCCTCCTCGGGGAATAACGTACCAGGCGCTATCCGAGGCTTTCTGCTTTGTTATGAAGAGGAAATACCCTCGGCCGGCCGAGGGTCAGTGGCCATTAGTCGTCTCCATTCGGGATGTAGTGACGACGGCCTTCGCCCTTGATTGCGAAGGGACGAGGCTGCTGGCTATGTCAGGCCTGATAAATGGACGGGACAGTCGTCGAATTTTCCGTCAGAACGGTCGTGTCGTGAAGAAACACAGGACACGCGTCGCGCATCTAGCCGCTCCGTTAAAAAACACAAAAGGATCCCGACCGTACGCGGATCGCGGGTCACCTCGGCTCTCTGCCCAAGGCCTTACTCGGATTGCCGCCTTTTCCTTCCTCAGCACGCGGATCGGGATATGTGGCGAGCATCCGAGCAATCAGCCGAAGGGTCGGATCGCCCTCGGCCATTGATTATCGTCCCTCGATCCCGGAGTGAGACCGTTATCATTGCCGAAGGACAGTGCACGTGGCGTGCATATGAGAGAGGCGATGTCGATGAGGGAGATGATCTTGGCCATTGATTTCGGCGGGGGATGTTTTCAACTTAGCCTATAAATAGGAACCCTTCCCAGGGCATTGTTCCGCTCCCTTCTTCCTGCGCCTGCGTTTTCCTGCAACCATCCGAGCCTTCTTGCTTCTCCGGCGAAGAACGGGCCATTGAAGGTGCCTCCGAGCGTGCTGTCTGTCGTCGGGAGCTCTCCATTGCCTGGAGTTGTTGCCGGGGAAGCTTCCATTGCTTGAGAGGCGGTGGGTAATCGAGGAGATCTTTTTTGAGGGTAAGCTTCAATTCTTCTTTCTCTGCTCCGTGATCCATGTCCCGTAGTTCTCCTTCGGCTGGTAGTAGTTCTTCGGCTGAAGGTTATTCTTCGTCTCAGCCTTCTGAATCCTCCTTGTCATCTCCTCTCTCTTCGAACTCCCTTGCTTCTCTTATGGTGGACGAGGCCGAATCGTCCGGCGCCGAGGAGGCCGAAGAGGTTCTCGCCGCGGGCCAGGCTTCCTCCTCCGGCCGTCGTCGGCCCGAGACTGCTTCGGAGGCGGCCTGCACTCTCAATGACGATGGGGTCAAGTACCTTGCCTCCTACTATCAACTCCCATCGTGGATGATCCCTTATCGGCCCGGTGCGAACACTAGGGCCAATTCTCCTCGTCCGGGTAGCTTTTCCATTTATGAGGAAAGCTTCCGGGCGGGTTTTCGCCTTCCCCTATCCACCTTCGTAATCAATCTCTTGTGCTTCTACGGGTTAGCCCCGTCTCAACTTTTCCCTAACTCCTGGCGCACAGTTTATGCCTTCTTGGCTGTGCTTGCCTACATTGAGGTTACCCCTTCGGTTAACATCTTCCGCTATCTCTTTAAGATACAGCGGCATGGGAGATCCGAGTGGTACAGTTTCGTCCCTCGCCTCGGCCGGGGTATCTTTTCCGGGAAGCCTTCGTCCATTCATGATTGGAAGAGGAGCTTCATCTTGGTCTCTCTCCCGGAGAACGAGAAGAGTGTGTGGCCCTTCCCCACTGAGTGGGCACCACTGGCCGAAGGCCTCTCCGATCCGCCTTCTCTTAACCCTGATCAGCTTCATATCGTGGGCCTCATAGAAGCCTCGGCTCCGTACGATATAGCGGAGCTTTTCAACGAAACGGAGCAGCTCGTGCGGGCTGGGGAGTGGCCGGATCCGACGAAGGATCCTCCGCGGGCCTCTCCTTATCTTCCTCCCGAGGAGGTCCCGGGGGAGACTGAAGGAGCTGCTGAGGTCGCGACTCCGGCCGAAGCTCCTCCGACCGAAGAGGGTGCTGAGGCTTCGGCCGAGGGTAAGTCGGTCTTGAATCGTGGAGTTGCGTGCTGTAAGTCATTAACCCCTCTCTCTTCTGTTTGCAGCTATGTCTGGGATTCGAGGTCTCCTCAGTCGGATGGCCCAGCAGTCCAGCCGATCTCAATCGGGACGACCGCAGGTGGCGGGAGGGGCCGGACGAGGCGTGGCTCCGAGTGTCCGGCCCGTGATAACGACAGCGGCTTCCGTTGAGGGCCGCGCTGCTGCTGCCGCTCTCGAGAGAGAGAGAAAAGGCAAGTCGGTTGTCCGAAGGGGCGGCCGACCATCTAAGCGGGGCCGGGTGGATGAGCCCGGTAAAACAGAGCCTGCCCCGGCAGCTAAGAGGCCAACCGCTGCCCGAGGGGCCCTGCTCTCATCGCCTCCCGAAGCGCCGAGGGGCGATTCTCCTTCGGCCGCGCTGGCGGGTGCAGAAGACCTTGGAGGTTTCGGGTCGCAGGCATCTCGCGAACATGAGCGCGAGCTATGGGTCCCGGACCTGGGGATCTATCGGGACGAGAGTCTGGAGGACCCTCGGACGTGCCTGCGCCTGCTCCGAGGCTTGACCCTCCCAACGGCCGAGGACGAGCTGAAGGAGCTGTCTGGGAATGAATTGGCGTCGCTGAGCGCCCGACTGTCGGTCCAGGTAAAAAAAAAAAAAAAAAAAAAAAAAAAAACTTCTTTATGCGCCTTGGTCTAATATTTCCCTTGGCTCGTTTCGGGGTTGCTGATTTCTGTTTGCTTTTGGCTATAGGCCGCGGTCACGTGTGGTACCCTGATTCGCCGTTAGGTGGCCATCCATCAAAAACTCCGGGACGCCAAACAGTAATCGGACTAGTAGGCTCCTGGCGAGGGCGCCTCGGCGCGATGTGGTTTTAAGGCCAGCGTCGACTGGCTCCTGGAGGCAAATGCCCGGATGCGGGCTGAGCTGGAGGAGCAAAAGGAGGCGACTCACGCTTCCTCCGAGGCCAAGTTGAAGGCCGAGCGGGAGAGGGAGAAGGCCGTGAAGGTGCTGGAGGCGGTCCGGGCCGAAAATAAAACTCTTAAGGCCGAGATCCAGGACAAGGTCGCTCAGCGGGTCTCAGACCGCTGCCGCCATGCCGAGGAGATGTCGGTTCTGAGGCTAGATCTGGAGGCTAAGGCCGAAGAGGCTGCTCGCACAGCCGTAGCCAGCTATAAGGCTGGCCCAGACTATGTCGAGGAGATAATCCAGGCGCAGCTGTTAGCGGCTTCATCCGTTTTCAGCATAGGGCTGGCGCCGCCCAAAAGCCGTGTCCGACCGTAGACCTAACCGGCATCGTCCTTCCGACAGACGAGGAAGGCGAAGAGCTCCTATCTTGGTGGAAGGAGCTTCAGGCTGAAAGAGCTTCGGTCTCGGTGGAAGGCGACGCGGCCGTTCCTAACGAGGCAGCTCCTGTCGATGCCGCCCCTGCCGAGGCCGTTCAGGTCGATGATTCTCCCTCCCCATCTCCTGGCCAGAGCCCTGTTGATGTGGATGGTGAGAACACCGAAGGCTAATACGGGGGCTTGTCCCGATTTTTGTTTTGTCTTCTTTCGAAAGACTGTGGCCAGATGTACGGCCTATTTTGTACTCTGTTTTTCATGTATATACAAAGTACTTTGCTTCTTTTTTGCGTTCTGAATGGATGACCGAGTCTTGTTCTTCTTGTGTCCGAGACCTTATTGGTGTTTAGATGCGGCTCGCACGGCCGAAGCCTAATCCAGATTCGGATACGGACTTGGAGAATAATGTCGCACCCGATACGGTTTACCTGGCCGAAGCCACTCCCGGTACGGTTTATACGGACTTATAGAATACCATGCCTCTCCCGATACGGTTTGCATGGCCGAAGCCACTCCCGGTACGGTTTACACGGACTTAGAGAATACCATGCCGCTCTCGATACGGTTTGCATGGCCGAAGCCACTCCCAGTACGGTTTACACGGACTTAGAGAATACCATGCCGCTCCCGATACGGTTTGCATGGCCGAAGCCACTCCCGGTACGGTTTACATGGACTTAGAGAATACCATGCCGCTCCTGATACGGTTTGCATGGCCGAAGCCACTCCCGGTACGGTTTACACGGACTTAGAGAATACCATGCCGCTCTCGATACGGTTTGCATGGCCGAAGCCACTCCCGGTATGGTTTACACGGACTTAGAGAATACCATGCCGCTCCCGATACGGTTTGCATGGCCGAAGCCACTCCCGGTACGGTTTACACGGACTTAGAGAATACCATGCCGCTCCCGATACGGTTTGCATGGCCGAAGCCACTCCCAGTACGGTTTACACGGACTTAGAGAATACCATGCCGCTCCCGATACGGTTTGCATGGCCGAAGCCACTCCCGGTACGGTTTACACGGACTTAGAGAATACCATGGCTCTCCCGATACGGTTTGCATGGCCGAAGCCACTCCCGGTACGGTTTACACGGACTTAGAGAATACCATGCCGCTCCCGATACGGTTTGCATGGCCGAAGCCACTCTCGGTACGGTTTACACGGACTTAGAGAATACCATGCCGCTCCCGATACGGTTTGCATGGCCGAAGCCACTCCCGGTACGGTTTACACGGACTTAGAGAATACCATGCCGCTCCCTATACGGTTTGCATGGCCGAAGCCACTCCCGGTACGGTTTACACGGACTTAGAGAATACCATGCCGCTCCCGATATGGTTTGCATGGCCGAAGCCACTCCCGGTACGGTTTACACGGACTTAGAGAGAATACCATGCCGCTCCCGATACGGTTTGCATGGCCGAAGCCACTCCCGGTACGGTTTACACGGACTTAGAGAGATTACCAAATATGGCATCTTAAAAGAAAGAGACATTTATTTATGCCTTCCGGCTAAATTCCGGGTGTAGTAAGTTACATGAAATAACGCCGAAGGCGCTCCATATTCCAGGTGCGAGGGAGAGGTTGGCCCGAAAGGGTTTCCAACTGATAAGCCCCTCGTCGGATTACCTCCCTTATACGATATGGTCCTTCCCAGTTGGGGGAAAGCTTCCCTGCGGCTTCGGCTGGTTTAGATGCGTGAGCATTTCTCAACACGAGGCTCCCGGTTTCAAAGCTTCGGGGCTTCACTCGAGTGTTGTGGTATCTGGCCATGCGCTGCTGATAAGCTGCTAGCCGAATGCGAGCTTTATCTCTGGTTTCTTCTATGAGATCTAGATGGTCCTTTAAGGCTTCCTCATTGGCTTTCGGATCATGAGCAAGGACTCTCGGAGAGGGAAGGCCGATTTCAACAGGAATAACAGCTTCTATCCCATAAGCCATGCGAAACGGGGTTTCGCCGGTTGGGGTTCGGCTTGTAGTCCGATACGCCCAGAGAACACTTGGTAGCTCTTCCACCCATCGGCCTTTGGCTTCGTCGAGGCGAGTCTTCAATCCTTGTAGCAGACTTCGGTTAGGGACCTCGACCTGGCCATTTGCCCGGGGGTGTACTACTGAAGTAAATTTATGGAGAATGTCGAAGCTGGCGCAGTTGTCATTGAACCGATGGCTGTCGAATTGTTTGCCGTTGTCTGAGATGATGGCCCAGGGGATGCCGTACCGGCAGATGATGGACTTCCACATGAAGTTCCAAGCATTGCTATCGGTTATGGACGCGAGGGGTTCGACTTCTACCCATTTAGTGAAGTAATCTACGGCCACGATGTGGAACTTCCTTTGGCCGGTGGTGACGGGAAAGGGCCCTAGGAGGTCGATTCCCCATTGGGCGTAAGGCCAGGGGTTGGACAAAGGAGTCAGAAGGGTTGCTGACTGGTGGATGAGGGAGCTGAACCTTTGGCATTGATCGCAGCGACGGGCGAGGGCAGTTACACCCTCTCGGAGCGTCGGCCAGCAGTATCCCTGCCTTAGAAGCTTATGAGCCAGGGCCCTTCCTCTCGCATGTGCTCCGCATACCCCTTCATGTACCTCTCACATGGCGTAGTCAGCTTCGGCCGGGACGAGGCATCGCAAGAGTGGTCGGTCGAAAGATTTTTTATATAACAGCCCGTCCAAGAGAAGGAAGTGAGATGAACGCTGCCGAACATGTTTTGCTTCCTTTGGATCGGGCGGGACTTCTCCTCGGAGGAGGAAAGTGACTAGGGGAGTCATCCATGTCTCGGCCTCGGCTTCGGACACTTGCATGACGTCGAGCTCTTCGAGGCTTAGCTCGGCGATTTCTTCTACAAGAATCATCCGGCCTCCTCCCCCGTCTTGAGTCGATGCTAGCCGGGAAAGAGCGTCGGCTCGAGCATTCTCGGCTCTCGGGATCCGCACGATTTCATAGGAATTGAATTGGGCGAGGATCTTGCGAGTTACCTGGAGATAGGATGCCATTATCGCATCCCGTGCCTCGTATTCCCCAGAAACATGACTGGCAATTAGCTGAGAATCGCTAAAAGCCTTTATGTTTCGGACACCAAGCTTTCTAGCGGCCCGGAGGCCGGAGATGAGAGATTCATACTCGGCGGCATTATTGGTGGCAGGAAAGGAGAAGCGTAGCGCATACTCCGTGACGACCCCTTCGGGAGACGCCAAGATCCATCCGGCGCCGTTGCCTGTGCGGCATGCGGAGCCGTCTACATAGAGTTGCCATTCATCCGCCGGCGTGAAAGCCGAAGTATCCTCGGCTTCGGATGTGTCGACCTTCGGCTGAAGCGCTGAGGGAGCTTCAGGAGTGAGCTCGGCAATAAAATCGGCTAACGCCTGAGCTTTTATCGCTATCCGAGGCGCATAGGAAACGTCGAACTCTCCCAATTCAATTGCCCATTTCGCCAGCCTGCCGGACACCTCCGGCCGAGAGAGGACCTGCCTCAAAGGCTGATCGGTGAGGACCTTTATCGAGTGGGCGAGGAAGTAAGGCTGGAGCCTCCTCGCGGATGAGACGAGGGCTAAAGCTAGCTTCTCAAGAGCAAGATATCGAAGCTCTGCTCCTTGGAGGGCTCGGCTTACATAGTAGACATGCTTCTGGACGCCGTCTTGCTCCCGGATGAGGACGGCGCTGATAGCTGTCTCAGATACTGCGAGGTAGAGGAACAGCGGCTCTCCGTGGACCGGCTTGGACAGGATGGGAACCTTGGAGAGATAGACCTTCAGTTGTTCGAAGGCCGTCTGGCACTCGTCTGTCCAGGAGAAGCTATTGACCTTCTTTAATAGCTTAAAGAAGGGAAAGCAGTAGTCCGCCACTCTAGACATGAAGCGGCTTAAGGCGGCAATTCTTCCGTTTAGCTTTTGAACCTCTTGGAGGTTAGACGGAGGGCGCATCTGAATGATGGCCGAAACCTTCGCGAGGTTAGCTTCCACCCCTCGGTGAGTGACCATATAGCCGAGGAACTTTCCGGAGGCCACTTCGAAGGCGCATTTAGCTGGATTTAGCTTCATTTTGTATTGCCGTAAGGCGGAAAATGTTTCGCCTAAGTCGGCCAGATGGTCTGCAGCGATGCAGCTCTTTACCAGCATATCGTCGATATAGACTTCCATGTTACGGCCGAGATGCGGGGCGAATATTTTGTTGACGAGGCACTGATATGTCGCGCCAGTGTTCTTCAGGCCGAAGGGCATCCGGGTATAGCAATACAGACCGAGATCAGTCGTGAAGCTGGTCTTGCTTTTATCGTCCGGATGCATTTGGATCTGATGGTAGCCTGAATAGGCATCGAGGAAGCTCAGAAGCTCGTGGCTGGAGGTCGCATCTACCACCTGATCTATCCGAGGTAGCAGGAAGCTATCCATCGGACAAGCTTTGTTAAGGTTGGTGAAATCTACGCACATTCGCCATTTGCCATCTTTCTTGGGCACCATTACTACATTGGCAATCCAGTCCGGGTGGTGTACCTCTTGGAGGTGCCCGATGTCTAGCCCCTTTTGAACTTCGGCTTGAATGGCGGCTCTCCTTTCCTGATTGAAGGTACGCCGCTTCTGCTTGACCGGGGGCTGGTTAGGATCGGTGTGTAGCTGATGCTCTACTATTTCCGGGTCAACCCCGAGCATATCAGTCGGAGACCAGGCGAAGACGTCGAGATTCCTTTTCAGGAACTCGGCGAGTCTCTCTGCTTCGGTTTTCTCCAGGCCGGAGCCTATCATAAGGGTTCGTCCCTCGCCTCCTGGAACTGGGATGGCGACGAGCTCTTCTCCCGGGGATGCTTCGGCTGAAGACTCGATCGATAGGGATTCAGCCGCAGCTTTTCCCTTGACCGAAATCATGTAACATTGCCGAGCCGCCTCTTGATTCCCCTTGGCTTCGCCTATTCCATGACTGGTATGAAATTTTAGCTTCTGATGAAAGGACGAAGGCACAACTCCGATCCCGCCCATTAGCCTTCGGCCAAAGTTGGCGTTGTAGGCCGAATCGATTTTTACAACGGCAAAATCCGTTTCTACGGTTAATTGCCGGGGAGCCGAACCTATGGTTACGGGGAGCCGGACAATGCCCTCTACTCGGCAGGGCGAGCCGTTAAAACCGAATAGGGGACCCCGGTGAGGCTTCATATTAGCCTCATTCAATCCCATCTTTACAAAGCAATCATAAAATAATATGTTTGGAGCGCTTCCATTATCAACAAAAATACGATGAACATCGTAATTGTTTATTACAGCGTTCACAACGAGGGCGTCGTCGTGGGGGACCTGAATATCAGTCAGATCCCCTGAGCCGAAGGTAATGTCTTCTTGGTGGGGCCGCTTCGGCTCGATGTCAACCGTTGCTATTGTTGTGGAGCTGCGCTGACGGCGCCTTGATCCTTCTCCTGGCCCTTCGGATATCATCATGATTGACCCAGCACTGGGTCTTTGATGAGATGTGTCCACCGGAGCCGAGGTAATCTTTGGCGGAGGAGCGGCTTCCTTCTCCGGGGCTTGTTGCGGCCTGGTCGTCTCAGGGACGTCCCGGTTCCGCTGCTGCTGAGGCTGCTCTCGCCGGTACTGCGGCAGTCTACCCTCCCTGATGAGGCGGTCGATCTCCTCCCGAAGGTGTCGGCATCCGTCAGTTGAATGTCCGATCTCTCGGTGATACTCGCAACATTTGCCGGGGTCCCTTCGGCGAGGATCAGTCTTGATGCGCTCCGGCCGTCGGAGCATGCCCTTCACCTCCATAAGCATTCGGGAAGGGGGAGCGGGTAGCGGCAGGTATCGCGGCTACGGATCCCGTCGCTTTTCTCGGTCCCACTCCTCCCTGCGATATCGCTTACGGGAGGGTTCTTGATCTTCAGATCGAGGGCGGACCACCTGGGGGGCAGGCGCCAATACTACTTCGGCTACACCTTTGCCTTTGGACATCATCAGGGCCTCCCGATTGATATATTTGTGGGCCCGGGCTACGAGGTCCTAGAAGGTAGGGGGATGGCATTTCCCAATGGAGCCCAGAAGCCCTTCATCCCGGCACTGTCTGATTACGGCCGAGACCGCAATCGAGCTGTCCAGGTTCGGGATCTGGGCGGCTTCGGCCCGGAATTTAGTGAAATATTCCTGAAGGGTCTCGGCGGGGCCTTGCCGAATGGCTAGTAGGCTGGCGGAAGTCTTACACTGCCGGGTGGCGTCATAAAACTGGTCGATAAATAATTGGCCCAACTGAACTAGGGAGTGGATGGAGTTGGGGGCCAATGTCTCGAACCAGGTTAGGGCAGTCTTCTCAAGGGTGAGGGGGAAGAGACGGCAGCGGACTGCCTCGGCGACCCCTCGGACAGAGAGGTAGGTATTGAACCTCTGGAAGTGGCAGACCGGATCTGTCATTCCGTCGTAGAGGGGGCCTTTCGGCAGTTTGAAGTTAGGAGGTACCTCGGTAGCCAGAAGCTCTGGCGTGAACGGGGTTTGTTCCAGGATGGTGCTGGCAAGGGGTGCTCCGTACGGCCAAGACACCATCTGTTGCATCTCCTTCCTCATCGCCGTCAACCGCCGGTCCAGGTCTGGGGCAGTTGAGGTGGTGACTGAGCGTCCTCCGGTTACGGCTGGGCGAAATTCGGACGAAGCATAGCCTTGCTCCGTCATCATGCGGTCGGCGTGAGGGGCTCGGGCAGGCGGTCTCGAGGGCTCGCTGCGCGCCGTGGCGGTTTCTTCGGGGGAGACCGGTGAGGGTGCCGACCGGAACCTTGTATCTTTGACGGGATAGAATGGAGGAGGCGGTACTTGCTGGGGAAGCTGGCCCAGCAATCCCATGCGTTGGGCGATGGCAGACACCATCTCTTGCAGGGGTGTAAGAGAGGTAACGGCAGCGGCTAGTGTCGCCATCTGCTGCTGAAGTACTTCCACTCGGTCGTCTCCAGTAGCAATGGACTCTGGTATGACAGGCAGAGCCGTGCTTGGTGGAGCAGATGGGGCGCCTTGGGAGTGTAGCGGCTGTGCTGAAGCTTCCCGCGTCTCTGCCTCGCTTTGTTTGGATCGTCGGGTTACAGGACGATGAGACATGACTATTTGTTTGAATTCCCACAGACGGCGCCACGTGATGTAGACGAAGCTATCACGACTGGATTCCGAGGCTGGAACCCGGTATTGGGATCCGAAGCCGGATCGGATCGGATAAGAGGCCCGACGGGGATCCGGAATGCGTTGAAGGCGGAGACGTGGCCGAAGATCCGAAGCCGAGGGTCGCCCGGTCGGATGTGGGCTAGCCTTTGAAAGGCGCGGCCGAAGTCCCTCTGGTTGAAGGGCAGCTGGTGCAGAGCAGAGGCACCTTCGGGCGAGGAGGACCAGCCAGCGAATGGCGTCGAGACCGGAGGAAGAAGCCCGAGGTCGGCGGCCGAGACCGACTCGGGAAGGTCGGCGAAGATTCAAACCGAGCCCCTGCGGGAGGGAGAGAAGAAGAAGAAACCAGTCAGTAGGAGTCCCGGGCTTCGGCCCTTAGGAACCCCCTCCGACGGTTAAGTTAGCTTCTGAAGATGATTCGATTCAGAAGTCAAAGAGGTGGAAGAAGCAGCTTTAATGCTTTTTGGACTGTAGTCCTTAAGGGTCACGGAGACATACCTTTGGTAATAAATAGCCGGGTATTTATAGCGGAGGATAGAGGATGCTTAACGGTGGCTGCCGATATAGGACTATATTATGAGCTTATTGGTAAACCGCCATAGTGCCTAACCCTCCCACCAGAGTGGGCCGGATACGGCTATTGGGCCGAAGGGGGTTGGGCCGCTGACGGGCCGAAGCCTACTGGGCCGAGGGCTGCCGAGCCGCTAACGGGCCGAAGGCTATTGGGCCGCTGACGGGCCAAAGAGCACAGGGCTGCTTACTCGGCTGAGGGCCGCTGGGGCACTAACGAGCCGAAGGCTGCCAGGGGGCCTTTTATTGCCGTTGTTGGGCTGATCATAGCGTTGGGCCTGCTTTAATGGGCCGAATCGGATTCTGCCTCATCAAAAGATATCCGTTTTCTTTAAAAGATTTTTCAATAAATGCATATCAAATTGCTTTTCCCACCCCCCAACTTGATTGACATTGTCCTCAATGGCATAAAAGATTTGAAAAACATGTCAGCCAGAAGAGAATTGTGAAGGAGCGAAACAACCTGTAATGAAGATGATGCGACATACCCACGGCGACTGCTACTCAGGGACCTAAAAGAAAAAGAAATACAAAAACTGAAGTAAAATATTGGGTTGCCTCCCAACAAGCGCTAAGTTTATCGTCTTCAGCCAGATGGAATGTGCACACTATCCAATGCCAACTAGCACAAATTTTAGTGTATGTATTTTGAAGTTTGTTGGTTGGAGTGCACTCAGCATTGCATGTAGCTGATGAGTCAGAATGTTATCATTGAGGTTCCAGAGAAAATAATTTTTCTACATGGTCAATAGGATATTGGTTCTACTTGATTCATAGGCCATGTCAACCACGTACCCCGCTTCTTTTTCTTGACTAAATTGAAGGACTTGATCATCGATAAAAAGATCAAAAGTTCCCAGAATGATGGGCCATTGATTCAATGTGGGGGATGATCCAATGTCGAAGATGGGGAAATCAGCAAATATGTGGCTCCTATCAACCTGAATAAGAGTATCTTGGATCATGTCATGTGGCTGCTTAATGAAATGAACAATTGACTGCAAAGCAACCGACGTGCACTTTAATTTGTGGATTCCAAATTTCTCAAAGATAGAGATTGAGAACAGGTTCAGTTTGGCCTCAAATTTCAATAAAATCCAGTAAAGATTGATGTTATTGATATTGTAAGAATTGAGTTGGGCAACACAGTGAGTTTCTTTGAGAAAATGGCTGTTGATGTGGACTTGGCCCAATAATTCCATCACCTCCTTGAGTCGGGCCAGCTTTTGGAGGCTATTGGGCTTAGATTCTCTAACACTCGGGAAATGGATCATAGGTAGGTGAATATCTGGGCTCTCACTAGAATCCTTCTCGTCTCCTTTATCTCCCCCCAACTGACCCTCAATAGGCTCTTCTTGATGATTAGCTAAGTCTATGGCTTCAGTTTTCTCTTGATGCAATTCCTCAAGATTATCCACTTTCTGATCCATTAGGAATAAGAAATATTCAAGATCCGGACCATCATGTGTATTTAATTCCTCTGTGGGAAATAGAAAGTGTTCAAAGTCAAGATCAATATCAAGCAAATCACTCAGTTCTCCTTCCCCTTTTTCCTTCAAGCTCTCCTCAAGAGAGATAGGTGTGATCGTGAATTCACTTTGCTGGTCAGTCTGAGGGTTTTCCATCTTCTCTCTATCCACCTGGTATATATCTTCCAGAATATCTACTTTCTCTATTGGGAAGAAAAAATATTCGAGGTTCGGACTAGCATGTATGTTGACTTCCACTGTGGGGAACATGAAGTGTTCAAAATCCGGATTAACCTCTAAAAGATCACTCACTTCCCCTTCTCCTTTTCTATCACTTAAGCTTTCCTCAGGATAGACAGGTATGATCATGGATGCATCTTGTTGACCAGTCTCAGGATTTTTCATAGATTGATTCATGCTAGCATTCCCTATTCTCACCTGATATAACTTCTTAAGATTCTCTCCGTTTTCAAGATCAGGCATGATGTGACCATTTCCGGGTTGAGCGATTTCAAGTTGAATTTGTGAGTTGATTTGTTGGTCAAAATCAGGTGAAAACGATTGCAGATTTTCAATGGGCTTGCTAAGCACTTCTTCTAAATCCATCCTTAGATTAGTTTCAGTCAAACAGTCAACTAGGGCCTGCATTCTACCAATGATTTGTTGTTGAGCCAAGACTATTTGTTCAAGTTGCATGAATTGATCATCTTGAGGATGCGGATAATTGGGCTGATAATCAGACTGCGAAGAATAAGAATATGTTGAATAATTTGATTGGAAGCAAGGTGGACAAGAGCTTGTGGACAATAGATAATCGGAGTGTCCATGATTGTGGGCCGAACCGCTAGAGTAGACTTGGAATTGGGGCCAATCCGAGAAGTTTTGGATAGCTAGACTTGGAGCTTGGTCCTGGTGAGGTGGAAATTGAAGAGCAGGTGGGGTATCATAATGGTCCTGATTGGCCCAAATGGGGCATCTCTCTTGATAGGTATATGATTGTGTGGGAGATGAGGACGGTTATGGGCCCAAAACTAGAAATTGATCAATTGTGTGGGCCAAGTTGTCTAGCTTATCTAATATGTGAGCCAAATCCATATTAGGTGGTGGAGGGAAAGGTGTGATGGTATTAAGACATGGGCCAAGAAATTGGTTCATTTGAGTCCACTCCATGTTGAAAATCTTTTTATTTTTATTTTTTATTAATGATGCAAACAAGTTAGCACACAATTATTCCTAAGACAACTATGGTTAAACTAGCCTACATGATGTGTTTCTCACAAATTAATCTAGGTTTAATTCAAGTCCACCCTCACAATTATCAATCGGCCAGGTAAGAGGTGGGGTGGTGGGAGGCTCCCCCTACTTTCGTAGAGACCTAATTAAAGAACCACCGACCCACTTAGGCGTTTGCCATTTGACCTCTAGCCTTAGACACCGGTCTCCAAAAGTGATAGTAGGCTCAAGATAGACCCAAATCTCATTGTGAACCCTAAATTGAATTCTTACTCACTTTTAATGGGCTTGGGTTAGTGAAAGAGTGCAAGGGGTGGTTGTTTTTGGGCCAAGGAAGGGTAGTCAAATCCCCACCTTATTTTGTTAATGGACTTGCCCTTAAGATATTTTTATGTGAAGTGCACAACCAATTCAAACAAGGGGTTCTATGCAATCATGGAAATGCATGAACATGGTATTTAAGGAAGGTAGAAATCTCCCCTTATCCCCCGCAATCTACAACAAAATGGAAATTTACAAGAAAAGAAATGGTCTAAAAATACAGTCCTAAATGATGTATGACCTAACATGGAAGGTTTCTAATCTTGGAAATGAAGATTTTTAAATTTGGATGTTCTTCTTTTTGTTTCTTTTTTTTTTAGTTAATGGAAACCTATCTAAACTAGAAACTACAAAAATGGAAACTAACTAAAGTCAGGAAATTGAAACATAGAAAGTTGGAACACACTTACCATGCTTTCGCTTTCCTTTTTTTTTTTTCAATATACCTACAAAAATAAGAAAAAGAAGGTTAGCTAAAGAATAATTACACTAAATCCAAGATAATCAAAATTAAAAATCTAACACCCCGGCAACTGCGCCAAAAATTGATTGTTCCAAATTGTGCGTCGTTAAACACTCATGAGAACGTTCAATCTAAATTTATCCGGCTCACTCAAACTAGATTTTGGAAATTTAATAATGGTGAGTCCGAGTCGATCCACAGGGAGATAAAATTTTAATTTTGAAAACCTTGGAATTTAGTTAGTCTAAAAAAAATTGAGAATTTAAGTGAACTAATTACTTAATTAAACTAAAACTCAATTAACTAATGCTACTTAAAAATATAATTGCGTAAACTAAACAAATTTTTTTTTTCTTTTTCAAAAATTAAACATAAGCATATAAGGAAAACAAGCACACCTAAAAAAATATATCAAAGAAATTGTTATTTAACTATGTGTAAATTATTAATTAACTAAAAATCATGAAACAAATTACAAAATTTAATGGTTTAATATCCTTAAACTAAATAAACAAAACATCAAATAACAACTAACTAATCCTAATTAAATAAACTAACACTATACTAATGGGGGAAGGGAAAGAACAGAGCTGCTTCTGTTGGAATTGCCGGCGCAGTGGACCAGGCCTAAGGGATGCGGCGCAGTGGACCAGCTTCACCGGGCTAGAGAAAGGCTGCTGCTGTTGCTGGTGCTGCTTCATGCGCTGGAAAAAGGCTGCTGGTTGCTTTGCCGCTTGGTGGGTGCTGCGTGGAGGGAGGATCTTGCTAGCTGCTGCGTGGAGGGAGGTGGAGGTGCTGAGGACCTTGCTGGCATGCAGGCGTGAAGGAGCTGGTGGCCTTGAACGAAGACGTGCAGTCAACTTCAAGTGCAGCTTGTGGGAGCAGCTGCTGGCTTGCCGGCGTTGGTGAGAAGGAGTGCAGCTTGCTGCTGGTGCTGGCACTAGAGGAAGTAGCTGTGTGGAGGTGCTTCAGGCAACGCGTGGAAATCGGTTGCTGCATGCGCTGGCAGTGCATGCACGGGCTTCACCACATGCACGTGGAGCTCGGGAGGAGGCTTGCAGGTAGTGCCGGTGGGTTGCCGCTGGAAGCGTGGACAGGTGCTTGGGAGAGAACGGAGCTGTGGAGGGAGGAAGAGAACGTGCAGGGAGAGAAAAAAAAAGAAACTGAGAGAGGGATAACCGGAGAGAGGGAGAGAAGAGAGAGAGTTGTGGGAGAGAGAAGGAATCCAGAGAGAGAAAACAGAGGGCTGCGGGTTGAGAAAGAATAAGAGAGGGAGAGGATGCCGGCTGGGGTTCTGGAGAAACTGGGAAATGAAAAGGCCGAGAGAAAGAGTCTGAGAGGGAGAGGGCTGAGAGAGAGAAGCTGTGGAGGGGGTTGCTGGAGAGAGGTTGCGGGAGAGAGGAATAGAAGAGAGAGAGAAAACAGAGGGAGAGAAAGAGAGAAAACCCAGAGAGAGAGAACCGGAGAGAGGGAGAGAAGGATGCCGGAGAGGAGTTGGAAAAGGAGAAGAATAGGAGAGCGTGCGTGGGGAGAAGCTTGGAGAAGGAATCTGATTCGGATTTGGAGAGGTTTCTTTAAAAAGAGAGAGAGGGTTTTAAAGTAAAGAAAGGAAGGGTTGTGGCTGGGAAATTGGAGATAAAGAAAGAAATAAAGGGTTTTGGGAAACTCCAGAGAAAGAAGGAATCAGAGTAATATTAGGACATCAAATTACATTTTTACCCCTGCTTTAGTCGAATTTATTGAAATCCGAACACTAGACCTCTCCCAAATTTCTGGAAACTCCACCAGCTGCACTGCATCATCGGCATGTCCTGTTCATATAAAATAAATATAAATTAGCACATTATCATAAAAATATCATCATATTTATGTATTTCGTCTCGGTTTTGTCGAAAAACCGCAAATGCGCTATACTCCTTTAATCACATGAAATGACGATGTTTTTAAGTCAGAATTTGACGAAATTGGTACCGTTGGACTTGGTACACAATTATCTATCATTTCATGCTATTTTGCAGATAAAAACATGAGTACGATGCATTTGATTGCCCTTAAATGATCAATTTAACACTTTATCAGTCGACTCACTTGGATTGGATGCCGCTGATGAATATCGTCAAACTCCTTTCTGTTAGTATTAGAAGGTCTCAAAGCCAATCCGATACTGTGTACATATTCAGATTATTAATAAATGGCAATAATTCATTGTGTGTAATTAATTCGATCTGTGTTTATCGTATCACGATGAAGTCCATGAACATATGCAATAGTCTTCGGATTATGATGAGATCATAATTACGGGACCGAAGACTTATAAACACATGTTCTTAATTGTTCCTAGTCATAGGATGTTTGAGATAGGACATCGAACATCCGGATAGACTAGTATAGGTTACTTCAGCTCATATGATGAGGGTGACTGATCCCATAAGTCACTTGTGTGGAGACACTATGCTGAACCTATAGGTGCTCATTGGTGAATGAGTTCACTGAACTGATCCGACTATGAATCGCTGGATGGTAATCACCTCACTGTTAACCAGCTTGATTCAATTGTCACGGTTGCGTGGATGATCCTTGGACCTGAGACTCCAAGGATACCTTGTTGGTAGGTTTCTGAGCTTTGACCTTGACGAACGAATCCCTAACCATGGGATATCAATAAGTCAAGCGATCGGGTTCAGGGAAATGCCCTCGAAGGTAATTGTGTGTTCAATACGGGATCATCCGCTCTCGGTTGTTTGAGAGAGAATGTTCCGGGAATGATGCGCTTAAAGTCCCTGGCCAGGGCGAACTCTGTAATCGATAAGGAGTTATCGGATTCAGATTAGCGGCATCTGATTCAAGTAAATCGACCAAATAGGGTTTAACAGTAAACCATGCCCTAGGTCGATTCGGGAACATTGTACGGATGAAGGATTATATCTGCGCGCTAACCGATGACAGAAAGGTTCCAATAGAGGGTTGCGATAACCCCAGTTCCATCCAGGATCACGCGATGTTGCTTGGCATCCAACGTGATCGGCAGTCTGTCCGAATTTATTGTGGGACATTAAATTCGGCTGATTAATTGAATATAAGGATATTAATTAATTCAGTGGGTCAGTAAAGGGTTACTGGACTTAATGGGCTATTAACTAGACTGGTAATTGGGCCTAGAGGGTCACACGCAAATGGTTTTCAAGTCGATGGATAATCCGACAAGATTTTGGATAAGTCTGGGTTTTTGTGAAAAACAGCAAACTGACTTTTTATAAAAGAACGGATTCTACGTCCGGGGCCAGCAACCCTGACCTAGCCGTCATTAGTTCTTCCCCACTTTCTCTCTCCTCTGGGCGTGTCGTTCCCAACTGCTCCACTTCCCGTTCGACGGGGAATTCGAATCCGCATGTCGCGGCGGATCACGCGTAGTCAGACGGGATCTTCGAGCGCCGCAGCGAGCGAGGAAGCGAGGACGATCCATCGCGAGGAGAACCGCGTGGATACCGCTAGAGGTCGGGCATCTGCGCGACTTGCGGCATCGCTCCTACGGAACCGGAAAACGGACGCGGATTCGAATCCGCGCAAGGTAAATCGATCTACATCGGTTTTTGTTTTAACGACCGAAACGGGACAGATCCGATCCCGAACTTCTTTATTCCGCTACGTTTTAGGATCGGATCCCGACACAGCGATCCGAACAGTGGTATCAGAGCCAGGTTCCACTGTGTTTTCGCCGTTTCGGTCACTAAAATTTATGGTTTTTGAATTTATTTCATGCTTAGATTTATGTTCTTGAAAGATTTATAATCATTAGATGATTATTGCGATGAGATCGTGATTTAAATCTGAAGAAAAATTTATTTTTAGGGGTTTTTCGTCGTGTTCTTCGTTGGACGAAGAACGGGGCGTTTTTTATGTGGTCGGATCCTTAGAGATGGATTTTAAGGGGTTCTAATCGCTGTAGATCATGACCAATGACCCTGGTCAAGTTGTTGGTGGCATGGGAAGCCGTGGAAGAGCGGCCATGGACCTTCTTCTTCCTCCCCACGGGTTTGAGAAACCTGCAAAATCAGATTTTTTGGAGGAAATAAGGGGGCAAATAAATCCCTTTCCGGATGACCTCCAGGGCCACCGCCGGTCACCGGACCTCGCCGGAGCTAAGGGGTTCGCCGGCGGAGTGGTGCGGTGCCCTGCCGGCGCCGGGATCGGCGCCGGAGAAGACCCCAAAGAGGGGGCGGCGCCGTCGGGTTCCCTGCGTTGCAGGGAACCTCGGGCGGTTCGGCCGGGCGGCTAGGGTTTCCCTAGCCGCCGACCGAACCGGACCCGGCTGGGCCCTGGCTCGTGCTAGGCGGCCCGAGCCAGGGCGCAGCAGGGCTCGGACCTGCGTCCGAGCCCTGGCTGCGCCCTGGCTCGGCCTTGGCCCGAGCCAGGGGCTCAGCAGGGCTGAGCCCTTTATAGGGCCCAGTTGATTAAAATTTTTTGGTTTTAAAATTTTAATTATAAAATTGGTTTAATAATTATCTGTAAAATATGATTTTACTGTTTTTATTAAATTCAATTTTGATTGGGCCCTTATTAAGGTTTATTATGTTAATTAATTAACAAAAGGTTGTTAATTGAATTAATTCTAAATGTTAGATTAAACCTTATACAATCTAATTGTTAGATTAACCTCATAAATATTTGAATTGTTCAAATTGAGCATGGAATATTTCTGAAGCCGTTAATTTTAGATTTTAATGAATTTTTGATGAGTTATTGATTTGCTTGTTTAAATTGGATTTAAATTAACATGCTTGCAATAAATACTAAAATTTTCGAAAAATTCCAAATAATCCAAATTTTGTTTGGTCTCTGGTTTTATGAAACCAAAATTAATATTATTTTCGAAAATTTTACTTAGCCATTTGATGTGCAATTCATGTGTGGTTTGTTTAATAAAACACATGGTGGTCATGGACGGGCATTACTTGTGGATGTGGAATGTGATTGTGTGGTTTATTGTGTATTAATAAATAGAGGTCTGCGAACCTCTCCCTCTTACATTCCATTGTACTTCTACCTTCCTCCTTGATGTAATCGCCATAAGGCTTCCCCATTTAAATTATCGTGTAATTGAGAATTACGATGTAATTTGATCGAGGCGGATGCGTGCGGAGCGAGGATGATCCACAACTGCTGACCAGATGAAAATGAAGGAGTTCATTGCATTCATGGGTTTGCAGACTCATGATATAAGTTGTTATATTGTGTGTATGTGTGCGTTTGACTGTCTGGCTCAAGTCAAACCGCAGTGCCGTCCATGACCACACTAATGACATGTATGTGATGCGTGTGCTTTATATTTGCTAGGTTATTAGTATTAATAAATATATTCGATATATTTAATACTATCACCTAGGATGAGACCAAATTAAATAAGTAAAACCTTCGTTACAAACTCTAAGCCGTAGCGCGAGTCATTGAGAATGTACCGCGTGGCTCTCCATCAATATGATCGATAGAACTTAATTCGGTGGTGGCAGATACTATGTGTTTACCCGAGGTCTGCCGTTAACTGATGAGAGGACTGTTGATCATGGCATAAGATGTCTTTGGATAAGAGTAGAGGAACGATATAGTCATCCACGTGTTTACCCGGGAACTATGTTTCTACTTTACTCTGTCACGTATTGATGGTAAAGCTTAGACCGGGGATAATTGTAATGACTGAGATTTCGGGTTCTGTATTCGGGTCGGGTTCGGGCCGGATCCCCTGGTTTGGACCCTGGAGGGGTCTTGAGATTTCTGGCTGAATGGCGTCAACAGTGCTCGACGCCTTTCAAAAGGCGTCAGGGTGTGTGGACGCCATTTAGGTCTGCAGGTTGTTGTGCCACGTGTGCGCCACGTGGGCGGGTTTCGGGCCGCGAGAGTACGGCCCCTGTCAGATTTGTCTGAACGGCGTCCACCTCGGTCGACGCGTTTCAGACTTCGACACCTGCGGTGTCAGGGTGCGACGCCAGAGCGTTGTCAGTACGGCCTGTCTTGTCGTCTGAACGGCGTCCGCGGTGGGCGACGCGTTTTAGAGCGGTGTCAGTACGGCCGTCCTGTCAGACTGATAGGCGTCTGCCTCGATCGACGCGTTTTAGCGGGATTTTGGTTGACCCCGCGAGCCTCCCCTTCTTTCCCTCATTCTCACCTTCACACTCTCTCTCTTCGCCCTCTCCGCTCCCTCCGCCCACCTTCCTCCCTTCCCTTCCTCTTCTTCCTCTTCCAACTACTCCATAGCTTCCCTACCTCTCACCTCTACCTCCACCACCTTCCTCGCGGCGTTCCCTTCTCCGGACGGCGGCCGACGTCCCGGCGGAGTGGCGGCGTCCTCGAGGATACCGGCGGCGGCGTGGGGCGAGACGGGTCGGCGGCGAGGAGCTTGGAGGAGTTCAAGAACCGGTAGGGGGACGAACCTTGCATGTGATGTTCGTGTGATTCTCGGCGTGACGTGGTGTTTGGGGGATAGATTGAGCATGCTTAGGGGGGATTCCATGTGGGGATGACGGTGTCGGTGATCGTGTTTTCGTAAGCATGATTGTGTGGTCGAGCTTCTCTCCTTCCCCCTTTGATTTTGGGATTTTCGGGGTGCCCGGGGTTCAAGGGTGAAGCCCTCGGGTCGAACCAGGAAACCTGGTTTCTGGCGCTAAATGGCGTCGGGCTGGGTCGACGCTTTTCCGAAAGACGTCCGGTCAGCACGACGCGTTTTAGCGCAGAAACCTCCCTGTGTGAGGTTTCCTGAGTTAGGGGATCTGCGCTAAAAGACGTCATGGATGGACGACGCCTTTCTGAAGGACGTCCGGCCATCATGACGCCATTTAGGCAGGAAATGCCCCCGTTTAAGGGTTCTGCAAATCTGGATTTCTGGGTTGAATGGCGTCGGGACACCCAGACGCGTTTTAAAAGGCGACTTCAACGGTGGACGCGTTTTAAAGATAATCTGGCTTTTAATAAACCTATCTAAGGGTCTTGAATGGCGTCGACCTCGGTCGACGCGATTCAAGACATAAATGCTTCAATCCTGTTATTTCAGGCGTGTTTCACGGTGGGATGGTTTAAATGCATGCTTTGGGTTGTATACTGAGACGGAGGACTTCTGCGTGAGTGGGATTGCATCACCTGTGTGTGTGTGTGTGTGTGTGCTTTAGCTATATACTGAGACTGAGGTTTACTGTGCGAATGGAATCATGATTATATGTGTGTTTGTGTTATGCGAATGTGGATCGGGTTAACTGTGGTTTACGTCTGTCACCATGGGCCGATGGGAGAAGGGCCATGGTGTCTGTGGAGTGGTGCTTGTTGTGTTTTACCCTTGGCTGAGACAAGCAGAACCACCTTGAGCCCGTCCGGCCGGAGTAGCCGGTGTGCTATCCGAGGGGTTGCTGTTTGGTCTCAGTGGGTCGGGGTTTCCCCTTGGTTGTCGTGACAGCTTCCGGCGTGTTTCTTGCTGTGGAGCTGGTGGTGTTTCTGGTGGGAGTTGGTTTACCCTTTAGCCATTGGGCCTGATGTGACCTTTGATCAAGGTTACGAGTGGTACCTATAGCCCTTGGCCTGACGCAGCCCGGGAGAGTTGGGTTTGTGGGTAGTTCCTGTAGCTTCGGCTTGACGGGGGTTCGCCGGTCCCCAGGGCCCTCCTGAAGCGCTGAGGCCTAGCGTGGAGGCAATCCGGTGGTAGGACAGTAGTCTAGACTGCTTGTGTGCACACGTAGCTGGCAGTGGCGGTACACTGAGTCCAGCTAGTCCTAGTTTGACTCACTGCCTCACCCTACAGTGCTCCGGAACACTGTAGGGGTGGACATGCGTGAGTAGTGGTGGTAGTGTTGGGAGGCGACGTTCGACTTCGGTCGACAGTGTGGTTTAGTCGCTTCGTGGACTTTGACTGTGAGTCGTGACTCTGTGTTGGGTTCTTCGGGTTACTTGGAATGGTTCTTGTTACACTGCTTACCGTGCGTTTCATATCAGAGTTGGGTGTTGTGTTTACTGCTTTACTTAAATTGCCATATATTCCTGTTGTTACACTTGTGGTGTGTGAGTGGGAGGCAGGGGATCGGATGATCCCTACTGAGCCCATTTTTGGTGTGGCTCACTCCCTGCGGTTTCAGGTGCGGACCTCGAGGCGAGCGGAAGCGTGGTGTCTTCTTGGTGTACGGACCAGCAGCTGTCTTAGTCCCGGGGTATGCCCCGATGTTGTTGTACTTTCCTTCTGCCTGTACTTATTTAATTGTTGGACATGTAATTATTGTTGGACTGTATACGGACATTGATATTTCCCTTTCTGCGCACTCGTTTACCTTTGTAGTCCGTGCGATTGATATATTTAATCTTGTTTAGCACTTACTCCTCCAGACGTGTTGTGTGAGATCCGGGTGTGAACCCGCAGTTAATGGGCCGACATCCATTTAGTGACCGGGTCTCCGGTCATAGGATGGCGGGTCGTTACAATAATGGTCTACTGTGTTTACCCGGGACCATTAAACTTGGGAGCCGAAGTACGATCGGATATTGCAAGGAGTTGCAATTATCATGAGATGATTGCTCTGAGATAGCAGTATGATACTATGTGTTTACCCGAGGTCATACTGTGATGCTTGGAGATTCTGATCCCCACTTGGAGACAGTCGGCGTCTCCCGTTCTGTATATCTGAAGGTTATACAGTCCGTCGAAAATTAGTGGGGGTAAAACTACATAATAAAAGACCATATCTTGTTTTAGATAATCTGAATATCTGCTAATTATCAATTAATTATCTCCTGTAGGCGAGAATGTCGCACCATAACCCGTTGCGAGGCATACTTGATGCCAACCGTTTGACAGGCACCAATTACTCAGACTGGCTCAGAAACCTGAAGATAGTCCTCAGGTCTGAGCAGATTGCCTACGTCTTGGATACTGAACCTCGTGCTGAACCAGCATTAGATGCTCCAGAGGAGGAAATGATAGCGTATGAAAAATGGAAGGAGGATTCCACCATGGCCCAATGCTATATGTTAGCCTCTATGAGCAATGAGTTGCAGAGGCAACATGAAGAGATGGATGCTAGATCCATCATGCTCCATTTGAAGGAGCTCTTTGGTGAGCAGAGCATAATCGAACGATATGAGATATCGAAGAATATGTTCAAAGCTCAGATGGCAGAGGGAACTTCAGTACAGAATCATGTGCTGAAGATGATTGAGTGGGTGGAGAGGCTGGATGCTCTTGGGATTACACTTCCCAAGGAGATGCACACAGACCTTGTGTTGTCTTCACTTCCACCTTCATATGCTCAGTTCATCGTCAATTTCAACATGAACAAGATCCAGGCGACCTTAGCTGAACTGCTGAACATGTTAAAGACTGCTGAGGGGAACCTTGTGAAGGATAAACCCCAAGTCCTAGTGGTTGGTAAGACCAACAGAAAAAGACTTGCAGTCCAAGCTTTTCGAAAGAATAAGAACAAGGTTCAGAGAAAGGCAAAGGTTGTCAAGAAAGACAAGGGTAAAAATGCTGATAAAGGTGATTGCTTCTACTGTCACCAGAAAGGGCATTGGAAGAGGAATTGCAAGGAATACCTCAAGGACAAGGCTCAAGGAACTGTGAAGCAGCAGGACGCTTCAGGTATCTATATGATAGATGTAAACTTGTCAATAAGAGATTGTACATCATGGGTATTAGATACTGGATGTGTATCTCATATCTGCAATTCTGTGCAGGCACTGACAAGAAGACGTAAGCTGAGGACCGGCGAGGTGGAGCTGAGGCTAGGTAACGGCGCAAGAGTTGCGGCGATCGCTGTGGGGACAGTGAAGCTCAAGCTACCATCCGGAGACACATTTTTATTAGATGATTGTTATTATGTACCTAGCATAATAAGGAACATCATTTCTATTTCATGTTTAGATAGAATTGGATACAATTTAAATTTTGGGAAAAATAGTTGTTCAATTTATTTCAGAAATAAATTAATAGCTTCTGCTATTTTATCCAATGGTTTGTATCTATTGAATGTGTCTCATGATAATTTACATATCGGTTCTTCGATTAAAAGAAGTAAGTATGAAATGAACAAAGCCTACTTGTGGCATTGTAGGCTTGGACACATTGGTGAAAACAGACTCCAAAGGTTGCATAAAGATGGATATTTGGATCCATTTGATTATGAATCATATGCAACCTGTGAGTCATGTTTAATGGGTAAAATGGCTAAGTCTCCATTTTGTGGAACTGGAGAACGAGCCAAAGGCATATTAGAACTCATACATTCAGATGTATGTGGTCCTATGTCAACCCAAGCCATTGGTGGTTTCTCATACTTCATTACATTCACTGATGATTACTCAAGGTTTGGATATATATACTTATTGAAGTATAAATCTGAAGCCTTTGAGAAATTCAGAGAATTTAAGAATGAAGTAGAAAAACAAACAGGAAAGAGTATAAAAACCATCCGATCTGATCGGGGTGGTGAATACTTGAGTACTGAGTTCATTAAATACTTAAAGGATAATGGTATCCTTTCTCAGATTACACCTTCTTATACACCTCAGATGAATGGTGTATCAGAAAGGAGAAATCGCACATTAATGGAAATGGTGCGATCCATGATGAGCATGTCCAAATTACCAGTGTCCTTATGGGGATATGCACTTAGCTCGGCTATGTATATCCTGAATAAGGTACCCAGCAAATCTGTTGAGACCACTCCATATGAGATATGGAATGGAAGGAAACCAGACCTTAAACATGTTAAAGTCTGGAGATGTCCTGCTCATGTTAAAAGACATGACGCAGATAAGCTGGAATCCAGAACTGACAAATGCAGATTTGTGGGATATCCAAATGAAACTTATGGATATTACTTCTATCATCCTGATGAACAAAAGGTGTTTGTGGCCAGGAGAGCTGTCGTTCTGGAAGAAGATTATATTCTCCAGAAGGACAGTGGGAGTAAAGTAATTCTGGAAGAAGTTCCAGACCCACAAACTGGCAATGGTTCATCAGATGAACCGTCAGTTTCTGAACCTATTCAAAATGATACACAGGAACCTCGTAGGTCTGAAAGAGTACCTAAACCACCAGAAAGATATGTGGGACATATTAATTTGGATGGTTCAAGGATATTCTATAATGAGGATGATGATCCCAAGACTTACCAGGAGGCCATTGAAAGTTCAGAGGCCGAGAAATGGCGGGAAGCCATGAATTCTGAAATACAGTCCATGTACATCAACCAAGTTTGGAACTTGGTAGATTTACCCGATGGTATTGTACCTATCGGCTGCAAATGGATCTTTAAAAGAAAGATCGGTGCAGATGGACGTATTGAGACTTATAAGGCAAGATTAGTGGCAAAAGGCTATCGTCAAAGACAAGGTGTTGACTATGACGAAACCTTTTCACCCGTTGCTATGATTAAGTCCATCAGAATTCTTCTTGCCATTGCTGCCTACCATGATTATGAAATCTGGCAGATGGATGTGAAGACTGCCTTCCTCAATGGAAACCTTGAGGAGGAGGTGTATATGATACAACCAGAAGGATTCACATCCAAAGAATCTCCAGACATAGTATGCAAGTTGCAGAGGTCCATTTATGGACTGAAGCAAGCATCCCGAAGCTGGAACATAAGATTTGATGAGGCGATCAAATCTTATGGCTTCATTAAGAATGAAGATGAGCCCTGTGTATACAAGAAAAACAGTGGGAGCGGAATCACATTTCTGGTTCTTTACGTTGACGACATCCTACTCATTGGGAATGATGTAGGAATGATGTCATCAGTAAAGATATGGCTGTCAAAGAACTTCTCCATGAAGGATTTGGGAGAAGCATCTTACGTATTAGGAATACGGATCTATAGAGATAGATCAAAGAAGATGCTGACTTTAACCCAATCCATGTATATAGAAACCATTGTCAAAAGGTTTGGCATGGAAAATTCCAAGAGAGGTCTCATACCGATAAGACATGGAATTTTACTCTCTAAAGGTCAGTCTCCCAAGACACCTGAAGAGAGGGCAGTGATGGATAAAGTCCCCTATGCTTCTGCCATAGGGTCCATCATGTATGCCATGCTATGTACCAGACCTGATGTAGCATATGCTCTAAGTGTTATGAGCAGACATCAGGCAGATCCAGGTGATGAACACTGGAAGGCTGTGAAATACATCCTTAAGTACTTGAGAAGGACTAAGGATTTATTTCTAGTCTATGGAGGAGGAGACTTAAAGCTGCAAGGATATACTGACTCGAGTTTTCAGTCTGATCCTGATGACAGCAAGTCAACATCAGGTTTTATTTTCACACTCAACGGGGGAGCAGTGAGCTGGAAAAGTTCCAAGCAGGAAACCACTGCTGATTCGACAACGGAAGCCGAGTATATTGCTGCTGCTGAAGCCTCCAAGGAAGCTGTGTGGATGAAGAAATTCATCGGCGATCTTGGTGTGGTGGAAAGCATATCTGGTCCCGTCCCACTGCTGTGTGACAACAATGGGGCGATTGCTCAAGCGAAAGAGCCGAGGTCTCATCAGAAGTCGAAGCACATTCTGCGGCGCTTTCATCTGATCAGAGAGATTATAGCTCGAGGAGATGTCGTGGTGGAAAGAGTTCCCTCAGCCGACAATATAGCAGATCCACTTACAAAGCCTTTGTCTTAAAATGTTTTTGAGCGCCACATAGAGAATATGGGTATTCTGTATAAAAGTGATTGGCTTTAGCCCAAGTGGGAGATTGTTAGTATTAGATGGTCTCAAAGCCAATCCGGTACTGTGTACATATTCAGATTATTAATAAATGGCAATAATTCATTGTGTGTAATTAATTCGATTTGTGTTTATCGTATCACGATGAAGTCCATGAACATATGCAATAGTCTTCGGATTATGATGAGATCATAATTACGGGACCGAAGACTTATAAACACATGTTCTTAATTGTTCCTAGTCATAGGATGTTTGAGATAGGACATCGAACATCCGGATAGACTAGTATAGGTTACTTCAGCTCATATGATGAGGGTGACTGATCCCATAAGTCACTTGTGTGGAGACACTATGCTGAACCTATAGGTGCTCATTGGTGAATGAGTTCACTGAACTGATCCGACTATGAATCGCTGGATGGTAATCACCTCACTGTTAACCAGCTTGATTCAATTGTCACGGTTGCGTGGATGATCCTTGGACCTGAGACTCCAAGGATACCTTGTTGGTAGGTTTCTGAGCTTTGACCTTGACGAACGAATCCCTAACCATGGGATATCAATAAGTCAAGCGATCGGGTTCAGGGAAATGCCCTCGAAGGTAATTGTGTGTTCAATACGGGATCATCCGCTCTCGGTTGTTTGAGAGAGAATGTTCCGGGAATGATGCGCTTAAAGTCCCTGGCCAGGGCGGACTCTGTAATCGATAAGGAGTTATCGGATTCAGATTAGCGGCATCTGATTCAAGTGAATCGACCAAATAGGGTTTAACAGTAAACCATGCCCTAGGTCGATTCGGGAACATTGTACGGATGAAGGATTATATCCGCGCGCTAACCGATGACAGAAAGGTTTCAATAGAGGGTTGCGATAACCCCAGTTCCATCCAGGATCACGCGATGTTGCTTGACATCCAACGTGATAGGCAGTCTGTCCGAATTTATTGTGGGACATTAAATTCAGCTGATTAATTGAATATAAGGATATTAATTAATTCAGTGGGTCAGTAAAGGGTTACTGGACTTAATGCGCTATTAACTGGACTGGTAATTGGGCCTAGAGGGTCACACGCAAATGGTTTTCAAGTCGATGGATAATCCGACAGGATTTTGGATAAGTCTGGATTTTTGTGAAAAACAGCAAACTGACTTTTTATAAAAGAACGGATTCTACGTCCGGGGCCAACAACCCTGACCTAGCCGTCATTCGTTCTTCCCTACTTTCTCTCTCCTCTGGGCGTGTCGTTCCCAACTGCTCCACTTCCCGTTCGACGGGGAATTCGAATCCGCATGTCGCGGCGGATCACGCGCAGTCAGACGGGATCTTCGAGCGCCGCAGCGAGCGAGGAAGCGAGGACGATCCATCGCGAGGAGAACCGCGTGGATACCGCTAGAGGTCGGGCATCTGCGCGACTTGCGGCATCGCTCCGACGGAACCGGAAAACGGACGCGGATTCGAATCCGCGCAAGGTAAATTGATCTACATCGGTTTTTGTTTTAACGACCGAAACGGGACAGATCCGATCCCGAACTTCTTTATTCCGCTGCGTTTTAGGATCGGATCCCGACACAGCGATCCCAACACTTTCCCGATATTATCGTCCGCCCTGGCCAGGGTCTTCCGTGCATCCTTCCTAGAGCATTCTCTCTCTAAGTACCGAGAGTGAATGATTCCTTATTGACACACAATTCCCTTCGACGGTATTCCGCTGTACCCAATCCTTGGCGTTTTAGAATCCCGTGGCTAGAGATTCGTAAACCAAGGACAAAACACAGAAGTCCACCGACAAGGTGTCTTTGGCGTCTCAGGTCCGATGACCATCCACGCAACTGCAACAATAGAATCAAGCTGGTTGACAGTGAGGTACAATACCGTCCAGCGATTCAGTCGGATCAGTTCAGTGATCTCATTCTCCAATCAGCACCTACAGATTCGCCTTAGTGTCTCCACACAAGTGACTATGAGATTAGTCACCCTTATCATATGAGCAGGAGTAATATGTACTAGTCAAACCGGATATCCGATGTCCTTCTCGGATATCCTCCGACTAGGAACGATGAAGAATATGTGTTTAAGTAATCAGTCTCATTAGTATGATCTCATCATAATCTGATCACTATAGCACATATTCACGGACTTCATTATGAAACGATAATTAATGCGATTTACACATAATGAATATTATGTCGTTGTATTAATAAATGAACGAGATTTACATAGTCAGATTGGCTTGTAGGCCACCTAAAACTAACAATCTCCCACTTGGACTAAAGCCAATCACCTTTAAACAATAAGCCTATAGACTCTAGGTGACGCTCAAACACAAACGGCTTTGTCAGTGGATCTGCTACATTGTCGACGGATGGAACTCTTTCCACTACTACATCTCCTCTGGATATGATCTCTCTAATAAGATGAAAGCGCCTCAGAATATGCTTTGATTTCTGATGAGACCGTGGCTCTTTCGCTTGCGCAATTGCTCTATTGTTGTCGCACAACAGTGGAACATGCTCAGAGATGCTGGAAACTACGCCGAGGTCGGTGATGAATTTCTTCAACTACACTGCTTCCATGGCAGCTTCAGCTGTAGCGATGTACTCAGCTTCAGTCGTCGAATTTGCAGTGGTTACTTGCTTGGAACTTTTCCAACACACTGCGCCTCCATTCAAAGTAAACACGAATCCAGATGTAGACTTGCTATCATTTGGATCTGACTGGAAACTCGAGTAAGTAAAGCTTCGCAGTTTCAAGTCACCTACTCCAAGGACAAGAAACATATCCTTAGTTCTTTTCAAGTACTTAAGAATATATTTCACTGCCTTCCAGTGCTCTTCGCCTGGATCAGCCTGAAATATGCTCGTAACACTAAGAGAAAATGCTACATCAGGCCGTATACATAGCATGGCATACATAATAGATCCTATGGCAGAGGCATAGGGTATTCTATCCATGAGTGCCCTCTCATCAGGAGTCTTAGGAGACTGCTCCTTTGAGAGACTAATTCCATGTCTCATCGGTATGAGACCTCTCTTGGAGTTTTCCATGTCAAACCTTTTGACTATGGTATCTATGTACAAGGATTGGGTCATTCCAAGCATCTTCTTTGATCTATCTCTATAGATCTGTATTCCCAATACGTAGGATGCTTCTCCCAAATCCTTCATGGAGAATGTTTTTTTTTGACAGCTAGATCTTTACTGATGACATCATAGCTACATCATTCCCAATGAGTAGTATGTCATCTACGTAAAGAACTAAGAAGGTGACTGCTCTCCCACTGGTCTTCTTGTACACACAGGGCTCATCTTCATTCTTAATAGATAAGACTTGACAGCCTCGTCAAATCTCATGTTCCAGCTCCAGGAAGCTTGCTTCAGTCCATAAATGGACCTCTGAAGCTTGCACACTTTATCTGGAGATTTTTTGGATGTGAAACCTTCTGGTTGTATCATATACACCTCTTCCTCAAGATTTCAGTTGAGGAAGGCAGTCTTCACATCCATCTGCCAGATCTCGTAATCGAGGTGAGCAGGAATGTCGAGTAGAACTCTGATCGATTTTATCATAGCAACTGGTGAGAAAGTCTCGTCATAGTCAATTCCTTGCCTTTGACGATATCCTTTTGCCACAAACCTTGTCTTATAAGTATCGATCCGTCCATCAGCACCGATGTTTCTCTTAAAGATCCACTTGCAACCGATGGGTACAATACCCTCGGGCAAGTCCTCCAAGTTCCAAACTTGGTTGGTGTACATGGATTGGATTTCTGAGTTCATGGCTTCTCGCCATTTACCGGCTTCTGGGCCTTCTATGGCCTCCTGGTAGGTTTTAGGATCATCATCCTCATTATATTCTACCTTAGACTCACCTTCAGTGATATGTCCCACTTATCGTTCGAGTAGTCTAGGTAATCTACCACATCTACAAGGCTCATGTGTGTGTAGCTGAACAGATTCAGGAACTGATATCTCATCTGATGATAATGCAGCTGTTTGGGGATCTGGAACCTCTTCCAGTACTATTTTACTCCCACTGTCTTCCTGGAGAAGGTATTCCTCTTCCAGGAAGACAACTTTCCTGGTGACAAACACCTTTTGTTCACCAGAATGGTAAAAGTAGTATCCAAAGGTTTCCTTTGGATATCCCACAAACATGCATTTATCAGTTCGTGATTCCAGCTTGTCTGGATCATACCTCTTGACATGAGCAGGACAACCCTAAATTTTAACATGTTTAAATTTTGGTTTCCTGCCTTTCCATATCTCATATGGAGTAGAGGTCACAGACTTGCTGGGTACTCTATTCAGTAGGTATGCTGCTGACTCTAGAGCATACCTTCAGAGGGACACTGGTAATCTCGAAAAGCTCATCATGGATCTCACCATGTCCAACAAGGTGAGATTCCTCCTTTCTGATACGCCATTCATCTGTGGTGTATATGGAGGGGTCAGCTGAGAAAGGATACCATTATCCTTTAAGAATTGTGTGAAATTAGTATTCAAGTATTCTCCTCCTCGATCTGACCGAAGAGCTTTAATACATTTTCCTAACTACTTCTCTACTTCATTCTTGAACTCCTTGAACTTCTCAAATGCTTCCGACTTGTACTTCATTAAGTACACGTAGTCGAATCTTGAAAAGTCATCGGTGAATGTGAGGAAGTAAGTAAAGCCACCTTTGGCTTGGGTGGACATTGGACCACGTACATCCGAATGTATTAGTTCCAAAATGTCCTTGGCACGTTCTCTATGTCCAGTAAATGGAGATTTTGCCATCTTTCCCATCAGGCATGATTCACATGTCGAAAACGATTCATAATCGAATGCTGTTAAATAACCATACTTGTGCAACTTTTGCAACCTGCTTTCACCAATATGCCCAAGTCTACAATGCCACATGTAGGCTTGGTTTACACAATTCTTGCTCTTCTTAAGAACATTATCAATATGAAGATTGTAATAAGAAACATCTAAAAGATATAGACCGTTGACTAAAGATGCTGAAGCTATTGATTTATTACCATAATAAAGCGAACAACTTCTATTCTCAATAGTTAACCTATATCCTATCTTGGCCAAACAATATATTGATATGATATTCTTTATTATGCTAGGAACATAATAACAATCTTCCAATGATAAGACGTCTCCAGATGGAAACCTAAGGTTTGCTGTCCCTACAGCAATCGCCGCAACTTTTGCGCTGTTTCCGAGCCTCAATTCCACCTCGCCTTTTCTCAGCTTACGCTTATTTGTCAGCATCTGCACATAATGGCAGATATGAGAAGCACATCCGGTATCTAATACCCAAGATGTGGAATCTCTAACTGACAAATTGATATCTATCATATAGATATCTGAAGCTTTAGACAACTTCACCTTTCCATGATCTTTATCGTTGAGGAACTCCTTGCAGTTCCTCTTCCAGTGACCTTGTTGCTTACAGTAGAAGTAGTCACCCTTTACTACTCTTTTGCCTTTGTCCTTCGATCTTTTATCGTTAGTTATCATCTTTGCTTCAGGGGCATCTAATGCCAATTTAGCAGGAGGATCAACATTAAGGGCGTAGGCAATCTGCTCAGATCTGAAGACATTTTTCAAGTGTCTGAGTCAATCTGAGTAGATCAGGTAAGTCAAAAGGGCATCAAGTATGCCGTGGAGTAGGTTATTCGACGACATAATTCCCTACATGAGATAAGTTCTATTTTAGCAGATGTTCAAATATTAAATATAAAACAAGACATGGTCTTTTGTTCAAGTTTTAACTCCCAATAATTTTCGACGGATTGTATAACCCTCAGTTATACGGAACGGGAGACGCCGACAGTCTCCTAGTGGGGATCAGAATCTCAATGACTTGCAGTACAACCTTGTGGATAGCACAACAAACTGTAATACAATCAAATAGCACCCAACTCATGGGACTTGCAACTCCTTGAAATATCTGATCATGGCTTCGGTCCCCAGAGATTTAATGGCCTTGTGGATAGCACAACAAACCACTAATTCTGGTCTTAGCTAACCATCGTTATGCAACGAACATAGATTTGCATGCAGTCTTTGTGGATAGCACAACAAAGCTACATGGTTCCTCTACCCCGATCATATAGGCATCTAATGCCATAGCCACAGTTTCTCCTCCCAATTAAATAGTCCTGGTGGATAGCACAACAAACCTGCCTAAAGTGATTCAAATCCTATGACTATAACGATGGTGGACCACGCGGTAAGTTATTAACTACTAGCGTTACGGCTTAGAGTTTAGATGAGGGTATTTAGATAACTTTTATCTTAGTCTCTCCTAGGTGATAGTATATAAATATATCGTATATATTTACTAAATACTATACCTGCTTTGATTCATAATCAAAAGAAAACAATGCATCACATACATGTCAAGTGTGGTCATGGATAGCACAGTGGGTTTGACTAGAGCCAACAGTCAAACGCACACAAAATCTAACATAACCTTTACATTAGATAATGATGCAAACACATAGGCAAAAGATCTTCATCTTTTCGCCTTCTTAGTTGCAGCTGTGGATCGTCCTCGCTCCTTCCTCGGTTGCCTCGATCAGATTACATTAATTCTAGAATCACATGTAATTAAAAGAGAGCCTTATAGCGAGTACAAGAGAGAGGGAGGTAGAAATACATCAGAGTGTGAGAGAGGGAGAGATACGCAAATCTCTATTTATTAACAATTTAATAAATATCCATCATCCACGATCCACATCCATCATTCATCACATGAATAATAAAATAAGTGCATATCCATGACCACGGTGTATTTTAAACATTCCACACATGATTCAGCGCATCACATGGCTAAAATAAAAGAGTTTTCAAAATAAATAAGTTTTGACTTTTAGAAAGCTGAGTTCCAATCAAAATTGGCATTTGAATTTCGAAAACTCATTTATTAACTTAAGGATGCAATTAAATCAAATTTAAAAAGCATTAAAACACACATCACATGTGCACACACTCCAAATTAATAATTTCCAGATTATTCCATGCAAATTAGAACATTTCTAAAATTAAATAATCTAACACTTAGATCAAACCACATTAATAAACTAACAATTAGACTATTAATATTATATACTAATCTAACTCTTAGATCAATAGATTAAAATTAATTATTAATTTAACATTTAACTTAATAATTAACTCTAATTAGTTATTAATTATTAATCTAACTCTTAGACTAATAAATTAATTAATTTTAATAACTAATTTAACTCTTAAACTAGTAATTAACACGAATTAATTATTTACAACCAATATAACTTTTATATCAATTTATTAATGTTAATTATTAATTCAACTCTTAAACTATCCATTAACATCAACGTAAATTAATAACTAACTTCTAATTAAACCATTCAGTTAGTTAGCTAAAATCAATTGTCAACTTAACATTTAAATTAGCAATCAATTTCATTTAACTAATACTCATTAATTTAACTCTTAAATTAATCATTTAAAATTAATTATTAATTTAACATTTAAATTAAGAACTAACTTTAATTATTAACAACAATTGTTAATAATAATGATTCTAAAATCATTAAAACCCAATTTAAATATAATTGAATAGTAATTTAATTTTCAAAACACTTTTGAACTTTTAAAATTAAAATTCAATTATAATTAATAGGGAACAGGGGGTTTTATAGAAAATGGAAGGACTTAATGGTTAAGGGGCTAAGCCAAATAGGATGTCTGGCTAGAGTCCTGGTTTAGCCAGGCTCGAGCCTTGGTTCGAACCAGGGCTGGGCTCGGGCCGCTCCCTGTGAGCCCCAGACGGCAGGCCTTGGTCCGGCCCGCCCTGACCGGCCTGGCCAACCCAGGACCGGCCCGACTTCTTCCACCCGACGCCCCCCCCTTTGTAACCCTAAACCCAAACCTGCAAGCAGGTTCATGGAGGCGCAAGGGGAGAAGCAGGGCGTCCCAGCGACTGGCGGCGCGACGTCCCTGGCCTTGCCTGTGTTGCCTCCGGCGCCAGTGAGTGCCCCAGGGCCGGTAGCCCTGCGGCGAAGAGCCAAAAAGGGCTGCTGCCCGACCCCTTAATTTTTTTTTTTTTTCTGGTTTTCCTTAAAACCAAGGGGAAGGTGAAGACGGAGGGGGCCCTTCCTATGGCCTCTCCGGCGATGCCCATACAGCCTGGTGGTGCCCATCAACCCCTCGGATGATCCAAGGTGTTGGCCATGCCTCCCCAACGCTTGGGGATGCAATCCCGTAGCCCAAATGGTCACCGTTCTTCGTCAAACGTAGAAAATAAAAAAAAAATTTCGAATTTTGCAAAATAGAATTAATCTAATTAACTTTAGTTCATCATATGAACATTAATCCAGCAAATATTCGAATTTGAGCATGAAATAATACATGGAAATTTTAATTTCAGAGACCGAAACGGGACGAGAAATAGTGGAACCTGGCTCTGATACCACTGTTGGGATCTCGGGTTTCTCCGGATCTCCCGCGCAGTGGAAATTAAAAAAAAATGGAGATCCGTTCCCGTTTCGAAAATCGGAAAAACCAGATTATCAGATAATCAGTTATTACCGTGTGTGGATTCGAATCCGCAACCGTTCGGTTCCGTCGGTGTGACACCGCAAACCGCACAAGCGCCTGGCCTCTAGCGAAGTCCACGCGATCCTCCTTGCGACAGATATCCTCACGTTCCTCGTTCTTCGCAGCCCACGAAACCTCCGCCGGTCGCCGCAACGCGCAGACGATTTCCCGTCGAATGGGAGTCGAAGAAGCGGCGAAGCAGATCTGGATCTGTCTGGGACGCCAGAGAGAGAGAAATTGAGGAGGGGCGGCTAGGGTTAGCAGCAGCTTGGCCTGCTCAGCCCGTTCGCTATGTTTTATACTAATCGCGCGGTTTTTCATAAAAACACCCGGTTTATATTAAACCCACTTATTTATCTATCGCCTTGAGAATCATTTACGTGTGACCCTCTAGGCCCAATTGCCAGTCCAGTTAACAGCCTAATAAGCCTAGTAACTCCTTACTGGATTTGTTAATCAATTAATAACTCTTTATTAATTAATTAATCAATCGAATTGATGTCGCACATCGAATTTGACCTGGCCTCCGATTACGTTGGGTGCCAAGCAACACTGCGTGAACCCGGAAGGTATCGGGGTTAAGCAACCCACTCTTGGAACCTTTCCGCCGACAGTTACGGCGTGGATATAATCCTTCATTCGTACAATGCTCTCGAGTTGACTCAGGGTATGGCGTGCTGTCAAACCCTAACCGGTCGACTCACTTGGATTGGATGCCGCTGATGAATATCAGAAAACTCCTTTCCCGATATTATCGTCCGCCCTGGCCAGGGACTTCCGCGCATCCTTCCTGGAGCATTCTCTCTCTAAGTACCGAGAACGAATGATTCCTTATTGACACACAATTCCCTTCGACAGTATTCCGCTGTACCCAATCCTTGGCGTTTTAGAATCCCGTGACTAGAGATTCGTAAACCAAGGTCAAAAGACAGAAGTCCACCGACAAGGTGTCCTTAGTCTCTTAGGTCCGAGGACCATCTACGCAACTGCGACAATAGAATCAAGCTGGTTGACAGTGAGGTGCAATACCATCCAGCGATTCAGTTGGATCAGTTCAGTGAACTCCTTCTCCAATGAACACCTACATATTCGCCTTAGTGTCTTCACACAAGTGACTTATGAGATCAGTCACCCTCATCATATGAGCATGAGTAATCTGTACTAGTCTAACCGGATATCCGATGTCCTTCTCGGATATCATCCGACTATGACCGATTAAGAATATGTGTGTTTAAGTGATCAGTCTCATTAGTATGATCTAATTATAATCTGATCACTATAGCACATATTCACGGACTTCATTATGAAACGATAATTAATGCAATTTACACATAATGAATATTATGCCATTGTATTAATAAATGAACGAGATTTACATAGTCAGATTGGCTTGTAGGCCACCTAAAACTAACAATAAGCACCCTCTAGCTACTTATAAAGGTGCCGTCTTAGCCTTCCTTAACCAGGATCGCTCACACACCTATATCGTTTGTAATCGGCCTCAACTGTGTATCGATCGAAAAGGCAGGGCGGCAATGCCCAACCGAAGAGTGTGGTGACGTAAAGTAAGTCTCCCCTCGATTCCCGACATGCTAAGGTGCCCCAGGGTGGGTAGGGGCGAGTTGAGCCTGTATCGCCTTAGAGCAACTATAGCGTCCCGATTTGATCTATCTACTCGCCAATTCATCCGATGACTTTACGACTGCCAAAGAAGCCCCAAGAAGCATCAAACATTCACGGTGAGATCCATAGAGCAATTCTTAGATAGAAAGCACTAGCTCTCGGTGCAACTTCATAACAAGCAATCGAAGATAAGATTGAAGAAAATGAAACGTACGTAGTGGTCATGATAGCGGTTCCCTCTAATCCTAGAAACTATCCGAAAAAACCTATTATAGAACTACTGAGCAAAGGCAAAAAGACTATCAGTAGATACATAAGATCGAGCATATTCATCAAACCAAAAAATCAGACAATGACAGACCGACTTGTAATATGTAATATAGAGAATGCATGGACTAAACGAAAATCGTGACAGAAAATGTGAGTAATATGGAATGTTTTTGACACGTTCGTTTAGCGAGCTTTAAATATGCGAGTGAACCCCTTTTCATTCAGATTGAAGAAAGTTCAAAGCATATTATCTACGATACAATATAAAGTCATGGTTTTGCCAAAATGCTAAAAGGCAGCCGGAAGAGACTATGCCTGGACGAAGCCAATCAAATTGAGTTGTAGATTGACTTAACCTTCAGTGCACTTATAATCTCAAGTCAGAGTTGAAGCTGATAGCTGATTACTTAGTGGCACCTCCGACCTAAGATGCATGTGTTAAGCATATCACTAGCATGAGAACCTACCTTGCGAGAGGTCCCTCACAGTTAGGTGCAAAGCAATTGCCCCCTATTTGTAAAGTACCTACCTATTTAGGGGCTTGAGGCGAGAAATAGCTTGATGAACCGTTCCATTTGCCACGCACCGTCCCCATTCACTTGCTTGCAATTCGTAGAGGTTGTAAGTACTTAGTGCCCCAAAACTGTCAACGTCACGTGGGGTTGAAACACGAGAGTGCCTACCTCCGAGCCGAGAGTGGCTGCCCTTTCTTTCAAGTAGGCCACTTTTTTCCGAAACGTAGCTCGGGAAAACCGTTACCGTATATATATCTATATATCTTCTATGATGTCATTTCTAAATGTCTGCTTTGACTCCTTCCGACCCTCCCAAAAAGCAAAGTTGGCTTGACGAGCATATATGAGGAAGTGGGGGTAAGAAAACCAAGAATCTCTTTCTTGTCCTTCTATACTTAAGGGGCAAAAAGAAGCGCATTCGCAAATGAGAAAGCAAACGGTCAGCGCGAAGGTTTGACGACTTAGTTGAGCATTAACGAAGCGTCATTCTCATAGCAAGGCGCTTCGAGTTAGTGAAGCACTGTAGTAGCGCCGAAGTCCTATGTGCTATAATGATAAACCAAGGATGCTCACCCTTATCTATAAAGCAGTCAACTGACTTTTGAACAAATGAGATCCTTGGTAATGGCTATATAGAAAGCCTTATGATGGGAAACCACCACGTTAGGTCTGCAGAGAGATAGGGCCGATTATAGTTTAGGAGGAGCAGATGCAAGCTTTTTCTTTCAATAGCCGGCCAAATGACTTGAGGATCATCCGTCTACTCTACCTCAATTCACCATTTCGAACCTTATACAGAAGGTTTTTTTGGTACCAGCTCCTTCTAACTATACCACAGTTGAAGCACCTAAAGGAGAATTTAGTGTCTTTTTGGTCAGTAATGGAAGCAATCGTCCCTACTGTTGCAAAATAAGAGCACCTGGCTCTGCCCATTCATAAGGACTCGATTCTATGTCCAAACATGTAACGACCCCCTATCGGCCGGTTCAGTCATGTCGGCTTACTATGAACCGAAGGGACCCATTAACAGCGGGAACAACCCGAACATGACTTACAGTTAAGGTTGAGCACTTTGTACATAAATAAACAAAACACTTCATATAGATGTCATACACATTGCACTACAGTACATCAAGTCTAGGAATACAACTTGTAAGTTACATAGGGACTGGGCTTACAAAAACAACCTCTGCTCAACCAAACTAAGATCATAGAGATTCCTCGTTTGTCCTAGGATGGTCCTTTCTTGAAAGGGGGTTAAATAGTGTGGGTGAGTTTATCGACTCAGCAAGCACATGATACCACTGTTGGATTTTCTCGGTTTCTCCAGATCGCTCACGCAGCGGAAAAAAAATAATATTTACAGCAATCCGTTCCCGTTTCGGAATCTAAAATATTAGATAATCGGATTATCTTTTCTCACCGTGTGCGGATTCGAATCCGCAGCCGTTTGGTTCCGTCGGTGTGACACCGCAAGCCGTGCAAGCGCCCGGCCTCTAGCGAAGTCCACGCGATCCTCTCCGCAACGGATATCCTCGAGTTCGTCGTTCTTCGCAGCCCATGAAGTCTCCGCCAGTCGCCGCAATGATCGCCGCAGCGCGTGGACGATATCCCGTCGAACGGGATTCGGAGAAGCAGCGGAGTAGATCTGGATTTGCCTGGGCGCCAGGGAAGGACAAAAACTGAGGAGGGGCGGCTAGGGTTAGCAGCAACTTGGCCTGCTCAACCCGTTCGCTATGTTTTATACTAACCGCGCGGTTTTTCATAAAAACCCCCGATTTGTATAAAACTCACTTATTTATCCATCGCCTTGAGAATCATTTGCGTGTGACCCTCTAGGCCCAAGTACCAGTCCAATTAATGGCCCAACAAGCCCAGTGACTCCTCACTGGCTTTATTAATTAATTAATAACCCTTTATTAATCAATTAATCAATCGAATTGATGTCGCACATCGAATTCGACCGGGCCTCCGATCACGTTGGGTGCCAAGCAACACCGCGTGAACCCGGAAGGTATTTGGGGTTAAGTAACCCACTTTTGGAACCTTTCCGCCGACAGTTACCGCGTGGATATAATCCTTCATTCGTACAATGCTCTCGAGTCAACTCAGGGTATGGCGAGCTGTCAAACCCTAACCGGTCGACTCACTTGGATTGGATGCCGCTGATGAATATCGGAAAACTCCTTTCTCGATATTATCGTCCGCCCTGGCCAGGGATTTCGCGCATCCTTCCTAGAGCATTCTCTCTCTAAGTACCGAGAGCGAATGATTTCTTATTGACATACAATTCCCTTCGACGGTATTCCGCTGTACCCTATCCTTGGCGTATTAGAATCCCATGGCTAGAGATTCGTAAACCAAGGTCAAAGCACAGAAGTCCACCGCCAAGGTGTCCTTGGTGTCTCAGGTCCGAGGACCATCCATGCAACTGCGACAATAGAATCAAGCTGGTTGACAGTGAGGTACAATACCATCCAGCGATTCGGTCGGATCAGTTCAGTGAACTCATTCTCCAATGAGCACCTACAGATTCGCCTTAGTGTCTCCACACAAGTGACTTATGAGACCAGTCACCCTCATCATATGAGCAGGAGTAATATGTACTAGTGTAACCGGATATCCGATGTCCTTCTCGGATATCCTCCGACTAGGAACGATTAAGAATATGTGTGTTTAAGTGATCAGTCTCATTAGTATGATCTCATCATAATTTGATCACCATAGCACATATTCACGGACTTCATTATGAAACGATAATTAACGCGATTTACACATAATGAATATTATGCCATTATATTAATAAATGAACGAGATTTACATTGTTAGATTGGCTTGTAGGCCACCTAAAACTAACAATCTCCCACTTGGACTAAAGCCAATCACCTTTATACAATAAGCCCATAGACTCTAGGTGACGCTCAAACACAATTTGAGCCAACGGCTTTGTCAGTGGATCTGCTATATTGTTGACCGATGGAACTCTTTCCACTACTACATCTCCTCTGGATATGATCTCTTTGATAAGGTGAAAGCGCCTTAGAATATGCTTCGATTTCTGATGAGACCGCGGCTCTTTCGCTTGCGCAATTGCTCCATTGTTGTCGCACAACAGTGGAACATGCTTAGAGATGCTGGGAACTACGCCATGGTCGGTGATGAATTTCTTCAACCACACTGCTTCCTTGGCGGCTTCAGCTGCAGCGATATACTCAGCTTCAGTCGTCGAATCTGCTGTGGTTACTTTCTTAGAACTCTTCATCACACTGCCCCTCCGTTCAAAGTAAACACGTATCCAGATGTTGACTTGCTATCATCTGGATCTGACTGGAAACTCGAGTCAGTAAAGCCTCGCAGTTTCAAGTCACCTCCTCCATAGACAAGGAACATATCCTTAATTCTTCTCAAGTACTTAAGGATACATTTCACTGCCTTCCAGTGCTCTTCACCTGGATCAGCTTGAAATCTGCTCGTAACACTTAGAGCAAATGCAACATCAGGCCGTGTACATAGCATGGCATACATGATAGATCCTATGGCAGAGGCATAGGGTATTCTATCCATGAATGCCCTCTCATCAGGAGTCTTAGGAGATTGCTCCTTTGAGAGAATAATTCCATGTCTCATCGGTATGAGACCTCTCTTAGAATTTTCCATGCCAAACCATTTGACTATGGTGTCTATGTACAAGGATTGGGTCATTCCAAGCATCCTCTTTGATCTATCTCTATAGATCCGTATTCCCAATACGTAGGATGCTTCTCCCAAATCCTTCATGGAGAAGTTTTTCGACAGCCAGATCTTTACTGATGACATCATAGCTACATCATTCCCAATGAGTAGTATGTCATCTACGTAAAGAACTAGAAAAATGACTACACTCCCACTTGTCTTATTGTACACACAAGGCTCATCTTCATTCTTAATGAAATCACAAGACTTGACAGCCTCGTCAAATCTTATGTTCCAGCTCCGGGAAGCTTGCTTCAGTCCATAAATGGACCTCTGAAGCTTGCACACTTTATCTGGAGATTCTTTGGATGTGAAACCTTCTGGTTGTATCATATACACCTCTTCCTCAAGGTTACCATTGAGGAAGGCAGTCTTCACATCCATCTGCCAGATTTCGTAATCAAAATCTGCAGCAATGGCGAGCAGAACTCTGATCGACTTTATCATGGCAACTGGTGAGAAAGTCTCGTCATAGTCAATTCCTTGCCTTTGACGATATCCCTTTGCCACCAACCTTGCCTTATAAGTGTCGATCCGTCCATCAGCACCGATGTTTCTCTTAAAGATCCACTTGCAACCGATGGGTACAATACCCTCGGGCAAGTCCTCCAAGTTCCAAACTTGGTTGGTGTACTTGGACTGGATTTCTGAGTTCATGGCTTCTCGTCATTTCCCGGCTTCTGGGCCTTCTATGGCCTCCTGGTAGGTTTTAGGATCATCATCCTCATTATATTGTACCTTAGACTCACTTTCTATGATATGTCCCACATATCGTTCGGGTACTCTAGGTACTCTACCAGATCTACGAGGCTCATCTATGTGTACCTGAATAGATTTGGGAACTGATATCTCATATGATGATAATGCAGCTGTTTGGGGATCTGGAACCTCGTCCCGTACTATTTTACTCCCACTGTTCTCCTGGATAAGGTATTCATCTTCCAGGAATACAGCTTTCCTTGCGACAAACACCTTTTGTTCACCAGGATGGAAAAAATAGTATCCAAAGGTTTCCTTTGGATATCCCACAAACCTGCATTTATCAGTTCGTGATTCGAGCTTGTCTGGATCATGCCTCTTTACATGAGCAGGACAACCCTAGACTTTAACATGTTTAAATTTTGGTTTCCTGCCTTTCCATATCTCATATGGAGTAGAGGCCACAGACTTGTTGGGTACTCTGTTCAGTAGGTATGCTGCTGACTCTAGAGCATACCCCCAGAGGGACACTGGTAATCCTGAAAAGCTCATCATAGATCGCACCATGTCCAACAAAGTGCGATTCCTCCTTTCAGATACACCATTCATCTGTGGTGTATATGGAGGGGTCAGCTGAGAAAGGATACCATTATCCTTTAAGAATTGTGTAAAATTAGTACTCAAGTATTCTCCTCCTCGATCTGATCGAAGAGCTTTAATACTCTTTCCTAACTGCTTCTCCACCTCATTCTTGAACTCCTTGAACTTCTCAAATGCTTCCGACTTGTACTTCATTAAGTACACATAGCCGAATCTTGAGAAGTCATCGGTGAACGTGATGAAGTAAGAAAAGCCACCTTTGGCTTGGGTGGACATTGGACCACATACATCCGTATGTATTAGTTCCAGAATGTCCTTGGCACGTTCTCCATGTCCACTAAATGGAGATTTTGCCATCTTTCCTATAAGGCAGGATTCGCATGTTGCAAACGATTCATAATCGAATGCTGTTAAATAACCATGCTTGTGCAACTTTTGCAACCTGCTTTCGCCAATGTGCCCAAGTCTACAATGCCACATGTAGGCCTGGTTCACACAATTCTTGCTCTTCTTAAGAGCATTATCAATCTGAAGATTGTAATGAGAAACATCTAATAGATATAGACCGTTGACTAAAGATGCCGAAGCTATTGATTTATTACCATAATAAATCGAACAACTTTTATTCTCAATTGTCAACCTATATCCCATCTTGTCCAAAAAAGATATTGATATGATGTTCTTTATTATGCTAGGAACATAATAACAATCTTCTAATAGTAAGGTGTCTCCCGATGGAAGCCTGAGGTTTGCTGTCCCAACAGCAATCGCCGCAACTTTTGCACCGTTTCCTAGCCTCAATTCCACTTCACCTTGTCTCAGCTTGCGCTTACATGTCAGCATCTGCACATCATGGTAGATATGAGAAGCACATCTGGTATCTAATACTCAAGATGTGGAATCTCTAACTGACAAGTTGATATCTATCATATAGATATCTGAAGCTTTAGACAGCTTCACTCTTCCATGAGCTTTATCGTTAAGGAACTCCTTGCAGTTCCTCTTCCAGTGACCATACTGCTTATAGTATAAGCAGTCACCCTTCACTACTCTTTTATCTTTGTCCTTCGATCCTTTATCGTGAGCTGTCATCTCTGCTTCAGGGGCATCCAATGCCGATTCAGCAGGAGGATCAGCTCCAGGGACAAAGTCAATGTGCTCAGATCTGAAGACATTCTTCAGGTTTCTGAACCAATCCGAGTAGATCAGGTAAGTCAAAACGGCATCAAGTATGCGACGGAGTGGATTATTCGATGACATAATTCCCTACAGGAGATAAGTAAAATCTATTTAGCAGATGTTCAATTATTAAAGTTTAAAACAAGACATGGTCCTTTGTTCAAGTTTAACTCCCACTAATTTTCGACGGACTGTATAATCCTCAATTATACAGAACGGGAGACGCCGACAGTCTCCTAGTGGGGATCAGAATCTCAATGACTTGCACTACAGCCTTGTGGATAGCACAACAAACTGTAATATAATCAAAGAGCACCCAACTCATGGGACTTGCAACTCCTTGCAATATATGATCATAGCTTCGGTCCCTAGAGATTTAATGGCCTTGTGGATAGCACAACCAACCACTAATTCTGGTCTAACCTAACCATCATTACGCGACGAGCATAGATTTGCATGCAGCCCTTGTGGATAGCACAACAAAGCTACATGGTTCCTCTACCCCGATCATATAGGCATCTAATGCCATAGCCACAGTTTCTCCTCCGAATTAAGCAGGCCTTGTGGATAGCACAACAAACCTGCCTAAAATGATTCGAATCCTATGACTATAACGATGGTGGACCACGCGGTAAGTTCTTAACTACTCGCGTTATGGCTTAGAGTTTATCTGAGGGTATTTAGATAACTTTTATCTTGGTCTCTCCTAGGTGATAGTATATAGATATATCGTATATATTTACTAAATACTATAACCTGCTTTGATTCATAACCAAAAGAAAAACAATGCATCTCATACATGTCATTAGTGTGGTCATGGATATCACAGTGGGTTTGACTGGAGCCAACAGTCAAACGCACACACAATCTAATTATAACATTTACATTAGATATCCTGCAATCACATAGGCAAGAGATTTCCATCTTTTCGCCTTCCTGGTTGCAGCTGTGGATCGTCCTCGCTCCTTCCTCGGTTGCCTCGACCAGATTACATTTAAATTCTAGAATTTACAAGTAAATTGAAGAAGGCCTTATGGCGAGTACAAGAGAGAGAGGGAAGTAGAAATACATCGGAGTATGAGAGAGAGAGGTGCGCAGACCTCTATTTATTAACAATTAATAATCAAACATACATCCATGATCCACACAGTCCATTCATCACATGAATAATAAATTAAGTGCATATCCATGACCACGGTGTGTTTTAAACATCCCACACATGATTCAGCGCATCACATGGCTAAAACAAATGAGTTTTCAAAAATAGATAAGTGTTGGTTTTCAAAAAGCTGGGATCCAATCAAAATTGATGTTTGAATTTCGAAAACTCATTTTATTAACTTAACATGCAATTAAATCAAAATTTAAAAGCATTAAACACACATCACATGCGCACACACTCCGAATTAATAATTCTATATTATTCCATGCAAATTAGAACATTTCTAATATTCTAACACTTAGATTAAACCCCATTAATAATCTAACAATTAGACTATTTGAAGACTAATCTAACTCTTAGATTAATCCAACAAAATTAATTAATAATTTAACACTGAAATTATTAATTAACACTGAAATTATTAATTAACTCTAATTATTAATTAACTACTAATCTAACTCTTAGATTAGTTAATTAATGTTAATTAGTAATTTAACACTTAAATTATTAATTAACACTAATTAATTAATAACTATAATCTAACAATTAGATTAGAAGATTAAAGTTAATCATTAATTTAACCCTTAAATCAATAACTAACAATAATAATTAAAGACTACTAATTTAACACTTAAATTAGTCATTTAAATTAATTATTAATTTAACAGATAAATTAACAACTAACTCAAATATTTAATTAACAATTAGATGAAATAATAGTTAATAATCTAACAATTATATTAATAACTATAAATAACCAATTTAACATTTAAATTAGTTAAATTAAGGTTAATTATTAATTTAACAATTAAATTAACATTTAACCCTTAGTTAATCAATCTAATTGTTAATATTTTGGCAATGATTCAAAATCATTAATAAGACCATTTAAATAAATTGAATAATAAATTTAAGTTCCAAAACAATTTTGAACTTTAAAGTTAAGATCCAATTTCAATTTAATTGGAAATTGGGGTTTTTTTAAAAAAATAAATAAATTGGGTAATGGTGAAATGGGCTCAGCCCAACAGGCAACTTGCCCCATTGGCTCGAGCTAGGGGCTCGGCCTGGGTCCGAACCAGGACCATCCCTAGCTGAGCCAGGGCTGCACCAGCTCACTTAGCTGGTAAAGGGCCCGGTCCAACCGAGCCGGCCCGGTCCAACCAGGCTCGGGCTGGGCGGCCTGCCTGGTCTCCTCCTTCCACCCGACACCTGCAACAGCCCGACGCCCTAACTGCAACCCTAAGGCGGCGGGAGGAAGAGTTGCAGAGGCCGCCGGCGGCGGCCCACGCCGGTGGCCGGCTGCCCGGCCCTGGCCTGCGACTGTTCCGGTGCCGGCGTGCTTCTAGACGTCGGCAAGCCTGCCGGAGAGGCTCAACAAGGCCGGCCCGGCCCCTTCTTTCACCCCCAGATTTGCAGGTTTAGGCTATTGTTGGCAATCCCTCAAGGCCACTCCGGCGCCGGCAAGGAAACCCACAGTAACCTACCAAAATCTAGGATTCTTAAGGATGATCCAATCATCATTGTAGGCCACCCAGATTTTCAAAACCGTGCCGGTTGGAACCCGTTCTTCATCACATGAAGAACACAAAAAATATACCTTATAAATCCAAAAATCACAGATTCAAAATTATTTTATGGTCATCGTATGAACATGAATCTGCAATTATCAGAAGTCGTGCATGGATTAATTCAAGGAAAAATTAATTTCGGAAACTGAAACGGGACGAGAAATAGTGGAACCTGGCTCTAATACCACTGTTGGATTTTCTCGGTTTCTTCGGATCGCTCACACAGCGGAAAAAATAAAATTATTTACAGCGATCCGTTCTCGTTTCGGAATCTAAAATACTAGATAATCGGATTATCTTTTCTCACCGTGTGCGGATTCGAATCCGCAGCCGTTTGGTTCCGTCGGTGTGACACCGCAAGCCGCGCAAGCGCCCGGCCTCTAGCGAAGTCCACGCGATCCTCCCCGCGACGGATATCCTCGAGTTCGTCGTTCTTCGCAGCCCACGAAGCCTCCGCCGGTCGCCGCAATGATCGCCGCAGCGCGTGGACGATATCCCGTCGAACGGGATTTGGAGAAGCGGCGGAGCAGATCTGGATCTGCCTGGGCGCCAGGGAAGGACAAAAACTGAGGAGGGGTGGCTAGGGTTAGCAGCAGCTTGGCTTGCTCAGCCTGTTCGCTATGTTTTATACTAACCGCGCGGTTTTTCATAAAAACCCCCGGTTTGTATAAAACCCACTTATTTATCCATCGCCTTGAGAATCATTTGCGTGTGACCCTCTAGGCCCAAGTACCAGTCCAGTTAATGGCCCAACAAGCCCAATGACTCTTCACTGGCTTTATTAATTAATTAATAACCCTTTATTAATCAATTAATCAATCGAATTGATGTCGCACATCGAATTCGACCGGGCCTCCGATCACGTTGGGTGCCAAGCAACACTGCGTGAACCCAGAAGGTATTTGGGGTTAAGTAACCCACTCTTGGAACCTTTCCGCCGATAGTTACCGCGTGGATATAATCCCTCATTCGTACAATGCTCTCGAGTCAACTCAGGGTATGACGAGCTGTCAAACCCTAACCGGTCGACTCACTTGGATTGGATGCCGCTGATGAATATCGGAAAACTCCTTTCCCGATATTATCGTCCGCCCTGGCCAGGGACTTTCGCGCATCCTTCCTAGAGCATTCTCTCTCTAAGTACCGAGAGCGAATGATTCCTTATTGACACACAATTCCCTTCGACGGTGTTCCGCTGTACCCAATCCTTGGCGTATTAGAATCCCATGGCTAGAGATTCGTAAACCAAGGTCAAAGCACAGAAGTCCACCGCCAAGGTGTCCTTGGTGTCTCAGGTCCGAGGACCATCCACGCAACTGCGACAATAGAATCAAGCTGGTTGACAGTGAGGTACAATACCATCCAGCGATTCAGTCGGATCTGTTCAGTGAACTCATTCTCCAATGAGCACCTACAAATTCGCCTTAGTGTCTCCACACAAGTGACTTATGAGAGCAGTCACCCTCATCATATGAGCAGGAGTAATCTATACTAGTCTAACCGGATATCCGATGTCCTTCTCGGATATCCTCCGACTAGGAACGATTAAGAATATGTGTGTTTAAGTGATCAGTCTCATTAGTATGATGTCATCCTAATTTGATCACCATAGCACATATTCACGGACTTCATTATGAAACGATAATTAACGCGATTTACACATAATGAATATTATGCCATTATATTAATAAATGAACGAGATTTACATTGTTAGATTGGCTTGTAGGCCACCTAAAACTAACAACCACTACATGGTTTATCATATATATAATCGTAAAAAGACAACAGGATATTACTACATAATCATGGCATGATAGAATATAACACAACAAACTTCAACTATCATAGGGATCATGACAATTCATGGCATGGTCAAAAGATCATAGTGTAGCATGGCATGACGTGAGTATAAACATAAAGATCGTGGCATGGTTTGGCTTGATCATGGCATGACATTAGGGTATGGCATAAGTACAAGCATAATAAGGGCATGGCAACATAGCGTGACATCATAAGATGGCATGTATCATAAAGATCATAGTATAGTATGGCATGGTTGAAAGATCAAATATATGTAATATAGCATAAGCATAACATGAATCTTATCGCTTGTTTAACGGACATGTATCCAAACCACAACATAAGGTGGTTTAGCGTGCAGCCAGCGGCAAGGCAAATGCCCACTGGACCTTCCACTGCACAGTAGGGGGACCCACCCGCCCCACCTGGACCGGAAGAACTGTAGCCAGGATTTTACCCATTTGCCTCAGGTTGCGTCTTTTAATTAATGCCCGCCTCACACGGATGCTTGTATGATTTGGACGTGTGAGCTCCTAAGGTGGCACTATCCGTAACCGGGTAGACAAAGGATTCTAGAGGTGGCCCGCACAAGTTCAAGGGGTGGCTCCACGCTATGGCGGCTCCACCTCTACGGGTAGCCCTTTCCATAGGTAGCCCTTTCCTCCTATCACAACCTACGTGGTACTTAGTTCCTAAGCTACCAGTTGATTAATCATCTTAACATATATATGGGAGACTTATGGTATGAGATTTAGGCATGGTTCAGAAGTCCATTTAGGCTCTTACATCATTCCGGGAACATTTCGGTTTAATAGCATTTACTTAGATTTGTAGGAAAATACGTATTTAAAAACAGGCCATTTGCGAATAGGAAAAGAACTATGGAGAAAGAATCATGTAATTGCCTTTAAACTAGAAGCTATCTTGGACATAGTAGGAACCTCCTCCTCCTACACGTGTGAAGAACCCCAAACAGCTCTCGTTCCTGCTCTAAACCTTCCTCTCTTCCTTTCTCCCTCTCTTTCTTCCCTCCTCTCCTCCTTTCTACCTCTCTCTCTCTCTTTCGCTCCACTCTCTCTCTCTTTAAAACGTAGGCAAGGAGGGAGGAGAAGAGATGGGGAGATGGAAGGGGCTACCCCCCTATTTATAGGGGTGGTCATTGTAAGGATTGAGGTTTCGGATCCGGTTATCGGGCCGGTTTCGGGGTCGGATCCCTTCGTTTGGGCTTTTGTGGGGCTGGGGCTTGTGTCCTTTTTCGCTTCGAGTTTGCTCGACGCGGTTCAAACAACGTCCGGTGAGGTGGACGCGTTTTAGGTTGTGCCACGTGGGCGTCACGTGGGCTGGTTTTGGGCCGCGGGAGTACGGCCCTAGTCTTATTGTCTGAACGGCGTCTTGAATGGACGACGCCATTCAGAGTACGGCCCTGGTATGTCTGCGTACGACCCGTCTTGTTGTTTGATTGGCATCGACCTTGGACGACACGTTTTAGTTAGTTTCGGTTTGACCCTGCAAACCCTCCCTCCTTTTCCTCATTCTCTCCACTTCTTTCTCTCTCCTCCTCTTTCTCTCCAAACCTCCGGCGCCCTTTTCCCCCTTATCCTTCCTTTCCTCTTCCCATTCCTCCTCTCCCTCCACTCCATCAACCTCCTAACTTCCACCACTACCACCACCATTTCCTCTGCGACGCATTTCTCTCCGGACGGCGGCCGACGTCCCGGTGGAGTAACGGCGTCCACGGCGGTACCGGCGGCGGCTCGTGGCGTGACGGTTCGGTGGCTTGGACCTCGGAGGAGTTCGAGTAACTGGTAGGATGACGATCCTCACAATGTTTTGTTTAAAACCATGTTTTCCCGCTTTCAAGCATGTTTAGGGGATTTTCGGGGTGAAAATGCTAATATCATAAAATTAGGAATGGTGGGTTTTTATTGGGTATTTGGGTTCTCTTCCTACTCATCTATTTTATGGCGTTTTTGTGCCATTTGGGGGGAGAGAATCCCACCTTGTGAATTAGGGGAAGGCGGAGGGAGAACTTGTCTGTGAGGGTTAAATGGCGTCGGGGGACAGCGACACCATTTAAAAGGCGGCTTCCACCCACGACGTGATTTATCCCAAATAACAGACTCTGTCTCTGGATTGAATAGCGTCCAGGGACAGCGACGTCATTCAAATGGCGACTCCTTTGAACGACGTGATTTAGTTCGGATCACCCCGAGGGCAGATTCTATTTCTGTCGTGATTAGGCGACTAGGAACAGCAATGCCTTTTAAAAGGTGACTACCTTTTGTGACGCGTTTTAGGCCATCTTCCGAGGCCAGTTTTTGCATGAACCAGTTTAGGGGTCTTGAATGACGTCGGCCTTAAGCGACGCGATTCAAGAAAAAATCTCATTAAAGCATGCAATTAACATGTGTTTACATTGTTACATAGTTTGGATGAATGCATGTTTGAAAACAAACTCGAGGACGATGATTTCTACATGATCGGATCGCACCGTGTTGCGTTTTATGCGATCGTGGGCCTAGAGTGACAGTTGTTAGCACTTAGGCACCCTGTGTCGGTGTGGGAGTGACACGGCGCCGGTGTGGGAGTAGTGAGGACGCCTAGAGAGAGGGTTACCTAGTGTACCCCCGGGTATAGCTAGTACCGGTGTAGGAGTGGTACATTCGGAGTGTCACTTGTGCTGGGGGAAGCAGAACCACCTTGAGCCAGGACAGGCCGGAGTAGCCAGTGCGCTATCTGAGGGGTTGCTGTTTGGTCTCAGCGGGTCGGTGTTTTCCGCGTTCGACCATGTGACTTGTCTGTTTAGCCGAGAGGCTAGTTGTGGACTCCGTTGTAGGGTGGTTTCAGAGTCGTGCATGTTACTGTTATGAATGAATGTGTTTTATATCGAAATTTGAAAGTTGTGTTTACTGCTTTATTTATTTAAATTGCATATTTGTGTATTGTACTTGTGGGTGTGTGAGTGGGTGGTGGGGATCGAAGGATCCCTACTGAGTCCATTTCGATGAGACTCACTCCCTGCGGTTTTCAAGTGAGGGTTCCAGGCGGACGTAGCGAGGAGAGTGTTGTCTTGGGTTGCGAGCCAACAACCACTATTCTGGGGTATTCCCCGATGTAGTTGTTATTTTCTTTTCTGGCCTGTATGTTTAATTATTTCTTTTCAGTTAGAGTATTTAATTATTTGCTGAGTCAAGTCAAATTGTAATAATTTTTAATTTCTGCACTTCCTTTACAATTCGATGTGATGCGGATGTTTAGCTTAGTTTATTATTTATTTTCCAGACTTATCGAGATCCTAGTTTGGCTCCCATTTTTAATGATTCGATGCCCATTTAGTTATCGGATCCCCGATTATAGGGTGACGGGTCGTTACTGTCATGGCTTTGGATGGGGACAAATGTCCTTTTTAAGTTCCCTTGGATTTGGGACATGTGTCCTTTAGGATAGGGATTGCTTGGATGGTGACAAGTGGCATGGTGAGGTGGCATGGGTTTTTTGGGGGCCAAGCTACCTTACCAATAACCTTAACCTTTAGCAGTATCCTTTAGGACTTTTATATTTAAGTCATTATATCTTTCGTAATTGGCTTCATACCCTCATTCAGCACTTTCTTCACCGAATTTAACTTCTTTTTGGTGATTTGAGTACACTAACTACTAGAAGCCTTTCAAATTACACTTAAGACCTTATGAAAATTTTCTATTGCATTACAGGACATGAACTTTTCCAAATTGCGTTTGTACTTTTTTTGTATCTACGTATATTCTCTTTTTCATAATTGTTTATCAGTTAGTAAAACTTATTATCATTCAACGGTCCCATAAATTCCCTAAAATTGTAAGTAAAATTTTCATGTCGGTATAATTTTGTAGGTCCTTACATCCTCTCCCCCTTAAACAAAATTCGTCCTCGAATTTTAAATCTAACTGAATAAATTACTTGATTATGGTGAGGATCTTGCTGAAAAGATGTGGGTACTTTTTCCTAATTTCTTCTTCCATTTCCCATGTAGCTTCTTCTATTGATTGATTTCTCCATAGGACTTTCACCAAAGGAATTGTCTTGTTTCTTAGCTCCTTTGTCTTGAAGTCTAAGATTTGCACGGGTTGTTCCTCATAACTTAGATTTGGCTGGATCTAGAGCTCGCCATAATCTATGACATGAGATGGGTCATGAAGATATTTCTTGAGGATGGAGACATGGAAAATATTGTGAACTCCTTCCCAAGGTAGGTGGTAAGGCTAACTGATATGCTGCGTCTCTAATCTTCTGCAGGATTTTGAAAGGACCAATATAGCGAGGTGTCAACTTACTTCGCTTTCCGAATCTGACAATACCTTTTGATTGGGAAACCTTTAGAAAAACATGGTCCCCAACTTCAAACGATACATCTTTTCTTCTCCGATCGGTATAACTCTTTTGGCGATTCTATGCAGCTATCAACCTTTGACGGATAAGTTTAATATTCTCTGTACTGGCCTGTACAATATCTGGTCCTATCATTTGTTTCTCTCCAGACTCTTCCCAACATATAGGTGATCTGCAGGGTCTCCCATATAGAGCTTCAAAAGGAGCCATTTTAATATTGGCATGGAAGCTATTGTTATAGGCAAACTCGACCAATGGTAGATTTATATCCCAATCTCCTTTCCAATCCAGACTATATGCTCTAAGCATATCTTCTAATGTCTGGATGGTTCTTTCTGACTGACACCCAGTCTGAAGATGAAAGGCAGTACTGAATTTTAATTGAGTGCTTAAAGCTTCCTGGAGACTCTTCCATATTCTAGAGGTAAATCTAGAGTCTCTATCAGAGATAATTGACTTGGGAACCCCATGCAACTTTATGATGTTGTCTATGTACAACTTGATCAAACTTTCTACAGATTGTAAAATCTTAATTGGCAAGAAATGGGCAGATTTTGTAAATCTATCTACGATTACCCAAATGGTATCATGACCAGGTGTTGTTCGGGGAAGACCCACGATAAAGTACATGGTGATATGTTCCCATTTCCACTCTAGAATTTCTATCTTTTGAAGTAGTCTAGTGGGTCTCTGGGGTTCTACCTTAACCTGTTGACAGATTATGCATTTAGAAACAAAATCTGCGAGCTTGTACCATCATTTTTGATCTCGTTATTCTTATAGCAGCAATTTCGGAAACAAAATTCTTTTAAGAGAGGCAGTATGTAAGGACTGAGGTCCAGATCCGGTTATCGGGTCGGTTTCGGTGTCGGACCCCTTGGTTTGGGCCTTTGTGGGGTTAGGGCAAAGGCTCGTGAGAGTACGGGCCCAGTCTTATCCTCTGAATGGCATCTTGCATGGTCGACGTCATTCAGAGATCTGTCAGTGTACGACCCTGTCGTGTCGTTTGATTGACGTCGATCTTGGACGACGCGATTTGGCACAATTTCGGTTGACGCTTCGAACCCCTTCCTCATTTCCCTCATTCTCTCCACTCCTATCTCTCTCTCCTCCCCCTTCTCTCCGAACGCTCCGCTCCCTTCCCCTTCTCCTTCCCTTTCTCTCCCCATTCCTCTTCTCCCTCCACTCCATCAACCCCCTAACTTCCACCACTACCACCACCATCTCCTCCGTGGCGCATTTCTCTCCGAATGGCGGCCGACGTCCCGGTGGAGTGACGGCGTCTACGGCTGTAAGGATTGAGGTTTTCGGATCCGGTTATCGGGTCAGTTTCGGGGTCGGATCCCGTAGTTTGGGCCCTGGTGGGACTGAGACTTAGTTCTTGTTTCGCGTCGAGCCAGGCTCGACGCGGTTTAAACGACGTCCAGCAATGTAGACGTGTTTTAGGTTGTGCCACGTGGGCTGGCCTTGGGTCGCGAGAGTACGGCCCCGATCATATCGTCTGAATGACGTCTTGTATGGACGATGCCATATAGAGTACGATTCTGGGTTGTCAGTGTACGGCCCGGTCATGTCATCTGAATGACGTCGGGCTTGCACGACGCGTTTTACCCAACTTCTGGTTGACCCCGCGAACCCTCCCTCCTTTCCCTCATTCTCTCCTTCCTCTTCTCTCTCTTCTCTTCCCTCCGGCGAGCCGCGGCCCTTTTTCCCCCTCCTTGCTTTCCTCCCTCCATTCCATCTCTCCCCCTACTCCATCAACCTCCTAACTCCCACCACTACCACCACCATCTCCTCCGCGGCGTTTTTCTCTCCGGACGGCGGCCGACGTCCCGGTGGAGTAACGGTGTCCACGGCGGTACCGGCAGCGGCCTGTGGCGAGGCAAGTTGGCGGCTTAGAGCTAGGAGGAGTTCGAGTAACCGGTAGGGTGACAATCCCCATTGTATTTCGTTTAAAAACCATGTTTTCCCGCTTTGGAGCATGTTTAGGGGTTTTCTTGGGGTGAAAAGACTAAATGCATGTAATGAGAAATTGGGTGTTTTAATGGGTATTTAGGTTGTTCTCCCCATTCTCCATGTTTTTCGTGTTTTTACACGATTTTGGGGAGGAAAACCCACCCCGTGGATCAGGAGATGGCGGAGGAAGAACCTGTCTATGAGGGTTAAATGGCGTCGAGGGACAGGGACGCCTTTTAGAAAGGCAGCTCCCACCCACGACGCGATTTAGCCTAAATAACATACTCTGTCTCTGGACTGATGAGCGTCCAGGAACAGCGACGCATTTCAAAAGGCGACTTGCGTGGGCAACGTGTTTTAAGTGAAAAACACCCCGTAGACTATCTCTGCTTTTGTCGCTATCAAGCGACGAGGGACAGCAACGCCTTTCAAAAGGCGACTGCATGTGACGACGCGTTTTAGGCCATTTCCAAGGCCACATTTCACATGAACCAGTTTAGGAGACTTGAATGGCGTCGGCCTTGCGCGACGCGATTCAAGACAGAATCACATTAATTCATGCTATTAACATATCTTCACACTGTTAGATAATTTGGTTAAATGCATGCTTGAACTCGTACTCGAGGATGAGGATTTCTACGTGATCGGACCGCACTGTGTTATGTTTCGTGCGACCGTGGACCTAGCGTGACAGTTGTAACGCTTACCCTGTGTCGGTGTGGGAGGGACACAGCGCCGTTGTGGGAGTGGTGGGGTGACGCCTAGAGAGAGGGTCACTTGGTGTACCCCGGGGTTAGCTAGTACTGATGTAGGTGTGGTACCTGTGGAGTGTCACTCTTGCTCGGGGAAGCAGAAACCACCTAGAGCCAGTTGGCCTGGAGTAGCTAGCGTGCTATCCGAGGGGTTACTATTTGGTCTCAGCGGGTCGTTGTTTCCCACGTTTGGCTGTGTGGTTGGCGTGTTTTGCCGAGACGCTGGTTGTAGGCTCCCTGGTAGAATGGTTTCAGAGTTGTGCGTGTTACATTTCGAATGCATGTGTTTTATATCGATATTTAGGAATTGTGTTACAGCTTTACTTGCTTAATCTACCTATATTTGTGTTGTTGCACTTGTGGGTGCGTGAGTGGGCGGTGGGGATCGAAGGATCCCTATTGAGTCTTTTCGTTGAGACTCACCCCTACAGTTTTCAGGTGAGGGTTCCAGGCAGGCTTAGCGAGGAGAGTACTACCTTGGGTTGCGCGCCAGTAGCTGTTGTTCCGGGGTATGCCCCGACGTAGTTGTTATTTTATTTTCTGGCATGTACGCTTAATTATTCTTTTCAGTCGGAGTATGTAATTATTTGCTGTGTCGAGTCGCATTGTAATAACTTTTAATTCTTGCACTTCTTTTTCAATTCAATGCGATGTGAATGTTTAGCTTAGTTAATTATCTATTTCCCAGACTTATCTAGATCCTCATTTGACTCCAAATTAATGATTCGGTACCCATTTAGTAATCGGATCCCCGATTATAGGGTGGCGGGTCGTTACAGTTGCTATCAGAGCATTCGGTCTGCAAATAAATGCATAACTAGGTTAAATATCGTAATTCCGGCAAATAATTACAGTATCCCATACAGGTACGGCGGTAATGTAGGTTTTAGGATTTTGATTAGAACTTTTTGATTTATGGTGATTGTAGGCAATTAGATGGCTCCTAGGAAGAGGATGCCAGTCGTTAGAGAGCGGGGAGATGTCCCTAGTGGATCTGAGGCCGGTAGGCCGAGTATGGAGCATTTCATGGAGGCTATGATGGACACGATGGCTAGATACCACACCCAAGACCCTAGTGAGAGTTCCAGTGCTCTGGGAGGGTCTTCATCTACACTGGAGAAATTCCTGAAGCTGAAGCCGCCTCATTTCACCGGTCGTCTCGACCCTAATGAGGTTGTTCATTGGTTGAGGGAGATGGAGAAGGCTTTTGATACTATGGATTGTACGGCGGTTGAGAGGACTCCGTTGGCTACCTTCATGTTGAAGGATGATGCCTATGATTGGTGGACCACTTTGAAGAGTCTGTCCTTTGCGGATAGGAGTCTCAGGGAGATTCCGTGGGAGACTTTTGTGAAGGAATTCAATGCACAGTACTTCCTTAGGCATGTCCAGAAGGCCAAGGAGAGGGAATTTATGGAGCTGACCCAAGGAAGCATGACAGTGCTTGAATACCAGACAAAGTTTGTGTCGCTTGGGAGGTTTGTGCCTTTTATCTCAGGAGACGAGGAGCGTCGGACTAAGAGGTTTGTGGATGGACTGAGGTCCAATCTGAGGAGTTTTGTGGCATCCCACTGTTGTACAGATTTGGCATCGGCAGTTAGGTGTGCCGCGGCAGTAGGGGCACAACACGATCAATCAGCCTGGGAGAGGGGACTGACTACTCAAGGGCCAGTTCATGGCAGGGGAAAGGCAGCAGCAGCAGCTCCTTCGTCCGGATCAGGATCGTCTTCACTCGGCTCCAGATTCAGGAGGTTCTTACGAGGCAGTGGCAGCAGCGGTAGTAGCAGACCCAGATAGAGCTAGCAGAGTCAGTCAGTGTCCAGTGCTCAGCAGGAGGCAGCTCAGAGGCTTCCGGCAGCCTGTCGGCATTGCGGTGGCACTCACGGTGGAACTCAGTGTCCTGATTTTTCTGGGAGGTGTTACACTTGTGGCCAGCAGGGCCATTTGGCGAGGTATTGCCCGCAGGGGCATGGTCAAGGGCAGGGACCAGGTGATCAGAAGAAGCCGAGGACCCAGGGGAGAGTTTTAGCTATCACTAGGAAGGAGGCTCGTGCATCCAACTTGGTGGAAGGTACACTTTCTGTCCTTGGGAACTCTGCGCATTCTTTTATTTCTGAGCAGTTCTCAGATATTCTTTCTGCACCCGTTGATGTGATATCTGATGGATTGATGGTAGAGGTTCCTTCTGGGGATTTCATGTTATCATATAACTGTTTGAGTAAGGTTCCCTTGACCATTGAGGGCCATGAGTTACCTGTCCAGTTAGTTGTGCTTGCCATTCGTGACTTTGATGTCATCCTGGGCATGGACTGGTTGGAGGCTTGTTATGCCGAGCTGGACTGCCACAGGAAGAGGGTGCATTTCTCTATTCTGGACATCCCGACCTTCTACTTCCAAGGTATTAGGCTCTCTTCTCGAGGTATTCTTATTTCTGCCTTTAAGGCCTAGAGGTTGCTTGTTGGTGGTTGTGAGGCCTTCCTTGCCTCTGTTGTTTTAACTGATATTAGTGGTAGTCCCAGTCCTTGGGAGGTGCTGGTAGTTTGTGACTTTGTAGATGTGTTTCCTGAAGAGTTGCCTGGCCTTCCTCCTCAGCGAGTGGTTGAGTTTACTATTGAGCTAGCACCAGGTACGACGCCCCCGTCTAAGGCCCCGTATCAGATGGCACCAGCCGAACTCGCTGAGTTGAAGACGTAGTTACATGAATTGTTGTATAAGGGTTTTATTCGTCTCAGTACTTCTCTGTGGGGTGCTCCAGTTCTATTTGTCAGGAAGAAGGATGGTTCTCTGAGGTTGTGTATCAATTATAGACAGCTGAACCAGGTGACGATAAAGAACAAGTACCCACTTCCGAGGATCGATGATCTGATGGATCAGTTGCAATCTGCGAAGGTGTTTTCAAAGATTGACTTGAGATCAGGGTATTATCAGATGAGGATCCGTGAGGTTGATGTTAGTAAGACGGCCTTTAGGACTCGGTATGGACATTATGAGTTTTTGGTTATGCCTTTTGGCTTGACCAATGCTCCGGCGGCTTTTATGGATTTGATGAATCGGGTTTTCAGGGCCTATCTGGATTAGTTTGTGGTGGTATTTGTAGATGATATTTTGGTATACTCTTCTTCTGAGGAAGAGCATGCCACACATCTTCAGGTGGTATTGCAGGTTCTGAGAGAGCACCAACTCTATGCCAAGTTTAGCAAGTGTGAATTCTGGCTAGATAAGGTGCACTTCCTAGGGCATGTCATTTCTGGAGATGGCATTGCAGTGGATCCAGCCAAGATTGAGGCAGTAATGGATTGGAGCAAATCAACAACAGTAACTGAGATCAGGAGCTTCTTGGGTTTAGCAGGTTATTACAGACGGTTTGTCCAGGGTTTTTCTTTGATAGCGACCCTCTTGTCGAGGTTGACTCGTAAGGGAGTTCGTTTCGTGTGGACCGAGGAGTGTGAGCGGAGTTTCATTGAGTTGAAGACTCGCCTCACTTCAGCTCCAGTGTTGGTGCTTCCATCAGGTTCCGGTAGATTTGTGGTTTATTAAGATGCGTCACGTCGAGGTTTGGGTGCAATTCTGATGCAACATGGTAAGGTTGTGGCCTATGCTTCTAGGCAGTTGAAGAAACATGAGGAGAACTATCCCATGCATGACTTAGAGTTGGCAGCTGTGGTATTTGCATTAAAGATCTGGCGGCACTATTTGTATGGAGAGAAATTTCAAGTTTTTACTGATCACAAGAGCCTGAAGTATGTATTCGCGCAGAAGGATATGAACTTGAGGCAGCACAGGTGGATGGAATTTATCAAGGATTATGATCTCGACCTTTCTTATCATCCGGACAAGGCAAATGTGGTGGCAGACGCCTTTAGTCGGAAGACGGTCGTGTCATATCTCATGGTTTGAGAATGGAGGTTATTTGAGCAGGTTGTGGAATCTTTCTTTAGGGTTAGGCGAGAGGCTGATAGAGCCGTGTTGGCCAGCTTAACTATGAGGCCAGCAGTGTTCCATGCCGTGATTGAGGCTCAGAGGGCAGATGCAGAGTTACCGCAGGTTCTCCAGACACCGGAGGTGGAATTGTGGGATGATGGTACAGTCAGGTTTAGAGGCAGACTCTATGTTCCGACCGAGGAGGACGTGCGCAGGAGTGTCCTGGATGAGGCACACCGTTGTGAGTGCTTAAAATGCTTGTGTGATTAACATTAAAATTCTATGTTGTTTAGTGCAAAATAAAACTATTAAAAACAGAAACTAAGTGCAGTGATCGCCAGAAACTTTTGACTTAAAAGTTCCAAAAGAAAGTATGATCGCCTACTTGTTTAAACGCGGAAGATGTTGAGCTCTTGGTTCCCCTTCCTCAGCCGGCTGAAGAAAGAGAACCCTTTCTTGCTTTTGTTCTTGCTGTTGAGGTTGAAGTTGAAGTTGTGGATCGTCCAGAGATTCTGGTGAGTTTGCTTGTTTTCCCCTTTGACTCTCTTGTTGAGTGCAGCAGAAATAGAAATAGAAACGAAGAAATTATGATGAGAACTTAAGCAACAATAGTATCTGTTCTAATCATGATGTTAAACATACAATTAAACAGCAAACTTACTTGTTTAATGGCTTTTGAAACCCCTTAATCAAATAGGTTTTGAAAAGAATGAATGTGTTGTGTGTTTTGAAGTGATAATGAAGAATGTAGAACTAAATAAAATGAATGCAGAAAATAAAAACTTATGCCCAATGGTTGAATTCTTGAATGGATGAAGAATCTTGAAAGGACGTCGACTTCTGGAAATGGCAGCGCTTCAGCATTCCGACGTTGTTACTCCGATTTTCAACTCACTATCGCTCAATAATGACGCTCTCTTTTTTAATGGCACTCAACATTTTTAACTCTTCAAGATGCAAGGTATTTATAGGCTTCTTCTGCGTCCGTGATTAACATAGAAAAATCTAGGATTTATCCATCTTAACTGACAGATAAATATTGATTAATTCATCTTTATCTGTAATTATATAAAACGCGTCCACCATGGCTGACACCTTTCAGATTAATTTAAGATAAGGATAAACATCCGGGAAAACTTATCTTTATCTTTATTAGCTAAAACGCGTCTACATGTATAGACGTCTTTTACACTAATTAAGATAAGGATAAACATCCGGAAGAGAAGTAGAAATAGCTTAGGAAACCTAAAACGCGTCTAGACTTACAGACGCCTTTTAGATAATTAATCAATTGATTAAAATTCAAATTTAAACGTTAAAATAGGAATAAAGTCTAAATGGGTCGACGTCTTTTAAACTTCTTCAGATTTTAACTGAAATTTGAGCTAAAATCAATTCAATTGATTAACTTAAACATGTCTGTTAAACCCGACACTTAAAAAAGATCAATAAAAATTAACCAATAATTAAATATCAGATCATTCTGAGGCATTATTATATGATATGAAATTTACTCGAAATGACGTCAAAATTAGCGTGTCTACAGCTGCCTCACCTTGGCATCGTCTTTGCAAGGGAGTGAAATGGAATGGAATGTACTGAAAAGGTGATGCCAAGGTGTGATGAGACACGCTCTTAACATCATATGATTGGAATTTTTCTCAAAATTATCAATGAAGATAGTTCAAAGAAATCAATGGAATTAATCCTGTCTGGATGAGGCAGACAAGGAAATAAAATAAAGTCGATCAACCTCCTTGGAGTGGGAAGTACCCCAGGTCGTAGACACTGTAGGTTTCATCATAGGGAGCGTTCGCCAGCCAATGTGGACGTGCTGCAGCCATGATGGATCTTTAAAAGAAAACAAGAAATATTGGATAAAGAGTCTAAGAAAGGATAGAATTCCAAGGATATCTTCAAGCGAACCTCAAAGATAATCAAAATACTCAATTCAGAATGGAATATTTCATATCATGTTTTGAGTTATTTGATTTAATGGTCTGAAACTTAATCAATAATTAATTCTTATCACAATGATTTCAAAGTCCTATATGATGCATGCTGGGCTAAAAGAAAAATATAAAGTCAAATAAAATATAAATTAATCAAGGATAATATTCTTAAATTGTCATTAATGAGTCAAGATACCAATTCTTGTAATCCAGTGCTAAGCCGAAGCTCGTTTATCCGTGCACTGTTTTACAAAAGTAGAACCATCGTCCTCACTAATTAACAATCCAACGGCCTATCCGTGCGATTAAGAATCCTCTGGAATTATCACTGTTTTTGTTGAAGGGGAATTCAAATTCCAGTTTCATCAAAACCATAAGGTCCTTGACATGCTCTAATATATACTTAACATATAATAATGATGATGCAAAATAATTACGTGAAATAGTACAAAGGTAGAAATAACCGTCTTTTTAGCTACGGTCGGGACTTCTTGACTCCCACAGTGAGATCTTCTTGACATTTCCAGCTTTACTCAGGTTTTCTTTGAATTTCCTGCAATCAAAATCATTAATAATTCCAAACCAATATTCAATTTAAACATCAAAAACCACAGAATTTCGGATAAATCACAGAAAGGCTGAAACGCGTCATGTCGCGCAGACGCCATTAAATGTTTAAATGCGGCGGTTCTCCTCGACGCCTTTTACTCACAGAAACAGGTTTCTGGCTGTTCTCTACTCGAATTCCAACTTTACCAATGCCTTGTGTCCTGTATATGACTTGAACAAACATGTTAAGTATCTGTTTAGGCTTAGCCCCTTGCCTGGTTAAGTAACTGACTACTTGATCCTATCCTTGATAGAAGGGTCAAAGGGCATAGCCTTTATTAACAAAGGTAATAAGAATAATCATACCTAAGCAAAATGCAACATGCAAGTAGACGGATGTTCACTGAAAACAAAAGGAATGAAACATACTGAGTGCAACAAGCAAATGCTAATTGAGATATTTTTTGTTGTTTTGAAATATGTACCTTTTTTTGGGTTTTGAAATATATGTTTTTTTTTGAATTTTGACATATGTATTTTTTTGGATTTTTGACATATGTATTTTTTTTTGAATTTTTGACATATGTACTTTTTTTTTGAATTTTTGACATATGTATATTTTTTTGAATTTTTGACAGACATATTTTTTTTTTTTGAATTTTTAACATATATATATTTTTTTGATTTGAGTTTTTGACTAAAAGACCAGCATGGTACTCAGATCAAAAGATCATATTCATTTATTAACTTAATTTCCAAATCATTCTTCAACAATTTAACTTAAAACCCATCGTGTTTAAACTTGTGTTTCCATTCGTGATCCCATTTGATGATTTGACCCTTAGTCAATCTAAGCCATCCTTAAGTTTGGAGTACACCTCTTTAGAAGGAAAGGAAGAATAAGTTTTAGAAAGCCCATGAGAAGGTTCCGAAGACTTAAAAAGATGTTCCTTTCCTACTCTAATATCCGTTGGGGTTCGGTCATTTCTTTCCGGGGTATTTATCGACCTTGCGTTCCCTTTCGTTTCATTTCATGGCGTTGATGTAACGTTTGTAATGTAATGGCCTTCTGATTTGACATTTAGATTTTGTCTTTTGCTTTTGTTTTTCTATTCTTTTCTGTGGGACGGATCTCCCCCTTTTTTTTTATGACGGCCTCCTACTAAGATGGCGGGTATTCTTGGTAGTCTATTCTAAGTCTCGTTCCGACATCATGGGCCGAGTATAAAATAGAATTTTTGTTTTTTAAAACGAATGATTTGTACTTTACACTTTCAGTCAAGCTTTCGATATTCTTTAGGCCTTGGCATCTCTTGTTACTCACGAATCAAACGTGTCAGTGTGTGCAATGATATGTTTGAAGTTAAGTTATCCAGACTAACAAAGAAATTCGAGTTTATAAACTTTCTGATTCCACTGGTCTTTGTACCATACTGATCGACTCTTTAACCTAAGGGTAGTATTTCTTAAGATGTAAACCGTTCCAGGGATGATTTAACTCTTCTCCTTCTACATTAACAAGATGATAACTATTACCAGGAAAAGCGTGCGATACAACATAAGGCCCTTCCCAGTTGGGTTGGAGCTTAGAACGCGGACCACCAGGTTTTACAAAAATCCTTTTAACGACCATTTCACCGACTTTGAACTTACGTTCAATGACTTTCTTTTGATAAAAACGTGCTAGTCTATTTTGATAAACTTTTGCATGATTAGCAGCTGACCATCTTTTCTCATCTAAAAGTTCCAATTGAGCAAGGAGTGCTGAACGATGTTCATCAATAGAGAATTCCTTATTCAATTGTACTCTTAATGACGGTATGAGGATCTCATATGGAACTACCGCCTCCATTCCAAATGTTAAGGAATAAGGAGTTTGCCCAGTGGGCGTGCGGATTGAAGTTCGGTAGGCCCATAGAGCCTCAACCAATTTTTCTGGCCAGTCAGCAAATTTATTAGATTTGCACGTCTTTTTGATGATTTTTATCAAAGTCTTATTAGTTGCCTCTGCTTGGCCATTGCCTTGCGGATAATAAGGAGACGAATGATGCAATGCAATTCTATACCTGTTACAGAGGTCCTTCAATTCCTGTGACACGAACTACGGTCCGTTGTCGGTGACGATGGTGCTTGGAATTCCAAATCGGGTGATGATGTTCTTCATGATGAACTTGCAGACGGTTGATGCTTTGATTTCCACATACGCTACAGCTTCTGCCCACTTGGTGAAGTATTCTGTTGCCGTGAGAATGAAAGATTTTTGCTTGATGCCGGAATCTGGATTACCAAGGGGTCCAATGATGTCGAAAGCCCACATGGAGAAAGGCCATGGGGAAGAAACAGGATGGAGTGAAGATGCAGGAGAATGAATTTTGTCGGCGTGAAGTTGACACTTAGCACACCTACGAACATATCCTACACAGTCTTCTTCCATGGTTGGCCAATAAAACCCTTGTCTAAGGATCTTCTTTGCTACCATCTGTCCATTGACATGGTCACCACAAACTCCACTATGAGCTCCTTCCATAACCTTCCAAAGTTCATCTTCGTCTAGACATCTCAGAAGAACTCCATCAAAACCTCTCTTGTATAGTGCTCCCCCAACTAGGGTGTATCGTTGAGCAACTCTTCTGATAGCTCTCTTCTCGTCAGTTGTAGCTTCCTCAGGATACGATTGATCTTCACAATATTTTGCAATTTCATAATACCATGGCTTCTGTTCATCATCCATCTCTTCTAACAGCTCTATCAACATGATTTCTCTTTTTTCAATGATATCTCCGTCCCTGACTTTCTTCAGCAACTTCTCCTTAGTTCTAAGGAATGAAGGATCTTTCACGGCAGGTGAAAGACGCCTATGAACTATGATTGATTCGGATTGCTTGCTGATTGGAAAATCAAGAGAAGATGCAAGTGAAACTAGAGCGTCAGCTAAGATGTTCTGATTCCTAGGGACATGGACAAAGATCAATTTCATAAAAAGCTTTGAATATGCAGAAGTCAGTTCTTGATAAGGCTTGAGCTTAGGATCAAGAGTTCGATACTTGGTCAGCACTTGGCGAAGAATCAGTTGGCTATCACCCACAATCCTGAGTTCGGTGGCACCATGGAAATGAGCAGCCTCGAGGCCAGCAAGGAGTGCCTCGTATTCAGCTATATTGTTAGTGACTGGAAAGTCAAGCTGAAAGGCTTGTGGAATGGTGACACCTTCAGGTGATAACAGAACGATACCTATCCCCTTTCCATGAGAATTCAGAGCTCCGTCAAAATGCAGAGTCCACATATCATCTCTGATTTGATTTACGGACATCAGTTCCTCATCCGGAAACTCTGATCGCACTGGATCAAATCTAGGAAGGGGATGATGAGCGAGATGTTCTGCTATGGCATAGCCCTTGATCGCTTTCTGCTGAATATAAATGATATCAAATTGAGATAGAAAGCTTTGCCATCGTGCTAACCTATCAGTAAGAACAGATTTCTCCAGAAGGAATTTGATCGGATTCATTCTAGTGATGAGATGGACTTCATGGGCCAGAAAATAATACTTTAATTTCTGCACAACCCAGACCAATGCTGCACATGTTTTCTCCATCGCCGTGTATCTCTGTTCAGCGGGGTTGAGAAGTTTAGAGAGATAGTAGGCTGCCCTCTCTTTTCCTTCTTCATCCTCTTGTGCTAGGACAGCCCCCACTGCATCATCCAGGACTGAAATGTAAAGTATCAATGGTTTGCCTGGAGATGGTGGTCTCAAAACAGGAGGACTTGCCAAATAGTTCTTTAATCCATCGAATGCCTCCTGACACTTATCGTCCCAATCAAATTTGACTCCCGGCTTGGTAAGCTCGTAAAACGGCTTACACCTTTGTGAATGCTGGGAGACAAAACGACGAATAAATTGTAACCTCCCGATTAATCCTCTCAACTCTTTCAAGTTTTTGGGATGTGACATTTCTCTAATAGCCTTTGCCTTATTGGGATCGATCTCAATTCTCCGTTTGCTGACAATAAATCCAAGTAATTTTCCCGAAGATACCCCGAATACACATTTATTGGGGTTCATCTTTAACTGATACTCTCTCGATCTCTCTAATACCCTTGCCAAAACTTTGGCGTGCTCAGCCTTTGTTTTAGATTTAACCAATAAATCATCCACATACACTTCCAAATCTATATGCATCATGTCATGAAATATTGCCATCATAGCCCTTTGATAGGTGGCTCCAGCATTCTTCAATCCAAACGGCATGACGACATAGCAGTATGTTCCCCAAGGTGTAGTGAACGACGTTTTCTCTTGATCTTCTTCTGCCAACTTAATCTGATTGTACCCTGAAAATCCGTCCATAAACGATAAGGTCTCATAGCCAACAGTATTATCAATGAGTACATCAATATGAGGCAATGGAAAATCATCTTTAGGACACGCCCGGTTCAAATCGCGGAAGTCAATACAAATTCTGACCTTCCCGTCCTTCTTCATAACCGGGACTATGTTACCCATTGTGGATAAAGGACAACTCTAATAAATTTGACTTTATGCAATTTGTCGACCTCTTCCTTCATTTTCAGAGCCATTTGTGGGTGGAATCGCCTTAATTTCTGCTTGACAGGGCTAGCTCCTTCCTTCAACGTCAATCTATGTTCAACTAAAGATGAATCTAACCCTGGCATATCTTCATAACTCCAGGCGAAAGTATCCTTATAGTCCTTAAGTACTTGTACCATTGCCTTCTCATCCTCTGTAGAAAGATTTTTGCTGACGAGGACAACCTTAGGTTCGTCTTCAGTCCCTAAATTGATTTCTTTGGTGGGCTCTTCTACGGCAGCTGAGGGTTCATCGAATCTCTTCATTCCACTGGCATATGCCTCAGCTTCGTCCTCGTCATCTTCCTCATTTTCAATAATGGGGTCCTCTTCATGCACTAACTCATACACCCCATACCCATCATTGACTGACTTGTCATTCATACAGTCTTCTGGCATCTGAATTGAATTTTCTAAAAACTGAGGGATTAAAGAGCAAGAAAAGCATCTATCAGCTAAGTCCTGGAGGTATCTATCTGGAATTCGCCTACCCTTAGACTTCCTAGACTTCCTAACTTGACTAACCTGCTTAAAACTAGACTGTCTAACTTCACTAAACTCCCTATTATAACGTAATGAAGATGAAGCAGGATAGAAATCCTGGGATACAAGTGGAAATACAGGAGAATCCTCCCGAGGGGAGGGGCAGAGTAGATTTAAGAGAGAATCTTGACTGAAGGACCCGCGCAATGGGGTGTGATCGGACAAGTAAGAAGTTTCCTCGATAAGGATCTGAGAAGAATTTGTTGTAAAATTGGCGTTTTTTTTTTGATATCAGAGGAAAACATGAAACATGAATGAATACAAATAGAAGGAGAATCAGATGGAGGAAGTGGCACCAGGGCCAGAGGGTTAGGGTGATCATATAGCAATATGTCCCAGATCAAATCATACATCCTCTCTAGATCGAGAGGAGGTTGTGAAATAAGGTCTCGAGGGGACAGAGTGATCATAATGGGCGGAGCCCGTGGGATATCTTCTATAATGACCCGCGACCAAGTCGGAGTCAAGAGCAGTGTGCGAAACAGAGTATGGAGCATGAGGACATGGGAATGATATGTCCCCCTCCAGAGTAGATCTGTAGTGTAACTAGCTTCATAGGGGTCATCTGGCTCCCCTTCATCGGTCTCTTCCGACAGCAATATCCGCTTATCAAAGATAGCACCTGGACCTTCAATCAGCACGTCAATCTGCGGTGGCCATTTGGGTTCTGCAGGATCTAGGAACAATCTGTTCAGTGCAATATAAAGTTCTCTCAGATCGAACCACCTGTACCATTCGCATTCAGGATCATGAAATTTTCTCCTTTTCATAGGCCGCAGAGCCTCCAAGGATTGGTACGTAAGTAGTTCTGAGCAATGCCTGGCCAAGTCCCTCCCATATATGTCATGGAGGTCAAAACATGAAGTAATGACCATCGTGTTGTCGTGGCTAAGTATGGGCCCCTTCACAAAGTGTGTATACAGGGTCCATGTTAGGGGATCTCGGCCTTCCTTGGGTGGTGTAGACATTGTTTCCCAGATTTTCTGACCTTCTTCAATCTCTGCTTGCTGAACCAGATCTTGTTTAAGTTTTCTTGGCCTGTAGCCCAGACCACTTCCAGGTGCTGCTCGATGATCTTTAACAGGAGTGGTCCTGCCTTGCAACTGTGTGCCCAGAACTTTCCCAGGCTGATAGCCACTCTTCATCATAATTCTCCATCCTGGGGTACTCATGCACTTCCCCCTTTTTATGGCATCTAACGGGTATGGAGAAATAGTGACGGCTTTTAGAGGATCAGCCACTGGACGGTAGACCTGTAATACCGACAGAAAAGGTTGTCGGCCAGGTAAAGCAGCAGATTTAATATTCAAGGTATGAGCAGCAGCAAGGATCGGCATGCTCGTCACTTTAATAATTCGTCCTTTGAAAGGGAATTTGAGGCATTGGTGATTCGTAGAGGGAATCGCCTCAAGAGTTTTGATATAAGGACGACCCAAAATGGCATTTATAGAAGGATCGATTTCCAGAATGTGAAATTCGACCTCTGCATGACTTACAGGGCCTAGCTCCACCTTCAAATAAACCATTCCCAGAGGGGAACGGGTAGAGTTGTCATATGCCGTCACTGAGATGGGGCTGGGCAGCCATTTTTCTTTGGGCACACCGCACAGCTCCAGGGTCTTCGGAGGTAAAACATTGATCGAAGCCCCTGTATCTACCAGGCATGCATCCACGGCCTTTTTACAGATGTTGACCGTGATGCGCAGAGCCATGCTTCTGGCTGCTGGCGGTGCTAGTTCCGATGTGTGAAATGTAATGGAGGACTGATCCCCCTGAGGAACTAGTAGTGCTGCAATTTTTTCTACCGGCACGTCCTCATTGACCATCACCTTCTGTAGATATTCCATTAAGGCTTCTTGGTGAATCTTGGACCTTTTGATCAATTCAAGTACAGTGATCCGTGCCGGTGTCCTGTCCAGATGTTTCAACAAGTCATATTGAGTGCCTGGTGCACTCTCTTCATTATGGGTTTCCTCAGTCGGTTGTGATGGGCCGTCTCTAACTGTGGACTGAGGAAATACTTTGTTGAAAATTCTTCCACTCCGGAGCGCGTGTTCCTCAACCGTGGAGGATCCGGGTGACACCTTGAGTACCGCAGGGTTGGATGGTGCGGATGATGTAGAGGGTTGGTATATAGGTGATGGCGTAGGGTTAGGTGGTGATGGCGCGGTGCGGATTAAAGGCCTAGATGGTTGGATGGTGGATGGGTAAGTGGTTGGTGAAGTGGGGAATGGCACGCATAATAGCGGTCTGGATGGTAAGGGGGTATCTGGGTAGGTGGTAGTGGTAGCAGGCGAAGTAGGGAATGGTACGCGGAGTAATGGCCTAGATGGTAGAAGGGGCGCGTGATTGGTTTGCGGGGGATTATATGGTAGCGGTGTAGTGGTGTGGGGCGTAATGGGCTTAAGGAACGCGGGTAGTGGTAATGGGTTATTGGGTGCGGGCGAGTGATATGTGGGAGTCGGTAGAGGGGTGATGGTAATGGGTTGTGGCCTAGGTATGCGGATGGTGGGGCGTGGTGGTTGTTCTGCGGTACTCAAAATATGGCCCGTCAAATAAAGAGAGGAAGAGTCCTCTATTCTCCACTGTTGCCCACGACCAGCCTCAGACTGGTTGTTTGTCAAGATAGGGACAACTTGGTTTTGGTTTTGGTGCTCCGGGAGCAGGTTCTGCACTATGCCCATATTGGGTGGTGGTGCTGCTTGTGCTGGTGGTCTGGCTTGCTGCTGCTGCTACTGCTGCTGTGGTCTTCTCGCCTTCAGGGCTGATATATACTTTTTCATCTCCTCCCAGTCTATGCCGCCCTGCTCGTTGAGATCATGAATATAATCTCTGAACTGGAAGCAGGTGTCGATGGTATGCCCAGGTTGCCTATGGAAATAGCAATACCTGGACGTGTCGGCATTTTGAGGCCAGACGACCTTTTCTCTTGGCAAAACTAAGGCATTAGCTGCCATTAGAGCACCGAAGATATCTGCCAAGGATTCTGGGAGGGCCGGGTATTCTGCCCTTTTCGGGCCTGGAGGTCTTCTCTGCTGGTTGTAATCAGCAGGAGGAGGGACATTATGGTATGCCGGCGGTGCGCGTGGCTGATACTGTTGTTGTTGCTGATATTGCTGCTGTTGGGGCTGCTGGTACTGTTGTTGCCGTTGCGGCGGCTGCTGTTGCTGTTGCTGGTTCTGGTTTGGCTGCTGGGGCCGCTGATACTGTTGCTGATAATGGGGGTTCTGCTGCTGCCTGTACCCCTGCTGGTTTGGCTGCGGTGGCCTCTGGTACTGCTGTTGGTTCCTCACGAACTGGGGCGAGTTATTATTCATGCAACTAACTTGCTCGTGAGAGAGCGTGCCCTCAGTAGTCGGACCTGTGCTGGGAGAGTTTGGCACTGCGGGCTTCCGAGGTGGAGGCCTGCTAGGTCTGTGAGGATCAAAAACGCTAGAGAACGTAGCGTCCTTGAAGGCATTTTGGCAGTACCGTGCTCTTTCATAGAGCTCTGCCATGTTGGTTAGATTGTTCAGGGATAGGACTAGCTTGAACTGGGGCGTGGCATTGGAAATTAACATTTTCACTTGCTCAGATTCGGACAAGTGATCCTTCACTTTTCGGCCAGGCCCCGCCACCTGTCAGCAAAACTGACAAACTCCTCATCGGGTTTCATCTTTTCTGCTATGAGGTCAGTGATGGACAAGGAGGGTGCAACTCTGTCCTGGTATCGTTGAATAAACTTCCGTGAAACGATACCATAGTCCTCTACTTCGGAGGGTTCCAGGGAAAAGAACCACTCGAGGGCTGGTCCCTCTAGAGATCTCCTGAACAAAAAGGCCAACAACCTCTTGTCGTTCTGCCAGAAAGACGATTCGTACATAAACTCCTTCAAATGTGTGAAGGAGTTGCCAGTACTGTTCTACTTCCGGTACACTGGCATCTCAGAGGGTGGCAGATGGAATACCGGCATGCTCGGCAAATTGATCTCGGGCGCAGCTTTGACCCCCATCATCTTCTGGAGGTTATTAAATTGCTCATCCATGCGCTCCATTTTGGCCAGCAATGCTTGCGTGGTCAGATCTGCCTAGGGAGGAGGAGGAGGTGGAGGTACTTGATAGGCCTGCTGCCTAGAGTACGTTGGACAGGGGGGACAATAAAGGGGAGGTCTGGTAGAGCTTCCGCCATGCCCGAGGGCATTTTGATAAGCAGGCGTTTGCGGTCTAGCCGGTTGCCTAGAGGATGAAAGCTGCGGCCCAGCTGGCTGAGAAGTTACATGAAGGCCTTCCATGGCCTGATGAATGTAAGGAAGAGGAAGAGGAGGTTGTTGAGTAACAACAGGGGGAGCCATAGGGTTCGGCTCAGCAGGCTGTACGGGTGCCTTCCCCTTCAGAATAGACTGGATCGCCTCGAACTGCTGAGGGTCTAGACGGGAGGCAATAACTCCCAAGGCATGGACAAGATCCGAAGGATCAGAAGACGAGGGATCATTCTAATTCATGTCTCCCTCAAGATCGGGATTAGGAATTGCATATTCATGCGGGGGAAGATCAGGATATCGATCATGGGGATGAAAGAGAGGGGTCCGAACGTTCCCATCATGTCGAAGAGGAACGGGGACAGAATTACGGGAGGCATCAGCATCTCTCCCGCTCTCATAGTTGTAATCAGAATCCCGAGGGGCATTAGCATCTCCCTCGTAATTGACCATGGTGTCCGGAGCCACACTCAAGTCCGTGCCTGATCGCAGCAGCATGATGTTAGATTCTTTTTTCCAAAGATTTGACAAACAAGTTTCACAGAGATTAATCAATCAAGTGGATGCTTAACGTGATTTTAAGATTCCTTGTTGAGTTATTTTGGATTTAATTAAACCACAAATTCACTCAAGGGATAGGATCCTAGTTTCAGTTCAATATCCACCGTTATTCTCTATGGCTTTCTCTCACAACGTTTATGGAATCTAACCGGGACTTCCACTGGTACAACCAGCCCGATGATCAAGGAGGAGTACCTTGATTTTGGGGACTTATGGAGGCCTCAACGTCAACTTCTCTAGTCTGATCAAGGGACCAACCCAATCAGAGAGAGTTGCTGACGTCAAGTAGTGTGTTCCTAAGAAAAGGAGGGTATTCGCCTCAATGCGTATGACTTATGGCCTGGATGGCCTCTAATGCTTAATAATAATGGGTAGCTAGCACTCAAGTCACAAAAATCTAAGAACTGGAGAAAAATTAAAAAACTGTCTGAATTGCGTCGAGTGTGGTCGACGCTATTCAAACAAAATCTTAATTTCTTCGCAGACTCAGATGCAGACAACAGAGAAAATATGAAGACTGAAAGGCGTCTGGGTATAATGACGCAGTTTGAAACGCGTCAGTGCTCCTAGACGCTTTTCAAGTCGCAGAAACAGTTTTGCAGGAGGAATTTCTGGGTCGATTCCTCCTCAAACAGGATAAAAGTAGTAAATGATCAATTCATGCAGATTTTTTTTAGTTCCAGATTTTAACAGGATGATTTTACTAACTAAACAAGTAAGATATCAATCAATCACTCAGCATTTCATCACAAAAACAGCTTTTTTAAACTAATCAACGGGAGGGCAAAATTTTGCCACTGGGGTGTGCACGTGGTGCACGAGGGAAATTAACTAAACTAAAACACTCACCAATTGGTGAGGACGTGTCGAAAGACACAAGTGGTGCACCGTGGGGGCCCGATTGATGATAGCAAGAACAAAAGAATTAAAAGATGGCAAGACCAAGTCCCATCGTGATCGCCAAAAAAGCTGTGAGTGCTTAAAATGCTTGTGTGATTAACATGAAAAATCTATGTTGTTTAGTGCAAAATAAACCTATTAAAAACAGAAACTAAGTGCAGTGATCGCCAGAAACTTTTGACTTAAAAGTCCAAAAGAAAGTATGATCGCCTACCTGTTTAAACGCGGAAGATGTTAAGCTCTTGGTTCCCCTTCCTCAGCCGGCTGAAGAAAGAGAGCCCTTTCTTGCTTTTGTTCTTGCTGTTGAGGTTGAAGTTGAAGTTGAGGATCGTCCAGAGGTTCTGGTGAGTTTGCTTGTTTTCCCCTTTAACTCTCTCGTTGAGTGCAGCAGAAATAGAAATAGAAACGAAGAAATTATGATGAGAACTTAAGCAACAATAGTATCTGTTCTAATCATGATGTTAAACATACAATTAAACAGCAAACTTACTTGTTTAATGGCTTTTGAAACCCCTTAATCAAATAGGTTTTGAAAAGAATGAATGTGTTGTGTGTTTTGAAATGATAATGAAGAATGTAGAACTAAATAAAATGAATGCAAAAAATAAAAACTTATTCCCAATGGTTGAATTCTTGAATGGATGAAGAATCTTGAAAGGACGCCGACTTCTGGAAATGGCAGCGCTTCAGCGTTCCGATGTTGTTACTCCGATCTTCAACTCGCTATCGCTCAATAATGACGCTCTCTTTTTTAATGGCACTCAACATTTTTAACTCTTCAAGATGCAAGGTATTTATAGGCTTCTTCTACGTCCGTGATTAACATAGAAAAATCTAGAATTTATCCATCTTAACCGACAGATAAATATTTATTAATTCATCTTTATCTGTAATTATATAAAACGCGTCCACCATGGCTGACGCCTTTCAGATTAATTTAAGATAAGGATAAACATCTGGGAAAACTTATCTTTATCTTTATTAGCTAAAACGCGTCTACATGTATAGACGTCTTTTACACTAATTAAGATAAGGATAAACATCCGGAAGAGAAGTAGAAATAGCTTAGGAAACCTAAAACGCGTCTAGACTTACAGACGCCTTTTAGATAATTAATCAATTGATTAAAATTCAAATTTAAATGCTAAAATAAGAATAAAGTCTAAATGGGTCGACGTCTTTTAAACTTTTTCAGATTTTAACTGAAATTTGAGCTAAAATCAATTCAATCGATTAACTTAACCATGTATGTTAAACCCGACACTTAAAAAAGATCAATAAAAATTAACCAATAATTAAATATCAGACCATTCTGAGGGATTATTATATGATATGAAATTTACTCGAAATGACGTCAAAATTAGCGTGTCTACAACCGTTCTAGATATGCAGTGCATCCCGGAACGATTAAGATGTATCATTGTTTGAGGAGGCACTTTTGGTGGCCTGGTATGAAGAAGGATGTGGCTGATTATATAGCTAGGTGCATGACTTGTCAGTAGGTTAAGGCAGAACACCAGAGACCCGGAGGTTTGTTGCAGCCTTTACTAATCCCGGAATGGAAATGGGAGAATGTGACTATGGACTTTGTGATGGGATTACCTGTGTCCCCTGGCAGAAGAGACGCGATCTGGGTCATGGTTGATCGATTGACCAAGTCGGCACACTTGCTACCTGTTAGGAAGGACTGGTCAGTCGGTAAGTTGGCTAAGCTGTTTGTGGATCAGATCATCTCTCTGCACGGGGTGCCCTTATCCATCGTGTCAGACAGGGATCCGAGATTTACTTCTAGGTTCTGGAAGAGTTTTCAGAAGGCCTTGGGCATGTAGTTAGCCTTCAGCTCGGCTTATCATCCTGAGATTGATGGGCAGTCGGAAAGGACCATTCAGACTCTAGAGGATATGCTCAAGGCATGTTGCCTAGACTGGGGAGGTTCTTGGGAGCAGCACTTGTCTACAGTAGAGTTTGCTTACAACAATAGCCATCATTCTAGTATCGGCATGGCGCCTTACGAGGCATTGTACGAGCGGCCGTGTCGATCCCCTGTGAATTGGTTGGAGATTGGCGAGAGGCAGATAGCGGGACCTGAGTTGGTACAGCAGTGTGCTGAGGTTGCCAGAGTAGTGCGGCAGAGATTAATTGCAGCTCAGAGCAGATAGAAGAGTTATGCAGACATCCGTAGGAGACCGCTTGAGTTTGAAGTTGGGGACCACGTGTTTCTCCGAGTCTCACCTTCCAAGGGTGTGATGAGATTCGGGAAGCGAGGTAAGCTGAGTCCGCGATATGTTGGGCCTTTTACCATTCTTGCTCGAATTGGGGAAACGGCGTATCAACTTGCCTTGCCACCCAGTCTTGCAGGGGTGCACGATGTGTTCCATGTTTCCTTGCTGAGGAGATATGTTCAGGATCCATCTCATATTTTAGATTTTTCAGAATTAGAGGTCGCTGGGGACTTGTCCTTTCCAGAGTTTCCAGTACTTATTGAGGATCACAGGGAACAGGTCCTTCGGAACAAGGTTGTACCTCTGGTTAAGGTGATTTGACAGTACCGCTCCGAGGGCAAGGCAACCTGGGAACGCGAGGACGAGATGCGGGAGAAGTTTCCTACCTTTTCTCGTACATTCCCTTGTGAGCTTGTATCTTTATGTTTCAACCTCGTTAATTGTAGCAGGCAATTTTGGGGGACGAAATTCTTTTAAGAGGGGGGAGAATGTAAGGACTGTGGTTTTGGATCCAGTTATTGGGTCAGTTTCTGGGTTGGATCCCCTGGTTTGGGCCTTAGTGGGTCAGGGGAGTATCATCTAAATGATGTCAAGGATGCACGACGCCTTTTGAACGGCGTCTTGCTGGGTGGACGCCATTTAGCTTGGTTGCTGTTGTGCCACATGGGTGCCACGTGGGCGGGCTTCGAGCCGTGAGAGTACGGCCCCTGTCGTGTCGTTTGAATGGCGTCCTCGATGGACGACACCATTCAGAGTACGATCCTGGGTTGTCAGTGTACGGCGCCGGTCTTATCGTCTGAAATGCGTCTTCGATAGGCGACGCGTTTCAGAGTCTCTGTCAGTACGGCCCGTCATGTCAACTGATAGGCGTCTGTGCCGCACGACGTGTTTTACCCAATTTCTGGTTGACCCCACGAACTCTCCTTCCTTTCCCTCATTTCCTCCTCCCTTCTCTCTCTCCTCACTTCCTCCGGCGGCTCCGGCGATCTCTCTTCCCCTTCCTTCTTGTCCTTCCACCATTTCATCTCTCCCTCTACTCCATCGACCTCCTAACTCCCACCACTACCACCACCACCTCCTCCGCGGCGTTTTCTCTCCGGACGGCGGTCGACGTCCCGGTGGAGTAACAACGTCCTCGGCGGTACCGGCGGCAGCGTGGGGCGAGACGGGTTGGTGACTCGGAGCTTGGAGGAGTTCGAGTAACTGGTAGGGTGACGATTCCCAGTACATTTCGTTTAGAACCATGTTTTCCCACATTTGAAGCATGTATGTTTTCCCGCTTTAAAGCATGTTTTAGGGGCATTTTTTGGGTGAAAATGCTAAGTGCATGAATGAGAAATTAGGTGTTCTAATGGGTAGTTAGGTTCTCCTCCTTCCCCTCCATGTTTTGTGGCCTTTTTGGTACGTTTTGGGGGAGAAATCCCACCTGGTGGATTGGAGAAGGCGGAAGGGAGAACCTGTTTGTCGGGACTAAATGGCGTCGAGGGGCAGCGACGCCTTTTAGAAAGGCGGCGCCCACCCGCGACGCGATTTAGCCCCATAAACAGACTCTGTCTCTGGACTGTTGAGCGTCCAGGGACATCGACGCCTTTTCAAAAGGCGACTTGTGTGGATGACGCGTTTTAGTGAAAATTACCCCGTAGCACTGTCCCTATTTCTGTCGCTTTTTAGGCGATGAAGGACAGCGACGCGTTTTAATAGGCGGATACCTATGGCGACGCCTTTTAGGCTATGATCTGAGGCCGAGATTTCACATGAACCAGTTTAGGATGCTTGAATGGCGTCAGCCTTGGGCGACGCGATTCAAGATAGAACCACATTAATTCATACTATTAATATGTGTTTACACTGCTAGATAGTTCAGTTAATGCATGCTTTAAATATATTCGAAGACGATGGATTCCTTGTGACCGGATCGCACCGCGTTGTGTTTCGTGCGACCGTGGACTTCTTATTGGGCTGTGTTTTGTGCTACTGTGGACCTAGAGTGACAGTTGTAGCGCTTGACACCCTGTGTCGGTGTGGGTGGGACACAGCGCCGGTGGGAGCAGTGGCGGGGTGATGCCTAGTGAGAGAAGGTCACCTGGTGAACCCCGGGGTTAGCTAGTACTAGTGTAGGAGTGGTACCTGTGGAGTGTCACTCGTACTGAGGGAAGGAGTAACCACCTGAGCCAGTTGGGCCGGAGTAGCCAGCGTGCTATCCGAGGGGTTACTGTTTGGTGTCAGCGGGTCGGTGTTTCCCACTTTCGGCTGTGTGGTTGGCGTGCTTTATCAAGACATTGGTTGTAGGCTCCCTAGTAGAATGATTTCTGAGATATGCATGTTACATTTCGAATGCATGTGGTTTATATCGAGAATTAGGAGTAGTAAGTACTGCTTTACTTGCTTACTTTACCTTTATCTGTGTTACTGTTCTTGTGGGTGCGTGAGTGGGCGGTGGGGATCGAAGGATCCCTACTAAATCTTTTCGATGAGACTCACCCCTGCGGTTTTCAGGTGAGGGTTCCAAGTAGGCTTAGCGAGGAGAGTGCTGCTTAGTGTTGCGCGCTGGCAGCGGTTGTTCCGAGGTATGCCCCGACGTAATTGTTATTTTATTTCTGGCCTGTACGTTTAATTATTTCTTTTTCTGTTGGAGTATGTAATTATTTGTTGTGTCCAGTCGCATTGTAATAACTTTTTAATTCTTGCACTTCCTTTTTAGTTCAATGCGATGTGAATGTTTAGCTTAGTTAATTATTTATTTCCATGATTTATCTAGATCCTAGTTTGGTTCCAAAATAATGATTCAGTACCCATTTAGTAATCGGATCCCCGATTATAGGGTGGCGGGTCATTACAGTATGAGATTGGTGAGAGCCAGATAGCAGGACCAGAGTTGGTTCAGCAATGTGTTGAGGTTGCCAGAGTGGTGCAGCAGAGATTGATTGCAGCTCAGAGCAGACAGAAGAGTTAGGCAGACATCCGTAGGAGGCCGCTTGAGTTTGAGGTTGGGGACCATGTGTTTCTCCGAGTCTCACCCTCCAAGGGTGTGATGAGATTCGGGAAGCGAGGTAAGCTGAGTCCGCGATATGTTGGGCCTTTTCCCATTTTTGCTCGAATTGGGGAAACGGCGTATCAGCTAGCCTTGTCACCCAGTCTTGCAGGAGTGCACGATGTCTTCTATGTTTCTTTGCTGAGGAAATATGTTCAGGATCCATCTCAGGTTTTGGATTTTTCAGAATTGGAAGTCGCTGAGGACTTGTCCTTTCCAGAGTTTCCAGTACGTATTAAGGATCGTAGGGATCAGGTCCTTTGGAACAGGGTCGAACCACTGGTTAAGGTGATTTGGCAGTATCGCTCCGGGGGCGAGGCAACCTGGGAGCGCGAGGATGAGATGCGGGAGCAGTTTCCCTACCTTTTCTCGTAAGTTCTCTTGTGAGCTTGTATCTTTATGTTTCAACCTCGTTATATGTAGCAGGCAATTTCGGGGACGAAATTCTTTTAAGGGAGGGAAAATGTAAGGATTGAGGTTTTCGGATCTGGTTATCGGGTCAGTTTCGGGGTCGGATCCTGTAGTTTGGGCCCTGGTGGGGCTGAGACTTAGTTCTTGTTTCGCGTCGAGCCAGGCTCGATGCAGTTTAAACGGCGTCCAACAATGTAGACGTGTTTTAGGCTGTGTCACGTGAGCACCATGTGGGCTGGCCTTGGGTCGCGAGAGTACGGCCCCGGTCATATCGTCTGAATGGCGTCTTGTATGGACGACGCCATTTAAAGTACGACCTTGGGTTGTCAGTGTACGGCTCGGTCTTGTCATCTGAATGACGTCGGGCTTGCACGACATGTTTTACCCAGCTTCTGGTTGACCCCGCGAACCCTCCCTCCTTTCCCTCATTCTCTCCTTCCTCTTCTCTCTCTTCTCTTCCCTCCGGTGAGCCGGCGGCCCTTTTGCCCCCTCCTTGCTTTCCTCCCTCCATTCCATCTCTCCGTCCACTCCATCAATCTCCTAACTCCTACCACTACCACCACCATCTCCTCCGCGGCGTTTTTCTCTCCAGACGGCGGCCGACGTCCCGATGGAGTAACGACGTCCACGGCGGTACCGGCGGCGGCATGTAGCGAGGCGGGTTGGCGGCTTGGAGCTAGGAGGAGTTCGAGTAACCGGTAGGGTGACGATCCCCGTTGTATTTTGTTTAAAAACCATGTTTTCCCGCTTTGGAGCATGTTTAGGGGTTTTCTTGGGGTGAAAAGACTAAATGCATGTAATGAGAAATTGGGTGTTTTAATGGGTATTTAGGTTCTTCTCCCCATTCTCCACGTTTTTCGTGTTTTTATACGATTTTGGGGAGGAAATCCCACCCTGTGGATCGGGAGATGGCGGAGGAAGAACCTGTCTGTGAGGGTTAAATGGCATCGAGGGACAGCGACGCCTTTTAGAAAGGCGGCTCCCACCCACGACGCAATTTAGCCCAAATGACAGACTCTGTCTCTTGACTGATGAGCGTCCAGAGACAGCGACGCCTTTCAAAAGGCGACTTGAGTGGGCGACGCGTTTTAAGTGAAAATCACCCCGTAGACTGTCTCTGCTTCTTTCGCTATCAGGCGACGAGGAACAGCGACGCCTTTCAAAAGGCGGCTACATGTGACGACGCGGTTTAGGCCATTTCCGAGGCCACATTTCACATGAACCAGTTTAGGAGACTTGAATGGCGTCGGCCTTAGGCGACGTGATTCAAGATAGAATTACATTAATTCATGCTATTAACATATCTTCATACTGTTAGATAGTTTGGTTAAATGCATGCTTGAACTCATACTCGAGGATGAGGATTTCTACGTGATCTGATTGCACTGTGTTGTGTTTTGTGCGGCCGTGGACTTAGAGTGACAGTTGTAGCGCTTAGCACCCTGTGTCGGTGTGGGAGGGACACAATGCTAGTGTGGGAGTGGTGGGGTGACGCCTAGAAAGAGAGTCACCTGGTGTACCCCGGGGTTAGCTAGTACCGGTGTAGGAGTGGTACCTATGGAGTGTCACTCGTGCTGGAGGAAGCAGAAACCACCTAGAGCCAGTTGGGCCGGAGTAGCTAGCGTGCTATCCGAGGGTTTACTGTTTGGTCTCAGCGGGTCGGTGTTTCCCGCGTTCGGCTGTGTGGTTGACGTGTTTTGCCGAGACGCTGGTTGTAGGCTCCCTGGTAGAATGGTTTCAGAGTTGTGCGTGTTACATTTCGAATGCATGTGTTTTATATCGAAATTTAAGAATTGTGTTACAACTTTACTTGCTTAATCTACCTATATTTGTGTTGCTGCACTTGTAGGTGCGTGAGTGGGCGGTGGGGATCGAAGGATCCCTATTGAGTCTTTTCGTTGAGACTCACCCCTGCGGTTTTCAGGTGAGGGTTCCAGGCAGGCTTAGCGAGGAGAGTACTGCCTTGGGTTGCGCGCTAGCAGCTGTTGATCCGGGGTATGCCCCGACGTAGTTGTTATTTTATTTTCTGGCCTGTATGCTTAATTATTCTTTTCAGTCGGAGTATGTAATTATTTGCTGTGTCGAGTCGCATTGTAATAACTTTTAATTCTTGCACTTCATTTTCAATTCAATGCGATGTGAATGTTTAGCTTAGTTAATTATTTATTTCCCAGACTTATCTAGATATTGGTTTGGCTCCAAATCAATGATTCGGTACCCATTTAGTAATCGGATCCCCGATTATAGGGTGGCGGGTCGTTACAACGGCGGTACTAGCGGCGGCTTGTGGCGTGACGGTTCAGCGGCTTGGAGCTCGGAGGAGTTCAAGTAACCGGTAGGGTGACGATCCTCGCGGTGTTTTGTTTAAGAACATGATTTTCCCACTTTGAAAGCATGCAATATATGTGGATGCTTCTGGGGTAGAAAGCATGTTCTAAGGGGTTCTTTATAAAAATAATTAAGCTTCTTTCCTACTTTCTCCATTTTTGACGTTTTGTACGATTTAGGGTAGAAATCCTACTTTGTGAGTCGGGGGAGGCCGGAGGGGGGAACATGTTTGCGAGTGCTAAATGGCGTCTGGCGACAGCGACGCCATTTTAAATGGCGGCTGCCACCCGAGACGCGATTTAGCCCAGCTTGTTCCGAGGCCAGATCAATGGGATTCTGTCTCTATCTTGAATAGCGTTTGGCGACAGCGACGCCATTTGAATGACGTCAACCATGGGCGACGCTATTTAGGCCCATCTCTCGAGGCCAGTTTCCACGTGAACCAGTTTTGGGGTCTTGAATGACGTCGGCCACGGGCGACACGATTCAAGACAGAATCCCATTAATTCACGCAATTAACATGTGTGTACATTGTTAGAAAATTTAGTTAAATGCATGCTTGAAAACGTACTTCGAGGACGAGGATTTCTACGTGATCGGATCGCACTGTGTTGTGTTTTGTGCGATCGTAGACCTAGAGTGACAGTTGTTAGCGCTTAAGCACCCTGTGTCGGTGTGGGAGTGACACGGCGCCGGTATGGGAGTGGTAGGGTGACGCCTAGAGAGAGGGTCACCTGGTGTACCCCGGGGTATAGCTAGTACTGGTGTAGGAGTGGTACATTCGGAGTGTCACTCGTGCTGGGAGAAGTAGAACCACCTAGAGCTAAACAGGCCGGAGTAGCCAACACGCTATCCGAGGGGTTGCTGTTTGGTCCCAGCAGGTCAGTGTTTTCCGTGTTCGGCTGCGTAGTTTGTGTGTTTTGCCGAGATGCTGGTTGTGGACTTCGTGGTGGAGTGGTTTCAGACTTATACATGTATTTTGTATCGAAATTTGGGAATCTTTGAGAGTTGTGTTTACTGCTTTATTTATTCAAATTGTCTATATTTGTGTTGTTGCACTTGTGGGTGCGTGACTGGGTGGTGGGGATCGAAGGATCCCTACTGAGTCCATTTTGATGAGACACACCCCTGCGGTTTTCAGATGAGGGTTCTAGACAGGCGTAGCGTAGAGAGTTTCGTCTCGGGTTGCGTGCTAACAACCACTGTTCCGGGGTATGCCCCGATGTAGTTGTTATTTTCCTTTCAGGCCTATACACTTTATTATTTCTTTTCAGTTGGAATATGTAATTATTTGATGAGTCAAGTCGAATTGTAATAATTTTTAATTCTTACACTTCCTTTACAATTCAATGTGATGTGGGATGTTTAGCTTAGTTTATCATTTATTTTTCATACTTACCAAGATCCTGGTTTGGCTGCAATTTTTAATGATTCGATACCCATTTAGTAATTGGATCCCCGATTATAGGGTGGCGGGTCGTTACCGTTGGTATTAGAGCAATCGGTCTGGTAAATAGATGAATAACTAGGTTAAATATCGTAATTTCAGCAAATAAATGCATTATCGCATATAGGCACGACGGTAGTGTAGGTTTTTGGTTCTAACTAGAAATTTTCGTTTCTTGTGACTATAGGCGATTAAATGGCTCGTAGGAAGAGAGTGCAAGTTATTAGGGAGAAGGGAGATGTTCCTAGTGGATCTGAGGCTGGTAGGCCGAATATGGAGCGTTTTATGGAGGCTCTGATGGATACGATGACTAGATATCAAACTCGAGACCCTAGTGAGAGGTCTAGTACTCGGGGAAGGCCTTCAGCTGCTCTGGAAAGATTCCTGAAGCTGAAGCTGCCTCATTTTACCAGTCGTCCCAACCCTGATGAGGCCGTTCATTGGCTGATGGAGTTAGAGAAGACTTTCGATACCATGGATAGTGCGGCAGTTGAGAGGATTTCGTTGGCTACCTTCATGTTGAAGGATGATACCTATGACTGGTGGACTACTTTGAAGAGCTTGTCTTATGCAGATAGGAATCTCTGGGAGATTCCATGGGAGACATTTGTGAAGTATTCAATGTGCAGTATTTTCCTAGGCATGTCTAGAAGGCCAAGGAGAGGGAATTTATGGAATTGACCCAAGGGAGCATGACAGTGCTCGAGTACCAGATGAAATTTGTTTTGCTTGGAAGGTTTGTGCCCTTCATTTTAGGAGACGAAGAGCATCAGACTGAGAGGTTCGTGGACGGACTGAGGTTGAACTTGAGGAGTTTTGTGGCGTCCCATTATTGTATGGACTTGGCATCGGTGGTTAAGTGTGCTGCAGCAGTAGAGGCACAACGCGATCAGTCGGCTCGAGAAAGGGGACTGGCTACTAAGGGGCCAGCTTACGGCAAAGGGAAGACAACAACAACAACTCCTTCGTCTGGATCAGGATAGTCTTCACTCGGCTCCGGATTCAGGAGGTTCTTTCGAGGCGGTGGCGGCAACAGTGGTAGTAGCAGACCCCGACAGACCCAGCAGAGTCAGTCAGTGTCAAACGCTCTGCAGGAGGCAGCTCAGAGACTTCCATTGCCGTCATTGTGGTGGTACTCACGGTGGGACTCAGTGTCCCGCATTTTCTAGGAGGTGTTATAGTTGTGGCCAACAAGGCCATTTGGTGAGGTATTGCCCGCAGGGGCATGGTCAGGAGCAGGGACTAGGTGATCAGAAGAAGTTGAGGACCCAGGGGAGAGTTCTCGCTATCACCAGGAAGGAGGCTCGTGCGTCCAACTTGGTGGAAGATACACTTTATATCCTTGGGAACTCAGCGGATGTGTTGATTGATTCGGGTGCTTCGCATTCCTTTATTTCTGAGCAGTTCATAAATATTCTTTCTATACCTGTTGAAGAGCTATCTGATGGGCTGACGGTTGAGATTCCTTTTGGGGATTTCATGTTGAGGTATAACTATATGAGTGCGGTTCCCTTGACCATTGAGGGTCATCAGTTACCTGCCCAGTTAGTTGTGCTTGCCATTCGTGACTTTGATGTCATTTTAGGCATGGACTGGTTGGAGGCTTATTATGCCTAGGTGGACTGCCATAGGAAGAGGGTGTGCTTCTCCATCCCAGACATCCTGGCCTTCTACTTCCAAGGTATTATGCTCTCTTCTTGTGGTATTCTTATTTCTACTGTTAAGGTCCAGAGGTTACTTGTTGGTGGCTGTAAGGCTTTCCTTGCCTTAGTAGTTGTAGCTGGTGTTAGTAGTGGTTCCAGACCTTGGGAGGTGCCTGTAGTGTGTGACTTTGTTGATGTGTTTCCTGAGGAGTTGCCTAGCCTTCCTCCTCAGTGGGAGGTTGAGTTCACTATTGAGCTTGTACCGGGTACGGCGCCCTTGTCTAAAGCCCCATATCGGATGGCTCCGGCCGAACTCGCTGAGTTGAAGGCACAGTTGCAGGAATCGCTGGATAAGGGTTTTATTCATCCCAGTACTTCTCCGTGGGGTGCTCCAGTTCTGTTTGTTAGGAAGAAAGGTTCTCTAAGGCTGTGCATTGATTATAGACAGCTGAACTAGGAAATAGTAAAGAACAAGTACCCACTTCCGAGAATCGATGATCTGATGGATTAGTTGCAGTCTATTAAGGTGTTTTCGAAGGTAGACTTAAGGTCAGGGTATTACCAGATGAGGATCCGTGAGGCTGATGTGAGTAAGACGGCTTTTAGGACTCGGTACGAACATTATGAGTTTTTGGTTATACCTTTCGGCTTGACCAATGCTCCGGCGGCTTTTATGGATTTGATGAACTGGGTCTTTAGGGCCTACCTGGATCAGTTTGTGGTGGTGTTTGTAGATGATATTTTGGTGTATTCTTCTTCTGAGGAAGAGCATGCCACGCATCTTTAGGTGGTGTTGCAGGTTTTGAGAGAGCACAAACTCTATCCCAAGTTTAGCAAGTGTGAATTATGGCTAGATAAGGTGCACTTCCTGGGCATGTCATTTTTGGTGACGGCATTACTGTAGATCCAGGCAAAATTGAGGCAGTGATGGATTGGGGCAGACCGACGACGGTAACTAAGATCAAGAGCTTCCTGGGGTTAGCAGGGTATTACAGACAGTTTGTCCAAGATTTTTCTTCCATAGCGGCCCCCTTGTCAAGATTGACTTGTAACGGTGTTCGTTTTGTATGGAGCAAAGAGTGCGAGCAGAGTTTTGCTGAGTTGAAGGCTCGTCTCACTTCGGCTCCAGTTCTTGTGCTTCCGTCTGGTTCTGGTGGATTCGTGCTTTACTCAGATGCATCTCGTCGAGGTTTGGGTGCAGTTTTGATGCAGCATGGTAAGGTTGTGGCCTATGCTTCTAGGCAGCTGAAGAAGAATGAGGAGAACTACCCCACTTATGACTTAGAGTTGGCGGTTGTAGTATTTGCATTAAGTATCTGGCGGCACTACTTATATAGGGAGAAGTTTCCGATTTTTACTGATCACAAGAGCCTAAAGTATGTTTTCACTCAGAGGGATCTGAACTGGAGGAGCGCAGGTGGATGGAGTTTATAAAAGATTATGATCTCGACCTTTCTTATCATCCGGCAAGGCGAACGTAGTGGTTGACGCCTTAAGTCGGAAGACGGTCGTATCACATCTTATGATTCAGGAATGGAGATTATATGAACAGATTGTGGAATCTTCCTTTTGGATTCCTTGAGAGGTTGATAGAGCCGTGTTAGCCAGCTTGACTGTGAGGCGAGCAGTGTACCACACAGTGATTGAGGCTCAGAGAGCAGATGTAGAGTTATCACAGATTCTCCAAATATCAGAGGTAGAGTTATGAGATGATGGCACGGTCAGATTTAGAGGCAGACTCTATGTTCCAGCTGAGGAAGAGGTGCGCAGGAGTGTCCTAGATGGGACGCACGTTCTAGATATGTAGTGCATCCCGGAACGACTAAGATATATCATTGTTTGAGGAGCCACTTTTGGTGGCCTGGTATGAAGAAGGACGTGGCTGAGTATGTGGCTAGGTGCCTGACTTGTCAACAGGTTAAGGCAGAGCACCAGAGACCAGGAGGGTTATTACAACCGTTACAGATCTCGGAGTGGAAATGGGAACATGTGACTATGGACTTTGTGATGGGATTGCTTGTGTCACCCGACAGAAGAGACGCGATCTGGGTCATTGTTGATCGATTGACCAAGTCAGCGCACTTTCTAGCTATTAGGAAGGACTGGTCAGTCGGTAAGTTGGCTAAGTTGTTTGTGGACAAAATCATCTCTCTGCATGGGGTGCCCTTGTGCATCGTGTCAGATCGGGATCCGAGATTTACTTATAGATTTTGGAGGAGTTTTCAGAAGGCTTTGGGTACGCAGTTAGCTTGCAGCTCGGCTTACCATCCTGAGATTGATGGGCAGTCAGAGAGAACTATTCAGACATTGGAGGATATGCTTAGGGCTTGCTGCCTAGATTGGGGAGGTTCTTGGGAACATCACTTGTCTACAGTGGAGTTTGCTTACAACAACAATTATCATTCTAGTATCGTCATGGCGCCATATGAGGCATTGTACAGGTGGCCTTGTCGATCTCCTGTAAATTGGTCTGAGATTGGCGAGAGGTAGATAGTAGGGCTACAGTTGGTACAGTAGTGTGCTGAGGTTGCCAGAGTGGTGTAGTAGAGGTTGACTACAGCTCAGAGTAGGCAGAAGAGTTATGCAAATATCCGTAGGAGACCGCTTGAGTTAGAGGTTGGGGACCACGTGTTTCTCCGAGTCTCACCCTCCAAGGGTGTAATGAGATTGGGGAAGCGAGGTAAGCTGAGTCTGCAATATATTGGGTCTTTTCCCATTCTTGCTCGAATTGGGGAAATGGTGTATCAGCTAGCCTTGCCACCTAGTCTCACAGGAGTTCACGACGTGTTCCATGTTTCTTTATTGAGGAAGTATGTTCAGGATCCGTCTCATGTCTTGGACTTCTCGGAGTTGGAAGTCGCTGAGGAGTTTCCTTTCCAGAATTTCCAATACGTATTGAGGATCGTAAGGAGTAGGTCCTTCAGAACAAGGTTGTTCCTCTGGTTAAGGTGATTTGGTAGCATCGCTCTAGAGGCGAGGCAACTTGGGAGCGAGAGGATGAGATGCGGGAACAGTTTCCCTATCTTTTCTTGTAAGTTCTCTTGCGAGCTTGTACCATCATTTTTGATCTCGTTATTCTTATAGCAGCAATTTCGGGGACGAAATTCTTTTAAGGGGTGGAGAATGTAAGGACTAAGGTTTCGAATCTGGTTATCGGGTCGGTTTCGGTGTCGGACCCCTTGGTTTGGGCCCTTGTAGGGCTGGGGCAAGGGCTCGATGCGGTTCAAACGGCGTCGGGTTAGGGGGACGCTTTTTAGAATGTGCCACATAAGCCAGTTTTGGGCCTCGAGAGTACAGCCCCAGCCTTATCGTCTAAATGACGTCTTGCATGGTCGACCCCATTAAGAGATCTGTCAGTGTACGACCCTGTCGTGTCGTCTGATTGACGTCAGTCTTGGACGACGCGATTTGGCAGACTTTTGGTTGACGCTCCGAACCCCTCCCTCCTTTCCCTCATTCTCTCCACTCCTCTCTCTCTCCTCCTGTAACGACCCGCCATCCTATGACCGGAGACCCGGTCACTAAATGGATGTCGGCCCATTAACTACGGGTTCACACCCGGATCTCACACAACACGTCTGGAGGAGTAAGTGCTAAACAAGATTAAATATAACAAACGCACGGACCACAAGGTAAGCAAGTGCGCAGGAAGGAGAATAACAATGTCCGTATACAGTCCAACAATAATTACATGTCCAACAATTAAATAAGTACAGGCAGAAGGAAGTACAACAACATCGGGGCATACCCCGGAACTAAGACAGCTGCTGGTCCGCACACCAAGAAGACACCACGCTTCCGCTCGCCTCGAGGTCCACACCTGAAACCGCAGGGAGTGAGCCACACCAGGAATGGGCTCAGTAGGGATCATCCGATCCCTTGCCTCCCACTCACACACCCACAAGTGTAACAACAGGAATATATGGCAATTTAAGTAAAGCAGTAAACACAGCACCCATCTCTGTCATGAAACGCACGGTAAGCAGTGTACAAAGAACCATTCTAAGTAACCCGAAGAACCCAACACAGAGTCACGACTCACAGTCAAAGTCCACGAAGCGACTAAACCACACTGTCGACCGAAGTCGAACGTCGCCTCCCAACACTACCACCACTACTCACGCCTGTCCACCCCTACAGTGTTCCGGGGCACTGTAGGGTGAGGCAGTGAGTCAAACTAGGACTAGCTGGACTCAGTGTACCGCCACTGCCAGCTACGTGTGCACACAAGCAGTCTAGACTACTGTCCTACCACCGGATTGCCTCCACGCTAGGCCTCAGCGCTTCAGGAGGGCCCTGGGGACCGGCGAACCCCCGTCAAGCCGAAGCTACAGGAACTACCCACAAACCCAACTCTCCCGGGCTGCGTCAGGCCAAGGGCTATAGGTACCACTCGTAACCTTGATCAAAGGTCACATCAGGCCCAATGGCTAATGGGTAAACCAACTCCCACCAGAAACACCACCAGCTCCACAGCAAGAAACACGCCAGAAGCTGTCATGACAACCAAGGGGAAACCCCGACCCGCTGAGACCGAACAGCAACCCCTCGGATAGCACACTGGCTACTCCGGCCCGACGGGCTCAAGGTGGTTCTGCTTGTCTCAGCCAAGGGTAAAACACAACAAGCACCACTCCACAGACACCATGGCCCTTCTCCCATCGGCCCATGGTGACAGACGTAAACCACAGTTAACCCGATCCACATTCGCATAACACAATCACACATATGACATGATTCCATTCGCACAGTAAACCTCAGTTTCAGTATATAGCTAAAGCACACACACACACACACACACAGGTGATGCAATTCCACTCACGCAGAAGTCCTCCGCCTCAGTATACAACCCAAAGCATGCATTTAAACCATCCCACCGTGAAACCCACATGAAATAATAGGATTGAAGCATTTCTGTTTTGAATCGCGTCGACCGAGGTCGACGCCATTCAAGACCCTTAGACAGGTTTATTAAAAGCCAGATTATCTTTAAAACGCGTCCACCGTTGAAGTCGCCTTTTAAAACGTGTCTGGGTGTCCCGACGCCATTCAACCCAGAAATCCAGATTACAGAACCCTTAAACGGGGGCATTTCCTGCCTAAATGGCGTCATGATGGCCCGACGTCCTTCAGAAAGGCGTCGTCCATCCATGACGTCATTTAGCGCAGAACCACTAAGTCAGGAAACCTCGAACAGGGAGGTTTCTGCGCTAAAACGCGTCGTGCTGACCGGACTTCTTTCGGAAAGGCGTCGACCCAGCCCGACGCCATTTAGCGCCAGAAACCAGGTTTCCTGGTTCGACCCGAGGGCTTCACCCTTGAACCCCGGGCATCCCGAAAATCCCAAAATCAAAGGGGGAAGGAGAGAAGCTCGACCACACAAACATGCTTACGAAAACACGATCACAGACACCGTCATTCCCACATGGAATCCTCCCTAAGCATGCTCAATCTATCCCCCAAACACCACATTGCGCCGAGAATCACACGAACATCACATGCAAGGTTTCGTCCCCCAACCGGTTCTTGAACTCCTCCAAGCTCCTCGCCGCCGACCCGTCTCGCCCCACGCCGCCGCCGGTATCCTCGAGGACGCCGCCACTCCGCCGGGACGTCGGCCGCCGTCCGGAGAAGGGAACGCCGCGAGGAAGGTGGTGGAGGTAGAGGTGAGAGGTAGGGAAGCTATGGAGTAGTTGGAAGAGGAAGAAGAGGGAGGGAAGGGAGGAAGGAGGGCGGAGGGAGCGGAGAGGGCGAAGAGAGAGAGTGGAGAGGCGAAAGTGAGGGAAAGAAGGGGAGGCTCGCGGGGTCAACCAGAATCCCGCTAAAACGCGTCGATCGAGGCAGACGCCTATCAGTCTGACAGGACGGCCGTACTGACAGCGGTCTGAAACGCGTCGCCCACCGTGGACGCCATTCAGACGACAGGACAGGCCGTACTGACAACGCTTTGGCGCCGCACCCTGACATCGCAGAGGTAACAGTCTGAATCGCGTCGACCAAGCACGACGCCGTTCAGATGATGTGACCGGGGCCGTACTCTCGCGGCCCGAAACCCGCCCACGTGGCGCAACAACCAGCAGACCTAAATGGCGTCCACATACCCTGACGCCTTTTGAAAGGCGTCGAGCACTGTTGACGCCGTTCAGCCAGAAATCTCAAGACCCCTCCAGGGTCCAAACCAGGGGATCCGGCCCGAACCCAACCCGAATACAGAACCCGAAATCTCAGTCATTACACCTCCCCCTTCTCTCCGAATGCTCCGCCCCCTTCCCCTTCTCCTTCCCTTCCTCTCCCCATTCCTCCTCTCCCTCCACTCCATCAACCCCCTAACTTCCACCACTACCACCATCATCTCCTTCGCGGCGCACTTATCTCCGGACGGCGGCCGACATCCCGGTGGAGTGACAGCGTCCACGGCAGTAACGGCGGCGGCTTGTGGCGTGACGGTTCGGTGGCTTGGAGCTAGGAGCAGTTCAAGTAACCGGTAGGGTGACGATCCTCACGGTGTTTTGTTTAAGACCATGGTTTTCTCGTTTTGAAACATGCAATATGTGTGGATGCTTCTGGGGTAGAAAGAATGTTCTAAGGGATTCTTTATAAAAATAATTAGGCTTCTCCCATACTTTCTCCATTTTTGACGTTTTGTGCGATTTGGGGGAGAAATCCCACTTTGTGACTCGGGGGAGGCCGGAGGGGGGAATCTGTTTGCGAGTGCTAAATGGCGTTTAGCGACAGCGACGCCATTTTAAATGGCGGCTGCCACCCGAGACGCGATTTAGCCCAGCTTGTTCTGAGCCCAAATCAGTAGGATTTTGTCTCTGTCTTGAATAGCGTCTGGTGACAATGACGCCATTTGAATGGCGTCAACCATGGGCGATGCTATTTAGGCCCATCTCCAGAGGCTAGTTTCCGCGTGAACTAGTTTAGGGGTCTTGAATGACGTCGGCCACGGGCGACGCGATTCAAGACAAAACTCTATTAATTCATGCAATTAACATGTGTGTACATTGTTAGATAATTTATTTAAATGCATGCATGAAAACGTACTTCAAGGAAGAGGATTACTACGTGATCGGATCGCACTGTGTTGTGTTTTGTGCGATCGTGGATTTAGAGTGACAGTTGTTAGCACTTAGGCATCCTGTGTCGGGGTGGGAGTGACACGACGCCAGTATAGGAGAGGTGGGGTGACGCCTAGAGAGAGGGTGTAAGGATCGTGACTTTTGGATCTGGTTTTCGGGGTCGGACCCTGTAGTTCTGACCTTAGTGAGGGCTGAGGTTCTGTGATGATGCGCGTCAGGACATCGAGACGCGTTTTGAACGGCGTCCACCGTTGCAGACGCGTTTCAGGTCCTGCCACGTGGGCTGGCTTCGGGCCGCGAGAGTACGGCCCTGTCGTGTCACCTGAACGGCGTCCACGTATGTCGACGCCTTTCAGACTGCGAATCTGGGATTGTCAGAGTACGGCCCTGACAAGTCGTCTGAACGGCGTCTACCTCGAACGACGTGTTTCAGAATCTTGCCAGATCAGCCGTCACGTCACCTGATAGGCGTCCGTTGATGTCGACGCGTTTTAGCCAGTCTCTGGTTAACTCCCGCGAGCCCTCCTTCTTTCCCTCATTTTTCCTTTTCTCTTTCTCACCTTCCCTTCCGGCGAACTCGGCGGTGATTCCTCCTCCTCCCTCTTTTCCTCCCACCATTTCATCTCTCCCTCCACTCCATCCTCTACCTAGCTCCTACCACTACCACCTCCACTTCCACTGCGGCGTTTTACTCTCCGGACGGCGGCCGACGTCACGGTGGAGTAAGGACGACCACGGCGGTACCGACAGCGGCGTGGGGCGAGACGGGTGGACGGCTTGAAGTTCGGAGGCGTTCAAGTACCCGGTAGGGTGACGGTTCCCATAGTATTGTGTTCAAACTATGCTTTCCCCGTTTGAGCTTGTTGTGGATCTTGGGTTTTGGGGGGTAGAACAAGCATGTTTAGGGGTTCTTCTTGATGATATGGGGGATTTCTATGAATATGATTTCCTGTGGATTGAATTGCCCTTCTTTCCCCTCCGTTTTTGGGTGATTTTGGGGTTGTTTGGGTTGAAAGGGAGCCCTCGGGCTCATGCAGACTATGGTTCATGGGGTTAAAAGACGTCGTGCATGGGCGACGCCTTTTTGAAGGGCGTCGGACCATCGCGACGCCTTTTAGGCAGGAATCACCTTGCTGAGAGTCTGCCAGTTCGGGGATTCTGGGACTAAAAGACGTCATGGGTGGGCGACGCGATTTGAATGGCGTCGGGTAGCCATGACGCCTTTTAAGGCAGAAATCCCCTGGGTAATGTTTTCTGGAAATTCCTGGATTTCTGTGCTAAATGGCGTCTGAGGATGTCGACGCCTTTCAAAAGGCGACCACTGGTGTCGACGCCTTTTAGGGCCTGATTCTGAAGACAGTAATTTTACGTAAACCAGTACATGGAGCTTGAATGGCGTCGGCCTTGGGCGACGCGATTCAATACAGAACATCACTAAATCATGACAGTAAAACGTGTTCATACTGCTAGATAGTGGGTTAATGCATGCTTGAGTGAGCTCGTTAATGATGGATCCTTCATGACCGGATGACACTGCGTTGTGTGTCGTGCGATCGCGGGCTTTTCACGTGACCGGATCGTACTGTGCCGGGTTTTGGTGTTCTGTGTTACTGTGGACCTGGAGTGACATTGTAGCGCTTTATCACCCTGTGCTGGTGGGGGCGTGAGCACAGCGCCGGTGGGGGCGTGGGCGGGGTGACGCCTAGTGAGAGAGGGTCACCTGGTGAGCCCCGGGGTCAGCTAGTACCAGTGTCGGAGTGGTACATTCGGAGAGTCACTCATGCTGAGGGAAGGAGTAACCACCTGAGCCGGTTGGGCCGGAGTAGCTAGTGTGCTATCCGAGGGGTTACTGCTTGGTCTCAGCGGGTCGAGGTTTTCCCACCGTTGTTGTGTGATTAGCGAGTTCTATCGAGACGACAGTTGTGGGTTCCTTAGTCGGCTGGTTTAAAATATGCATGTTTATTATATTTCGACTGCATGTGATTTCATGTTAAGAATTAGGAATTGTACCTCCTGTGCTTATCACTTTACCGTTAGCTGTACCTTGCACTTGTGGGTGTGTGCGTGGACTGTGGGGATCGAAGGATCCCTACTGAGTCTTGTCTTTGAGACTCACCCCCTACGGTTTTCAGGTGAGGACTCTCAGCAGACCTAGCGAGGAGAGTGCGGCCGTGTGTTGAGCACCGTCAGCAGTTATTCCGGGGTATGCCCCGACGTAGTTGTTATTTTATTTCTGGCCTGTACGTTTAATTATTTCCTTTCTGTTGGAGTATGTAATTATTTGCTGTATCGAGTCGCATTGTAATAATTTTTAATTCCTGCACTTCTATTTCAGTTCAATGCGATGTGAATGTTTAGCTTAGTTTATTATTTATCTCCCAGACTTGATTAGATCCTGGTTTGGTTCCAAATTAATGATTCGGTACCCATTTAGTAATCGGATCCCCGATTATAGGGTGGCGGGTCGTTACAGTTGGTATCAGTGCATACGGTCTGGCAAATAAATAAATAACTAGGTTAAATATCGTAAATTCGGCAAATAAATACATTATCCCATACAGGCACGGCGGTAGCATAGGCTTTAGGACTCTAATTAGAAGTTTTTGATTTTGTAATTGTAGGCGAGTAAATGGCTCCCAGAAGAAGGATGCCAGTTATTCGAGAGCAGGGAGACGCCCCTAGTGGATCCGAGGCCGGGAGGCCGAGTGTAGAGCAGTTTATGGAGGCCATGATGGACACTATGGCTCGATACCAGACGCGAGACCCTAGTGAGAGTTCCAGTGCGCGGGGAGGGTCCACAGCTACACTTGAGAGGTTTCTGAAGCTGAGGCCACCTCACTTCACCGGTCGTCCCGACCCTGATGAGGCCATTCATTGGCTTAGAGAGATAGAGAAGACTTTTGATACCATGGACTGTGCGGCAGTAGAGCGGACCCCGTTGGCTACCTTTATGCTGAAGGATAGCGCCTATGACTGGTGGAGCACATTGAAGAGTTTGTCTTATGAGGACAGGAGTCTTAGGGAAATTCCATGGGAGACATTTGTTAAGGAGTTCAATGCACAATATTTCCCTAGACACGTCCAGAGGGCCAAGGAGAGGGAGTTTATGGATCTGACGCAGGGGAGTATGACGGTACTCGAGTACCAGGCAAAGTTCGTTTCACTGGGTCGGTTTGTGCCTTTCATATCTGGGGACGAGGAGCGTCGTACTGAGAGGTTCGTGGACGGACTGAGGCTAAGTCTGAGGAACTTCGTGGCGTCTCACTGTTGCACGGATCTGGCTTCTGCGGTTAGATGTGCGGCAGCAGTGGAGGCTCAACAGAGCCAGTCGGCCCGGGAGAGAGGACTGGCTGCTCAGAGCCCAGTTCGTGGCAGGGGTAAGGCAGAGGCAGCAGCCCCTTCATCCGGATCGGGATCGTCGTCACTCGGCTCCCGATTCAGGAGATTCTTCAGGGGTGGTGGCAGCAGTAGTGGCAGCAGCGGCAGCAACATGCCCGGGCAGGGTCAGCAGAGTCAGACAGTATCCGGTGCACCGCAGGGGCCAGCTCAGAGGCTTCCGGCAGTCTGTCAGCACTGTGGGGGTGCCCATAGTGGGACTCAGTGTCCCACTCTCCCCAGGAGATGTTTCACTTGCGGCCAGCAGGGCCATTTGGCGAGGCAGTGCCCACTGGGGCATGGTCAGGGACAGGGTTATGGTGATCAGAAGAAGCCGAGGACCCAGGGAAGAGTCCTAGCCATCACCAGGAGGGAGGCTCGTGCGTCCAACTTGGTGGAAGGTACACTTTCTGTCCTTGGGAACTCTGCACACGTATTGATTGATTCGGGTGCTTCACATTCCTTCATTTCTGAGCAGTTTTTAGATATTCTTTCTGCACCCGTTGATGAGTTATCTGACGGTTTGATGGTGGAGGTTCCTTCTGGAGACTTCATGATATCTTATAATTGCTTGAGGAATGTTCCCATGACCATTGAGGGTCATGTGCTACCTGCCCAGTTGGTTGTGCTTGCTATTCGTGACTTTGATATCATCTTGGGCATGGATTGGTTAGAAGCCTTTTATGCGGAGGTGGACTGCCACAGGAAGAGGGTGCGATTCTCCATTCCGGACATCCCGACCTTCTTCTTCCAAGTATTAGGCTTTCTTCCCGAGGTATTCTCATTTCTGCCTTTAAGGCACGGAGGTTGCTTGCTGGTGGCTGTGAGGCTTTCCTTGCCTCTGTTGTTGTTTCTGATGTCCGGGATAGTCTCAGCCCTGGGGAGGTACCTGTAGTAGGTGAGTTCATAGATGTGTTTCCTGAGGAGCTGCCTGGCCTTCCTCCTCAGCGAGAGGTCGAGTTTACCATCGTGCTTGCACCAGGTACGGCGCCCTTGTCTAAGGCCCCGTATCGAATGGCGCCGGCCGAACTCGCTGAGTTGAAGGCGCAGTTGCAGGAGTTGCTGGATAAGGGTTTCATTCGTCCCAGTACATCTCCATGGGGTGCTCCAGTTCTGTTTGTTAGAAAGAAGGATGGTTCTCTGAGATTGTGCATTGATTATAGGCAGCTGAACCAGGTAACGATAAAGAATAAGTACCCACTTCCAAGGATCGATGATTTGATGGATCAGCTGCAGTCCGCGAAGGTATTTTCCAAGATCGACTTGAGATCTGGATATTATCAGATGAGGATCCGGGATGTTGATGTTAGTAAGACGGCTTTCAGAACTCGGTATGGACATTATGAGTTTTTGGTTATTCCCTTTGGCTTGACCAATGCTCCGGCAGCCTTTATGGAGCTGATGAACCGAGTCTTCAGGACCTACCTGGACCAGTTTGTGGTTGTGTTTATTGATGATATTCTGATCTATTCTTCTTCTGAGGAAGAGCATGCCACCCATCTTCGGGCTGTATTGCAGGTCCTGAGAGAGCACCGACTTTACGCCAAGTTTAGCAAGTGTGAGTTTTGGCTAGACGAGGTGCACTTCCTTGGGCATGTTATTTCTGGTAATGGTATCGCAGTGGATCCAGCCAAGATCGAGGCGGTGATGGATTGGAGCAGGCCGACTTCAGTGACTGAGATCAGGAGCTTTCTGGGGCTTGCCGGTTATTACAGGCGGTTTGTTCAGGGGTTTTCTTCGATAGCAGCCCCTTTGTCGAGGTTGACTCGAAAGGGAGTTCGTTTTGTGTGGACCGAGGATTGTGAACAGAGTTTTATTGAGTTAAAGACCCGCCTCACGTCAGCCCCAGTGCTGGTGCTTCCATCTGGATCAGGTGGATTTGTGGTTTACTCTGATGCGTCCCGTCGAGGTTTGGGCGCAGTTCTAATGCAGCATGGCAGGGTAGTGGCTTATGCTTCTCGATAGCTGAAGAAGCGTGAAGAGAACTATCCTACCCATGATTTGGAGCTGGCAGCTGTGGTATTTGCACTCAAGATCTGGAGGCATTATTTATATGGGGAGAAATTTCAGGTTTTCACCGATCACAAGAGTCTGAAATATGTGTTCACTCAGATAGACCTGAATTTGAGGCAGCGAAGGTGGATGGAGTTCATTAAAGATTATGACTTTGACCTTTCTTATCATCCGGGCAAGGCGAATGTGGTGGCAGACGCTTTGAGTCGGAAGACGGTCATGTCATACCTTATGATCCGAGAGTGGAAATTGTTCGAGCAGGTGGTGGAATCTTCCTTTAGGGTCCCACGTGAAGATGACAGAGCCGTGCTAGTCAATTTGACCGTGAGACCAGCTGTGTATCATGCGGTAATTGAGGCTCAGAGGGCAGATGCGGAATTACCACAGATCCTCCAGAGGTCAGAGGTGGAGTTATGGGATGACGGTACTGTCAGGTTCAGTGGTAGACTTTATGTTCCGACCGAGGAGGACGTGCGCAGGTGTATACTTGATGAGGCGCACAGTTCGAGATATGCAGTGCATCCTGGGACAACAAAGATGTATCATTGTTTGAGGAGGCACTTCTGGTGGCCCGGTATGAAGAAAGATGTGGCTGATTATGTGGCCAGATGTATGACTTGTCAGCAGGTTAAAGCCGAGCACCAGAGACCTGGAGGGTTGTTGCAGCCCTTGCCGATTCCAGAGTGGAAATGGGAGCATGTGACGATGGACTTTGTGATGGGATTGCCTACATCCCCTAGCAGGAGAGACGCCATATGGGTCATTGTTGATCGGCTGACCAAGTCGGCACACTTCCTAGCTATTAGGAAGGACTGGTCAGTCGGCAAGTTGGCAAAGTTGTTTGTAGACCGGATCATCTCTCTGCACGGGGTACCTTTGTCCATTGTATCAGATCGAGATCCAAGGTTTACTTCCCGGTTCTGGAAGAGCTTTCAGCAGGCATTGGGCACTCAGTTGGCTTTCAGCTCAGCCTACCATCCCGAGACTGACGGACAATCGGAGAGGACCATTCAGACCTTAGAGGATATGCTCAGGGCATGTTGCCTAGACTGGGGAGGTTCTTGGGAGCAGCATTTGTCCACAGTGGAATTTGCCTATAACAACAGTTACCATTCCAGTATCGGCATGGCGCCTTACGAGGCTTTGTATGGGCGCCCGTGCCGATCTCCAGTATGTTGGTCCGAGATCGGTGAAAGGCAGATAGTGGGACCCGAGTTAGTGCAGCAGTGTATTGAGATTGCCAGGACAGTTCGGCAGAGGTTGACCGCAGCTCAGAGTAGGCAGAAAAGTTATGCTGATGTCCGACAGAGACCACTTGAGTTTGAAGTTGGGGACCACGTGTTTCTCCGAGTCTCACCCTCCAAGGGTGTGATGAGATTCGGGAAGCGAGGCAAGCTGAGTCCGCGATATATTGGGCCTTTTCCCATCCTTGCTCGGATTGGGGAAACCGCGTATCAGCTGGCCTTGCCGCCCAGTCTTGCAGGGGTGCACGATGTGTTCCATGTTTCCTTACTGAGAAAGTATGTTCAGGATCTGTCCCATGTCTTGGATTTTTCAGAGTTGGAGGTCGCTGAAGACCTGTCCTTTCCAGAGTATCCTGTTCGTATTGAGGATCGCAGAGAACAGGTCCTGCGGAACAAGATTGTACCGTTGGTCAAGGTGATTTGGCAATACCGCTCCGGAGGTGAGGCAACCTGGGAGCGAGAGGATGAGATGCGGGAGCAGTTCCCTTACCTCTTTTCGTAAGTTTCCTTGTGAACTTGTATCCCTGTTTTGACCTTGTTAATTCTAGCAGTCAATTTCGGGGGCGAAATTCTTTTAAGGGGGGGAGATTGTAAGGATCGTGACTTTCGGATCCGGTTTTCGGGGTCGGACCCTGTAGTTATGACCTTAGTGAGGGCTGAGGTTCTGTGATGATTCGCGTAAGGACATCGAGACGCGTTTTGAACGGCGTCCAACGTTGCAGACGCGTTTCAGGTCCTGCCACGTGGGCTGGCTTCGGGCCGCGAGAGTACGGCCCTGTCGTGTCGCCTGAACGACGTCCACGTATGTCGACGCCTTTCAGACTGCGAATCTGGGATTGTCAGAGTACGGCCCTGACAAGTCGTCTAAACGGCGTCTACCTCGAACGACGCATTTCAGAATCTTGCCAGATCAGCCGTCACGTCACCTGATAGGCGTCCGTTGATGTCGACGCGTTTTAGCCAGTCTCTGGTTAACTCTCGCGAGCCCTCCTTCTTTCCCTCATTTTTCCTTCTCTCTTTCTCACCTTACCTTCCGGCGAACTCGGCGGCGATTCCTCCTCCTCCCTCTTTTCCTCCCACCATTTCATCTCTCCCTCCACTCCATCCTCTACCTAGCTCCTACCACTACCACCTCTACTTCCACTTCGGTGTTTTACTCTCTGGACGGCGGCCGACGTCACGGTGGAGTAAGGACGACCACGGCGGTACCGACGGCGGAGTGGGGCGAGACGGGTGGAGGGCTTGAAGTTCGGAGGCGTTCAAGTACCCGGTAGGGTGACGGTTCCCATAGTATTGTGTTCAAACTATATTTTCCCCGTTTGAGCTTGTTATGGATCTTGGGTTTTGGGGGGTAGAACAAGCATGTTTAGGGGTTCTTCTTGATGATATGGGGGATTTCTATGAATATGATTTCTTGTGGATTGAATTGCCCTTCTTTCCCCTCCGTTTTTGGGTGATTTTAGGGTTGTTTGGGTTGAAAGGGAGCCCTCGGGCTCATGCAGACTCTGGTTCCTAGGGTTAAAAGACGTCGTGCATGGGCGACGCCTTTTTGAAGGGTGTCGGACCATCGCGACGCCTTTTAGGCAGGAATCGCCTTGCTGAGAGTCTGCCAGTTCGGAGATTCTGGGACTAAAAGACGTCATGGGTGGGCGACGCGATTTGAATGGCGTCGGATAGCCATGACGCCTTTTAAGGCAGAAATCCCCTGGGTAATGTTTTCTGGAAATTCCTGGATTTCTGTGTTAAATGGCGTCTGAGGATGTCGACGCCTTTCAAAAGGCGACCACTGGTGTCGACGCCTTTTAGGGCCTGATTCTGAAGACAGTAATTTTACGTAAACTAGTACATGGAGCTTGAATGGCGTCGGCCTTGGGCGACGCGATTCAAGACAGAACAGCACTAAATCATGACAGTAAAACGTGTTCATACTGCTATATAGTGGGTTAATGCATGCTTTAGTGCGCTCGTTAATGATGGATCATTCATGACCGGATGACACTGCGTTGTGTGTCGTGCGATCGCGGGCTTTTCACGTGACCGGATCGTATTGTGCCGGGTTTTGGTGTTTTGCGTTACTGTGGACCTGGAGTGACATTGTAGCACTTTATCACCCTGTGCTGGTGGGGGCGTGAGCATAGCGCCGGTGGGGGCGTGGGCGGGGTGACGCCTAGTGAGAGAGGGTCACCTGGTGAACCCCGGGGTCAGCTAGTACCGGTGTCGGAGTGGTACATTCGGAGAGTCACTCATGCTGAGGGAAGGAGTAACCACCTGAGCCGGTTGGGCCGGAGTAGCTAGTGTGCTATCCGAGGGGTTACTGCTTGGTCTCAGCGGGTCGAGGTTTTCCCACCGTTGTTGTGTGATTAGCGAGTTCTATCGAGACGACAGTTGTGGGTTCCTTAGTCGGCTGGTTTAAAATATGCATGTTTATTATATTTCGACAGCATGTGATTTCATGTTAAGAATTAGGAATTGTACCTCCTGTGCTTATCACTTTCCCGTTAGCTGTACCTTGCACTTGTGGGTGTGTGCGTGGGCTGTGGGGATCGAAGGATCCCTACTGAGTCTTGTCTTTGAGACTCACCCCCTGCGGTTTTCAGGTGAGGACTCTCAGCAGACCTAGCGAGGAGAGTGCGACCGTGTGTTGAGCACCGTCAGCAGTTATTCCGGGGTATGCCCCGACGTAGTTGTTATTTTATTTCTGGCCTGTACGTTTAATTATTTCCTTTCTGTTGGAGTATGTAATTATTTGCTGTATCGAGTCGCATTGTAATAATTTTTAATTCCTGCACTTCTATTTCAGTTCAATGCGATGTGAATGTTTAGCTTAGTTTATTATTTATCTCTCAGACTTGATTAGATCCTGGTTTGGTTCCAAATTAATGATTCGGTACCCATTTAGTAATCGGATCCCCGATTATAGGGTGGCGGGTCGTTACAGAGGGTCACCTGGTGTACTACGGGGTATAGCTAGTACCGATGCAGGAGTGGTACATTCGGAGTGTCACTCGTGTTGGGAGAAGTAGAACCACCTAGAGCTAGACAGGCCGGAGTAGCTAGCGCGCTATCCGAGGGGTTTCTATTTGGTCCCAGCGGGTCGGTGTTTTCTGCGTTCGGCTATGTAGTTTGTGTGTTTTTCCGAGACGCTGGTTGTGGACTTGGTAGTGGAGTGGTTTCAGAGTTATGCATGTGTTTTATATCGGAATTTGGGAATCTTTGAGAGTTGTGTTTACTGCTTTATTTATTCAAATTGTCTATATTTGTGTTGTAGCACTTGTGGGTGCGTGACTGAGTGGTGGGGATCGAAGGATCCCTACTGAGTCCATTTCGATGAGACTCACTCCTGCGGTTTTCAGGTGAGGGTTCCAGACAGGTGATCGTTTCGAATTGTGCGTCGTTAAACACAAGAAAACGTTCAATCTAAATTTATCCGGCTCATTCAAATCAAATTTTGGAAATTGATAGTGGTGAGTCCGAGTCGATCAACAGGGAGTTAAGATTCTAATTTTGAAAACTTTGGACTTTAGTTAATCTAAAAATAAGTGAGATTTTAAGTAAACTAATTACTTAATTAAACTAAAATTAAGTTAACTAATGTTACCTAAAATTATAATTATCTAAATTAAAAAAATCTTTTTCTCTCTTTTATTTTTCAGAAATTAAACACAAACACACATAAAAATAAGCACGACTAAAAATTATAACAACAAAAACAACCTATTGTTTGATTGTATAAATCATTAAACACCATGAATCAAATAACTTAATTAAATAACTAATAATTAATAAAACGATAACCAATCAAGAATTAACCCTAATTAAATAACCTAAGACTAATTAAACAATACCAACAACTATCCCTAATTAAATAACCAAGAACAACACAACAATGTGGGTTGCCGGCTGCTTTGCTTGCAGTGAATGGAGATTTAGGAGGGAGCTGCTGCTGCATGCTGGATGAACTTGCAGACGCGTGCATGCATGCATGGCATGTGCAGCACGTGGAGGATAGGAGGAAGGATGCTGCTGCACGTTGCTGCTGGAGTGCATGGAACGTGGCTGCTGGAGGTGGTGTTCAGGCTTCACCGCATGCATGCATGGAGGAGGCTGATATGTCAGGCGCAGCTGCTGGCAGGTGCGTTGCTGGTTGACGTGGAGGCTGCCGGCTGGTGCGTTGGAGGATGCTGGAGAGTTGCTACGTGGAGATGCAGGTATGCTTGACGAGCTTGCCGGCTACGTGTGGAGGTGCTTGGCTCAGCTGGGACAGCATGCACGTGGAGAAGATGGAAGACTTGCCAAGCTTGGACAGGTGCTGGCTTCGGCTTCACCGTGGAGAGCAGAAGGTGGACGTTGGCCGCGTGCAGGGCTGCTGTTGCTGAGAGAAACGTGGATGCTGCTTAAGGTGCTGGCTGTGGACAGCATGCGAGGGTGCTGTTGCTGGCAGCTGCTGCGTGGCTGGGACAGCACGTGGATGACAAGAGGAAGGCCGGCTTCAGGCGCAGCGTGCTGCGCTGAGAGAGGAAGAGCCGGAGAGAGGGAGAACCTGGTGCGTGTGTGCTGGGAGAGGCTGAGAGGGAGAAAGAGAGAGGCGTGGCAGAATAGCGAGCGTGTGGGAGAGAGCTGGAGGAAGAGAAAGAGAGTACTAGCAAACGGAGAGAGAGGCAGAGAGTGCTAGGAGCGAGGAAGGGTGCGGCTGAGAGAGGAAGAACCGGAGAGAGGGAATAAAACTGGAAAGAAAGAGGAGAGAAGCTGCGGAGGGAGTTGGGAAACGGAGAAGAAGAATAGAAGAGAGAGGGGGAGAAGTTGCTGGAACGAGAGGGGGAAAGAATAAGGGAGAGAAAAGGATGTGTGGGAAGAGAAAGAGAGAAACTGAGAGAGGGAGAGAACCGGAGCGGAGGAGGAAGAGAAAGAGGATGTGGGAGAAAAAAAACCAAGAGAGAGGAAATCTGAGAGAGAGAGCGTGGGAGAAAGAGAGTTCGGAAAGAGGTTGGGGGAGAGATTAATATAGAGAGGAAGAGAGGCGTGGGAAGGAAACTGGAGAAGAAGTAGGACTGGGGTTGGAAAATTGGAGAGAAAGAGGAAACTGGAAAAGAAAGAGGATTCAACTTTCTAAAACGAGAGAGAGAGAGAGGATTTTTAAAGTAAAGGAAGGGATGTGTTTAGGAAATTGGAGAGACGGAAGGAAATAGTGGGTTTTGGGAAACTCCAGCAAAGGAAGGAATCAAATTGCATTTTTACCCCTGTTTTAGTTGAAATCCGCACACTAGACCTCCCCCAAATTTCCGGAAACTCCTCCAGCTGCACTGCATCATCGGCATGTCCTGTTCACATCAAATAAATATAGTTTAGCGCATTATCATAAAAATATCATCATATTTATTCATTTCGTCTCGGTTTTGTCGAAAAACCGCAAATGCGCTATACTCCTTTGATCACAGGAAATGACGATGTTTTTAAGTCAGAATTTGATAAAATTGGTACCGTTGGACTTGTTACACAATTATCTATCATTTCATGCTATTTTGCAGATAAAAACATGAGTATGATGCATATGATTGCCTTTAAATTATTAATTTAACACTTTATCACACCCCCCAACTTACTCATTGCTAGTCCCTTAGCAATGCAAATAAGGAAATGTTAGGACAAACAATGAATTATCATGCTTTATTTGTAGTATCTTTCACAATCAATTTAAGTGGTAGCCGATTGGTTAAGCTAAAAGTTTTCATATCCCACAATATTTTGATTCACGACAGGTGATTGTGCATGAAATTTGACACACTTAGAACTCGTTTCCGACTTTTTTAGTATATTCTTGCCTTTACTACCCTTTAGATAAGACTACATGGGGAGGAGAAGAGAATAAAAGATTTCTCGATCAGTCAGTGAGGACCGTTTTTCAGTTCCCGTCCCAACTCAGCACTTTTCACGACTTGGTCATATTTTTGGTACGATGGACTTTTTAGCGTGGCGTTTTTTTTTCATTTTATTGTACTTTTGCTTTTGAGAGTGCGTACTTTTTGCCACTCTCTTTGAATTGCCTGAGGGGAGGTGCGTACTTTTTCCCAACTACCTTCCTTTAGCTCTTTTACCGCCTTCTATTGCCTTTAGTGATTACAGCTGTCCATTTTAAAAGACCGCCTCTTTTAGAGTGCTGAGTGGGACAGTCCCCTATTACGGATCCTACACATTCCTTTCGTTCAACCCAAAAGAAAAATTAGAATAAGTAGTCTTATCCTTGAGGTTAATTCCAGCAATTCTATACTTTTAAGATCTTTCATTTATTCTAAGTTGCCGTGTGTGTGTGAAAATCATCCTGCCGTGGACTTTTGTAAAGTGGGATATTTAAACTTTGAAGGTTCTTTAACCAATGTGACAACCAAAAAAACTGATTTGTTAAAGATTTACTTAATAAAACATGAGTTTCATGCAATTTTCCTAGGATGTGAAAAGAAGTTTTTGAAAAAATTTGACCATTTTTCAGTGAAAGATATCAGTTTTCTTCAAAAGATTTTCAATAAATGCATATCAAATTGATTGTCCCACCCCCCAACTTGATTGACATTGTCCTCAATGGCATAAAAGATATGAAAAACATGTCAGCTAGAAGAGAATTTGTGGAGGAGCGAAACAACCTGTAATGACGAGGATGCGACATACCCACGGCGGTTGCTGTTCAGAGACCTAAAAGGAAAAGAAATACAAAAACTGAAGTAAAATATTGGGTTGCCTCCCAACAAGCGCTAAGTTTATCGTCTTTAGCCAGACGGAAGTTCAGTTAATGTGGATCACTCAGTTCTATGGACTCAGGTGGTGCATTTTGAAGATTTTCAATGAATGGTTTCAACTGTTGACCATTAACAGTAAAAGTGTTCCCGCTCTTAGGATTCAGAATTTTAACGGCTCCATGATCAAAGGTTTTAACGACCACGAAGGGTCAATCCCATCTGGATTTCAGTTTTCCAGGAAATAGGCGAAGCCTAGAATTAAATAGCCAAACTTTCTGATTTGGAAGAAAGGATTTTCTCACAATATGTTTATCATGAAAAGCTTTAGTTTTGGCTTTATAGATCTTTGAATTTTCATAGGCCTCGTTGCGCAACTCTTCTAGCTCACTTAGTTGTAAGGTTCGGTGGGAACCAGCTTGGGCTAGGTCCAGATTGACTTGTTTAATGGCCCAATAAGCCCTATGTTCCAATTCCACCGGAAGGTGGCACGCTTTTCCAAAAACCAGGCGATAAGGAGACATGCCAATAGGAGTTTTGTAAGCGGTCCGATAGGCCCATAAAGCATCATCCAATCTTTCAGACCAATCTTTTCTATCGGGCCTAACGGACTTTTGCAGCATATTCTTGATCTCCCTATTGGAAACTTCCACTTGGCCACTGGTTTGGGGGTGATAAGGGGTAGCTACTTTGTGATTAATCCCATATTTCTTAAGCAAAGCCCGAAATTGGTAATTCGTGAAATGTGTTCCCCCATCACTTATGATAGCTTTAGGCCACCCGAACCGAGAAAAGATATTCTTCTGAACGAATTTAATGACCACTTTATGATCATTGGTTCGGGTGGCTACTGCTTCAATCCATTTTGAGACATAATCCACCGCTACCAGAATATATGTATGTCCAAAAGAGGGTGGAAAAGGTCCCATAAAGTCAATCCCCCAAACATCAAAGACTTCAACCACCAGGATTGGGTTGAGTGGCATCATATCCCTTTTCGCCATATTTCCTACAGCCTGACATCGGAGGCAAGTTTTGCTAAATTGATGGGCATCTTTGAAAAGTGTGGGCCAGTAAAAACCACTTTGCAGGACTTTGGCTGCAGTTTTCTTTCCTGAGAAGTGGCCCCCACATGCCAGATTATGGCAGAAGTTAAGAACACTCTGTTGTTCTTCTTCAGGGACACATCGCCTAATGATTTGATCAGGACAAAATTTGAATAATTCAGGATCCTCCAAGAAATAATATTTTTCCTGAGAAAAGAATTTGTCCTTTTCACTTTTAGTCCATCCTTCCGGAAGCTGATTAGTCACTTTGTAATTGACAATATGAGCATACCAAGGTGTAGCAGTGTGAGAAATGGTCAGTAGATGCTCATCAGGAAAGGAATCAGTGATTGGTTTACTTTCAGAGATCGGAATTCGGGATAGGTGGTCAGCTACCACATTCTCAGAACCCTTCTTATCCCGAATTTCCAAATCAAATTCCTGAAGGAGTAGGATCCATCTAATAAGCCTAGGCTTTGCATCTTTCTTGGTCAACAGGTATTTGAGAGCTGAGTGATCAGAATAGATTATGACTTTTACCCCTAAAAGATAAGATCTGAATTTTTCTAGGGCAAAAACTACAGTCAATAATTCCTTTTCTGTGGTGGTATAATTCATTTGAGAATTGGCAAGGGTGCGACTTGCATAATATATCACCACGGGACACTTGTTGATTCTTTGTCCCAAAACCGCACCGATAGCATAATCAGAGGCATCGCACATGATTTCGAAGGGTAAAGACCAATCTGGAGATTGAAGAATCGGGGCTTTGGTCAAAGATTCCTTCAGAGAATTAAATGCCTTGATGCAAGATTCATCCATTTGGAACGGGACATCCTTAGCTAAGAGAAGAGTTAGGGGCCGGGCAATTTGAGAGAAATTGTGGATAAACCGGCGATAGAAACCGGCATGGCTAAGGAATGAACAGATCTGTCTGACCGAGGTGGGAGGAGGAAGATTGGATATGAGATCGATCTTAGCTTTATCTACCTCTATCCCCCTTTCAGACACAATGTGGCCTAAAACAATGCCCTCGCGAACCATAAAATGGCTCTTTTCCCAGCTAAGCATCAGATTGGTGTCTATACATCGTGCAAGCACCTGTTTAAGATTTTCCAGGCAATTTTCAAAAGAGTCCCCGAAGATTGAGAAATCATCCATGAAAACTTCGAGGAATTCTCCCACCATATCGGAGAAGATGGCCATCATGCACCGTTGAAATGTGGCTGGTTCATTGCATAATCCGAATGGCATTCTCCTAAAAGCAAACATGCCATAAGGGCACGTGAACGTGGTCTTTTCTTGATCTTCCGGGTAAATAGCCACTTGATTATACCCGGAGTACCCATCTAAGAAGCAAAAGTACTTCTGGCCCGATAATTTTTCCAGAATCTGATCCATGAATGGGAGTGGGAAGTGATCCTTCTTAGTCATTAGATTCAACTTTCGGTAATCAATGCACACTCTCCATCCCGTGGTGAGCCTAGTGGGTACCTCTTCTCCATGATCATTCTTGATAACTGTTAATCCAGATTTCTTGGGTACCACTTGGGTTGGGCTGACCCATTTACTGTCTGATATTGGGTAAATGATACCCGCATCTAGCCATTTCACCACTTCCTTCCTCACTACTTCTTTCATATTGGGATTAAGACGCCTTTGCATCTCCCGACTAGGCTTAGAATTCTCTTCCATATAGATATGATGCATGCAAATGGACGGGCTAATTCCCTTTAAATCTGCCACCGACCATCCAATAGCACCCTTGTGGTCTTTGAGGACCTCGGTTAATTGGGCCTCCTGCGGCGATGTGAGATTTGCCGCAATGATGACCGGGAGAGTTTGGTCCGGGCCCAAAAAGATATACTTGAGAGACTCAGGTAATGGTTTGAGTTCAAGCTCAGGAGGGTCCTCTAAGGATGGCAGAGCAGGCTCAGACTGTAAGGCTGGTAAAGGTTCAACCATGGGCCAAGATGTTAATGGGCCAGGAGAGTCCTTTAGAGTGTTGGCTTCCTCCAAAAAGTCATATGTGGACATCTCATTTTCTTCAACCAGATTATCCAATATATCAATAGTGTGGCATTCTTTTTCATGATCTGGGTATTGAGATGCTTTGAAGACATTAATCTAGACCTTTTGACCCCCGAATGAAATGTCCATTATGCCAGTTTCACAATTTATATTAGCTTTGGCAGTGGCTAAGAATGGACGACCTAGGATGATCGGAGTGTGAATGAGTTCCTTAGGTAATGCCATATCCAGAATAAGAAAATCCACGGGAAAATAACAATCATGAACCTTCACAATAACATCCTCGATTAATCCCCGTGGAGTTTTCACAGACCTATCAGCCAACTGCAAGATGATGGGTGTGGGCTTTAATTCCCCAATATCAAATTTCTCATAAATGGCTGTTGGCAATAGATTCACACTAGCACCTAGATCCAATAAAGCTCTATCAAATGTAACTCCAGCTAAGTCACATGAAATTAGAGGTGCTCCAGGATCCTTTAACTTCTTGGGTAAATGATTCATCACAATTGCACTAACATCCTCAGAAAGCCGAACCTTTTCGGGTGCCATTCTAGATTCTCTTCGTGGAGTACATAATTCATTGAGAAACTTAACATAGGCTGGCACATGCTTGATGGCATCGAGGAGTGGAATATTAATTTGGACTTGTTTGAACAAATCCAACAACTCCTCATTCTAGGCCAGTTTCTTCCTGGTATTGGGCTTAGCTAACAAGGCATTAGGAAATGGTACCCTAGGTTTATAAGAACTTGGGCCTTCATCAATCTTCCCTTTTCCTTTCAGATCCTCCTCCAACTTCTCCATGATGGGTTCAGTCTCACTATCACTTTCAATTTCCTGAGGCCCATCAGTGGAACCTTTGGCTAACTCTCCATCTGCATGTGGTTTTTCTAAACTTCTCCCACTCCTAAGGGCTGAAATGGCTTTAGCATTCTCAAATTGTGGCCCTTTAGGTTGTGGTACCGGGCCAGGCTGAGGTAAAAGGCCCGATTGCTGTGGAAAATCCGGAGGTTGATTCCTGGGATTGGCAACGGGTTGACTAGGAAGTTGGCCTACTTCTCTTCTCATCGCGGCCTCAGCTAGTTGGCCCATTTGACTTTCCAACTTAGCAATGGATTGTTGCTGGGTCAAAATCAGTTGTTGGAGTTGAGTGAATTTATCATCAAAGTTGGGCTGAGGAGGTTGTTGGTAAGGGGGTGGAGGATGGTATTGGGTTGGCTGTCCAGATTGGAATGAGTGGTAGTGGGCCGGTTGACCTGATTGATATTGGGCCGATTGACCTTATTGATACGGGGCCGGTTGACCTGATTGATACTGGGCCGGTTGAGAAAATTGGGTTTGAGATCCCCTAGCCTGAACATTTCCATAGAAATTAGATTGCTGTTGGAATGAATTCTGTGGCTTTTGGGCTTGATGCATGGGAGGATGGGACATTGGTAATGGGGCCTGCTGATTCTTCCAAGAGAAATTAGGGTGATTTCTCCAGCCAGGATTGTAAGTATTTGAGAATGGATCATTATTGGGCCTGGAGAATCCCTGGGCAGCCTGAACTTGTTCTTGAATGAATGGTGGAAGTTGGGCCGCGGTTGGGCATTAATTCACTTGATGGGTTGGACTTGCGCATAAGGCACAAATGTCATGATTAACAGAGGATGGGCCTTCATATGGACTAGATTGTGTTGGGTAAGTAGGCTCTTGCTTGTTTAGGGCCAAGAGTTGGTCTAGTTTCTGGGCCAAGATGTCTACCTTATCCAATTTCTGATTAATAAGATTTATGTCCATTCTAGATTCGGGCTCTCCGCGGGGCTTAAGTTCATACATTCCAGTCCGTTTAGATGGCCCAATAGACCTTTCATAAGATGATAATGAGGCATGATTGATGGAATTTTCACTTAACATCTCAAACAGATCATAGGCCTCATCTTCATTTTTCATGATAAACGCCCCCCCACATGAAGCATCCACCATCTGTCTGAACTGTTCAGACAATCCTTCATAGAATGTTTGGACAATTTGCCATTTTGAAAGCCCATGATGAGGGCATTTTCTAAGCAATTCTTTCAGTCTTTCCCAAGATTCATGGATCAATTCCCCGAGAGTTTGGGTAAAACTCGTGATGGCCCGTCTCATGGTATTGGTCCGCCCGATGGGATAGAACTTCTTGAGAAATTCTTTCTGCATTTCTTCCCATGTCCTAATGGGCCTTCCTATGGTTCCCAACCAATATTTAGCCTTGTCCTTTAATGAAAAGGGAAATAAGGTCAATTTAAGGCCATCATCGGTGAAATTCTGGATCTTCACCGTGGAACATATTTCTAGGAATTCATACAGATGCTTATAAGGATCTTCATTAGTATTCCCATAAAAGGATGGGAGCATCTGAATGGTGCTAGATTTGATTTCATATTGATTGGCTGGATTCTGAGGAAGATGAATACAAGATGAAGGTTGATATCAATTTGGAATGAAATAGTCCTTCATTTGCTTTGGTGGGTCCTGATTATCAGCCATTGGATCTTGTGGTGGATTTCGTTGATGTAGAATTCTTTCTATTTCAGCAAGTGGTCCTAGAAGGTTAGGGTTTTGAGATCTCCTACCTTGCATACACTAGGACTGATAGAGAGAGGATGGATTTGAATTTTGTTTTCTATTTCTTTTTTTTTTCTTTTTTTTCTTTTTTTAAATGCAGACACTTTTGACAAACAAATTATCCTAATGATCTAATGTTAACCTAGACTCTCTATGTGAATTTTCTTACAAGGTGAATGGAGTCCACCTCAAGTCACAACCACAATCAGTCAACGGCCAGGTAAGAGGTGGGGTAGTGGGAGGCTCCCCCTACTTTCGTAGGGACCTAATTACAGAACCACTTTCCCGCTTAGACATTTGCCTTTTTACCTCTAGCCTAGACACCGTTGCCAAAAATGGAGGCAACCCGAGATTTAAACCACTCACAGTGTAAACCCTAGATTCTCTTTCGACTTGCTTTTAATTGGATTAGAAAATGCCAATGCAAGGAAGGTGATTTGTGGACTAAGGAAGGGTGATCAAATCCCTACCTTATGTGGTTAAAGTTGCTACCCTTAGAGTCTTTTTGAATGTAATAAAAGGCAACAAATCAATGCAAGGTGTGTTGATGCAATCATGAATGACTTGCTAAAATTGAAACACGTACCTTTCCCCCTCAATCTTCAACAATTTATGAAAATAATTGTGAAAGGAAACTAACTCATGCTTTCCTAGGATGATGAATGCCTAGCATGGAAAGTTTCTAATCTTGGCCATGAAAGTTTTTAAATTTGGATGTTCCTCTTTTTGTTTCTTTTTTTTAGTTAATGGAAACCTATCTAAACTAGAAACTACAAAATTGGAAACTAATTAAAGTAAGGAAATTGAAACATAGAAAGTTGGAACACACTGACCATGATTTCGCTTTCCTTCTCTTTTTTTTTTTTTTTTTTTCAATATACCTGCAAAAATAAGAGAAATAAGGTTAGCTAAAGAATAATTACACTAAATCCAAGATAATCAAAATTAAAAATCCAACTCCCCGGCAACGGCGCCAAAAATTGATCGTTCCGAATTGTGCGTCGTTAAACACAAGAAAACGTTCAATCTAAATTTATCCGGCTCATTCAAATCAAATTTTGGAAATTGATAGTGGTGAGTCCAAGTCAATCCACAGGGAGTTAAGATTCTAATTTTGAAAACTTTGGACTTTAGTTAATCTAAAAATAAGTGAGATTTTAAGTAAACTAATTACTTAATTAAACTAAAATTAAGTTAACTAATGTTACCTAAAATTATAATTATCTAAATTAAACAAATCTTTTTCTCTCTTTTCTTTTTCAGAAATTAAACACAAACACACATAAAAATAAGTACGACTAAAAATTATAACAACAAAAGCAACCTATTGTTTGATTGTATAAATCATTAAACAGCATGAATCAAATAACTTAATTAAATAACTAATAATTAATAAAACGATAACCAATCAAGAATTAACCCTAATTAAATAACCTAAGACTAATTAAACAATACCAACAACTATCCCTAATTAAATAACCAAGAACAACACAACAATGTGGGTTGCCGGCTGCTTTGCTTGCAGTGAATGGAGATTTAGGAGGGAGCTGCTGCTGCATGCTGGATGAACTTGCAGACGCATGCATGCATGCATGGCATGTGCAGCACGTGGAGGATAGGAGGAAGGATGCTGCTGCACGTTGCTGCTGGAGTGCATGGAACGTGGCTGCTGGAGGTGGTGTTCAGGCTTCACCGCATGCATTTATGGAGGAGGCTGATACGTCAGGCGCAGCTGCTGGCAGGTGCGTTGCTGGTTAACGTGGAGGCTGCCGGCTGGTGCGTTGGAGGATGCTGGAGAGTTGCTACGTGGAGATGCAGGTATGCTTGACGAGCTTGCCGGCTACGTGTGGAGGTGCTTGGCTCAGCTGGGACAGCATGCACGTGGAGAAGATGGAAGACTTGCCAAGCTTGGACAGGTGCTGGCTTCGGCTTCACCGTGGAGAGCAGAAGGTGGACGTTGGCCGCGTGCAGGGCTGCTGTTGCTCAGAGAAACGTGGATGCTGCTTAAGGTGCTGTCCGTGGACAGCATGCGAGGGTGCTGTTGCTGGCAGCTGCTGCGTGGCTGGGACAACACGTGGATGACATGAGGAAGGCCGGCTTCAGGCGCAGCGTGCTGCGCTGAGAGAGGAAGCCGGCTTCAGGCGCAGCGTGCTGCGCTGAGAGAGGAAGAGCCGGAGAGAGGGAGAACCTGGTGCGTGTGTGATGGGAGAGGCTGAGAAGGAGAAAGAGAGAGGCGTGGCAGAATAGCGAGCGTGTGGGAGAGAGCTGGAGGAAGAGAAAGAGAGTACTAGCAAACGGAGAGAGAGGCGGAGAGTGCTAGGAGGGAGGAAGGGTGCGGCTAAGAGAGGAAGAACCGGAGAGAGGGAATAAAACTGGAAAGAAAGAGGACAGAAGCTGCGGAGGGAGTTGGGAAACAGAGAAGAAGAATAGAAGAGAGAGGGGGAGAAGTTGCTGGAGAAAGAGGGGGAAAGAATAAGGGAGAGAAAAGGATGCGTGGGAAGAGAAAGAGAGAAACCGAGAGAGGGAGAGAACCGGAGCGGAGGAGGAAGAGAAAGAGGATGTGGGAGAAAAAAAACCTAGAGAGAGGAAATCTGAGAGAGAGAGCGTGGGAGAAAGAGAGTTCGGAAAGAGGTTGGGGGAGAGATTAATATAGAGAGGAAGAGAGGCGTGGGAAGGAAACTGGAGAAGAAGTAGGACTGGGGTTGGAAAATTGGAGAGAAAGAGGAAACTGGAAAAGAAAGAGGATTCAACTTTCTAAAACGAGAGAGAGAGAGAGGACTTTTAAAGTAAAGGAAGGGATGTGTTTAGAAAATTGGAGAGACGGAAGGAAATAGTGGGTTTTGGGAAACTCCAGCGAAGGAAGGAATCAAATTGCATTTTTACCCCTGTTTTAGTTGAAATCCGCACACTAAACCTCCCCCAAATTTCCGGAAACTCCTCCAGCTGCACTGCATCATCGGCATGTCCTGTTCACATCAAATAAATATAGTTTAGCGCATTATCATAAAAATATCATCATATTTATTCATTTCGTCTCGGTTTTGTCGAAAAACCGCAAATGCGCTATACTCCTTTGATCACAGGAAATGACGATGTTTTTAAGTCAGAATTTGATAAAATTGGTACCGTTGGACTTGTTACACAATTATCTATCATTTCATGCTATTTTGCAGATAAAAACATGAGTATGATGCATATGATTGCCTTTAAATGATCAATTTAACACTTTATCAACAGGCATAGCGTAAAGAGTTTCGTCTCGGGTTGCGCACCAACATCAACAGTTCCGAAGTATGCCCGATGTAGTTGTTATTTTCCTTTCTGTCCTGTACACTTAATTATTTCTTTTCAGTTGGAATATGTAATTATTTGGTAAGTCAAGTCGAATTGTAATAATTTTTAATTCTTACACTTCCTTTACAATTCGATGTAATGTGGGATGTTTAGCTTAGTTTATCATTTATTTCCCAGACTTACCAAGATCCTGGTTTGGATTCAATTTTTAATGATTCGGTACCCATTTAATAATCGGATCCCCGATAATAGGGTGGCGGGTCGTTATAAAATATATTTAAGACTCTAATGGTCTGTGAAGACTTGAAATTACATTCCATATCGATAATGCCTCCATATTTTGAGTGCATGAACTACTGCTACTAATTCAAGATCCTGAGTAGGATAATTTAGCTTATGATCCTTTAATTGGCGGGATGCATAAGCAATTACCCTACCATGCTGCATGAGCACACAACCAATACCTTGTCTTGGCGCATCAGTATAGATGACAAAACCTTCAGTTCCACTAGGCAGGGCAGGGACTAGAGTTGTAGTCAATCTTTTCTTTAATTCCTGGAAACTCCTTTCACATTCTTCTGTCCACAAAAATCTCACCCCTTTCCGAGTAAGTTTAGTAAGAGGGGCTGCTAGAGTAGCAAACCCTTCTATAAAGTGCCGGTAGTATCCCGCTAGACCTAGGAAACTCCGAACATCAGTTGGAGTCTTGGGTGCTTCCTAATTAAGTACAACTTGAATCTTGGCTGGATCAACAACTACACCTTCTTTAGAAATAATATGGCCAAGAAATTGAATTTGTTGTAACCAGAACTCATGCTTGGTGAATTTGGCATATAGTTTGTGAGTTCTGAGAGTTTCTAAAATAATCTTCAGGTGTTCCTTATGTACTTCTTCAATAAGAGAATATATCAGGACATCATCTATAAATACTACTACAAAATGATCCAAGTATGATTTGAATACTCGGTTCATTAAATCCATAAAAGCTGCAGGGGCATTGGTTAAACCAAAAGGCATTGCTAGAAATTTATAGTGCCCGTACCTGGTTCTAAATGATGTTTTTGGGATATCTTCTTCTTTAATTCTTAATTGATGATATCCTGATCGAAGATCTATCTTCAAAAATATAGTGGCTCCTTGTAATTGATCAAATAGATCATCAATTTGCGGCAGTGGATACCGATTCTTGATTGTAACTTGATTCAACTTCCGATAATCTACACAGAGCCGCAGAGATCCATCCTTCTTCCTAACAAATAATACAGAAGCACCCCATAGAGAGACACTAGGGCGAATAAATCCCTTGTCTAATAGTTCTTGAAGCTGCTTATTTAATTATGCCAACTCAGCAGGTGCCATACGATAGGGAACCTTAGAAATGGGTATTGTGCCTGGGAGAAGCTCAATTGAGAATTCGATCTCCCTTACTGGCGGTAGGCCTGGTAATTCATCTAGATATTCTCTAACTACTTCAATGTCAGAGACAGAGAGGGCTTTCTTTTCTTTTGGGATAGAAACTACAGTGACTAGGTAAGCGGTACAACCCTTGCCAATGCAGTGTCGTGCTTTAAGTGCTGAGATGATTTGTTTTCCAGGTTTGGAGAGTTTAAGAGAGACCTTTTCTTCCATTGGGATTCTAAAAAGAATCTTTTTCCTTCGGCAATCTAGCATAGCATGATGTTGTTCTAACCAATCCATCCCTAGTATGACATCAAAGTCTTTCATCTTAAGCACATGTAATTGTGTGGAGAGTTGTCTACCCTCAGTTTCTATTTTAAGAGAGGTAATGCACTTTTAGGATTGGAGAACTCCCCCAAGCGTGAAAACAGTCATAACGACTGGAGTTTCAACTAGATCTATCTTATCAGGTAATGACTGTATAAATTCTTCTGAAATGAAGGAATACGTAGCACTAGTATCAAAAAGAACTCTAGTATAAGTATCGGCTATAAGAACCGTACCTTCAGTGATGTTCTCAACAGCCCCCATATCTTCCCGAGTCAAAGTAAAAACACAAGCTGGCATTCGTGATTTAGTGGGAACTGTTGGCTGTGCTGGTGCTAGTATTGGCATAGGAATGGATCTAATCTTGGGACAGTCCTTCCTAATATGTCCTGTCTCCCTGCAACCAAAACAACGACCAGATCCCTTCAGACATTTAGTGCCTTCATACCTTTTTCCACATTTCTGACATAGAGGGTAAGGAAGAACTCGAGCAGATGGAGTAGGAGTCATTACTCGCAGCTTCAGAGACTCGGTCTTCCTCTTCTTGGGCACAGACAAAGATGCTTGCTTCTACATAGAGGAAGGGTCTGCCTTACATTCTTCTAATAAATCTCATGCTCGGCTTCTTACCTGCACGCAGCTTCAACCACCTCTTCCATGGAGCTAAATTTGTGTGCAACTAACTTGCTGTGTAATATGGGTTTTAGCCCCATCAGAAATTTTTGTAGTTTCCAACGTTCATCAAGGCACAAGTGAGGTGCGAATTTTGCCAACTCAGAAAATCTAGCTTCATACTCCATAACTGACTTAGTGCCTTGGGTCAGGGACAGAAACTCCTGCATCATTTTATCTTGAATATGTTGTAGAAAGAACTTAGCCCTGAAGGCTGTCAAAAATTCTTCCCACATTACCCCTCCTTCTTTTCCAACAAACTTTGTGCAGAGGGTAGAAGACCACCATGTGTCTGCCCAATCCTGTAACATATAACTTCTTAGATTTACTTTATCAGTATCTGGGCAACGGATGGCACGAAAGATCTTTTCAATATCCCGTATCCAACTTTTTGCTATCAGGGGCTCGCTCTCCCCTTTAAAAATAGGAGGCCCCATCTTCTTAAACCGTTCCATAGCGATGGCTCTTGCCTGGCCTCCCTGGTCTATAGAGTTCTGGTGTTTTTGGGTAGCATTGAGAAATCCTTGGAAAATCTGCAGAATGGCTCCCATATCTAGGGATGATGGTGAAGGAACATGTGTAGTATTATGGGGCTCTTGACTGAACCTTCTGGCCCTCGGCATCCTCCCACGTCTGTTAGTCGCCATGACTTATAGGACAAGTCATAGGTTAGTCTTGGTTTACCAAAGTCTAGCCTCCTAATTCTACTTCTCTTGGACTTGTTGTACATGCTTTTAGTGCTCATCCTTAACCTTGCTCTGATACCACAAACTGTAACGACCCCCTGTCGGCCGGTTCAGTTATGCCGTCTTACTACGAACCGAAAGGACCAGTTAACATCGGGAACAACCTGAACATGACTTATTGTTAAGGTTGAGCACTTTGTACGTAAATAAACAAAACACTTCATATAGATGTCATACACAGTGCACTACAGTACATCAAGTCCAAGAATACAACTTGCAAATTACATAAGGACTAGACTTACAAAACAACCTTTGCTCAACTAAACTAAGATCGTAGAGATTCCTCGTTTGTCCCAGGATGGTCCTTTCCTGAAAGGGGGTTAAATAGTGTGGGTGAGTTTACCGACTCAGCAAGCACATGATACCACTACATGGTTTATCATATATATAAACGTAAAAAGACAACATGATATTACTACATAATCATGGCATGATAAAATATAACATAACAAACTTCAGCTATTATAGGGATCATGACAATTCATGGCATGGTCAAAAGATCATGGTGTAGCATGGCATGACGTGAGTATAAACATAAAGATCGTGGCTTGATTTGGCTTGATCATAGCATGACATTAGGGTATGGCATAAGTACAAGCATAATAAGGGCATGGCCTAGAATCATGGCATGGCAACATAGCGTGACATCATAAGATGGCATGTATTATAAAGATCATGGTATAGCATGGCATGGTTGAAAGATCAAATATATGTAATATAGCATAAGCATAACATGAATCTTATCACTTGTTTAACGGACATGTATCCAAACCACAACATGAGGAGGTTTAGCGTGCAGCCAGCGGCAAGGCAAATGCCCACTGGCGCTTCCGCTGCGTAGCAGGGAGACCCACCCGTCCCACCTGGACCGGGAGAACCGTAGCCAGGATTTTACCCGTTTGCCTCGGGTTGCGTCTTTTAATTAATGCCCGCCTCACACGGATGCTTGTATGATTCGGACGCATGAGCTCCTAAGGTAGACAAAGGATTTTATAGGTGGCCTCCACAAGTTCAAGGGGTGGCTCCACGCTATGGCGGCTCCACCTCTATGGGTAGCCATTTCCATAAGTAGCCCTTTCCTCCTATCACAATCTGCGTGGCACTTAGTTCCCAAGCTACCGGTTGATTAATCATCTTAACATATACATGGGAGACTTATGGCATGGGATTTAGGCATGGGTTAAAAGTCCATTTAGGCTCTTACATCATTCCGGCAGCATTTCGGCTTAATAGCATTTACTTAAATTTGTAGGAAAATACGTATTTAAAAATAGGCCATTTGCGAATAGGAAAATAACCATGGAGAAAGAATCATGTACTTGCCTTTAATCCAGAAGCTATCTTGGACACAGCAGGAACCTCCTCCTCCTACACGTGCGAAGAACCCCAAATAGCTCCCGTTCCCGCTCTAAACCTTCCTCTCTTCCTTTCTACCTCTCTCTCTCTCTTTCTCTCCACTCTCTCTCTCTAAAATGTGGGCAAGGAGGGAGGAGAAGCGATGGGGAGATGGAAGGGGCTACCCCCTATTTATAGGGGTGGTCATGGCTTTGGATGGGGACAAGTGTCCCTTTTAAGATCCTTTGGATTTGGGACATATGTCCCTTTAGGATAGGGATTGCTTGGATGGTGACAAGTGGCATGGGTTTCTTGGGGGCCAGGTTACCATACCAATATCCTTTACCAGTATCCTTAACCTTTAGCAGTATCCTTTAGCACTTTTACATTTTAGTCCCTATATCTTTTGTAATTGGCTTCATATCCTCATTCAGCACTTTCTTCACCGAATTTAACTTCTTTTTGGTGATTTGAGTACACTACTAGAAGCCTTTCAAATTACACTTAAGACCTTATGAAAATTTTCTATTGCATTACAGGACATGAACTTTTCCAAATTGCATTTGTACTTTTTCCGTATCTACGTATATACTCTTTTTCATAATTGTTTATCGGTTGGTAAAACTTATTATCATTCAATGGTCCCATAAATTCCCTAAAATTGTAAGTAAACTTTTCATGTAGGTATAATTTTGTAGGTCCTTACAAAACATCACATGACAGCAAATGTAGTCACCATCATAGGTACTCAGGATATTGTGTATGGAGAGGTAGATAGATAGGACTACGTCTTGCTCGATCAGGACCCTAGTCTTTCTGAATACTAAATACCCACACTCGAGGAATAGGCCAATGTAGTTTTCGGGGAAGGAGATCAGAAAGACTAAACCAGGAGTGCAGTTATGGTAGCTAGTTTCGTTTTTAAACTCTTTTAGCAGGTTTCGTCTTTCAAGCAAGCTTTCGGCTGTGACTAGTACAACGATTCCTTCCTTTCCCTCTTTGTGAGTGCCGGTGGATAATCAGAACAATGACTGTCAAGAGTAGACAAGGATCTTCACAAAAAGAGACTTTGAAACATTCTTAACATAACAAAAGATCTATATTGCGTTGTCTCGCCCACTTCTATCTACGTGCCTCGCTCCGCTCGCGTACTCTCTTGGAACTGACGGTTTCAAAATCCTTGCCTCACTTGTAGAACTTTCATTGGGTTATTAGTTTCGTCCTCCTCCCATTCCCCAAATGATCTCTTCTCAAGCCTGAAAGCAGGAATTGTGAAGCAAGAGTCTCTATGTCTGTCCATTTGACACCCCACAATCGCAGATCTTAGTAGTAGTAGTAGTATTCGCTTTTTACCTACCTCTTTCATCTTCTCGCTCTCCTACTCTCGAAGTTGTCCCTTCAAAACTAACTGTAATTGAATCCTCAACTCTAGCAGAGCTTTTATGTATCATAAAGCAATCAGATCTACTTGTTCGACTAAGCTTTATGGTCCACCATACCCATGCCTTTCTCAGCTGTAAGGACCTTGAAAGTACGAGATTAGCTTTTCGAGTGAGAAAGGTATTGAATCCACTATATGAATCATCAACAACAACAAATGTGAATGAGAAGTATTCCCGGGAGGACATTGAGGACATCTGAAAGGACAACTTCTAAGTCGACGAGTGTCTATGCTTCTTCAAGTACCGGTCTTCGCATTTGTGTTCTACTTTAGCTTTAGCCATTGATGAAGGTCTAAACCCTTTCCAGTGTCTATGATTTTCTTCTACAATTTTCATTGCACCCTTATAAAGGAGAAAGTGAAGCTCTATAACTCAAACGCTTCGATTCATCTATCTTAGAGTAGGTTGGCTTATGAGATCTATATGAACTAGGAGTCATTTAGTTGGCGTCTTCGTTGTTAGAGCTTCTGTCCGAACTTTTTGACTCTGGTAAGCTCTCTTGTCCTATCTATGTTCACTACCTTGTTGTCTGACAAGCAGTTCCCCTCATCTTTCTCTTTCAATAGAGCTTACTTTCGCCTATGGTTCGCGTCGCTATCGTGCTTGGTCCGTTTGATCATTTGCAAGTACCTTTAGTTAAGTAGACCTAGATTGATCAAATGGAGGGGAAGAGGTTGGGGTTCTTAACAAGACAAGGTGCTTCCTTCATATTAGATATATATGACAAAAGAGTCAGCATATACATTAACGATCGACATATGCAAAATCGAATCTATGTGAATATGTATCGATTTTTCGACGGTTAGGGGCAGGCAATTCCATAGTGGAGATCAGGTCATGGAGAAGCAGGTTATGCGTATAGAGCCAATACGCCGATTCCTCTTCCGATTGTTCCAGTAAAGGTGGCCGATGAGCATGCAACTTCCATTTCTGATTATCGCAAACCAACTTCCCTGAACGCTCTGCTATCTGATCTCTATTATGAACTCGTTGTAGAACCGGTTTAGGAACTTTTTATGAAAAATGAAAATGGCACTTGACTCTGCTATGGAATAGCCTTCCATGCTCTTGATCTTTACGTCAGTTATAGTCCCCTTTTCCTTATTAGTCTAGTCGATCCTGTGCTTTTGAACGAGTTTCGCAACTGGCATGTCAAAAGTCAAGGTGCCACCTCTTGGCCTCTTTGGTTTTCATTAATCTCTTTTCGTCACTGCTCACTAGCGCGTAGGTCTATTGTCCATGATTGGTCTCCTCTATAGTGCGACTCTGGTCTATGCTAAGGTCTGCTTTCGTCACTGCTTGGGACTAGTCACTCTCCCCCATAGTTAACAATCTTCACTTGCTTGGTCACAGAAGTCGTCAGGTCTAATCCTCCACGACCTTACCTTCTGACCTTTTCAAGCCTGAAAGCAAGGACCCAACCACTCTATGCATAGCCGACCCCGTCACTCATATTTAACATGGACCAGGATTTTGCTTAAGAAGCAACGACCTCTTTCTTTCCTTACAACCTAGCTTTCTTTCTTTCATCTTTCTTTCTAGGTTTTAAAGAGACGGTGACAAGGACCTGCCCGAACATCTTTTCCTAATGCTAAGTCAACTCGTTGCTCTGCCTTCGCACCCGTAGGTTTATGAACGAGAACAATTTGCATTGCCTAGGTGCAAGTGCCTCTCTTTCTGCTATATCTTCTCCACTGGTACTTGTTCCTCTGCTTTGATGAAGCTAGCCTTTCTGCTACGTATGGTTCTAACCTTGCTGCATCCATGATCTTCCAATTCTGCTAGCCCATTTGATTATGGGTTGGCTTGGCTTGCAAAAGAAGTGCCTTCCACCGAACTCAAAAGACAATTATCGTTGTTTATGACATCTTTTTTCCCTGTCTCGATTGAATGCTTTTCTTTTAGTGCTTAACTGTGCCGCACTTTCAAGAGGGACTAGGCGGTAAAGAAAAGAACTCGACCCCCGTTTGTTGCGGCTTCCTTTAGGTCGCCTTCACTTGCACCTCCGTATGCAGTACCACCTGATGGCTTCCTTCCTTGTAACATGACTTTCCTTCTTGAATGGCTTTATCACTGACCTTATTGCCTGCTGATTGACGAAAGATTGAAAGACTTCCCATTTACTGACCAACCAACCCAAAGCCCAGCAAAGAAAGAGTGCAAATCTGAAACCAAACAGCCCTACTTGCTTTTTGATCAACCACGGTCAGACATACGACTTTATTGGCTCGACTACCCAAAGAGTGAAAAGAGCGGAACAGATTGACCTTAACTGCGCTAGCTTTCTCGTTCTTTTTGGCGAGAAAAGGATTTGAGTTACATATACTCCACTCGCTCGTTCTCTATAATCCACTCTGATGCTTCCAACCAACCGTGGAATTCCTTCGCTACTCTTGTTAAGTTATGGTTCCTATAAATAATATTGATTTGCACATGTTGTTTTCTAGGTTATTGTTCTCGGCAAGTCGAGATTACCCTTGCTAGCAGTGAGCCTACCTCTTCAAGATTGGGGTGGTAGGTAATACATATCTCAACACTAGGCTTTACCATATGATGTGTTACATACCGCTGACCAGTGTGATCGGTCAATTAGTTGCTTATAATGACTGCTTTAAATCTTCCGTCGCAGAGGGTGGAAGGGCAGACATTAAGAAGTGCAGTGCAAACGACTTGGGGAATCTAGTGAAGAAGCAAAAGCAACTCAATAATACGCTCTGCATCAAGGATTGAATGTTCAGCAGATCAGCGAAATAAGACCACACTCTCACAGCAAGGTCTCCAAATAATAGAAGATGGTCTACGCTCCCCATAGAAGGCTGCAAACAACAATGGCAGGCTGATGCAAAGGGGATACCGAGCTTCTGGATGCCCACTGGAATGCTTTTGTAGATAGCTCGAAGCGTGAAGAAAGAGAGCTTCTTGAGGACGAGGGGATGCTAGAGTTGTTGAAGGGCCATGGTTTCGAAGGACGAAAGCCACACCTTATGTTTGATAATGACCCATGCAGATTTGGTGGTGAAGGAGCCCGAGTCCATCCATACCAAGATGTCTGGCTCGTCGGTGAGAGAAATTCTATAAGAGGCGCTTATGGCACAGTGAGATACGTGAATGGGGTATATAGCAAAAAAAGAGAACAAGCAACACACCCTAACCGCCAACGAGTGTGTAACACAAGCCTACCTTCAGTACCATGGAATGGAGCTACCTTCTTCCACTCTTTTTATATGAGACGACATACCTCTTTGATGTGAGAGCTGTATACGAGTACCATCGTTAAGTACTACAGAACTTCAGGTTAATAGAATAATATGTCTATCAATCCTTGCTTTTATACGATTAGCCTAATCTGCGAAAGTAAATACCTAACTAACCTGGTCGAGTCGATTACTAACTGTATTAGGCTGCGGGGTACTACGAGCTTGTTAAAGTGGAGAGAACATGAGCGCTTAAGCGAAGCGGAGCACCGTTAGAGTAACATAAGCAGCACTTGAAGAAAGTAATACGACCAGGTGGCCTTCACTACCGAGTTGTACCTATACGAAGCTCAATATCATATTGCATAGCACCAAAAAAGTATATATACGAACCCATACGTAACACTCAATATGATAATTTCTTTACCACTGTCTACCACTTAGCTACTGAGGAGGGGATGATCATAGTTGGTAAGGGCTCCGGTGCATGAATGGGAACCCAAACGCTATTTTCGGGTACCCAGCTTTGCGTTGCGCATAGTATACAACTCGAAGATAAAGAGAAGATGGGTTGTAGGTTAGCTGCAAGCAAACGTCTACATGACAAGGGCACTTCGGCATTCGACACCTCCGTTTGCTCGTTCAATTCCAATTCTTGTTATCCAATGGCAACTCTTTCCATCTATCGTCTTACTCTCCTTTATTGAGAACCCTGATTCACGAGCGAGACTCTTTTGAGTATCTGACGTGATTAGGCGGGGACATGATTCGAACTTGCAGTCTTCAGGTCATAAGCCTGATGAGTCGACCAATTCCTCTACCCTGCTTGTTCCCTTTCTCTTTGATCCCTCTTCCTAGTGTACGGCTTTGGTTGCTTGGTCGAGATAGAATCAACACTTAGGTTGCGACTAGGCGCTCAAGTTGGAGCTCCACTCTTCCCTTCTCCCGCCCTTCGTGCATGAGCAAAGCCACCCGGCACTTCAAAGCCGTAGTGAGCAAGCGAAGAGGCTGAAAAGAGCTAGATTTTGAAGCCGTAGTTGGCTTGGAAGCCGGCCGCCTGGAAAAAGAAAAGAAGAGTAGCACGCCAAAGCAACTAAGTACTAGCGCGCCTCACCCCAACATTGTTGTGCTTTACTTGACTCTCCCCCGCTTGCTGCCATAGATTGGCAGCGTTATTCAGTCTTCGAGACCCAGAGAAATAGGGGGCGGCAACTAAAGAAGTACAGAGATTGACCGCGATTGTCGGTTCGACTCTCTTTCATTTTTGTGTTGGAAAGTGAATTTTGTTCAGTATGAGATCGCTTCACACCTCGCGGTGCTTACACCTCTCGTTTATCGAAGTTATATTCAAAAACCTCGTACGAGGACTTGAATAGAGAAGGATTTCCCGTGGCGCAGTAGTTCTTCCATACCAACTTAGCTGCCTGACACTGTTATTGGCATAACAACCGGTACACCTTAGGTTGGCCCAACCCAGTCCTCATGTACTAGGGTTGGCTCCTCGCAATCCTCCATTTAACACCAACGGTAGATAGAAACCGAACTGTCTCATGACGTTCTAAACCTAACTCACGTACCACTTTCATTGGCAAACAACCGAACCCTTGGGACCTTGTTTAACCCCAAGATGTGATGAGTCGACATCGAGGTGCCAAACGACCCAATCGATAAGAGATCTTGGGAGTTATCAGCCTATTATCCCCGGCGTACCTTCGATCCATTGAACGAGACCCCTTCCACACGGGACTCCCGGATCACTATGGCTAACTTTCGTCTCTGTAAGACCAGTCGGTCTCACAGTCAGGCAGGCTTACACCGTTACGCTCACGAGCAGAATCAACGCTTGAGCCTACCTTCGCATACCTTTGTTACTCTTTAGGAGGCATCCACCCTAGATAAACTACCCACCTTGTAGTGTCCCCCCCCCTGAATGGTCGGTGCGGCAATTAGGCATCCTTAGACAAAAGAGTGGTCTTTCAGTATTGGTTGTCATGTGTCACCACCTCCCACCTATCCTACACATTCGATTAAGGTTGTCACTGTGAAGCTATAGTCAAGGTGAATGGGGTCTTACCGTCTAGCCGTTGGTACTTCGCATCTTCACAAAGTATTCAATTTCATCGGGTCCATGTCGGAGGCAGCGGGGCAGTCGTGACACCATTCATTGTAACGACTCAATAAGTTAACTGGCCCAACAATTGTACTAGTTGGTAGACTCTCTAGGAAGATAACTCATCCTAAGATTTCTCCCAATAGAGCACGCTTTACTTTGGAGTTCTTTCCAACTCGAACTCCGAAAAATGGCTAGCCAGTGTTATGGTAGTCTACTGATTTAGTCTATTCAGCATATTCTTATACAGATGTTACAATCTACCTCCTTTAGATAGGCGACATCAATTATTCCAGATCATCAGGCAGGTAGGATTCTAGAGGTGACCCCCAGAGGTTCAAGAGGTGGCTCCCACCATATAGCACTTTGTCCCATACGATTTCATGAGGTGGCTCCCACAGTGTAGCACTTTGCCCTATGTGGCACTTAACTCCCCCCGCTGGTGTCAGGCTCTGATACTATTTGTAATCCAATCAACTAATTGGCCAAACAACTGTACTAGTTGGTAGACTTCTTAGAAAGGTCACCCATCAGTGTAGCACTTTGCCCTATGTGGCACTTAACTCCCCCCGCTGGTGTCAGGCTCTGATACTATTTGTAATCCAATCAACTAATTGGCCAAACAACTGTACTAGTTGGTAGACTTCTTAGAAAGGTCACCCATCCTGGGACTTCTCCCAACTGAGCACGCTTAACTTCGGAGTTCTTTCCAACTCGAACTCTGAAAAATGGCTAACCGGTGTTATTGGTAGTCTACTAATTTAGTCTATTTAATATCTTCTTATATGGGGTGTTAAATTCATGTAGGTCACTGCTTATGCAACAAGAAATTTCGCTACCTTAGGACAGTTAGAGTTACTACCGTCATTTATCGGGGCTTTCATTCAAAGTTTATCACACTTCTCCTTTCGATCTTCCAGCATCGGGTAGTTGTCAGACTCTATACATCGTGCTACCACTTAGTAGAGTCCTGTGTTTTTAATAAACAGTTGCTACCCACTAGCATGTGCCACTTTCCTAATCAAAAGATAGGAGAGCACCCCTTCTCCCGAAGTTATGGGGTCATTTTGCTGAGTTCCTTCGACATGGTTCTCTCGATGTTCCCTAGTATACTAGTTCACCTGTGTCATTTGGGGTACAGTCAGTACACCGGGAGGATTGCCCTCCCAATTCGAAGTTTTTTTCTAGAAGTTTCTACCATCGTTCACTATGACAACAATCGCGACTATAAATATCCTCGCGACTATGGCAGGGGGATACATTATGCTCTCTCGAGACCCCTACTATAATTAAAAGACTAAAGGCCCCTACTGAAGATGAAGGCGAGCACTGAAATGAGAAAGGAACGAGTGACGCAAGACGACTTCGGTTCACACGTTAAAGTGCTTCGAATGGTGCTTGCAGCAGGTGCGCAGAGTCGGAGCCCAACTTCCCACTAGGCCGAGTGTTTGCCTACTTCAGAGTGCAAGTGCCTTTAAATAACCAAAAGTCAAGTGTGTGCCACTGCTTCGGCCGTAGCTTCGCCTTTTGAAGTGCTAGTCACGTAGGGCGATCGGGCTAGTCCGAGCCCCTCTGAATTAGTGAAGGCATTGATGACTCAAGGTGAATATTAGGGAATGGAGAGCGAGGGGAAGAGGTGGCAGCCCTCGGCCCGATCATCCATTCGCTCCAGTTGACAAGCATGGTTCAATAGTCAAAGCAACTTTGTCACTTTCTTGTACCCATCGGATGGCAATCCTTTCGGGGCTTCCTTAGGGAGTGGTTAACTCTGCATTGATTGACTGAATGCAGAAAGCCTTCCACTAACAGGCGATCTGTTTTTCACAGGATTTCTCATTACTCATGTCAGCATTCTCACTTCTGATATCTCCAGGTGTTTTCACAAAAAACCTTCTCCGATTGACAGAACATCCCGCTACCGACACTTGAAAAAGCAGCTTTCAAGGTCTCGTCGCTTCGGTAAATCGCTTGAGCCCTAATACATTTTCGGTGCCATGGAGCTAGACCAATGAGCTATTATGCTTTCTTCAAAGGATGGCTGCTTCCAAGCCCACCTCCTGGTTGTCATCGCTCGATCACTTCTTTCCACTAAGTGATTTCCTAGGGACCTTAGCATACGATTTGGGTTGTTTCCCTCTCGACTTTGGATCTTATCACCCATCAAGTCTGTCTATACAAATGATGACGGCCTGTATTCAGAGTTTCCCTGGGGTTGGTAAAGCGAAATGGGGCCACCCTAACCCATTGAGTGCTCTACCTCGGGCCATTGACCTCATATGCTCTACTGAAATAGATTTCATGGAAAACCAGCTATATCCGATTTTGGTTGGCCTTTCACCCCTAGCAATAAGTCATCCCCGTATTTTGTCGTAGGTTCGATTCTCCAAGGCATGTTAGAGTTCTCTTCAACCTGCTCAAGGCTCGATTGATCTCGGGTCAAATAGGAAGAATGTCAATCTTCCACCTCTGTTCCCATTTCCTCGTTGAGCCGTGATGCGAAAGGTATGCTGTTAGAGTGAGTGTGCCCTCGCTCCGCTCCTTCAACTGATTGTTTGCATCGGATCTCAGGTTCTCTATTGTACTCCCCGATGGGCTTCCTTTAACCCTTCCCTCATGGTACTTGTATGCTATCGGTCATTGAGGAATACTTAGGCTTAGAGGGTGGTCCTCCTTTTCGCGTAAAAGCGACCATCATTCGAACACGCCGCATTTTACTAGGAAGGATCGAACTATGGGAATGAATCTATAGGGCTATCACCTTCTTTGGCCAGATCTTCCAACCTGTTACAATTACAGTTCACTGTGTGCCCCACCTCGTCAGTCCTGTGCTGCCTACGCTTGCGCCCCGGTTGCTGACTTTGTACAACTCAGTAGGACGCGCTACAACAACACAACCTATGCTTGCTGCTTGTCGATTTTTCCATCATCCAATCCACACAAATCGAATGAAATCGGAATGAACTTTATTTTTATTCAAACCCCCAATCCGCTCTTGTTCGCTGCTACTAACAGGGTTTCAGTTGATTTCCCTTTAGCTACTTAGATGTTTCAGTTCGCTAAGTTTGAAAAGTCCAGAGAGCGCATACTAGCCACGGAGCTTGGATACGGTTTCCCGATCGGAGATCCATGGATCATAGACGATATCTCCCAATGGCCTTTCGCCTCTAAAAGCATCCATCCAATGCATGATTTTTTCGATAGACGTTTCACATAAATCAAGATTTCGATGAGGACATAGAAAGAAAGTCCATCCCCTGACGAACAAGAAAATCAAGTTCAGGCTTCTATTCCAGAAGAGTGAGGGGCCGAAGTTTGAATGGGCTCTCTCTCACTTGAAGAGCACTGCGATTATCTACGCAATTATGAGAAAGTTGTATCTTTTAGGGTGAACAAATAATGTCCCCACCACTGACGTTAGGAAGACTATACCGCTCCCTCCTTAGTTTTGGTTCTTAATGATTATGACTTGGTTCTTTTTGTGATGCACCAATCTATCTCTTAGCATGGCTTTGGAACATCCGCCATTAAGGCTTCTTCCCCGGGCAGGATATGAAAAAGCGGATCAGATAAATCTACTAGATGTTGAAGCTACTCCTTGTCACGAAGATAGTGATTAGCGAGATGTCTAACTTTTCTTATGCAACATCTTTTGCTTATTCTCCTTCTACGAAACATTAGCTCCAACTCACAAAAAAAAATCTGCCAGTAAAGCACATCCACTGTGAGGGGAGCCCCCATCCCCATAGAAAGAAGGATGCCCGAAGTAGATCCTTAAGCATGTTCTTCTCGTGGGAGGGGAATAGATTCAAGAGTCAGAGTCTCTTTGACCCCCTTCTCCGATACCTACCCATAAGACAAAGATTTCTTACCATCTTTTCCTACTTGGAAATGGAAGACTTTCGAGATCGTAATAAGGATGAAGAATTCAGTGTCAGAGTAGAACCGGACGAGGGTGAGCTTTCCTCTAGTAAAGAGGCAAAGAGTTTAAGAACCGACTAGGATCTTTTGGTTTAGCCAATTGAGTTCCACTTGTAAAGCCTGTAGTTCGAGAAAGGCCCGCATAGGGATGGGAAGTGGCTAGAACAGGGATAGTTGGCATGAGTAGATTCGGTTGATCCAGTAAGAGATGGTTAGCTGGATAAGAAGGGCGAAGTATCTGATAGTCTCACCCGCACCATAAGCATATGTAGTCAAGTCTGAAGTAGTGGTTAGCGCCCTATGAAGCATTTAACGTTTTTTGCCCTGGCCAATGAATTTCATACCCTATTTTTCTTAGTGAGAGGGCTGAATCTTGTATAATACCTTTACATTGATAACATTCAATGATTCTTTTCTTCTCTTCCTTTAGGCTTTTCCTTTCCCTCTTACTCAACCACATAAAGATGACATGATTTTGATGGATACGATGCAATTAGGAAAGTCTTCAATAAGATCTTTGCTAGCATCTTCTTAGAGTGTTCTCGCAGGTTCAGGAATGGAAGATTATAAAATCTTTTCGCATGTACAGAACTGGCGAGAAGTTGACCAGCTCATTCAAACACAGGTCTTTGGCAGAGAGAGTACCCACTCCATCACGCTTCTAATTACTCACGTGCGGGGTCGCTTTCAAATATTAACAGAGAAGGGAGAAGTCTTTCAAAGAGTTCAGAAGCTTTATTGAATGAGAAAGAAAAGAAAAGTTCTTATTTCATTTAAGGACATAATCGTTTTTGAAAGACATCACATACAAGATTTTTGGCTTCAAATTAAATCATTCGAAGACAGTTTTCATACTATTTTACTACACAGCAGAAGAACGGAGTCGCTGATAGGAAGAATCGACATCTTGGCGACACTGCATGATGAATGCTCCTCATGTGCAGCTGGGCCAAATAGAAAGCGAAGCTTGCTTGTTTATCTCGCCATACTAGACCCATGTCTTGTAGAAGAAAAGCTAACTATTGAACATCTCAAGGTGCCTTTGCTACATCTTTGTCTTAAACTAGTCGGAAAAAAGTTAGAAAAGAAGGCGAGACACTCTCTCTTTACTGTTTGGGTACGATGAGCAGAAGAAAGGGTGGAGATCCCCCCTCCTTGAAAGCATACTTGACATTTCGCCGCATGTTGTCTTTGATGAGGCATCATGTTCTACTGAGAATTTTGTTTGTCCAAACGAGGATAGTTGTAAAAAGAGTATGCGAGTGCAGTTACCCATTTATGAAGGCAATGTGCTTTCTTTTAAATAGTGTGTGAAAGTAGAGCGCCAAAAGAGAGTGAACGAATAGGCAGTTCTTTGAGCCCCATTTATTTGACTAAGATAGAAGACATATCTTCTTCAAAGTACAACGAAAAGCCTTATCCAAAAAGTGTAGAGAGTCGCTCACGAACAAAGTTGAGAGATAGTCAAGAGAAGAGACCACTACCAACGGAAGACAAAATGACAAAAAAGGTCTCAGAAGGTCTTTGCGGATCAACAAGTCATATGCAGGCCGACTTTGCAGATAGATGCTCTGTCACTCTCTTAGTCTTTTCTTCTATGTCCAAAGGGACCCAACTGAGATGATACAATTTTGAAAGGTTTGGGAAGAGTGGGATAACGCAATGCGCGAGGTTTTCTTATAAAAGAATGATACATGTAAACCATTGCCGTTATACCCAATTTCTTGCAAGTAAGTGGGTATAATGGTAAAGCTAAAAGTGACGAAGTTAAGGATCAATCTTTTTCTGACATATCTTGCACCTCGAGCATGAGTGTGGAGAACTCCACCCTATAGTTGCGTATGGAACCCCTATGCTTGAAGAGCTTTCAGTTCTTTTGAAAAACAGGCCAACTACTCTAACTCTCTATCTAGAGCTCCATTTGGAATCCTCCCAAGTCTTGATGGTGCAAGTGCCTCGTGCCATATTAGCATGCCACCTACGCCACCACAACCTATCAATCTCGATCAAGTACATAGTGGCAGTTCCTCTTTTGGCCTCTTGATCTTTGAGCTTGGTGGCCTCAAAAGAGCGCTCTAGCTGCCTACCATCCCTTGAACCATTATAGGTCTTCGTTTCAGGTGTCCCTAGCCAAAGGTCTCCTATTCTGACAACTTGGCCCTAATCTACTTCCACGTAAGGTAGTCCCCGTGCATTTCCTCTACCTTTTCTTGTAGAAGTGGCCAGCTTCTTCCATAGTGGAGTTTTAGAGTGCCTCCTTTTCCTTTGCTTCTTTATCCTTCCAAGCATTGAGTGATCTAAGAATCTCTCCTTGAAGCTTCTCGAATTCTAACTCAAGGCTCTCTCCTTCCATTGGTAGGCAGAAGATAGGGGAAGGCCCTCTTTCACTTTCAATAGGAGGCACTTGCGTTTCTATTCCCTTTCTCCTCTTCTGCTTTAGACCCTTTCTCGAACCTGGTACAGATTAGCCACCTCATATGCACTTGCCATGAGGACTTCCTCCAACAAAGGCTACTCCCCACTGCTCTGCTACCACTTGTCACGGGATCTTCTTGGAAACAGGAAGATGAAAACGTGCGGCACCTGAACTGAGCCCCTTGTTAGCTCAAGTCAACAAACCAACCCACTAGCATAGAGGCTAGAAGAGTAGAGTGAGCACAGAGAATGTAGTAAAGAGAACTTCTCTTACTCAAGAGAGAATCTTTCTACAACTGATGAGGATGCCCCTTAATGTCAAATAGATGAATTGCTTCCAGTAAGGTAGTCAATCTTATAATATAAAACCAGAGTAGGGAAGTTAAATAGCTAAAGCTTGAATCAATGGCATAGAATGCAAGTTGCTAGGAAGGGGCGTTGAGGGTTTGCTGACGAAGCAAATGTCTGAAGTGGATTTTTCATGGCCCTCCCAATGAATCATTTTTTTTGCTATACGAGCACAAAAAATAACCATGTAGAATACCTGCTTGCTGGTCAAGGGGGCTTTACAAATTTAAAAGATGATACCTGACCTATACGTTCTTTTGTTGGGCTATTTATGTTCATAAGAAAGTAGGAGTAGATTTATAAAAAGACACTACTTTGGACTCTGCCATGATGTTCTCTCATTCTCTTCTTTCTTTTTTTTGGTTGTCAGGGCCTTTCTTTCTTACTAGGGTGGATTTAGAAGGATGTAAAATTGAAGATCACCAAACAGTGTACTTTAAGGTTCGCAATTACTGAAAAGTACATCGATGAGTGATGTGCAAAGTCGTTCCCCTAGATGTTTGTCAAGTTCTTTTTGGTAGTCCGTACTTGTGGGACAAAGATGCTGTCCATTACAGATTGCAAAAGTACAGATTTTTGAAGGACGGGATGGAGTTCATTTTCATGATCAATACTGCCAAGACTCAGGAGACCGTCTCTCTTATAACTACAGCACAAGCAAAGAGGCTCTTGAATGCATGTAGGAAATTGATTTTGCTGATGATCAGACCAAAGGAGGAGATAATTAAGTCTCCAACACACTCTCTGAAGTCTAATCAAGAAGTGTCAATTGATCAGCTTCTGAAACAATGGTTTGAGGCTTTGTTCTAAGACATCAAGGTAGGCAGTGGTAAGCCTAGGAGATCAGTGGAGCACAGTGAAACTACCCTACCTATGACAAGGAATGGTACGCACTTCACCAGGCAGTGAAGCACCGACGACCGTACTTGATAAGTAAGGAGGTGATTGTTCATACTGATCATAAGCCTCTTCAGTTTCTTCAAACACCATCAAAGTGATAGCAAGCTCGACACATGAAGTGGATGTTATATTTTCAGCAGCCAATCAGTTTGGAAGGGTTTCACTAATAAGCTAGCTAATATGTTATCTAGGCCCCTTTACAGTTTCTAGTTTGCTGGTTGTTATGCAGATTCAAGCACTATGCCATTCGGAGTATGTTGAACTATATGAGACAGATGCAGATTTGAGACCTGAACCGAAGAAGCTGAAGAAGGGGCAGTTAACAGAATGAAGTTTGAAACACAGACTACTCTATAGGGTGTGTAGGTGTGTGTACTAGGAGAAGCTGATAGGGCACAGTAGATCAGGGAGGCTCATACGTCTAAGATCGCAGGACACTTTGGATTGAGAAGACTCTACTCAACCTACGCAGATACGTCCATTGGCCCAATTTATCAAGGGTTGTGTGCTGTGCAGCACATCGAAACCCTCCAATCGAAAGGTGGGATTATACACACTGCTACTAGAGCCCAGCAGACCTTGGGAGAGTATTTCGATGGACTTCCTAGGGGGATTACAGTAGTTAAAGCATGGACATGACTACCTATTTTTGGTGGTTAACCTTTTCAGCAAGATGCTGTGCTTGAAATAATGTAAGAAAACAGTAACAGATGAGGAAGCAACTGCATTGTTTTTTCAACATGTTTGGAAAAATTTGTTATTGCCTAATTATATTATTTCAGATAGAGATAGCCAATTTCTAAGCCACTTTTTGAGATCGCTATGGGGATGATGGACACTAAGTGGAAGCAAAGTACTACCTTCCACCCGCAGACCAAGACTCCAACTAAAGCACAGACCTGAGATTTGGTAATTGTAAATAGGGTTCCCCTTTGTGTTAAGTGAAGTGAGGTGGGGTCACCAAATGAACGAGTTTACTTGTACGTGATCTCATCCATAGCCTTTACATTAGCAGTCTTGAATCATTTTATGTAATTATGAAAGTTCTATTAGGTTCTTAGTAGCAGTCAACAACCTTTTCTTCTTTTACTTCATATAGCTTTTCGTCTGCTTGATAGCTGGAAGTTCTCCAAAAGTATGAAAAGCTGGAGGACTTTGTACTATCCATACAGGTGTGGTTGGATTCTGTTCATCAGCCCGAAGGAGTTGGATCACATCTTTTGTTCTTTCCACTGCTTGAAGTGATTGTTACGACCACGAAGAAACGATGAATCCCAACTACAGATATATAAGAGCCAAAACTACTCAGAGCATTCCATCTGGCATAAGCATCTGGATAATCTGGAATGGGATGTGGCATACCCGAAAGCCCTAAGAAATGCATGGGAAAGAGGGTTAGATTAACCCCGAAAAAAGTGATCCAAAAATGGATTTGACCGAGTCAGAGTATGTCTGACCAAAGATTTTACCCATCCAATAGTAAAATCCTGCGAATAAAGCAAAAATGGCTCACATAGAAAGTAAATAATGGAAATGTGCAACTGCATAATAAGTATCATGTAGAGCAATGTCTAGCCCAAAATTAACTAGAACTATTCTAATGATCCCTCCTATTGTGAACAAGAAGATGGACCCTACAACAAATAACATGGGTGTTTTGTATTGTATTGAACCTCCCCACAAATTTGCATACGGTCTCTCCTAGCTACCTTGGGGTTTGAATATTCAACCTCCTTAGCACTAGACTCCTCCACAATCTGATCACTCCTCTTATGCATGGAAACACCACCCCCTGAAGTGTAAACTTACTTCCCCTGCCTAAAATCTCCTCGCAGAGTTCCGCCTCATGTTCAACCTTTCTCTCTTTTTTTAACTTCCCGTCCAAGTGATAATGCTCGTATTTCATTAGATACCGGTTGGGGACAAATGTCACACTTCACATATTCCTTGATCCTTGTTAAATACGCTTTCTCTATGGTCATAGCACCTCCAATCTCTTTGTCATAGTATTTGTATTTCAGTCTTCTTTTTGCAACATCAATTAAGATAATATAGGCCGAATCCGGATCTTATACATCTTGTCCCTCATCATGCAGCTCAACTCCAACTATGTTCATATAATAAGAAAGCCAAAGATACTGAATACAACTTGTAAGTGCATTAATATGATTAAGTGACCTATAGTTCAGCTTTAACAAAAATTCAATTAGATAACTAGAAAAGATCCTAAATTTTAAACCCAAATTAAGGTGCATTTTGGGATCTTTGTTTAATTAACCTACAATTGATGCAATTGGCAACATGCATATATTGAAGTCTATGCAATGAAGCTTAATTAACTTTCAGTTGAACTTTAATTAGGGTAATTAGTCAAAAGTTTCAAATTTTAATCACTAACTAGGATGAAATTTGGAATTTTGTCCATTTAACCTACAATTGATGCAATTGGCAGCATACATATACTCCACCCTATGCAACAAAACTCATTTAAGCTTAATTGAAACCCAATGAAGGTAATTAGACAAGAGCCCCAAACTTTGAACCCTAATTAAGATAAACTTTGGGTCTTTATCCAGTTGGCCTACAATTGATGCAATTGGCAACATGCATACACTGAAGTCTGTGCAATGAAGCTTAAAGAAGTTTCAATTGAAATTTAATTAGGATACCTGGATAAAACCCCAATTTTTAAACCCTAAGGTGAAATTTGAAACTTTTATCTAATTAACCTACACTTGATGCAATTGACAACATGCATACATTGAAGTCTATGTAATGAAGCTCAATTAAACTTCAATTGAAGTTTAATCAGGATAATTAAACAAAAGGTCCCAAATTTCATAACCTAATTACGATGAAATTTGGGACTTTTGTCCAATTAACTTAAAATTGATGCAATTGACAGCATGCACAAACTCCAACATACATAATGAAGCTTAGTTAAACTTTAATTGAAGTTTAATTAAGAAAATTAGAAAAAAACCTCAAAAGGGTGAAATTTGGGATTTTATCTAATTAACCTACAATTGATGCAATTGACAACATCCACATGCTCCACCCTATGCAATGAAACTGAATTAAGCTTCGATTGAAGTTTAGTTAGTGTAATTAGACACAAGTTTCAACTTTTAAACCCTAGTTAGGGTGGAATTTGGGGTTTCTGTCCGATTTACTAATAAGTTTAAGATTGGAAGTCAAACAAGTTGTTATCATTTTAAATATAACAAATAAGAAGAAAAAATGAACTTTACCTTAAGAGGAAGATATTTTCCTCTCATTCTTCCACTATTTTCTTCCTCCCTCTCCAATTCCAGCATGTTGCAGCGGCAGTAACTCCTCGGCGCTCTAGACCCTCCTGTAAATGCTCTCAACCTCTCACAGATCAATCTGTGAGAAGGCAGCTGAGAAGGCTGATACCATTAATTTCATTTTTTTTTTTTTTTTTTTTTGTTTGCGGGGGGAGGGGGGGGATACCGTATCAGTTTACCCCCCATGTTGATACCAATGCTGACTGATACAGGTACATATCAGCAATAATGGAACCGATACACCAATACTGCCATCAACGATCTAGTGGCGTATCCAAAGGATTATGCTGAAGAACTCGCCACCTCACATTAGCTCAAACAATGTGGCCCAACTCAGAAAACGAAGTTCGAGTCCAACACAAGTTAACGTTGCATTGTACCAAATATATAGTGATTGGCTAGAAACCGTAGTGACAAAAATGCGAATGGGATTGAAGTTAAACAATCACAAAGCTAAACAAAAATAAGGCCTCTTAGCAGCAAAGGGTGGAACTTGGGCGGGTTGGGCGGGTCAATCTTCAATTTGGGCCAGCCCAAATTTAGGAACAACCCAGCCCATGCTCGGTAAAATTGGGCTGGGTTTGGCTGGGTTGGGCTTGGCCTGCCAGTCTCATATGTTGTTATAATTACCACAACTAGAAATTACCAAGAAAGGAAGCATGGAAGATGGAAGCTGGAACAAACCATTTATGGTAAGTTTGTATGTGAATGGGACCCCTCTTGGACTAGGGTGGCTGAATACGGGCCAGTCCGATTTCAGCCCAAGTTAGTCCAGATCAAACTCAGCTCAACCCATATTTAGCCCAACCCAATTTAGTCATTTTTGGGCTGGCCCACCCAACTTACACAATTACTAGCAGCCATGTACCTGATAAAATACCCCAAACGAATTTTCAAATGTCAGTTTATATCAATGCAAAATTTGGGTGATCAAGGTCATGATTCCCATCCTGCTCATTTCCTGAAACTGTTCAGTTACTATAGCATATCATTACTGAGCAAACTGTATAGCATAGTTATTGTTTTAGTACAAAATTTTCAGAAGATTAATATTTGAAACTTCTCAGCATTTTTCACACATATACAGTTTATTTTTTTAGTTCCGAGCATATGGCAGAATTTTTATTGCATTAACCAAAAAAATCTATCTTATAAGCAAATCCTAGATGTACAAAAATTATTAGAACTATATTAAGTTCACGTCTACGTTATACACTGCCACAGCAACAGCCTTATAAACAACTTTAATATCAAACAAGAAGCATATGAAATAACACAAAATTTGCAAGGGTGTGCCAGATATATGACCACTTGAGATGCAAGGAATAAACCAAAATACTGAAATTGATGAACAAATTCATACTTGCTCAGCTTTGAAACCACAAGCCTCACGAGTAGTCTTCTCCAAGTACTCCCTTGCAATGTGCATCTTTTCATCAGTTATATAGCCAGCAAGAGCGATAATCTCCTTTCTGTCCAGTAAGGGGTTTGGTATCATCGCAATTACGTTTGCTGTAAACAGGACCTGAATCATTAAAAGAGAATGGATCAGAAAGCAATAAAATGAAACTAAAACCTTTGCTTTTATAAATTGGAGATTGATGTGTGTGCGCGCAGACAAAGCAGATATAGATGATGGAAAGCAAGGTCACAAGGTACTCAATTCATCCATAGTTGTCTCTTTCAAGTTCATTGAAAAAGGTATACAAAGAGTTGGCTCAGACAGACTGGAAAGATGTGGTGGGTATCGGCAATTCTGCTCCTTGAATAGAGTATGGGACAGCAGACTTAATGAGATAAGAAAGGGATGAATTGTCTTGTCCTCGTGGACGTCAGTCGTCCGTAGGGGAAGGGATCAAGGAACAATCACATCTTTACTAGATCTACCAAGAATATTTGAACATTATCCATAGCACAAGATCTAACGAGAAAATTGTGAGCACTATCTATAACTGTGACTTTGGGCATCACAGGATCCAACCTTAATTTGTGAGCGTGCTGCAATTCAATGAAACTTGATAATATATTATTATCAAACAATGTATAGGCCTGTGTGTATCATGCCGGGACTATGTACAGTATTAATACTATTGACTCTGATTGCTTAAGGTTCTCTCATTATCATCTCCCTGGCACTAGACCAGCAACAGTCGCCTCCCCCATCCTGTCATGTGGAATTGTGGATTGTTTGTCGATTTTCCACGTCTGTAAAATGTGAGCAGAAGTAACTAACGTAAACCATATTCCTACAGGTAGACCACAAGATAGCACCGCAGTCTATTAACATGCTGACAAAGCAAAAAGTAATAATACTGCCAACTGGGACAAAGGTCACACGATCTCCTTTTCATTCATAGTGACCTTTTAGGAATATGTACTGCTTTGAAAGGCAGCTGACTGCCTAGGTACTTCAGACAGGCAGTCCACCTAAAAGGTTACTGCCCCCAAGGTTTTCTCAATGGTCATTATTTGGTTGTTTCAACCTTACAAACATCTTTCACAACCTTTTCCAATATATGTAGTAGCCCAAGCTACACAGATACATATCTTCAGTATAGCACAATAGTTCCTGATCTTACTAAGTTTTATATATATAAAAAAACAACCATATTTACCAATGACCTTGTTACTGAATCAAACGGTCAACTTAAATCTTGAGTTAGTCATGGGGAGGCTCAGAACTAACATAAGCAAGGTTAGCAACTCATCACCACCTATTGTTTCCTTGCTTTGTTTTCTGTTAGGTGGGAAGTTCATAAGAACCAAAGTAAGGAACTAGTTATTGGGCTAAGAAAGAAATGACTTCCACCCCAAATGGTGTGATGTGGGTCAAATCCATTATTTCACTAGAGAATACAGTTAAAATTTGATATCCACCACTTAAAAATCAATAAGGAAGGGAATTTTAAAGGAGGGGCAACAGAGAGAGAGAGAGAGATGACATACGTTGTTTTCTTAGGTATTTTTCTTCCACATCAAATAATTCGGAGAAGTTATTATTTAGAGGAATAAAATTCAGACAGATCAATGTCCAAGTGTTTCAAAGGTATTTGGGTTGATTTAGGCTATTTCATGACAGTTTACAAGTTTGTCCACTTGTTTGTGTCTCATTGGCCAGCTGCAAGCTACTTCAAAAAAAAAGTTATAAATTTTTAATATATATATATAATTATAAAAAAATAAAAAACTCATAAGTTTCTCAAAGTTAATAATATACATGACATATGTAGTACATGAGTGATGAAACTCAATCATTTTCATCAAAGTCATTAGAAGAAAGAAAAGACCCATCATCCTCTCCACCAAAATTTAACTTAATCTAGGTAGGAGGTGGGACATGTGGCTGACTTTGAATACATCTAACCATCTGAACAAATGATGGTGTGCACATAACAGTGGATGGAATATGAAACTTTAAAAAAAATGTTCGCACAGTATCAACAATCTCCATCCTAAATCCTCTCACTAACGTAGATGAACATGGATGAACTAGTGATGTGGGTGGCTTGGTTGTTGATTGCCTACGTACTGTACTAAATGATCCTTCGTCCTGACATAGAAACCTCTGGAACTGCACATATATATCGTTGGGGACTTATGAACATGGGATGCGATCTCTGTGTATCCCCATAAGATACTCTGCAAAACGATGGACCCCGCTAACAAGATGTCCACAGTAAAGACAATGAATCCGTCGATCTCTTGGGAGTGTATACCCATGATCCCCATGCCGGATGACGTCGCCTATGTAGCATCGATAAAAGAAGAATTAATAGAATTTATCCGATCTAATCTCCTTCAAAATTTTTTGAAAAATATGTATAAATTTTTTAAAAATAATAAACAGCTCTACCTTGATTTCTTCACTTGAGATTGTTTTATTTTTTTTCTTTAGTAATTGGTGTCTCTATAACACACTCTCCCTCTATCTTTCATCTTACATTTTCTTTCTCTTTTTTTTTTTACTCTTATATACATTAATATTAATGATTCTCAGCAGTAAATAAAACAAATAAGTTTACGATATTGTGTCTCAGAGAAAAATTAAGAAATATACACCATTCTTTTTTTCTATCGAGATTTATTTAATTTTAGGCACAAACGACAATAAGGATACAAAATATTTTGTCGATGACAGAAATTACAATCCTCGTTGTCATTTATATTCAAAATTGAATCACACTCAACAAAAAAAAGAACGCTGAACATTTTTTAATTTTATTCCAAACCGCAACTCGATAAACTTATAAACTTCATTATTGAGGACTATTAATACTAATATATAAGGGAAAAAAAGAATAAGAGAAAGAAAATTTTAGAGAAGTTGTTAGAGAGAGAAAAAGCGTGTGTGATAGAAAACAACTTCCTAAAAAAAAAGCACCTTGAACCGTCCACCCAATCGTTGTAGAATACTATAATAGAGACATACTAGATAGAAAAAATTTAAAAAGAAGAAGAAATATAAGTAAATAAAAACATTATAGAGAGGAAGAATTATTTAAATTAAGTAGATATAAAAAAAATTAAGGAGGGTGAGGGAGAGAAATATACTAATATAAAATCATACATTAGATAGAAAAACATAAGTGTAAGGGAGAGAAATATTAAGTAGATAAACAGTAAAAACATCAGAGAGGGGGAGGAAAATATACTAATAGTAATTTACAATTATTACACATTAGATATAAAAAAAACTTAGAGAAAGAGGGAGAAAAACTTGGAGAGATAGGGAAGAGAGAGAAAGAACTTAGAGAGAGAGAGAGAGAAGTAAGGAAGTGAGTTGGTGGGGATGGGTGACGGCCTTAGGGGATTTTTATAAGAAGGCCCTTGCTAGTAATCCACCCAATTCTAGTAAGGGAACGGGGGGTTGGGTCTCGAGATTGGATCGGTCCGGCCAAAAACCAATCGGATCGGCTAATCCGATCCGATCCGCACTGATTCTGCCTTCCTTGACACACACCCCCAAAGAGGCTGCTCCATACCATTCTAGTTGTGTTAGGCATGGTAAGGCAGTGTAGATAGGTACCAAAGATCACACTAATTTCACCCAGTCAATTTTTAAAATCTTCTTTAAAATAAAAAAGAGAAGCTATATTGCGAGTACGAGATAAATGTAATCATCAATACTAACAGGTACCAGCCAAAAAGAACTCGACTCTTCAGCAGTAAAGGAACATATAACTAACTTAGGCCTGTGGACCTTAACTAACAATGGCTCTGTAATCTTTGTGAAAGAAAAAGAAACCCAGAACTTATAATGGAGTTATAATAGCCTAAATAATCAGACAGTTCTGGTCAGGTTAATTGGATAGCCAACTTGTATCAAATGTCAGTCATATGTTCTCATGGAAGTACTCAGAAAATCAAAAAATTGAAAAAAAAACCTTCATACACATACCATCATAGTTATAGCATAAAAAAATGGGTAGCCCAGTGTCCTAAGGCTCTCCCACTGTGGAGTCTGGGGAGGATCCTTGCACGCAGCCTTACCCTCGCTTTATGCAAAGAGATTGCTTCCATATTTGAAACCGATACCTCACAGGTCACAACCCATCATAGTTACCGCATAAAAATGAGCAGCCCAGCATCCTGAGGCTCCCACACTGAGTATGGGGAGGATCCTTGCACACAACCTTACCCTCGCTTTTTGCAAAGAGGTTGCTTCCATATTTGAACCCGTTACCTCAGGTCACAATGGAGCAACCTTACTGTTTCATTTAGGCTCACCCTTAGCATTATCACAGTATGATTTATCACTTACATATAAATATGATGCCTGGAGAATGCGTGATTGCAATATTGGGAGGGAGAGTTATGTCATATGCTTTGTCAATGGCTTTTAAAAGTTGCTGGACTTAATCTTCCATGGGATTTTCAAGAGGACCCAAGATTCTGTTGCAAAACATTTGTGGAAGAAAATGTTTGCTCAAAACAACTACTCCCACTACCTCAGGAACTCAATGAAAATTGAATTTTGGGAGATGACTGCTTGGAACGAGGAAGCTTGGTACATGATGGTATAAGAAGTTTAGCAAAATAAGAAGAAATATATGGAGAGAAGCTGCAGTTATCAAAAGGCTCTTGAAGAATTATTGTATAGTAGGTGATCATGGGAGGAAGAAGGATATATGTCATTTTGGTAGGACGTTTTTTCTGGCAAGGAAGATGAATCTTTCCTCTTCCTTTTGATTTTATTACTTCTATTTATTTCTTTAATAAAATTGACGGTGCAATCACATAAATCCACAATAACTTTAGAAAAAAAAGAGTCACCTAAAGTCACAGTTGCCACTGCACACACTTGCTACCTTTTATTAATAAGTGTTATGATTGCTCAAAAAGATCTTGGTCTGCCCAATCCTGAGGATAGTCATGCTCCTTAAACTATAACACTAACTACTTACATCTTCAGACATTTTTAGAGCACTGCGTTGTTTCAACTGCTGAAGCAGAAAAGATAGCTGCTTACCCACACAGCTTTCTTCTGCAAGGGATTCCATGCACTTTTATACTCCCACAAACACGTTCCCTTTAGCACCCACGTAAAAATACAAGTGCCACCATATAGTTCAGCATTTCTACTGCACACAAAAACAGTTGGGGTTTAATAGTGTTGATATGGTACGACAACTCCTTCCTTAATGCTTGAGTAGATGACTAATGCCGTAGTGCATTTTTCTTTTTTTTCTTTTCATTTTTTCCCAAAGGAGACAACTGGCACCATAGTCAAAGATCCACCCAGCAAACCATATTACTCTGCTCCATTCCCTTATATTTTCCTTATATATATTATATAATATATATAGATATATGCTTATTTATATATATTCCAGTAAAAGCATGATTAAATGCAGAACACAATCTCAATGAAGACACATCTGATAACATTTAACCTCGAATATCGATGTCATCTGGGGGGAGGGGGCGGTTGGTCGAAGAGGATGTCGGTAAAATTGTGAGATATGTATATGTATATTATAACGTGTCCCTGGGGCGCACCCAACCAAGATCAGACAGCAGCATTCAAAGCACCAAAAAAAAAATGTGGCACCTATTGGAGACTAAGCGGGCAGGTGAGTCACCTGGCTCATCATATCTGTGATCGGATGGTGGGTGCAATTTGTGCACACACCCAAGGTGCTGACATGCACCATTTTCAATTTTCTTTTTTTTTTGTTAACTGCTGCTGTCCAATAGGAATGCACCCCAGCAGGGGGAGAGAGAGAGAGAGAGAGGAGGGAGGTTAAAATGTGGCAGTGCGGCTAGGCCATACAACCTTATTACACCCCATCCTCATGTTTTAAAAAAATAAAATCATCATAAATTTTTAAATCTTCCATTATCCTCAATGTAGTTTCCATTCCCTAGGGCTTAATTTTCATTGTATAATCATGAAACTCAACCAAAGAAGTCTGATCGAGTGCATGTGAAAAAATCTTAAAAATTAAAAGTATCAAAAAGTAAGAAATTAGTCTAGTTATCCCTAGGGTTGTTTCCATCCCTCGGGATTTTAGTTTTGAGCACCAATTAAGAGTTGAAAGTGTTGTGCGGCTGGACCACATAACACACCCCAAGGTGCATCTAACTTAGATGTGGCCCATCCCGAAACCTCCCTCCTGATTTCAAAAAAATAAAAATAAAAATAAAAAATCACCAAAATTTTAAAATATTCAACAACCCCAATCTAGGTTGTTTCCCATCGTTTTAGATTTAATTTTCACCATTGGATAAGAAAAATTTAATCGTAGCCATCCAATCAAATGAGCCATTGTTTCGGGATCAAAACTAAAATCCTAGGAATGGGGTCAATCTTAAGGGCTAATATGACAAATTTCTTATTTTTTGTCTATTTTCTAATATTTTTAGATGATTTTTCATACTTGTTCGATCGGACGACTCTAGTTGATCGTTGACCGGATGGTGAAAATTAAAGCCCTGGGATGGGATCCAACCCTAAGGGGCCTAATTGAATATTTACAAATTTATGAAAATTTTTATTTTTATTTTTTACGATGGGAAGGGTGGGTTTTGGGGGGAGGAAGAGGCATCGGAAGCAGTTGATGCAACTCCGTCGCACAAAGAAGATGAACTATTCGATCTTAATCTAACGGCATTTATTACTTTTAAAAAAATAAATTTGTGTTGCGGCGCCTTTCAGCAGACATAATTCAGGGAGGGGTAGGGATGTGGGAGAGGGAAAGAGTGGAAAAGATACGACCCATTCCGCGTGGGTGGAACAGTTCTGCCCATGCAGAACCCTTTTTTTTTTTTTTTTTGTTAACCTTTATATTGCAGATCTAAAGGTCCAGTTTTTTTGTGCGACGTGGTCGCACCAAGTGGCATTGTAGCATTCGTCTATATATATATACATATATAGCCAAACAAGCTCATACGAGTAGACTATATCCCTTTGTGGCGGGTAGTTGATCAATGGTAGTTTAGTTTAAATACAAACTTAATACAAGCTGTTGAATTAATCAGATCCACCAATTCTGGTGGCATGATTTGCCACTTCTCATGCGCAAGAGGCATCCGCACTCTGCCTCCGTGAGAGAAACGTGCCCGTGCTCCATGAAGTGGGGGCATGTTTGTCATGCATGGAAGCAAAGCACACAGCCCTCTGCATGCGTGAAACCGCTTCCTTTAAAAAAAAAAAAAAAATACATTGTATCGAGATCCAAGGAAGCACATTTTAGGTACAAGAACATACCAACTGCAAGGACCATATACTAGCATTTCCGCATACCTCAAATAGATATATATCATATATATGATGTACATATACATGAACACATATACATATAAAATATACCCAAGAAAGCCCTGACAATGTCGCAAGATTGCTTAAGATCCTGCAAGATTTCCCAAGATTATTGCTATTTACATGCAGTTTCCGGCCTCCTTTTCTCAGAAGCCTGCCGAAATCGAGAATCTCACGACATTGTAGTCCATGTCAAGAAGAATGAGGTTTTACTGTAACAAGGTTATCCATAGTAGTGGTACCCGAAAGAGACATGGTTGACAGTATTGACGGATACCGATACGTATTGGCGAGACATATCTATATCGGTCAATACTCAGTACTGATACCAGTATGAAGGGATACCCCAATACTAGTCACTAAATTGAAAAACAAAATGGTTTTGGTCGATAGCAGACCAAAACTGGCCGACACCGGGCGAATATTGGGCGGCACTGGGCTGATACTGGTTGATACCACGGATACTGATACTAGCACGAATTGGTACCGATCGGTACCGAGATTACCATCCTTGGAAAGAGAGGCCCTATCTGGCACCAGCTCCATGAAAAAGAAAACCAATCCTGAATGGAAGGGCAGAAGGAATGGTATATACCACGCTCAAGCATTCCTTATAAAACAGATACATGAGGAACATTAAAAAAAATGTGATGTCAAGACCACGGGCACTATATACCCTATCAATCTCTTCAGTTAGAATGAGAAGATTAGCAGTTCCTACACCTTTTAGACATTGCACCAACATAGGTTCGACGATGACCCTGAAGATGAGTAAAAGGCAAACAAATTGACCTTAGGCAGATTGCTCAAGTTTGTTTTTGCCTTTTTTTTGTACAAATTTTATTGTTCCAACGGGACATTGAAAAGTTCCTTTGTAACAATGTTGTACTTATTATGTTCACTGACATTTTTCCCTCGTGCATTTGCCATGTAAAGAAGGTATTTTTTTTCTTCGTTATACAAGTACATATTTTCTGTCCAATTGAGGTATCACACCTGAAGTCACTTAAGACATATCCTCTCTACATTACAGCTAATGAAGTTACTGGCATATTTATATTCCACCTTTTCTTCACAAGGAAACCAACCTGCTCTGCCAGGGAAGCGACCCCGGAGACTAGCTTGATAGATCATATCTATTCACTTGTATTGATTGCATTCGCTCCTATGCAAGACTAGGAAATGAATGTAAACTTTCTCCCATTGGCTCTAGGGACAGGGACCAATAGCAAAGGAAAGACTAGCTTGAGGGAACTATGCCCTACTAGTACAACACTTTCTTTACACGGAACTGGGCAAGGGAGCTGATTTCACTTGCTTACCCTTTGCTAGGGAACCCGTGCTGGAGCAATCTAACTGGATTAGAGAAAGGATCTATTTCCACTCCACTTAGCTATTGGTTTAAATAGTGAGGTAGCTATGAGCTTGGCTATCCACTTTTCTATGAGTGCTTTGTTGGTATTACAATTAGAACTAGTAGCTCTATTCTTCTGAAAGAAAGCCCTAGGAAAAACATACCTGACTGGAACGAACGAGCAGAATACTTGGAGCAATAGGGAATGGGGAAAGTTAGAGGAGTGACTGTACGAGAATATGTGCTTTGATCACCTTTCCCATGCAAAGAAAGTCAGGTCTAATCTTGGAATTACCACTAGGCAATAAAGGGTTGGGCCTGGGACTACTTAGGAAGACACCAAGGTCAGGGGGAATCGACTGATGTACACCCCTATCTGATCATCTTCTCTTTCATTAGGGCCTTCACCCCCGAAAAAGCACATTCCGCACCTATCTTTATAGCCTGCTACAAAAGGACTAGAAGTTATAACTGTTGGGTTTTCGAGTTTCTCCAAATCTCCCGCGCAGCGGAAATAATTAAAAAAACGGAGATCCGATTCCCGTTTCGAAAAACTAAAATGCCGATAATCAGATTATCAGTTCTTACCGTGTGCGGATTCGAATCTGCAACCGTTTGGTTCCGTCGGTGCTACACCGCAAGCCGCGCAAGCGCCCGGCATCTAGTGAAGTCCACGCGATCCTCCTCTTGACGGATATCCTCACGTTCCTCGTTCTTCGCAGCCCACGAAACCTCCGCCGGTCGCCGCAACGATCGCCGCACGCGCGGACGATATTTCCGTCAAACGGGAGTCGGAGAAGCGGCGGAGCAGATCCGGATCTGTCTGGGACGCCGGAGAGAGAGAGAAACAGAGGAGGGGCGGCTAGAGTTAGCAGCAGCTTGGCCTGCTCAGCCCGTTTGCTATGTTTTATACTAACCGCGCTGTTTTTCATAAAAAATCCCGGTTTGTATAAAACTTACTTATTTATCCATCGCCTTGAGAATCATTTGTGTGTGACCCTCTAGGCCCAATTACCGGTCCGGTTAATAGCCCAATAAGTCCAGTGACTCCTCACTGACTTTATTAATCAATTAATAACCCATTATTAATTAATTAATCAATCTAATTGATGTCGCACATCGAATTCGATCGGGCCTCCCATCACGTTGGGTGCCAAGCAACATCGCGTGAACCCGGAAGGTATCAGGGTTAAATAACCCACTCTTAGAACCTTTCCGCCGACAATTACCGTGTGGATATAATCCTTCATTCGTACAATGCTCTCGAACCAACTCAGGGTATCGCGTGCTGTCAAACCCTAACCGGTCGACTCACTTAGATTGGATGCCGCTGATAAATATCGGAAAACTCCTTTCCCGATATTATCGTCCGCCCTGGCTAGGGACTTTCGCGCATCCTTCCTAGAACATTCTCTCTCTAAGTACCGAGAGCGAATGATTCCTTATTGACACACAATTCCCTTCGACGGTATTCCGCTGTACCCAATCCTTGGCGTTTTAGAATCCCGTGGCTAGAGATTCGTAAACCAAGGTCAAAACACAGAAGTCCACCGACAAGGTGTCTTTGGCGTCTCAGGTCCGAGGACCATCCACGCAACTGCAACAATAGAATCAAGCTGGTTGACAGTGAGGTACAATACCATCCAGCGATTCAGTCGGATCAGTTCAGTGAACTCATTCTCCAATGAACACCTACAGATTCGCCTTAGTGTCTCCACACAAGTGACTTATGAGATCAGTCACCCTCATCATATGAGCAGGAGTAATCTGTACTAGTCTAACCGGATATTCGATGTCCTTCTCGGATATCCTCCGACTAGGAACGATTAAGAATATGTGTTTAAGTGATCAATCTCATTAGTATGATCTCATCATAATCTGATCACTATAGCAAAGATTTACGGACTTTATTATGAAACGATAATTAATGCGATTTACACATAATGAATATTATGCCATTATATTAATAAATGAACGAGATTTACATAGTCAGATTGGCTTGTAGGCCACCTAAAACTCACAATCTCCCACTTGGACTAAAGCCAATCACCTTTATACAATAAGCCTATAGACTCTAGGTGACGCTCAAACACAATTTGAGCCAACGGCTTTGTCAATGGATCTGCTACATTATCGACGGATGGAACTCTTTCTACTACTACATCTCCTCTGGATATGATCTCTCTAATAAGATGAAAGCGCCTCAGAATATGCTTTGATTTCTGATGAGACCGCGGCTCTTTCGCTTGCGCAATCGCTCCATTGTTGTCACACAACAGTGGAACAGGCTCAGAGATGCTGAGAACTACTCCGAGGTCGGTGATGAATTTCTTCAACCACACTGCTTCCTTGGCTGCTTCAGCTGCAGCGATGTACTCAGCTTCAGTCGTCGAATTTGCAGTGGTTACTTGCTTGGAACTCTTTCAGCACACTGCGCCTCCATTCAAAGTAAACACAAATCCAGATGTAGACTTGCTATCATCTGGATCTGACTGGAAACTCGAGTTAGTAAAGCCTCGCAATTTCTAGTCATCTCCTCTATAGACAAGAAACATGTCCTTAGTTCTTCTCAAGTACTTAAGGATACATTTCACTGCCTTCCAGTGCTCTTCGCCTGGATCAACCTAAAATCTGCTCGTAACACTAAGAGCAAATGCTACATCAGGCCGTGTACATAGTATGGCATACATGATAGATCCTATGGCAAAGGCATAGGGTATTCTATCCATGAATGCCCTCTCATCAGGAGTCTTAGGAGATTGCTCCTTTGAGAGATTAATTCCATGTCTCATCGGTATGGGACCTCTCTTAGAATTTTCCATGCCAAACCTTTTGACTATGATATCTATGTACAAGGATTGGGTCATTCCAAGCATCCTCTTTGATCTATCTCTATAGATCCGTATTCCCAATACGTAAGATGCTTCTCCCAAATCCTTCATAGAGAAGTTTCTTGACAGCCACATCTTTACTACTGACATCATAGCTACATCATTCCCAATGAGTAATATGTCATCTACGTAAAGAACTAAGAAGGTGACTGCACTCCCACTGGTCTTCTTGTACACACAAGGCTCATTTTCATTCTTAATGAAGTTATAAGACTTGACAACCTCGTCAAATCTTATGTTCCAGCTCCAAGAAGCTTGCTTCAGTCTATAAATGGACCTCTGAAGCTTGCACACTTTATCTGAAGATTCTTTGGATGTTAAACCTTCTGGTTGTATCATATACACTTCTTCCTCAAGGTTACCGTTGAGGAAGGCAGTCTTCACATCCATCTGCCAGATATCATAATCAGAGTGTGCAGCAATGGCGAGTAGAACTCTGATCGACTTTATCATGGCAACTAGTGAGATAGTCTCGTCATAGTCAATTCCTTACCTTTGACGATATCCCTTTGCCACCAACCTTTCCTTATAAGTGTCGATCTGTCCATCAGCACCGATCTTTCTCTTAAAGATCCACTTGGAACCGATGGGTACAATACCCTCAGGCAAGTCCTCCAAGTTCCAAACTTGGTTGGTGTATATGGACTGGATTTCTGAGTTCATGGCTTCTCGCCATTTCTCGGATTCTGGGCCTTCTATGGCCTCCTGGTAGGTTTTAGGATCATCATCCTCATTATATTCTACCTTAGACTCACCTTCAGTGATATGTCCTACATATCGTTCGGGCAGTCTAGGTACTCTACCAGATCTACGAGGCTCATCTGTGTGTACCTGAACAGATTCAGGAACTGATATCTCATCCGATGATAATGCATCTGTTTGGGGATCTGGAACCTCTTCCAGTACTAATTTACTCCCACTGTTCTCATGGAGAAGGTATTCCTCTTCCAGGAAGATAGCTTTCCTAGCGACAAACACCTTTTGTTCACTAGGATGGTAAAAATAGTATCTACAGGTTTCCTTTGGATATCCCACAAACCTGCATTTATCAGTTCGTGATTCCAGCTTATCTAGATCATGCCTCTTTACATGAGTAGGACAACTCCAGACTTTAACATGTTTAAATTCTGGTTTCTTGCATTTCCATATCTCATATGGAGTAGAGGCCATAGACTTACTGGGTACTCTTTTCAGTAGGTATGTTGCTGACTCTAGAGCATACCGCTAGAGGGACACTGGTAATCCCGAAAAGCTCATCATGGATCGCACCATGTCCAACAAGGTGCGATTCCTCCTTTCGGATACACCATTCATCTGTAGTGTATATGGAGGGGTTAGCTGAGAAAGGATACCATTATCCTTTAATAATTGTGTGAAATTAGTACTCAAGTATTCTCCTCCTCGATCTGATCGAAGAGTTTTAATACTCTTTCCTAACTGCTTCTCTACCCCATTCTTGAACTCTTTGAACTTTTCAAATGCTTCCGACTTGTACTTCATTAAGTACACATAGTCGAATCTTGAGAAGTCAACGGTGAATGTGATGAAGTATGAAAAGCCACCTTTGTCTTGGGTGGACATTGGACCACATACATCCGAATGTATTACTTCCAGAATGTCTTTGGCACGTTCTCCATGTCCAGTAAATGGAGATTTCGCCATCTTTCCCATAAGGCAGGATTCACATGTCACAAACGATTCGTAATCGAATGCAGTTAAGTAACCATACTTGTACAACTTTTGCAACCTGCTTTCGCCAATGTGCCCAGGTCTACAATGCCACATGTAGGCTTGGTTCACACAATTCTTGCTCTTCTTAAGAACATTATCAATTTGAAGATTGTAATAAGAAACATCTAAGAGATATAGACCGTTGACTAAAGATGCCGAAGCTATTGATTTATTACCATAATAAATCGAACAACTTCTATTTTCAATAGTCAGCCTATATCCTATCTTGTCCAAACAAGATATTGATATGATGTTCTTTATTATGCTAGGAACATAATAACAATCTTCTAATAGTAACACGTCTCCTGATGGAAGCCTGAGGTTTGCTGTCCCAATAGCAATCGCCGCAACTTTTGCGCCATTTTCTAGTCTCAATTCCACCTCGCCTTGTTTCAGCTTGCGCTTACTTGTCAGCATCTGCGCATCATAATAGATATGAGAAGCACATCTGGTATCTAATACCCAAGATGTGGAATCTCTAACTGATAAGTTGATATCTATCATATAGATATCTGAAGCTTCATATAGCTTCACCTTTCCATGAGCTTTACCGTTAAGGAACTCCTTGCAGTTCCTCTTCCAGTGACCATTCTGCTTACAGTAGAAGTAGTCACCCCTTACTACTCTTTTGCCTTTGTCCTTCGATCTTTTATCGTATGCGATCATCTCTGTCTCAGAGGCATCTAATGCCGATTCAATAGGATGATCAGCATCAAAGGTGTAGGCAATCTGCTCAGATCTGAAGACATTCTTCAAGTGTTTGAGCCAATATGAGTAGATCAGGTAAGTCAAAAGGTCATCAAGTATGCTGTGGAGTGGGTTATTCGACGACATAATTCTCTACAGGAGATAAGTAAAATTTAATTAGCAGATGTTCAATTATTAAAATTAAAACAAGATATGGTCTTTTGTTCAAGTTTTAACTCCTACTAATTTTCGACGGACTGTATAACGCTCAGTTATACAGAACGGGAGACACCGACAGTCTCCTAGTGGGGATCAGAATCTTAATGACTTGTAGTACAGCCTTGTGGATAGCACAACAAACTGTAATACAATCAAAGAGCACCCAACTCATGGGACATGTAACTCCTTGCAATATCTGATCATGGCTTCGGTCCCCAGAGATTTAATGGCCTTGTGGATAGCACAACAAACCACTAATTCTGGTCTAAGCTAACCATCATTACGCGACGAGCATAGATTTGCATGCAGCCCTTGTGGATAGCACAACAAAGCTACATGGTTCCTCTACCCCGATCATATAGGCCACAGTTTCTCCTCCCAATTAAACAGGCCTGGTGGATAGCACAACAAACCTGCCTAAAGTGATTCAAATCCTATGACTATAACGATGGTGGACCACGCGGTAAGTTCTTAACTACTAGCGTTACGGCTTAGAGTTTAAATGATGGTATTTAGATAACTTTTATCTTGGTCTCTCTTAGGTGATAGTATATAAATATATCGTATATATTTACTAAATACTGTACCTGTTTTGATTCATAATCAAAAGAAAACAATGCATCACATACATGTCAAGTGTGGTCATGGATAGCACAGTGGGTTTGACTAGAGCCAACAGTCAAACGCACATAAAATCTAACATAACTTTTACATCAGATAATGATGCAAACACATAGGCAAGAGATCTTCATCTTTTCGCCTTCTTGGTTGCAGTTGTGGATCGTCCTCGCTCCTTCCTCGGTTGCCTCGATCAGATTACAATAATTCTATAATTACATGTAAATAGAAGAGAGCCTTATGGCGAGTACAAGAGAGAGGGAGGTAGAAGTACATCAGAGAATGAGAGGGGGAGAGATACACAGATTTCTATTTATTAACAATTTAATAAATATCCATCATCCACGATCTACATCCATCATTCATCACATGAATAATAAAATAAGTACATATCCATGACCACGGTGTGTTTTAAACATTCCACACATGATTCAGTGCATCACATGGCTAAAATAAAAGAGTTTTCAAAATAAGTAATTTTGGCTTTCAAAAAAACTGGGATCCAATCAAAATTGGTGTTTGAATTTCGAAAACACTTTTAATTAACTTAACATACAATTAAATCAAATTTAAAAGCATCAAAACACACATCACATGTACACACACTCCAAATTAATAATTCCAGATTATTCCATGCAAATCAGAACACTTCAAATAATCAATCTAACAATTAGATTAAAACCCCATTAATAATCTAACAATTAGACTATTAATAACTAATCTAACTTTTAGACTAGTCCAACAAAATTAATCATTAATTTATCACATAAATTAATAATTAACTCTAATTTGTTTTTAATTATCAATCTAACAATTAGACTAGATAATTAATAAGTGTTAATCACTAATTTAACTATTAAACTAATAATTAACACAAATGAATAGTTAAGCACTAATCTAACTCTTAAATTAGTGGATTAATATTAATTATTAATTTAACTCTTAAATCAATAATTAATAACATCTTATTAAACTATTATATTAGTTAATTAAAATTAATCATCCATTTACCAATTAAACTAACAATTAATTCTAATTAACTAACAAATACTAATTTAACAATTAAATTAGTCAATTAAAATTAATTATTAATTTTACATTTAAATTAATAACTAATCTTAATCAATTAACAACACCATGTTAATACAAATGATTCCATAATCATTAACTCCCAATTAAATACAAATTGTTATAATTTAAAGTTTCAAAACAGTTTTGGAAGTATCAATTAACTATCCAATTTAATTTCAAGTGGGCTTAGGATTTAGGGTTTTAAAGGGGTATTAAAAGGGCAAATAACAAGGGGATTTAATGGGTCAGATGGCTCAGCCCCACAGGCAACATGGCCCACTGGTTCGAGCCAGGGGCTCGGCCAAGGTCCGAACCAGGACCATCCATGGCTTTACCAGGGCAAAGACCCTGGCACCAGCTCACATAGCTGGTAAGGGCCCGGTCTAACCGGGCTGGCCCGGTCAAACCGGGCTCGAGCTGGGCGGCCTGCCAGGCCTCCTGCTTTCCCTGCAACACAGCACACTCGAAACCCTAAAACCTGCAAACGTAAGGCGGCGGTGGGCTCAGGTGGTGGGGCTCTGGTGGCTGGTGCCCCGGCGCCGTTCGGCCCAGCCGTCGACGGCCCCGGTGCCAGCGGGCTCTTCGGCGCCAACAAGTTCCCCCCCCGGGAGATACCCAAACGGTAGCCCAAGCTCTTCAAACCTTCAATTTTTTCTGGTTTTTCAGCCAAGTAAAAGAAGAAAAGATGCCCCTGCTTTGAGCATTCCGACGCCGGCGGCAACCCCAGGGAGGACCAGTAACCCATCCCAGAGGATCGGGGTTCACAGTCCACCTCTCCAACACTTAAGAAGCAAGAACGAAGTCGCCAAGAACACCGGTTCTTCATCCAATGAAGAACACTAATAAACCCCCAAAAATCCGAATTTGTAGAAATAAAATTATTGTAATTCTCTGTGTTTATCCCATAAACACAGTTCTACCAACACATTCAGATTATATGCATGGAATATTTCAAGGAAAAACTAATTCGGAGTTCGAAATGGGCCGAGAAACAGTGCGAACCTGGCTCTGATACCACTGTTGGTTTCTCGGGTTTCTCTGGATCTCCCGCGCAGTGGACATAATTAAAAAAACGGAGATCCGATTCCCATTTCGAAAAACTAAAACGCCGATAATTAGATTATCAGTTCTTACTGTATGCAGATTCGAATCTGCAACTGTTTGGTTCCGTCGGTGCGACACCGCAAGCCGCGCAAGTGCCCGGCCTCTAGTGAAGTCAACGCGATCCTCCTCGCGATGGATATCCTCATGTTCCTCGTTCTTCACAGCCTACGAAATCTCGCCGGTCGCCGCAACGATCGCCACAACGCGCGGACGATTTCCCGTCAAACGGGAGTCGGAGAAGCGGCGGAGCAGATCCGGATCTGTTTGGGATGCCAGAGAGAGAGAGAGAAACAGAGGAGGGGCGGCTAGGGTTAGCAACAGCTTAGCCTGCTCAGCCCGTTCGCTATGTTTTATACTAACCGCGTGGTTTTTCATAAAAAACCCCGGTTTGTATAAAACCCACTTATTTATCCATCGCCTTGAGAATCATTTACGTGTGACCTTCTAGGCCCAATTACCAGTCCGGTTAATAGCTCAATAAGCCCAGTGATTCCTCACTGACTATATTAATCAATTAATAACCCTTTATTAATTAATTAATCAATCGAATTGATGTCGCACATCGAATTCGATCGGGCCTCCCATCACGTTGGGTGCCAAGCAACACCGCGTGAACCCGGAAGGTATCGGAATTAAGTAACCCACTCTTGGAACCTTTTCGCCGACAATTACTGCGTGGATATAATCCTTCATTCGTACAATGCTCTCGAACCAACTCAGGGTATCGCGTGCTGTCAAACCCTAACCGGTCGACTCTCTTGGATTGGATGCCGCTGATAAATATCGGAAAATTCCTTTTCCGATATTATCGTCCGCCCTGGCCAGGGACTTCTGCGCATCCTTCTTAGAGCATTCTCTCTCTAAGTATCGAGAGCGAATGATTCCTTATTGACACACAATTCCCTTCGATGGTATTCCGCTGTACCCAATCCTTGGCGTTTTAGAATCCTGTGGCGAGAGATTCGTAAACCAAGGTCAAAGCACATAAGTCCACCGACAAGGTGTCCTTGGTGTCTCGGGTCCGAGGACCATCCACGCAACTGCGACAATAGAATCAAGCTGGTTGACAGTGAGGTACAATACCATCCAGCGATTCAGTCGGATCAGTTCAGTGAACTCATTCTCCAATGAGCACCTACAGATTCGCCTTAGTGTCTCCACACAAGTGACTTATGAGATCAGTCACCCTCATTATATGAGCAGGATTAATCTGTCCTAGTCGAACTGGATATCCGATGTCCTTCTCGGACATCCTCCGACTAGGAACGATTAAGAATATGTGTGTTTAAGTGATCAGTCTCATTAGTATGATCTCATCATAATCTGATCACTATAGCACAGATTCAAGGACTTCATTATGAAATGATAATTAATGCGATTTACACATAATGAATATTATGCCATTATATTAATAAATGAACGAGATTTACATAGTCAGATTGGCTTGTAGGCCACCTAAAACTAACAATAACTTGCCTTCCCAGAGGGGGTAATCCTTTATCTAAAGGTCGGCAAGTAGGGGATGGGTCCTGAGAATGCTTGGCATGGTTAGGGCTTAGAAAAATCAAGTACGGGATTCAAATATGTAAGGAAAGAAAAATCTTCAATTAGACAGACATAGATCCTATTCCTAGGGCATAGGATCCTCAGAGGGCACATTCGGATGGGCATCAGAGCCATTGAGGAGTGGCAAGCACCTACCAAGCTGAGTTCGTATTTAGGGCTCGTGAACTTTTACCGAAGACTCATCGAAGGACGGACCGATCATGGTACGGTCAAATGTCAAAGAGCTTTTGAGGACCCTAAAGTAGGTAGTGATTGATGACCCCATATTGCAGATACTAGATCACACAAAGCCATTTGAAGTATACACACGGATGAGTCAGACTATGCCATCGACGGTGTCCTAGTACAAGAAGGTCACCCTATCGCATATGAGAACCGAAAACTCATTGAGCTTTGGAGAGTAGGGGAAGCGTGGTCCAAGAGAAGGAGATTACAACAATAGTGAACTGCTTGAGAACAAAATGTGGAGACGGGTCACGATTCGTGGTCAAGATGGAGTTTGTGGCAACGAGTGACTTCCTGACCCATCAGAAGCTCATGCCAAAATAGGCACGATGGCAAGCAAGAAAAACTTCCTACGTATGATTGATATGGTGCAAGAGCGCAAGCGCCTTAGGCTTTTTATATGTTTCCAACAGCTAGCCAAAAGCATTCCAACCACAATGGCTTCAAAGAGATGATTTAGCCGGCCAACCAGTCCAAGTCCAAGCAACTCCGGTAAAAGCTTATCCACCACCGGTGCCGTTGCCAACACCAGCACCAGCACCAGTAACACAAGCTATATTGGGGGTCTCGTCCATTCTGTCGGTCCAATTGGCTCGGTCGCTAAAGCAGTCAGTGATTCTGTGGTTTAGAAGCGGCACAACAGTAGTAGTCCCATCTGTTTTTGTCCAGTAGTTTCAGCAGATGACATTTAAGCAGAAAACGGATTTTGATAGTAGCAGATACGATAGTTCCAGATATAGTTCTATTCCCATATATAGATCGAGTGGCTTAGCTTTAGCCATTAGTGGTGGGAGAACAATACTTGAAAAAGTCCTAACGTACACACTACTATCTCACTCCTCGCTACGAGGCCTCTTCCAAGCTAGCCCTAAACTAATAAGGCCATAAAAGAGCGATACGGCTTTTTGGCTGGTTGTGATCAGATGTAGGGGAGAAGTGAGTTTAGGAGCCATTGCATATGTTGACTCTTGAATTTCTTTGTGAGATTTGCGATCGCTCTTTCCTCCCGCCTCGCTGGTCCTCAAAATCCCCTCTATAGTATTCAAAGAAAAAAGGTTTGATCATTCAATGGATCGAAGCAAGGCACGTAGTGATTTCTCTTTTAAAATAAAGGTGTTCTTCGAAAGAACCAAAGTTGGCCGAGTAGCACGAGTAGGAGTTTTTAAAAATCAATAAACAGAAGCCAAACGTCAGATGCCGCACGGCAGAAACCAAAAATGGAATACCAAGGTCGCAAGGCAAGGGAGGATGGGCTTCGACTCACCAAAGGGAAGGTGAGAAACATTTGTAGATGCGACCATGAATCGAACCAGGTCAAAACATTTAGCTGTCGACGAACAAACTTTGTTCCCTATGTTGAGCCTACTCATATCAGAATAAACCTAGTTGATTCTCTTTCAAACATCGGCCAGCCGGCTTTAAGCAATTGTCGCATTTCCTTGCTGAGATCCCAAGTCTCCAAGTGGGCCCTCTTGGCCACCCATGACCTTGGCTTTTTAGACAATCCTGCTCCTGTCTCGTAGGACTTATAGCTCGGCAGTCCACCGAGTGGGTGTTTTGATCCTTCTAGTTTTGAGTGTCTTCTTGGATAGTTATTGTCACACCCATAAAAGATGTTAAATAGACTAAATCAGTAGACTACCAACAACATCGGCTAGGCATTTTTCGGAGTTTCAGTTGGAAGAAGTTAAGCGTGCTTGGTTGGGAGAAGTCCCAAGATGGGTGACCTTCCTGAGAAGTCTACCAACTAGTACAGCTGTTAGGTCAGTTAGCTGAAAGCTACCTCTTGAATGGGGGCCACCTCTAGAATCCTACCTGCCTGGTGATTTGAAATAGTTGGGATATAGCATTCATTTTATAATGAGCCAATCAGCTAACTGACCCAACAACTATGCTAGTTGGTAGACTTTCCAAGAAGGTCACCCATCCTGGGATTTCTCCCAACCGAGCATGCTTAACTTTGGAGTTCTTTCCAACTCAAACTCCAAAAAATAGCTAGCCGGTGCTGTTGGTAGTCTACTGATTTAGTCTATTTAACATCTTCTTATACAGAGTGTGACATTTGGTCCATGAAGGCAGTGGCCATTTAGTCCATGGTTTATCGGATGGTCAGTGCAAGGCCAAAAATTGGAATACATTGATTCTGCTTGTTCCCGTCCTTCGCTTCAAGGCATGTCCCTTGGTGTGGTCAGTACTCCATACTGTTGGGCAACAAAGCTTACACTTGTTCACTTATTATGACGGTTCACTAGGGCCTCTTTCCTCCCCTTTTTTGCTCACTCGTAGGGGTTCATACCCCCACAAAGGGGGAGGGAGTCGACTGAACATCTCAGCCATTGGCGGGAATTTTGCCCGCATCTGATCCCCAATTCTTGTTCACCCTGGATGACCATGTTCAGTGAATTGTGACGTCGTATGATCGTGTCCAGTGAGCAACAGCTGCTTAGTCACAATACTGACTTATAGGCTAACAGGTCACACTTTGGCCAAGTATCCTACAAAGAGACTCCCGAGAGCCAGAAGTATTAAAGGAATGACCATAGGAATGGGCGCATCATGACATCGTAAACTGTCTTGCCCGAATGAATTAGTTGGTACTAGAAATGTTAGAAAAAATAAATGAAAAGAGTAATAAGAAGTGAAAAGGACAAAGACACTCCCCAACCCAAAAGCAAAGTTCCCTCTGATGGTATACTTAGCGTAAGCGAGCTCTAAGATCACATCTTTGGAATAAAATCCACTTAGAAAGGGAGATCCAACTAGAGATAAGCTGCCCATAAGCACCATAGCATAGGCCAAAAGGAACGAGGAGGCAAGCCCCCCCATCTTCCACATACCTTGCTCATCCGACATGGCATGAATTATCGAACCTACACTCAGGAATAACAATGCTTTGGAAAATGAGTGATTCATTAAGTGAAAGATGTTAGAGTTGGGTGGCCTCAAAGCCAATCATTGTACATTCTAGTTCAGATTATTAATAAAGGCAATTATTTCTTCATTTAATAGTTCTCGCAAACGACTATCGTAATGAAGGTCCATAGACAAATGTATGGGATATTGAATCATGATGAGATCATGATAGTGAGATCAATATCCTAAGACAATTGTCTTAAATAGTTCTCGATCATAGGATATTTGACATGGACATTAAATATCCGATAAGATCGACACAAGTTATGTCTGCTCATATGATGAGGGTGAATGATCTCACATTCACTCGTGTGGTGACATTAAGACAAACAAGTGGGTGCTCATTAGAGAATGAGTTCACTGAAAAGACCCAAATAAGAATTCCTGGATGGTAATTATACCTATTAGTCAACCAGGGAATTTATTTGTTGCAGTAGCACAGTTGGTCCTTTGACCTGAGTCACCAATGATACCTTGTTTGTGGACCATTGTATCTTGATTCTCTGACTCGTGGACTTTAACCATTAAGTCCACCATAATCGGTCTTTCAGATACAGTGGAAAGCTTGCGAAGGTAATTGAGCGAACAACAAGGGATCACTCACTCTTGGTATAAGACTGGAGAGAGAATGTCCTATGGATGTGTACACAGAAATCCCTGGCCAGGGTCAAATGAAAGAGATGTCTTTCTAGATATTAACTGTGTACTGGAATCCATCTGGATAATGCGATAGAGGGTTTGACTATAAAACCATATCCTTGCGTTATCGGGACATTGCATGAGTGAAGGATTATATCTGTGCGGCATCTGCAGACGGAAAGGTTCAATTGAAGGGAACAGTATCCCTTATATCTTCTGGGATCATGAGGTAGTGTTTGGTGCTGTTCATGATCAGAAGGCCAAGTGAATTTATCATCGGATGATAATTTACTTGTTTATTAAATTAATCATTTAACATGCGATGTTTAAATGTTAATTAATAAATATTAAACTCAAGAAACAGTTCTAAGTTTAATGGGCCTGCAACCGGACGGATATATGGGCCTGGAGGGTCACACACATAAGAGTTCTCGTCAGACGGTGAGAGATGTTAAATTTCATGCTTATCTGGGTTTTTGTGAAAAGCTGCAGGATAAACATGAAGATTTAATGGAGAATTATCCAAGGCCAAACTCTTGGATAATCATGAGGATTAACTCTTGTGCTTATCCTTATTTCTATATAAGGAGGGCCAAGGGGGAGGGGTAAAAAGTTAGTTGGACGAATTTTACTCCCTAGATTCTCTCTCTCCTTCTCGGAGTGGATCTGTCTCTCTCCGCGCATGGTGGATCTGAGATCTGGTCGGAGCACTCAAGTCGAGGAGGAAATCGCGTCTGCTGCGGGAACTCGTGTGGATACCTCTAGAGATCGTGCGCGTGCGCGATTAACGAGTCGGCATCATCCACGGGAGATACGAAACCCCGCAAAGGTGAAGAACTGTTCTTCCCGCGTTAGTTTTAATGTCCGTTTTACGACCCCAACAACCGATACAATGGAATCATTTTTATTTCCGCTGCATTCATGGCGATTCCTTACAAAAGACGCTAACCGAATAGTTCAAGATGCCGCAAGCAAGGATCATATAGCTGTAGACACGTTAATTTTGACGTCATTTCGAGTAAATTGCATATCATATAATAATGCCTCATAATGATCTGATATTTAACCATTAATTAATTTTTATTGATATTTTGAGTGTCGGGTTGAACAGACATGTTTAAGTTAATCAATTAAATTGATTTTAGCTCAAATTTCAGTTAAAATATGAAGAATCCTAAAAGGCGTCGACCCATGTGGACGCGGTTTAGAGTTTATTCCTATTTTAGCGTTTAAATTTGAATTTTAATTAATTGATTTATTAGCTAAAAGGCGTCTGTGAGGGTTGACGCGTTTTAGGTTTCCTAAGCTATTTTAACTTCTCTTCCGGATGTTTATCCTTATCTTAATTAGTGTAAAAGACGTCTATACATGTGGACGCGTTTTAGCTAATAAAGATAAAGATAAGTTTTCCCGGATATTTATCCTTATCTTAATTAATCTGAAAAGCGTCAGCCAAGGTGGACGCGTTTTAGATAATTACAGATAAAGATGAATTAATCAGTAATTATCTGTCGATTAAGGTAGATAAATCCTAGATTTTTCTATGTTAATCGCGAACGCAGAAAATGCCTATAAATACCTTGCATCTCAAAGAGTAAAAAAGAAAAAAGAGAGAGAGAATTATTGAGCCACAGCGTTATAGCGATTTGAAGATCGAAGCGATCACGTCGGAACGCCGGAGCGCTGCCATTTCCAGAAGTCGGCATCCTTCTTCAAGATCTTCATCTTTTCAAAGCTTCAACCAACTGGACTGGGCATAAGTTTTTCATATTTGAATTTCATTCATTAGTTTCATTCTCTCATATTCACTCCATGCAACACACACCACATCATTAATTTTCCAAAACCCATTTGTTCTAAAGGGGTTTCAAAGCCATTTAAACAAGTGAGTTGCTGTTTAAACATGTTTATAATCATGGTTAGCTTTGATGTTATTTCTATTTAAATTCTCATCAGTATTTCTTCTTTATTTTTCTGTTTCTCTGTCTCTGCTGCATCCAACAACAACAACAAGAGATCAAAAGAGGGAAATCAAGCACAAAGCCAGGAGAACTTCTGGACGATCCTCAACATTCAACAGCAAGAACAAAAGAACAAGAAAGGGCTCTCTTTCTTCAGCCGGCTGAAGGAGGGGAACCAAGGATTCATTCTTCCGCGTTCAAACAGGTAGGCGATCAAAACCTCTTTTGAAGCTTTTTAGTTAAAAGTTTCTGGCGATCACTGCACCTTAGTTGCATTTTTTTTAATAGGTTAATTTACCCTAAACAACATAGTTTTTCACATTAATCACACGAGCAATTTTCAGCACCTACAGCTCTTTTGGCGATCACGGTGGGACTTGGTCTCGCCGTCTTTTAATTTCTTTTGTTCTTGCTATTATCATACCGGGCACCCACGGTGCACCATTTGTATCTTTCGACACGTCCTCACCAATTGGTGAGTGTTTAGTTTAATTAGTTTCCCTCGTGCACCACGTGCACACCCCAGTGGCAAGATCTTGCCTCCCCCTTGATTAGTTCAAAAAGCTGTTTTCTGTGATAAAATGATGTGTGATTGCGTGATTTCTTAGTTGTTTAGTTAGTAAATCATCCTGTTTAAAATCTGAAACTAAAAATCTTTGCATGAGTCGATTGTTTACTGCATTTTAGCATATTTAAGGAGGATTCGACCCAGAAAATCCTTCTGGAAATCTGTTTCTGCGAACTAAAAAGCGTCCAGGGACAGCGACGCGTTTTAAAACCGCGTCAGCACACCTAGACGCCTTTTAGCCTCCAGACTTTCTCTGTTGTTTACATCTGTTTCTGCGAAATAATTAAGTTCTGTGTTGAATAGCGTCGACCATCATCGACGCGCTTCAGACAGTTTTTAGTTATTTTCCAGGCTTTCTCTGCTGTTTGCATCTGTTCTCTGCGAAAGAATTAAGTTCTGTTTTGAATAGCGTCGACTATCATCGACGCTATTCAGACAGTTTCTTAATTATTTTTCAGTTTCCAGATTTCTGTGTTGAGTGCTAGCTACCCATTACTCTATTAAGCATTAGAGGCCATCCAGGTCGCAGGGCATACGCATTGAGGCTAAAACCCTCCTTTTCTTAGGAACACATTACTCGACGTTAGCAACTCTCTCTGATTGGGTTGGTCCCTTGATCAGACTAGAGAAGTTGACGTTGAGACCTCCATAAGTCCCCAAAATCAAGGTATTCCTCCTTGATCATCGGGCTGGTTGTACCAATTGAAGTCCCGGCTAGATTCCGAAAGCGTTGTGAGAGAGAATCTTAGAGAATAACGGTGGAAATCAAACTGAAACTAGGATCCTTCCCTGAGCGAAATTGTGGTTTAATCCAATTCAAATAACTCAACAAGGAATCCTGAAATCACGTTAAGCATCCACTTGTTTGATTAATCTCTGCACAACTTGTTTGATTAAAATTTTGAAAAAGAGAATCTAATATCATGTTGCTACGATCAGGCAGAGATTTGAGTATGGCCCAAGACGCCATTATCAACTACGAGGGAGATGCTAATGCCCCTCGCAATTCAGATTTCAACTACGAGAACGGGAGAGATGCTGATGCCTCTCGTAATTCTGTCCCCATTCCAGTTCGACATGACGGGAATGTCCGAACCCCTCTTTTTCATCCGCACGATCAATATCATGATCTTCCTCCGCATGAATATGCGATTCCTAATCCTGACCTTGAGGGGGACATGAATCAGAATGATCCCTCACCCTCCGATCCTATGGATCTTGTCAACGCCTAGGGAGTTCTTGCCTCCCGACTGGACCCTCAGCAATTCGAGGCGATCCAGTCTATCTTGAAGGGGAAGGCACCCATGCAGCCTGCCGAGCCGAACCCTATGGCTCCCCCCGTTGTTACTCAACAACCTCCTCCTCCTTATATCCATCAGGCCATGGAAGGCCTTCATCTTACTTCTCGGCCAACTGGGCCACAACTTTCATCATCCAGGCAACCGGCTAGACCGCAGACGCCCATTTATCAAAATGCCCTCGGGCATGGCGGAAGCTCTGCCGGACCTCATCCTTATTATCCTCCTTGTCCAACGTACTCTAGGCAGCAGGCCTATCAAGTACTTCCTCCTCCTCCTCCTCCCCAGGCAGATCTAACCACGCAGACGTTGCTGGCCAAGATGGAGCGCATGGATGAGCAGTTCAACAATCTCCAGAAGATGATGGGGGTTAAAGCTGTGCCGGAAATTAATTTACCGAGCCTGCCAGTATTCCACCTGCCACCCTCTGAAATGCCAGTGTATCGAAAGTATAACGGTACTGGTAACCCCTTCACGCACCTGAAGGAGTTCATGTACGAATCTTCTTTCTGGCAGAATGATAAGAGGTCATTGGCTTTCTTGTTCAGGAGATCCCTAGAGGGACCAGCCCTCGAGTGGTTCTTTTCTCTGGAACCCTCCGAAGTAGAGGATTACGGTATCGTTTCACGCAAATTTATCCAACGATACCAGGACAGAGTTGCACCCTCCTTGTCTATCACGGACCTTATTGCAGAAAAGATGAAACCGGACGAGGAGTTTGTCAGTTTTGCTGACAGGTGGCGGGGCTTGGCTGAAAAAGTGAAAGATCACTTGTCCGAATCCGAACAAGTGAAAATGCTAATTTCTAACGCCACGCCCCAGTTCAAGCTAGTCCTCTCCTTGAACAATTTAACTAATATGGCAGAGCTCTATGAAAGGGCACGGTACTGCCAGAATGCCTTCAAGGACGCTACGTTCTCTAGCGTCTTTGATCCTCACAGACCTAACAGGCCTCCACCTCGGAAGCCTGCAGTGCCGAATTCTCCTAGCTCAGGTCCAACTACTGAGGGCACGCTCTCTCATGAGCAGGTCAGTACCATGAACAATAACTCGCCCCAGTTTGTGAGGAATCAGCAGCAGTACCAGAGGCCACCACAGACGAGCCAACAGGGGTACAGGCAGCAGCAGAACCCCCATTACCAACAGCAGTACCAGCGGCCCCAGCAGCCGAATCAGAACCAGCTACAGCAACAGCCGCAACGGCAACAGCCCCCTCAGCAGCAGTATCAGCAGCAGCAACAGCCACAGTACCAGCCGCGTGCACCGCCGGCGTACCACAATGTCCCTCCTCCTGGTGACTACAACCAGTAGAGGAGACCTCCAGGCCCGAAAAGGGCAGAATACCCGGCCCTCCCAGAATCCTTGGCGGATATCTTCAGCGCTTTAATGGCAGCCAATGCCCTAGTTTTGCCGAGGGAGAAGGCCGTCTGGCCTCAAAATGCCGATACGTCTAGGTATTGCTACTTCCACAGGCAACCTGGGCATACCATTGACACCTGCTTTCAGTTCAGAGATTATATTCATGATCTCAATGAGCAGGGCGGCATAGACTGGGAGGAAATGAAAAAGTACATAACAGCCCTGAAGGCGAGGAGACCGCAGCAAGCAAGACCACCGGAACAAGCAGCAGCACCACCCAACATGGGCATAGTGCAGAATCCACTCCCGGAGCACCAGAACCAAAACCAGGTTGCTCCCATCTTGACGAACAGCCAGTCTGAGGCTGGTCGTGGGCAGCAGTGGAGAGTAGAGGACTCTTCCTCTCTTTGTTCAACGGGTCACGTTCAAAGTACCGCAGAGCGACCACCACGCCGCACCATCCACATACCAAGGCCACAACCCGTTACTATCACCCCTATACCCACACCCACATATCACTCACCTGCACCCAATAATCCATTACCACTACCCGCCTTCCTTAGACCCATTACGCCCCACACCACTACGCCTCCATCATATACCCCCCCGCAAACCAATAACACACCCCTCCTACCATCTAGGCCACTATTACACGTACCATTTCCTACTTCACCCACTACCACCACCGCCTATCCAGATATGCCCTTGCCATCTAGACCGCTATTACGCATACCATTCCCCACTTCGCCAACCACTTACCCATCCACTATCCAACCCTCTAGGCCTTTAATCCGCACCACGCCATCACCACCTAGCCCTACGCCATCACCTACCTACCAACCCTCTACGCCATCCGCACCGTCCAACTCTGCGGTACTTAAAGTGTCACCCGGATCCTCCACGGTTGAGGAATACGCGCTCCGGAGTGGAAGGATTTTCAACAAGGTCTTTCCTCAGTCCACAGTCAGAGACGGCCCATCACAGCTGACTGAGGAAGCCCATAATGAAGAGAGTGCACCAGGCACTCAATACGACCTGTTGAAACACCTGGATCGGACACCGGCACGGATCACTATACTCGAACTGATCAAAAGATCCAAGAGTCACCAAGAAGCTTTAATGGAATATCTGCAAAAGGTGATGGTCAATGAAGACGTACCGGTAGAGAAAATTGCAGCACTACTAGTTCCTCAGGGGGATCAGCCCTCTATAACATTCCATACATCGGAACTAGCACCGCCAGCAGCCAGAAGCATGGCTCTGAGCATCACGGTTAACATCTGTAAGAAGGCCGTGGATGCATGCCTGGTGGACACAGGGGCTTCGATCAATGTTCTACCTCCGAAGACCCTGGAGTTATGCGGTGTGCCCAAAGAGAAATGGCTGCCCAGCCCCATATCAGTAACAGCATATGACAATTCTACCCGTTCCCCTCTGGGAATGGTCTATTTAAAGGTGGAGCTGGGCCCTGTAAGTCATGCAGAGGTCGAATTTCACATCTTGGAAATCGACCCTTCCATAAATGCCATTTTAGGTCGTCCTTATATTAAAACTCTTGAGGCGATTCCTTCTACGAATCATCAATGCCTCAAATTTCCTTACAAAGGACGAATAATTAAAGTAACGAGCATGACGATCCTTGCTGCTGCTCATTCCTTGAACATTAAATATGCTGTTTCACCTGGCCGGCAACCTTTTCTGTCGGTATTACAGGTCTACCGTCCAGTGGCTGATCCTCTGAAAGCCGCTGCTATTTCCCCATACCCATTAGATGCTATCAAAAGGGGGAAGTGCATGAGTACCCCAGGATGGAGGATCATGATGAAAAACGGCTACGAGCCTGGGAAAGGTCTGGGCACACAATTGCAAGGCAGGACCACTCTTGTCAGAAACCATCGAGCAGCACCTGGAAGTGGTCTGGGCTATAGGCCAATAAAACTGAAGCAAGATCCGGTTCAGAAAGCAGAAATCAAAGAAGGTCCGAAGATCTGGGAGGCAATGTCTACACCACCTAAAGAAGGCCGAGATCCCTTAACATGGACCCTGTGTACACACTTTGTAAAAGGGCCCATACTTAGTCACGACAACACGGTGGTCATTACTTCATGTTTTGACTTCCATGACATATATGGGAGGGACTTGGCCAGACATTGCTCTGAACTGCTTACGTACCAATCCTTGGAGGCTCTGCGGCCTATGAAAAGGAGGAAATTTCATGATCCCGAATGTGAATGGTACAGGTGGTTCGATCTGAGGGACCTGTATATTGCACTGAACAGACTATTCTTGGATCCTGCAGAACCTAAGTGGCCGCCGCAGATTGACGAATTGATTGAAAGCCCTGGTGCCATATTTGACAAGCGGATACTGCTATCTGAAGAAACCGATGAAGGGGAGCTAGATGACCCCTATGAAGCTGGTTACACAACAGATCTGCTCTGGAGGGGGACATATCCTTCACATGTCTTCATGCTCCATACCTTATTTCGTACACTGCTCTTGACCCCGACTTGGTCGCGGGTCATAATTGAAGATATTCCACGGGCTCCGCCCGTCATGATTACTCTGTCCCATCAGGATATTATACCACAACCTCCTCTCGATCTAGAGAGGTTGTATAATCTGATCTGGGACATATTACTATATGATCCCCCTAATCCTCTGGCCTTGGTGCCACTTCCTTCGTCTGATTCTCCTCCCATTCGTATTCATTACTGCTTTATGTTAAATTCTTTCATTTTCAAAAAAAAAACGCCAATTCGGCAACAAATTCTTCCCAAATCCTCATCGAGGAAACATCTTACTTGTCTGATTGCACCCCGCCGCGCGGGTCCTTCGGTCAAGATTCTCTCCTAGATATACTCTGTCCCTCCCCTCGGGAGGATTCTCTTGTATTTCCACTTGTATCCCAGGATTTTCATCCTGCTTCATCTTCGTTAGGTTATGATAGTGAGTTTAGTGAAGTTAGGCAGTCTAGTCAGGTTAGGAAGTCTAGGAAGCCTAAGGGTAGGCAAATTCCAGATAGATACCTCCAGGACTTAGCTGATAAATGCTCTTCTTGCTCTTTGATCCCTCAGCTTTTAGAAAATCCCATTCAGATGCCAGAAGATTGTATGGACGATGAGACAGTCAATGATGGGTACGGGGTATATGAATTAGTACATGAAAAGGACCCCATTGTTGAAGAGGAAGATGACGAGGACGCGGCTGAGGCATATGCCAGTGGAGTGAAGATATTTGATGAACCCTCAGCTGCCGTAGAAGAGCCTACCAAAGAAATCAATTTAGGGACTGAAGACGAACCTAAGGTTGTCCTCGTCAGTAAAAGTCTTTCTTCAGAGGATGAAAAGGCAATGGTACAAGTGCTCAAAAACTATAAGGACACTTTCGCCTGGAGTTATGAAGATATGCCGGGGTTAGACTCGTCTTTAGTTGAACACAGATTGACGTTAAAGGATGGAGCTAGCCCGGTCAAGCAGAAATTAAGGCGATTCCACCCACAAATGGCTCTAAAGATGAAGGAAGAGGTCGATAAATTACATAAAGCCAAATTTATTAGAGTTGTCCTCTATCCACAATGGGTGGCCAACATAGTCCCGGTTATGAAGAAGGACGGGAAGGTCAGAATTTGCATTGACTTCCGCGATCTGAATCGGGCGTGTCCTAAAGACGATTTTCCATTGCCTCATATTGATGTACTCATCGATAACACCGCTGGTTATGAGACGTTATCATTTATGGATGGATTTTCAGGATATAATCAGATTAAGCTGGCAGAAGAGGATCAAGAAAAAACGTCGTTCACTACACCTTGGGGAACATATTGTTATGTTGTCATGCCATTTGGATTAAAGAATGCTGGAGCCACTTATCAAAGGGCTATGATGGCAATATTCCATGACATGATGCACATAGACTTGGAAGTGTATGTGGATGATTTGTTGGTTAAATCGAAAACAAAGGCTGAGCATGCCAAAGTTTTAGCAAGGGTATTAGAGAGATCGAGAGAATATCAGTTAAAGATGAACCCCAAGAAATGTGTATTCGGGGTATCTTCAGGGAAATTGCTTGGATTTATCGTCAGTAAACGGGGAATTGAGATCGATCCCAACAAGGCGAAGGCTATTAGAGAAATGCCACCTCCTAAAAACTTGAAAGAGTTGAGAGGATTAATCGGGAGGTTACAATTTATTCGCCATTTTGTCTCCCAGCACTCACAAAGGTGTAAGCCGTTTTACGAGCTTACCAAGCCAGGAGTCAAATTCGATTGGGACGATAAGTGTCAGGAGGCGTTTGATGGATTGAAGAACTATTTAGCAAGTCCTCCTGTTTTGAGACCACCATCTCCGGGAAAACCATTGATACTTTATATTTCAGTCCTGGATGATGCAGTGGGGGCTGTCCTAGCACAAGAAGATGAAGAAGGAAAAGAGAGGGCAGCCTATTATCTCTCTAAACTTCTCAACCCCGCTGAACAGAGATATACGGCGATGGAGAAAACATGTGCAGCATTGGTCTGGGTTGTGCAGAAATTGAAACATTATTTTCTGGCCCATGAAGTCCATCTCATCGCTAGGATGAATCCGATCAAATTCCTTCTGGAGAAATCTGTTCTTACTGATAGGTTAGCACGATGGCAAAGCTTTCTATCTCAATTCGATATCACTTACATCCAGCAGAAAGCGATCAAGGGCTATGCCATAGCAGAACATCTAGCTCATCATCCCCTTCCTAGATTTGATCCAGTGCGATCAGAGTTTCCGGATGAGGAACTGATGTCCATAAATCAAATCAGAGATGATATGTGGACTCTGCATTTTGACGGAGCTCTGAATTCTCATGGAAAAGGGATCGGTATCGTTCTGTTATCACCTGAAGGTATCACCATTCCACAAGCCTTTCAGCTTGACTTTCCAGTCACAAACAATATAGCTGAATACGAGGCACTCCTTGCTGGCCTCGAGGCTGCTCATTTCCATGGTGCCACCAAACTCAGGATCGTAGGTGATAGCCAACTGATTCTTCGCCAAGTGCTGACCAAGTATCGAACTCTTGATCCCAAACTCAAGCCTTATCAAGAGCTTACTTCTGCTTATTCAAAGCTTTTCACGAAATTGATCTTTGTCCATGTCCCTAGGAATCAAAACATCTTAGCTGACGCTCTAGCTTCACTCGCATCTTCTCTTGATTTTCCAATCAGCAAACAATCTGAATCAATCATAGTTCATAGGCGTCTTTCACCCGCCGTGAAAGATCCTTCATTCCTTAGAATTAAGGAGAAATTGCTGAAGAAAGTCAGAGACGGAGATATCATTGAAAAGAGAGAAATCATGTTGATGGAGCTGTTAGAAGAGATGGATGATGAACAGAAGCCATGGTATTATGAAATTGCAAAATATTGTGAAGATCAATCATATCCTGAGGAAGCTACAACTGAGGAGAAGAGAGCTATCAGGAGAGTTGCTCAAAGATACACCCTAGTTGGGGGAGCATTGTATAAGAGAGGTTTTGATGGAGTTCTTCTTAGATGTCTAGACGAAGATGAGCTTTGGAAGGTTATGGAAGGAGCTTATAGTGGAGTTTGTGGTGGTCATGTCAATGGACAGATGTTAGCAAAGAAGATCCTTAGACAAGGATTTTATTGGCCAACCATGGAAGAAGATTGTGTAGGATTTGTTCGTAGGTGTGCTAAGTGTCAACTTCACGCCGACAAAATTCATTCTCCTGCATCTTCACTCCATCCTGTTTCTTCCCCATGGCCTTTCTCCATGTGGGCTTTCGACATTATTGGACCTCTTGGTAATCCAGATTCCGGCATCAAGCAAAAATCTTTCATTCTCACGGCAACAGAATACTTCACCAAGTGGGCAGAAGCTGAAGCATACGTGGAGATCAAAGCCTCAACCGTCTGCAAGTTCATCATGAAGAACATCATCACCCGATTTGGAATTCCAAGCACCATCGTCACCGACAACGGACCGCAGTTCGTGTCACAGGAATTGAAAGACCTCTGTAACAGGTATAAAATTGCATTGCATCACTCATCTCCTTATTATCCGCAAGGCAATGGCCAAGCAGAGGCAACAAATAAGACTTTGATAAAAATCATCAAAAAGACGTGCAAATCTAACAAATTCGCAGATTGGCCAGAAAAATTGGTTGAGGCTCTATGGGCCTACCGAACTTCAATCCGCACACCCACTGGGCAAACTCCTTATTCCTTAACATTTGGAATGGAGGCGGTAGTTCCATATGAGATCCTCATACCGTCATTAAGAGTACAATTGAATAAGGAATTTTCCATTGATGAACATCGTTCAGCACTCCTTGCTCAATTGGAACTTTTAGACGAGAAAAGATGGTCAGCTGCTAATCATGCAAAAGTTTATCAAAATAGACTAGCACGTTTTTATCAAAAGAAAGTCATTGAACGTAAGTTCAAAGTCGGTGAAATGGTTGTCAAAAGAATTTTTATAAAACCTGGTGGTCCGCGTTCTAAGCTCCAACCCAACTGGGAGGGACCTTATGTTGTATCACACGCTTTTCCTGGTAATGCTTATCGTCTTGTTAATGCAGAAGGAGAAGAGTTAAAACATCCCTGGAATGGTTTACATCTTAAGAAATACTACCCTTAGGTTAAAGAGTCGATCAGTATGGTACAAAGACCAGTGGAATCAGAAAGTTTATAAACTCAAATTTCCTTATCAGTCTGGATAACTTAATTTCAAGCCCATTATTGCACACACTGACACGTTTGATTCGTGAGTAACAAGAGATGACAAGTCCTAAAGGATATCGAAAGCTTGACCGAAAGTGTAAAGCACAAATCGTTTCATTTTTAAAGCAAAATTCTGTTTTATACTCGGCCCATGATGTCGGAACGAGGCTTAGAATAGACTACCGAGAATACCCGCCATCTTAGTAGGAGGCCGTCATAAAAAAAAAGGGGGAGATCCGTCCCGAAGCAAAAAGAAAGAAAAGAAAAAGCAAGGCAAAAGCCAAATGTCAAATCAAAAGGCCATTACATTACAAACGTTACATCAAGGCTATGAAATGAAATGAAAGGGAACGCAAGGTCGATAAATACCCCGGAAAGAAAATGACCGAACCCCAACGGATATTAGGGTAGGAAAGGGACATCTTTTTAAGTCTCCGGAACCTTCTCATGGGCTTTCTAAACTTATTCATCTTTTCTTTCTAAAGAGATGTACTCCAAACTTAAGGAATGGCTTAGATTGACTAAGGGTCAAATCATCAAATGGGATCACGAATGGAAACACAAATTCAAACACGATGGGTTTAAGTTGAGTTGTTAAAGAATAATTTGGAAATTAAGTTAATAAATGAATATGATCTTTTGATCTAAGTACCATGCTGATCTTTTAGTCAAAAATCCAAAAAATTACATAAGGCAAAAATTCAAAAAAATACATTAGTCAAAAAATCCAAAAAAAATACATATGTCAAAAAAAATAAAAAAAAACATATGTCAAAAAGCCAAAAAAATACATATGTTTCAAAAATTCAAAAAAAAATACATATGTCAAAATTCAAAAAAAAGTATATATTTCAAAACCCCAAACAAAAATGAATATTTTCAAAACAACAAAAATATTTCAATTAGCATCTGCTTGTTGTATTTAGTGTGTTTCATCCCTTTTATTTTCAGCGAGCATCTGTTTGCTTGTATGTTGCATTTTACTTAAGTTTGATTATTCTCATTACCTTTGTTAATAAAGGCTATGCCCCTTGACCAGTTATTGAAGAAAAGATTGATTGACCATTTATTTAGTCAGGCAAGGGGCTAAGCCTAAATAGATACTTAAACTGTTTGTTAAGTGTGTACATGATGTAAGATAAACACAGGAACACAAGATTGGAGCCAAAAGTTTCCACGTATATTATCAAAAGGCGTTTTTGTACATGATACATGAAGAAAAAGAAACATGAGCCCTCAAGGCTGGCTCTCCCCTCCGCCCTCGTCCAACTGGCTCTGGGCCTCGTCAGGTGCATCCGGTGCTGGCTCTCGACTAGGAGGTGGAGGTGGCCCCATCGCGCTCGGACCCGCCTGACCAGAGGACACGGCAGCACTGGCGGTGAAGGCACTGGTCAGACCGCGCTCTTGTGCACGCTGTCGAGCACGCCTGTACCTCTCTTCCACACTCCGGCGCTCATGCTCCGCGATGCCAAGCTGGACCCGAAGAGCGGATATCTCAGCATCCATCTTCTGCCGCTCCTGCCTTTCCCGCTCTCGCTCCTCGTTGATGACTTCCAGGCGGGTCTGGAGGCGCGCAAGATCTCCAGCCGAAAGTCGGGCCACCTGCTCCTCTAGAGCACGGATCCGCTCTGCATCAGCCTCAGCCCGAGTCGTTGTAGCACGGACATGCTCTACGTCCGCTTCAGCCCTCTGAAGGGCTTCCTGAAGCTCAGCAACCTGCAAAGGAAGATTTTGTTAGTCCAAGGCAATCAAAATAATCAAGTAATCAATTTCAGGATTCAAAAGTTGAAAAACTTGCCTGAGCAGCACGGTCCTCTTCCGTGAGAGAAGCCCGGTGGATGGCGGAGGCGAGCTGACTCTGGAGGTCAGCCATAGCAGCATCATGAGCGGACGAGGAAGACGAAGCTCCATGAGTAGGAGGAGCCGCCTGGGTATAGACGGCTCGCTGCACCGAAAGACAACTGTCAGTGGTTAATCGCTAAAACAATTAATTATTTAAAACATGCATTCATATTCATTCATACATACCAAGTCATACAGTTCCTTCTGGACTTGTTCTAGCTGGGCCTCCGCATCATGTAGGCGGGCCCGGAGGTCGACGATGACCGCATCACGCGCATCCTGCATGTCATACATACATTCATTCACAAATATAAATCAAGATAATAATAAAATTAAAGAAGCATGAATGCATACTTACATCGAGTGGTCGGAGGAGCCGAAGCTGATCGGCGTAGTGGGCCCGGTACTGCTGGAGGTAGGCCTCGCTACTCACCGCCCGTGACTCCACTCTGACACCCCGGCGATGCCAATCTTCATATTGCTCAGGAAATTTCGCTCGCCAATCAGTGAGGGCTTGCTTGCCCCTCATGCTCCTTCCGACGCCCTCCGGGACCTCCTCATCAATCCACTCCTGGTGGAGGCCCAGAGTCCTCATCACTAGCCGGAGGCGGAGGAGCTCGATCTCATTGAGGCAATGCACCCACATCTGCCTCCCAAACCGTCTCCTGCCAGCCGTCACCCACGGCTGACCCTCCTCATTCATGCCCAAGTATGGGCGCCAAATCACCTGCATATAGGTTAGATGCATTCATAAATAACTTGCATTTAATAAAAAGATTGCATTTAATGAAATTAAACAAGTTAAAAGTTTACCAAGAGTTCTGGATAATCCAGGAACTGACGGCGGAGGGCCGTTAGCTGGTGATGCTGTGGAGCCGTGTCCACAGTCGGCTGCCAACGGCAGGCGAAAGGGACGGCGTTCGGACGAATAATCCTCGCTCTGCCGAGCGGGAAGTAGTAGTAGCTCCACACCTGCATTCATGAACATATAGGTTAGAAGAAGCATCATATCATGTTGCACTGCATATAGCAAATAATTAAACAATTTAATACCTGAAGAAATGGTGAGAAGCCACTGATAGTAGTCTCACGGTCCGGCGTGACCGCGGATAGATCGGCAAAGAGGTGAGCCAGAAGGGCTGCACCCCATGCATACTCTCCTAGGCTACCTAGGTCATCTAATAAGTAAAGAAATCTACAGTGGATATGGTCGCCCTTCGTACCGAAGAGCAACCTACCGAAAAAGAAAACTAAGAAGACTCTAAGCTGTCTATCTACCTCCTCTACCTGATCAGGATCGCTACAGTAGACAGAAGAGGATGACTCTGCTAGCCTATCCCTGAACTCCTCCCGGGTCTCGTCAGACCGACGCCGGGGCTCATCTAGACCTAGGGCTGCCTCTACTTCTACTCGAGGAACCATCCTAGACTCCCTGCCTAGGCTAGATACCTCTATCCCTAACAAAGCTTCTGCCAATCCCTGGTAGTTGGGGTAGGTCACCCCGCTCACAGGTCGGCCCTCTACCCGGAGGCCGGTAATCCTGGCCACATCCTCTAGGGAGGGGACCATATGCCCCCATGGCATTAGGAATGCCCGACTCTCTGCATGCGAACGCTCCCTGAGCGCCTGCAGCAGGACCAGATCAAGCCAAAATGGCTCAATGTCCAGTACCTCGCCGAATCTCATCTGGCGCAAGCGTGCCTTCTGGAAGTCGGGGAGCCCTCTATAAGCCCCAACTACTAGGTCCCATGAAATCCTAGCCCTCATCACTCCCTGCAAGCAGACATAAAAATAAGGGTCAGTAATTAAAAAAAAAAAAAACAGAAAAATCAGTTCTGTTTTGAAAAGCGTCAGCATACGCAGACGTGTTTTAAAACACGTCAACATGCGTTGACGCAATTCAAACTCTTTATTCCTAATTAAAAAATCCGGAAATTGTATTGAAAGACGTCAGCCCAAGGCGACGCCTTTTGAAAGGCGTCACCTGGTCTGGACGCCTTTCAAGTCCAGATTTCGGATTCCTTTAAGAATCTCGTTTTCTCCCCTCTTTTCTCATCCATTCACCCCACAAGGATCTTACCGTGTGGAGGTCGCCCTCCTCTTCTTCTTCTACCGCCATGGGTGCCGGTGGAGGGAGTTCCTCCTCCAAGAAAGCCGCCGCCTCCGCAAGAGCCGCCGGAACCTCCTCGGGAGCTTCTTCTTCTTGCCTCCGCCTCCTCTTGGCTATGACCTTCGTCTTCCCAGAACCTTCACCGCGCTCCATGGTTTGAGAAGAGGGAGATTTGAGGGTAAGATCGCCGGAGCTCGGAAATCGCCGCCGGAGAGAAGAGAGGAAGTTTTGGAAAAGTGAGGAAGAAAGGGGGCCTTCGCGGGTCTGTTAACGAAAGTCTAAAAGACGTCGACTCAGGATGACGCGTTTTAGGGCGCAAAAGTTGAGGCGGTACTGACAGAGGTTTGAATTTGAATGAAAGGCGTCCACCTAAGTAGTCGCGTTTCAATATTTTTGTCAGAACCGTACAGAGGAAAATCATTAAAGGCGTCTTAGTGTGTTGACGCGTTTCAGAGAATTAATCATGGAATTAATGACAGAATCCTGGAAAAAGTAGGAGAGATAGTTGAAAAGCGTCAGTATGTACAGACGCGGTTTAACGTTTAAATCGGGTTTTTGAAGATTAAATTGAATTTCTGGAAAAAAATTATGGTTGAAAGGCGTCATGGTGTACAGACGCGGTTTAACATTTAAATCGGGTTTTTGAGGATTAAATTAAATTTCTGGAAAAGAATTACGGTTGAAAGGCGTCAGGTTTGGAAGACGCGTTTTATGTTTTTAGGATTAAATTGAAGAATTATTATTGAAAGGCGTCTTTCTGACTGGACGCGTTTTACATTAAACAGAACCCGAACTGTTGAATTTTCAGGAAAAATCAAGTTTTCTCTAAAGGAAAAATCATGTGCACTTCACAGAAAGTTGAGGAAAGGTTTTGAGGTATGAAAAAAAACTTCTTTATTCAATAAAATTCTTTATTACATCATGAATAAAAGAGAAAGAGGACATTCAAGGAAGAATTTCATGAAGACCTTTAAGATATGGAGCTTTCAATCCTTTATCTCTATCTTTAGAGGATCTTACACGATAACTGAAGCCAAGGTTCCATAGAGTGGTAATGATTTGTACGGCTTCATAGTCTTCGTCGGATTCCAAGTCGCGCTTCTTGATCGGAAGTGTGGGAGAGAACTCGGGGAATTCACGACGGCCCAAGCTAAGTTGAGTAAGGCACCGATGTGGATTGTACAGCACAAACTCGGTGGCTCCGATCAACTTAAGGTCTGCTCCTGCTGCACGGCGTACCCACACAGGTTTTCCAACTAGAGCAAGTGGAGACGAGTCGAATATGTCGGACGTCATGAGCTTTAAATACTCTCTCCAATCGGCTCGGGTCTTGAGTTTTGGAACCTTGTTAACCATGTACTCATTGAACTTTACAACATTAGCTATGCAATGAATTGGGCTATTCAAGTAAATTTGAGATGGATTCAAAGGCCTTTTCTTGCTATGCTCAAATTTGAAGTGAAGTTCAACCCATAAGGCGAAGAGAAGCATGCATCCATAAGGAGGACGGCCCACAGACGCTGCAGAAAGCCCACTATAAAGATATGCTAAGAGTGCAGTGCTAATGGATTTACCTTCGAAGATTGCACATATAGCACTAACTTGGTCATCTTCTAAGATGTTATCTTGCGCAGAAAAGAACAAGGCACCGGCAAGGCATGTAACTAAGGCTTTTGTTACATCCTCCGCTTCATCCTCTCTTAGATCATCAATTTCGTACAGCGTCCACTCGGCTAGCTTGGTGAGATTGATCCCCTTCTTAGTGAGACATCCTTTAGCTTCTGAAGGATCTTTCATAATAGATGTCAACAATTGTTGACCGGTGATTCTCTCCTTCATCAGAGCTATCTTCTCTTTGTTCTCTTTGGTCTTTGGGAGACCTAAAAGAAGCTCCGCCTCCTCCAAAAGAATCGTGCACTCGAAATCTTGGAAGAAGAACGTGTGAGTTTGGGGATGCCACCACTCGATCAAGGCGCCCATAGCCGCCCAATCTGCGTTCGCGCTCTTGTAATGCTTGGCAAGCACTACAAGACCTTGAAGATTCCACTTGGATATGAATACTTGCATGGAAAGCTTGATGCTTTTTGCAAGTTTACGAATCCAAGGTAAGGAGGTGAACTTCCTTGGGCCAGGAAACATGGGATAGTTCTGAAAATCGAAAGGAAAGGCGAAGAACATGATGAGGAACATAATGAAGAACATGAAGAGAATTGACAAAGAAGTTGATTGAGCTTACTTGGAGATTGGGATTTCTTCCATTGAGATGATTCTCCACATCTGAAAACTGCTCCAAAGACATCTTCATCTTCTTGCTTGAAGAATTCATACTCCCTTTTTCGGAGTTCCTCCTCCTTGAAGCTAGAAAACCTTGGAACTTTGAAGAAACCTTGAAGAAAACTCAACTTTTGATCTTTGGATTGTAGTGGGATTGCTTGGGAACGACCTAAGGGTGTTTATATAGACAACATTGCGATCCTAGGAAGACTTTTCCGGATTGGAAAAGGGATGTGCATTGATAGAGTTGGAATCCGAGTAGAGAACAGCCAGAAACCTGTTTCTGTGAGTAAAAGGCGTCTAGGATAAGCGACGCGTTTCAACTTTAAAAGGCGTCTTTACGACACGACGCGTTTCAGATCTTTATATGATTTATCCGAAATTCTATGGGTTTCGATGTTTAAATTGAATATTTATTGGAATTACTAATGACTTTTATTGCAGAAAATTCAAAGAAAGCCTGAGTAAAGCTGGAAAATATCAAGAAGATCCCACTATGGAAGTCAAGAAGTCCTGACCGTGGCTTAAAAGACGGTTATTTCTACCCTTGTACCATTTCATGTAACCATTGTGCATTCGCATTACTATATATTAAATATTTATTAGAGCATATCAAGGACCTTGTGTTTTTGATGAAACTGGAATTTGAGTTCCCCTTCAACAAAAATAGTGATAATTCCAGAGGATTCTTAATCGCACGGATAGGCCATTGGATTGTTAATTAGTGGGGACGATGGTTCCACTTTTGTGAAACGGTGTGTGGATAAACGAGCTTCGGCTTAGCACTGAATTACAAGAGTTGGTATCTTGACTCATTAATGACAATTTAACAATATTATCCTTGATTAATTTATATTTTATTTGACTTTATATTTTTCTTTTAGCCCAGCATGCATCATGTAGGACTTTGAAATCATTGCGATAAGGATTAATTATTGATTAAGTTTTAGACCATTAATCAGATAATCTCAAACATGATATGAAATATTCCATTCTGAATTGAGTATCTTGATTATCTTTGAGGTTCACTTGAAGATATCATTGGAATTCTATCCTTGATTGGATTCTTTATCCAATATTCTTGTTTTCTTTTAAGATCCATCATGGCTGCAGCACGTCCACATTGGCTGGCAAACGCTCCCCATGATGAAACCTACAGTATCTACGACCTGGGGTACTTCCCACTCCGAGGAGGTTGATCGACCTTATTTTATTTCCTTGTCTACCTCATCCAGACAGGATTAATTCCATTGATTTCATTGAGCTATCTTCATTGATGATTTTGAGAAAAATTCCAATCATGTGATGTTAAGAGCGTGTCTCATCACACCTTGGCATCACCTTTTCAGTATATTCCATTCCATTTCACTCCCTTGCAAAGACGATGCCAAGGTGAGGCAGCTGTAGACACGCTAATTTTGACGTCATTTCGAGTAAATTTCATATCATATAATAATGCCTCATAATGGTCTGATATTTAACAATTAATTAATTTTTATTGATATTTTGAGTGTCGGGTTGAACAGACATGTTTAAGTTAATCAATTAAATTGATTTTAGCTCAAATTTCAGTTAAAATATGAAGAATCCTAAAAGGCGTCGACCCATGTGGACGCGGTTTAGAGTTTATTCCTATTTTAGCGTTTAAATTTAAATTTTAATTAATTGATTTATTAGCTAAAAGGCGTCTGTGAGGGTTGACGCGTTTTAGGTTTCCTAAGCTATTTTAACTTCTCTTCCGGATGTTTATCCTTATCTTAATTAGTGTAAAAGACGTCTATACATGTGGACGCGTTTTAGCTAATAAAGATAAAGATAAGTTTTCCCGGATATTTATCCTTATCTTAATTAATCTGAAAAGCGTCAGCCAAGGTGGACGCGTTTTAGATAATTACAGATAAAGATGAATTAATCAGTAATTATCTGTCGATTAAGGTAGATAAATCCTAGATTTTTCTATGTTAATCGCGAACGCAGAAAATGCCTATAAATACCTTGCATCTCAAAGAGTAAAAAAGAAAAAAGAGAGAGAGAATTATTGAGCCACAGCGTTATAGCGATTTGAAGATAGAAGCGATCACGTCGGAACGCCGGAGCGCTGCCATTTCCAGAAGTCGGCATCCTTCTTCAAGATCTTCATCTTTTCAAAGCTTCAACCAACTGGACTGGGCATAAGTTTTTCATATTTGAATTTCATTCATTAGTTTCATTCTCTCATATTCACTCCATGCAACACACACCACATCATTAATTTTCCAAAACCCATTTGTTCTAAAGGGGTTTCAAAGCCATTTAAACAAGTGAGTTGCTGTTTAAACATGTTTATAATCATGGTTAGCTTTGATGTTATTTCTATTTAAATTCTCATCAGTATTTCTTCTTTATTTTTCTGTTTCTCTGTCTCTGCTGCATCCAACAACAACAACAAGAGATCAAAAGAGGGAAATCAAGCACAAAGCCAGGAGAACTTCTAGACGATCCTCAACATTCAACAGCAAGAACAAAAGAACAAGAAAGGGCTCTCTTTCTTCAGCCGGCTGAAGGAGGGGAACCAAGGATTCATTCTTCCGCGTTCAAACAGGTAGGCGATCAAAACCTCTTTTGAAGCTTTTTAGTTAAAAGTTTCTGGCGATCACTGCACCTTAGTTGCATTTTTTTTAATAGGTTAATTTACCCTAAACAACATAGTTTTTCACATAAATCACACGAGCAATTTTCAGCACCTACAATAGCCTAATTGATTGCAAGTTGAAAAAGCTATGACCCTCTTTGGATCATTTTGTAATAGTTTTGTGGTTGCTGCAAGGAATGACGTCATAGCTCCTGCAGAAGTTATAACAATTAAAGTTGTAGGTGGGTATTCAAATAAAGGGGAGCACCATGCTATCATGAAAACGCTGTTGTTACCATAGTAGCTGCATAAATAAAAGCGGATACTAGAGTGGCACCCTCCATTGCATCGGGTGACCAAGTATGCGATCCTATATGTGCAGATTTCCCAACAGCACAAGTAAGAAGTAAAATACAAATAAGACTTATGGCATCAATCTCATATTGCGAGAAATCCAAGAATTTCTGTGGGCACTAGCATAAGAAAAAATGGTTAAAGAGTCTACTATTTGAAAGAGAGTAAAACAACCCGAAATCCGAGGAGCTAATCCAAAATCACCTACTCGATTGACAGGCATAGCTTTTGTAGCTGCTTTATCTGCCCAAACTCATGTGAACCATTAATGAATTAACAAATATGAAGTGAGTTATCCTAGTCACCAACATTGAAGAGAGTTATCTATAGTCACCAACATTGACATAAAAAAAAGTAGGAATGGATAAATAACACATAAATCGAGGGCTATGCAGATCCTCGGACATATATGAAATGGAATAAAGATGGACCAAGCTACTTTTGGATGTAACCACAATTAACATCACTACGGTTAGGCTATCAAACACGGGGTCAGAAGTGAATTACGAGTCAGACCAATCTGCGAATCGACCGAGCTCCCCTTACAATGATATGGTGGTTAACCTCTCATTCGTCTTCAGTGCTCTACGAACCATGCGGGAAGGTTTCCCATTACACAGCTCACCGACATGATCTTCCGCAGGAATCGCATGTCCAAACATGTTTGGAAAAATAGGTATGATCTTGCTTTCCTTTCTCACTCAAGTGTACGACAAATGTCATGCTTAGACCCCTTCTTCCCTTACCTAAAAAAAAAGTCCACCGCCTGCCTGACACTATATGGGTATGGGTATTGGGTGCACGCCAGCCCCCATTTTTTTAGGTGATTAACTACCGAAGCGAAGAAAAGGCTAGATCAAGACAAGGGGGGTACAACGAGTCCTCTGCCCCACGCATCTAACCAGCTCGCGTGGTTCACCGGTTCCACTGACGTCACCCTTAGATAGAGTCATTCGGTCAATACAAAGGTGCACTTAAAGTGAGGGCATGCTGTCCCTATTGAGCTGGGCCCTTCCCCATAAGGTCCCACCTTTAGGGCATAAGTACCCTCTTGCTACTCATATGCAAGGCGCCATCTTAGCCTTCCCTGACTAGGATCGCTCTCACACTTGTAGCGTTCATGATCGGCCTCCTCAACTGTGTATTGATTGAAAAGGCAAGGCTGCACAGTGCCCAACCAACGAGAGTGGTGATGTCAAGTGAGTCTCCCCTCGATTCTTGACATGCTAAGGTGCCCCAGGTTGGGTAGGAGCAAGTTGAGCCCATATCGCCGCGGAGCAATTGTAGCATCCGGATCTGATCAATCTACTTGGCAATTCATCTAATGAATTCACGGTCGCCAAAGAAGCCCCAAGAAGCATCAAACATTCCCGATGAGATCCATAGAGCAATTCTTAGATAGCAAGCACTAGCTCCCGGTGCGACTTTATAAAAAGCAATCAAAGATAAGATCGAAGAAAATGAACTGCACGTGTGGTCATTATAATGGTTCCTTCTGATCCTAGAAAATGTCCGAAAAAACCTGCTATAGGACTACCGAGCAAAGGCAAAAAGACTGTCAATAGATACATAAGTTCGAGCGTATTCATCAAACCAAAAAATTAGACAATGACAGAGCGACCTGTAATCTATAATATAAAATGCATAGACTAAACAAAAATTGTGACAGAAAATGTAAGTGATATGGAACGCTTTTGGCACATTCGTTTAGCGAGCTTTAAATAAGCGAGTGAACCCCTTTTCATTCAGATTGAAGAAAGTTTAAAGCATATTTATCTACGATATAATATAAAGTCATGATTTTGCCAAAATGCCAATCAAATTGAGTTGTAGATTGACTTAACCTTCAGTGCACTTATAATCTCAAGTTAGAGTTGAAGCTGATAGTTGATTCCCTAGCAGCACCTCCGACCTAAGATGCATGTGTTAAGCATATCACTAGCGAGTGAACCTGCCTTGAAAGAAGCATATTAAAAAACAAAAGCTTAAACAACCGCTTAAAGTGTATCCATTAACGAATTAGTGGATTGAGTATGTGACTCTATTCCTCGAGTACCTATGACTTCACAGGTAGCGTCACTTTGCAAAGCATCCGCTCGTGAACTCAATACACCTATTTATTATGTATAGGTCTTTACCACCCTTTCCCTGAATGTTTTGCATTGATTGTTTTTGTTGAATCGAGATTATTTTGGTGATCAGTCCCAAGTGATTGGGGTTTTGACCTTTTTGTTTGCTTGGTTCATTGGCTTTTCATTGCAACATTTCATTGTTTGTTATGTGCTTCAATTTTTCACATGAATTGTTGTTGTTTCAATTCGATTGTGTCAATGATACAGAAATAGGGCTCTGAGGGGCAATCTCTTGTGCAGCGTTCACCACTTCCATTGTTTGGGATTAACTGCTAAGACTAAGGGACAGGTACGGTGACTAAGCTAACAAAAGCTCTGAAACACGGGGGAAGGAAGGTGGTGACACAGTACTTCCCAAATCTTTTAAGACAAAAACATGAGGGTCTATCCCATTTTGTAGACTTCAATCCCTCTTTCATGCTTTGAACTTCGTTTTCTACCCATGCTTGCTAGCTAGAGCGCGAGAAGGCGAGGAGATAGGTATTCTCCGCCAACTCGGTTCATCAAGATAGACTTACTCTGTTAATCGAGTACTGCATTTGGTAAGAGGTATAGTAGCCGAATCGGTTAATTGAAGACTGGTAATCCACCTGAATCTCTGGCTTACTAACCTGACTCAAAGAATGAGGAATGCTAAGCCAAGTCGAGTCTCGAGACCATAGTTAGAAACTGAACTACTTTTGTGTGTTAGAGCTACTCTCCATAACCCGAGGTTTAATCCCTACAATGTGCAACTTGTGTTGACTGAGTCGGCCCTAGTTACTCACTTTCTTTGACGATTTGAGCAATTCTTGCTTCTCTGCCCCTTGTGCTCGTTCTATAAGACGCCAGATACTATTAGACCTGGGTTAACAACCTTAAAACAAAAGGCTTGCTCTTTATTCCAAGGCTCACTTTGTTTGCAGAATAACTTAAACCAGAATAAAGTTCTGGGGATTTCTTAAACCAGAATAAGAGGTATTTTGATTTGGTAGTCCACCTAGAATAAGGAGAATTATATTGCGCTATTCCAAGTGATTTGGTAGGAATAAGTGGAATAAGGAGTGAAACAAAAGGTAAAATTGAGAGAATTGGAAGAATTAGCTATTCCAGGTAGATTTGGGGAGTTGGGGGAATTGGAGGAATTAGGCATACTCAACCAAATCAGAATAGGGCCTTTATACCAGTTATTCTGGCCCTATTCCACAAACAAAGTGACCCTTGGAGATTGTATCTCGCATGAGGATCTCTTCCATTTCTATCTGCCTTTTGGCTAATGATTTACTAATATTTTCCCACATCAAGTCGGAGCTAGGCAAACTACTGGGGTGACCACATTCTTTTGTGGCAAATAATTCTTCACGGTCGACTGATTCCACGGCCATTGTTCGGATCTTTCTTCATTCTCACTTCTTTTCCTTGCCTTGACAACAAGTTTCAACTTGTTGATGAAATAAGGTAGCATGCCATAGATCAGAAAGGCGAGCAAACAATGCAGAGGTAGGAGTCTTAAATCAAAGATCTCACCTAGCGGGAAGGATTGTTGCTAGATTCTATACCAACCCATTCTCTCCATCAAAGAAAGAAAGTAGAATCGCAAGGGTATGAAACATAGCTATTCAAAGCAATCCACCCAAGAAAGTAGTCATCAAGCTAGATGCGGATGAGCTACTGCACTTACACCTTTTGATTAGACAACTACTAGTGCCAAGCTACTTTCATACCCACCAGAAAAGCCTAGCTACTTTGAAGCCTATCCCTCCTTTTCTTTCCGAGCAATCAATGCGGCTAAGCGAACTAGGTAATCCTACCTAAGAGGGGCCCAGCTCGACTTCCGGGGGTCGAGAGGTCAGCCAAACCCAAATTCTGTGCTCTGGAAAATACTGGCCTAATAACTGAAAAATCACTTCGTTGCATTTAATCAGTCGGTTTATTACCGGCCCTACCGAACCAAAGGCTTTGCCTAGCATTTCCCAGTTCTCTCAAAACAAACAACATAAGGAGCTCTAATCCGTGCCTTTGCAATAGTTAACAATTGACTTCATTTGTTGAAATGACCGAACCGAGGGCTTTGGTTCCAGTGTCCATCTGTAAGGAAAGACCATAACAGCCGAGTATAGTGCTGATGCTCTCTGTTGTCCCCTTGTAAACGGATCATAATTAAGATATTTGTTGGTGTAAAGGGGATAGGCAACGCAACCCGAAAGGAACAACAAAAAAAGTTCAGACGGATTTCCTTCCAACTCCGTCCATACCAATGGTATCGTGATTCATCTCCACCTGTGATACCGGAGCATCGGCCTGTAATCGCTTTGAAGTTATAGTGGAATCAATCCATAACCATTCTGAGCTTATACCAATCGATAGTATATGGAAAGGGCTTTTCTTTGCTTCATGTTGGTATAATAGGTAGAGTTATTTCTTGTCTTTGAGACTGAGAACCAGAAGGACAAACGTTCATGACAGTGGGAACTCCAACTTCTAGTCTACCTACGCAGCTCCCTTTCGAGGCAAAGGCACAGCGTATTTGATTATGGACCCAGTCGCCAAGGAAAGTCGAATCCCACAGGTATGAAACCAAGGGTACGAAACGATAGCTATTCAAAGCATCTCGCAAGAAAGGAATAGGACCTAGGACTTTTAGGCTTAGCTCTTCTTTCTTGGAAAGTGGCTGGGCTAGGAAGGTGAATGTTCGCTCCTAGCTTTAAGACTAGTGCTATGATTCAAGCATTTCGACAGAAAGTGAGTGATAAAGACTGAATGAAAGTCTCACTCTGACTCGCCCTAACAGGAAGAAAACATGTCCACTTGGCCTAACTGACCTACTTTCAATATGAAAGAAGGAAAAGGCTAGTTGGGATTGATTGACTTGATTTCAGGGGTTGTCCGATATTTGCTAATTCACTTTAAAACATTAGCACTCATCCCTTGCCTAAGGGAACAACCTTACACTCAAGGGGAGTCATAACCTTATTAAGAAGGAGATCTTCAAAGAATGAATCTAGTAAATGCCCTTGCCCCCTATAGCTTCTTTTCTTTCTTACCCAGGTAGGGTGTTATCAAGCTATAAGCCTAGCGACTCCCTAACGGGGGGTGGAATAGTTAGCAACTAACTGCCCTAATTCTATTAACCCAAAATAGTCAGATTGTAAAGAAGAAGGGTCTTAATTTAAAGAGTAATAACTAGATAAAGCAAGGGGATTAGCTCTTTCACTTAAGTACTATTCCAATGATTAATAGACAGTCCGATCGCCTAACTGATACATCATTTCTTCGCTTGACAAGGCTGGAAAACAAGCATTCATCTTAATTGATGCTCCTCCGAACCTCACTTATGCTGATTAAAGCTATCAATCCTATCCTGGGGATGGAAACCCTTTATGAACTAATTGAGCCAGGAAGCTCTCCTTTGTGTGTCCTCCTCTCATCATCACTTTCATCTTTGCCGAGATGATCAAAAGTCTCGCTTATATCCGTTCGTTTGGTCGTGGCCCTCACTCAACTTACCGAACTTAGTTTATGGAGATAGTAGCTTAGGAATCCCTTAACCATTCGACCTGTGCTTATTTCAAGTACGAACTCGCCTCATCTGCTTAGTTTGACTTTAGCTTGGAACCCGGCTTTACTCAATAGGCCCTCGCTTAGGAACTCAGGGACTCAGGAACATTAATATGCTACGACATGGGATAAACTAGCAAGCCAAAATGAGAATATATGGGAATGTTGCATTGCCTTAGCTAGGAGAGATCGAGGATATAAATCAACAGTATCAACCAAAGTTTGTAATCTCCTTAAGGATTTTGCGCCGGCCTTTGACTTCTTTATACTAGAGGTATCTATACAGGTATCTTACAGGCTTAAAGGTGCAGGGTACCGGACTTACTCATCTAATGTTCCTCCGAAAGGTAAGAACAGAAGATGTCGTCATTCGTTACTTGCACACTCTCCAACCGGTATCAGACCTTTTCCACTTGTTATGTGGTTCACCCTACCCGATGGCAAGAGTTTGGATCCGTACAAGCTAGGAAGGGTTCAAAGCTTTATTATGGGAAAGCTAAAGCCTAGAGACTTTGATGAAACCTGCAAATCAAAGAGGTCAAGTCCAAGACCAAAGCAGATTTGATCCAACCTCCCCAGATGCAATTCCACCCACCAATATCAGAGGTTGATGGCTCTTAGAGAAACAAGCACCTTTGAGGCGGAGTCAGAGAGTTCTAGCGAGAGGCAACCAGTTCTTGTGGTACATTTGGCAGTCAGGTGTGCGTTGGTAGATCGGGTTGTAGAGGCTCTGAGATAGGATCAGTTGACCTAGGGATTGGTTGGGAAGTCAGGCTTTGCTCAGGGACAGAATGGTTCCATCAGATTCCAGGGCAGATTTTGTGTATCAGAGATTCATGACTTTAGGCAGGATATTCTTGCAGAAGCACATCGGTCCCAAATTTTGATTCACCCAGGTGGAACGAAGATGAACAGAGATTTGAGGAAGCACTTTTGGTGGTCGGGATTGAAGAGGGATGTGATTGATTATGTAGCTCAATGACTTACCTGTCAGCAAGTCAAGGTGGAACATCAGAGGCCAGTTGGACCGCTGCAGTCACTAAAGATTCTAGAGTGGAAATGGGAACACATCACCATGTTTGATGGGTTTGCCTAAAACCAAGAAGCAACATAATGCCATATGGGTGGTGGTGGAAAACTCACCAAGTAGGCTCATTTTCTACTCATCTGTAAGACACAAAAGGAGGAGAGTTTAGTACAGCTTTATATAGATGAGATTATAGGGTTGCACGGAGTACCTATGTCCATTATTTCTGACCAAGGGTTGTTCGCTTGGTTGGCTTTCCAAAGCCTATTCCTTCTCTTTCCACTACTCACTGCGCTTGAAACTGCCATTGCGCTTCGCTAGCTAACTACTAATACTGCAACTACTAGAAATAGAAACTCTAATTTCACCCCTTTCCTTCCTAAGAGGACTGGTTTTACTTTTCAACATTCTTCCATTAGCGATATGTTTAACATAGCTAAATAAAGCAGGAGTTTTATCGGTTGCAGTAGCCTGGTTGCCAAAATTGGTTCTCATCCGAGGCAATGCAGAGTTGGTCAGGTGCTCTCTCTCCTTTTTCAACCTCTCTGGGTCTTCCTTGAAAGTAGAGCAAAGATAGTTTCAGTTCGAATGAAGTCAAAGGGAACCCAAGTTTCTTGCTTTCCAATCTCATTCTCATCATGAGGTGGTTCGACACACTGTCGTACTTTGGTCCAGTTATTTGGTCTTTTGTCAACTCGTCAACCTATCTCTTGTCTATCGCAGGTTCATTCAAACTAAGCCATAAGTCAGGTTGGTTTAAGAGCCATAAGTAGAGGTGTAACGACCTGTCATCCTATAACCGGGGATCCGATTACTAAATGGGTACCGAATCATTAAAATCTAGAGCCAAGTCAGGATCTTGATAAGTTTGGAAAATAAATGATAAACTAAGCTAAACAATGCATATCACATCGAAATGTAAAGGAAGTGTAGGAATTAAAAATTATTATAATCTGACTCGACTCAGCAAATAATTATATATTCCAACTAAAAAAAGATAATTAAATGTACATGTCTAAAAGGAAAATAACAACTACATTGGGGAACAGTGGCTATTGGCGTGCAACTCAAGATGAAATCCTCTACGCTACGCCTGCCTGGAACCCTCACCTGAAAACCACATGAGTGAGTCTCATCAAAATGGACTCAGTAGGGATCCTCCGATCCTTACCACCCACTCACGCACCCATAAGTGCAACAACACGAATAGGCAATTAAATAAGTAAAGTAGTAAATACAACTCCCAAAGATTCCCAAATTCCGATATAAAACACATGCATTTGTAAATGCAACAGGCACAACTCTGAAACTACTCCACCACGGAGTCCACAACCAGCGCCTCGGCTAAACACACAAACCATGCAGCCGAACACGAAAAACACCGACCCGTTGGGACAAAATAGAAACCCTCGGATAGCGTGTTGGCTACTCCGACCTGTCTAGTTCTAAGTGGTTCTACTCCTCCCAACCACGAGTGACACTCCGAATGTACCACTCCCACATCGATACTAGCTATATCTCGGGGTACACCAGGTGACCCTCTCTCTAGGCGTCACCCCACTACTCCTACACCGACGTTGCGTCACTCCCACACACCGACACAGGGTACTTAAGTGCTAACAACTATCACTCTAGGTCCACGATCGCACAAAACACAATACAGTGTGATCCGGTCACACGAAAACCTTCGTCCTCGAAGTACAGTTCCGAACATGCATTTAATCGAGTTATATAATAATGTAAACATATATTAATTTCATGAATTATTGGGGTTCTATCTTGAATCGCGTCGCCCGTGGCTGACGTCATTTAAGACCCCTAAACTGGTTCAATTTTCGCAGAGCCACTGAGTCCAGGGATACTGGCCTGAACGGCGTCTCCATGGCTGACGCTATTCAACTCTTTATCCCACACTGGCTTTGGGAACTAGATAAAGGGGCCACAAATTGCGTCGACTCAGGTCGACGCCTTTTATGTCCGAAACTACGTTCCACCGAGCCAAACCGAGGGCCCTTCTTCTCCCCCAAAACACTAAAAACCACAAAGGAGACAAGGAGAGAGGTCTAATAACTAATTCATTACCCAAAATCTTACTTCATAAAAATGCCTATTTTTATTAAAAACCCCTTAAAACATGCTTTTGACCCAAAAATATCCACACACATCGCATGCTTCAAGGCAGAAAATCATAATTTTAAACAAAACACAATGAAGATCGTTACCCTACCGGTTACTTGAACTCCTCCTTACTCCTATCCGCCGAACCGCCACGCCACGAGCGACTACCGGTACCGCCGTGGACGTCGTCACTCCACCGGGACGTCCGCCGCCGTCCAAAGAGCAAGGTGCTGCGTAGGATATGGTGGTGGTAGTGGTGAGGGGCAGGAGTGTTTGGAGTGGAGGAAGAGGAAGAATGGAAAGAGGGAGGGACGAAGAGGGTCAGAGGGATGCAGAGAGAGGAGGAGTGAGAGAAAATGAGAGAAAGTGAGAGAAAAGGAGAGAATGCTCAGGCGTCAAACATAACTAGACTAAATTGCGTCCTTCTAGGAAGATGCCGTTCGGACGACAGGACGTGAGCCGTACATTGGCAGATCTCTGAATGGCATCTTGCATGGCCAACGCCATTAAGACGATCAGACCAGGGCCGTACACTCATACCCCAATGCTCGCCCATGTGGCACCCCCGCATGGCTCCTAAATCAAGTCCCCCTAGGCCGACGCCGATCAAAATCGCGTCGAGGACCCAACCCGAGGGGTCCGACACTGAAACCTACCCAACAACTAGATCCGAAAGCTCAGTCCTTACAATAGGGATGGCTTTCTCAACATGAAATTAGCTCTGAAGTCGAGGTCGCCCATGACCTATACCTCTCGTTCGGCATGGCTGGTCAAAGTCAAAAGGTGAAACAATCAATACACGGTACATTCAATCAAAGTCCTTTACTGGTGCAAGTCAAAGCAGCTAGTTCGAGGGTCCAAGTCTAGTTATAAGCTAGTGCGAAGGCTAGTTGGTGAAAGTCAACAACACTTAGTCGTACAGTGAACAAGCCTTCCCAGGTATGGAACTCTTGCTTTCTAGTGGTAGTTGTGTCAAGCAGCATAAGCGCTAACCTAATCTAAAGAAAGAGGCAGCATAAGCAGGAGACATGGCCCAACCTAGCAAGAGCTTGCTTCTCTTAGTCCCCACCCATGCATATTCTCTAAAACCAGTGGCTTTAGCATATTGAAAAAACCAAGACTATTGAACCTTGCTCGGAAGTCAAAACCCTTTCCGCAGTAAGCTTTCATCAAACCTTCTTTAAAACTTGCCACACAAGCTTGAGGCATTTTGACACCCTCCCCTAAGTTTGTTACAGATGTCCATCCTCTGACTTGACTGAAGGAATAGTTTACCACTGGAGATTTCACCTTTCACCATGCGAAAGACACCCGCCCCCTTAAAAAGACGGCTACACTCATTGGCATCAGAAGAAGAGCAGGAAATGGGAATATTATAGAGCGTATACTGGTGAATCACATGGAAGGGGAAAAGAAAAGGATGAATCTCAATAACCTAACCATAGGACAGTCAGAAAGGCGCGTGCTACTTAATGGGTAACCATACCTTATAAAAGGTGACTGATTTCCCCGGGCATAGAAACTGGCCGGACTTAAAGGCGTATTTCTTTCTTTACTGGACATACTATCGAAAACATGTAAAAGGCACATGATTGAGAAGCTTATTACTACTTATTGTCGTTAGGGCTGCTTTTCCTAACATGGATATTGTCCGCTTTCAAACTTCTGCTTTACCATACTAAACGTGAATTTAAAGTACGAGTTCGAGATAAAGCTGCTCTCTATTCAGACATCTAGTCATAAGTAATTAACTTCACTTTCCTGGCTAGAAGAAGAGAAAAGAGGTTGTGGTGAGATACTCTCTACACTGGTTGGGAATATGACTAGCGAATATGGGACTTACAAACTAACTAGACCATTCTCGAACTTCTCTAAGACCTTCTTACTATGCGCTTTCTTGCGATTCCCTACTGAAGTGACTGAACCACCACTTCTTGATATGTTCTTTCTAGCAAACGGAGGGAAGACCTAGTTGAGGTGAAACCCTTTCCAACTACTGTATTGGTGCATTCATAGGCACTCGCATTCAATTGCCGCTCCCCCTAAAGATTGACTATTGAACCCCCTCAAACTCAGGCTAAGTAAAATCAACCTTCTGTCTATGGGCGCATGGGTTGGTGCCACAATCTTCTTTAAGGCCAGGGGATGATTCGACCCCTGTTCGGAGCTTACATCACTTTGTTTCCTTGCCTTGAAGGCTAGCTTCCACTGGTGGGTGTAATGCAACAACATTGCTATCTTTTTTCGGGTTATTTTCCGCCCTCCTCAAGACTTTTTTCAAACTCTTTTAACCGCTAGGCCCAAAAAATTAGGATAAAAAGACACTCTTCTCTTCTTTCTACGAGACATTCTTTGTTCTTCTTATGCTCCTTTTCTTTTTTTAGGAGTGAACTCTATTCTAAAGTGAAGCCCATTAGCCTTAAAAGGGGATGTTTTCATAAAGAGTTGTAAGTACGACTTCATTCTTTTTGATCAAAGAAGTGTCTTGAGAAGAATGGAAGGCTACTTTGCTCTGCTGGATGTGGATGCCTAGATTTCGTACATCTAGTGCAGTGGAACTCACCTCTTTCTGTGGACAACTAAACCCGACTTTCTCTTTCAACGAACTTTGTAGCTGTTAGGCCATTGGTAGAGGACTATACCCTCGTGCTTGTTTTAGGACGCACCTAGGGCTAAGGCTTCTTTCTAGCTCTTGCTCGCACAACTCCCTTCCATACCTCAGCTCACTAATGTAATCTCTGAACAAGAATTTCGCACGAAGCACACCTTATTCGCTCTGCCGAATGAACCGATCAAGACGAAGCGTCAACCCATTGGTAAGGACACGGCAAGACAATCCCTAGCTCTCAAGTCAACAAGGTCGAACTCTACAGTTGCGCTGGCTCATACTTCAAAGTCAGTAGCTCAGGCTAACTTCAAACTAAGCAAATTGGTAGAAATTGAATTTTTCGTCACACAAAACTCAACTAGCACTTTCTTTCTTACTATAATCAATTCCACGCTTACTTGTCTAACTTTGTCCACCTACTGCCCTTGTCTTAATATGCACGATGCTCCTACTTCACTTCCACTCAATTTAAAGTGGATTCCCCATACATCTAAAAGATCAATTAGGCGTACCTTATCACCATACCTCTCGTCTTTGTCTACTAAGAAAGAAAAGTGAGTGAAAAGGTTTTCCTTAATGAATTAGGAAAGAAAATTAATCCCATGGTAGAAGAGAACCAAAACCAGATAAGCTCGTACTAGCAAAGAAGAAACAAAATCATTGTTTGTTGATATTTGATGAGGTGGAAGGAGTAAGGCATGTAGAAGTTGATAGATTCAGAGTATGAACTAGTGGAGTTGTAGTGTCCGTTCATTCAATTCACATCGGTATAAGGCACGGCATGGCACTCTCCTGCGCTCAGGACAAAGTTGGTAAGCATACCTGGCTCAGCCATTAGAGTGATTTTCCATTCATGGCTAACTTACCACCGAATCAAGTCAATATACTACCTTTAGTTTAGGAAAACCTTTTCTGTTTGTTAGTCGGGTGCTGGATCATCTTCTCGTAAGAACTCTTAATCCTCATCCATACCAAAACGTTTTTCTTAAGTATAAATCGATGGAACTGGATCCCCATAATCTCATTCATTCTCTTTGCCAGTTCAATGCAACCCTTCCCCTTGTATCTGCATACGAAGCGTCACGTAACATATTGAGTTCGTGAGTTAAGTGACTATAGACCAAAAGCCAATAACCATAGTTATTAGTTGCCGAAGTGGAAGGCTCTTCAAGAGTGGTTTCCGAACGAGAGTGGGTTGTTGTCTAACGAACATATTACTGGAGTGATAAAACTCTGGAATATCATCTTTGATAGAGGAAAGCGAAGGAGAGGCAGTTGGGGTTAGAGAATGACTAAAGCACTACTAAAAGGTGTATGTTGGCCCCAGGAAAGTGAACGGATTGACTAAGCCAATCATGAATGACCACCTAAGGAACCGGCAACTAGAACAAGCTTGGGACACAAGAACAGTAACCGACACTGAGATCACGGGACGATAGAACTAAACGAGGAACAACCCAAGTCAAGGAAGGCAACTGGCATACAAGCATAGGTTGGATGTAGTCTTTCTATATAGATTACTTGTTTAGGAACATGACTAAGCAACTGCTTCCGGTACACAAGCCAACAAGTAGGTAATATAGAAAGCCAGCCCTTTCACATAAAAAAAGCGCTAGGCGGCCTACCCCCTTTCCATTCTTCAGATTAAATAAGACCATGGGACATGGAACTGGAGCTACAATCTTGTTTCCGTCCATCGATTGGCAAGCAAGCCAACCAAACTAACTTTATGGAAACAATATATATTATCTCTGGTGCCATTATTCCTACTTCTGCAGCTATAAGTTGCATTTTGACCTGATATGGGAAGCAACATATGTTGATTAATGGTTATACAATGGCGGTCCTTATGAGCTCCTTTTTCTTACACGTCTTACTTGGTTTAGCTTGTGCCATGGGTATACAATGTACGCTTAGTTAGAGTCTGGGTGTGCGACCTTAGATTTATCTTACATATTCTACTTATGTTGCAGCTGCTACTGCTATTTTCTTGATCTATCCAATTGGTCAAGGAAGCCTTTGATGAAGGTATGCCTCTAGGAATCTCTAGGACTTTCCACTTGATGATTGCATTCCAGGCATAACATAACAAACTTATGCATCTCCATTGAACATGCTAGGCTTAGCTGCATGGTGGCTCCCTATTCAGCGCTATGCATGATTCTTTTTCCTTGGTCTCTACTGTAGTGATTAGTCTCTAGTTTTAAGTGTAAGGAATCTCCAAGAACGCAGCGGAAATAAAAATGATTCCATTGTATCGGTTGCTGGGGTCGTAAAACGGACATTAAAATCTAAGTGGGAAGAACAGTTCTTCACCTTTGCGGGGTTTCGAATCTCCCGTGGATGATGCCGACTCGGTAATCGCGCACGCGCACGATCTCTAGAGGTATCCACACGAGTTCCCGCAGCAGACGCGATTTCCTCCTCGACTTGAGTGCTCCGACCAGATCTCAAATCCACCATGTGCGGAGAGAGACAGATCCACTCCAAGAGAGAGAGAAGGAGAGAGAGAGAGGAGAGAGTGAATCTGGGGTAAAAATTGTCCAACCCACTTTTTACCCCTCCTCCTTGGCCCTCCTTATATAGAAATAAGGATAAGCACAACAGTTAATCCTCATGATTATCCAAGAGTTTGGCCTTGGATAATTCTCCATTAAATCTTCATGTTTATCCTGCAGCTTTTCACAAAAACCCAGATAAGCATGAAATTTAACATCTCTCACCGTCTGACGAGAACTCTTATGTGTGTGACCATCTAGGCCCATATATCAGTCCGGTTGTAGGCCCATTAAACTTAGAACTGTTTCTTGAGTTTAATATTTATTAAATGATTAATTTAATAAACAAGTGAATTATCATCTGATGATCAAATCACTTGGCCTTCTGATCATGAACAGCACCAAACACTACCTCATGATCCCAGAAGATATAAGGGATACTTTTCCCTTCAATTGAATCTTTCCGTCTGCCGATACCGCACAGATATAATCCTTCACTCATGCAATGTCCCGATAACGCAAGGGTATGGTTTTATAGTCAAACCCTCTATCGCATTATCCAGATGGATTCTAGTACACAGTTAATATCTAGAAAGACATCTCTTTCATTTGACCCTGGCAAGGGATTTCTGTGTACACATCCATGGGACATTCTCTCTCCAGTCTTATACCAAGAGTGAGTGATCCCTTGTTGTTCGCTCAATTACCTTCGCAAGCTTTCCACTGTATCTGAAAGACCGATTATGGTGGACTTAATGGTTAAAGTCCACGAGTCAGAGAATCAAGATACAATGGTCCACAAACAAGGTATCATTGGTGACTCAGGTCAAAGGACCAACTGTGCTACTGCAACGATTGAATTCCCTGGTTGACTAATAGGTATAATTACCATCCAGGAATTCTTATTTTGGGTCTGTTCAGTGAACTCATTCTCTAATGAGCACCCACTTGTTTGTCTTAGTGTCACCACACGAGTGAATGTGAGATCATTCACCCTCATCATATGAACAGACATAACTTGTGTCGATCTTATCGGATATTTAATGTCCATCTCAAATATCTTATGATCGAGAACTATTTAAGACAATTGACTGAGGATACTGATCTCACTATCATGATCTCATCATGATTCAATATCCCATACATTTGTCTATGGACCTTCATTACGATAGTTAATTGCGAGAACTATTAAATGAAGAACTGATTGCCTTTATTAATAATCTGAACTAGAATGTACAATGATTGGCTTTGAGGCCACCCAATTCTAACATTAAGGGCAAGAACCATTAGAGAAAGGGGGCTCAGTTCAGTACTTCTTGGGACGAGAAAGGGAAAGTTCAGTAGTTCAGGGCTAGAGAAAGGCTTTACAATTCTTCTTCTTTCAATGGGAGAAGAGGCAATACCAACTAAAACCCTACCCCTACCCCACCCTAGCCCTGGATCAGTGGATCTTTTTGTGGCTGGCCCGTTCTTCTTCTTTTGCAGTGACCGGGCATTCTCAAAAGGCAAAGCCTATTGTTAATAGGAAAGTCAAGTGTCCTTTGTTTAAATAAATTGCCTTTATAAAGGCCTGCGCACTACTTTAAGTCGAAATAACAGAGCCATGGGTACTCTTTCCTTTGTGATCCTCTTCCTCTTTATTTGAAACTTGATCTTGCACGCATCTTCTTTTCAATTCCTACCTATAGAATGAGTCTTTCTGGACCCACTCACCACCCTTGCTTTGGTGCGCTATTGATAACGCTTTTTAGCTCTTAACGCGGAAATGTAGAAAAGCACAGCGAGAAAGGTATCGTGCTGAAAGTTCCCTTTCCACTTACCCGATCTAGCATTTTGGCCCTCTTGCGCCGAACTGAGTTCGGTCCTCTTGGTAGGGCAGAAGTTCTAGCTTTCGTAAGGGCTACTTTGCAAGTTGAGTGAGGGTAAGGTGCGCAAATGATTTGAAGCAGGAATAGCACACCGTGAAAGCACTTGCTCAGTCTGGGGAAGCCCCTTTCCCTGATCACTTCGATACGATAGCAAGGCGCTTGCGATTGAGTTCGATATGATTCACCCAGTACCTGGTATCGGTAGTATCATCAACCAAACTTGTTAGGAAGGTCGCCTATGCAAGAAATGTGACTTCAGATCAGGGACTGCCAGACTCATATCCAAATTATGTGAGAAGAAGTGAGGTCACGAAACACGTGAGTGGGACATATGACGAGAAAGGATCATAGAGGTGCGTGCGAGAGTAGGATCTGCTACTTCTAGTTTAGGTGCAAAGGAACAGGACTAAGAGGCATTTTCACTATCCAGTGTAATAGCTAGTAGGCAAATTCAATCATAATCCAATCCCTAGTTAGCTTTAGAGAATAGGGAAGTGCAGATCTCAACGTTGGGTGGAGGTAGTTTCCGATTTTCATCGAAGGCGGGCAAGCAAAGGAGTGAGTAGGTGGTGGGAGGGTCAACCGAATGCTCAGAGCTTGACTATTATGGAGAACTCTACCTTCTTCGACCCTTATCTCTTAAAGGGGCGAAAATAAAAAAAGATAATGGTGGAGAAAAACCTTTCTAAGAATGACTATAAACCATTTACTATATAGGCTAAAAAAATAGGAGATGAGTCTTTGGGTGGATGGAAATTATTCAAACATGGAATCTAATTCAATCATGCTTCCTGGAACAAGAGAAAATCAATCTCTGGAAACACTAAGTTTGTAGAGAATGTCCCCTGGAGGAAGCACATTGCAAGGAAACAGAAGTGGGCGTGCACTTTCAATGGTTCTAGTAAGGCATATCTTTAGTATGAAATAGGAGCTTGATTGCGTGTGCCCTCAAAAAAGAATCACCAGATAACGGGCTTTAATTGTTGATGCTCCACTACAAGCGTCAGTGTCGAAAAATGAACGTTGAACAAAGTGAAGTTCTTTCTTCAATCATTCATTCGATAGGAAGCCGGAGGCAGGAACATGCAGTTCACTCGGCCTATTCTATTTAGGAATAGAAGGATTGATTATGCTAGAACTTCCTGCTTTCATGTTCATATACCATATCATGGGGAAGAGGACCGAACAAAACCAACTGGGAAAGAGAAATCCCGCAGAGAATCAAAATGGGATTATCTTCCGATGCAGAAAAATCCAAAAATGGGGGAAAGGTCAACCTAACCGAACTTTTCATAAGCCACACACTTTAGGCCAGGCCTTACTATAAGCAACCTCACTGATCCCACTCAATCTTTTACACCAATGTTTCATACTCTCTCGATCAGGTTATCATAACTCCTCCTTGGATTGTTCATCCATGCGCTCATAGAAAAGGAGGATGTCATCCCTGATATCTATGTCGTTTAGCTGGCCTTGGTTTTTCAAAGTTTCCCAGTCATAGTCATCGATACTTGAACCTCTTTCCACTCTCAGAAGCCAACGCTTATAATAGTGGATTTCCCTCTCTATAGCTTCTGGATTTATTCCAAGGAAAGCTTGTTCACTGGTCATTAGATTTTTCATGATAAGATTGAGGGCCTTTTTCGGAGGTATCCGTTGGGTGACTCCAGGATAGTGCAGTTCTGCTTGATCAAACTCGTGCTTAATACAAGGAATGGAAATGACCCGCCCTTTAATTTGTTCGCAAGAACGACGAAGCTCATCATTTTCAAGCCCTAATTGATTATTTAGTTGGGCCTCAGTAGGGATTGGGGTACGTACTTCAAGAACTACTCTGTCCGAGTCGGGACACTTCGATATTTCGAAAACCTCAACTGGTTCCCAGAGGCTTGGATCCCGAAACAAAATGGGGGCTTTCGTGTTGCCTGGCTAATCCAAGGGCTGTGTGGCGACTTGTTGCCTTTCCCCTACCACGTAGCCGCATCTCCCATGTGACTTTCTCCCCTTACTGGGTTGGCAGGATTTACACTACTAGAAAAGGCAGGATGAGTTGGTTGAGCTACGTCGCCATTTTGATTCATGCCGGCTTCACCAATCCCAAAGGTGTGGGTTCGGGCTATGGATGATTCACGCGCCGCACTTCCCTTTGTATCTGATGATCGGTCGAACTTGTCAACTACATGAATCCGATCCCTTATTCCCTACGGAGGGAGAGCCCCCTTCCATCATCAAAGATAGAGAATCGTTGAGATAGATAAATATCATATTGCTACATACAATTCAAAATCCGGCACAACACGAGATTCGAGTCAATAGGAAGTTTAGAGATCTGTAGAGGATCATGGATGGATCCTCACAAGGAGGATATTCAAATCCAACCCAAAAACAAAAAAAAGAACAAGATCAAAATTAATGGAAAGGAAAGAGACAATTTCTTAACAAGAAAGAGATGGTGCTTCATGGTACATTGTCCTTTCCTGAAATGGAACTTGAATGCATCCTCTTGCTCCAGCATGAAAGGTATTGAGTCATCCTCAATTCGTTCGGTGAGAGACCTTCTACTCGGCACTGTCGGATCACTAGATAACTTTTCGTTGAGTTGGGTCAGTATCTATTTCTATCCATATACGTCATTCTGTTCGCCTATCTTTGTGGGCTTGGAAGCGTCATAGAATACCTCACTGACCCTAATCAATCTTTTACACCGATATTTCGTACTCTCTCGACCAGGTCATCATAAGAAGATACTGAAAAATCTTTCCGAAGAGAGAGAAGGAGGGAAGGCGCGCTAGCGCGCTACAAATAACAGCCTGCTGAAAAAGGCAAGATTAGTGCTAAGAAGCAACTCTAGTTTAAGTACTAGTGCACCCCAACATTCTTGTACTTTGCTTGACTCTCCCTCGCCTGCTGCTCGCCTCAGCCGCCAGTAGCTTATGTAGTGGTCGGCATTCCTACGTGCTCCTCCTTGCCCACTACCAGGGTTTCGATGACCGGTAACCTTTGGAAAAGTACTGGTTACAAAAGAAGGTGAAGGCTTATGGATGGATGAAGTGGTAGTCTCTAACTCCCTCCAACTCCATTAATATCAACAACATGTCGTGATCATGACGTTTTGTTCTGACTTTGCTGACTTTCTTAGAAAAGATAGTAGGTTTCGGGGGTTCATTGATTAGTAAACCTACGGTGCAGGTAAGGTTGGGACCGTGGTCATCTGTCCCCGATTTGTCGGCCGATAAGATCATTGAGATTGACCAACAACTAGATTGGTTTCGCTATTCCTTTCTATCAAAAAGGAATCAATTGTCTGCATGAGTCACTTGCTTCTAGGCCCTAAGTCATCTTTTCCTAAGCTCCGCTGGACAACATGACATTCTCGTTCAAATATAGGCCAGCCGTACTTGTGATGGCTCCCAGGATCCAATAAACTCACTTAGGTCTACGTTGCCACGATATTGTTCTATAGAAGCGGGCAGGCTGCTTTTTAGAAGTTCTGCCTAATTTTTTAATTATAAAAGGGGGAGGGATTGACCTTCCTAAAGCATATTCTGTCATACTGGCATGGCTCCACTGATTTGTTTTCGATCGAAGCATCAAGCAACGCAACCCGATTCTACTTGACTAAGCCCATACTCAACCAAGGAGGGAGTTTGGTTTACCCTCCTTTTTTTATAATAAGGCAGAAACCCCTAACCCAACATTCATGAGTTTGGAATGAAGAATGAAGAGTTTCTTGCCCCTATTTTTTCTTCCCTAAAATCTTGGATTTGAAAGCTAATAAAGACCCACCCCTTGTGTCAGTTAGAATGAGTCCCCGGGACCCCGGGACATTGGCTTCCGCCAACAGTGAACTATTACGGATCGCATCCGTGCATATTCTACATTATAACCTAAAACTAATTCAGCTTCCGCTTCTAGTAGATTAGACAGAGCTCGATTAGTTTCTACTAGACGAGGAATAAGGAACATAACCAATACGGGGAACAAGGGAATACCAAACCGTATCTGCTTTTACGCCATGACAATCTCACTCGAATTACAGGGACCTACACATTAGTATAGTATATCGGAGTCCCTGGCCAGAACCACACGTGCAAGTTTTCCTGCATGTGGCTTGTCTGTACTTTTTTTCTGGGCGCTGCCTGTGACTCCGCATAGGAGAAGGGGGCGGAACCAAAAACTTTCGTGTTTAGAGCATTGCATTGTCTGAGGGAGTGGGGTGAGTAGGCAGTGCCTACCAAGTAACGCTTTCGTCGAAAAGGCTGGACTACAGTGGTTTCATCAAATGATGCATGTGGGCTGAGCCATTCCCATCCCAAGTGGTGGCCTAATTCAACCTGGCCTGGTCAGGAAGAGATTCTAAATAGAGAATATGTGCACGGGGAATATCTATCTATCTATCTTAGCTAGCGCGGACAGGCTTTCCTTTGGTAGTCCTATTGCGTCCGTTGACAGTCCGTCCCGTCTCATCTTTCTTTGGCTATATTTGTCGCCAACCATCATAGTCCCACATGAGACCCTCCTTCTATTGATGACTAAAAAGGTACTCATCAGTCGGTCCCCTTTCCTATTCAGCTTTGCTTGCCACCTATTAAGAGAATAGGTGCCATTCAAGTGGCTCGCTTTTCTTCATGTATACTAGCAGCCACGCACACCCTCAAAGGAGCGATTTCTGCGCCCTAAGAAGCAGAACACGCCGTCACCTACAACCCTTTCCTCTACTGGGGACTTCCACGAAATGAAAACGGCGGCATCATCGTATGCTCGACAATAGTTGCCTTGATGTATATCTCGGAGTACTCCTATGGCCGATCTGTCACCCATACATTCAGGGCTTGGACCCATCCCATGTAGGAACCCCTAAGGCACGGCTTAGTCAGTTATTCTCGCAATTTAGAGTGGATTCGGGCTGCCACTTCTCATTAAGCATGTTCTTGCCACCTTTTCTCCTCCCTCATGTTCACTCGCCCATTTGTTGGGTGATCCCTTGCTCTTACGTTCGAGTGTTTGCTCGTCGTTTAGGCCGATGAGTGACATTTTTGCTCATTCCAGTCACCTCTAGGGTTCTTCGCACCTTGATAATACCAGGACCCTTGTGCCCCGGACTGCATTGCCCGCCTTATGAAAATCAAATTAGCCTTGTGACGAGACGCAGACATTACTCATACTACAGTTCCCTCTATTCCGTTCCCGGGTTGGGTTAGGGGAACATATGAGCGATTGCCTTCGTGGATCCAAACAAGCTCACAAGGCGCACAATAAGAATAAGACCAATAGAGACTTCATAAGTGACCATTTGAGCTGCAGATTGTAATGCTTCTAGAAAGGCATATTTCAAATATAGAGGACTGAAAGTTCCCAACAATCCATGAAAATCTCATACCCCAACTATGAACCGTACGAATGCCATGCATGCAGGGTGTTTACGGCTTAATCTCCTAGTAGCGTGCATTGGTCGCAAGGAAGGAATTCGGAAAGACTAGACCATAAAGTACAAGAGTTGGAAGCGACTAGTTGCTTCTAGTGAAGCTTAACGAAGGTCGATCACTACATACAGACAACTACCAGTCATGAGCTATTGCTCATGCCTAGAGAGGCGGAAGCAGCTTCTTGACAGACGAAGCCGAGCCAATATGATAGGCTGGCGAAGGGAGCGTGACCAAGCCGAGCCAGACGTGGAGTGGCAAAGGAGGCCCAGTATACATATACATCATTAGTCACCGGTGAAAGACAAAAAAAAAAAAACTACTTCAGTGAACTATTGATGTACATGTAATTGATCAGACAAGTACCAAGTTTCATTAACCTTATTTCATTTCCGAATTTGCTTGCGAAAACTCCTTGCATTAGTATGAGTTCGTTGATCGCGTAAGGGCAATCCATCTTGATGACAAATTCCACGATAACGAGAAATATTAATTCGATGTCCTCTCATTTTCCCCACTTCAAAGTCCCAATGAACAATATGATCTTGAACTATTATTTTTTCAATTTGGTCGATCTAATACTTAGTTAACTCATTCATCTTTATGTTCCGATTGATACCTAATTGATAACAAACATGAATGGCTTTTTTAGGTCCAATTCCTTCAATTTTGGTTGAGGCAATTCTGACTTGTTCATTGGGAACTGATTTTGCTCCTAAGATATATGACATTCTTTATCATTCCTTTTCCTGGTCTTCTCGGCTGGAGTCAACAGTGTCCCTCTAACTCAAGATCACCTGCGCAGCTTCAAACGAAAGATTTTTTGCCTTCGAACCATAAAAAGATTTTTTTTTTTACTCATTCTTTATATACTCTATATTGCAGGTATGGTGATTTTTTTGGCATTTTAAGGGGCCAATTTTCAAATTATCTTGTTAAATCATTCTTCTTCAGAAGGGATCCGATTATGATTTAACCCTCTTTTTGTTACTTCTTCCTCAATTATGGGGGAGATCAAATTTCAAAGTTTAGGTCAACAACTCTCTTTTTATTATAATTATAATTATTAAATAAAGAAGTCAGAATTTAATGACCGACGGATTTTTCTTGTTATTAAGAACATTCGATCGATTAAAAGAGTGGGATCCTGTGGCTCAGCAAACCCCCTAGTTGACCCAATCGTCATTCCATATTTCTTTCTAGGCTTGATGGAGGAAGCTCTTGAGGGGGACAAAATCGTAATTCTAGGTTAATCCCTTCAGAGTTGGATGCGCCCAAACCAGCCCTTTATTCGAGAAACATCACCATGTATAGTGATGGCGTGGCTTCGGTTGCGTGCTCAACAACAAGACCTACTGCCCACAACAGATTTCCACTCTGAAATTGGAGTTGTTTAAGGGCCATTAGGATGGCCCTTATTCCCCAAAAGAGACCTACTATGGAAAGTAGGCCTTTCCAGAGGCAAATTCAAAAAAATAGTATAAAGTGATCACTATAATTATTATAATCATAATAATGATAAGAACTTGATTTTTATCTAAAGCGCGAAACATTTGATTAAGGCCATTAAATACATGATATAACAACGCATAGAAAGTAAGATGGACTAAGCTGCTTAGGATGAGCTTTGACACAAAAAGGAAAAAAAGATATACATTATACTCGGTATAGTTCAGAAAACCAATTTTCAGACAAAGAATCGGACTTAACAAGATGAGTGGCGGTTACCCTGAAGATTCCATTGGAAATGGAAACATCGAAGTAAGTTGTGGCTTTTTAAGAGTCAAATTCGGTGCTAATGGTCAAATTCTTTTATTCATTGGATTGGTTCATTCTATGACCGCTTTGCTCCCGATAATAAGAAAATAGAGAGACTTGTCGAAAATCGCCGGTTGGCTTGGTCCAACAAAGAAAGGCATGGGAGGATTGATGATAGGAGCTTCACACCAAAAAAGATCTCGATGAATAGAAAAGAACTTCTTTTTTTTAGAGCCAATAGTCATTTTATAAAGCGTGAAGATGAGAATGGAAAATCAAACTCTTAGAACCCGAAAGCACCTTATATATAACCTATGCTAGGATCTTTTTCTCTTATTTAAGAAATTTATAGTTAGATGGAAAGATCACTCCTAAACGCAGCCTCCTTCCTTATATAAAATACCACTAGACGCCCCCCTGCCTTTCTTGTTCACGTAGTTCAAGAGTTAAGGGGCGTAGCGAAAGAAAGTTTGTGGGGGAAAGATATCCTTTAAAGATATTCCATCTAGAAAGACTTACTATACGGCAATATTAGATTGGCGCGACAAGAGAGAAAGCTTAGAAAGTAGTAAGGTATCTGTGTTCCTTACATGTAGTGACTAGACCACTTGCATATCGAACAGATTTGACTCTCAATGGAGTAATTGTGATATGACCTACAAACTTACACAAGATCGAACTTGGATAATTAGTAGATGAGGAGAATGATTGACTAGATCATTTGGTTCACTACGGAGAACCCTTTCTACGGTACGTTACCAAAAAAAAGTCGTCTCCTTCTTTCCTTCCTCCTTTAGGAAGTTCCTCACAGCAACCTAATCGGGATCCCCTTCCTTAAAGTCTAATTCAAGTGCATCCTATACTGGCTCAACCGGAATCGATGAATGAATCATTTGCCAAACAATTTATGTTGGGCTGCACCATTGAAGAGGGTTCGCACCTGGTACAATCTGAGCTACCTTTTTTTCATGTGATGGATGCCCTCAACTACTAACGGCACTATTGTTGCCTCTATAGACTCTTTGCAGCCAGCAGGTGCTATCGCACAAACATCCCATGGTCCCTTTACAAATCACGCATCTCCAATTTCTGAGAAAGATAAGGATTGGCACATGGACCTCTATGAGATAGATAGGGCATTGTCTCTTCATTCTTTGAAACTCTTTTAGGAGGACATTCTTTCTTCAAAAATTATATGGTGCTTCGCATGCTTCATTGCCTGAGGAACCTCAGCTTATTTCGTCGGGCCGCTATGAAGCAAACACATCTGCTCCACCAGAGTTACAGGAAGCTGATCTCAAAAGTCCAAGAGCTTGTTCATAAGATTTACATGTAAAACCACTTTCCCAAAGGGTCCAACCCATTGCAGGCTAACCTGGTGTTGGTACTGGTAATCCTAAGAAAAGAATCCGTCGGAAGTACTCTCGAATTTTAGGTGGCGTTCAAACTAGATCTTCAAAACGGGCAGCTGCGCTTGTATCCTCCTAACAAAGAATATTCTTATATGGAATATTCAGGGCATTGGCAATGACCCTCAATTAGCAGACTGAGTCATCATCACACATACAATTTCCATAGTTGTTGCAATTCAAACAAGAGCCTATGATCAACTCTGCAGAAGCGGCAGTTATCTATCACCGGTTAGGTATGCATCCTTACCTCACTAAGCGGGTCTTGCTAAAATCTAGGTTGTAAGGATTGGGGTTTCGGAGCCGGACCCCTTGGTTTGGGCCCCGGTGGGTCAGGGGCATGCATTCTAAACGACGTCTAGGATGCACAACGCCTTTCGAATGACGTCGGTTTGTACGGACGCCATTTAGGTAGCTTGCTGATTGTGCCGCGTGGACGGACGTTGGGGCACGTGTGTATGGCCCTGGTCATGTCATCTGAATGGCGTCTTGGATGGACGACGCGATTCAAATATCCTGTCAGAGTACACCCTCGACGTGTCACTTGAATGGCGTCTGCCTAGGACGACACGATTTCATCTATTTTGGTTTAACACCCCGAACCTTCCCTCCTTTCTCTCATTCTCTCCTTCTCACTCTCTCTCTTCCCTCTCTCCAATCCTCTCTGTTTCCCCCTTTCCTTTTTCCTTCCTCTTCTTCCTCTTCCACCACTCTACCTCTCACCACTACCACCACCACTGTTGGGTTCTCGGGTTTCTTTGGATCTCCCGCGCAGCGGAAATAAAATAAAAACGAAGATCTGATTCCCGTTTCAAAAAATTAAAACCACCGATAATCGGATTATAGAGGTCTTACCGTGTGCGGATTCGAATCTGCAACCGTTCGATTCCGTCGGTGCGACACCGCAAGCCGCGCAAGCGCCAGGCCTCTAGAGGAGTCCACGCGATCTTCCTCGCGATGGATATCCTCACGTTCCTCGTTCTTCGCAGCCCACGAAACCTCCACCGGTCGCCGCAACGATCACCGCAACACGCGGACGATTTCCCGTCGAACGGGAGTCGGAGAAGCGGCGGAACAGATCCAGATCTGTCTGGGACGCCAAAGAGAGAGATAAACAGAGGAGGGATGGCTAGGGTTAGCAGCAACTTGGCCTGCTTAGCCCGTTCACTACATTTTATACTAACCGTGCGGGTTTTCATAAAAACCCCCGATTTGTATAAAACCCACTTATTTATCCATCGCCTTGAAAATCATTTGCGTATGACCCTCTAGGCCCAATTACTAGTCCAGTTAATAGCCCAATAAGCCCAGTGACTCCTCATTGGCTTTATTAATCAATTTATAACCCTTTATTAATTAATTAATCAATCGAATTGATGTCGCACATCGAAATCGATCGGGCCTCCGATCACGTTGGGTGCCAAGCAACATCGCGTGAATCTCTAACTGACAAGTTGATATCTATCATATAAATATCTGATAAATATCTGAAGCTTCAGACAGCTTCACCTTTCCATGATCTTTATCGTTGAGGAACTCCTTACAGTTCCTCTTCCAGTGACCCTGCTGCTTACAGTAAAAACAGTCACCTTTTACTACTCATTTGTCTTTGTCCTTCGATCTTTTATCGTCAGCTATCATCTTTGCGTCAAGGACATCTAATGCCGGTTCAGCAAAAGGATCAACTCCAAGGACATAGGCAATGTGCTCAAATCTGAAGACACTCTTTAGGTTTTTGAGCTCATTCGAGTAGTTCAAGCTAGTCATAAGTTTGGCATCAAGTATGCCACGGAGTGGGTTATTCGATGACATAATTCCCTATAGGAGATAAGTGAATTATATTCATCAGATGTTCAATTATTAATTTTTAAAACAAGACATGGTCTTTTGTTCAAGTTTTAATTCCCACTAATTTTCGACAGACTGTATAACCCTCAGTTACACAGAACGGGAGACGCCGAAAGTCTCCTAGTGGGGATCAGAATCTTAATGACTTGCAGTACAGCCTTGTGGCTAGCACAACAAACTGTACCACAATCAAAGAGCACCCAACTCATGGGACTTGCAACTCCTTGCAATATGTGATCATAGCTTCGGTCCCCGGAGATTTAATGGCCTTGTGGATAGCACAGCAAACCACTAATTCTGGTCTAAGCTAACCATCATTACGCGACGAGCATAGATTTGCATGCAGCCCTTGTGGATAGCACAACAAAGCTACATGGTTCCTCTACCCCGATCATATAGGCATCTAATCTCATAGTCACAGTTTCTCCTCCCAATTAAACAGGCCTTGTGGATAGCACAACAAACCTGCCTAAAGTGATTCGAATCCTATGACTATAACGATGGTAGACCACGCGGTAAGTTCTTAACTACTCGCGTTACGGCTTAGAATTAATATGAGGGTATTTAGATAACTTTTATCTTGGTCTCTCTTAGGTGATAGTATATAAACATATCGTATATATTTACTAAATACTATACCTGCTTTGATTCACAATCAAACATTAAAAACAATGTATCACATACATGTCTAGTGTGGTCATGGATAGCACAGTGGGTTTGATTGGAGCCTACAGTCAAACGCACACACAATCTAACATAACATTTATATCAGATAAATCTGCAAACACATAGGCAAAGGATCTTCAAATGTTTGCCTTCCTGGTTGCAGTTATAGATCGTCCTCGCTCCTTCTTCGGTTGCCTCGATCATATTACATTTAAATTCTAGAATTTACAAGTAAATTGAAGAAGGCCTTATGGCGAGTACAAAAGAGAGGGAGGTAGAAGTACATCGGAGTTCGAGAGAGGGAGAGGTACGCAGACCTCTATTTATTAACAATTAATAAATAACCACACATCCACGATCCACACAATCCATTCATCACATGAATAATTAAATAAGTGCATATCCATGACCACGGTGTGTTTTAAACATTCCACACATGATTCAGCGCATCACATGGCTAAAATAAAAGAGTTTTCAAAATATATAACTTTGGCTTTCAAAAAGCTAGGATCCAATGAAAATTGGTATTTGAATTTCGAAAATTCTTTTAATCACTTAAGCATGCAATTAAATCAAATTTAAAAGCATCAAACACACATCACATGTGCACACACTCTAAATTAATAATTCCATATTATTCCATGCAAATTAGAACACTTCTAATAATTTAAACAATCTAACACTTAGATTAAACCCCATTAATAATCTAACAATTAGACTATTAATAACTAATCTAACTCTTAGACTAGTCCAACAAAGTAAATTAATAATTTAACACTTAAATTAATAATCAACTATAATCAATTATTAATTACTAATCTAACACTTAGATTAGTCAATTAATATTAATTATTAATTTAACTTTTAAACCAATAATTAACACTAACTAATTAATAATTAATTAATCTAACTCTTAGATTAGATAATTAAAGTTATCATTAATTTAACTATTAAATTAATGATTAACAATAATTAATTAAGGACAACTAATTTAACATTTAAATTAGTCATCTAAGTTAATTATTAATTTAACTCTTAAATTAACAATTAACTTACATATAAATTAACAATTAGTTGAAATAATAATTAATAATCTAACAGTAAGATCAATAATTATTAATCACTAATTTAACCCTTAAATTAGTTTAATTAATATTAATTATTAGTTTAACATTTAAACTAACAATTATCATTAATAAATTAACAACTAAAAGTTAATCCAAAATGATTCAAAAATCATTAATAGCCTAAATTAAATAAAATTGAATAATAATTTAATTATCTCAAAACAGATTTTGAATTTTAAATTAAAATTCAATTTTATTTCTAATTTAAATGGGCAAGTGGGGTTTAGGGGGTTTAAATGAAAAAGAGGGAAAAGGGGTTAATAGGTAATGGGCTCGGCCCGGTTAGCCCGAGCCATGGCTCTGGCCCCTACTGAGCCAGGGTTCGAACCAGGCGCCCAACAGTTGGGCGCCTGGGCTTGGCCTGGGCCAGCAGGGAACCCGGCCGGGTCAGAGAATTAGCGGCCCGGTTGGACCAGCCCTCCCAAACGAGCCCGACGCCCCCTTTCTTCAACCTGAAACCCTAAGGTTGCAGGCCCGGCGACTGAGGCGATTGCTGGATGCCGACGGCGATGCCCCTCCGGCGCCCGACCTGGCCGGCAGCGTCAGGTCTCGTCAGCGACCCCTCCGGCGCCTGCAGGACCCTTGGAGAAGCCCCAAAGGAGGCCAAAACCCCTCCAAATAATCCCAAAAAAAAAACTGTTTTGTGGTTTTAAAAAAACCCGTGAGGAAGAATGACATAGGTTTTTCTCCAGCCTCTTCCAGCCACCTCCGGCGCCAGGTATGGGTTCGATGAGGACCAACGATTCATCCTTATAGATCGGGAGTCCATGCTCTCCTTCCCAACACTTGGGAACCCCAAAAAAGGGCACCCTAAACATGCCGTTCTTCGTCTCACAAAGAACACAAAACCCTAAAAATTAAAATTTCGAAAAATTGCAGAGAATTAATATAATTAAATTTGTGTTCATCATATGAACACATATTTAGCAATGAATCGAATAATAGCATGGAATAAATTCATAGAAATATTAAATTTGGAGACCGAAACGGGACGAGAAATAGTGGAACCTGGCTCTGATACCACTATTGGGTTCTCGGGTTTCTTTGGATCTCTCGCGCAGCATAAATAAAATAAAAACGGAGATACGATTCCCGTTTCGAAAAATTAAAACCACCGATAATCGGATTATCAAGGTCTTACTGTGTGCGGATTCGAATCCGCAACCGTTCGGTTCCGTCGGTGCGACACCGCAAGCCCCGCAAGCGCCCAGCCTCTAGTGGAGTCCACGCGATCCTCCTCGCGACGGATATCCTCATGTTCCTCGTTCTTCGCAGCCCACGAAACCTCCACCGGTCGCCGCAACGATAGCCGCAACGCGCGGACGATTTCCCGTCAAACGGGAGTCGGAGAAGCGGCGGAGTAGATCCGGATCTGTTTGGGACGCCAGAGAGAGAGAGAGAAACAGAGGAGGGGTGGCTAGGGTTAGCAGTAGCTTGGCCTGCTCAGCCCATTCGCTACATTTTATACTAACTGCGCGGTTTTTCATAAAAACACCCGGTTTGTATAAAACCCACTTATTTATCCATCGCCCTGAGAATCATTTGCGTGTGACCCTCTAGGCCCAATTACCAGTCCGGTTAATAGCCCAATATGCCCAGTGACTCCTCACTGGCTTTATTAATCAATTAATAACCCTTTATTAATTAATTAATCAATCAAATTGATGTCGTACATCGAATTCGATCGGGCCTCCGATCACGTTGGGTGCCAAGCAACACCGCGTGAACTCGGAAGGCATCGGGGTTAAGTAACCCACTCTTGGAACCTTTCCGCCGACAGTTACCGTGTGGATATAATCATTCATTCGTACAATGCTCTCGAGTCGACTCAGGGCATGGCGAGCTGTCAAACCCTAACCGGTCGACTCACTTGGATCGGATGCCACTGATGAATATCAGAAAACTCCTTTCCCGATATTATCGTCCGCCTTGGCCAGAGACTTCCGCGCATCCTTCCTAGAGCATTCTCTTTCTAGGTACCGAGAGCGAATGATTCCTTATTGACACACAATTCCCTTCGATGGTATTCCGTTGTACCCAATCCTTGGCGTTTTAGAATCCCGTGGCTAGAGATTCGTAAACCAAGGTCAAAGCACAGAAGTCCACCGACAAGGTGTCCTTGGTGTCTCAGGTCCGAGGACCATCCACACAACTGCGACAACAGAATCAAGCTGGTTGACAGTGAGGTACAATACCATCCAGCGATTCAGTCGGATCAGTTCAGTGAACTCATTCTCCAATGAGCACCTACAGATTCGCCTTAGTGTCTCCACACAAGTGACTTATGAGATCAGTCACCCTCATCATATCAGCCGGAGTAAACTGTACTAGTCTAACCGAATATCCGATGTCCTTCTCGGATATCCTCCGACTATGAACAATTAAGAATGTGTGTGTTTAAGTGATCAGTCTCATTAGTATGATCTCATCATAATATGATCACTATCGCACATATTCACGGACTTCATTATGAGACGATAATTAATATGATTTACACACAATGAATATTATGCCATTATATTAATAAATGAACGAGATTACAAAGTAAGATTGGCTTGTAGGCCACCTAAGACTAACAACCACCTCCTCCGTGGCACTTCATTCTCTGGGCGGCGGCCGATGTCCCGACGGACTGACGGCGTCCACGGCGATACCGGCGGCGGTTTGCGGTGTAGCGGTTCGGCGGCATAGAACTTGGAGGAGTTCAAGTAACCAGTAGGAGGACGATCCTTATACGTGATTTGGTTGTTTTATCCATGTTTTCTCGCTTGAAGCATGCGACGTGTGTGGAGATTTGAGTAGAATGAGCATGTTTAAGGGGCTTTTTCATGAAAATGGTCATTTCTATGAAATGGGAATTAGTGTGTTTCAAGTGGTAAATTGGATTCTCTCTGTCATTTTCTATTTTGGGTATTTTTGGGGGAGAGGTTGTAAGGGAACCAGATATTGAGCTCTAAATGGCGACTGGCCAGGGCGACGCCATTTGAAATGGTGACGAGCTAGGACGACGCCATTTAGGCCAGATTTATCCTGGAAGCGGTTTTTGTGAGAAAGAGTTTTGTTTTGAATGGCGTCCAGGGACAACGACACCATTCAAATGGCGGCTTCCAGGGACAACGTGTTTTAGGCCATATTCTGAAGCCAGTTTTCCTATGAACTAGTTTAGGGGTCTTAAATAACGCCGACCATAGGCGACGCGATTCAAGACAGAACATCATTAATTCATGCTATTAACATGTGTTTACATTGTTAGATAGTTCGATTAAATGCATGTTTGAAATCGTACATCGAGGCCAAGGATTTCTGTATGATCGGAATCGCATTGTGTGTGCGTATGTTTATGCGATTGTGGAGCTAGAATGATTGTGGTTTGCATTTGACACCTTGTGTCGGTGTGAGAGGGACAAGGTGTCTATGTGGCATTGTTGTTGTACCGATGTGGGAGGGGTACATGTTAGTATTTCACTTATGGTTAGGGGAAGCAGAACCACCTAGAGTTAGACAGGCCGGAGTAGCCAGTGTGCTATCCGAGGGGCTGCTGTTTCGTCCCAGAGGGTCGGTGTTTTCCTAGTTTGTCGTAGCAGTTTTCGATGTGTTTCTTACTGTGGAGCCAGGTTTGGTGCTGCTGGAGTTTACCCTTTTACCACTAGACTGATGTAACCTGAGATATCGATGTTACGAGTAGTACCCTTCGCCCTTTGGCTTGATGTGACTCGGGAGGTTAGGGTTACGGGTAGTCCCTATAGCTTCAGCTTGAGGGGGTTTCGCCGGTCCCCAGGGCCCTCGTAAAGCGCCTAGGCCTAGCGTTGAGGGAAGTCCGGTCGATAGGACAGTGGTTTAGACTGCTTGTATGCACACGTAACTGGGCGGTGGTGGTTCACTAGTCCCAGTTAGTCCTAGTTTGACTCACTGCCTCACTCTACGGTGTCTGGAACATTGTAGGGGTGGACAGGCGTGGGTGTTGGTGGTGTTGTAAGGCGCCGTTTGTACGCAGTCGACAGTGTGGTTTGTGTGTTCAGCCGGATCTTTAGTTACGAACTGTGGGGCTTTAGTTGGTTTACTCGAATTGCTTAGAACTGTGCTTGTTGCATTACGGATGCATGTGTCTCATACCGGAATTTGGGAACTGTGTTTACTGCTTTAATTAAATTGCCTTCATTTTGTATTGCAACACTTGTGTATGTGTGCGTGGGAGGCGGGGATCGGATGATCCTTACTGAGCCCAATTTTGGTGTGGCTCACTCCCTGCGGTTTCAGGTGTGGACTTCTTGGCGAGTGCCGGCGTGTGCTGTTCTCCTTGGTGTGCGGGCCAGCAGCTATCTCGGTTCCGGGGTATGCCCCGATGTTGTTGTACTTTGTTTCTACCTGTACATATTTAATTCTTTGGACCATGTAATTATTGTTGGACTATATACAGACATTATTAATTTTCTTACTACGCACTTGTACTTTCCTTGAAGTCCGTGAGATTGTTATATTTAACTTTGTTTAACACTTACTTCTCCAGACGTAACGTTTGAGATCCGGGTGTGAACCCATAGATAATGATCCGATACCCATTTAGTAATCGGATTTCCGATTATAGGGTGGCGGGTCATTATAGATGGTATCAGAGCTCAGTCTGGTCGAGTATGTGATAAACTAGGTTAGATATCATAGTCCAACACTAAGTACGAGTCTGTACAGGCGATGGCTGCTGGAATAGATTAATAGGTTTTGACGTTCTTGTTTCGATTTTTATAGAGTGGTGATGGCACCGAAGAGGAGAGTTCCGTTGGTTCGTAGTATGGGAACTGACGATGGTAGTTCGGGGGCAGATGGGCATAATGTAGATCGTTTCATAGAGGCTATGATTGGGGCAATGTCTAGATACCAACCGAGAGATAGTAGTGAGGGATCCAACTCCCGAGGTGGTCAGTCCACGGTGATGGAACGATTCTTGAAGTTGAAGACCCCTTCTTTCACGGGTCAACCTATCCCACACGAGGCAGCTCATTGGATTAAGGAGGTGGAAAAGGCATTCGATGTTCTTGAGTGTGCTGAGAATGACAAGACTTTGTTGGCAATCTACTTGTTGAAAGACGATGCCTATGATTGGTGGGTTACCATCAAGAGAATGATGTTTTTGGATAGGTCGTTGAGAGAGATTCCTTGGGAGGTATTCGTAAGAGAGTTTAGTGGATAGTACTTTCCGAGGCATGTTCGGAAGGCCAAGAAAAGGGAGTTTATGGAATTGGTGCAGAGTGATATGTCAGTTCTGGAACATCAGATGAAGTTTGTGGCTCTCGGAAGGTTCATTCCGCACATATCTGAGCATGAGGAATGTTGAACGGAGAGATTTGTGGATGGACTCCGGTACGATCTGAGGGGAATGGTGGCATCTCATTGTTGTAGTGATCTTGCATCAGCAGTTCGGTGCACAGCAGCAGTGGAGACTCAGTTCCAACAAATGGCGAAAGAGTTGGAGCGGTCAGCACGAGGACAACAACAAAGCAAGAACAAATCAATGATTCTTTCGACAGACGGTTCAAGTTCCTTTGGGTCCAGGTTCCAAGGGATGCTTTATGGTGAGGACGAAGACAGCTCGGTTCGGCAGATGCAGACTGTGGCTAACAGACAGTAGGAAGCGGGACATGATGTGACAGATCATTGTCCCCGTTGTGGTAGACAGTATGGTGATCGGATATGTCCATTGGTCACTGGTAGCTTTTTTGGCTGTGGTAAGAAGGGACATCTTGTATGGAACTGTCCCCAGATGAATAGGATAGGTCAGGAGTCGAGTAGTCAGAAGAAGCCTAGGACCTAGAGCGGTGTTGTGTGTTCTCTTAGAAGAGGTCTGAGATGCTGGGCTAGATAAACACTTTTGTCTTATCTTTTAGGTTGTAGTTGTGAGTTCTTATGGCACTTTTTATGTATTTTGGACATGGTGGAGAATCAATTTTGTAATATGTGCCTCGTAAGGCTAATGAATGGTTGTATTAGTCTATCAGTATTGGCAGAATCATAGAATGTAATTAGCCTAATGTTGATGAGATCGACAGACTATACGGAGCCCCGTGGTGGAGTGTGATCTGTGAGGGCGATTGATGAGATCCGTGTTACCGGTGTGGAATTGTCGACAGTAGTTGTCGTTCGAGCGGTTACAATTTCGATTACGAAATTCTTTTAAGGGGGGGAGAATGTAAGGATTGAGGTTTCGGGTACAATTATTGGGTCGATTTTAGAGCCGGACCCCTTGGTTTGGCCCCGGTGGGTCAGGGGCATGCCTTCTAAACGACGTCTAAGGTGCATGACGCCTTTCGAATGGCGTCAGTCTGTACGGATGCCATTTAGGTAGCTTGCTGATTGTGCTGTGTGGACGGGCATTGGGGCACGTGTGTATGGCCCCGGTCATGTCATCTGAACGGCATCTTGGATGGATGATGCGATTCAATACAGAACCTCATTAATTCATGCTATTAACATGTGTTTACATTGTTAGATAGTTCGATTTAATTCATTCTTGAAATCGTACATCGAGGCCGAGGATTTCTGTATGATCGGAATCGCATTGTGTGTGCGTATGTTAATGTGATTGTGGAGCTAGAATGATTGTGGTTTGCATTTGACACCTTGTGTCGGTGTGGCAGGGACGTGGTGTCTATGTGGCATTGTTGCCGTACCGGTGTGGGAGGGGTACATGTTAGTATTTCACTTATGGTTAGGGGAAGCAGAACCACCTAGAGTTAGACAGGCCGGAGTAGCCAGTGTGCTATCCGAAGGGTTGCTATTTCGTCCCAGAGGGTCGGTGTTTTCCTAGTTTGTCGTAGCCGTTTCCGATGTGTTTCTTACTGTGGAGCCAGGTTTGGTGCTGCTGGAGTTTACCCTTTCACCACTAGACTGATGTAACCTGAGATATCGAGGTTACGAGTAGTACCCTTCGCCCTTTGGCCTGATGTGACCCGGGAGGTTAGGGTTACGGGTAGTCCCTATAGCTTCGGTTTGAGGGGGTTTCGCCGGTCCCCAGGGTCCTCGTGAAGCGCCTAGGCCTGGCGTTGAGGGAAGTCTGGTCGATGGGACAGTGGTTTAGACTGCTTGTGTGCACACGTAACTGGGCGGTGGTGGTTCATTAGTCCCAGTTAGTCCTAGTTTGACTCACTGCCTCACTCTACGGTGTCCGGAACATCGTAGAGGTGGACAGGCGTAGGTGTTGGTGGTGTTATGAGGCGCCGTTTGTACGCGGTCGACAGTGTGGTTTGTGTGTTCAGCCGGATCTTTGGTTACGAACTGTGGGGTTTGAGTTGGGTTACTCGAATTGCTTAGAATTGTGCCTGTTGCATTACGGATGCATGTGTCTCATATCGGATGATCCTTACTGAGCCCAATTTTGGTGTGGCTCACTCCCTGCGGTTTTAGGTGTAGACTTCTTGGCGAGTGCCGGCGTGTGGTGTTCTCCTTGGTGTGCGGGCCAGCAGCTATCTCGGTTCCGGGGTATGCCCCGATGTTGTTGTACTTTGTTTCTACCTGTACATATTTAATTCTTTGGACCATGTAATTATTGTTGGACTATATATGGACATTATTAATTTACTTACTGCGCACTTGTACTTTCCTTGAAGTCCGTGAGATTGTTATATTTGGCCTTGTTTAACACTTACTTCTCCAGACGTGCCGTCTGAGATCCGGGTGTGAACCCGTAGATAATGATCCGATACCCATTTAGTAATTGGATTTCTTATTGTAGGGTGGCGGGCCGTTACATGGGTAATGTGGAAAGACTCTTTTTCTCTATATGTATTACCATTCATGATCAGTTTCTCATTGTGGCAGTTGGTTCCAATGACTCACCAATAGCTTTCCTGACCTTTGTCTATGCTAAGTGCCAATACATGTTGAGAACGACTTTGTAGCAGCACGTTATTTCTTTTTCTAGCACTATAGATATCCCATGGATTGTAGGTGGTTCAACTCCATTTTCTTTTCTAACGAGAAACTTGGTGGCAGCCCGCCAAATCAGCAAGTGCTCTCTAAAGCTAAGGATGATTTGACTCTCTTTGTGAACAATTGTTCTTTAATGGATGCAGGCTACCATCGGAACAAATATACTGGAATGGGGAAGAAGGATGTTCTTCCAAATGGCACGGCTGGATCGTGTCTTTTATTCCCACAATTGATTGAATTTTTTTCCAATCACAACTGTCGAACACCTCAGTCGTACTTTATCGAACCATTCTCCTCTACTTGTTAAATTTTAGAGCAGCATTCCCAGTAGTCCAAGACCCTTCATTCAAGGACATGGTTGCACACAGCTGGTCAGAGACGGTTTATAGTCTCCCTATCTCATGTCTTTCCATAAAGATGAGAAGGCTAAAGGCACATCTTAAATCATGGAACAAGGAAATCGAGACTAAGTCATCTCCCACTCGGCTGTTTCGGAGAGGAATTCCTGAGCGGGTTAAAGAGTCCTTTGTCTTAACTAAGTTATTAGTCAACTAGGAGGCAATCCCCTAGAGGTACGTGCTATGGATGACTTTAATGATTCAATGATTGCATAGATTTGTACATTAATTGTACGTCATTAGAGCTAATTTTTTAAAACTCACCCTAATTAAGGGTTAAAATTTGGAGCTTTTGTATGATTAGCATAATTAGGGTTCAACTGAGTATGCCAAATACTCAATTGAACTTATTAGAATATGATTGCATAAATTTGTGCATTAACTATACGTTATTAGTACTAAAATCTTAAAATTAATCTTAATTAAGGATTAAAAATTGACACTTATATGATTAGTGTAATTAGAGTTCAATTGAGTGTGCCAAACACTCAATTGAACTTATCAAACCTTGATTACATAGGTTTTTACATTAATTGCATATTATTAGTGATAATTTTTAAAATTAACCCTAATTATGAGTTAAAATTGAGACTTTTATATGATTTATGTAATTATGGTCCAATTAAGTGTATCAAACACTCAACTAAACTTATTAGAATTTGATTGGATAGATTTGTACATTAATTGCACGTTATTAGTGGTAATTTTCTAAAATTAACCCTAATTAGGGATTAAAATGTATGATTAGTATAATTTGGATTCAATTGAGTCTGTCAATCACTCAATTGAGCTTATTAGAAACTGATTGCATATATTTATGCATTAATTGCACATGATTAGTATTACTTAAACTTATTTGTGTCTTTTTATGCTATGTAGGAATATGGCAAAGTAAGGACATCATGAAGAGGATGTGGAGCAACAGGGTGTTGATCTTGGTTAGCAGCATTGCACACTAGTGGACAGTAGGCAGAGGAGGGTCAAATGAAACCAGTGTGGAAAGGAGATGGATGGAGGCATGTATCGCCTAAAAAATCATATTGCTGGTATAGCAGGAGATGTCAGCATATGCTAGTCGTTCCACTGAACTTGAAGAGGAAAATGAGGGCTTACTTGCTGGGTAAAAAAGTCCAAAAAGATTTATTAGCTCAACAACAGATGGATTTATAATATGAGATATCAGAGAGCTAGAGGTGAAGGTATTACGGTCTACCTGTTCAGCGGCTGATCAGTTTAGATGATGATGATGAGGATGATGAGGAAGAGGATCTAGATGACCCTGATCCAGAGTACACTAAAGCTATTCGTGCTAGTCGGCGAATAAATATAGAAGACGAGGACTGGCGAAGAGGCATAGGATCATCAGTTGGATTAGTGTCTACTGGTTCTCAGTCTGAGAGATTCCTTCCTAGGGGCTTTTATGTTGGCATGGATGCTAGTGCTGCGTTGGGTTGTGGACGGACGTCAGATGTGGCACGGGATCCTATTGACCAATTTTTATATAGATCAAGATCTGCCAAATAGTCTGAAAGGAGTCAAGGCTTCAGTAAAAAATGCCTTGAAAGGAATTGTGAAGTGGTTTTTACAGGCAGCTTTGCCAACACATGCAGCATCCAACGTATATTTTTAGACGATGGTAGATGCTGGGCAAGTAGATGTGTGCACTATTTTGTCAGCGTAGTATTTTGATTTTACGGCCCCATTTTTCTCGTCCGAATCATCCTAGAAGTGGTCTAGGATTGTTAGGCATTGCAAAATGCTCAAGGGAAAATTATTCCCGCAATTTTTGGAGCACTAGATGAGGAGATAGGGAGCCATGGACATTGTAAATGCCGAGAAGAAAAATCGGTGAAAAATCTGGCCACCACCGGCTGGAGCACTACCGGAGGGCGCCAGCGGGGTCGCCGGACGGGCGGGGACCGCCGATGGGTGCTGGTGGCGATGCTAGCCTCTACTATTGCTAGTGCACGGTTTGGGGGGGAGGGGTAACAGGTAGAGAAGAAGAGGGGTTGTCCCCCCCTTCGTGAGTCCTCTGGACTCGCTTGTGGATTCGAGATCCGAACCGGATCCACAAGACTACTTTAGCCCACTTAACCCATTTAAAAAGGGGAATAAATTCTTTTAGAGTCCTAAAGTTATTTAAAACTATTTGAAAGTATTTTAGTGACATTAAATTTTTTTATAAACCCCTTTTTCATAAGTTAACAAATTTTAAATTAGTTTAAAACTTTGTTAACTTAGGTTTTTGTTGATTGTTAACTTAAGACTTTTATTATGTGTTATTAGAATCTCAATGTGTGATGATGGAAAATACGTTATTATCTAAATTGTTTAGGCTTCATTTATCTTTTTAACTAAAACTATTTAGTTAAAAGTAAATAATTTTTAATTATGTTATAAATATAATTAATATTTTTAAAGTAATAGTTATTTCAACATTAACTATGTGATAGTTTAACACTCAAATCATGTGATGTATTTGTGTATCTGGATGGATGATTATGGACTATTTTAATGTTATAATTTCTATCACCTGCTAGAAATGTGCGTGCATGGACGTCTTGCATGGACAACGCGATTCAGACATCTACCAGTGTACGACCCCGTCATGTCACCTAATTGGTGTCGTTCTAGAACGACGACATGTTTTTAGTGAGTTTCGGTTGACGCTCTGAAACCCTCCTCCCTTTCTCTCATTCTCTCCATTCTTCTCTCTCCTCCCCCTCCCCTCCAAACACCTCCGGCGCCCCCTCCCCTCCTCTTTCCCTTCCTTTTCCCACTTCTCCTCTTCCTCTACTCCATCAACCTCCTAACCCTCACCACTACCACCACCATCTTCTCCGCGACGCATTTCTCTCCGGACGGCTGCCGACGTGCCGGTGGAGTGATAGCGTCCACGATGGTACCGACGATGCCTCGTGGCGTGGCGGTTCAGCGGCTAGGAGCAAGGAGGAGCTCAAAAAACTGGTAGGGTGACGATCCTCGCGGTGTTTTTCTTAAAACCATGTTTTTTTTCACTTTGGAGTATGTTTTAAGGGGTTTTTAGGTGAAAATGCTCGTTTTACAAAATGGGGAACGATGGGTTTTAAAATGGTTATTTGGATTCTCCTCTCCCTTCTCTATTTTTGGGGGTTTTTAGGGCGGTTTTAAGAGGAGGAAATCTCGTTTGTGGCTCGGGGGAGACCGTAGGAAAATCCTACTACGGGCGCTAAATGGTGTCAGGCCAGGGCGACGCAATTTAGGCCCATATGTCAGAGAGCAGTTCGGTTTTTGGGTGGTAAATAACGTCGCGACCAGGTGACGCCATTTAAATGGCGTCAACCATGGACGACACTATTTAGGCCAATCTCTCGAGGCCAGTTTCCGTGTGAACCAGTTTAGGGATCTTGAATGACGACGACCACGGGCGACGCGATTCAAGACAGAACCTCATTAATCCATGCAATTAACATGCGTTTACATTGTTAGATAGTTTGGTTAAATACATGCTTGAGAACGTACTTCGAAGATGAGGATTTCTACGTGATCGGATCGCATTGTGTTGCGTTTTGTGCGATCGTGGACCTAGAGTGACAGTTGTTAACACTTAGGCACCATGTGTCAGTGTGGGAATGACACGGGGCCGATGTGGGAGTAGTGGGATGACGCCTAAAGAGAGGGTCAACTAGTGTACCTTGGGGTATAGCTAGTACTGGTGTAGGAGTGGTACATTCAGAGTGTAACTCGTAGCTGGGGGAAGTAGAACCACCTAGAGCTAGATAGGCCGGAGTAGCCAGCGCCTTATCCGAGGGGATGTTGTTGGGTCCCAACAGGTCGGCGTTTTCCGCGTTCGGCTGTGTGGTTTGTGTGTTTAGTCAAGACGCTAGTTATGGACTATGTGGTGGAGTGGTTTTAGAGTTGTACATATTGCATTTATAAATGCATGTGTTTTATATCGGAATTTTGGAATCTTTGGGGATTGTGTTTACTGCTTTACATATTTAATTGCCTATATTTGTGTTGTTGCACTTGTGGGTGCGTGAGTGGGTGGTGGGGATCGGAGGATCCCTACTGAGTCCATTTCGATGAGACTCACCCCTGCGGAGGGTTCCGTCTTTGGTTACGCGCCAGCGGCTATTGTTTCGGGGTATGCCCCGATGTAGTTGTTATTTTCCTTTCAGGCCTATACGCTTAATTATATATTTTAAGTTGGAATATGTACTTATTTGTTGAGTCAAGTAAAATTATAATAATTTTTAATTCATGCACTTCATTTACAATTCGATGTGATATGGAATGTTTAGCTTAGTTTATCATTTATTTCCCAGACTTATTGAGATTCTGGCTTGGCTCCAGTTTTTAATGATTCGATACCCATTTAGTAATCGGATCTCCGATTCTATGGTGGCGGGTCGTTACAGATCTTAACTATAGTGACTAGCTCAAAAGTTTGAGAATCGTTCTCACTACTTAAAAAATAGCCTACGTTCTTGAAAAGCCTTTACCTTCATTATATGCTGATGATTTTGAGGAAGGAGAAATCCTTCTATATGAGAAGCGCAAGGAAGATGCCACTCTTGCCCAATGTTATATGTTGACTTCTATGACTAATGAGTTACAAAGGCAATATGATAAGATGAATGCTAAAGGCATTTTGATTCATCTTGAAGAGCTTTTTAGAGTTCAGAGCAGAACAGAGCAATAAAAGATATTAAAAAAATCTATTCAAGACAAGAATGTCTGAGGGAACATTTGTGCAGATACATGTTCTCAAAATGATTGAGTGGGATGAAGGATTGACATAATTGGATTTTCTCATGAAACTGGAACATACTGTTGATTTAATTCTGCAATCTTTTCCTAGCTCATTCTCCTAGTTCATTAGAAACTTTAACATGAACAAGATAGAATGCTCTCTCGCAAAGCTTCTGAACACATTAAAGTCTATTGAGAGTGTTATAAACAATGGGAAGTTGCCAGTGATGCTTGTTGGTAACAGTAATAAGAAGAGGAAGACTCAGCATGCCTTAACAAAGGCAAGGCAAAGAAGAAACCACAGTAGGAAAAGACTAAGAAGGACAAGGGCTAATGCTTCTACTGTCACAAGGAACGGCATTGGAAGAGGAACTACAAGTTATATCTTGCAGATAAAGCAAAGCAGAAGCTTGGAAAAACTTCAGGTATGTTCATGATTGACCTCAACTTGTCATATAAATCCACATCATAGGTATTAGATACTGGATGTGCATCTTATATTTGCAATAATTTGTAGGTGCTGACAAACAGTAGGTGACTGAAGATTGGCAAATAGAGCAAAGGTTGTTGTACTCGCCATCGAAAGCGTGAACCTCAAGTTATCCTCAGGAGTTATCTTAGGACTTGAAGAATGTCACTATGTTCCTTCTATCATTAAGAACATTATTTCTATTTCATACTTATAATGTAGCGATCGGGTTGAGCAGGCCAAGCTATTGCAAAACCCTGGCCGTCCCACCTCTCTCTCCTATCTATCTCTGGCCCCATCTTTGATTAATCAGGTTAGTGAGGAGTCACTAGGCTTATTGGGCCATTAACCGAACTGGTTATTGGGCCTAGAGGGTCACACGTAAATGATTATCAAGGCGATGGATTTTTAAGTGGGTCTTATATTAATTGGGGGTTTTTATGAAAAATCGCATGATTAATATATAATGTAACGACCGGGTTGAGCAAACCAAGTTGCTGCAAAACCCTAGCTGTCTCACCTCTCTCTCCTCTCTCTCTTTGGACCCCAACAGTGATATCAGAGCTAGGTTCAACTGTTTCTCATCCCGTTTCGAACTCCGAATTTTTTTTTCTTGTAATATTTCATGCAGTCTAATTCGAATTTTTACTGGATCCGTGTTCGTACGATGAACACAAAATAATCAGGTTATTATTCTGCAAAATTCGAAATTAATTTTGGGGGTTTGGTGTTATTCATGAGACGAAGAACGGCGATGTTCGGGTATCCCAAGTGTTAGGGATTGGGCCGGCACCCAGATCCTGCTTGCGGGTTCGCCGGTCACCACCGGGCGGCAAGGTCGGTGCTGTAGAATTCGATGAAGCTGGCCGGATTGGAGGAGAACCCCTTTCTTCTTCCTCTTTTCGTTTGTCAGCAAAACCAGGAAATAAGGGGATGTTTAAAGGGTCAGCCATGGAGCTTTTTGAGCTTCTAAGGGAAGCCAGCCGGTACCGGGGAGCCCATCGGCGCCGAGGTCATCGCCGACGAGGCCGGCCGGCGTCGGGTGGTTTGCCGCTACGCAGCCGGTGGCACTGCACTAGCCCGCCACCGGCCTGCCCCATAACCTACAATAGGGGTTAGGGTTTCGGGTTGCAGGGAAAGGGGCAACCAAGCGGGCCGCTCATACCTGGTTGGACTGGGCCGGCCCCGGCTGGACCGGGCGCCTGAGCCAGGCTCGCCCCTGGCCCGAGCCCTGGCTCAGCAAAGGGCCGAGCTATGGGGCTGAGCCTATTGACCCCACCCCTTTTATTTCCCATTAACCCCACTTTAAACCCCAAATTAAACAACATGACCCAATTCAAATATAATTAGATTTTAAATTTAAAATTCCAAAGTGTTTTGAAATTAAATTTTATCTAATATTATTTAATTGGGTTGATATATGATTTTGAATCATTTTTGTTAACAATTAGTTGTTAATTAATTATGAGTTAATTATTAGTTTAAATGTTAAATTAATAATTAATATTAATTTAACTAATCTAAGAGTTAAATTAGTGGTTAATTTTATTAGTATAAATGTTAGATTATTAATTATTAATTTATCTAATTGTTAATTAATTAGAGTTAGTTATTAATTTAAGTGTTAAATTAATAATTAATTTAATTGACTAATTTAAGTGTTGAATTAGCAGTTATTAATTAATTAGTGTTAATTATTACTTTAAGGGTTAAATTAATAGTTAACATTAATTAACTAATCTAAGAGTTAGGTTAGCATTTATTTTTAATTAGAGTTAATTGTTAATTTAAGTGTTAAGTTATAATTGATTTTGATTAACTATAAGGGTTTAATTAGAAATTATTAATTAATTGGTGTTAATTATTAGTTTAAGAGTCAAATTAGTAATTAACATTAATTAACTAGTCTAAGAGTTATATTAGTAGTTAATAACTTATTAGAGTTTATTAATAATTTTAGAGTTGATTAATAATTTAAGTGTTAAATTAATAATTAACTTTAGTGGACTAATCTAAGAGTTAGATTAGTTATTAATTATTAATAGTCTAATTGTTAGATTATTAATATGGTTTAATTTAAATGTTATATTGTTTTGATTTTAGAAATGTTCTAATTGTATGGAATAATATGAAATTGATTAATTTGGAGTGTGTGCACATGTGATGTGTGTTTTATATGCTTTTAGATAAGATTTAATTGCATGTTAAGTTAAATAAAAGAGTTTTCGAAATTCAAAAGCCAATTTTGATTGGAACCTAGTTTTTGAAAGTAAAAAATTATTTAATTTTTGAAACTCTTATTTTAGCCGTATGATGTGCTTATCATGTGTGGAATGATATAAAACATACTGTGGTCATGGATGTGCACTTTTAAATTATTCATGAGATGAATGTCTTGTGTGGATCATAGATGAATGATAGATTTTTATTAATTGTTAATAAATAGTGGTCTACATACCTCTCCCTCTCTCATACTCCGATGTACTTCTACCTCCCTCTCTCTTGTACTCGCCATGAGGCCTTCTTCAATTTACATGTAATTCTAGAATTAATTGTAATATGATCGAGACAACTAAAAAAGGAGTGAGGATGATCCACAGCTGTAGCCAGGAAGGAGAAAAGATGTAGATCCTGTGCCTATATATTTGTAGATTTTCTAATGTAAATGTAATATTAGAATTGTGTGTGTGTTTGACTATTGGCTCCAGTCAAACCCACTGTGCTATCCATGACCACACTTGACATGTATGAGATGCATTATTCATGTTTGATTGTGAATCAAAGTAGGTATAGTATTTAGTAAATATATATAATATATTTATATATTATCACCTAGGAGAGACCAAGATAAAAGTAATCTAAATAACGTCTCAATTCTAAGCCGTAACGTGAGTAGTTACGAACTTACCACGTGGTCCACCATCGTTATAGTCATAGAATTCGAATTACTTTAGGCATATTTGTTGTGCTATCCACAAGGCCTGTTTAACTGTAAAGAGAGACTGTGACTATGGAATTAGATGCCTATTGATCGGGGTAGAGGAAACATGTAGCTTTGTTGTGCTATCCACAAGGGCTGCATGCAAATCTATGCTCGTCTCATAACGATGGTTAGCTTAGACCAGAATTAGTGGCTTGTTGTACTGCAAGTCATTGAGATTCTGATCCCCATTAGGAGACTGTCGGCATCTCCCGTTCTGTATAGTTAAGGGTTATACAGTCCGTCGAAAATTAGTGGGAATTAAAATTTGATCAAAAGACAATGCCTTGTTTTAAAATTTAATAATTGAACATCTGTTAAATAAATTTCTTTTATCTCCTGTAGGGAATTAATGTCGTCGAATAACCCCACTCCGTGGCATACTTGATGCCAATCTTTTGACTAGCCCGAACTACTTGGTTTGGCTTAGAAACCTGAAGAGTGTCTTTAGATCTGAGCACATTGTCTACGTCCTTGGAGTTGATGCTCCTGCAGAACCGGCATTGGATGCCCTTGAAGCAAAGATGATTGGGTATGATAAAAAGTCGAAGGACAAAGGTAAATGAGTAGTAAAGGGTGATTGCTTCTACTGTAAGCAGCAGGGTCACTGGAAGAGGAACTGCAAGGAGTTTCTCAACGATAAATCTCATGGAAAAAGAAAGCTATCAGAAGGTTCAGATATCTATATGATAAATATCAATTTGTCAGTAAAAGACACCACATCTTGGGTATTAGATATTGGATGTGCTGCTCATATCTACTATGATGTGCAGATGCTGATAAGTAAGCGAAAGCTGAGAAAAGGCAAGGTGGAACTGAGGCTAGAAAACGGCGCAAAGTTGCGGCGATTGCTGTCGGGACAGCAAACCTCAAGTTTCCATCGAGAGATGCCTTATCATTGAAAGATTGTTATTATGTTCTTAGCATAATAAAGAACATCATATCAGTATCTTGTTTGGACAAGATAGGATATAGGTTGTCTGTTGAGAATAGAAGTTGTTCGATTTATTATAGTAATAAATCAATAACTTCGGCACCTTTAGTCAACAGTCTATATCTTTTTGATGTTTCTTATTACAATCTGCATATTGATAATGCTCTTAAGAAGAGCAAGAATTGTGTGAACCAAGCCTACAAGTGGTATTGTAGACTTGGACACATTGGTGATAGCAGGTTTTAAAAGTTGCACAAGCATGGTTATTTAACTGCATTCGATTATGAATCGTTTGCGACATGTAAGTCCTGCCTTGTGGGAAAAATGGCAAAACCTCCATTTACTGGACATGAAGAGCATGCCAAGGACATTCTGGAACTAATACATTCAGATGTATGCAGTCTAATGTCCACCCAAGCCAAAGATGGTTTTTCTTACTTCATCACGTTCAACCCCGACTTCTCAAGATTCGACTATGTGTACTTAATGAAGTACAAGTCAGAAGTCTTTGAGAAGTTCAAGGAGTTCAAGAATGAGGTAGAGAAGCAAACATGAAAGAGTATCAAAACTTTTCGATCAGATCGAGGAGGAGAATACTTGAGTACTAATTTGACACAATTATTAAAGGATAATGGTATCCTTGCTCAGTTGACCCCTCCATATACACCACAGATGAATGGTGTATCTGAAAGGACGAATCGCACCTTGTTGGACATGGTACAATCTACGATGAGCTGTTTGAAATTACCAATGTCCCTCTGGGGGTATGCTCTTGAGTCAGCAGCATACCTATTGAACAGAGTACCCATCAAGTCTGTGACCTCTATTCCATATGAGATATGAAAAGGCAAGAAATCATAATTTAAACATGTTAAAGTCTGGAGTTGTCCTACTCATGTAAAGAGGCATGATCCAGACAAGCTGGAATCACGAACTGATAAATGCAGGTTTGTGGGATAACCAAATGAGACATTTGGATACTACTTATACCATCCTGGTGAACTAAAGGTGTTTGTCGTCAGGAAAGCTGTCTTCCTAGAAGAAGAATACCTTCTCTAAGAGGACAGTGGGAGTAAAATAGTTATGGAAGAGGTTCCAGACCCCTAAACATATGCGATATCATCAAATGAACTATCAGTTCTTGAATTTGTTCAGGTACATACTAATGAGCCTCGCAAATCTGGTAGAATACCTAGACTACCCGAACGATATGTGGGACACATCGCTGAAGGAAAGTCTAAGGTAGAATATAAAGAGGATAATGATCCTAAATCCTACTAGGAGGCTATAGAAGGCCCAGAAACTGGGAAATGACGAGAAGTCATGAACTCTGAAATCTAGTCCATATACACCAACCAAGTTTGGAACTTGGAGGACTTGCCCAAGGGTATTGTACCCATCAGGTGCATGTGGATCTTTAAAAGAAAGATTAGTGCTGATGGACGGATCGACACTTACAAGGCAAGGTTGGTGGCAAAGGGATATCGTCAAAGACAAGGAATTGACTATGATGAGACTTTCTCACTAGTTGCCATGATAAAGTCAATCAGAATTCTACTCGCCAAAGCTACACACTTCGATTACGAAATATGGCAGATGGATGTGAAAATTGCCTTCCTCAATGGTAACCTTGAGGAAGAGGTGTATATGATACAACCTAAAGGCTTCACTTCCAAAGAGTTTGCAGATGGAGTGTGCAAGCTTTAGAGATCCATTTATGGACTGAAGCAGGCTTTCCGGACTTGGAGCATAAGATTTGACGAGGTTGTCAAGTCTTATGACTTCATTAAGAATGAAGATGAGCCTTGTGTGTACAAGAAGACCAGTGGGAGAGCAATCACCTTCTTAGTTTTTTATGTAGATAACATACTACTCATTGGGAATGATGTAGCTATGATGTCATTGTAGGCGCCCGGAACGTCCCCCGCCGCTGCTGCGGGCTTCGGGTCGAGGGTCCCTCCGTTCGTCTTAGCACTGTGGCGATTCAAAGGGGGGTTAGAAATTGAGGTGTGATCGCCAGGAGCATTACCTTTCGGTCCATGTGCTCCGTAGGAATGTAGGAAGTGATCACGCGTTCTGTGGGAGCGGGAAATGCTAGTTCCTCCTTCTCTTCCTTCGGCCGGCCAGAGGGAGAGAGCTCGGTACTCTGCACGCGAAAATGTGGTAAGGATCCATGGAAAGAAAAGACAAGGCAGAAAATAACTCGATTAGAACTATAACATGCAGAATTTATCCATGAAGGTGTAAAAAAACTAACTAAAACCGGAGGAAAACGCACCGGATGGGTGGTGGGGAGGGAAGGTGACCATGTGTTATGGCCACCCACCTCCCGTTTTTTTTTGGAAACCTCTGGTGGGTAAGAATTACTAGGTCATCTTACATGCATGCATGCAAACGAGGGTGCTCGTGTGTGTGAAAAGTGAGGTGGTATTTTAAAAGTGAGAAGGAAGAGTGGGAGGGAGAGAGAATGCTACAGCATGGACGGAAATGATGATGCAATGAAATGAATAGGAAAGAGTAAAGAAGAAAAAGTTAGGAAGACAAGCCCATTTTAGAGTGCGGCCTAAGCCTTCCTTCTAGGAATCTCCTCGTCAACCTTTCCGAGCCTCGCACCAAAACCTCCTTTCTTAACTCCCAAAGAAAGTCCTTCTTCAGAGAAAATCCTTAACCCCAAAGAAAATCCTTAACTCTTGACCCCCTGCTCGAGAGGATGTGGGGGGTTTAAATAGGTGAAGGGAAAATAGGATAAAACAGGGGTCTAAATCCCCGTAAATAAACCTTCAGCCAATAGAGAGTGGTCAAGGGTCGGAGGTAGTGCGCGCGGCAGTGGCCGGAGTGGGGAGTGGTCGGAGTAGTGGGGGACGAGGGCGGCGAGTAGAGGAGATCGTGGGGAAGACGGAGTCAAGGGGGTGGTTAAGGAGTGGACGGCGGCCCGGTTGGCCTTTGAAGGGGGTGGAAGGCAAGGGGTGGCCTTCGAAGGAGGTGGAAGGCAAGGGGTGGCCTTCGAAGGTGGTGGAAGGCAAGGGGGCTGGCCTTCGAAGGAGGTGGAAGGCAAGGGGTGGCCTTCCACGAAAAGGTAGTAAAAGGTGAAAAAGGTGGCCAAAAGGTGGAAGGCAAGGGATGGCCTTCGAAGGTGATGGAAGGTAAGGGGGCTGGCCTTCGAAGGAGGTGGAAGGCATGGGGTGGCCTTCCACGAAAAGGTGGTAAAAGTCGGGATCTGATTAATGGGCTTAGTTGAATGAGGGGATTTTGGTGATGAAGGGCTAATGATGGATGGGACTCATGACCAAAAGGGGTGGTCCAAAATCGGTGTCTACAAATGCCCCTCCGGGACACCTGTTTTGCAGTGGAGTAGAACGGAATGATAAATAGGTGTTCCGGAAATCAAAACTGATTTTGGATAGCCCGAAAAGGAATGGGCTATATCCAAGGATGACATGCGAATGCGGCAAATGCATGAAGGCTGACTATTCGAGTTGCAAGAGTGGTTTAAGAAAAGGAACGAAGCTCAGTACTAGAGAATCACAGTCCGTGGGATCGGGTGCTGGAATCGCGAGGCCATGGCGCACCAGCATGTTGCGATCTGGTCCAAGGGGATCTCGAGCATGAAAGGTGTAGGAGTGTGACTTGAAGAACTCTCGACACAACGGGCGCGCGGTGGCCTGGCGTATCATGGGATCGCCAAGTGAGAGAATCTCAAGCACACGTGTTAAAAAAAAAGGATGAGGTCTTGCAATTCGAAGAGTTAACAGACGTACAACTGCCAGAATCACAGATCAACGATGGGTTAAGCAGAGTGATGAATTATGGTCATTGCCCCTAGGGCGAGGATGAGTGTTTATGCAAATGCATGCTGGGTTGAAATTAAAAACAAATTCCTAATGCAATTCCTAATGCAATTCCTAATGCAGACAGGAGGCGTTTATTGGCCGATCGAATAACTTGGGGAATATAGATTCCTCATTGTTTTGTTTAAAGAGGAACTCAGAGTCTATACTCCCGAAGTTATTAGCCTCCTGTGTTTTCGGTCCTATTTGCCTCCGATTTCCTGCAGCTGCAAAAACGCACATTAACAACGTTCACATATTCAATAATCACAATATTCAACATTAAACTGCAGGAGGGTAAGAAACAAATGTTTAGTTTCGAGTCGAAGCCGATATGGAAGATATGGCTATTCTATTGGTAGAATGCCAATCCAATATGGCTTCGACTCGAATTCTAAGATGAGCCATTAATACATTGATCAAAGTGGTCTTCTTAATCATGAGGTGAGGTTACCTCCTCGAAGAGAAGGGAGAAAGGCACTTTGTCTTCTCGTGGATGGGCTTTCTCTAAAGTGGTAGAAGGCCAGGTGGCTTGCTTTCTACGAAAAGGTGGAAGGCCAACTAGCCTGCCTTCCATGAAGTGGTGGAAGGCCAAGGGGCATGCCGTCCACAAGAGGGGAAAAGAAAAAGATTTGCATGACCCTCCGTCTTTCATGGGATGTGGAAAAGGTTGTGATTATCCCATGGCCTTAAAAGGGGAGGGTTGTCGCGGGGCTTTCTTCCAGAACTCCCTTTTTTCTGTGAAGAGGATGGCTTCATCTTCTGCTGCTCGCACTACTGCCAAAGAGCCTCAAGTTCTATCAGATGTGGAAGGCCACCTCAGCAACCTGGTGGCCCACGGACAGGTATGCTCGAACCTTTGTGCTGTCCGTCTCGACTCTCTCTCTTCTTTCTTGACTTTCGGTTACCTTGCAGCCTCTTCCAAAATTTCCTGACGCTAGGAATACCCGCAAGTATGCATGGCTTGCGGCACTGCTGGACGTAATTACCCTGGGCATGAGGGTATACATGCATCGATGGAACTTGACCCGTTCCATCGTGTTTGCAAAATGGTTTACTTTCATCCACTGGCACTGGGAAGGGCTGGGTGCGCTGCTGGAGCTGTGGCATCCGGAAGGCAACGGTCTTGCTGGAGGAGGTGGAGACCTTCTATGGCTGGGAGGGCCTAGCCACTGGTGATCCCTCTGGTTTGCCTGCATGGGACGAAATTTTTGCTGATATTGTGCAGGACAAACGGGAGGTATGCCGCTTGACTAACAGTCGAGGGATCCTCATCGATCGCCTTGCATACTGGTTGATCCGGGAGATTAAGCGCAAGGCGGTCGACTCCGAGAGGCTGATGCGAGGCTTATGCCTGTTTCTTGGGGGAGTACTGTGGTTTCCCACTACAGGCTCGGTGCTAGAGAGGGAGTACGTGAGCGTGCTGAGTTTGTTGTGGAGAGGCCATTCTCTTGCCCCGGTGATCTTGTCACACCTGTATGGAGGGCTCAACCACATGAGCATGGGGCGATCTGTGAGGGGAAGTTTATTCACCTTACAGCTGTGGATGGAGATGCATGTATCCTTTGATTTTGATGAAAATGTAACTTTTACCTCGAGAATTTTTCAGCACAGTGCGTGGTATCCTGCACGCTCGCTCCTTGGCCCCGAAGATCAAGTCAGGTGTCTCACGGCTCATCTCAAGACAAGGGACGACTGGCGCGATTACCTGAACTTCCTGCCTGTGGAGAAGTTTATCCTTGTCCCGATGATCCTTCGAGACATGGAGTTCACCACAAGGGCTTCGCGTGAGCGTGAGTTGTGGCTAATTGCCCCTGACGAGCTAGCCGTGTATCAAGGACATCGCTGCCATCTTCAGATCGGAGTTCCCAGACAGATGCCGCTCCCTGCCTTGCATGACACACTGATCGTGCCGAAACATACTGGGTACGTGAGGGAGGCTCAAGCAATAGAACGGTTCCGACGTGCATGGCGCCGTCACTCCAGGTTCACCAAGGCCCGTCTTGACGTAGCAGAGACTTCAGACGAAGTCAAAATATATGTAGGCTATTTAGCCAATGTCCGTCCTGCTGTCTGTGCCTTTTTCATGGGCCGTAGAGCATTGGAATAATGTAGCCCTTCAATTTTTAATGAATAATAGCAATTTCAAGATGTAAGCAAACTGCCCCGATTAGTGAATAGGCTAGCCATCCATGTGGCAAACGGCCAGCACGCTGGCCGTCCACGCGGGCAGACGGCCCATGCGTGGCCATCCGCGGAGGGGTCCGAGCGCGGTTTAAGAAACTCCGGGGTTCTCTCCTCCTCCACTTCCACCCCTGTTCTTCTTCTCCTCTGTTTCCAAAATCTTCCAACCTTCCCAGCCTTCGAACTTTCCATTCATGGCGAGAGTATGGCTCCCCCGTTCCCTTAGGAGGAGGAGGACAAGCGGCGGCGATGGAGCAGGCTCCAGTGGCGGTGGCGGCGACGAAGACGCTCGCGGAGGCGGGGAAGAGGACGTCCGCGGCGGCGAAGAAGAAGCTCTTCGCGGCGGCGGCGGCAGCGGCGACGCCGGAGAGGAAGAAGAGGAAGAAGAAGAAGGAACGACGGAAGTGACGGAGGAAGATGAAGAAGATGAAGAAGGGGGTGATGGAGAAGAAGAAGAAGGAGAAGGTGACAGAGAGGGCGACGGCAACGGGGAGGTGCCCCCGAAGAAGAAGGTGAGTTTTTGATTTTTTGTTTTTTGTGTTTTCTGTTTTGGAAACGCAGGGAAGGCGGTAGGCGGAGCCGCCGCCCGTCCGTACGGACGGCGGGCGGTTCCGCCGTGCGTGCGTGCGGACGGCGGACGGTCTCGCCGTCCGCCTGTGCGGGCGGCGGGCGGCCCCGCCGTCCGCGCATGCGGGCGGCGGCGGACGGCGGGGCCGCCCCGCCGTCTGCGCGTACGGACGGAGGCTCGCTGCCTCGCCTACTTCAAATCTTTATGTATATGCTCATTCCCCTAACCTCTGATTTTGTTTGGATTTCAGGGTCCCCAGAGAGTCCGAGGCTGGGTTTGATGGGAGCTGGTCTGGGCCTGGTACCACGCACTGTCCGATTGGCTCCTTTTCCAGGTGGACACGTTCGGGTTCGGGCCGCTGTTCCGAGTCCGACCGTTCATGGTGGATGCGCCTTTCTTAGTGGCTCTTCTGACCTTTGTTTCATTCAGGTGGTGTGTATGCCATATGCAGAGGAGGACCTGGCCGATCATCCATGGGTGTCCCAGAGCCTCTCTCAGTTCCGGTGGGAGGTGCCCCTGCTGTGCGTGAATATTTGTGACGGCCTCTTTGTCCGGATGGCCTACCGCACATGGGGATGGCATCAGCCTCTACTCGCCTATCCGACCTATCCTGATATGAACCGAGGTCGTCGCCGATCTTCTGCTATTGGTCAGGATTGGCGAGTAGTGAGACGGGCTGAGATTGACGTGTGGTACCGCACCGGGGATGCCCTACAGGAGGATAAATCCCTCCGAAACAGCTTCAGGTACATGGGGGATTATGCCCGGCGGTACTCAAACCGCATGTTTCTGGATGCGCGGCGGGTACGTCACTCTAACTGCTCAGTCTATTGCACTTAACTTTTCCATGGACTAATCTTAGTGATATACCTGCAACAGATGCCTGAAACTGAAGCCGTACAGACCCTAAAGAATCAGAATGAGATTCTGGTTCTGCAGACGAGCGATCTGCTTGTCCAGATTAGAGAATTGGTAAGAAGTCTGATTTCTAAATTAGGGTATGAGATTGTCCATCTAATCTTTGTGAAAAAAACCTTGTGATGCAGAGAGAGACGCTAGCCCGCCACGGGCTGCGAGGGGATCCAGGTGCGGGCTCGTCATCCCAGGGGCCAGCTGCCCCTGCTAATTGGGAGGCGAGACTACAAGATGCTCTCCGTCGGGCGGAGGCCCGAGAGGCGGATTTGGCATAGCAGGTGAGACTTGTTCTGCTCTTGTGTTATAATGATTGAGCATGTCTGACCCTGAGTTTCTTTGCAGTGCCAGGAGTTGGAGACCGCCTTGGCGAGGACGCAAGAGCTGGAAAGCCTTAATTAATAGTTGAGAGACCAGGTTTTGGAGGAACGGACAGCTCGGGCCAAGGCGAGAGAGGGATCCCACCCGGACGTGTACTGGGAGGGTAAGATGGCTGGCTTACAGGAGGAGCTGACGAGGTCGCAGACAGAGGTGCGGGAGCTTGATTTCAAGTACCGAACCCTGTGGGACCGAGTGATGAAGAAGGGGTGAGAGCGGGCTACGAGATCCAGCACGCAGAGTCCAGGAGCTCGTCCCCCCATTCCTGCCCCGTCAGCTGGCCAGGCTCCTGCTGGGAGCTCCGTCTTCAGAGACCTCGACTCCCTTCTAGCTGAGGATGCATGGAGAGCATTGCGACCCGCTGGCTCATCGGGGTCTATGCGTCCAGCGTCAGGGCATCGTCGTACTCGTGAGGACGATGCTGAGAGTCAGATGAGGCACCCCTCTCGAGATAGGAAAGATGACGATGCGGAGGGAGGGAGGAAGGATTGAGAGGAAGAGGGAGCTGACGTAGGGGTATGCCCCTGTGTCGTGATGATGTATGATTATGCTTGCATATTTCACTATTTATATCTGGGCACTTCTTTGTTCTGCTTTCTGTCCGTACCTGTTATTCCTGCATGCACAACATTGGGGAAACTGTTAGTAGTATCTGTTTTCGGCCCCTTGCCCAAAAAGAGCAACTACCTTTTCCCTAGCCTTCGCATAGGGTCAAGGGGCCGTGTCCTACTAACCAGACAAATGGAAGAATATTGAAACTAATGCGGAAAGTAAACATGCAAATGCTGGTAGATATTAACAAATGGGATGTGTGATGAAAAACATGTTTTTTTTTATTCCAACTACCTGGTGACTGCCCAGACTTAGCCTGGTCGAATGACGAAAGGGAAATGCACACTCAACTTCCCAGGTATCCTAAGCTTGCATCTAGATTGATTTGGGCCTCTAGACTCCTCGAACTAACCTTGACCGGTTAAGACTCATACTGATGACAATACCGTCATGCCATGCTTAGGCTCCCAGCTGCTTCCGACCACCATGTTTGCTCAAAAAGTTTTCGAGGTAAATAATTTGCCCGACCCGGGTCTCTTTCCTCACAATCTAGAAGGTATATGATGGAACACCTTGGAACCCTAACGGTCAACCGCGCGACGCTGACCCGGAATCAGACGCGCATGCATTGACCTAAGCCCGAAGTTTTCGAGGGTACACATTGAGATTATGGTTAAGAAATTAGTTCACCAGAAACAACGACGTTACTCTTCACCCATTTTAGACTCCTGTGATCATGTGAGCATGTGACGATTTTTGAAAAGCGAACGATTTTAAAATGATGTTCGGTCTTTAGATAGCTATCTCGTGCTAACCTTGAGGGGGAAAAAAAAGCGAAGAAATTTTGGAGATAAACCTCACAGGAGGATTGACAAAACCGTTAAAAGGACGAGCTGTGACAAAACGGAGTCCTTTTGACCTCCTAGATGCCCCTATTTTGACTTTTCAGGCCTTTATTAGATGTCATGACCAGGCACGGTCACGACCAGGCTTTTTTCATGATTGCTTGAACCCCTTTTCTTTTTTTTGTATTTATTTTCTACTCTTGACATTTTGGGGTTATTTGACATTCTGCCTGCGGGGACACTGCCCTCTTCACGTGCTCTGGCCTTTTACATTCCAATTTTGGGCCCTTTTGTGGGGTTACATCTATCGGGTTGTAGAGGAACCGCAATTTGCTGAACTCGACCGTTTAAGGGCATCAACTGTCCTGATCGGTCGAGAGACGAAGAGCAAAGGTTGCATTTTGATAGTGTACTAAAGACTTGGAACTCATTTTAAAGGGTTCCCTTTTGAAAAAACGTGTAAGTGTGTGCATCTCAAGATGATCATAGGGATCCGTATGAAAGTAAAGTAGACACGTCCAAGGTTCTGGTGGACCAAAATCTTAGCTAAACCTTAATGTTAACCCAATCTATCATGCAACTAGACCTAGACAGGGGGTTACATGGTAGTCACTAGACAATTAGATTTTGTGTCTTTTCTGATTTTTTTTGTCATTTTCATTGGAATATGTACATATTTACAAATATTTTTTATGCTTTTTTGGATATTTGATTTTTTTTGAGATTTTTGATTTTTGATTTTTTTTGTGTTTTCACGGATAAAACTTCTTCAAATATACCCCATTCCATGGGTGGGGCAATTCCTCTCCTTTCTCATTGATTAAGCGGTAAGCGTTTCCTGAGTATGCCTCCTTGATTACGAATGGACCTTCCTAATTTTCTTGTAATTTGCTCCTGGGACTAGGAATTTTGATCATTTTTCTTTTAAGTACCATCTCCCCAATTTCAAACTTTCTTTCGAGAACCTTCTTTGCATAGAATCTTGCGATCCTATTTCTGTAAACTTGAGCATGGTTCGCCGCCATCATCCTTTTTTCGCTTAATAGTTCCAGCTGGGTTAACATGGCTTTACGACGCTCGGCGTCGCTAATTCCATTGTCCAACTGCACTCTTAGAGAAGGAAAGAGAATCTCATATGGGAGTACCGCATATGTTCCGAATGTCAGTGAATAAGGTGTTTGTCCGGTGGGGGTTCGGATAGAAGTACGGTACGCCCTAAGAGCTTCTACTAGACGATCCGGCCAATCAGAATAATTATGAGATCTGCAAGTTCTTTTAATGATTCGAATGAGAGTTTTATTGGTGGCTTTAGCCTGACCATTTCCTTGTGGGTAGTAAGGCGAAGAATGATGCAAATTGATGCCATACTTACTGCACATGTCCTAGAGCTCTTGGGAGATAAATTGTGGTCAGTTGTCGGTGATGAGATCGCGCGGTGTCCCGAACCTGGCGAGAATGTTGCGCTTGATGAACTTCACCACCGTGGACGCTTTGACTTCTGCAAACGCTTCCGCTTCAGCCCATTTGGTGAAATATTCAGTGGCGGTCAAGATAAATGATTTCCTTTTTATTTCGCCTGATCGATCCTCCAGAGGTCCTATAACGTCGAATGCCCACATGGCGAAGGGCCACGGGGAAATGACGGATTTGAGAGATGATGAAGGTGCAGGAACCTTGTTAGCATGTAACTGGCATTTCAAGCACCTCTGAACAAATATGGAACAATCAACCTCCATTGAAGGCCAATAATAGGACATGAGGAGCTTCTGAGCTAAGGCACGACCATAGATATGACCGCCACAATCACTGGCATGAGCTGCCTCTATGACATGATGAATTTCAGTATCATCTAGACACCGAAGAAGCACTCCGTTAAAGGATCTCCTGAAAAGGCGGTCGCCTAAGATAAGGTATCGCTGAGATGCACGGCGGATAGCCTTTCGGTCAGAAGATGTGGCATAAGATGGGAATGAGCCATCGCGGAGATAGTTCATGATATCAAAATACCACGGATTCCCATCATCCCAATCGGGGGTGAGTTCATTCGTGATAGCAGAGATGTGCTCAGATGAGCGGAGGAATTGCTGGAACCAGGGGTCCCGGAAGGAAGGTGAGTCTTGCTTGTGCAGAGTGATGGTGGCTGAACCTTTGGTGACATGAATCTCTAATGCTGAAGATAGGGAGGCCAGGGCATCTGCTAGGATATTCTGAGACCTAGGCACATGCACATAGGTGATCCTTCTGAAGTGCCTAGTTAGTGACTTCACCAACTCCTGATATGGCTTTAATTTTGAATCCCGGGTTTGGTACTTGCACACGGTTTGGCGGAGAATTAGTTGAGAGTCTCTAATTATCCTCAATTCTAAGACATTAAGAAACAGCGCCAATTTTAAGCCAGATAGGAGAGCCTCATATTCAGCGACATAATTAGTCACTGAGAAGGAGAGTTGGCAAGCATGCGGAATACTTACCCCTTCTGGAGATACGAGGACCACTCCTATCCCACTGCCTTGAGAAATAATTGCCCCGTCGAAATGAACGACCCAGGATGGAGTATCATCCATTATTAGACCCAACTCTTCATCCGGGAATTCCTCATTGACGGGTGAAAATGTGGGCAGTGGGTGATGAACTAGGTTGTAACGACCCGCCATCCTATGACCGGAGACCCGGTCACTAAATGGATGTCGGCCTATTAACTGCGGGTTCACACCCGGATCTCACACAACACATCTGGAGGAGTAAGTGCTAAACAAGGCTAAATATGACATTCACACGGACTATAAAGGTAAACGAGTGCGCAGGAAGGAAAATAACAATGTCCGTATACAGTCCAACAATTAAATAAGTACAGGCAGAAGGAAGGTACAACAACATCAGGGCATACCCCGGAACTAAGACAGCTGCTGGTCCGCACTCCAAGAAGACACCACGCTTCCGCTCGCCACGAGGTCCACACCTGAAACCGCAGGGAGTGAGCCACACCAGAAATGGGCTCAGTAGGGATCATCCGATCCCCTGCCTCCCACTCACACACCCACAAGTGTAACAACAGGAATATATGGCAATTTAAGTAAAGCAGTAAACATAGCACCCAACTCTGATGTGAAACGTACGATAAGCAGTGTAGCAAGAACCATTCTAAGTAACCCGAAGAACCCAACACAGAGTCACGTCTCACAGCCAAAGTCCACGAAGCGACTGAACCACACTGTCGACCGCAGTCAAACGTCGCCTACCAACACTACCACCACTACTCACGCCTGTCCACCCCTACAGTGTTCCGGGGCACTGTAGGGTGAGGCAGTGAGTCAAACTAGGACTAGCTGGAACCAGTGTACTGCCACTGCCAGCTACGTGTGCACACAAGCAGTCTAGACTACTGTCCTACCGTCCGGATTGCCTCCACGCTAGGCCTCAGCGCTTCAGGAGGGACCTGGGGACCGGCGAACCCCCGTCAAGCCGAAGCTACAGGAACTACCCACAACCCTAACCTCCCGGACTGCGTCAGGCCAAAGGGCTAAGGGTACCACTCGTAACCTTGATCAAAGGTCACATCAGGCCCAGTGGCTACAGGGGTAAAACAACTCCAACAGTACCACAACCAGCTCCACAGCAAGAAACGCGCCGGAAGCTGCCACGACAAACAGGGAAACCCCGACCCGCGAGGCCAAGCAACAACCCCTCGGATAGCGCACCAGCTAGTCCGGCCCGACGGGCTCAAGGTGGTTCTGCTTCCCTCAGCTATAAGTAAATCACAACATGTACCCCTTCTCCCACCGGTACGGCGCAATGCCTCACAGACACCATGGCCCTTCTCCCACCGGCCCATGGTGACAATCGGAAACCACAGTCAGTCCGAATCCCTAATCGCATAAGCACACACACACACAGATGATGTAATTCCATTCACGCAGTAGTCCTCAGTCTCAGTATACAACTCAAAGCATGCATTTGAACCATCCCGCCATGAAACATGTATTAAATAACCAGAGTTAAGCAGTTCTGTCTTGAATCGCGTCGACCGAGGTCGACGCCATTCAAGTCCCTCAGACAAGTTCATTAAAGCTAGATTATTCCGTGAAACGCGTCGTCATAGGGAGTCGCCTATTTAAAATGCGTCCAGGTCCACAGACGCCATTAACACTGAAATTCCAGATTTACAGACCCTCACTCGGGGTGATTTCCTGCCTAAATGGCGTCATGATGGCCCGACGTCCTTCCAAAAGGCGTCGTCCATTCATGACGTCATTTAACGCCAGAACCCCTACTCGAAAAACCTCGAATCAGGGAGGTTTCTGCCCTAAAAGGCGTCGTACTGCCCTGACGCCCTTCTGAAAGGCGCCGACCAGACACGACGCCGTTTAGCGCCAGAAACCTGGTTCCCTGGTTCGAACCGAGGGTTTCTCCCTTAACCCCAAACACCCCGAAAAGCCCTAAAACAAGAAGGGGAGGAAGAGGAATTCAACCATCACAAGCATGCTATGAATCCACGATCACAAGCACAGCCATTCCCACAAGGAAACCCCCCCTAAACATGCTCAATCTAGCCAGAACACGCCATGCCACGTCAAAGAAAACACAAGCAACACATGCAATGTTCGTCCCCCTACCGGTTCTTGAACTCCTCCAAGCTCCTCGCCGCCGACCCGCCGCACCGCAGACCGCCGCCGGTACCCTCAAGGACGCCGCCACTCCGCCGGGACGTCGGCCGCCGTCCGGAGAAGGGAACGCCGCGAGGGAGGTGGTGGAGGTAGAGGTGAGAGGTAAGGAGGCTATGGAGTGATTGGAAGAGGGAGAAGAGGAAGGGAAGGGGAAAAGGGAGTCGGAGAGGGCGGAGAGGGCGAGGAGAGAGAGAGTGAAGGCGAAAATGAGAGAAAGAAGGGGAGGCTCGCGTGGTCAATCTGAATCCCACTAAAACGCGTCGATCGAGGTAGACGCCTATCAGTCTGACAGGACGGCCGTACTGACATCGGTCTGAAACGCGTCGCCCACCGTGGACGCCGTTCAGACGACAGGACAGGCCGTACTGACAACGCTCTGGCGCCGTACCCTGACATCGGAGAGGTCACAGTCTGAATCGCGTCGGCCAACCTGGACGCCGTTCAGACGATGTGACCGGGGCCGTACTCTCGCGGCCCGAAACCCGCCCACGTGGCGCACACGTGGCACAACAACAAGCGAACCTAAATGGCGTCCACGCAACCTGACGCCTTTTGAAAGGCGTCGAGCAGTGCTGACGCCATTCAGTCAGAAATCTCAAGACCCCGCAGGGTCCAAACCAGGGGATCCGGCCCGAACTCGACCCGAAAACAGAACCCGAAACCTCAGTCCTTACAATCTCCCCCCCTTAAAAGAATTTCGTCATCGAAATTTGCAACCGCTCAATGCTCAACTCGGCTAACCATCACACGCCGACACACAACAATAACAACAATCATTCTCACCCATCACACACACAGGGCTACAAACAAATTCACGCCAAGCTAACCAAGATTCTCAATTCTGACAAAAACTGATAGATTAAAAGAACCACACACTAACAAGGCACATAATGCACGAGAAACGATTCTCCACCAAGCCCAAGTACATACAAGTGCCACACGAGTTCACAACCACCTCTGAAAAAGACAAAATAAAAGTGTTCTTCTAGCACAACCTCACGGACCTCCACAAAGAGACGCGACTCCAATCACGCCTCGAACACTCACTAACCACTCGGCTCCTGACCTGCCTGGTTCTTCTGGGGACAATTCCTCGCGAGATGTCCCTTCCGACCACAGGCGAAACAGCTACCAGTGATCAAGGGACATATCCGGTTGCCATGAAACCTGCTACATCGGGGACAACGATCTGCAGCGCCCCGCCTCGCCTCCTGCTGCCAGCCGACCTCTGTCTCCATCTGCTGAACCGAACCATCCTCATCCTCATCATAAGGTACCTCCTGGAACTCGACCGCAAAGGAACTCGGACCACCTGACGAAAAGACTGTCGATCTATCCCTGCTATGCTGCTTCCCCTGTTCTGAATGTTCCGATTCTCTCGCCGTGTGTTGGAACTGCATCTCCACTGCTGCCGCGCACTGAACTGCTGACGCCAGATCTTCACAACAACGGGCCGCCACAAACTCCCTCAGACCATGCCGAAGTCCATCCACAAATTTCTCCGTCCTAAGATCCTCACGCTCAGATATGTGTGGAGCGAATCTTCCCAGAGCTACAAATTTCATCTGGTACTCTAGAACTGACATACCATCCTGCACCAATTCCATAAACTCTCTTTCCTTGGCCCTACGAACGTGCCTCGGAAAGTACTGTCCACTAAACTCTCTCACGAAGCCTTCCCAGGGAATCTCTCTCAAAGGCCTATCTGGAAACATCAACCCCTTGATGGTAACCCACCAATCATAAGCATCACCCTTCAGCAAGTAGGTTGCCAACAAGGTCTTATCACTCTCCGCACATTCTAGAACATCAAACACCTTCTCCACTTCCTTAATCCACTGAGCTGCCGCATCTGGAACAGGTTGACCCGTGAAAGAAGGGGGCTTCAGTTTCAAGAACCGCTCCACTACCATGGATTGGGCACCTCGGGAACTGGACCCCTCACTTCCATCTCCCTGCTGATATCTAGACATAGCCCCAATCATAGCTTCCATAAAACGATCCACATTATGACCTTATGCCCTCGAATCACCACCATCTGCTCTCGAATCCCGAGCCACCGGAACTCTCCTTTTCGGCGCCATCGCTGCCCCACAACAAGCAAATCGAACCAAAACACGTCAATACCTATCAATCTACACCAGTAGCCACCGCCTGTACCGACTCGTACTTATTGTTGGACTATAATATCTAACCTAGTTCACCACATACTCGACCAGATTGGGCTCTGATACCATCTATAACGACCCGCCATCCTATGACCGGAGACCCGGTCACTAAATGGATGTCGGCCCATTAAGTGCGGGTTCACACCCGGATCTCACACAACACATCTGGAGGAGTAAGTGCTAAACAAGGCTAAATATGACATTCACACGGACTATAAAGGTAAACGAGTGCGCAGGAAGGAAAATAACAATGTCCGTATACAGTCCAACAATAATTACATGTACAACAATTAAATAAGTACAGGCAGAAGGAAGGTACAACAACATCGGGGCATACCCCGGAACTAAGACAGCTGCTGGTCCGCACTCCAAGAAGACACCACGCTTCCGCTCGCCACGAGGTCCACACCTGAAACCGCAGGGAGTGAGCCACACCAGAAATGGGCTCAGTAGGGATCATCCGATCCCCTGCTTCCCACTCACACACCCACAAGTGTAACAACAGGAATATATGGCAATTTAAGTAAAGCAGTAAACATAGCACCCAACTCTGATGTGAAACGTACGATAAGCAGTGTAGCAAGAACCATTCTAAGTAACCTGAAGAACCCAACACAGAGTCACGTCTCACAGCCAAAGTCCACGAAGTGACTGAACCACACTGTCGACCGCAGTCAAACGTCGCCTCCCAACACTACCACTACTACTCACGCCTGTTGTAACGACCCGCCATCCTATGACCGGAGACCCGGTCACTAAATGGATGTCGGCCCATTAACTACGGGTTCACACCCGGATCTCACACAACACGTCTGGAGGAGTAAGTGCTAAACAAGATTAAATATAACAAACACACGGATCACAAGGTAAGCAAATGCACAGGAAGGAAAATAACAATGTCCGTATACAGTCCAACAATAATTACATGTCCAACAATTAAATAAGTACAGACAGAAGGAAGAACAACAACATCGGGGCATACCCCGGAACTAAGACAGCTGCTGGTCCGCACACCGAGAAGACACCACGCTTCCGCTCGCCTCGAGGTCCACACCTGAAACCGCAGGGAGTGAGCCACACTAGAAATGGGCTCAGTAGGGATCATCCGATCCCCTGCCTCCCACTCACACACCCACAAGTGTAACAACAGGAATATATGGCAATTCAAGTAAAGCAGTAAACACAACACCTAACTCTGATGTGAAACGCACGGTAAGCAGTGTAACAAGAACCACTCCAAGTAACCCGAAGAACTCAACACAGAGTCACGACTCACAGTCAAAGTCCACGAAGCGACTAAACCACACTGTCGACCGAAGTCGAACGTCGCCTCCCAACACTACCACCACTGCTCACGCCTGTCCACCCCTACAGCGTTCCGGGGCACTGTAGGGTGAGGCAGCGAGCTAAACTAGGACTAGCTGGACTCAGTGTACCGCCACTGCCAGCTACGTGTGCACACAAGCAGTCTAGACTACTGTCCTACCGTCCGGATTGCCTCCACGCTAGGCCTCAGCGCTTCAGGAGGGCCCTGGGGACCGGCGAACCCCCGTCAAGCCGAAGCTATAGGAACTACCCACAAACCCAACTCTCCCGGGCTGCGTCAGGCCAAGGGCTATAGGTACCACTCGTAACCTTGATCAAAGGTCACATCAGGCCCACTGGCTAATGGGTAAACCAACTCCCACCAGAAACACCACCAGCTCCACAGCAAGAAACACGCCAGAAGCTGTCACGACAACCAAGGGAAACCCCGACCCGCTGAGACCAAACAGCAACCCCTCGGATAGCACACAGCTACTCCGGCCCGACGGGCTCAAGGTGGTTATGCTTGTCTCAGCCAAGGGTAAAACACAATAAGCACCCCTCCTCACAGACACCATGGCCCTTCTCCCATCAGCCCATGGTGACAAACGTAAACCACAGTTAACCCGATCCACATTCGCATAACACAACCACGCATATAACATGATTCCATTCGCACAGTAAACCTCAGTCTCAATATATAGTTAAAGCACACACGCACACACACACAGGTGATGTAATTCCATTCATGCAGAAGTCCCTGTCTCAATATGCAACCCACAGCATGCATTAGAACCATCCCAACGTGAAACATGCATGGATAAAACAGATCTGAGCATTCCTGTCTTGAATCGCGTCGACCGAGGTCGACGCCATTCAAGACCCATAGACAGGTTTATTAAAAGCCAGATTTATGCTTAAAACGCGTCTACCAATGAAGCCGCCGTTTTAAAACGCGTCTGGGTGCCCCGACGCCATTCAACCCAGAAATCCAGATTTCAGATCCCTTAAACGGGCGCATTTCCTGCCTAAATGGCGTCATGATGGCCCGACGTCCTTCTGAAAGGCGTCGTCCATCCATGACGTCATGTAGCGCAGAACCTCTAACTCAGGAAACCTCACACAGGAGATTTCTGGCCTAAAACGCGTCGTACTGACCCGACGTCTTTAGGAAAGGCGTCGACCAGGTACGACGCTATTTAGCGCCAGAAACCAGGTCTCCTGGTTCAACCCGAGGGCTTCACCCTTGAACCCCGGGCACCCCGAAAAGCCCAAAACCAAAGGGGGAAGAAGAGAAGCTCGATTACATAATTATGCTACGAAGCCACGATCACAACACCGCTATTCCCACATGGAATCTCCCCCTAAGCATGCTCAATCTATCCCCCAAACACCCCGTCACGTCGAGAATCACGCGAACATCACAAGCAAGGTTCGTCCCCCTACCGGTTCTTGAACTCCTCCAAGCTCCTTGCCGTCGACCCGTCTCGCCCCACGCCGCCTCCGGTATCCTCGAGGACGCCGCCACTCCGCCGGGACGTCGGCCGCCGTCCGGAGAAGGGAACGCCGCGAGGAAGGTGGTGGAGGTAGAGGTGAGAGGTAAGGTGGTGTTGGAGTGGTGGAAGAGGAAGAAGAGGAAGGGAAGGGAGGAAAATCGCCGGAGAGGGCGGAGGGGTGAGGAGAGAGAGTGTGAAGGTGAGAATGAGGGAAAGATGGGGAGGCTCGCGGGGTCAACCAGAATTCCGCTAAAAACGCGTCGATCGAGGTAGACGCCATTCAGTCTGACAGGACGGCCGTACCGACACCGGTCTGAAACGCGTCGCCCACCGTGGACGCCGTTCAGACGACAGGACAGGCCGTACTGACAACGCTCTGGCGCCGTACCCTGACACCGCAGGTGTCGCAGTCTGAAACGCGTTGACCGAGGTGGACGCCGTTCAGACAAATCTGACAGGGGCCGTACTCTCGCGGCCCGAAACCCGCCCACGTGGCACAACAACCAACAGACCTAAATGGCGTCCACACAACCTGACGCCTTTTGAAAGGCGTCGAGCAGTGCTGACGCCATTCAGTCAGCAGTCACAAGACCCCCCACAGGGTCCAAACCAAGGATTCCGACCCGAACCCGACCCGAAAACCGAACCCGAAATCTCAGTCATTACACATGTCCACCCCTACAGTGTTCCGGGGCACTGTAGGGTGAGGCAGTGAGTCAAACTAGGACTAGATGGAACCAGTGTACTGCCACTGCCAGCTACGTGTGCACACAAGCAGTCTAGACTACTGTCCTACCGTCCGGATTGCCTCCACGCTAGGCCTCAGCGCTTCAGGAGGGCCCTGGGGACCGGCAAACCCCCGTCAAGCCGAAGCTACAGGAACTACCCACAACCCTAACCTCCCGGACTGCGTCAGGCCAAAGGGCTAAGGGTACCACTCGTAACCTTGATCAAAGGTCACATCAGGCCCAGTGGCTACAGGGGTAAAACAACTCCAACAGTACCACAACCAGCTCCACAGCAAGAAACGCGCCGGAAGCTGCCACGACAAACAGGGAAACCCCGACCCGCTGAGGCCAAGCAGCAACCCCTCGGATAGCGCACCAGCTACTCCGGCCCGACGGGCTCAAGGTGGTTCTGCTTCCCTCAGCTATAAGTAAATCACAACATGTACCCCGTCTCCCACCGGTACGGCGCAATGCCTCACAGACACCATGGCCCTTCTCCCACCGGCCCATGGTGACAATCGGAAACCACAGTCAGTCCGAATCCCTAATCGCATAAGCACACACACACACAGATGATGTAATTCCATTCACGCAGAAGTCCTCAATCTCAGTATACAACTCAAAGCATGCATTTGAACCATCCCGCCATGAAACATGTATTAAATAACCAGAGTTAAGCAGTTCTGTCTTGAATCGCGTCGACCGAGGTCGACGCCATTCAAGTCCCTCAGACAGGTTCATTAAAGCTAGATTATTCCGTGAAACGCATCGTCATAGGGAGTCGCCTATTTAAAACGCGTCCAGGTCCACAGACGCCATTCACACTGAAATTCCAGATTTACAGACCCTCACTCGGGGTGATTTCCTGCCTAAATGGCGTCATGATGGCCCGACGTCCTTCCAAAAGGCGTCGTCCATTCATGACGTCATTTAACGCCAGAACCCCTACTCGAAAAACCACGAATCAGGGAGGTTTTTGCCCTAAAAGGCGTCGTACTGCCCTGACGCCCTTATGAAAGGCGCCGACCAGGCACGACGCCGTTTAGCGCCAGAAACCTGGTTCCCTGGTTCGAACCGAGGGTTTCTCCCTTAACCCCAAACACCCCGAAAAGCCCTAAAACAAGAAGGGGAGGAAGAGGAATTCAACCATCACAAGCATGCTATGAATCCACGATCACAAGCACAGCCATTCCCACAAGGAAACCCCCCCTAAACATGCTCAATCTAGCCAGAATACGCCATGCCACGTCAAAGAAAACACGAGCAACACATGCAAGGTTCGTCCCCCTACCGGTTCTTGAACTCCTCCAAGCTCCTCGCCGCCGACCCGCCGCACCGCAGACCGCCGCCGGTACCCTCGAGGACGCCGCCACTCCGCCGGGACGTCGGCCGCCGTCCGGAGAAGGGAACGCCGCGAGGGAGGTGGTGGAGGTAGAGGTGAGAGGTAAGGAGGCTATGGAGTGATTGGAAGAGGGAGAAGAGGAAGGGAAGGGGAAAAGAGAGTCGGAGAGGGCGGAGAGGGCGAGGAGAGAGAGAGTGAAGGCGAAAATGAGAGAAAGAAGGGGAGGCTCGCATGGTCAATCTGAATCCCGCTAAAATGCGTCGATCGAGGTAGACGCCTATCAGTCTGACAGGACGGCCGTACTGACATCGGTCTGAAACGCGTCGCCCACCGTGGTTGCCGTTCAGACGACAGGACAGGCCGTACTGACAACGCTCTGGCGCCGTACCCTGACATCGGAGAGGTCACAGTCTGAATCGCGTCGGCCAACCTGGACGCCGTTCAGACGATGTGACCGGGGCCGTACTCTCGCGGCCCGAAACCCGCCCACGTTGCGCACACGTGGCACAACAACAAGCGGACCTAAATGGCGTCCACGCAACCTGACGCCTTTTGAAAGGCGTCGAGCAGTGCTGACGCCATTCAGTCAGAAATCTTAAGACCCCGCAGGGTCCAAACCAGGGGATCTGGCATGAACCCGACCCGAAAACAGAACCCGAAACCTCAGTCCTTACATAGGTGCTCGGCAATTTCTTGCCCTTTCACAGCCTTCTGATTTACATAGGTGATGTCGAATTGATTCAAGAAGGTCTGCCATCGCACCAGCCTATCCGTTGCAACTGGCCGCTCTAGCAAATATTTGATCGGGTCTATTCTTGCTAGAAGTTTGACCTCGTAGGCGAGGAAGTAGTGCTTTAATTTCTACACTACCCAGACGACGGCCGCACATGTCCTTTTCATGGCAGTGTATCGCTTTTCGGCATCGTTGAAAAGCTTGGAAAGATAATACACTGCTCTTTCTTTCTTCTCGTCGTCCAGTTGGGCCAATACTGCACCAGCTGATTCTTCAGTGGTGGAGATATATAGCAGTAGAGGCCGCCCCGGGATAGGAGCCATAAGGACTGGTGGATTATGAGGTAGCTCTTTAATTCATCGAAAGCCTTTTGACACTTATCGCTCCAAATGAACTTTGCCCCTCCTTTCAATAGATCGTAAAAGGGTTTGCATCTCACAGAGTGTTGAGATATGAACCGTCTGATGAATTGCAAACGGCCGATGAGACCATTTATATCCCTGACATTCTTAGGTGGGGGCATTTCCACTATTGCCTTCACTTTGTCTGGATCTACCTCAATCCCTCTTCTGCTCATCATGAACCCTAGCAATTTTCCAGAAGAAACACCAAATACGCACTTTTTTGGGTTCATTTTCAGTTGGTGCTCCCTTGATCTCTACATTACAGCCCTAAGGATTTGAGCATGTTGCTTCCTGGTTTTAGACTTCACCAAGATATCATCCACATAAACCTCCATGTCAATGTGAATCACGTCATGAAAGATTGCCATCATAGCCCTCTGGTAGGTGGCTCCAGCATTCTTAAGCCCAAATGGCATGACCATATAGCAATAAGTTCCCCATGGAGTTATAAAAGATGTTTTCTCTTGGTCTTCCTTAGCTAGTCTGATCTGGTTATACCCCGAAAAACCATCCATGAAAGATAACATCTCAAATCCGGCCGTGTTATCAACTAGCAACTCTATATGAGGTAGTGGGAAATCATCCTTTGGGCAAGCTTGATTGAGGTTGTGAAAGTCTACGCAAACTCTAACCTTTCCGTCCTTTTTTGCCACGGGGACGATATTAGCTACCCACTTAGGGTAGAGCACTACCCGGATGAACTTGGCCTTGCGTAATTTGTCAACCTCTTCTTTTACTTTAAGTGCTAATTCCGGTTGTAGCCGTCTCAACTTTTGTTTCACAAGTTTGGCGTCAAGTTTGAGGATTAACCGATGTTCCACTAGTTCAGTGTTTAATCCGGGCATGTCCTCATATGACCAAGCAAACCCATCACGGTGCTCTTGGAGCATGGCTATTATGGACCCTTCTTCTTCTGGACTCAAACGGGCACTAATTAGCACTATCTTCGGATCCTCCTCTGTTCCAAGGTTGACTTCTTTAGTGGGTTTATCAATGGCTGATGAAGGTTCATCAAACCGTCTCGTCCCACTCACAAGTGGTTCGACCAAGTCATCCACCTCTTCCTCTTCACTAAGCTCAAACACTCCCAGACCATCACTGCAAGGCTTCTCTTTCACTAACTCCAATGGTTCGGAGATGACCCATGTCTGAAGAAACTTATCCAACTTTTTCAGACCTTTGCACCTATTTGCTAATTCCTGAACTAAGAATGAAGGAACTTGCCTAGTCCTACAATTTCTAGACATAGAGGAGGCTAACCTAATTCCTAAACTGCTATGTACACGGCTTGGAGAACGGGTCAGTTCTGTCCTGGACGGGACAAGGGTAGACCCTTGGGACAAAGATTCCATGATGGCGGGGTTGCCCCACCACGCAAGCTCTTCGAAAGTGACTTCCCCTCCTTCTATATGGGAATCAGACTTTTTTTTTCGTGACCGAACGCCTGTAACATGAAACATTCAGAAGAAATGGCGTCCATCGGAGCTGAGAGCATCGGAACAGAAGGTGGGTGGAACAAGAAAGGAATGAACGTAGCTGGAGCTGGTTCATTCCTGGCCAAGAAAAGCCGTACCGACGGGCTGCTTGATTCACAGAACAAGGAGGATGTGCCAAAGTCTTCATCTTGACTATCCTCATGATATTCTTGCACTTCTTCCTCTATCCTGGGCAATTCCTGCCGCTTTCTTACAAAATGATTCATGAGGGACCATCCCTTTGCTTCTTTTGGTGGTTCAGTAAACTTATACCCCAGGCCACATCCCCCAATGACAGGGTTCTCTGAGATGGGGTCACGAATTCCTTGTTCTTCTTTCCCTAACCCGGAGCCTGAGCTATATCCCATCTTACTCATGAGCTGCCAACCTATGCCAGACCTAGGTCTTCGGTGAGAATTCACTGATGAAAGGACAGGCTCCTTGCCTTTCCTGGAGGTTATCATGGATGGAATTTGATCTACTGTCACTAAGTCCAATGACTCAATGTAGGGAGTGCTTTTGACCTTCACAATCTTCCCGTTATACGGGAACTTATAGCACTGATGGTTGGTGGATGGGACTCCCAAAGTTTGGTCCATCCATGGTCTTCCTAGAATGGCATTGTAGATTGGCTTTACGTCCAGGATGTAGAATTCCGAGATCATGGATACCGGGCCGATTTCTAGTTGCAGGAAGATCTTCCCATCTGCTGGTCTCTGGGAATTGTCATAAGCTGAGACCATCATAGAGGTTGACTCAACCTTCTCTGGATCTATCCCTATCCTTTTGAGGTCTTAAAGGGACAGACATTGATGGAGGCACCGGTGTCTAGTAGAATGGAATCTACTGAATGACCATTGAGAATAGCGGTCAAGCACAGAGGAAGGGATCGACACTCAGGGGGAGCTAGATCCTTTTCCGGGAAGGAGATCATGGGAGTCTGAGTAACTGAGAGTATAGCATTGGTGACCCCACCACTAGGAAGATCCTCATTGACTGTGATTTGTTGTAGGAAATTGAACAACGTCTCCCTATGTGTGGGAGACTTCCGGATAAGCTCGAGGATAGAGATCTTAGCGGGGGTCTTCTCTAAATGCTGGAGTATGTCATACTCAGACTGGGCATTCCCCATGGTAGGGAGTGAGTTACCTTGAGAGTCCAAGGGATGGCTTGGAGGAATGATGCGATTCCTGAGCGTTACCCCTACTGAGATTGGATCTGCTTCCAGCGGTGACCTAATGGGATTGAAGCCAATCATCGAACCCCGGTTCCTGGTTGGACAAAAGATAGATAGGGTAGGCCCCTCGGCTGTGATTGGAGGGATCTGAATGAGAGTGACCGGCTTGAGGGTTGCCGGTTGCTCTTTGGGCCGGATTAGGACCAAAGGCTCATTAGGGGAAAGCGTGGAGACCTCCGGAGTAACCCCTTTAGTTTCACGCGACCAAGTGGGATCTTGGTGCCTTATCCCGGACCCTTCGTACTCCCAGTATTGCTCCCTGCGAACTGTTACGGGCTCCAAGTCTTTGATCAAAGTGTTGACCTTTCCTTGAGAGCTGGATGAATCTTGACCTACTTGATGAGAAGGTAACGGGTCCTTCACTATTCCCAGTTCCTTCTTAGCCTTCAAAGCCTCAATGGCTTTTCTCATGTCTTCCCAGTTTATCCGCCCTTCATCGTTCAAGTCATATACCCAATCCCTAAAGGTGAAGCAATTGTAGATGGTTTGTCCTGTAATCCTATGGTAGGGGCAATACCTGGACGTGTCCGTATTGCGCGGGACACCTTCTCTTTGAGGTGGGAGTTGAATGGCGTTACAGGCTAGCAAAGCGTAAAAGATGTCTGCCAATGATTCTGGCAGAGGTGGATATGAAGCCCGCTTAGCCATAGGACGACTGTAATTAGTCGGGGGAGGAACAGCTGAATATTACTTCTGGTTGGGCTGAGTGTCGGACTTGGGATGAAGATTGGTAACCCTGGTTGGTGGTGCCAGCATGCTGACCTGTTCATTTGTAACGACCCGCCATCCTATGACCGGAGACCCGATCACTAAATGGATGTCGGCCCATTAACTGCGGGTTCACACCCGGATCTCACACAACACATCTGGAGGAGTAAGCGCTAAACAAGGCAAAATATAATAATCACACGGACTACAAAGATATAACAAGTGCGCAGGAAGGAAGATAACAATGTCCGTATACAGTCCAACAATAATTACATGGTCCAACAAATTAAATAAGTACAGGCAGAAGTAAAGTACAACAACATCGGGGCATACCCCGGAACTGAGACAGCTGCTGGTCCGCACACCAAGAAGACACCACCCGCCGCCAAGCGCCACGAGGTCCACACCTGAAACCGCAGGGAGAGAGCCACACCAGAATTGGGCTCAGTAGGGATCATCCGATCCCCTGCCTCCCACTTACACACCCACAAGTGCAACAACACAGATATATGACAATTAAACAAAGTAGTAAACATAGCACCCAACCTGATATGAAACGTACGATAAGCAGTGTAGCAGGAACAATTCTAAGCAACCCGAAGAACCCAACACAGAGTCACGACTCACAGCCAAAGTCCACAAAGCGACTGAACCACACTGTTGACCGAAGTCAAACGTCGCCTCACAACACTACCACCACTACTCACGCCTGTCTGCCCCTACAGTGTTCCGGGGCACTGTAGGGTGAGGCAGTGAGTCAAACTAGGACTAGCTGCGACAAGTGTACCACCACTGCTCAGCTACGTGTGCACACAAGCAGTCTAGACTACTGTCCTACCGACCGGATTGCCTCCACGCTAGGCCTCAGCACTTCAGGAGGGCCCTGGGGACCGGAGAACACCCGTCAAGCCGAAGCTACAGGAACTACCCACAACCCTAACCTCCCGGGCTGCGTCAGGCCAAAGGGCTAAGGGTACCACTCGTAACCTTGATCAAAGGTCACATCAGGCCCAATGGCTACAGGGATGAAACAACTCCAACAGTACCACAACTAACTCCACAGCAAGAAACGCGCCGGAAGCTGCCACGACATACAGGGAAAAACCCCGACCCGCTGAGACCAAGCAGCAACCCCTCGGATAGCGCACCGGCTACTCCGGCCCGACGGGCTCAAGGTGATCCTGCCTCCCTCAGCCAAAGGTAAAACACACATGTACCCCTTCTCCCACCGGTACGGCACAATGCCTCACAGACACCATGACCCTGTCCCCATCGGTCCATGGTGACAAACGTAAACCACAGTTATTCCGATTCCATATTCGCATAAGCACATACACACATATCACATGATTCCATTCGTACAGTAAACCTCCGTCTCAGCATACAGCTTAAAGCATGCATTCGAACAATCCAATCGTAAAACATGTGATAAATAACAAGAGTTAAGCATTCCTATCTTGAATCGCGTCGACCGAGGTCGACGCCATTCAAGACCCTCAAACAGGTTCCTTATAAGCAGATTATTCCTTAAATCACGTCGGCATAGGAAGTCGCCCTTTTAAAACGCGTCAATGTCCACAGACGCTATTCACCACAGAATTCCCGGTTGCAGAATCCTCAATCGGGGTCATTTTCTGCCTAAAAGGCATCATGATGGCCCGACGTCCTTCTAAAAGGCGTCGACCATACATGACGTCTTTTAGCGCCAGAACCCCGTACTCACGAAACCTCGAACAGGGAGGTTTCTGCCCTAAAAGGCGTCGTACTGCCCTGACGTCCTTCTAAAAGGCGTCGACCAGGCACGACGCCGTTTAGCGCCAGAAACCTGGTTCCCTGGTTCGATCCGAGGGTCTCTACCTTAACCCCAAACACCCCGAAATGCCCCAAAACAGAAGGAGGAGGAAAGGGAGATCAACTACCACAAGCATGCTACAATTCCACGATTCCGAACACGACCATTCCCACAAGAAAACCTCTTAAACATGCTCGTTCTAACCCAAAACACATCATGCCACGCCAAGGAAAACATACACAAGACAATCACGATTCAGGCAAGGTTCATCCCCCTACCGGTTCTTGAACTCCACCAAGCTCCGTGCCGCCGACCCGCCGCACCGCAGACCGCCGCCGGTACCCTCGAGGACGCCGCCACTCCGCCGGGTCGTCGGCCGCCGTCCGGAGAATGGAACGCCGCGAAGGAAGTGGTGGAGGTAGAGGTGAGAGGTAGGGAGGTGTTGGAGTGGTGGAAGAGGCAGAAGAGGAAGGGAAGGGGAAAAGAGAGTCGGAGAGGGCGGAGAGGGCGAGGAGAGAGAGAGAGTGAAGGCGAGAATGAGGAAAAGAAGGGGAGGCTCGCGGGGTCAATCTAAATCCAGCTAAAACGTGTCGATTGAGGCAGACGCCAATCAGTCTGACAGGACGGGCCGTACTGACAGCGGTCTGAAACACGTCACTCTCCACGGACGCCGTTCAGACGACAGGACAGGCCGTACTGACAACGCTCTGGCGCCGTACCCTGACATCGCAGAGGTCACAGTCTGAATCGCGTCGACCAACATGGACGCCGTTCAGACGATGTGACAGGGGCCGTACTCTCGCGCCCCGAAACCTGCCCACGTGGCGCACACGTGGCACAACAACAAGCAGACCTAAATGGCGTCCACACAACCTGACGCCTTTTGAAAGGCGTCGAGCAGTGCTGACGCCATTCGTCAGAAATTTCAAGACCCCCCTCAGGGTCCAAACCAGGGGGTCCGGCCCGAACCTGACCCGACCCGAATACTGAATCCGAAACCTCAGTCCTTACATTCTCCCCCCCTTAAAAGAATTTCGTCCACGAAATTTGCGACCGCTCAACGCAAAACTCAGCTAACCATCACGTGCCGACATACCGATCACAACAATCATCCTCACCAATCACACACACAAGGCTCCACATAATTAGCCAATCACATTCACACCAAGCTAACCAAGATTCTCGATTCTGACAAAAAGCTGAAAGATCAAAATAACCACACACTAGCAAGGCAAATATTACAAAACTGATTCTCCACCAACCCAAATACATAAAAGTGCCACAAGAGTTCACAACCACCTCCGAATAAGACAAGACAAAAGTGCTCCTCTAGTCTGATATCTCGAATCCCCACTAAGAGATGCAACACCACTCAACGTCTCGAACACCTACTGACCACTCGGCTCCTGACCTGCCTTATTCCTCTGGGGACAGTTCCTCGCGAGATGTCCCTTCCTGCCACAGCCAAAACGGCTACCAGTGATCAAAGGACATATCCGATTACCATGAAACCTGCCACAACGGGGACAACGATCCGCAGCGTCCCGCCTCGCTTCTTGTTGCCAGCTGACCTCCGTCTGCATCTGCTGAACCGAACCATCTTCATCTTCATCACAAGGCACCTCCTAGAACTCGACCTCAAAAGAACTCGAACCACCTGACGAAAAGACTGCTGATCCATCCCTGCTTTGCTGCTTCCCCTGTGCTGAATGCTCCGATTCCTTTGCCGCGTGTTGGAAATGCATCTCCACCGCTGCCGCGCACCGAACTGCTGACGCCAGATCCTTACAACAATGAGCTGCCACAAATCCCCTCAGATCATGCCGAAGTCCATCCACAAATTTCTCCATCCTAAGATCCTCACGCTCAGATATGTGTGGCGCAAATCTTCCCAGAGCTACAAATTTCATCTGATATTCTAGAACTGACATACCATCCTGCACCAATTCCATAAACTCCCTTTCCTTGGCCCTACGCACGTGCCTCGGAAAGTATTGTCCACCAAACTCTCTCACAAAGTCTTCCCAAGGAATCTCTCTCAAGGACCTATCTGGAAACATCAACCCCTTGATGGTGACCCACCAATCATAAGCATCGTCCTTCAGCAAGTAGGTTGCCAACAAGGTCTTGTCACTCTCAGCGCATTCTAGAACATCAAACGCCTTTTCCACTTCCTTAATCCAATGAGCTGCCGCATCTGGAACAGGTTGACCCGTGAAAGAAGGGGGCTTCAGCTTCAAGAACCGCTCCATCACCATGGATTGGCCACCTCGGGAATTGGACCCCTCGCTTCCATCTCCCTACTCGTATCTAGACATAGCCCCAATCATAGCTTCCATGAAACGTTCCACATTATGTCCTTCTGCCCTCGAACCACCATCATCTGCTCTTGAACCACGAGCCAACGGAACTCTCCTCTTCGGTGCCATCACTACCCCACAAACACGAAAATCGAACCAAAACACGTCAAAACCTATCAATCTATACCAGCAGCCATCGCCTGTACAGGCTCGTACTTATTGTTGGACTATAATATCTAACCCAGTTTACCACATACTCGACCAGACTGAGCTCTGATACCATCTGTAATGACCCGCCATCCTATGACCGGAGACTCGATCACTAAATGGATGTCGGCCCATTAACTGCGGGTTCACACCCGGATCTCACACAACACATCTGGAGGAGTAAGCGCTAAACAAGGCTAAATATAACAATCACACGGACTACAAAGATATAACAAGTGCGCAGGAAGGAAGATAACAATGTCCGTATAGAGTCCAACAATAATTACATGGTCCAACAAATTAAATAAGTACAGGCAGAAGTAAAGTACAACAACATCGGGCATACCCCGGAACTGAGACAGCTGCTGGTCCGCACACCAAGAAGACACCACTCGCCGCCAAGCGCCACAAGGTCCACACCTGAAACCGCAGGGAGTGAGCCACACCAGAATTGGGCTCAGTAGGGATCATCCGATCCCCTGCCTCCCACTCACACACCCACAAGTGCAACAACACAGATATATGACAATTAAACAAAGCAGTAAACATAGCACCCAACCTGATATGAAACGTACGATAAGCAGTGTAGCAGGAACAGTTCTAAGCAACCCGAAGAACCCAACACAGAGTCACGACTCACAGCCAAAGTCCACAAAGCGACTGAACCACACTGTCGACCGAAGTCAAACGTCGCCTCACAACACTACCACCACTACTCACGCCTGTCTGCCCCTACAGTGTTCCGGGGCACTGTAGGGTGAGGCAGTGAGTCAAACTAGGACTAGTTGGGACCAGTGTACCACCACTGCCTAGCTACGTGTGCACACAAGCAGTCTAGACTACTGTCCTACCGACCGGATTGCCTCCACGCTAGGCCTCAGCGCTAGGCCTCAGCGCTTCAGGAGGGCCCTGGGGACCGGCGAACCCCCGTCAAGCCGAAGCTACAGGAACTACCCACAACCCTAACCTCCCGGGCTGCGTCAGGCCAAAGGGCTAAGGGTACCACTCATAACCTTGATCAAAGGTCACATCAGGCCCAGTGGCTACAGGGGTGAAACAACTCCAACAGTACCACAACCAGCTCCACAGCAAGAAACGTGCCGGAAGCTGCTACGACAAACAGGGAAAAACCCCGACCCGCTGAGACCAAGCAGCAACCCCTCGGATAGAGCACCGGCTACTCCGGCCCGACGGGCTCAAGGTGATCCTGCTTCCCTCAGCCAAAGGTAAAACACACATGTACCCCTTCTCCCACCGGTACAGCACAATGCCTCACAGACATGTCCCCATCGGTCCATGGTGACAAACGTAAACCATAGTTATTCCGATTCCATATTCGCATAAGCACATACACACATATCACATGATTACATTCGTACAGTAAACCTCCGTCTCAGCGTACAGCTTAAAGCATGCATTCGAACTATCCAATCGTGAAACATGTGATAAATAACAGGAGTTAAGCATTCATGTCTTGAATCGCGTTGACCGAGGTCGACGCCATTCAAGACCCTCAAACAAGTTCTTATAAGCAGATTATTCCTTAAATCACGTCGGCATAGGAAGTCGCCCTTTTAAAACGCGTCAATGTCCACAGACGCTATTCACCAAAGAATTCCCGGTTGCAGAATCCTCAATCGGGGTCATTTTTTGCCTAAAAGGTGTCATGATGGCCCGACGTCCTTCTAAAAGGCGTCGACCATACATGACGTCTTTTAGCGCCAGAACCCCGTACTCACGAAACCTCGAACATGGAGGTTTCTGCCCTAAAAGACGTCGTACTGCCCTGACGTCCTTCTAAAAGGCGTCGACCAGGCACGACGCCGTTTAGCGCCAGAAACCTGGTTCCCTGGTTCGATCCGAGGGTCTCGACCTTAACCCCAAACACCCCGAAATGCCCCAAAACAGAAGGAGGAGGAGAGGGAGATCAACTACCACAAGCATGCTACAATTCCACGATTCCGAACACGACCATTCCCACAAGAAAACCTCTTAATCATGCTCGTTCTACCCCAAAACACATCATGCCACGCCAAGGAAAACATACACAAGACAATCACGATTCAGGCAAGGTTCATCCCCCTACCGGTTCTTGAACTCCACCAAGCTCCGTGCCGCCGACCCGCCGCACCGCAGACCGCCGCCGGTACCCTCGAGGACGCCGCCACTCCGCCGGGACGTCGGCCGCCGTCCGGAGAATGGAACGCCGCGAAGGAAGTGGTGGAGGTAGAGGTGAGAGGTAGGGAGGTGTTGGAGTGGTGGAAGAGGAAGAAGAGGAAGGGAAGGGGAAAAGAGAGTCGGAGAGGGCGGAGAGGGCGAGGAGAGAGAGAGAGTGAAGGCGAGAATGAGGGAAAGAAGGGGAGGCTCGCGGGGTCAATCTGAATCCAGCTAAAACGCGTCGATCGTGGCAGACGCCAATCAGTCTGACAGGACGGGCCGTACTGACAGCGGTCTGAAACACGTCACTCTCCACGGACGCCGTTCAGACGACAGGACAGGCCGTACTGACAACGCTCTGGCGCCGTACCCTGACATCGCAGAGGTCACAGTCTGAATCGCGTCGACCAACATGGACGCCGTTCAGACCATGTGACAGGGGCCGTACTCTCGCGGCCCGAAACCCGCCCACGTGGCGTACACGTGGCACAACAACAAGCAGACCTAAATGGCGTCCACACAACCTGACGCCTTTTGAAAGGCGTCGAGCAGTGCTGACGTCATTAGTCAGAAATTTCAAGACCCCCCTCAGGGTCCAAACCAGGGGGTCTGGCCCGAACCCGACCCGAATACTGAACCCGAAACCTCAGTCCTTACATCATTGATGGTAACTCCTTCTGTGGTAGGAGCTGATGTGGTTTTCTTGTTCCTGCTTCTGTTTTCAAAGAATGAAGGCAGAGTGGAGTCTCGGATTTGGGACTGAACTACCCTAGCTCGATTGTATAGCTGAGCGAATGTCTGAAGTTCGCTAAGCATAAGGATTGCTCGAAGCTGGGGGGTAGCATTGTTAACAAGCATGGTGACTGCTTGTGCTTCCGGAATAACGACCTCCGCTCTAGAAGCCATAGCTCTCCACCTATTAGCAAAATGGATGAAGTCTTCGTCATACTTCATTTTTTCCATTACCAAATCAAACAAGGTGGGGGGCAAGGCTGCCATGTGGTTGAAGTGGGTAATAAACCTCTCAGAGACCATATCAAAGTTGATCAGGTCAGTGGCTGGTAGAGAAGAGAACCACCTCAAGGCCTCTCCCTCGAGAGACTTTTGGAAAAGGTGGACCAGGAGGACCCTATCGAAAAGCCACTGATGGGAATCTATGAGAAACCCAGACAAATGATGATGAGGGTCAGTAGTACCATCGTATTTCCTGTACTTAGGTACTTTAAACCTTGGTGGAAAATAGGCTGGGGGGAGCTTACAGTAGCTCAAGAGAGAATGTGGCTGCCTGAGGTTGAGGTTCTCGGCCATGAGTTGCCGTACACATGTCTCAACCTCATTCTTATAAATGAACTCCTCCTGCTTGGGAGGTGTGACCTGGTTGATGGGATTGAATGGGATCGTGTGAGTGGGCATAGCTTGACTCGGTTGAGGTCTGCTAGAAGATCCTTGGAATTGGGTTTTCCGAGGAGTGGCATCCTGAATTTTGCCACGAGAAACCAACTGGATGAGTTGATCCGGAGTATAGCGTGATAGCACAACGATGAGTTCCGGATCTTCTCCAGGGTTTTGGAATGTCTTACTGGAAATCACTGGCTCATCTTCTCCCTGTGAGGTAGAAGATTCATCATAATCCTTCCTCTGAAGGCCTTCTCTGGATGCTTGGAGCATCCCTATGAAGGTCTGTTGTGGATCCTCTTCAATTTCAAACAAAGGGTTGTGTATAACATTATTACCGAACTGGTCCATGTCATCATACACATCATTAACATACATTCGGTTCATTATGAAGCACAGACCCTAAATGATTTTATGTTTCACTTGAAATGTTGACAATGTTTTATGAAAGTTGGTTTCTAACAAATCAAGTTTAACCCTTAACGACCCTTCACTTTTCAAAACTTGTTCCACCAAGGTTTAATTAGGTGTCTTTAGATTTTGAAACAATTCTCTCGATGACACCTATAGGTGGATGGTTGTTGATGGAAAGGTTGAATTAATTTCTCACACAAACCCAAGGTTCCTACAGGGTGGTTTCAGGTACAACCTGCTCGGCGGCCAAGTGGGAATCCCTGGCTCGCGGAGACTGACGGAGGTTCCCAACAGGACAGGACTAGTCACACCCGAGTGGGAATCCTCAGGTGGAGAGTCAAATCCTGCGGAAAAAGTGACTAAAGATGTGATGCCGGCTCTTCCTCAAAACCCCCGCGGAGAACACCCTAAAAAATCCAAAAAGTTAACAAACAACAGGTCAGAACATCTAACAATTCAACAAAACAGGCAGCAGTAAAGCAGTGAACAGCGATAGCAAGCAGAAAATGACGGCCATACGTTCTGCCGTCAAAGGCAGTGGACGGCCAGGGTCTGGCCGTCCAATGGGTCGGACGGCCGGGTATTGGCCATCCAATAGTGTGTCGACGGCTAGGTGTTGGCCGTCCAAAGGGTCAGACGGCCAGGGCCTGGCCGTTCAATAGTCAATGGATGGTAGGAGGGCGGCCGTCCAGTGGGTCCGACGGCCAGGGGCTGGCCGTCCAAGGATTAATGGCCTTTTGTAGGATCCTTACCTTCTTTTTCTTTGATCGTATCGTGTGCAGCGGGCTACAGATGTCCCATCGTGATGGCCAGAGGGCTGTAGGCGCTCGGAACGTCCCCCGCCGCCGTTGCGGGCTTCGGGTCGAGGGTCCCTCCGTTCGTCTTAGCACTGTGGCGATTCTAAGGGGCGTTAGAAATTGAGGTGTGATCGCCAGGAGCATTACCTTTCGGTCCCTGTGCTCCGCAGGAGTGTAGGAAGTGATCGCGCGTTCTGTGGGAGCGGGAAATGCTAGTTCCTCCTTCTCTTCCTTCGGCCGGCCAGAGGGAGAGAGCCCGGTACTCTGCACGCAGAAATGTGGTAAGTGTAAGGACTGAGGTTTCGGGTTCCGTTTTCGGGTCGGGTTCGGGTCGGATCCCCTGGTTTGGACCCTGTGAGGGGTCTTGAGATTCCCGGCTGAACGGCGTCAGCACTGCTCGATGCCTTTTAAAAGGCGTCAGGTAGTTTGGACGCCATTTAGCTCCGCAGATCGTCGTGCCACGTGTGCGCCACGTGGGCGGGTTTCGGGCCGCGAGAGTACGGCCCCTGTCAGATTCGTCTGAACGGCGTCCAGCTCGGTCGACGCGTTTCAGACTGCGACACTTGCGGTGTCAGGGTACGGCGCCAGAGCGTTGTCAGTACGGCCTGTCTTGTCGTCTGAACGGCGTCCGCGGTGGGCGACGCGTTTCAGAGCGGTGTCAGTACGGCCGTCCTGTCAGACTGATTGGCGTCTGCCTCGATCGACGCGTTTTAGCGGAATTCTGGTTGACCCCGCGAACCTCCCCTTCTTTCCCTCATTCTCACCTTCACTCTCTCTCTCCTCACCCTTTCCGCCCTATCCGACGCTCTCCCCTTCCCTTCTCCTTCTTCCTCTTCCAACTACTCCATAGCCTCCTTGCCTCTCACCTCTACCTCCACCACCTCCTTCGCGGCGTTCCCTTCTCCGGACGGCGGCCGACGTCCCGGCGGAGTGGCGGCGTCCTCGAGGGTACCGGCGGCGGTCTGCGGTGCGGCGGGTCGGCGGCGAGGAGCTTGGAGGAGTTCAAGATCCGGTAGGGGGACGAAACCTTGCATGTGTTACTCGTTTGCTTCTTGGCATGCTGTGGCGTGTGTGGGGCTAGATTGAGCATGTTTAGGGGGGTTTCCTTGTGGGAATAGCGGTGTTTGTGATCGTGGATTCGTAGCATGATTAAGTGGTTGAGCTCCTCTTCTTCCCCTTTTGGTTTTGGGACTTTTCGGGTACTTGGGGTTCAAGGGAGAAACCCTCGGGTTGAACCAGGAAACCTGGTTTCTGGCACTAAATGGCGTCGTGCCTGGTCGACGCCTTTCCGAAAGACGTCGGGTCAGTACGACGCGTTTTAGGGCAGAAACCTCCCTGTGCGAGGTTTCCTGAGTTAGGGGTTCTGCGCTAAATGACGTCATGGATGGACGACGCCTTTTAGAAGGACGTCGGGCCATCATGACGCCATTTAGGCAGGAAATGCCCCCGTTTAAGGGTTCTGCAATCTGGATTTCTGGGTTGAATGGCGTCGGGATACCCAGACGCGTTTTAAAAGGCGACTTCAACAGTCGACGCGTTTTAAGAGATAATCTGGCTTTTAATAAACCTGTCTAAGGAGCTTGAATGGCGTCGACCTCGGTCGACGCGATTCAAGACAGGAATGCTCAATTCTGTTATATTCATGCATGTTTCACGTTGGGATGGTTCAAATGCATGCTTTGGGTTGTATACTGAGACGGAAGACTTCTGCGTGAGTGGAATTACATCACCTGTGTGTGTGCTTTAACTATATACTGAGACTGAGGTTTACTGTGCGAATAGAATCCTGATTATATGTGTGGTTGTGTTATGCGAATGTGGATCGGATTAACTGTGGTTTACGTCTGTCACCATGGGCCGATAGGAGAAGGGCCATGGTGTCTGTGGAGTGGTGCATGTTGTGTTTTACCCTTAGCTGAGACAAGCAGAACCACCTTGAGCCCGTCGGGCCGGAGTAGCTAGTGTGCTATCCGAGGGGTTGCTGTTTGGTCTTAGCGGGTCGGGGTTTCCCTTGGTTGTCGTGACAGCTTCTGGCGTGTTTCTTGCTGTGGAGCTGGTGGTGTTACTGGTGGGAGTTGGTTTACCCTTTAGCCATTGGGCCTGATGTGACCTTTGATCAAGGTTACGAGTGGTACCTATAGCCCTTGGCCTGACGCAGCCCGGGAGAGTTGGGTTGTGGGTAGTTCCTGTAGCTTCGGCTTGACGGGGGTTCGCCGGTCCCCAAGGCCCTCCTGAAGCGCTGAGGCCTAGCGTGGAGGCAATCCGGACGGTAGGACAGTAGTCTAGACTGCTTGTGTGCACACGTAGCTGGCAGTGGCTGTACACTGGTTCCAGCTAGTCCTAGTTTGACTCACTGCCTCACCCTACAGTGCCCCGGAACACTGTAGGGGCGGACAGGCGTGAGCTGTGGTGGTAGTGTTGGGAGGCGACGTCTGACTTCGGTCGGCAGTGTGGTTCAGTCGCTTCGTGGACTTTTGCTGTAAGTCGTGACTCTGTGTTGGGTTCTTCGGGTTGCTTAGAATGGTTCTTGTTACACTGCTTACCGTGCGTTTCATATCAGAGTTGGGTGCTGTGTTTACTGCTTTACTTAATTGCCATATATTCTTGTTGTTACACTTGCGGGTGTGTGAGTGGGAGGCAGGGGATCGGATGATCCCTACTGAGCCCATTTCTGGTGTGGCTCACTCCCTGCGGTTTCAGGTGTGGACCTCGAGGCGAGCGGAAGCGTGGTGTCTTCTTGGTGTGCGGACCAGCAGCTGTCTTAGTTCCGGGGTATGCCCCGATGTTGTTGTACTTCCTTCTGCCTGTACTTATTTAATTGTTTGGACATGTAATTATTGTTGGACTGTATACGGACATTGTTATTTTCCTTCCTGCGCACTTGCTTATCTTTGTAGTCCGTGAGATTGTCATATTTAATCTTGTTTAGCACTTACTCCTCCAGACGTGTTGTGTGAGATCTGGGTGTGAACCCGCAGTTAATGGGCCGACATCCATTTAGTGACCGGGGTTCCGGTCATAGGATGGCGGGTCGTTACAGATGGTATCAGAGCTCAGTCTGGTCGAGTATGTGATAAACTGGGTTAGATATTATAGTCCAACAATAAGTGCAAGTCTGTACAGGCGATGGCTGCTGGTATAGATTGATAGGTTTTGACGTGTTTTGGTTCGATTTTCGTGCTTGTGGGGTAGTGATGGCGCCGAAGCGGAGAGCTCCGGTGGCTCGGGGGGCGAGAGCGGATGGTGGTGGTTCGAGGGCAGAAGGACATGATGTGGAGCGTTTCATGGAAGCCATGATTGGGGCTATGGCTAGATATCAGCAGAGGGATGGAACTGAGGGGTCCAGTTCCCGAGGTGGCCATTCTACGGTGGTGGAGCGGTTTTTGAAGCTGAAGCCCCCTTCTTTCACGGGTCAACCTGTTCCAGATACGGCAACTCAGTGGATTAAGGATGTGGAGAAGGTGTTTGATGTTCTAGAATGTGCTGAGAGTGACAAGACCTTGTTGGCAACCTACTTGCTGAAGGGCGATGCTTATGATTGGTGGGTTACCATCAAGGGGTTGATGTTTCCAGACAGGTCTTTGGGGGAGATTCCTTGGGAAGGCTTTGTAAGAGAGTTTAGTGGGCAGTACCTTCCGAGGCATATTCGCAGGGCCAAGGAAAGGGAGTTTATGGAATTGGTGCAGGGTGATATGTCAGTTCTAGAGTATCAGATGAAATTTGTGGCTCTGGGAAGGTTTGCTCCACACATATCTGAGCGTGAGGATCTGAGGACAGAGAAATTTTTGGATGGACTTCGGCATGATCTGAGAGAGTTTGTGGCGGCCCATTGTTGTAGGGATTTGGCATCAGCGGTTCAGTGCGCGGCAGCAGTGGAGATGCAGTTCCAACACACGGCGAGGGAATCGGAGCATTCAGCACGAGAGAAGCAGCCTAGCAGGGATAGATCAGCGGCCTTCTCGGCAGGCGGTTCGAGTTCGTTCGAGGTCGAGTTTCAGGAGGCACCTTATGAGGAAGAGGATGGTTCGGTTCAGCAGATGGAGACAGAGGACGGCTGGCAGCAGGAGGAGAGGCGGGACACTGCGGATCGTTGTCCCCGTTGTGGCAGGTTTCATGGCAACATGATATGTCCCTTGATCACTGGTAGTTGTTTTGCCTGTGGTAGGAAGGGACATCTCGCGAGGAACTGTCCCCAGAAGAACAAGGCAGGTCAGGGACCGAGCGGTGAGTAGGTGTTCGAGGCGTGATTGGAGTCGCGTCTTTTTGTGGAAATTCGAGAGGTTGTGCTAGATGAGCACTTTTATCTTGTCTTGATTAGAGATGGTTGTGGTCTCGTGTGGCACTTGTATGTATTCGGGATGGTGGAGAATCTGTAATTTGTGCCTTGTTAATGTATGGTTGTTTTAATCTATCAGCTCTTGTCAGAATTGAGAATCTTAGTTAGCTTGGCGTATATATGTTGAAACCCTGTGTGGGTGATTGGTGAGAACGATTGTTGTTATTGATGTGTGTCGGCATGTGTGGGTTAGCCGAGTTGAGCATTGAGCGGTTGCAAATTTCGAGGACGAAATTCTTTTAAGGGGGGGAGATTGTAAGGACTGAGGTTTCGGGTTCCGTTTTCGGGTCGGGTTCGGGTCGGATCCCCTGGTTTGGACCCTGTGAGGGGTCTTGAGATTCCCGGCTGAACGGCGTCAGCACTGCTCGACGCCTTTTAAAAGGCGTCAGGTAGTGTGGACGCCATTTAGCTCCGCAGATCGTCGTGCCACGTGTGCGCCACGTGGGCGGGTTTCGGGCCGCGAGAGTACGGCCCCTGTCAGATTCGTCTGAACGGCGTCCAGCTCGGTCGACGCGTTTCAGACTGCGACACCTGCGGTGTCAGGGTACGGCGCCAGAGCGTTGTCAGTACGGCCTGTCTTGTCGTCTGAACGGCGTCCGCGGTGGGCGACGCGTTTCAGAGCGGTGTCAGTACGGCCGTCCTGTCAGACTGATTGGCGTCTGCCCCGATCGACGCGTTTTAGCGGAATTCTGGTTGACCCCGCGAACCTCCCCTTCTTTCCCTCATTCTCACCTTCACTCTCTCTCTCCTCACCCTCTCCGCCCTCTCCGACGCTCTCCCCTTCCCTTCCCCTTCTTCCTCTTCCAACTACTCCATAGCCTCCTTGCCTCTCACCTCTACCTCCACCACCTCCTTCGCGGCGTTCCCTTCTCCGGACGGCGGCGTCCTCGAGGGTACCGGCGGCGGTCTGCGGTGCGGCGGGTAGGCGGCGAGGAGCTTGGAGGAGTTCAAGATCCGGTATGTGGACGAAACCTTGCATGTGTTACTCGTTTGCTTCTTGGCATGATGTGGCGTGTGTGGGGCTAGATTGAGCATGTTTAGGGGGGTTTCCTTGTGGTAATAGCGGTGTTTGTGATCGTGGATTCGTAGTATGATTAAGTGGTTGAGCTCCTCTTCTTCCCCTTTTGGTTTTGGGACTTTTCGGGTACTTGGGGTTCAAGGGAGAAACCCTCGGGTTGAACCAGGAAACCTGGTTTCTGGCACTAAATGGCATCGTGCCTGGTCGACGCCTTTCCGAAAGACGTCGGGTCAGTACGACGCGTTTTAGGGCAGAAACCTCCCTGTGCGAGGTTTCCTGAGTTAGGGGTTCTGCGCTAAATGACGTCATGGATGGACGACGCCTTTTAGAAGGACGTCGGGCCATCATGACGCCATTTAGGCAGGAAATGCCCCCGTTTAAGGGTTCTGCAATCTGGATTTCTGGGTTGAATGGCGTCGGGATACCCAGAGGCGTTTTAAAAGGCGACTTCAACGGTGGACGCGTTTTAAGAGATAATCTGGCTTTTAATAAACCTGTCTAAGGAGCTTGAATGGCGTCGACCTCGGTCGACGCGATTCAAGACAGGAATGCTCAATTCTGTTATATTCATGCATGTTTCACGTTGGGATGGTTCAAATGCATGCTTTGGGTTGTATACTGAGACGGAAGACTTCTGCGTGAGTAGAATTACATCACCTGTGTGTGTGCTTTAACTATATACTGAGACTGAGGTTTACTGTGTGAATAGAATCATGATTATATGTGTGGTTGTGTTATGCGAATGTGGATCGGATTAACTGTGGTTTACGTCTGTCACCATGGGCCGATGGGAGAAGGGCCATGGTGTCTGTGGAGTGGTGCATGTTGTGTTTTACCCTTAGCTGAGACAAGCAGAACCACCTTGAGCCCGTCGGGCCGGAGTAGCTAGTGTGCTATCCGAGGGGTTGCTGTTTGGTCTTAGCGGGTCGGGGTTTCCCTTGGTTGTCGTGACAGCTTCTGGCGTGTTTCTTGCTGTGGAGCTGGTGGTGTTACTGGTGGGAGTTGGTTTACCCTTTAGCCATTGGGCCTGATGTGACCTTTGATCAAGGTTATGAGTGGTACCTATAGCCCTTGGCCTGACGCAGCCCGGGAGAGTTGGGTTATGGGTAGTTCCTGTAGCTTCGGCTTGACGGGGGTTCGCCGGTCCCCAGGGCCCTCCTGAAGCGCTGAGGCCTAGCGTGGAGGCAATCCGGACGGTAGGACAGTAGTCTAGACTGCTTGTGTGCACACGTAGCTGGCAGTGGCTGTACACTGGTTCCAGCTAGTCCTAGTTTGACTCACTGCCTCACCCTACAGTGCCCCGGAACACTGTAGGGGCGGACAGGCGTGAGCTGTAGTGGTAGTGTTGGGAGGCGACGTCTGACTTCGGTCGACAGTGTGGTTCAGTCGCTTCGTGGACTTTTGCTGTGAGTCGTGACTCTGTGTTGGGTTCTTCGGGTTGCTTAGAATGGTTCTTGTCACACTGCTTACCGTGCGTTTCATATCAGAGTTGGGTGCTGTGTTTACTGCTTTACTTAATTGCCATATATTCTTGTTGTTACACTTGCGGGTGTGTGAGTGGGAGGCAGGGTATCGGATGATCCCTACTGAGCCCATTTCTGGTGTGGCTCACTCCCTGCGGTTTCAGGTGTGGACCTCGAGGCGAGCGGAAGCGTGGTGTCTTCATGGTGTGCGGACCAGCAGCTGTCTTAGTTCCGGGGTATGCCCCGATGTTGTTGTACTTCCTTCTGCCTGTACTTATTTAATTGTTTGGACATGTAATTATTGTTGGACTGTATACGGACATTGTTATTTTCCTTCCTGCGCACTTGCTTATCTTTGTAGTCCGTGAGATTGTCATATTTAATCTTGTTTAGCACTTACTCCTCCAGACGTGTTGTGTGAGATCCGGGTGTGAACCCGCAGTTAATGGGCCGACATCCATTTAGTGACCGGGTTTCCGGTCATAGGATGGCGGGTCGTTACAGTAAGGATCCCTGGAAAGAAAAGACAAGACAGAAAATAACCCGATTAGAACTATAACATGCAGAATCTATCCATGAAGGTGTAAAAAACTAGCTAAAACCGGAGGAAAACACACCGGATGGGTGGTGGGGAGGGAAGGTGACCATGTGTTATGGCCACCCACCTCCCGTTTTTTTTTGGAAACCTCTGGTGGGTAGGAATTACTAGGTCATCTTACATGCATGCATGCAAACGAGGGTGCTCGTGTGTGTGAAAAGTGAGGTGGTATTTTAAAAGTGAGAAGGAAGAGTGGGAGGGAGAGAGAATGCTACAGCATGGACGGAAATGATGATGCAATGAAATGAATAGGAAAGAGTAAAGAAGAAAAAGTTAGGAAGACAAACCCATTTTAGAGTGCGGCCTGAGCCTTCCTTCTAGGAATCTCCTCGTCAACCTTTCCGAGCCTCTCACCAAAACCTCCTTTCTTAACTCTCAAAGAAAGTCCTTCTTCAGAGAAAATCCTTAACCCCAAAGAAAATCCTTAACTCTTAACCCCCTTCTCAAGAGGATGTGGGGGGTTTAAATAGGTGAAGGGAAAATAGGATAAAACAGGGTTCTAAATCCCCGTAAATCAACCTTCAGCCAATAGGGAGTGGTCAAGGGTCGGAGGTAGTGCGCGCGGCAGCGGCCGGAGTGGGGAGTGGTCGGAGTAGTGGGAGACGAGGGCGGCGAGTAGAGGAGATCGTGGGGAAGACAGAGTCAAGGGGGTGGTTAAGGAGTGGACGGCGGCCCGGTTGGCCTTCGAAGGGGGTGGAAGGCAAGGGGTGGCCTTCGAAGGAGGTGGAAGGCAAGGGGTGGCCTTCCACGAAAAGGGGGTAAAAGGTGAAAAAGGTGGCCAAAAGGTGGAAGGCAAGGGATGGCCTTCGAAGCTGATGGAAGGTAAGGGGGCTAGCCTTCGAAGGAGGTGGAAGGCAAGGGGTGGCCTTCCACGAAAAGGTGGTAAAAGTCGGGATCTAGTTAATGGGCTTAGTTGCTAGTGGGCTGAGATGGCTAAATGAGGGGATTTTGGTGATGAAGGGCTAATGATGGATGGGACTCATGACCAAAAGGGGTGGTCCAAAATCGGTGTCTACAGTCATCCGTAAAGATTTGGCTATCGAAAAACTTCTCCATAAAGTATTTGAGAGAAGCATCCTATGTATTAGGAATACGGATCTATAGAGATAAATTAAAGAGCATGCTTGGAATGACCCAATCCATGTACATAGATACTATTGTCAAAAGGTTTGGCATGAAAAATTCCAAGAGAGGTCTCATACCGATGAGACATAGAATTAATCTCTCAAAGGAGCAGTCTCCTAAGACTCTTAATGAGAGAGCATTTATTGATAGAGTACCCTATGCCTCTGCCATAGAATCTATCATGTATGCCATGCTGTGTACATGGCCTGATGTGGCATATGCTGTAAGTGTTACGAGCAGATTTCAGGCTGATCTAGGTCAAGAGCACTGGAAGACAGTAAAATGTATCCTTAAATGCTTGAGAAGAACTAAGGATACGTTTTTTGTCTATGGAGGAGGTGACTTGAAACTACGAAGCTATACTGACTCGAGTTTTCGGTCAGATCCAGATGATAGCAAGTCTACATATGGATTTGTGTTTACTTTAAACGAATGTGCAGTGTGCTGGAAGAGTTCCAAACAAGCAACCACTGCAAATTCAACGAATGAAGCTGAGTACATCGCTGCAGCTAAAGCCGCCAAGGAAACAGTGTAGTTGAGGAAATTCATCACTGACCTCGGCGTAGTTCCCAGCATCTGTTAACCTGTTCTGCTGTTGTATGACAACAATGGAGCTATTGCACAAGCAAAAGAGCCGCAGTCTCATCAGTAATCGAAGCATATTCTGAGGCGCTTTCATCTTATTAGAGAGATCGTATCCATAGGAGATGTTATGGTGGAAAGAGTTCCATCTGTCGATAATGTAGCAAATCCACTGACAAAGCCGTTGTCACAAATTGTGTTTAAGCGTCACCTAGAGTCTATAGGCTTACTAAATAAATGTGAAAGGCTTTAGTCCAAGTAGGAGATTATTAGTCTTAGAGGGCCTACAAGACAATATGATTTTGTAATCTTGTTCATTTATTAATAATATGACAATTACTTCATTATGTCTAATTCGTATTATTATCGTCTCATAATGAAGTCCGTGAATATGTGAAATAGTGATCAGATTGTGATGAGATCATACTAATGAGACTGATCACTTATACATACATATTCTTAATAGTTCCTAGTTGGAGGATATTTGAGAAGGACATCGGATATCCAGCTAGACTAGTACAGATTATTCCTACTCATACGATGAGGGTGACAGATCTCATAGTCACTTGTATGGAGACACTAAGGCGAATCTATAGCTGCTCATTAGAGAATGAGTTCACTGAACTGATCCGACTGAATCGCTGGACGGTATAGTACCCCACTATCAACCAACTGGATTCTATTGTCGCAATTGCGTAGATGGTCCTCGGACTTGAGACACTAAAGACACCTAGTCGATGGACTTCTGTGCTTTGACCTTGGTTTATGAATCTCTATCCACGGGATTCTAAATAGCCAAGGATCGGGTACACCGGAATACCGTCGAAGGGAATTGAGTGTTAATAAGGAATCATTCGCTCTCGGTACTTAGAGAGAAAATGCTCTAGGAAGGATGCACAGAAGTCCCTGGCCAGGGCGGACAATAATATCGGGAAAGTAGTTTTCCGATATTTATACGGCAGCATCTGATCCGAGTGAGTCGACCGGTTAGTATTTGACGGTGCACCATACCTTGAGTGGACTCGAGAGCATTGTACAAAAGGAGGATTATATCCATGCGGTAACTGTTGGCGGAAAGGTTCCAAGAGTGGGTTACTTAACCCCGATATTTTTCGGGTTTACGCGGTGTTGCTTGGCACCCAACATGATCGGAGGCCCGACCGAATTTGATGTGCGACATTGATTCGGTTGATTAATTAATTAATATGAGTTATTAATTGATTAATCTGGTCAGTGAGGAGTCACTGGGTTTATTGGGCCATTAACCGGACTGGTTATTGGGCCTAGAGGGTCATACGCAAATGATTCTCAAGGCGATGGGTTTTTAAGTGGGTCTTATATTAACTAGAGGTTTTTATGAAAAATCACGCGATTAATATATAATGTAGCGACTAGATTGAGCAGGCCAAGCTGCTGTAAAACCCTGGCCATTCCACCTCTCTCTCCTCTCTCACTCTGGCACCCCATCTCTCTCCTCTCTGTGGAGATTGCTTCGCTGCTTCTCCGACTCCCGTCCGACGGGAAATCGTCCACATGTTGCGGCGATCATTGTGGCGAATGGCTAAGGGCTCGTGGGCTGCAAAGAACGAGGAACATGAGAAAATCCACCGCGAGGAGGATCGCGTAGACTTCGCTAGAGGCCGGGCATTTGCGCGGCTCGCGGTGTCACACCGGCGAAACCGAACAATTGCGGATTCGAATCCGCGCAAGGTAATAATTTGATTATCTGATAATCAATTTTGAATATCCGAAATGGGAAATGGATCGCTGTTATTAAATTATTTATTTCTACTGCATGAGCTAGCCGGAGAAGCTCGAGAACCCAACAGAATTGATGTCTATAAATACAATCAAGGATGATATGTGGACTCTACATTTTGACGGAGCTCTAAATTCTCATGGTAAGGGTATAGACATTGTTCTTCTATCACCTGAGGGTGTCACCATTCTCCAAGCCTTTTAGTTTGCTTTCCATGTTACAAATAACATAGCTGAACATGCAGCTCTTCTTGCTGGCCTTGAGGCCACTCTTTTCCATGGTGTCACCAAGCTACGGATTGTAGGTAATAGTCAATTGATTCTTCGCCAAGTGCTCACCAAGTACCGTACCCTTGATCCCAAACTCAAGCCATATTAGGAAATCACCTCAACTTATGCCAAACGTTTCACCAAACTGATCTTTGTTTATGTTCCTAGGAATCAGAACATCTTCATTGGCGCCCTACCTTCTCTCACATCGTCCCTTAATTTCCCAATCAGCAAACATTCTGAATCAATCATTGTCCATAGGCATTTCTCTCCTGTTGTAGAGGATCCTTCCTTTCTTTGGATTAAGGAGAAATTGCTGAAGAAGGTTAGAGATGGAGATATCGTTGAGAAATGAGAAATCATGTTGTTAGAATTACAAGAAGAGATGGAAGATGAAGAAAAACCATGGTACTACGAAATTGCAAAATATTGTGAAAATCAGTCATACCTTGAAGAAGCCACTACCGAGGAGAAAAGGGCTATCAAGAGAATTGCTTAGAGATATGCTCTAGTTGGAGGGGAGTTATATAGACGTGGATTTGATGATGTTCTTCTAAGATGCTTAGACGAAGATGAGCTTTAGAAGATCATAGAAGGAGCTCATGCTGGAGTTCATGGTGGCTACGTTAATGGATAAATGCTATCAAAGAAAATCTTTAGATAAGGATATTACTGGCCAACCATGGAAAAAGACTATGTAGGGTATGTCTGTAGGTGTGCTAAGTGTCAAGTTCATACCGACAAAATTCATTCCCCCGCATCTTCACTCCATCCTCTGTCCTCCCCATGGCCTTTCTCCATGTGGGCATTCGACATCATTGGTCCTCTTGGTGATCCCAACTCTTCGATCAAGCAAAAATCCTTCATACTCAAGGCAACGGAGTACTTCACTGAGTGGGCAGAAGCCAAAGCTTACACAGAGGTCAAAGAATCAACAGTCTACAAGTTCATCATGAAGAACTTGATGACATAGGGATCCTCCCAGTTGGGTTGGATCTTAGAATGGGGGTGGACCATGTTTAACAAAAATTCTTTTAAAAAGAATTTCACCGACCTTGAATTTTCTCTCAATCACTTTCTTTTGATGAAAACATGTGAATCTATTCTGATAGCCATGTGCATGTTCGGGGGCAACTAGGCACTTCTCATCTAAGAGTTTCAATTGGTCATGGAGAGCTTGTTTGTGCTCATCTATGGGATGCTCCTTGTCTAATTATGCTCTAAGGTAAGGAATGAATATCTCAAATGGAAATACTGCCTCCATTTCATATGTGAGGGTATATGGGATTTACCTAATGGGAGTCCGGATGGAGGTACCATAGGCTCATAGAGCCTCAACCAACTTTTCTGGCCAATACGCATATTTACTAGACTCACATATTTTCTTGATGATTTTGATGAGTGTTTTGTTGGTGGCCTCTATTTGGTCATTATCTTGAAGATAATATGGAGAAGAATGATGCAATGATATTTTATACCTGTTGTAGAGGTCCTTGAGCTCTTGAGAGATGAATTGAGACATGTTGTCAGTAACAATGGTGCTGGAGATCTTGAATCTTGCGATGATGCTCTTCATGATGAACTTGCATACAGTTGACGCTTTGATCTCCACATACGCTTCCGCTTTGGCCCACTTGATGAAATACTCTATTACAGTGAGGATGAATGATTTCTGTTTGGTGAGGGAGTTAGGATCACCTACGGGACTGATGATATTGAAAGCCAACATGGAAAAAGGCCATAGGGAGGACAAAGGATGAAGGGAAGATGCTAGAGAGTGGATCCTATCTACATGAAGTCGACTCTTAGCACATCTACGGACATAGATCGAGCAGTCTTCTTCCAGGGTAGGCCAGTAGTATCCCATCCTAAAAATTTTCTTAGCAAGCATTTAGTTGTTAATATGACCCTCACAGACTCTTGAATGAGCCTCATCTACGAGTTTCCATATTGCGTCTTCATCAAAATCTAAGAAGAATGCCATGTTGATTCTTCTGTAAAGCTCCTCTCTAACTAGGGTGTATCTTTGTGAGTCCCTCCTGATGGCATGGTCCTCCTCTTTCGTGGCCTCTTCTACGTATGATTGGTCCTTGCAGTGCTGGGCAATCTCATATACAATGATTTTTCCTCGTATTCCAATTACCTTGCTAGTTCAACCAATAACACCTCCCTCTTCTCAACAATCTCTCCACATTACTCCTTCTTTAGTAGTTTCTCCTTGATCCTCAAAAAACCAACGTCTTCCACAATAGGAGTAAGATGCCTATGGATAATGATCGATTCGAAATTTTTACTGAGTAAAAAAGTTAAGGAGGATGCAAGAGAGGCAAGGGCATCAACAAGAATGTTTTGGTTGCGAGGAACATGGATGAAAACCAACTTAGTGAAAAGCTTAGAATAGGCCGAGGTGAGTTCTTGGTAGGGTTTGAGCTTAGGATCAAGAGTGCAGTATTTGAACCATGAATTGTCCTATGACTCAAATGCCAAAGTACCTCTTTAGTGGGTCGACAAAAAAAATGAACTTCGAATATTTATCTTCTTACGTTACCTCAATCTAGTAGATAAAAAAATTTCTTATTTTTTTTCTCTGCCCCTAAATTCAAAATGAGCTGAAAGGCTTGTGGAATGGCTCATGGACATCAACTATATTGTTAGTAATAGGAAAAATAAGCTGGAATGCTTGTGGAATGGTGAGACCATTGGGAGATAGGAGAACAATGCCTATCCCTCTACCATGAGAGTTCAGAGCCCAATCAAAATGTAAAGTCCACATCTAATTGGAAGATTGGCTAATGGACATCAATTTCTCATCTTGGAACTATAAGTGAAGAAGGTAAAACCGAGGAAGAGGATGATGGGAAAGGTATTTGGATATGGCATAGCCTTTTAATTGTCTTTCGCTGGATGTAAGTGATATCAAACTAAGAAAGAAACTTTGCCAATGTTCCAATCGATCTGTGAGGATAGATTTTTCAAGAAGAAATTTAATTGGATTCATGTGAGCAATCAACTAGACTTCGTGAGCATGGAAATAGTGTTTGAGCTTCTATACCACCTATACATGGACAGCACGAGTCTTCTCCATGGTATTGTACCATTTCTCACAGGGGTTGAGGAGTTTAGATATCTTTTCCTTCTTCATCCATTTGTATGAGTACAGCCCCTACGGAATCATCTAGGATAGATAGATAAAGAATCAATGTTTATCTGGAATAGGAGGCTTCAAAATAGGAGGATTAGCGAGATATGTCTTGAGTCATCAAACGCCTCCTGACCTTTGGAATCCCAGTCAAACTTAACTCTTGACTTTGTTAGGTCATAAAACGGTTTGCATCTTTGGGGGTGCAGCGACACAAAGCGGCGAATAAACTATAGTCTCCCTATCAATCCCCTAAGTTCCTTCAAATTCTTAGGAGGTGACATATCAATGATTACCTTGGCTTTGTTGGGATCTATCTTGACACCCCTCTTACTCACTTTGAATCCAACCAATTTTCTTGAAAAACACCAAATACGCACGTTTGAGATTCATCTTCAGCTGGTATTGTCTCGACCTTTGTAGCACCTTGGCTAGAACCCTAGCGTGCTCTGCCCTAGTTCTAGTCACCAGCAAGTGATGCACACACACCTCTAAGTTGATGTGCATCATGTCATGAAAGATAGCCATCATTACCATTTGGTAGGTGGCTCACAGTATGTGCCCTAAGGTATAGTGAGAGATGTCTTTTCTTGATTTTCTTCTGCTAGTTTGATTATATTATACCCAGAAAAATCATCCATAAATGAGAGAGTTTCATAAACATTTGTATTGTCAATCAAAACATCTATGTGAGGTAAGGGAAAGTTGTCCTTACGACATGTGCGGGTAAGGCACAAGAAGTTAATACAGATTCTTACTCTTCCATCTTTCTTTATGACCGTGACAATGTTAGCCACTCAATGGGGACATAGGATGACTCTAATGAATTTGACTTTGTATAGCTTTTCGACCTCTTCTTTCACTTTTAAAGCTATTTGTGGATGGAAACGTCTTAACCTTTGCTTGACCGGATTGGACACCGGTTTCAAAGTCAAATGATGTTCTACTAGGAAGGGATCTAGACCCAGCATATCCTTATAGCTCTACGCGAACATGTCCTTGTAATCTTGGAGAAACCCAATCATTGTCTCTTTACAAGATGGTAATGGACTTGCGCTTATGAGGATGATCCTAGGATTTTCCTCAATTTCCAAGTTTACTTCTTTGGTGGGTTCTTCTATTGTGGCTGATGATTCATCAAATCTTTTGAGCCCACTGGCATACACATCAGTCGTGTCCTCATATTCTTCATCCCCCTCATTAATAAGGTATTCATCACTTTCATAAACACCCTACCATTCGTCAACGGAGCACATTTCCTCAAATTCTACTTCGGGCAACTGAATTGCTCTCTCCAAGAAGTTGGGGACTTCTAGGCAGGATTTACATTTGAGAGGTAACTCTTAGAGATATTTATTGGGAATACACCTATCCTTGACCTCTTCCTAAACTCACTAATCTCACTAGACTCATTAAGTTGTCCTAAAGAAGAGGGTGGAGGATCAGAGGGTACAGAGGAGTTGCAAGTACATAAATATCATCCGACGGATAGAGTGTTTCCCAACCATGTATGACCTAGAGGGGGCGGTGAATGGGTTATTAAAAACTAGCTAAAATAGTTTGCATAATTAAAAAGCTAATGTGGATAGAAGGAGAAGGAACAATGATCAATCACACAAAAAAATCAAGGATTTATACTGGTTCGGTCTATCCAGACCTACGTCTAGTTTTCAAGCAATCCTCTTGAGAGTTTCACTACAACAAGGTACCAAACCCTTGCAGGTAACACAAGAACCCCTAGTAACTATTGGTCCTCTCTTCAATATAGTGAAGAGGAAATAATCTCCGATATGCAATAGGCCCTCTCTTCCTACAACTAGGAAGAGGAAAAACAACACAAAGAATTACATTGCAAAGAGAATATAGAGGTGCCTTAGAAAAGGCAAGTGTTCACAAGTGAACACAAATAAGATCAAAAATATAAACAAGTGTAAAACTAGAAACACAGTTCTTGATCTCTAGACAGTCTCTTAAAGCATCAGTGTGTGCAAGAAAAGCTCAAGATATGGAAGAAATCTTTATCGCTCTCTCTTTCTTGCTGGTTATTGTTTAGGCAATGAGAGACTCAAATCTTTCTGTTGTAGTTTTCTTTTGGATCGTCTACGCTCTCTCCTCTTTCTAAACAAGAGCTTCAGGTAATATATCCAGTCTTCAAAAATCTATCCTTTACACTAGAGAAGAAGACGTTGGAGAGAAGCTTCCTATTGTGACTAACATTTGAATCATCAGTAAGAGAGAGAGAGAGAGTTTCTACTAACAGGAAAAACTTCACAAGTAACTAGGCTTACATAGTCCAAGGGTACTTAAGTATAGCTTTAGATTGGTTGGTGAGATCTTCTATCAATAGCCTGAAATAAAAAGTTACACGAAAAAGGGCAACCAAACTTTTTTCGTCTTGTATGTCAGCGTAGTAGAATTTAAATAATAGTAGAACAATAGAGTCATAGAAAATCTGAAAAAGTCTAAAGGGTAGTCAGTAAAATCTGTAGAAAATATCTCTAGCTGAAAGATTAATATAAAGAGAAAAGCTAGAGGTAAGATTGAAAAAGAACACTGATACAGTGACCAACAAAGGATCTGCTACAAAATTAAACAGTCAGAGCATGAGGAACAATAAAGTAATTATCCATCATACAAACTTTTAGATCAAATCAGTAATTGCTAAAAATATACATTAATCAATTCAGTAACCACGATAATCGAAGTCAAAGTCGCTAGCCAAGATACTCGTTAATCGATCTAAAGGAGGCAGTTAAGCGAAGCCAAAAGATTGAGGGTTAATCGATTTGATAACATAAAGATAATCAAAGTTCAATTCGAGTCTCAACATCAATTGATCCTAACACAGTAATCGACCAGTCATGAGATTATAATCTAAGTGGAAATTGGTCACAATAATTAATTAAACTTTTAGTAATTGATTAATCGTGAATCGTGAAACGGTAATCGAAGTTTCAAATGATAAGAGTAATCGATTAATCCGATATCAATAATCGAAGTACAAACTTAGTAATAGATTGGAGTTCTATTGGATAATCGAAGTTAAAGAGTTCAATGCATAATCGATTCTGGACATAACGATAATTGAAGTGAAAACTTAAAATGATAATCGATTAGTAGAACAACGTTAATCGAAGGGAACAATTGAAGCGATAATTGATTGGCGTTATAACGATAATCGAAATGAGTGATCGATTAAGATTATATCGTCATTCAAATGGAGTTATGTAATCGAAATGAAGAATGAATCGATTAATAAAATCAGAACACACAAATATACTGCTAATCTATTAAACATGTTAAAGTCTGGGGTTGTTCTATTCATGTAAAGAGGTATGATCTAGACAAGTTGGAATCACGAATAAATAAATGCAAGTTTGTGTGATATCCAAATGAGACCTTCGGATACTACTTTTATCATCCTGGTAAACAAAAGGTATTTGTCGCCAGGAAAGCTGTCTTACTGGAAGAGGAGTACCTTCTCCAGGAGGACAGTAGGAGTAAAATAGTACTGAAAGAGGTACTAGATCTCCAAGCAGCTACAATATCATCAGATGAGATATCAGTTCTTGAATCTATTTAGGTACACACAGATGAGCCTTGTAAATCTGGTAGAGTACCTAGACCACCCGAACGATATGTGGGACATATCGATGAAGGTGAATCTAAGGTTGAATATAGTGAGGATGATGATCCTAAAACCTACTAGGAGGCCATTGAAGGCCCACAAGCCGGGAAATGACGAGAAGCCATAAATTCTGAAATCCAGTCCATGTACACCAACCAAGTTTGGAACTTGGAATACTTGCCCAAGGGTATTATACCTATTGGAAGCAAGTAGATCTTCAAAAGAAAGATCGGTGCAGATGGACAGATCGACACTTATAAGGCAAGATTGGTGGCAAAGGGATATCGTCCAAGGCAAGGAATTGACTATGACGAGACTTTCTCACCAGTTGTCATGATAAAGTCAATCAGAATTCTACTCGTCATAGTTGTACACTTCAATTTCGAGAAATGGCAGATGGATGTGAAAAATGCCTTCCTCCACTGTATCCTTGAGGAAGAGGTGTATATAATACAACCTGAAGGTTTCACATCCAAAGAGTTTCCATATAGTATGCAAGCTTCAAAGGTCCATTTATGGACTGAAGCAGGCCTCCCGAAGCTGGAATATAAGATTTGACGAGGCAGTCAAGTCTTATGACTTCATTAAGAAGGAAGATGAGCCTTACGTGTACAAGAAGACTAGTGGGAGTACAATCATCTTCTTTGTTCTTTACGTAGATGACATACTACTCATTGGGAATGATGTAGCTATGATGTCATCGATAAAGATTTGGCTGTCGAAAAAATTCTCCATGAAGGATTTGGGAGAAGCATCATAAGTATTGGAAATACTGATCTATAGAGATAGATAAAAAAGGATGCTCGGAATGACCCAATCCTTGTACATAGATACTATTGGGTTCTCGGGGTTTCTCCGGATTGTTTACGTAACAAAATTAAATAAAATTTTTTTTGATGATTCGTTTCCCATTTCAAAAATGCTAAAATTGGATTATCGAATAATCAGTTCTTACCGTGTGCGGATTCGAATCCGCGACCGATTGGTTCCGTCAGTCTGACACCGCAAGCCGCGTAAGCGCCCGGCCTATAGCAGAGTCTTCATGATCCTTCTCACGATGGATATCCTCACGGTTCCTCGTTCTTCGCATCCCACGAAGCCTCCGTCGTTTGCCGCAACGATCGCCGCAGCGCTTGGAAGATTTCCCGTCGAACGGGAGTCGGAGAAGCGGCGAAGCAGACCCGGGGATTAAAACTGGTCTGGGGCGCCAGAGAAAGAGAGGAAGAGAGGAGGGGACAGCGAGGGTTAGCAACAACCTAGCCTGCTCAGCCCGTTCTCATTTTATACTAACCGCGTGATTTTTCATAAAAACCCCCGGTTAATATAAAACCCACTTATTTATCCATTGCCTTTAGAATCATTTGTGTATGATCCTCTAGGACAAATTACCAGTCCGGTTAATAGCCCAGTGACTCCTCACTGGTTTGATTAATCAATTAATAACTCATATTAATTAATTAATCAATTGAATTAATGTCGCACATCAAATTCGATCGGGCCTCTGATCACATTGGGTGCCAAGCAACACCGTGTAAATCTGGAAGGTATCGAGGTTAAGTAACCCACTCTTGGAATCTTTTCGCCGACAGTTATCGCGTGAATATAATCTTTCATTCGTACAATGCTCTCGAGTCAACTCAGGGTATAGTATACTGTCAAACCCTAACCGGTCGACTCATTTGAATCGGATGCTACTGTATAATATTGGAAAACTCCTTTCTCGATATTATCGTCCGCCCTGGCCAGGGACTTTCGCGCATCCTTCCTAGGGCATTCTCTCTCTAAGTACCGAGAGCGAATGATTCCTTATTGACACTCAATTCCTTTTGACGATATTCCATTGTACCAGATCCTTGGCTGTTTAAAATTTTGTAGTTAGAGATTCATAAACCAAGGTCAAAGCACAGAAGTCCACCGACAAGGTGTCCTTGGTGTCTCAGGTCCGAGGACCATCCACTTAACTGCGATAATAAAATCAAGCTAGTTGACAGTGAGGTACTATACCATCTAATGATTCAGTCGGATCAGTTTAGTGAACTCATTCTCTAATAAGCACCTACAGATTCGCCTTAGTGTTTCCACACAAGTGACTATGAGATCAGTCACCCTCATCATATGAGCAGGAGTAATCTGTACTAGCCTAACCGGATATCCGATGTCATTCTCGGATATCCTCTTACTAGTAACTATTAAGAATATGTGTATTTAAGTGATCAGTCTCATTAGTATGATCTCATCATAATCTGATCACTATCGCACATATTCACGGACTCCATTATGAGACGATAACTAATACGATTTACACACAATGGATATAACGCCATTTTATTAATAAATGGACGATATTACAAAGTCATATTGGCTTGTAGACCACCTAAGAATAATAATCTCCCACTTGGACTAACGTCAATCACCTTTATGTGCTAATCCTATAGACTCAAAGTGACGCTCAAACAAACTTTGAGCCAGTGGCTTCGTCAGTGGATCTGCTATATTATCGACATATGGAACTCTTTTCACCACCACATTTCTTCTGGAAATAACCTCTTTGATAAGATGAAAGCACCTCAGAATATCTTTCGATTTCTGATGAGATCTGCAATAACCCCATTGTTGTCGCACAACAGCGGAACAGGATCAAAGATGCGGGGAACTATGCCAAGGTTGGTGATGAACTTCTTCAACCACACAACTTCCTTGACGGCTTCAGCTACAGCGATGTGCTCAACTTCAGTCGTCGAATCTGCAGTGGTTTCTTACTTGAAACTTTTCCAGCACACTGCGCCACCATTCAAAGTAAAAACAAATCTAGATGTTGACTTGCTATCATCTGGATTTGACTGGAAACTTGAGTAAATAAACCTCGCAGTTTTAAGTCGTCTCCTCCATAGACAAGTAACATATCCTTAGTCCTTTTCAAGAACTTAAGGATACATTTCACTGCCTTCTAGTGCTCTTCATCTGGATCAGTCTGAATTCTGCTCGTAACACTTAGAGCATTTTCTACATTAGGCCGTGTACATAGCATGACATACAAGATAGATCTTATGGCAGAGGAATAGGGCATTCTATCCATGAATGCCCTCTCATTAGGAGTTTTAGGAGATTGTTCCTTTGAGAGATTAGTTTCGTGTCTCATCAGTATGAGACTTCTCTTGGAATTTTCCATGCCAAACCTTTTGACAGTAGTATCTATGTACAAGAATTGGGTCATTCCAAGCATCCTCTTTGAATTATCTCTATAGATCTATATTCACAATACGTAGGATGCTACTCCCAAATCCTTCATGGAGAAGTTTTTCGACAGCCAGATCTTTACCGATGACATCATAGCTACATCATTCCTAATGAGTAGTATGTCATCTTTGTAAAGAACTAGGAAAGTGATTGTATTCCCACTGGTCTTATTGTACACACAAGGGTCATCTTTATTCTTAATGAAGTCATAAGAGTTGACAGTTTCGTCAAATCTTATGTTCCAGCTTCGGGAAGCTTGCTTCAGTCCATAAATGGACCTCTGAAGCTTGCACACTCTATCTGGAGATTCTTTAGATGTGAAAACTTCTGGTTGTATCATATACACCTCTTCCTCAAGGTTACCGTTGAGGAAGTCAATCTTCACATCCATTTGTCAGATTTCGTAATCGAAATGTGCATCTATGGCGAGTAGAACTCTGATCAACTTTATCACGGCAACTGATAAGAAAGTCTCGTCATAGTCAATTCCTTGCCTTTGACAATATCCCTTTGCCACCAACCTTGCCTCATAAGTGTTGATCCGTCCATTAGCACCGATCTTTCTCTTAAAGATCCATTTGCATCCAATGGGTACAATATCCTCGGGCAAGTCCTCCAAGTTCCAAACTTGGTTGGTGTACATGGACTGGATTTCTGAATTTATGGCTTCTTGCCATTTCCCGGCTTCTGGGCCTTCTATAGCCTCCTGGTAGGTTTTAGGATCATCATCCCCATTATATTCTATGTTAGACTCTCCTTCAGCGATATGTCCTACGTTAGACTCTACCAGACCTATAAGGCTCATCTGTGTGTACCTGAACAGATTCAGGAACTGATATCTCATCAGATGATATTGCAGCTATTTGGGGATCTGGAACCTCTTCCAGTATTATTTTACTCTCACTATCTTCTTGGAGAAGGTATTCCTCTTCCAAGAAGACAGCTTTCCTGACGACAAACACCACCAGGATGGTAAAAGTAGTATCCAAAGGTTTCCTTTGGATATCCCACAAACCTGCATTTATTAATTCGTGATTCCAACTTGTCTAGATCATTCCTCTTTACATGAAAAGGACAACCCCAGACTTTAACATGTTTAAATTATGGTTTCCTACCTTTCCATATCTCATATGGAGTAGAGGCTACAGACTTGCTGGGTACTCTGTTCAGTAGGTATACTGCTGACTCTCGAGTATACCCTAAGAGGGACACTGGTAATTTCGAAAAGCTCATCATGGATCTCACCATGTCCAACAAGGTGCGATCCCTCCTTTCTGATACACCATTCATCTGTAGTGTATATGAAGGGGCCAGCTGAGAAAGGATACCATTATCGTTTAAGAATTGCGTGAAATTAGTACTCAAGTATTCTCCTCCCCGATCTGATCGAAGGTCTTTAATACTCTTTCCTAACTGCTTCTCTACCTCATTCTTGAACTCCTTAAACTTTCCAAATGCTTCCGACTTGTTCTTCATTAAGTACACATAGCCGAATCTTAAGAAGTCATCGGGGAACGTGATGAAGTACGAGAAGCCACCTTTGGCTTGGGTGGACATGGGACCACATACATCCGAATGTATTAGTTCCAAAATGTCCTTGGCATGTTCAGTAAATGGAGATTTTGCCATTTTTCTCATAAAGCAGGATTCACATGTCGCAAACGATATATAATCGAATGCAGTTAAATAACCATGCTTGTGTAACTTTTGCAACATGCTTTCACCAATGTGTCCAAGTCTACAATGCCACACATAAGCTTGGTTTACACAGTTCTTGCTCTTCTTAAGAGCATTATCAATATGAAGATTGTAATAAGAAACATCTAAAAGATATGGACCGTTGGCTAAAGATGCCGAAACTATTGATTTATTACCATAATAAATCGTATGAATTTTGTTCTCAATAATCAACCTATATCCTATCTTGTCCAAACAAGATACTAATATGATGTTCTTTATTATGTTAGGAACATAATAACAATCTTCCAATGATAAGGCGTCTCCCGATGGAAGCCTGAGGTTTGTTGTTCCGACAGCAACTGCCGCAACTTTTGCGTCGTTTCCTAGCCTCAATTCCACCTGACGTTTTCTCAGCTTGCGCTTACTTGTCAGCATCTGCATATCATGGCAAATATGAGAAGCACATCCGATATCTAATACCCAAGATGTGTAATCTCTAACTGATAAGTTGATATCTATCATATAGATATCTGAAGCTTCTGATAGCTTCACTTTTCCATGAACTTTATCGTTAAGGAACTCCTTGCAGTTCATCTTCCAGTGACCATTCTGCTTACAGTAGAAGCAGTCACCTTTTACTACTCCTTTACCTTTGTCCTTTAACTTTTTATCGTACATGATCATCTCTTCCTTAGGGGCATCTAATATCGGTTCAATAGGAGGATCAGCCCCAAGGACGTAGGCAATGTGCTCAGATCTGAAGACATTCTTCTGGTTTCTGAGCCTATTCTGAGTAGTTCAGGCCAGTCAAAAGATTGACATCAATTATGCCACGGAGTGGGTTATTCGATGGCATAATTTCCTACAGGAGATGAATAAAAAACTATTTTAGCAGATTTTCAATTATTAAATTTAAAACATGATATGGACTTTTGATCAAGTTTTAACCCCCATTAATTTTCGACGAACTGTATAACCCTCAGCTATACAGAATGGGAGACGTCGACAGTCTCCTAGTGGGGATCAAAATCTTAATGACTTGCAATACACTCTTGTGGATAGCACAACAAACTGTAATGCAATCAAAGAGTACCCATCTCATGAGACTTGCAACTCCTTACAATATCCGATCATATCTTCGGTCCCCAGAGATTTAATGGCCTTGTGGATAGCACAACAAACCACTAATTCTGGTCTAAGCTAACCATCGTTATGAGACGAGCATAGATTTACATGCAACCCTTGTGGATAGCACAACAAAGCTACATAGTTCCTCTACCTCGACCAATAGGCATCTAATACAATAGCCACAGTCTCTCCTTACAATTAAACAGGCCTTATGGTAACACAACATACCTGCATAAAGTGATTCGAATCCTATGACTATAACGATGGTGGACCACGCGGTAAGTTCTTAACTATTCACGTTACGGCTTAGAATTTAGACGAGGGTATTTAGATAACTTTTATCTTGGTCTCTCCTTGGTGATAGTATATAAATATATCGTATATATTTACTAAATACTATACCTACCTTGATTCACAATCAAACATTAAAACATTGTATCACATACATGTCTAGTGTGGTCATGGATAGCATAGTGGGTTTGACTGGAGCCAATAGTCAAATGCACACACAATCTAACATAACAATCATATTAGATAACTCTACAAACATATAGGCAAAATGATCTTTATCGAATCGCCTTCCTGGTTGCAGTTATGGATCGTCTTCGCTCCTTTTTCTGTTGCTTCGATGAGATTACAATAATTCTAGAATTACATGTAAGTCTTTAGAATTTCGAAAACTCTTTTAATAACTTAAACATGCAATTAAATCATATTTAAAAGCATCAAATCACACATCACATGTGCAAACACTCCAAATTAATAATTCCATATTAATCCATGCAAATTAGAACATTTCTAAAATTAAAACAATCTAACAATTAGATTAAACAATATTAATAATCTAACAATTAGACTATTAATAATTAATTACCAATCTAACTCTTAGATTAGTCCACTTACGTTAATTATTAAATTTAACACTTAAATTATTAATTAACTCTAATTAATTATTAACTACTAATCTAACTCTTAGATTAGTTAATTAATGTTAATTACTAATTTAGCACTTAAATTATTAATTAACATTAATTAATTAATAACTTTTAATCTAACTCTTAGATTAGTTAATTTAAAATTAATCATTAATTTAACACTTAAATTAACAATTAACTCTAATTAATTATACAATGTAAATCTAACTCTTAGATTAGTTAATTAATGTTAACTATTAATTTAACTCTTAAATAATAATTAACAGTAATTAATTAACAACTATTAATTTAACACTTAAATAGTCAATTAATTCATTATTAATTTAACACTTAGATTAATAACTAACTTTAATTAATTAACAATTAGATGAATTAATAATTATTAATCTAACATTTAGACTAATAATGATTAATAACTAATTTAACTTTTAAAATGAGTTAAATTAAGGTTAATTATTAATTTAACACTTAAACTAACAATTAACTTTAATTAATTAACAACTTCTAATTGTTGTTCTTAATGATTCAAAAGCATAAATAGCCCAATTAAAATAAAATTGAATAATAAATTTTAATCTCCAAAACCCTTTTGAGCTTTAAAATTAAAATCCAATTTACATTATTTCTAATGGGCTAATTTGGGGTTCAATAGGGGTTAAAGTATTTAAGTGGGAAAAATGTTGAATGGCTCTACCTAGTTTGGCCAGGGCTCGAACCAAGGCCCCCTCGTTCGAGCCAGGGTGGACATGGTTGGGGCCCTAGCCCTAGGCCGGCCGGAGCAGCCCGGCCCCTTCCCTAACCCGATGCCCCCCTGCTCACAAAAACCCTAAAACCGCAGGTTTGTAGGTGGAGGCAGCGGTTGGGTTGCAGTAAGGGCCCGCCGGCGGCGCCCCTCTGACGGTCGCCCTGCCCAGCGTTGTCCGGTCCCGCCGATGCCCCCTCCGGCTCTGGTGGGCTCGCCGAAGAGGCCTTTTGTAAGGATTGAGATTTCGGATCCAGTTATTGGGTCAGTTTCAGTATCGGACCCCTTGGTTTGGACGCTTGTGGGGCTGGGGCACAAGCTCGACACGGTTCAAACGGCCTCTTGTTAGGGAGACGCGTTTTAGAGTGTGCCACGTGGGTGCCAAGTAGGTGCCACGTAAGCCAGTTTTGGGCCGCGAGAGTACAACCCCAGTCTTGTCGTCTGAATGGCGTCGATATTGGGCGACGCGTTGGTATTAGGCATCCTGTGTCGGTGTGGGAGCGACATGGCGCCTGTGTGGGAGTGGTGGGGTGACGCCTAGAGAGAGGGTCACCTGGTGTACCCCGGGGTATAGCTAGTATCGGTGTGAGAGTGGTACATTCGGAGTGTCACTCGTGCTGGGGGAAGCAGAACCACCTAGAGCCGGTCAGGCTGGAGTAGCCAGCGCGCTATCTGAGGGGTTGCTGTTTGGTCTCAGCGGGTTGGTGTTTTCCGCGTTCGGCCACGTGGTTTGTGTGTTTAGCCGAGACGCTGGTTGTGGACTCCGTGGTGGAGTGGTTTCAGAGTTGTGCATGTTACATTTATGAATGCAGCGTTTTATATTGAAATTTAATAGTCTTTGGGAGTTGTGTTTACTACCTTATTTAAATTGCCTTTATTCGTGTTGTTGCACTTGTAGGTGCGTGAGTGGATAGTGGGGATCAAAGGATCTCTACTGAGTCTATTTCGATGAGACTCACCCCCGGCGATTTTTAGGTGAGGGTTCCAGACAGGCGTAGCGTGGAGGGTTTTGTCTCGAGTTGCGCGCCAGCAACCATCGTTCCGGGGTATGCCCCGATGTAGTTGTTATTCTCTTTTCAGGCCTGTACGCTTAATTACCTCTTTTAAGTTAGAATATGTAATTATTTGCTGAGTCAAGTTGAATTATAATAATTTTTAATTCCTGCACTTCCTTTACAATTCAATATGATGTGGATGTTTAGCTTAGTTTATCATTTATTTCCCAGACTTATCGAGGACCTGGTTTGGCTCCAAATTTTAATGATTCGGTACCCAATTAGTAATCGAATCACCGATTATAGGGTGGCGGGCCGTTACACCCTTCACTTGCAGCCTGAGCCCCTCATTTCTCCCCTAATTTCTGGTTTTCATAAAACCGAAAAGAAGAAGAACTAGGGCCCCATTTGCGGCCCTTCATGGCCAATCCAGTGCCGAGCAGGAGCCTAGTGGATTGAGGGTGACATTCCCAAAGGGATCCGGGGTCCCGGCCCTCCATCCCAACGCATGGGAAAACCGAACAAAGCCCCCTTTAACCCTGTTATTCATCACATGAAGAACATCAGAAAACCCCAAAATAAAATCCAAAAAATTATAGAAAAATAATCTGATTATTGTGTTCATCTAATGAACATATTTCTATTATTTTAATCAGATTAAACGCATGGAATAACTCAAAGAATAATTATTTTGGAGATCGAAACGGGGCGAGAAACAGTGGAACCTAGATCTGATACCACTGTTGGGTTCTCGGCGTTTCTCCAGATCGTTTACGCAATGGAATTAAAAAAAAAAAAATTGATGATCCATTTCCCGTTTTGAAAATACTAAAATCGGATTATCGAATAATCGGTTCTTACTGTGCGCGGATTCGGATCCGCGACTGATCGGTTCCGCCAGTGTGACACCGCAAGCCGCACAAGTGCCCAGCCTCTAGCGGAGTCCATGCGATTCTCCTCATGACAGATATCCTCACGGTGTTAGTTTATGTGGCCTACAAGCCAATCTAACAATGTGAATCTCGTTCATTTATTAATCTAATGGCATAATATTCATTATGTGTAAATCGCATTAATTAACGTTTCATACTGAAGTCCGTGAATATGTGGTATAGTGATCAGATTATGATGAGATCATACTAATGAGACTGATTACTTAAACACAGACATATTGTTAATTGTTCCTAGTCGGAGGATATCTGAGAAGGACATCGGATATCCGGTTAGACTAGTACAGATTACTCCTGCTCATATGATGAGGGTGACTGATCTCATAAGTCACTTGTGTGGAGACACTAAGGCGAATCTGTAGGTGCTCATTGGAGAATGAGTTCACTGAACTGATCCGACTGAATCGCTGGATGGTATTGTACCTCACTGTCAACCAGCTTGATTCTATTGTCGCAGTTGCGTGGATGGTCCTCGGACCTGAGACACCAAGGACACCTTGGCGGTGGACTTTTGTGCTTTGACCTTGGTTTACGAATCTCTAGCCATGGGATTCTAATACGCCAAGGATTGGGTACAGCGGAATACCGTCGAAGGGAATTGTGTGTCAATAAGGAATCATTCGCTCTCGGTACTTAGAGAGAGAATGCTCTAGGAAGGATGTGCGAAAGTCCCTGGCCAGGGCAGACGATAATATCGGGAAAGGAGTTTTCCGATATTCATCAGCGGCATCCAATCCAAGTGAGTCGACCGGTTAGGGTTTGACAGCACGCCATGCCCTGAGTTGACTCGAGAGCATTGTACGAATGAAGGATTATATTCACGCGGTAACTGTCGGCGGAAAGGTTCCAAGAGTGGGTTACTTAACCCCAAATACCTTCCGGGTTCATGCGGTGTTGCTTGGCACCCAACGTGATCGGAGGCCCGGTCGAATTCGATGTGCGACATCAATTCGATTGATTAATTGATTAATAAAGGGTTATTAATTAATTAATAAAGCCAGTGAGGAGTCACTGGGCTTTTTGGGCCATTAACTGGACTGGTACTTGGGCCTAGAGGGTCACACGCAAATGATTCTCAAGGCGATGGATAAATAAGTGGGTTTTATACAAATCGGGGGTTTTTATGAAAAACCGCACGGTTAGTATAAAACATAGCGAACGGGCTGAGCAGGCCAAGCTGCTGCTAACCCTAGCTGCCCCTCCTCAGTTTCTGTCCTTCTCTGGCGTCCAGGCATATCAAGATCTGCTCCGCCGCTTCTCCGAATCCCGTTCGACGGGAAATCGTCCGTGCGCTGCGGCGATCATTGTGGCGACCGGTGGAGGCTTCGTGGGCTGCGAAGAACGAGGAACTCGAGGATATCCGTCGCGGGGAGGATTGCGTGGACTTCGCTAGAGACCGGGCGCTTGCGCGGCTTGCGGTGTCACACCGACGGAACCGAACGGCTGCGGATTCGAATCCGCATACGGTGAGAACTTCGATAATATGATTATCGTATTTTAGATTTCGAAACGGGAACGGATCGCTGTAAATAATTTTGTTTTCCGCTGCGTGAGCGATCCGGAGAAACTGAGAAAACCCAACAGTGGTATCAGAGGCTTCTACTGTTTCTCGTCCCGTTTCGGTTTCCGAAATTAATTTGTTCATGAGTTATTCCATGCTGTAACTTCTATTAATTGTTGGATCCGTGTTCATGCGATGAACACAATTAATCAGATTATTTTTTTTCGATTTTTCGAAATTATTTTGGGGTTTTTTCGTGTTCTTCGTGAGACGAAGAACGGCGAGTTTACGGCGACTTCAATCGGCTTCCCAAGCGTTAGGATGGCCGGCCGAGACTCCGGATCCATAGGTGATAGTCACCACTGCACATCTGGTATTTTTCTGGCGCCAGAATGGCCTTGAAGAGCCGCAAATATCAAGCCCTTATTCGGGTTTAAAACCCTGCGAAAACCAATTTTTTGGGGGAATTTCAGGGGATTGGCCGGCTCTTTTGGGGCCTCTCCGGTGACCCTGCCGGCGCCGGGGGCACCGCCGGCGCCGGGGCATCGCCGGCCGGAGCCGGGGTAGGGCCGGGGGCGGCCGCCGGCGCCGCCTGCATACCCCAGCCGCCGCCGGCTAGGGTTTCCTGCAGCAATGGGAGCGTCGGGTGGCTGGGTGCAGGAAGAAGCCAGGCCGGCCGGTCCCGAGGTGCAGGAAGAAGCCAGGCCGGCCGGTCCCGAGCCGGTTCGGACCAGCTCGGCCGGACCCGGCTAGGGCCAGCACCTGGCTGGGCCAGGGCCGGTGCCTGGCTCGACCAGGACTCGAGCCTGGCTGGGCTAGGGCTCGAGCCTGGCCAATCCAAGGCTCGAATAGCCCATCTGGCTGAGCCCGGTTCACATTAAAACCCTTATTAAACCCCACATGCCCATTTAAAATTGAATTAAAATTTGATTTTAATTTTAATTGATTTCAAAAATTGTTTTGAAATTTAATTGGGCTTTTTTAATTAATGATTGTGAATCATTTTAATTACAATTAGTTCTTAACTAATTATGGTTAATTATTAAGTTAAGTGTTAATTTAATAATTAACTGTAGTTATCTAATTTTAAGTTTTAAAATTAATGGTTAATAATTATTAATCTAAATGTTAGATTATTAGTCTAATTGTTAATTATTATTTAGAGTTAGTTATTAATTTAAGTGTTCAATTAATAATTAATTCTAATTGACTAATTTAATTGTTAAATTAGTAATTATCAGTTAATTAGAGTTAATTGTTGATTTTAAGTGTTAAGATTAATGATTAATTTCAAGTTAACTAATCTAAGTGTTAGATGAAAATTATTAATTAATCAGTGTTGATTAATAGTTTAAATGTTAAATTACTAATTAACATTAATTAACTAATCTAAGAGTTAGATTAGTACTTAATTAATAATTAGAGTTAATTAATAATTTAAGTGTTAAATTGTTAATTAATTTTGATGGATTAATCTAAGAGTTAGATTAATCTTTAATAGTCTAATTGTTAGATTATTAATGGGGTTTAATCTAAGTGTTAGATTATTAGAAATGTTCTAATTTGCATGGAATAATATGGAATTATTGATTCGGAGTGTGTGCGCATGTGATGTGTGTTTAATACTTTTAAATTTAGATTTAATTGCATGTTAAGTTAATAAAATGAGTTTTCAAAATTCAAATACCAATTTTGATTGGATCCCAACTTTTTGAAAGCCAAAATTATTTATTTTGAAAACTCATTTGTTTTAGCCATGTGATGCGCTGAATCATGTGTGGAATGTTTTAAACACACCGTGGTCATAGATATGCACTTATTTAATTGTTCATGTGATGAATGATGGATTGTGTGGATCGTGGATGTATGTTTGATTATTAATTGTTAATAAATAGAGGTCTGCGCACCTCTCTCTCTCATACTCCGATGTATTTCTACCTCCCTCTCTCTCTTGTACTCGCCATAAGGCCTTCTTCAATTTACTTCTAATTCTAGAATTAATGTAATATGATTGAGGCAACTGAGGAAGGAGTGAGGACGATCCACAGCTGCAACTAGGAAGGCGAAAAGATGGAGATCTCTTGCCTATGTGTTTGCAGGTTATCTAATGTAAATGTTATGATTAGATTGTGTGTGCGTTTGACTGTTGGCTCTAGTCAAACCCACTGTGCTATCCATGACCACACTAACGACATGTATGAGATGCATTGATTTCTTTTGATTATGAATCAAAGCAGGTTATAGTATTTAGTAAATATATACGATATATCTATATACTATCACCTAGGAGAGACCAAGATAAAAGTTATCTAAATACCCTCAGATAAACTCTAAGCCGTAACGCGAGTAGTTAAGAACTTACCGCGTGGTCCACCATCGTTATAGTCATAGGATTCGAATCACTTTAGGCAGGTTTGTTGTGCTATCCACAAGGCCTGCTTAATTGGGAGGAGAAACTGTGGCTATGACATTAGATGCCTATAGATCGGGGTAGAGGAACCATGTAGCTTTGTTGTGCTATCCACAAGGGCTGCATGCAAATCTATGCTCGTCGCGTAATGATGGTTAGCTTAGACCAGAATTAGTAGTTTGTTGTACTATCCACAAGGCCATTAAATCTCTGGGGACCAAAGCTATGATCAGATATTGCAAGGAGTTGCAAGTCCCATGAGTTGGGTGCTTTCTGATTGTATTACAGTTTGTTGTGCTATCCACAAGGCTGTAGTGCAAGTCATTGAGATTTTGATCCCCACTAGGAGACTATCGGCGTCTCCCGTTCTGTATAACTGAGGGTTATACAGTCCGTCGAAAATTAGTAGGAGTTAAACTTGAACAAAAGACCATGTCTTGTTTTAAACTTTAATAATTGAACATCTGCTAAATAGATTTTACTTATCTCCTGTAGGAACTATGTCGTCGAATAACCCACTCCGTGGCATACTTGATGCCATTTTGACTTACTTGATCTACTCGGATTGGTTCAGACTGAAGAATGCCTTCAGATCTGAGCACAATAACTTTCTCCCTGGAGCTGATCCTCCTGCAGAATCAGCATTGGATCCCCCTGAAGCAGGGATGATAGCTAACGATAAAGGATCGAAGGACAAAGATAAAAGAGTAGTGAAGGGTGACTGCTTATACTATAAGCAGTATGGTCACTGGAAGAGGAACTGCAGGGAGTTCCTTAACGATAAAGCTCATGGAAGAGTGAAGCTGTCTGAAGCTTCAGATATCTATATGATAGATATCAACTTGTCAGTTAGAGATTCCACATCTTGGGTATTAGATACCGGATGTGCTTCTCATATCTGCCATGATGTGCAGATGCTGACAAGTAAGCGCAAGCTGAGACAAGGTGACGTGGAATTGAGGCTAGGAAACGGCGCAAAAGTTGCGGCGATTGCTATTGGGACAGCAAACCTCAGGCTTCCATCGTGAGACACCTTACTATTGGAAGATTGTTATTATGTTCCTAGCATAATAAAGAACATCATATCAATATCTTGTTTGGACAAGATAGGATATAGGTTGACAATTGAGAATAGAAGTTGTTCGATTTATTATGGTAATAAATCAATAGCTTCAACATCTTTAGTCAATGGTCTATATCTATTAGATGTTTCTCATTACAATCTTCAGATTGATAATGCTCTTAAGAAGAGCAAGAATTGTGTGAACCAGGCCTACATGTGGCATTGTAGACTTGGGCACATTGGCGAAAGCAGGTTGCAAAAGTTGCACAAGCATGGTTACTTAATAGCATTCGATTATGAATCGTTTGCAACATGTGAATCCTGCCTTATGGGAAAGATGACGAAATCTCCATTTACAGGACATGGAGAACGTGCCAAGGACATTTTGGAACTAATACATTCGGATGTATGTGGTCCAATGTCCACCAAAGTCAAAGGTGGCTTTTCTTACTTCATCACGTTCACCGATGACTTCTCAAGATTCAGCTATGTGTACTTAATGAAGTACAAGTCGGAAGCATTTGAGAAGTTCATTTATTAATCTCGTTCATTTATTAATCTAACAATCTAACAATGTAAATCTCGTTCATTTATTAATCTAATGGCATAATATTCATTATGTGTAAATCGCATTAACTAACGTTTCATAATGAAGTCCGTGAATATGTGCTATAGTGATCAGATTATGATGAGATCATACTAATGAGACTGATCACTTAAACACACATATTCTTAATTGTTCCAAGTCGGAGGATATCCGAGAAGGACATCGGATATCCGGTTAGACTAGTACAGATTACTCCTGCTCATATGATGAGGGTGACTGATCTCATAAGTCACTTGTGTGGAGACACTAAGGCGAATCTGTAGGTGCTCATTGGAGAATGAGTTCACTGAACTGATCCGACTGAATCGCTGGATGGTATTGTACCTCACTGTCAACCAGCTTGATTCTATTGTCGCAGTTGCGTGGATGGTCCTCGGACCTGAGACACCAAGGACACCTTGGCGGTGGACTTCTGTGCTTTGACCTTGGTTTACGAATCTCTAGCCATGGGATTCTAATACGCCAAGGATTGGGTACAGCGGAATACCGTCGAAGGGAATTGTGTGTCAATAAGGAATCATTCGCTCTCGATACTTAAAGAGAGAATGCTCTAGGAAGGATGTGCGAAAGTCCCTGGCCAGGGCGGACGATAATATCGGGAAAGGAGTTTCCGATATTCATCAGCGGCATCCAATCCAAGTGAGTCGACCGGTTAGGGTTTGACAGCACGCCATGCCCTGAGTTGACTCGAGAGCATTATACGATTGAAGGATTATATTCACGCGGTAACTGTCGGTGGAAAGGTTCCAAGAGTGGGTTACTTAACCCCAAATACCTTCCGGGTTCACGCGGTGTTGGTTGGCACCCAACGTGATCGGAGGCCCGGTCGAATTCGATGTGCGACATCAATTCGATTGATTAATTGATTAATAAAGGGTTATTAATTAATTAATAAAGCCAGTGAGGAGTCACTGGGCTTATTGGGCCATTAACTGGACTGGTACTTGGGCCTAGAGGGTTACACGCAAATGATTCTCAAGGCGATGGATAAATAAGTGGGTTTTATACAAACCGGGGGTTTTTATGAAAAACCGCGCGGTTAGTATAAAACATAGCGAACGGGCTGAGCAAGCCAAGCTGCTGCTAACCCTAGCCGCCGCTCCTCAGTTTCTGTCCTTCTCTGGCGTCCAGGCAGATCCAGATCTGCTCCGCCGCTTCTCCGAATCCCGTTCGACGGGAAATCGTCCGCACGCTGCGGCGATCATTGCGGCGACCGGCGGAGGCTTCGTGGGCTGCGAAGAACGAGGAACTCGAGGATATCCGTCGCGGGGAGGATCGCGTGGACTTCGCTAGAGGCCGGGCGCTTGCGCGGCTTGCGGTGTCACACCGACGGAACCGAACGGCTGCGGATTCGAATCCGCACACGGTGAGAACTTTGATAATCTGATTATCGTATTTTAGATTTCGAAACGGGAATGGATCGCTGTAAATAATTTTGTTTTCCGCTGCATGAGCGATCCGGAGAAACCGAGAAAACCCAACACACGGTTCCCCATTCTTCGCAACCCACAAAGCCTCCGTCATTCGCGGCAACGATCGCCGCAACATGCAGACAATTTCCTGCCGAACGGGAGTCGGAGAAGCGGCGGAGCAGACCCGGGGATCAAAACCGGGCTAGGGCGCCAGAGAGAGAGAGAAGAGAGGAGGGGGCAGCTAGGGTTAGTAGCAGCCTGGCCTGCTCAGCCCGTTGGCTACATTTTATACTAATCGCGTGGTTTTTTATAAAAACCCCCGGTTAATATAAAACCCACTTATTTATCCATCTCCTTGAGAATAATTTGCGTGTGACCCTCTAGGCGCAATAACCAGTCTGGTTAATGGCCCAATAAGCCCAGTGACTCCTCACTGCCTTGATTAATCAATTAATAACTCATATTAATTAATTAATCAATCGAATTAATGTCGCACATCAAATTCGATCGGGCCTCCGATCACGTTGGGTGCCCAGCAACACCGCGTGAACCCGGAAGGTATCGGGGTTAAGTAACCCACTCTTGGAACCTTTCCGCCGACAGTTACTGCGTGCATATAATCCTTCATTCGTACAATGCTCTCGAGTCAACTCAGGGTATAGTATACCGTCAAACCCTAACCGGTTGACTCATTTGGATCGGATGATACCGTATAATATCGGAAAACACCTTTCTCGATATTATCATCCACCCTGGCCAGGGACTCCTGCTCATCCTTCCTAGAGCATTCTCTCTCTAAGTATCGAGAGCGAATGATTTCTTATTGACACTCAATTCCCTTCGACCATATTCTGCTCTAATCGACAAGGTGTCCTTAGTGTCTCAAGTCTTGTTAGTTTAGGTGGCCTACAAGCCAATCTAACAATGTAAATCTCGTTCATTATTAATAAAATGGCATAACATTCATTATGTGTAAATCGCGTTAATTATCGTTTCATAATGAAGTCCGTGAATATGTGCTATGGTGATCAGATTATGATGAGATCATACTGATGAGACTGATCACTTAAACACACATATTCTTAATTGTTCCTAGTCGGAGGATATTCGAGAAGGACATCGGATATCCGGTTAGACTAGTACAGATTACTCCTGCTCATATGATGAGGGTGACTGATCTCATAAGTCACTTGTGTGGAGACACTAAGGCGAATCTGTAGGTGCTCATTGGAGAATGAGTTCACTGAACTGATCCGACTGAATCGCTGGATGGTATTGTACCTCACTGTCAACCAGCTTGATTCTATTGTCGCAGTTGCGTGGATGGTCCTCGGACCTGAGACACCAAGGACACCTTGGCGGTGGACTTCTGTGCTTTGACCTTGGTTTACGAATCTCTAGCCATGGGATTCTAATACGCCAAGGATTGGGTGCAGCGGAATACCGTCGAAGGGAATTGTGTGTCAATAAGGAATCATTCGCTCTCGGTACTTAGAGAGAGAATGCTCTAGGAAGGATGCGCGAAAGTCCCTGGTCAGGGCGGACGATAATATCGGGAAAGGAGTTTTCCGATATTCATCAGCGGCATCCAATCCAAGTGAGTCGACCGGTTAGGGTTTGACAGCTCGCCATACCCTGAGTTGACTCGAGAGCATTGTACGAATGAAGGATTATATCCACGCGGTAACTGTCGGCGGAAAGGTTCCAAGAGTGGGTTACTTAACCCCAAATACCTTCCGGGTTCACGCGGTGTTGCTTGGCACCCAACGTGATCGGAGGCCCGATCGAATTCGATGTGCGACATCAATTCGATTGATTAATTGATTAATAAAGGGTTATTAATTAATTAATAAAGGCAGTGAGGAGTCACTGGGCTTATTGGGCCATTAACTGGACTGGTACTTGGGCCTAGAGGGTCACACGCACATGATTCTCAAGGCGATGGATAAATAAGTGGGTTTTATACAAACCGGGGGTTTTTGTGAAAAACCGCGCGGTTAGTATAAAACATAGCGAACGGGATGAGCAGGCCAAGCTGCTGCTAACCCTAGCCGCCCCTCCTCGTTTTCTGTCTTCCTCTGGAGTCCAGGCAGATCCAGATCTGCCCCGCCGCTTCTCCAAATCCCGTTCGACGGGAAATCGTCCGCGCACTGCGGCGATCATTGCGGCGACCAGCGGAGGCTTCGCGGGCTGCGAAGAACGACGAACTCGAGGACATCCGTCGCGGGGAGGATCGCGTGGACTTCGCTAGAGGCCGGGCGCTTGCGCGTCTTACGGTGTCACACCGACGGAACCGAACGGCTGCGGATTCGAATCCGCACACGGTGAGAACAGATAATCTGATTATCTCGTATTTTGATCTCTGAAACGGGAACGGATCGCTGTAAATTTTTTTTTGTTTTCCGCTGCGTGAGCGATCCGGAGAAACCGAGAAAACCAACAGTGGTATCAGAGCCAGGTTCCACTGTTTCTCGTCCCGTTTCGGATATCTAAATTAATTTTTCCATGAGTTATTCCATGCTGTAACTTCGAATAATTGTTGGATCCGTGTTCATGCGATGAACACATATAATCTGATTATTTTCTTTCAATTTTTCGAGATCATTTTGGGAGTTTTTCGTGTTCTTCGTGAGACGAAGAACAGCGTGTTTACGGCGGCTTTAATCGGCTTCCCAAGCGTTGGGATGGCCGGCCAAGACTCCAGATCCGTAGGTGATAGTCACCACTGCACATCCGGTATATTTGCCGGCGCCGGAGTGGCCTTGAAGAGCTTCAAAATTGAGCCCTAAATCGGGTTTAGGAACCCTGAAAAACCAGTTTTTGGGGATCTTTACAGGGCTGTTCCGGCTTGTTTTTGGCGCTGCCGGAGGGATAGCCGGCGCCGGCGACGTCGCCGGTGCCGGGGGCGACGCCGGCGGGCACGGCGGGGCCCGGCGCCGGCCGCCGGGCTGGCCTGCTCTTCCTCCCCGCCGCCGCCTGCAACTCACAAGCCGTTTAGGGTTCGGGTGGCTGCTGGAGGAAGGTGGGGGGCGGTTCGGGCTTGGGCCGGGCTGCTCGAACCGGCTGAGCCGGCCGGTCAGGTCCCGGTTGGACCGGGCCTGAGGCAGGCACGAGCCAGGTGCGCCTGGCTCGGGCCCAGGCGCACCTGGTTCGGACCCAGGCCCTACAGGGCCCGAGCCAGTTGGGTTCTAAGGGCTGGGCCCTTTTGCTTTCAAACCCAAACCCCAAAAATTAAACCCCATATGCCCATTTAAAATTGAATTAAAATTTGATTTTAATTTTAATTGATTTCAAAATTGTTTTGAAATTTAATTGGGCTTTTTTAATTAATGATTCTGAATCATTTTAATTACAATTAGTTCTTAACTAATTATGGTTAATTATTAAGTTAAGTGTTAATTTAATAATTAATTGTAGTTATCTAATTTTAAGTGTTAAAATTAATGGTTAATAATTATTAATCTAAATGTTAGATTATTAGTTATTAAAACAACTAATTGTTAATTATTTTTGATGGATTGATCTAAGAGTTAGATTAATCTTTAATAGTCTAATTGTTAGATTAATTAATGGGGATTAATCTAAGTGTTAGATTATTAGAATTGTTCTAATTTGCATGGAATAATCTGGAATTATTAATTTGGAGTGTGTGCGCATGTGATGTGTGTTTAATGCTTTTAAATTAGATTTAATTGCATGTTAAGTTAATTAAATGAGTTTTCGAAATTCAAATGCCAATTTTGATTGGATCCCAGCTTTTTGAAAGCCAAAATTATTTATTTTGAAAACTTATTTGTTTTAGCCATGTGATGCGCTGAATCATGTGTGGGATGTCTAAAACAGACCGTGGTCATGGATATGCACTTTTAATTGTTCATGTGATGAATGATGTATTTGTGTGGATCGTGGATGTATGATGTTTTATTAATTGTTAATAAATAGAGGTCTGCGCACCTCTCTCTCTCATACTCCGATGTATTTCTACCTCCCTCTCTCTCTTGTACTCGCCATAAGGCCTTCTTCAATTTACTTGTTAATTCTAGAATTAATGTAATATGATCGAGGCAACCGAGGAAGGAGCGAGGACGATCCACAGCTGCAACCAGGAAGGCGAAAAGATGGAGATCTCTTGCCTATGTGTTTGCAGGTTATCTAATATAATGGTTATGATTAGATTGTGTGTGCGTTTGACTGTTGGCTCCAGTCAAACCCACTGTGCTATCCATGACCACACTAATGACATGTATGTGATGCATTGTTTATCTTTTGATTATGAATCAAAATAGGTTATAGTATTTAGTAAATATATACGATATATCTATATACTATCACCTAGGAAGAGACCAAGATAAAAGTTATCTAAATACCCTCAGATAAACTTTAAGCCGTAACGCGAGTAGTTAAGAACTTACCGCGTGGTCCACCATCGTTATAGTCATAGGATTCAAATCACTTTAGGCAGGTTTGTTGTGCTATCCACAAGGCCTGCTTAATTGGGAGGAGAAACTATGGCTATGGCATTAGATGCCTATAGATCGGGGTAGAGGAACCATGTAGCTTTGTTGTGCTATCCACAAGGGCTGCATGCAAATCTATGCTCGTCGCGTAATGATGGTAAGCTTAGACCAGAATTAGTGGTTTGTTGTGCTATCCACAAGGCCATTAAATCTCTGGGGACCGAAGCCATGATCAGATATTGCAAGGAGTTGCAAGTCCCATGAGTTGGGTGCTCTCTGATTGTATTACAGTTTGTTGTGCTATCCACAAGGCTGTAGTGCAAGTCATTGAGATTCTGATCCCCACTAGGAGACTGTCGGCGTCTCCCGTTCTGTATAACTGAGGGTTATACAGTCCGTCGAAAATTAGTAGGAGTTAAACTTGAACAAAAGACCTTGTCTTGTTTTAAACTTTAATAATTGAACATCTGCTAAATAAATTTTACTTATCTCCTGTAGGAACTATGTCGTCGAATAACCCACTCCGAGGCATACTTGATGCCATTTTGACTTACTTGATCTACTCGGATTGGTTCAGAAGCCTGAAGAATGTCTTCAGATCTGAACGCAATAACTTTGTCCCTAGAGCTGATCCTCTTGCTGAATCGGCATTAGATGCCCCTGAAGCAGAGATGACAGCTAACGATAAAGGATCGAAGGACAAAGGTAAAAGAGTAGTGAAGGGTGACTGCTTCTACTATAAGCAGTATGGTCACTGGAAGAGGAACTGCAAGGAGTTCCTTGATGATAAAGCTCATGGAAGAGTGAAGCTGTGTGAAGCTTCAGATATCTATATGATAGATATCAACTTGTCAGTTAGAGATTCCACATCTTGGGTATTGGATACCGGATGTGCTTCTCATATCTGCCATGATGTGCAGTTGCTGACAAGTAAGCGCAAGCTGAGACAAGGTGAGGTGGAATTGAGGCTAGGAAACGGCGCAAAAGTTGCGGCGATTGCTGTTGGGACAGCAAACCTCAGGCTTCCATCGGGAGACACCTTACTATTGGAAGATTGTTATTATGTTCCTAGCATAATAAAGAACATCATATCAATATCTTGTTTGGACAAGATAGGATATAGGTTGACAATTGAGAATAGAAGTTGTTCGATTTATTATGGTAATAAATCAATAGCTTCGGCATCTTTAGTCAACGGTCTATATCTATTAGATGTTTCTCATCACAATCTTCAGATTGATAATGCTCTTAAGAAGAGCAAGAATTGTGTGAACCAGGCCTACATATGGCATTGTAGACTTGGGCACATTGGCGAAAGCAGGTTGCAAAAGTTGCACAAGCATGGTTACTTAACAGCATTCGATTATGAATCGTTTGCAACATGTGAATCCTGCCTTATGGGAAAGATGGCAAAATCTCCATTTAGTGGACATGGAGAACGTGCCAAGGACATTCTGGAACTGATACATTCGGATGTATGTGGTCAATGTCTACCCAAGCCAAAGGTTGCTTTTCTTACTTCATCACGTTCACCGATGACTTCTCAAGATTCGGCTATGTGTACTTAATGAAGTACAAGTCGGAAGCGTTTGAGAAGTTCAAGGAGTTCAAGAATGAAGTAGAGAAGCAGTTAGGAAAGAGTATTAAAGCTCTTCGATCAGATCGAGGACGAGAATACTTGAGTACTAATTTCACACAATTCATAAAGGATAATGGTATCCTTTCTCAGCTAACCCCTCCATATACACCACAGATGAATGGTGTATCAGAAAGGAGGAATCGCACCTTGTTGGACATGGTGCGATCCATGATGAGCTTTTCAAGATTACCAGTGTCCCTCTGGGGGTATGCTCTAGAGTCAGCAGCATACCTACTGAACAGAGTACCCAGCAAGTCTGTGGCCTCTACTCCATATGAGATATGGAAAGGCAGAAAACCAGAATTTAAACATGTTAAAATCTGGGGTTGTCCTGCTCATGTAAAGAGGCATGATCCAGACAAGCTGGAATCACGAACTGATAAATATAGGTTTGTGGGATATCCAAAGGAAACCTTTGGATACTATTTTTACCATCCTGATGAACAAAAGGTGTGTGTCGCCAGGAAAGCTGTCTTCCTGGAAGAGGAATACCTTCTCCAGGAGGACAGTGGGAGTAAAATAGTACTGGAAGAGGTTCCAGATCCCCAAACAGCTGCATTATCATCAGATGAGATATCAGTTCCTGAATCTGTTCAGGTACACACAGATGAGCCTCGTAGATCTGGTAGAGTACCTAGACTACCCGAACGATATGTGGGACATATCGCTGAAGGTGAGTCTAAGGTACAATATAATGAGGATGACAATCCTAAAACCTACCAGGAGGCCATAGAAGGCCCAGAAACCGGGAAATGGCGAGAAGCCATGAACTCGGAAATCCAGTCCATGTACACCAACCAAGTTTGGAACTTGGAGGACTTGCCCGAGGGTATTGTACCCATCGGTTGCAAGTGGATCTTTAAAAGAAAGATCGGTGCTGATGGACGGATCGACACTTATAAGGCAAGGTTGGTGGCAAAGGGATATCGTCAAAGGCAAGGAATTGACTATGACGAGACTTTCTCACCAGTTGCCATGATAAAGTCGATCAGAGTTCTGCTCGCCATTGCTGCACATTTTGATTATGAAATCTGGTAGATGGATGTGAAGACTGCCTTCCTCAATGGTAATCTTGAGGAGGAGGTGTATATGATACAACCAGAAGGTTTCACATCCAAAGAATCTCCAGATAAAGTGTGCAAGCTTCAGAGGTCTATTTATGGACTGAAGCAAGCTTCCCGGAGCTGGAACATAAGATTTGACGAGGCTGTCAAGTCTTATAACTTCATTAAGAATGAAGATGAGCCTTGTGTGTACAAGAAGACCAGTGGGAGTGCAGTCACTTTTCTAGTTCTTTACGTAGATGACATACTACTCATTGGGAATGATGTAGCTATGATGTCATCAGTAAAGGTCTGGCTGTCGAAAAACTTCTCTATGAAGGATTTGGGAGAAGCATCCTACGTATTGGGAATACGGATCTATAGAGATAGATCAAAGAGGATGCTTGGAATGACCCAATCCTTGTACATAGATACCATAGTCAAAAGGTTTGGCATGGAAAATTCCAAGAGAGGTTTCATACCGATGAGACATGGAATTAATCTCTCAAAAGAACAGTCTCCTAAGACTCCTGATGAGAGGGCATTCATGGATAGAATACCCTATGCCTCTGCCATAGGATCTATCATGTATGCCATGCTATGTACACGACCTGACGTTGCATTTGCTCTAAGTGTTACGAGCAGATTTCAGGCTGATCCAAGCGAAGAGCACTGGAAGGCAGTGAAATGCATCCTTAAGTACTTGAGAAGAACTAAGGATATGTTTCTTGTCTATGGAGGAGGTGACTTGAAACTGCGAGGCTTTACTGACTCGAGTTTCCAGTCGGATCCAGATGATAGCAAGTCAACATCTGGATTCGTGTTTACATTGAACGGAGGGGCAGTGTGCTGGATGAGTTCCAAGCAGGTAACCACTGCAGATTCGACGACTGAAGCTGAGTACATCGCTGCAGCTGAAGCCGCCAAGGAAGCAGTGTGGTTGAAGAAATTCATCACCGACCTCGGCGTAGTTCCCAGCATCTCTGAGCCTGTTCCACTGTTGTGCGACAACAATGGAGCGATTGCGCAAGCGAAAGAGCCACGGTCTCATCAGAAATCGAAGCATATTCTGAGGCGCTTTAACCTTATCAGAGAGATCATATCCAGAGGAGATGTAGTAGTGGAAAGAGTTCCATCTGTCGACAATGTAGCAGATCCACTGACAAAGCCGTTGGCTCAAATTCTGTTTGAGCGTCACCTAGAGTCTATGGGCTTATTGTATAAAGGTGATTGGCTTTAGTCCAAGTGGGAGATTGTTAGTTTAGGTGGCCTACAAGCCAATCTAACAATGTAAATCTCGTTCATTATTAATAAAATGGCATAACATTCATTATGTGTAAATCGCGTTAATTATCGTTTCATAATGAAGTCCGTGAATATGTGCTATGGTGATCAGATTATGATGAGATCATACTGATGAGACTGATCACTTAAACACACATATTCTTAATTGTTCCTAGTCGGAAGATATTCGAGAAGGACATCGGATATCCGGTTAGACTAGTACAGATTACTCCTGCTCATATAATGAGGGTGACTGATCTCATAAGTCACTTGTGTGGAGACACTAAGGCGAATCTGTAGGTGCTCATTGGAGAATGAGTTCACTGAACTGATCCGACTGAATCGCTGGATGGTATTGTACCTCACTGTCAACCAGCTTGATTCTATTGTCGCAGTTGCGTGGATGGTCCTCGGACCTGAGACACCAAGGACACCTTGGCGGTGGACTTCTGTGCTTTGACCTTGGTTTACGAATCTCTAGCCATGGGATTCTAATACGCCAAGGATTGGGTGCAGCGGAATACCGTCGAAGGGAATTGTGTGTCAATAAGGAATCATTCGCTCTCGGTACTTAGAGAGAGAATGCTCTAGAAAGGATGCGCGAAAGTCCCTGGCCAGGGCGGACGATAATATCGGGAAAGGAGTTTTCCGATATTCATCAGCGGCATCCAATCCAAGTGAGTCGACCGGTTAGGGTTTGACAGCTCGCCATACCCTGAGTTGACTCGAGAGCGTTGTACGAATGAAAGATTATATCCACGCGGTAACTGTCGGCGGAAAGGTTCCAAGAGTGGGTTACTTAACCCCAAATACCTTCCGGGTTCACGCGGTGTTGCTTGGCACCCAACGTGATCGGAGGCCCGATCGAATTCGATGTGCGACATCAATTCGATTGATTAATTGATTAATAAAGGGTTATTAATTAATTAATAAAGGCAGTGAGGAGTCACTGGGCTTATTGGGCCATTAACTGGACTGGTACTTGGGCCTAGAGGGTCACACGCACATGATTCTCAAGGCGATGGATAAATAAGTGGGTTTTATACAAACCGGGGGTTTTTGTGAAAAACCGCGCGGTTAGTATAAAACATAGTGAACGGGATGAGCAGGCCAAGCTGCTGCTAACCCTAGCCGCCCCTCCTCGTTTTCTGTCTTCCTCTGGAGTCCAGGCAGATCCAGATCTGCCCCGCCGCTTCTCCAAATCCCGTTCGACGGGAAATCGTCCGCGCACTGCGGCGATCATTGCGGCGACCAGCGGAGGCTTCGCGGGCTGCGAAGAACGACGAACTCGAGGACATCCGTCGCGGGGAGGATCGCGTGGACTTCGCTAGAGGCCGGGCGCTTGCGCGGCTTGCGGTGTCACACCGACGGAACCGAACGGCTGCGGATTCGAATCCGCACACTGTGAGAACAGATAATCTGATTATCTCGTATTTTGATCTCCGAAACGGGAACGGATCGCTGTAAATTTTTTTTGTTTTCCGCTGCGTGAGCGATCCGGAGAAACCGAGAAAACCCAACAAGTCTGAGGACCATCCACGCAACTACGACAATAGAATCAAGCTGGTTGACAGTAAGGTACTATATCATCCAGCGATTCAGTCGGATCAGTTCAGTGAATCCATTCTCTAATGAGCACCTACAGATTTGCCTTAGTGTCCCCACACAAGTGACTATGACATCAATCACCCGCATCTATGAGCAGGAGTAATCTGTACTAGTCTAACCGGATATCCGATGTCCTTCTCGGATATCCTCTGACCAGGAACTATTACGAATATGTGTATTTAAGTGATCAGTCTCATTGGTATGATCTCATCATAATCTGATCAGTATCGCACGTATTCACGGACTTTATTATGAGAGGATAATTAATACGATTTACACACAATGAATATAACGTCATTTTATTAATAAATGAACGAGATTACAAAGTCATATTGGCTTGTAGGCCACCTAAGACTAACAGATACCATAGTCAAAAGGTTTGGCATGAAAAATTTCACGACAGGTCATATACTAATGAGACATGGAATTAATCTCTTAAAAGAGCAGTCTCCTAAGACTCCTAATGAGAGGACATTTATGGATAAAGTACCCTATGCCTCTGCCATAGGATCTATCATGTATGCCATGCTATGTACACGGCCTGATGTGGCATATGCTCTAAATATTACGAGCAGATTTCAGGTTGATTTAGGCGAAGAGCACTTGAAGGGAATGAAATGTATGTATCCTTAAGTACTTGAGAATAACTAAGGATATTTTTCTTATCTATGGAGGAGGTGACTTAAAACTGCGAGGCTTTACTAACTCGAGTTTCCAGTCAGATAAAGATGATAACAAGTCTACATCTGGATTTGTGTTTAGTTTGAACAGAGGCGCAGTGTACTGGAAGAGTTCCAAGCAATAACTATCGGCGAAGGAGATTAGATTTCCGGTTAGACTAGTATAGATTACTCCTGCTCATAGATGAGGGTGACTGATGTCATAGTCACTTGTGTGGGGACACTAAGGCGAATCTGTAGGTGCTCATTAGAGAATGGGTTCACTGAACTGATCCGACTGAATCGCTGGATGATATAGTACCTCACTCTCAACCAGCTTGATTCTATTGTCGCAGTTGCGTGGATGGTCCTCAGACTTGAGACACTAAGGACACCTTGTCGATGGACTTCTGTGCTTTGACCTTGGTTTACGAATCTCTATTTACGGGATTCTAAACAGCTAAGGATCGGGTACAACATAATATGGTCGAAGGGAATTGAGTGTCAATAAGGAATCATTCACTCTCAATACTTAGAGAGAGAATGCTCTAGGAAGGATGAGTAGGAGTCCCTGGCCAGGGCAGACGATAATATCAGGAAAGGAGTTTTCCGATATTATACGGCATCATCCGATCCAAATGAGTCGACCGGTTAGGGTTTGACAGTATACTATATCCTGAGTTGACTCGAGAGCATTGTACGAATGAAGGATTATATCCACACAGTAACTGTCGGCAGAAAGGTTCCAAGAGTGGGTTACTTAACCCGGATACCTTCCGGGTTCACGCGGTGTTGCTGGGCACCCAACGTGATCGGAGGCCCGATCGAATTTGATGTGCGACATTAATTCGATTGATTAATTAATTAATATGAGTTATTAATTGATTAATCAAGGTAGTGGGGAACCACTGGGCTTATTGGGCCATTAACCAGACTGGTTATTGGGCCTAGAGGGTCACACGCAAATTATTCTCAAGGAGATGGATTTAAAGTAGGTTTTATATTTAATCTGGGTTTTTTTTGAAAAATTACGCAATTAATATAAAATGTAACGAATGGGCTGAGCAGGCCAGGCTGTTGCTCAACCCTAGCCGCCCCCTCCTCTCTCCTTCTCTCTCTCTCTGGCACCCCAGCTCTCTCCCCTCTCTGAAGATAGCTCCACCGTCTTCTTCGACTCCCGTTCGACGGGAAATCGTTCGCGCATTGTGGCGATCGTTGCCGAGGGTTCGTAGGCTACGAAGAATGAGGATCGTGAAGAAATCCACCGCGAGGAGGATCGCGTGGACTTCGCTATAAACCGGGCGTTTGCGCGACTGGCGTTGTCACACCGACGGAACCGTTCCGACACGGATTCGAATCCGCGCAAGGTAATAAATGATAATCCGATTATCCTATTTTAGGTTAATCAAAACGGACTGGGATCGCAGCACTTAAATTTTTATTTTTCTGCTGCGTTTGCGATCCCAAGAAATACGAGAACCCAACAAGAGAGGGTGAACTGGGAGAGTTGTTCCAGTCTCCCTTCTTCTAATAGGAATTACCTTCCTTCTTGTATGCGTAAGTCTCAACTCAGACACAATGCTGAGCACATCCTCAAAGATACACTTCATCTCAAGCATCCCTGTCTTTAACTCATCAAGATAAGCATGTTGCTGATCCAATCTCTTCATCACCTCAGTGAGTTGACCCAGTTATTCTTGTCTACTCTACCTTCTTTTCCATAATCGTTCCTTCTGAGGCCTAGGAGGAGGAGGAGAAAGTGGAGGCACATATTCTGCTTGAGGATGCAGAAATCCTGTGTTTCTTAGTAGCTCATCAATATTAGCTACTGCCTCTCCAGTTCTCAAATGTTCTTTAGCAATATCTTGAGCCTGCCCCTTAAGAGTAGGCTCCCCCTCAACATATGCAAGTTGAGGAGAGGATCCCCAAGTTGCTTCCGTAGGAATCTCTGCAGATTGATGTAGCATTTCCACCTTTGCAGTATCTGTTGGTTGTGGCTAGTCCACAACTTCTCTCACATCTGCTGTTGATTCAACCTCTACTATTGTTTCTGCTAGTGCTATTAATGGAGGAGGTTCCACTAGACCAACTACAATATCTAGATCATCTGGAGGGACTTATTTCTTGTAACAACAGAGAATGTAGTCCTTATACTCATTAATAGATGTGCAATGATTAGATGCAACATTCTTTTCTTTGTAGAAAATTGGATAACATTTACAAAACTCTTCTTCAATATATATCTAGGTCCAACCATTCCTCTGGCCTTAGTAACTATATACTCACTAGCATCTGGCCCTAGCCCTTTGGCTTCACACCCAAAAAGATGTTCAAGTAATCCTGGGGTGATCTCTATTCTCATTCCCTTCACATTGTTGGTAAATGTGGAGGTCTTTTCTACAACATTGACGTAAAAGTCTTTATCAAGTCCTTGTTAGAAGGCACACTGACTTCACAGATCTATTTCCACTTGTACTATGCCAGCAACATCTCTACTTTCCAGGTACTTTCTTGTTGAGCTCGACAAAATCTGCCTTATTGCAACTGCAGAAATCTACTTTGGCTGTCATGAAACTTTAGTGCTTAGTCTTTGAGAGAAAATGGACTGCGTAGGTAGTTGGAGCAATTGGCTCAGCCCCAACGGTCTAAACAGATGTAGTTGTAGACACAACCATTTTAGAAGGTCTAGGGTTTTGGAGAAGCACATAATGAGAATCCAACAAAAGCTTTTGATCCACTGAGTGAACTAAGGGGAGAGGTAGAGGAAATCAAAATAAATGAAAATGATTCTACCTTTTAAGAGAAATCGAGCTGAAAGTTGGAGAATCAGAAAATCTTCCTTTATGCGGGAGCTATGGAAGTAGGGAAGATTCAAGAACGTGGAAAAAGACAGTGACCTTTTAGAAGGAGGGAAGACAAAGATCAAACCTCCCTTTATATGGGGCTCGGTCAAAAGATAGTCCGTGGCTTTTAAAAAATAAAAACCGATTATCTTTAAGGGCATAATCGATAACAAGATGACAATAATCGATGTGAGGAGTAATAGATCTGGGATGAGAATCGATTATTGAGCAAACCATAATCAAAATGAACTGGCAATGATAATTGATTAAAGAGAATTGAATTGATTGAATGAGTATATCGATTAATGAACACCATCGATTAAGGCAGATATCAACTAACAAGCATTATTGATTAATGAACATAGAAAGCAATTGATTAATTGTGAAGCGATTTAGCATAGATTCAAGAACAAGGAGTTAATCAATTAAGGATTTTCACTAATCGATTAAGAATTCTTAATATGAGAAGTGATTAAGATAGCAATTTGGTTAGAGATGAATCAATTTGTGGTGGTGTTTGTAGATGATATTTTGGTGTATTCTTCTTCTGAGGAAGAGCATGCTATGCATCTTCAGGTGGTGTTGCAAGCTTAGAGAGAGCACCAACTCTATGCCAAGTTTAGCAAGTGTGAATTTTGGCTAGATAAGGTGCACATCCTAGGGCATGTCATTTCTGATGACGGCATTACTATAGATCCAGTCAAGATTGAGGCAGTGATGGACTGGGGCAGACCGACGTTAGTAACTGAGATCAGGAGCTTCCTGGGGTTAGCAAGCTATTACAGATGGTTTGTCCAGGATTTTTCTTCAATAGCGACCCCCTTGTCGAGGTTGACTCGTAAGGAAGTTCATTTTATGTGGACCGAGGAGTGTAAACAGAGTTTTACTGAGTTGAAGACTCGTCTCACTTCGGCTCCAATTCTTGTGCTTCCATCTGGTTCTGGTGGATTCATGGTTTACTCAGATGCATCTCGTCGAGGTTTGGGTGCAGTTCTGATGTAGTATGGTAGGATTGTGGCCTATGCTTCGAGGTAGCTGAAGAAGCATGAGGAGAACTACCCCACTCATGACTTAGAGTTGGTGGCTGTGGTATTTGCACTGAAGATCTGGCGGCACTACCTATATGGGGAGAAGTTTTAGGTCTTCACAGATCATAAGAGCTTAAAATATGTATTCACACAGAGGGATCTGAACTTGAGGCAGTGCAAGTGGATGGAGTTTATCAAGGATTATGATCTCGACCTTTCTTATCATCCAGGCAAGGCGAACGTGGTGGCGGATGCCTGGAGTCGGAAGACGGTCGTATCACATCTTATGATTTTGGAATGGAGGTTAAATGAATAGGTTGTAGAATATTCCCTTAGGATTCCTCGAGAGGTTGAAAGAGCCGTGTTGGCCAGCTTGACTGTGAGGCCAGCAGTGTACCATGCAGTGATCGAGGTTCAGAGAGCGGATGCAGAGTTATTGCAGATTCTCCAGATATCAGATGTGGAGTTGTGGGATGATGGGACAGTCAGATTTAGAGGTAGACTCTATCTTCCAGCTAAGAGGTGAGCAGGAGTGTCCTAGATGAGGCACATCGTTCTAGATATGCAGTGCATCCCGGAACGACTAAGATGTATCATTGTTTGAGGAGGCACTTTTAGTGGCCTAGTATGAAGAAGGACGTGGCTGAGTATGTGGCAAAGTACCTGACTTGTCAGCAAGTTAAGGTAGAACATCATAGACCAGGAGGGTTGTTGCAGCCATTACCGATCCCGGAATGGAAATAGGAGCATGTAACTATGGACTTTGTGATGGGATTGCCCGTGTCACCCAGCAGGAGAGACGTGATCTGGATCATTGTTGATCGATTGACCAAGTCGATGCACTTTACAGTTATTAGGAAGGACTGGTCAATCGGTAAGTTGGCTAAGATGTTCGTGGACCGGATCATCTCTCTGCATGGGGTGCCCTTGTCCATCATGTCAGATCGGGATTCAAGGTTTACTTCTAAATTATGGAGGAATTTTCAGAAGGCCTTGGGTACGCAGTTAGCTTTTAGCTCGGCTTACCATCTTGAGATTAGTGGACAGTCAGAGAAGACCATTCAGACCTTGGAGGATATGTTGAGGGCTTGTTGCCTTGATTGGGGAGGTTCTTGGGAGCAGCATTTGTCTACGGTAGAGTTTGCTTACAACAACAGTTATCATTCTTGATGGATATAGGTGTCCTCTAAGCCAATCATAAGGCATCTATTTCAATCTGGTTCACTAATAAATGGCATTAAATTCATTATGTAGATTGGCATATTTATAATTGCGCATAATGAATTCCATGAATATGTGCAATAGTCATCAGATTATGATGAGATCATAAATATGAGACTGATGACTTATAAACACATATTCTCAATTGTTCCTAGTCGTAGGATGTTTGAGAAGGACATCAAACATCCGGTTAGACTAGTACAGGTTATTCCAGCTCATATGATGAGGGTGACTGATCTCGTTAGTTACTAGTGTGGAGACACAATGGTAAACCTGTAGGTGCTCATTGGAGAATGAGTTCACTGAACTGATCCGACATGAATCGCCGAATGGTAATTTACCTGACTGTCAATCGGCTTGATTCATCGTCACAGTGGCGTGGTTGATCCTTGGACTTGAGACACCAAAGACACCTTGTCGGTGGACTTCTGGACTTTGACCTTGACCTATGAATCCCTATCCACGGGATCTCTAATAGTCAAGGATCGGGTCCAGCGGAAGACCTTCGAAGGTGATTGTGTGTTCAATAGAGGATCGTTCGCTCTCAGGTAACTGGAGAGAGAATGCTCTAGAGTAGATCCGCAGGAGTCTCTGGCCAGAGCAGAAACAATATCAGAAAAGTGGTTTTCGGATATTGTACAGCGGAGTCTGATTCAAGTGAGTTGACCATCTAGGGTTTGACAGTTGACCATACCCTAGGTTAACTCGAGAGCATTGTGCGAACGAAGGATTATAGCCACGTGGTAACTGTGGACGGACAGGTTCCATGAGTGGGTTGCTGAACCCCATTACCTTCCGGGATCATGCGGTGTTGCTTGGCACCCAACTTGATCAGAAGTCCGACCGAATTTACATGCGATGATAATTCGGTTGAGTAATTAGTTAATATCTAGATATTAATTAATTACAATAAGTCAATAACTAGTTATTGGACTTAACGGGCTGAAAACCGGACTGGTAAATGGGTCTAGAGGGTCACACGCAATAAGATTCTCAGTCGGTGGTACATAAGTGGGATTTATATTAACTCGGGGACTTTTGTGAAAAGTCGCGCCGACTTAATATATATACACGCTGTTGAGAAACCCTGGGCCAAGCTCCAGGATTTCCCTTGCTGGCCGTTACCCCCCCTTTCTCTCTCCTTCTCTGGGCGTCCCGTTCGAGGCGCCGAGACAGTTTCCGTCTCCGCCGCGTGTGATTCCCGAAAGTCGGGAATTCCCATCGGCGGGATTTCCGCAACGATTGCGGCGACGGATCTTCAGCGAGCGAGCTGAAACGGACGAGGGATCGAGGACGAACCACCGCGGAGGATCGCGTGGATACCGCTGGAGGCCGGACACTTGTGCGGCTTGCGGCATCGTCTCGACGGAACCGAAACGGAAGCGGATTCGAATCCGCGCACGGTAATCGGATTACTTCTCGTAGTTTTCGGTTTGAGTTTTTCGTTCCGAATCGGATCAGCGGGCATCGGGCGGGATTAATTTTTGTTCTTCGTTTCCGCTGCGTTCTTCGCGTCCCGCCCGGATCCCAACAGTGGTATCAGAACCAGGTTCCGCTCCGGAACGATGAAATTATTATTCTAAATTATTTCATGCATAAATTCGTTTTTCCTCATAGATATTGTTCATGGGATGAACTTAGAATTTCGAATTTAATTTTTCTGTGCGAAAAACGAGAATTTTTTGGGGTTTTATCGCGTTCTTCATGGTGATGAAGAACCGGATTTGTGGGCTTGAAAAGGGGATTAATGATGGTTGGACCATCTCTGTGGGTTTGCTGGTATGACCAGCTACCCCTCGCCATCTCCGGAAAATTTCCATGGCAGCCGGTGGAGCTTTTCTTCCCATAATTTTCAAAAGTTGAAAAAGAATTGAGGAAAAGCTGAAATCTGCGAAACTGCACAAATCTCCAACTTTGGAGGTTCACCGGCGGCGAAGGAGTCGCCGTCCGGCCACCACCGGTGGGGGACATGGAAGTGGTGACATCCCTCTGCGAATTCCGGCCACCCTAGCGGCCGGCGGCGGCGGCGGCGCCGCCCAAAACAGGCTTCAAACAGGGCTGAAAAACCCTAAAATCTGAACTGGTCGAACCTGCAGCAGATGGGCCTGGACCGGCCGGTCCCGAGCCGGTCCGAGCCGGTTCGGCCGGGCGGCCTGGGCCTGGCCCAGGCGCACCAGGCGCCCGACCTGGCTCGGCCAGGTCGCCCGAGCCAGGGCCCTGCCTGGCTCGAGCCAGGGCCGGACCAGGGGCTGGGCCAGGTTGCCCCAGCCCGAGCCAGACCAGGCCCTGGGCCCAATTTAATAGGCCAATTGGGCCTATTTAACCCCAGCCCATTTAATCTATTTAACCCCTTATTTAAACCCCTAAACCCCAACCCCTATTAACTGGAATTGAAGTTAAATAATTTAAAACTGTTTTAATATTATTTTTCCAGTTAATTATGAACTTATTGAGATTTGATCTTAATAGTCAATTGGGTTTAACTTATGTAAGATATGATCTTACATAAAGGGTTGACATGATTCCCTTTACCTTAAAATTAAAATAAATTTTATTTAAAAGTGTTTTATACTTAAATTTATAATTTTAAGTTTAAAAGGGGATTATGAGTTAAGATGTGATCTTAATTTATAATTAACAAATGTTGTTAATTTATATTTAAGATGGGATCTTAAAATTAATTAACAAACGTTGTTAATTATTTAAGGGATTAGATCATTGTCATGGTTTTAAAATTAATTGACAAATGTTGTCAACTTCATTTTAATTAACCAATTAGATAATTCTTTAGCAATTGTTGTTAGAGAATTATTTTAATAATTTGGAGACACTTAATAATAGTTGTTAAGTGATTAATTAACCTTTTATAAATGTTATAATTAAGTTAAATAATTCTTGAGTAATGAATCTTAATAAAAGTTATTAAGTATTAATTAAGTCTTAATAATAGTTATTAAGATGATTAATTAGTTTACTCTTGTATCTCTTAATTATTGGTTTTAATGATCTAATCTACTTGGAATTTAATCTTTTATCAATGTTATTAAAGGATTAAATTAAGTCTAAGATGTTAGACTATTTTAATTAGAAATGTTCTAATTATTATTTCTTAATAATGGTTATTGAGAAATATGATTTAAATAAAGGGGTTTATTAACAAGGAGTTGTTAAGGGGTTAATAATTTGAGTTGAAAATTCTTTTATAAATGTTATTTAGGAATTTTTAAGTCTATCTAAATGTTAGATTGTTTCGCATTAATAATTGTTATTAATGTGATTTAAAATTAATCTAAGTGTTAGATTAATTAATTTAGAAATGTTCTAAATTATGCATGGAATATTTTAGAATTTTAATTTTAGCTTTATATGCGCATGTTGATGTGTTTACTGCTTTAAATTAGATTTATTGCATGTTAGAAAATAAGATTTTCGAAAATTCAAATTATCCAATTTTGATTGGTACCCAGGTTTTAAGAAAGCCAAAATTATTATATTTTCAAAATTTTAGCCTTCAAATGATGTGTTTTATCATGTGTGGATGGTTAAAATTTGTGGAGGTCATGGACATGCACTTAGTTAAATTTCATATCATGTGATGGTGTGTGATTTTGTGGATTGTTGTGGAATGTAATGTACATTAATTAAGTGTTAATTAATGAGGCTTGTGTGCCTCCCTCTCTCCATTCCATTGTAATTCTATCCCCCTCCATTATTGTACTCGGCCATAAGGTTTTCTCTTACAATTTATTTGTATTTGAAATTGTTTCAAAATATATAATATTTGTATTTGATCGCGTCGGCCGAGGAGAGGCGAGGATGATCCACAAATGCAACCCAGAAGGCGACAGGAGATGAGATCACCAGTGGCTATGGGTTTGCATGTTTAGATTATATAAGTGTTATATAGTTTTGGTGATTAATTGTTTGGCTCCAGTTAATCACCGTGCTGTCCATGACCACATAATGAACATGTATGAATGATGCATGCTTTTAGTTATTGATTATGAATCGATTGCTAATATCTAGGTATAGTTAAATATATTCGATATATTTATAATCTATCACCTAGGATGAGACCAACTTAATATTAACAAAACCTTCAACATAAAGTTTAAGCCGGAGCGCGAGTCATTGAGAATGTACCGCGTGGCTCTCCATCAATATAGTTCTTAGAACTTGATTCAGTGATGACAGATACTACGTGTTTACCCGAGATCTGCCACCATCTGATGAAAGGACTATTAACTATGGCATTATGATGCCTTGAGATTAGAATAGAGGAACGGTGTAGATATCCTCGCGTTTACCCGGGAGCTGCATTCTTACTCTACTCTGTCGCGTATTGATGGTAAAGCTTAGACCAGGTATAATGGTCTACTGTGTTTACCCGGGACCATTAAAGACCTGGGATCCGAAATAAGATCGGATATTGCAAGGAGTTGCAATTACCATGAGATGGTTGCTCTAAGATAATGGTATGATACTATGTGTTTACCCGAGGTCATACTGTGATTCTTGGAGATTCTGATCCTCACTAGAAGACCGTCGGAGTCTTCCGTTCTGTATACCTGAAGGTTATACAGTCCGTCGAAAAACAGTGGGAAATAATTCAAGACAAAAGACCATAATTGAATTATCAGAACTATCTGCTTAAATCGCGTTGTTTCCTTCGATCACTAATGTGTCGTCTATTCGAGATTTTGGCATGTTGGATGCCGATACTTCTCATACTCAGACTGACTAGAAAACTCTGAAGAATGTCTTCAGGGCCAAGTGAAAGTCACTATCCTAATCAGATATCATGAATCCTCTTACTTGGATAGACCAAGGTGAAGAGGTGCTCATGGTATGCCTTATTGAAAGGCAATGATGGTCATGAAATCTCTTATTTGGATAGACCAAGATGAAGAGATATTCATGATATGCCTTTGAGAAAGGCAAGTGGTAAGATTTTAAGCGATCGAATCCACACCTGAAAAGGGATAAGGGAAAGTCAGCTGAGATAGAGAAGTAGCAGTTCTCCCACTGCAACCACTATAAGGATATTGATAAAGGCAAAAAGGAATATGGAACTTGAAAGAAGTTTCATATATTCTTATTATCGTCTTTTGCATGTCTATTGGAGAATTAGCGTATCCAATATGAGATATTGGAAATAATTCTCAAAGCTGCAATAGTGTGCAGACTTAGACAAGTAAAAGGAAATCGAGAAGATGCAAGTGTTGAGTTAGACTTAACTGTTGTTCATGATATTCATAGATTACTGTTAGACAGTAAATCTTTGTATATCTATAGGAGTCTAAAATGAAACTGAATAATTGTTATTTAGTTGCATGAGAAATCAAGAATAACATTGATTGAAAGGAATAATAGTTGTTCGAATCAGTCAATGCACTATAGATTCTTGAAGTGACATTTCATGTGATGAATGTTCACAAGTCTCCTATAGAAATGAACTGTGTGAATCCTGATTATCTATGGTATTGTACATAGGATTGTACAATAAGAAATTATTGATGCTGATACATATTGATGTAAACAGCTCAAAGGCCAAAAGATAATCACTACTGTTGACTTACCTTATAGTTTACTCTTTGAATGATTCGACTGTATGTACTTATTGAAGTACAAGTTGAATGCATCTGAGAGATTAAGGTATAAGATCAATATGAAGTATTAGAATTTTTGATTTGATCAAAGAAACTAGTACTTAGGTATATGATTCACATAAATCATTAAGAGGATAATTGTATCCTTACTCGATTAATCCTCATTGTGCATCATAGCAATATGATAGAATGAAGGATTGCACCTTATTAAGATATAGTGCAATATACAATAAGATTTGCCTAATTCATGTCTTTTTGAACAATAGTATGAACAGTAGATGTCCATACTTTGAAGATGGTTCCAAATTAGTTAGTGTGTGTTCATATAAGATATGGAAACCAAATAATTCATATGAGGTGTGAATTATGAACAAACCTGATTTAAAAGTCAGGTATTACCGTGATGTGAATTTGTAAATGTCTGAAGAGTTTGGACATTACATTTATTGGCCAGGCGATAATGAAATAATTATCGTTCTGAAAGCTGTCTTCTGTGAAAAGGAATATGTCCTCAAAGAAGACAGTGGGAGCTGATAAAATTAGAAGATGTTCTAGATTCACAAGTTAACATAAGATTATTAGATAATCTTTAGTTGTTTGAAACCACTCATGACACATCAGAGAGCTTCATAGATTTTTTTTTGAGATTCTCTCAGTGACTAAAAGGATATGTTTGACATATCTGATTTAGCAAGATGAGAGGAGCTCAAAATAGATTATGATCTAAAATCTATGATAATGATGCTCTCTGTCATTACAACTTTGAGATTGATAAGTTTATTAGAGTTCTACTTGTCAATACTGCCTATCATGAGATGATGACAGTTGGATATTAAAAGCGTCCACTCAATGTGATTGAGGTAAAAATGTATATGATACACCTTTAAAGCTTTTAGAATGTCCAGGAAGCAAGTTATGATTTCAAAATTATTTTGAATCAAACTAAAACTTCCTAAGTTGTAATAAGAGTTTTTGACTTAATTGTCAAATATTATGTGATCATTAAGAATGATCACGGATTGTATGTGTTCAGAAAGGACAGTGGGAGTACAGTCGCTTTAGTAATGCTTTATGATAATAACATCAAAGTCATTAAGAATGACTTTAGGATGTTACTATTAGTGAAAGCATTGTTAACCATGTTTTCCTCCATGATGGATTTAGTTATAATATCCAACGTATTGGAAATACGAATCTATTAAGATAGATTGGTGGGGATATTATACTGACCTGTATGTCAAGATGTTTGGCATAAATTTCATAACAAATCTCAATTGTTGAGATGTGGAATTTATTCCTTTAAAGAAAAGGTTCCTTAAAGGGTACATGAGTGAAATGCATCATTAAGCGCTTGAGAAGTGCTAAGGGTGCATTCACGTATATGGAGAGGATGATTTGAAACTATGAGGTCACACTGACTCAAATTTCAAGTCAAATAATAGATTCATCCTTCTAGTAGAAAGGAATGGATTGGAATGGTTCCAATCCAGAACTCGATATTAAGGTGACGACATAAACAAGTGATACTGTTATTGGAACAGTATGGATGAAAAGGTTCATCCCTGAACTAGATGTAGTTCTAAAAGGTCTCTGATACCATCCTATCGTTGTAGGACAACAGTGGGAGCAATCAGTTGTATGATCGAGCCATGGTCTCTTCAGAAGTTACAGAACATTCTGAGGCTCTTTCACAGGTTCAAAGACAAAGGATTAAGAGGAAATAACGTAATTGAAATATTCCATCTGTAGATAATTTAGCAGATCCCTGACCAAGTCTTAGTCACAGACTTTCTGTGAGCATCACCTAGATTTGATGGAGATCAAATGCGAAAGTGATTGGCTTGAGTCCAAGTGGGAGATTGATGGATATAGGTGTCCTCTAAGCCAATCATAAGGCATCTATTTCAATCTGGTTCACTAATAAATGGCATTAAATTCATTATGTAGATTGGCATATTTATAATTGCGCATAATGAAGTCCATGAATATGTGCAATAGTCATCAGATTATGATAAGATCATAATAATGAGACTGATGACTTATAAACACATATTCTCAATTGTTCCTAGTCGTAGGATGTTTGAGAAGGACATCAAACATCCGGTTAGACTAGTACAGGTTATTCCAGCTCATATGATGAGGGTGACTGATCTCGTTAGTTACTAGTGTGGAGACACAATGGTAAACCTGTAGGTGCTCATTGGAGAATGAGTTCACTGAACTGATCCGACATGAATCGCCGAATGGTAATTTACCTGACTGTCAATCGGCTTGATTCATCGTCACAGTGGCGTGGTTGATCCTTGGACTTGAGACACCAAAGACACCTTGTCGGTGGACTTCTGGACTTTGACCTTGACCTACGAATCCCTATCCACGGGATCTCTAATAGTCAAGGATCGGGTCCAGCGGAAGACCTTCGAAGGTGATTGTGTGTTCAATAGAGGATCGTTCGCTCTCAGGTAACTGGAGAGAGAATGCTCTAGAGTAGATCCGCAGGAGTCTCTGGCCAGAGCAGAAACAATATCAGAAAAGTGGTTTTCGGATATTGTACAGCGGAGTCTGATTCAAGTGAGTTGACCATCTAGGGTTTGACAGTTGACCATATCCTAGGTTAACTCGAGAGCATTGTGCGAACGAAGGATTATAGCCACGTGGTAACTGTGGACGGACAGGTTCCATGAGTGGGTTGCTGAACCCCATTACCTTCCGGGATCATGCGGTGTTGCTTGGCACCCAACTTGATCAGAAGTCCGACCGAATTTACATGCGATGATAATTCGGTTGAGTAATTAGTTAATATCTAGATATTAATTAATTACAATAAGTCAATAACTAGTTATTGGACTTAACGGGCTGAAAACCGGACTGGTAAATGGGCCTAGAGGGTCACACGCAATAAGATTCTCAGTCGGTGGTACATAAGTGGGATTTATATTAACTCGGGGACTTTTGTGAAAAGTCGCGCCGACTTAATATATATACACGCTGTTGAGAAACCCTGGGCCAAGCTCCAGGATTTCCCTTGCTGGCCGTCACCCCCCCTTTCTCTCTCCTTCTCTGGGCGTCCCGTTCGAGGCGCCGAGACAGTTTCCGTCTCCGCCGCGTGTGATTCCCGAAAGTCGGGAATTCCCATCGGCGGGATTTCCGCAACGGTTGCGGCGACGGATCTTCAGCGAGCGAGCTGAAACGGACGAGGGATCGAGGACGAACCACCGCGGAGGATCGCGTGGATACCGCTGGAGGCCGGACACTTGTGCGGCTTGCGGCATCGTCTCGACGGAACCGAAACGGAAGCGGATTCGAATCCGCGCACGGTAATCGGATTACTTCTCGTAGTTTTCGGTTTGAGTTTTTCGTTCCGAATCGGATCAGCGGGCATCGGGCGGGATTAATTTTTGTTCTTCGTTTCCGCTGCGTTCTTCGCGTCCCGCCCGGATCCCAACAATTCTAGTATCGGCATGGCACCATATGAGGCATTATACAAGCGGCCGTGTCGATCTCCTATAAACTGGTCAGAGATTGGTCGATCTCCTGTGAACTGGTCAAAGATTGGTGAGAAGGAGATAGCAGGGCCAAAGATGGTACAACAGTGAGCAGAGGTTGCCAGAGTGGTGTGCAGAGGTTGACTGCAGCACAGAGTAGGCAAAAGAGTTATGCAAATATCCGCAGGAGGCCACTCAAGCTTGATGATGGGGACCACGTATTCCACCGAGTCTCACCCTCTAAGGGTGGTGGGTGTGATGAGATTCGGGAAGCGAGGTAAGCTGAGTCCGCGACATATTGGGCCTTTTCCCATTCTTGCTCAAATTGGGGAAACGGCATATCAGCTAGCCTTACCACCCAGTCTCGCAGGAGTTTACGACGTGTTCCACATTTCTTTATTAAAGAAGTATGTTCAGGATACATCTCATGTCTTGGACTTTTCGGAGTTGGAGGTCGCTGAGGACTTGTCCTTTCCGAAATTTTCAGTGCGTATTGAGGATCGCAGGGAGCAGGTCCTTCGGAACAAGGTTGTTCCTCTGGTTAAGGTAATTTGGCAACATTGCTCTGGAGGCGAGACGACCTGGGAGTGAGAGGATGAGATGCAGGAATAGTTTTCCTACCTTTTTTGTAAGTTCTCCTATAAGCTTGTAACATCATTTTCGATCTCGTTATTTTTATAAGCAGCAATTTCGGGGACGAAATTCTTTTAAGGAGAGGAGAAAGTAAGGACTGAGGTTTCAGATCTGGTTATCGGGTCAGTTTCGGTATCAGACCCTTTGGTTTGGTCCCTTGTGGGGGTGCCACATGGGCGAGCGTTGGGGCGCTAGTGTATGGCCCCGATCTTATCGTCTGAATGGCGTCTTGAATAGGCGACGCGATTCAAACATCTGCCAGAGTACGACCTGCATCATGTCTTCTGAACGGCGTCCTAGAGCGACGCTATTTGGCGAGTTTCGGTTGATGCTTCGAAGCCCTCCCTCCTTTCCCTCATTCTCTCCACTCCTCTCTCTCTCCTCCCCCTCCTCTCTAAATGGCTCCGACCCCCTCATTCCCTTCCTCTCACCATTCCTTCTCTTCCTCCACTCCATCAACCTCCTACCCATCACCACTACCACCGCCATCTCCTCCGAGGCGCATTTCTCTCCGAACGGCAGCTGACATCCCAGTGGACTGACGGCGTCCACGGCGGCACCGGCGGTAGCTCGTGGCATGGCGGTTCGGCAGTTAGGAGCAAGGAGGAGTTCAAGTAACCGGTAGGGTGACAATCCTCGCGGTGTTTTGCTTAAAATCATGTTTTTTTCCCACTTTGGAGCATGTTTTAGGGGATTTTTGGGTGAACTTGCTCATTTTATAAAATGGGGAACGATGGGTTTTAAAATGGTTATTTGGATTCTCCTCCTCTATTTTTGGCTATTTTGGGGTGGTTTGAGGAGGAGAAAATCCCATTTTAAGGCTCGGGGGAGGCCACTAGGAAATCCTGCTTCGGGCGCTAAATGGCGTCGGGCCAGGGTAACGCCATTTGTAAATGGTGTCGACCATGGGTAACACAATTTAGGCCTAGATGCGAGAGGGGAGTTCGGTTTTCGAGTGGTAAATAACGTCGCAATCAGGTGAGACCATTTAAATGGCGTCAACCATGGGCGACACTATTTAGGCCCATCTCCCGTGGTTAGTTTCCACGTGAACCAGTTTAGGGGTCTTGAATGACGTCGGCCACGGGCGACGCGATTCAAGATGGAACCCCATTAATTCATGCTATTAACATGTGTTTACATTATTAGATAATTTGGTTAAATACATGTTTGATACTGTACTTTGAGAACGAGGGTTTCTACGTGACCAGAACGCATTGTGTTGTGTTTTGTGCGATCGTGGACCTAGAGTGACAGTTGTTAGCGCTTAGGCACCTTATGTCGGTATGGGAGTGACACAGTGCCGATGTGGGAATGGTGAGGTAACGCCTAGAAAGAGGGTCACTTGGTGTACCCCGGGGTATAGCTAGTACTGGTGTGGGAGTGATGCATTCAGAGTGTCACTCGTAGCTGGGGGAAGCAGAACCACCTAGAGCTAGACAAGTGAGAGTAGCCAGCGCGCTATCCGAAGGGTTGCTGTTTGGTCCCAGTAGGTTGGTGTTTTTCGCGTTCGGCTGCGTGGTTTGTGTGTTTTGCCAAGACACTAGTTGTGGACTCCGTGGTGGAGTGGTTTCAGAGTTGTGCATGTTGCATTTACAAATGCATATTTTTATATCAGAATTTGTGAATCTTTGGGAATTATGTTTACTGTTTTACTTATTTAATTGCCTATATTTATGTTGTTGCACTTATGGATGCGTGAGTAGGTGGTAGGGATCAGAGGATCCCTACTGAGTCCATTTCGATGAGACTCCCTTGTGGTTTTCAGGTGAGGGTTCCAGACAGGCATAGCGTAGAGGGTTCCGTCTTGGGTTGCGTGCAGTAGCCAATGTTTTGGGGTATGCCCCGATGTAGTTGTTATTTTCCTTTAAGACTTGTACGCTTAATTATTTCTTTTCAGTTAGAATATGTAATTATTTGCTGAGTCGAGTCGAATTGTAATAATTTTTAATTCTTGCACTTCCTTTACAATTCGATGTGATGTTAAATGTTTAACTTAGTTTATCATTTATTTTTCAGACTTATCGAGATCCTGGTTCAACTCCAATTTTTAATGATTCGGTACCTATTTAGTAATCGGATCTCCGATTATAGGGTGGCGGGTCGTTACAAACATAGATTCTTTCCTTCATTTACTTGATTTGTAGTCCAAGAAAGTAGCTCAGTTCTCCTATTATGCTGATTTTAAATTCTTCTTGCTTCAGCTTTTCAAATTTCTTGCAAAGAGATTCATTAGTAACTCCAAATATGATGTCATCTACATATATTTAAACTACTAGAGTTTCTTGCTTGCTATTTTGAATTAAAAGGGTGCTATCTACTCTACGTCTAGAACTCTGATGAATGAGAAAAGCACTTATGAAAGGTCTTTCATACTAAGTTCTAGGAGTTTACTTCAGATCATATAGTGCCTTATACAATTTGAAAACATGATTGGAAAAGATATGATCTTCAAAATCTGAAGGTTGTTCAACATAAACTTTCTCTTTTATAAAATCATTTAAAAATATACTTTTAACATCTATTTAAAATAATTTTAAACGAAATGCAGATGCATATGTAAGTGGAATTTGAATTGCCTCAAGTCTGGCAACTGGGGCATGAGTTTCATTATAGTTTTTGCCTTCCTCCTGACTATAGCTTTGAGCAATCAATCTAGCCTTATTTCTAGTAATTACACTAGAGTTATCCATTTTGTTTCTGAACATCCATTTGGGGCCAATTATAGGATGATCTGATGGTCTAGGTACAATAGACCAAACTTGATTTCCCTAGAACTGGTTCAGTTCCGCCTACATGGCTAAAATTCAAGATACATCTTCCAAGTGCTTCATTGACTATTTTTAGTTCAATCTGAGAGACAAAAGCAGTATAGTCATGAGGAATGATCTTACTTCTAGTTTGTACTCCCTGTTCTATATCTCCAAGTATGTTCTCCTTGAGATGACTTTGATATCTCTATGCTTTAGGTAGATCTTCATATTGATATACAATTTGTTGTAGCCCTTCCAAGGATGGATTTTCCTTCTCATTTTGATCCAGGTCCAATTTGTCCATCCTTTTAATCAATTCATCTACATCATCATCATCACACTTTTCTCTTCCTTTTGAGGATAGATTAGTCTCATCAAATAGAACATGCATAGCTTGTTCAATTAATAAAGTTCTTTTATTAAAAATTCTACAACCATAAGGTTTAGAAATGTACCCTAGGAACAAACCTTTATCTGATTTGGCATTAAGTTTTCTAAGGTTGTCTTTACCATTATTAAGAATGTATCACTTGCATCTCGATGGCTTCTTTACCTTACACAGTTCATATAGGATGATTGGTCTGATTATGGCTCTATTGATGATATTGCATGCTATGTTTACTACTTTTGCCCAAAAGTATCTTCGTAAATTTGCTTCAGACAACATTGTTCTGGCCATATCCAACAAGGTTCTATTTTTTCTCTTTGCCACCCCATTCTCTTAAGGGGTTCTTGGAGCTGAAAAATTATGTTGAATTCCTTATTCATCACAATATTTGGTGAACTCAATATTTTCAAACTCTCCTCTATGGTATGATCTAATGGAAGTGATGTTGAATTTATCCTCATTCTGCACCACTCTATTGAATTTTTGAAATGCCTCTGGTGTATCTGATTTGTGCTGCAAGAATGCCACCTAGGTGAACCTTGAATAGTCATCTACCATGACAAATCCATAGTTCTTGTCACCCAGTCTAGTTGTTCTCATGGGCCCGAATAGATCCATGTATAACAACTTCATTGGCTTGAAGCTTGTTACTATAGTATTGGATTGAAATGAGGTCTTGGTTTGTTTCTTTTTTGCACATGCTGCGTAGATGCTTGAGGTTTTCAACTTCATTTTAGGCAATCCTTTAACCAAGTCATGTTTCATCAATTTCTGAATCATTCCATGACTAATATGTCCAAGTCTTATGTGCCAAAGGTCTGCCTCTTCAGATTTGTTGGATGCTAGGCAGACATCTTGATCTCTGAGCTCTCTTGGGTATAGAACATACAAATCCTTATTTCTGTGTACTTTGAAAACTACTTCATCATCCTTGGTTAGTGTGCACTGCTCAGCCTCAAAAGTTACTCTGTGTCCTCTATCACATAGTTAGCTGATATTGATTAGATTATGCTTCATCCCTTCCATACATAGCACATCCTCCATGAGATTTGTTAAGTCCCACTACCCATGATTTTGCTTTTGCCATTATCTCCATAGGTGATTGTTCCTCTTTCAGCTTGCATGGACGTAAAAAGGGTCCAACCACCTGGCATATGCTTAAAGCACCCCCTTGTTCATGTACCATTTGGATGCTCCTAGGTTGCCCACAAAATTTACTTGATAATTTTAGGTACCCAACTCTTTTTGTGTCCTTTGAGGTTAGTGGCTGATGCAGATCCCTTGGGTACCCAAATCAACTTCCTCTACTTACAAGTCTTGGAAGTGTGACCCAATCTGTAGTAGTGTGAGCAACAATCTAAGCAAGGGGACTTTTTCTTTGAGCTTGTTAAGGTTGAAGCTTTTACAAATCTAAGGAGAGGATACTTCTCTGTGGGCTTTATCTGTGAAGAGGTCTTAGGCTACACATAACTAAGTCCATCTTCTCTATTATCAATCCAAAGTCCTTTTAAGCGAAGGTGCAAAGATATTTTATCCCTAGTTAATTTTTCAAGAGAAGATTTTAGATATTTATTTTCTTATATTAACTCATTTTCATCACTTTTATCGTTATTAAGGATTATCTTTCCTCTCTTTATCTTTGAGAGTTCAACATGAAGTTCTCTTAATTTACTGTTGTGAGTTTTATTAACTCACCAAGCACTTAATTTGTCATGGTCTATTTTAAGAATTTAGAGCTCCTTTGAAAGTATTTTAAATTTTTAATAGAGCTCATTAAAGGTCTTTCCTAAAGATAGTTCCTCATCCGAGTTTGAACAAGATTCACAAGCTCAGTTAGAGACTACTTGCTCATCCTTTTGATGAGAATTTATTGCCATGGGTGCCAAGTTTGCAGTCTCTTTTTCTTCTTCTGAGCTTGATGAGGAAGATGTATCTTCTTTATTATCCCAAGCTACTGGCATGGATTTTCTTTTGAAGAACTTCTTAGGTTTCTTAGACTAATCCTTCTTCTCGTATTCCTTCTTCTTAAGTTGTGACATTCATCTCTCAAATGTCTTGGTTGTTTGCCCTCATAGTAGGTAGGTTCCTGCTTCTTGTCCTTGTTGTGTCCTTTCATGATGTATTTATAGTTGGATTTTCTTTGAAGCCTTTTCTTTTTAAGTATCTACTACAGTCTTCGAGACAACAGAGCCTTTTCATTACTGTCGACTTCATTTTCTTCACTTGAGATGTTTTTATCTAAGCTGGGAAGACTTGTCTTTAGTGCTGTAGGGACCTTCATTTTTAAGGTTCTCTACCCTAACCTCTCCATGTTGATCTCATGGGCCATAAGAGAACCCATGAGTTTCTCAAGGTTGAGGCTATTGAGGTCATTAGCTTCTTCAATTGCTATCACCTTTAAAGACCACTTGCTTGGGAGAGACCTTAAGATCTTTCTGACCAAGTCTAGACTACTATACTCTTTTCCAAGAGCTACATTCTATTTGTGATGTATGTGAGTCTGTTGTATATTTGAGTGACGGTTTAGAGGGCTCTATCTTGAACTTCTCATATTGAGTTACTAGGATGTCAATCCTAGTTTTCTTCTGTAACATTTGATTATTAGCATGTAATTAACATAATTATGTTACTAATTAATTTTAAGCTAATACATTATGACAGTTAAGATATGCATAAACATTGAACTTGGTTGGTTAAATCCCATAGAATAATTAGATATGATCAATTGTGATAGAAAACTTAGTGTAAATCATAATCGGATTTAGATTAGAATGATTAATTTGAGATTAAAGGTAAGTATGCAATTATTAAAGGTAGGATGATCATTTGTTGAATAATTAATTTATATAGTATAAATCTTCAAAAAAAGTTTCATGAATTTTGATATTCATATGATGATGTTTCCAGGTCAGGTAACATGATATAACTTGTAGATACAATTTTCGGACTTCATTTGATAGAATGTTAGAATGTGAATTTTAGTAATTTATATATTTCACAAACTAATCTGAAATTTTTATGGCATAATACTCATACTAATATAAAATTTCAGAAAAACTTTCATGAATTTTTATGTCTATGGTGATGCTTCCACGTTGGGTAACATGGTATAATTTGTAGATACAATTTTCAGATTTTATTTGATAGCATGTTAGATGTGAATTTTAGTAATTTATATGTTTTATAGAATGATCTAAAATTTTTATGACATAATAGCTTCATTATTATACGTCTCTATAAAAAGCTTCAAGAATTTTAATATTCATATGATAATGGTTCCTAGTGTGTGTAGCAGGGTTCATATTCCACTCTGACATTTTAGTAACTCAGGAATAGCACCCTGATGTTTGATTTTCTACTATCTTTGTGAAGGACCATTTGAGGCCACATTTTTACAGGATGTACTTAATGTGAATTAGTATAATATGTGAAATTTTCAGGATTTTCGGAAGTACTTTTCTATATTAACAAAATCAGTGTTTTAAATGTGGGCAGATTACTTCTGTAGGAGATTTGTGATTACTTATATGCGTTGTCTAAGTTTATAACAAGTTGTATTTAAATTTAGCTTAGAATATGATTTATTTACCTTTTAAATTATGATTTTGAGCTATTCTTAGTTTATGAACTCCTGAAAGAAAATCACTAAAGTGATTAGTCATTTTCGTATGTATATATTGTTGTAGTTATATAAACATTAAGTTTATTCTCATAATGTTAATGAAGCCTGCCGATCGTACAGAGCCGCTATATGAGAATAGTTCTGGGGAAATAGTGGCAACATCCCCACCAGGACCTATTTATTTTGGGGCTGCGTATTGCACCTAAAAAGATGAGAGTCACCTTCAAAACCCATTATGTAACGACCCGCCACCCTATAATCGGGGATCCGATTACTAAATGCTCCACCCACACCAGCACAGGGTGATAAAGTGCTACAATTGTCACTCCAGGCCCACAGTAACGCAAAACCCAGCACAATACGATCCGGTCACGTGAAAAGTCCGCGATCGCATAACACATAACGTAATATCATCCGGTCATGAAGAATCCATCTCCACCGAGTACACTAAGGCATGCACTAACCAACTATCTAGCAGTATGAACACATTTTACTGGCATGAATTAGTGTGGTTCTGTCTTGAATCGCGTCGCCCAAGGCCGACGCCATTCAAGCTCCATGTACTGGTTTATATGAAACACTGGCCTCAGAATCTGGCCTAAAAGGCGTCGACACCAATGGTCGCCTTTTAAAAGGCGTCAACATCCTCAGACGCCATTCAACACAGAAATCCAGAATTTACAGAAACCATTAACCAGGGGATTTATGCCTTAAAAGGCGTTATGGTTACCCGACGCTATTCTGAATCGCGTCGTCCACCCATGACGTCTTTTAGTCCCAGAATTCCCGAACTAACAGAGCCTTAGTAAGACGATTCCTACCTAAAAGGCGTCATGATGGCCCGACGCCCTTCAAAAAGGCGTCGTCCATGCACGACGTCTTTCAACGCCAGGAACCAGGTCTGTCATGAGCCCGAGGGCTCCCCTTTCAACCCCAAAAACCCCAAAATCACCCAAAATAGAGGAGAAAAAGGGGCGAATCCAACCATCAGGAAACCACATTCATAGAAATCCCCCATTTATCAAGAAGAGCTCCTAAACATGCTTGTTCTACCCCCCGGAATCATAGATCTAAAACATACTTTAGGAGGAAGAATCATGATTGGAACATAGAACACAAAGGGAATCGTCACCCTACCGGTTACTTGAAATCCTCCAAGCTTCAAGCCGTCCACCCGACTCGCCCCACGCTGCCGCCGGTACCGCCGTGGTCGTCCTTACTCCACCGTGACGTCGGCCGCCGTCCGGAGAGTAAAACGCTGCAGTGGAAGTGGAGGTGGTAGTGGTGGGAGGTAGGTATGGGATGGAGTGGAGGGAAAGATGAAAATGGTGGAAGGAAAAGAGGGAGGAGAAGGGGCTGCCGCCGGGATCGCCGGAAGGGAGGAGAGAAAGAGAGGAGGAAGAAAAAATGAGGGAAAGAAGGAGGGCTCGTGGGGTTAACCAGAGACTCGCTAAAACGCGTCGACATAGACGGACGCCTATCAAGTGATGAGACGGCTACTCTGACAGGACTCTGAAACACGTCGTTCTATACAGACGCCGTTCAGGAGACATGTCAGGGCCGTACTCTGACAATCCCAGAGTCGCAGTCTGAAAGGCGTCGTCCCATGCGGACGCCGTTCAGACAACATGACAGGGCCGTACTCTCGCGGCCCAAAGCCAGCCCACATGGCACCCACGTAGCAGAACCTAAAACGCGTCTGCAACGGTGGACGCTATTTAAACCGCGTCGAGCGGGCTCGACGTGAAACATCACAGAGTCTCTGCCCCCCTGGAGCCTGAACTACAGGGTCCGACCCCGAAAACCGGATCCGAAAGCCTCAATCCTTACATTCTCCCCCCCTTGAAAGAATTTCGCCCCCGAAATTATCCTCTAGAATTAATAAGGTCAAAAGTAGGGATACAAGTTCACAAGGAGACTTACGAAAAGAGGTAAGGTAACTGCTCCCGCATCTCATCTTCCCGCTCCCAGGTTGCCTCACCTCCGGAGCGATACTGTCAAATCACCTTGACCAAGGGCACAACCTTGTTCCGCAGGACCTGTTCTCTGCGATCCTCAATATGAACAGGAAACTCTGGAAAGGACAGGTCCTCAGCGACCTCCAACTCTGAAAAATCTAAAACATGGGACGGATCCTGAACATATTTTCTCAGCAAAGAAATATGGAACACATCATGCACCCCTGCAAGACTGGGCGCCAAGGCCAGCTGATACGCGGTTTCCCCAATTCGAGCAAGAATGGGAAAAGGTCCAATATATCGCGGACTCAGCTTGCCTCGCTTCCCGAATCTCATCACACCCTTGGAGGGTGAGACTCGTAGAAATACGTGGTCCCCAACCTCAAACTCAAGCGGTCTCCGTCGGACGTCAGCATAACTCTTCTGCCTACTCTGAGCTGCGGTCAACCTCTGCCGAACTGTCCTGGCAATCTCAGCACACTGCTGTACTAACTCTGGTCCCACTATCTGTCTTTCACCAATCTCGGACCAACACACAGGAGATCGACACGGTCGCCCGTACAAAGCCTCATAAGGCGCCATGCCGATACTGGAATGATAATTGTTGTTGTAGGCAAATTCCACCGTAGACAAATGTTGCTCCCAAGAACCTCCCCAGTCTAAGCAACATGCCCTGAGCATATCCTCCGGAGTCTGAATGGTCCTCTCCGACTGCCCATCAGTCTCGGGATGGTAGGCCGAACTGAAAGCCAACTGAGTGCCCAAGGCCTTCTGAAAACTCTTCCATAACCTGGAAGTAAACCTCGGATCTCGGTCTGATACGATGGACAAAGGTACCCCGTGCAGAGAGATGATCCGGTCTACAAACAACTTAGCCAGCTTACCGACTGACCAGTCCTTCCTAATAGCCAGGAAGTGTGCCGACTTGGTCAGCTGATCAACAATAACCCAGATAGCGTCTTTCCTGTCGGGGGATGCAGGTAATCCCATCACAAAGTCCATAGTCACGTGCTCCCATTTCCATTCCGGAATCGGCAAGGGCTGCAACAATCCCCCAGGTCTCTGATGCTCGGCCTTAACCTGCTGACAAGTCATGCATCTAGCCACATACTCAGCCACATCTTTCTTCATACCAGGCCACCAGAAGTGCCTCCTCAAACAATGATACATCTTGGTTGTCCCGGGATGCACTACATATCTCGAACGGTGCGCCTCATCAAGAACACACCTGCGCACGTCCTCCTCGGTCGGAACATAAAGTCTACCTCTGAACCTGACAACACCGTCATCCCACAACTCCACCTCTGACCTCTGGAGAATCTGTGGTAACTCAACATCTTTCCTCTGAGCCTCAATCACAGCATGATACACTGCTGGTCTCACAGTCAAGCTGACCAACACGGCTCTATCATCTTCACGTGGAACCCTAAAGGAAGATTCCACAACTTGCTCAAACAATTTCCATTCTTGAATCATAAGGTATGACATGACCGTCTTCCGACTCAAGGCATCTGCCACTACATTCGCCTTGCCCGGATGATAAGAAAGGTCAAAGTCATAATCCTTAATGAACTCCATCCACCTTCGCTGTCTCAAATTCAGGTCTCTCTGAGTGAACACATACTTCAGGCTCTTGTGATCTGTAAAAACCTGGAATTTCTCTCCGTATAAGTAATGTCTCCAAATCTTAAGTGCAAATACCACAGCTGCCAGCTCCAAATCATGGGTAGGATAGTTCTCTTCATGCTTCTTCAGCTGTCGAGAAGCATAAGCCACTACCCTGCCATGCTGCATTAGAACAGCGCCCAAACCTCGACGGGATGCGTCTGAGTAAACCACAAACCCACCTGACCCAGATGGAAGCACCAACACTGGGGCTAACGTGAGGCGAGTTTTTAACTCCATGAAACTCCGCTCACAATCCTCGGTCCACACAAAACGAACTCCCTTCCGAGTCAACCTCGACAAGGGGGCCGCTATCGAAGAAAACCCCTGAACAAACCGCCTGTAATAACCGGCAAGCCCCAAGAAGCTCCTGATCTCGGTCACTGAAGTCGGCCTGCTCCAATCCATCACTGCCTCGATCTTGGCTGGATCCACTGCGATACCTTCACCAGAAATGACGTGCCCAAGGAAGCACCTCGTCTAGCCAAAACTCACACTTGCTAAACTTGGCGTAAAGTTGGTGCTCTCTTAGGGCCTGCAACACCACCCGAAGATGAGTGGCGTGCTCTTCCTCAGAAGAAGAATATACTAAAATATCATCAACAAATACTACCACAAACTGGTCCAGGTAGGTCCTGAAGACTCGGTTCATCAGATCCATAAAGGCCGCCGGAGCATTGGTCAAGCTATAAGGCATAACCAAAAACTCATAATGTCCATACCGAGTCCTAAAAGTCGTCTTACTAACATCAACATCCCGGATCCTCATCTGATAATATCCAGATCTCAGGTCAATCTTGGAAAACACCTTCGCAGACTGTAGCTGATCCATCAAATCATCGATCCTTGGAAGTGGGTACTTATTCTTTATCGTCACCTGGTTCAGCTGCCTGTAATCAATGCACAATCTCAGAGAACCATCCTTCTTCCTGACAAATAGGACTGGAGCACCCCACGGAGAAGTACTGGGACAAATGAAACCCTTATCCAGTAACTCCTGCAACTGCGACTTCAACTCAGCGAGTTCGGCTGGCGCCATCCGATATGGGGCCTTAGACAAGGGCGCCGTACCCGGTGCAAGCTCGATGGTAAACTCGACCTCTCGCTGAGGAGGAAGGCCAGGCAGCTCCTCAGGAAACACATCTACGAAGTCACACACTACAGGCACCTCCCAAGGACTGGAACTCTCACGGACATCAGAAATAACAACAGAGGCAAGGAAGGCCTCACAACCACCAGCAAGCAACCTCCGAGCCTTAAAGGCAGAAATGAGAATACCTCGAGAAGAGAACCTAATACCTTGGAAATAGAAGGTCGGGATGTCCGGAATCGAGAAACGCACCCTCTTCCTGTGGCAGTCCACCTCAGCATAAAAGGCTTCCAACCAATCCATGCCCAGGATGATATCAAAGTCACGAATGACAAGTACAACCAACTGGGCAGGTAGCTCATGACCCTCAATGGTCAAAAGAACATTCCTCAAACAATTATAAGATAACATGAAGTCTCCAGAAGGAACCTCTACCATCAATCCATCAGATAATTCATCAACGGGTGCAGAAAGAATATCTATGAACTGCTCAGAAATGAAAGAATGCGAAGCACCCGAATCGATCAACACATGTGCAGAGTTCCCAAGGACAGAAAGTGTACCTTCCACCAAGTTGGACGCGCGAGCCTCCCTCCTGGTGATAGCTAGTGATAAAGTGTTAAATTGATCATTTAAGGGCAACCATATGCATCATACTCATGTTCTCCTTCTTCCGCACCGTTTCCCAGCAGCTCTCTCTCTTCTATTCCTCGCCCTCCACGGCTCTCTCCTCCCTCTCCAGTTTTCCAGCACCCCTCTCTTTCTCCCACGCAATCTCCTTCTTCCTCTCCGGTTTCTCTGCCTCCCTCTCTTGGTTTTCTCTCTTTCTCTCCCTTATTACTTCTCTCTCCCACACGTCTCTCGGTTTTTCCCTGGTTCCCATGCGCCTCCACCGACGAGGAACGTCTGCTGAAGTTGCTGCATGCCCCCACGTCTCTCCAGTGAGCAACCACTCCACGCACACCTGCACCCGGCGTTGAAGCCACACCAGCTGCTTCGACGTGCAGCCACGCATGAGCTGCATGCATGTACGCTAAAGCATACCCGGCTGCCTCCTCTACGCACACCAGCACCCGGCTGCCTCTTCCACGCACACCAGCACCCGGCTGCCTCTTCCACGCACACCAGCATCCGGCAAGCTCCAAGCGTCTCATGCAGCAGTTCCACGCGCACAGCCTGCATCTATGCGGAGAAGCCTCCACGCGGCGAACCAGCAGACTGGCAGCTCCTTCCTCCAGCGCATAGCTAGCCGCGGTGAAGCCCTCCACCTTCTCCACGCACACAGCAGTGAGCATGCATGCACCTCCACCTTCCTGCATCTCCACGTAGCAACTCTCCAGCATCCTCCAACGCACCAGCCTGCAAGCTGCCTCTCCACGTTCACAACAGCTCTTCAAACAGCCCGGTGAAGCCATCCACGTCCACAGCAGCTCTCCCAGCCACGTACCAGCCTTCCTCAGAACCTGTCCACGCTCCACGCAGCAATAGAAGCTGATTCCTTCAACACCTGTCACATACACCAGCAACCAGCATCCTTTCAGCCACCAGCAGCTCCTCCTGCAGCCACGCATAGCAGCCTCCTTCCTCAAGCAAGTCCAGCACAGCAGCACCCACCAAGCGGCAAAGCACCATGCAGCTGCCAACTTCAAAACCTGCACACGCAGCAGCTGTCCCAGTTGCCTTCTATTTTCTTTCCCTTCCCCCATTAGTTTAAAATTAGTTTAATTGTTTAGGGAAAGTTAATTGTTATTTAATATTTTGATTAGTTAGTTTAAGTTTATTAAACAATTAAACTTTGTAATTTGTTTCTTAATTTTTAGATAATTAATAAGTTACGTAGTTAAATTTCAATGTCTTTGTCATAAATCTTAGTTGTGCTTAATTTTTTTTATGAGTGTTTGCGTTTAATTTCTAAAAAAAAAAAGAAAAAAAAAAGAGGAATATGTTTAATTCAAGCGATTATGTTTTTTTTAGGTTACATTAGTTAACTTAATTTTAGTTTACTTAAGTAATTAGTTTATTTTAAATCTCACTTATCTTTAGATTAACTAAAGTCCAAAGTTTTCAAAATTAAAATTCTAACTCCCTGTGGATCGACTCGGACTCACGACTGTTAATTTTTAAAATATGATTTGAGTGAGCCGGATAAATTTAGATTGAACGTTTTCATGTGTTTAACGACGCACAATTCGAAACGATCAATTTTTGACGCCGTTGCCGGGGAGTTAGATTTTTAATTTTGATTATCTTGGATTTAAAGTAATTAGTCTTTAGCTAACCTTATTTTTCTTATTTTTGCAGGTATATTGAAAAAAAAAAAAAGAGAAGGAAAGGGAAATCATGGTCAGTGTGTTCCAACTTTCTATGTTTTAATTTCCTTATTCTAGTTAGTTTCCTTTTTTGTAGTTTCTAGTCTAGATAGGTTTCCATTAACTAAAAAAAAAAGAAACAAAAAGAGGAACATCCAAATTTAAAAACCTTCATTGCCAAGATTAGAAACCTTCCATGCTAGGCATTCATCATCCTAGGAAAGCATGAGATAGTTTCCTTTCACAGTTATTTCCATAAATTGTTGAAGATTGCGGGGGAAAGGTACGTGTTTCAATTTTTAGCAAGTCATTCATGATTGCATCAACACACCTTGCATTGATTTGTTGCCTTGTATTGCATTCAAAACGACTCTAAGGACAGCAACTTTAACCACATAAGGTAGGGATTTGATCACCCTTCCTTAGCCCACAAATCACCTTCCTTGCATTGGCATTTCCTAATCCAACTAAAAGCAAGTCGAAAGAGAATCTAGGGTTTACACCGTGAGTGGTTTAAATCTCGAGTTGCCTCCATTTTTGGAAACGGTGTCTAGGCTAGAGGTAAAAAGGCAAACGTCTAAGCGGGAAAGTGGTTCTCTAATTAGGTCCCTACGAAAGTAGGGGGAGCCTCCCACTACCCCACCTCTTACCTGGCCGTTGACTGATTGTGGTTGTGACTCGAGGTGGATTCCATTCACCTTGTAAGAAAATTCACATAGAGAGTCTAGGTTAACATTAGATCATTAGGATAATTTGTTTGTCAACATTGATTGCATTTAAAAAAAAAAAAAAAAGAAATCGAAAACAAAATCCTCTCTCCATCAGTCCTAGTGTATGCAAGGTAGGAGATCTCAAAATCCTAACCTTCTAGGACCACTTGCTGAAATAGAAAGAATCTTACATCACAAAAATCCACCACAAGATCCAATGGCTGATAATCAGGACCCACCAAAGCAAATGAAGGACTATTTCACTCCAAATCGATATCAACCTTCATCTTGTATTCATCTTCCTCAGAATCCAGCCAATCAATATGAAATCAAATCTAGCACCATTCAGATGCTCCCATCCTTTTATGGGAATACTAATGAAGATCCTTATAAGCATCTGGATGAATTCCTAGAAATCTGTTCCACGGTGAAGATCCAGAATTTCACCGATGATGGCCTTAAATTGACCTTATTTCCCTTATCATTAAAGGACAAGGCTAAATATTGGTTGGGAACCATAGGAAGGCCCATTAGGACATGGGAAGAAATGCACAAAGAATTTCTCAAGAAGTTCTATCCCATCGGGCGGACCAATACCATGAGACGGGCCATCACGAGTTTTACCCAAACTCCCGGGGAATTGATCCATGAATCTTGGGAAAGACTGAAAGAATTGCTTAGAAAATGCCCTCATCATGGGCTTTCAAAATGGCAAATTGTCCAAGCATTCTATGAAGGATTGTCTGAATAGTTCAGACAGATGGTGGATGCTTCATGTGGAGGGGCGTTTACGATGAAAAATGAAGATGAGGCCTATGATCTGTTTGAGATGTTAAGTGAAAATTCCATCAATCATGCCTCATTATCATCTTATGAAAGGTCTGTTGGGCCATCTAAACGGACTGGAATGTATGAACTTAAGGCCCGTGGAGAACCCGAATCTAGAATGGACATAAATCTGATTAATCAGAAATTGGATAAGGTAGACATCTTGGCCCAGAAACTAGACCAACTCCTGACCTTAAACAAGCAAGAGCCTACTCACCCAACACAATCTAGTCCATATGAAGGCCCATCCTCTGTTAATCATGACATTTGTGCCTTATGCGCAAGTCCAACCCATCATGTGAATGAATGCCCAACTGCGGCCCAACTCCCACCATTCATTCAAGAGCAAGTTCAGGCTACTCAGGGATTCTCCAGGCCCAATAATGATCCATTCTCAATTACTTACAATCCTGGCTGGAGAAACCACCCTAATTTCTCTTGGAAGAATCAGCAGGCCCCATTACCAATGTCCAATCCTCCCATGCATCAAGCCCCAAAGCCACAGAATTCATTCCAACATCAATCTAATTTCTATGGAAATGTTCAGGCTAGGGGATCTCAAGCCCAGTTTTCTCAACCTACCCCGTATCAATCAGGTCAATCAGCCCAATATCAATCAGGTCAACCGGCCCACTATCACTCATTCCAATCAGGACAGCCAACCCAATACCATCCTCCACCCACTTACCAACAACCTCCTCAGCCCAACTTTGATGATAAATTCACTCAACTCCAACAACTGATTTTTACCCAGCAACAATCCATTGCTAAGTTGGAAAGTCAAATGGGCCAACTAGCTGAGGCCGCGATGAGAAGAGAAGTAGGCCAACTTCCTAGTCAACCCGTTGCCAATCCAAAGAATCAACCTCCGGGGTTTCCACAGCAATCGGACCTTTTACCTCAGCCTGGCCCGGTACTACAGCCTAAAGGGCCACAATTTGAGAATGCTAAGGCCATTTCAGCCCTTAGGAGTGGGAGAAGTTTAGAAAAACCACATGCAGATGGAGAGTTAGCCAAAGGTTCCACTGAGGAGCCTCAGGAAATTGAAAGTGATAGTGAGATTGAACCCAACATAGAGAAGTTGGAGGAGGATCTGAAAGGAAAAGGGAAGATTGATGAAGGCCCAAGTTCTTATAAACCTAGGGTGCCATTTCCTAATGCCTTGTTAGCTAAGCCCAATACCAGGAAGAAACTGGCCCAGAATGAGGAGTTGTTGGATTTGTTCAAACAAGTCCAAATTATATTCCACTCCTCGATGCCATCAAGCATGTGCCAGCTTATGCTAAGTTTCTCAAGGACTTATGTACTCCATGAAGAGAATCTAGAATGGCACCCGAAAAGGTTCGGCTTTCTGAGGATGTTAGTGCAATTGTGATGAATCATTTACCCAAGAAGTTAAAGGATCCTGGAGCACCTCTAATTTCATGTGACTTAGCTGGAGTTACATTTGATAGAGCTTTATTGGATCTAGGTGCGAGTGTAAATCTATTGCCAACAGCTATTTATGAAAAATTTGAGATTGGAGAATTAAAGCCCACATCCATCATATTGCAGTTAGCTGATAGGTCTGTGAAAACTCCACGGGGATTAATTGAGGATGTCATCGTAAAGGTTCATGATTGTTATTTTTCCGTGGATTTTCTTATTCTGGATATGGCATTACCTGAGGAACTCATTCACACCCCGATCATCTTAGGTCGTCCATTCTTAGCCACTGCCAAAGCTAATATAAATTATGAAACTGGCATAATGGACATTTCATTTGGGGGTCAAAAGGTCCAGATTAATGTCTTCAAAGCATCTCAATACCCAGATCATGAAAAAGAATGCCATACTATTGATATCTTGGATAATCTGGTTGAAGAAAATGAGATGTCCACATATGACCTTTTGGAGGAAGCCAATACTTTAAAGGACTCCCATGGCCCATTAACATCTTGGCCCAAGGTTGAACCTTTACCAGCCTTGCAGTCTGAACCCGCTTTGCCATCTTTAAAGGACCCTCCTTGTAAGGATCGTAACCTTCGGATCCGGTTTTCGGGGTCGGACCTTGTAGTTCTAAACTTAGTGAGGGCGGAGGTCCTGTGTTGATTCGCGTCAGGACATCGAGACGCGTTTTAAACGGCGTCCACCTTCGCAGACGCATTTCAGGTTCTGCCACGTGGGTGCCACGTGGGCTGGCTTCGGGCCGCGAGGGTACGGCCCTGTCTTGTCGCCTGAACGGCGTCCACGTGTGTCGACGCCTTTCAGACTGTGACTCTGGGATTGTCAGAGTACGGCCCTGACATGTCGTCTGAAAGGCGTCTGCCTTGAACGACGCGTTTCAGAGTCTTGTCAGAGCAGCCGTCACATCAACTGATAGGCGTCCATAGATGTCGACGCGTTTTAGCCAGTCTCTGGTTAACCCCGCGAGCCCTCCTTCTTTCCCTCATTTTTCTCCTCTCTTCCTCTCTTTCCCTTCCGACGAACTCGGCGGCGATCCCTCCTCCTCCCTCTTTTCCTCCCACCGTTTCATCCCTCCCTCCACTCCATCCTCTACCTAGCTCCTACCACTACCACCTCCACTTCTACTGCGGCGTTCTACTCTCCGGACGGCGGCCGACGTCACGGTGGAGCAAGGACGACCACGGCGGTACCGGCGGCGGCGTGGGGCGAGTCGGGTGGACGGCTTGAACCTCGGAGGCGTTCAAGTATCCGGTAGGGTGACGGTTCCCATAAGCATCGTGTTTAAACCATGTTTTTCCCCTGTTTAAGCTTGTTATGGATCTTTGGTTTCGGGGGGGTAGAATGAGCATGTTTAGGTGTTCTTTTCTTGATATGGGGGTTTTGCTATGAATGTGATTTCCTATGAATTGTGTTGCCCCTCTTTCTCTTCCATTTTTGGGTGAATTTGAGGTTATTTGGGTTGAAAAGGGAGCCCTCGGGCTCATGGCAACTCTGGTTCCTGGGGTTAAAAGACGTCGTGTATGGACAACGTCTTTTTGAAGGGCGTCGGGCCATCGCGATGCCTTTTAGACAGGAATCGCCTGACTGAGGGGTTGCCAGTTCGGGATTCTGAGGCTAAAAGACGTCATGCGTCGACGACGCATTTTTGAATAGCGTCGGGCAGCCATGACGCCTCTTAAGGCAGAAATCCCCTGGGTGGTTTCTTTGGAAATTCTGGATTTCTGTGCTGAATGGCGTCTGAGGATGTCGACGCCTTTTAAAAGGCGACCACTGGTGTCGACGCCTTTTAGGGCCTGATTCTGAAGACTGTTTTACATGAACCTGTACATGGAGCTTGAATGGCGTCGACCTTGGGAGACGCGATTCAAGACAGAACCTCACTAATTCATGCCAGTAAAATGTGTTCATACTGTTAGACGGATGATTAGTGCATGTTTTAGTGTACCCGGTAGAGATAGATTCTTCATGACCGGACGATGCTACATGTATGTTATGCGATCGCAGACTTTTTACGTGACCGGATCGTACTTGTTGGGTTTTGTGTTACTGTGGACCTGGAGTGACATTGTAGCGCTTTATCACCCTGTGCTGGTGGGGGCGTGAGCACAGCGCCGGTGGGGGCGTGGGCGGGGTGACGCCTAGTGAGAGAGGGTCACCTGGTGAACCCCGGGGTCAGCTAGTACCGGTGTCGGAGTGGTACATTCGGAGAGTCACTCATGCTGAGGGAAGGAGTAGCCACCTGAGCCGGTTGGGCCAGAGTAGCTAGTGTGCTATCCGAGGGGTTACTGTTTGGTCTCAGCAGGTCGAGGTTTTTCCACCGTTGTTGTGTGGTTAGCGAGTTCTATCGAGACGACAGTTGTGGGTTTCCTAGCCGGCTGGTTTAATATATGCATGTTTATTATATTACGATTGCATGTGATTTCACGTTAAGAATTAGGAATTGTACCTCTTGTGCTTATCACTTTACCGTTAGCTGTACCTTGCACTTGTGGGTGTGTGCGTGGGCAGTGGGGATCGAAGGATCCCTACTGAGTCTTGTCTTTGAGACTCACCCCCTGCGGTTTTCAGGTGAGGACTCTCAGCAGACCTAGCGAGGAGAGTGCGGCCGTGAGTTGAGCACCGTCAGCAGTTGTTCCGGGGTATGCCCCGACGTAGTTGTTATTTTTATTTCTGGCCTGTACGTTTAATTATTTCTTTTCTGTTGGAATATGTAATTATTTGCTGTATCGAGTCGCATTGTAATAATTTTAATTCCTGCACTTTTATTTCAGTTCAATGCGATGTGAATGTTTAACTTAGTTTATTATTTATCTCCCATACTTGATTAGATCCTGGTTTGGTTCCAAATTAATGATTCGGTACCCATTTAGTAATCGGATCCCCGATTATAGGGTGGCGGGTCGTTACACTCCTGAGCTTGAACTCAAACCATTACCGGAGTCTCTCAAGTATATTCTTTTGGGCCCAGACCAAACTCTCCCAGTCATCATTGCGGCAAATCTCACATCGCCGCAGGAGGCCCAATTAACCGAGGTCCTCAAAGACCACAAAGGTGCTATTGGATGGTCGGTGGCCGATTTGAAAGGAATAAGTCCGTCCATTTGCATGCATCACATCTATATGGAAGAGAATTCTAAGCCCAGTCGGGAGATGCAAAGGCGTCTTAACCCCAATATTAAAGAAGTAGTGAAGAAGGAAGTTGTGAAATGGCTGGATGCGGGTATTATTTACCCAATATCAGACAGTAAATGGGTCAACCCAACCCAAGTGGTACCCAAGAAATCTGGATTAACGGTTATCAAGAATGATCATGGAGAAGAGGTACCCACTAGGCTCACCACGGGATGGAGAGTGTGCATTGATTACCGAAACTTGAATCTCATGACTAAGAAGGACCACTTTCCACTACCATTCATGGATCATATTCTGGAAAAGTTATCGGGCCAGAAGTACTTCTGCTTCTTAGATGGGTACTCCGGGTATAATCAAGTGGCTATTCACCCAGAAGATCAAGAAAAGACCACCGTCACGTGCCCTTATGGCACGTTTGCTTTTAGGAGAATGCCATTCGGATTATGCAACGCACCAGCCACATTTCAACGGTGCATGATGGCTATCTTCTCCGATATGGTGGGAGAATGCCTCGAAGTTTTCATGGACGATTTCTCAATCTTCGGGGACTCTTTTGAAAATTGCCTGGAAAATCTTAAACAGGTGCTAGCACGATGCATAGGCACCAATCTGATTCTTAGCTGGGAAAAGAGCCATTTCATGGTTCGAGAGGGCATTGTTCTAGGCCATATTGTGTCTGAAAGGGGGATAGAAGTAGATAAAGCTAAGATCGATCTCATATCCAATCTTCCTCCTCCTAACTCAGTCAGACAGATCCGTTCATTCCTTGGCCATGCCGGTTTCTATCGCCGGTTTATCCATAATTTTTCTCAAATTGCCCGGCCCCTAACTCTTCTCTTAGCTAAGGATGTCCCGTTCCAAATGGATGAATCTTGCATCAAGGCATTTAATTCTCTTAAGGAATCTTTGACCAAAGCCCCGATTCTTCAATCTCCAGATTAGTCTTTACCCTTCGAAATCATGTGTGATGCCTCTGATTATGCTATCGGTGCAGTTTTGGGACAAAGAATCAACAAATGTCCCGTGGTGATATATTATGCAAGCCGCACCCTTGCCGATGCTCAAATGAATTATACCACCACAGAAAAGGAATTATTGGCTGTGGTTTTTGCCCTAGAAAAATTCAGATCTTATCTTTTAGGGGCAAAAGTCATAATCTATTCTGATCACTCAGCTCTGAAATATTTGTTGACCAAGAAGGATGCAAAGCCTAGGCTTATTAGATGGATCTTACTCCTCCAGGAATTTGATTTGGAAATTTGGGATAAGAAGGGTTCTGAGAATGTGGTAGCTGACCACCTATCCCGAATTCCGATATCTGAAAGTACACCGATCACTTATTCCTTTCCTGATGAGCATCTACTGACCATTTCCCACACTGTTGCACCTTGGTATGCTCACATTGTCAATTACAAGGTGACTAATCAGCTTCCGGAAGGAGGGACCAAAAGTGAAAAGGACAAATTCTTTTCTCAGGAAAAATATTATTTCTGGGAGGATCCTGAATTATTCAAATTTTGTCCTGATCAAATCATTAGGCGATGTGTTCCCGAAGAAGAACAACAGAGTGTTCTTAACTTCTGCCATAATCTGGCCTGTGGGGGCCACTTCTCAGGAAAGAAAACTGCAGCCAAAGTCCTACAAAGTGGTTTTTACTGGCCCACACTTTTCAAAGATGCCCATGAATTTAGCAAAACTTGCCTCCGATGTCAGGCTGTAGGGAATATGGCGAAAAGGGATATGATGCCACTCAACCCAATATTGGTGGTTGAAGTCTTTGATGTTTGGGGAATTGACTTTATGGGACCTTTTCCACCCTCTTTTGGACATACATATATTCTGGTAGCGGTGGATTATGTCTCAAAATGAATTGAAGCAGTAGCCACCCGAACCAATGATCATAAAGTGGTCATTAAATTCGTTCAGAAGAATATCTTTTCTCGGTTCGGGTGGCCTAAAGCTATCATAAGTGATGGGGGAACGCATTTCACGAATTACCAATTTCGGGTTTTGCTTAAGAAATATAGGATTAATCACAAAGTAGCTACCCCTTATCACCCCCAAACCAGTGGCCAAGTGGAAGTTTCTAATAGGGAGATCAAGAATATTCTGCAAAAGTCTGTTAGGCCCGATAGAAAAGATTGGTCTGAAAGATTGGATAATGCTTTATGGGCCTATCGGACCGCTTACAAAACTCCTATTGGCATGTCTCCTTATCGCCTGGTTTTTGGAAAAGCGTGCCACCTTCCAGTGGAATTGGAACATAGGGCTTATTGGGCCATCAAACAAGTCAATCTGGACCTAGCCCAAGTTGGTTCCCACCGAACCTTACAACTGAGTGAGCTGGAAGAGTTGCGCAACGAGGCCTATGAAAATTCAAAGATCTATAAAGCCAAAACTAAAGCTTTTCATGATAAACATATTGTCCGAAAATCCTTTCGTCCAAATCAGAAAGTTTGACTATTTAATTCTAGGCTTCGCCTATTTCCTGGAAAACTGAAATCCAGATGGGATGGACCCTTCGTGGTCGTTAAAGCCTTCGATCATGGAGCCGTTAAAATTCTGAATCCTAAGAGTGGGAACACTTTTACGGTTAATGGTCAACGGTTGAAACCATTCATTGAAAATCTTCAAAATGAGCCACCTGAATCCATAGAATTGAGTGATCCACATTAACTGAAGCTCCGTTTGGCTGAAGACGATAAACTTAGCGCTTGTTGGGAGGCAACCCAATATTTCACTTCAGTTGTTGATATTTCTTTTCCTTTTAGGTCCCTGAGCAGCAATCACCGTGGGTATGTCGCATCGTCGTCATTACAGGTTGTTTTGCTCCTTCACAAATTCTCTTCTGGCTGCGTGTTTTTTCATATCTTTTATGCCATTGAGGACAATGTCAATCAAGTTGGGGGGTGGGACAATCATATGCATTTATTGAAAATCTTTTGAAGAAAACTGATATCTTTCACTGAAAAATGGTCAAATTTTTTTCAAAAACTTCTTTTCGCATCCTAGAAAAAAAATTGCATGAAAATCATGTTTCATTAAGTAAATCTTAAACAAATCAATTTTCTGTTAGTCACATTGGTTAAAGAGCCTGTAAAGTTTAAATATCCCACTCTACAAAAATCCACGGCAGGATGATTTTCACACACACACGGCAACTTAGAATAAATGAAAGATCTTAAAAGTATAGAATTGCTGGAATTATCCTCAAGGATTAGACTACTTATTCTAATTTTTATTTTGGGTTGAACGAAAGGAATGTGTAAGATCCGTAATAGGGAACTGTCCCACTCAACACTCTAAAAGAGGCGGTCAGTTAAAATGGACAGCTGTAAACACTAAAGGCAAAAGAAGGCGATAAAAGAGCTAAAGGAAGGTAGGTGGCAAAAAGTACGCACCTCGCCTCAGGCAATTCAAAGAGAGTGGCAAAAAGTACGCACTCTCAAAAGCAAAAGTACAATAAAATGAAGAAACGCCACGCTAAAAAGTCCATCGTACAAAAAATATGACCAAGTCGTGAAAAGTGCTGAGTTGGGACGGGAACTGAAAAACGGTCCTCACTGACTGATCGGGAAATCTTTTATTCTCTTCTCCTCCCCAAGTAGTATTATCTAAAGGGTAGTAAAGGCAAGAATATACTAGAAAGGTCGGAAACGAGTTCTAAGTGTGTCAAATTTCATGTACAATCACCTGTCTGAATCAAAATATTGTGGGATATGAAAACTTTTTAGCTTAACCAAACGGCTACCACTTAAATTGATTGTGAAAGATACTACAAATGAAGCATGATAATTCATTATTTGCCCTAACATTTCCTTATTTGCATTGCTAAGGGACTAGCAATGGGTAAGTTGGGGGGTGTGATAAAGTGTTAAATTGATCATTTAAGGGCAACCATATGCATCATACTCATGTTTTTATCTGCAAAATAGCATGAAATGATAGATAATTGTGTAACAAGTCCAACGGTACCAATTTCATCAAATTCTGACTTAAAAACATCGTCATTTCATGTGATCAAAGGAGTGTAGCGCATTTGCGGTTTTCCGACAAAACCGAGACGAAATGAATAAATATGATGATATTTTTATGATAATGCGCTAAATTATATTTATTTGATGTGAACAGGACATGCCGATGATGCAGTGCAGCTGGAGGAGTTTCCGAAAATTTGGGGGAGGTCCAGTGTGCAGATTTCAACTAAAACAGGGGTAAAAATGCAAATTGACTCCTTCCTTCGCTGGAGTTTCCTTAAACCCACTATTTCCTTCTTTCTCTCTAATTTCCCAACCCCAGTCCTACTTCTTCTCCAGTTTCCTTCCCACGCCTCTCCTGCTCTCTATATTAATCTCTCCCTCAACCGCAGCCCTCTCGCTCTCCAACTCTCTTTCACGGTTCTCCTTCTTCCGCACCGTTTCCCAACAGCTCTCTCTCTTCTATTCCTCGCCCTCCACGGCTCTCTCCTCCCTCTCCAGTTTTCCAGCACCCCTCTCTTTCTCCCACGCAATCTCCTTCTTCCTCTCCGGTTTCTCTGCCTCCCTCTCTCGGTTTTCTCTCTTTCTCTCCCTTATTACTTCTCTCTCCCACACGTCTCTCGGTTTTTCCCTGGTTCCCATGCGCCTCCACCGACGAGGAACGTCTGCTGAAGTTGCTGCATGCCCCCACGTCTCTCCAGTGAGCAACCACTCCACGCACACCTGCACCCAGCGTTGAAGCCACACCAGCTGCTTCAACGTGCAGCCACGCATGAGCTGCATGCATGTACGCTAAAGCCTACCCGGCTGCCTCCTCCACGCACACCAGCACCCGGATGCCTCTTCCACGCACACCAGCATCCGGCAAGCTCCAAGCGTCTCATGCAGCAGTTCCACGCGCACAGCCTGCATCTATGCGGAGAAGCCTCCACGCGGCGAACCAGCAGACCGGCAGCTCCTTCCTCCAGCGCATAGCTAGCCGCGGTTGTAATGACTGAGATTTCGGGTTCTGTATTCGGGTCGGGTTCGGGCCGGATCCCCTGGTTTGGACCCTGGAGGGGTCTTGAGATTTCTGGCTGAATGGCGTCAACAGTGCTCGACGCCTTTCAAAAGGCGTCAGGGTGTGTGGACGCCATTTAGGTCCGCTGGTTGTTGTGCCACGTGTGCGCCACGTGGGCGCGTTTCGGGCCGCGAGAGTACGGCCCCTGTCAGATTTGTCTGAACGGCGTCCAGCTCGGTCGACGCGTTTCAGACTGCGACACCTGCGGTGTCAGGGTACGGCGCCAGAGCATTGTCAGTACGGCCTGTCTTGTCGTCTGAACGGCATCCGCGGTGGGCGACGCGTTTCAGAGCGCTGTCAGTACGGCCGTCCTGTCAGACTGATAGGCGTCTGCCTCGATCGACGCGTTTTAGCGGGATTCTGGTTGACCCCGCGAGCCTCCCCTTCTTTCCCTCATTCTCACCTTCACACTCTCTCTCCTCACCCCCTTCGCCCTCTCCGACGCTCCTCTTCCCCTTTCCTTCCTCTTCTTCCTCTTCCACCACTCCAACACCACCTTACCTCTCACCTCTACCTCCACCACTTCCTTCGCGGCGTTCCCTTCTCCGGACGGCGGCCGACGTCCCGGCGGAGTGGCGGCGTCCTCGAGGGTACCGGCGGTGGTGTGCGGTGCGGCGGGACGGCGGCACGGAGCTTGGCGGAGTTCGAGAACCTGTAGGGGGACGAAACCTTGCATGTGTTACTCGTTTGCTTCTTGGCATGATGTGGCGTGTGTGGGGCTAGATTGAGCATGTTTAGGGGGGTTTCCTTGTGGGAATAGCGGTGTTTGTGATCGTGGATTCGTAGCATGATTATGTGGTTGAGCTCCTCTTTCTCCCCTTTTGGTTTTGGGGCTTTTCGGGGTGCCCGGGGTTCAAGGGTGAAGCCCTCGGGTTGAACCAGGAGACCTGGTTTCTGGCGCTGAATAGCGTCGTACCTGGTCGACGTCTTTCCGAAAGACGTCGGGTCAGTACGACGCGTTTTAGGGCAGAAACCTCCCTGTGCGAAGTTTCCTGAGTTAGGGGTTCTGCGCTAAATGACGTCATGGACGGACGACGCCTTTTAGAAGGACGTCGGGCCATCATGACGCCATTTAGGCAGGAAATGCCCCCGTTTAAGGGTTCTGCAAATCTGGATTTCTGGGTTGAATGGCGTCGGGACACCCAGACGCGTTTTAAAAGGCGACTTCAACGGTAGACGCGTTTTAAGGATAATCTGGCTTTTAATAAACCTGTCTAAGGGTCTTGAATGGCGTCGACCTCGGTCGACGCGATTCAAGACAGGAATGCTTAATGCTGTTATTGCGTGCATGTTTCACGGTGGGATGGTTCTAATGCATGCTTCGGGTTGTATACTGAGACGGAGGACTTCTGCGTGAGTGGAATTACATCACCTGTGTGTGTGTGTGTGTGTGTGTGCTTTAACTATATACTGAGACTGAGGTTTACTGTGCGAATGGAATAATGTTATATGTGTGGTTGTGTTATGCGAATGTGGATCGGGTTAACTGTGGTTTACGTCTGTCACCATGGGCCGATGGGAGAAGGGCCATGGTGTCTGTGGAGTGGTGCTTGTTGTGTTTCACCCTTGGCTGAGACAAGCAGAACCACCTTGAGCCCGTCGGGCCGGAGTAGCTGGTGTGCTACCCGAGGGGTTGCTGTTTGGTCTCAGTGGGTCGGGGTTTCCCTTGGTTGTCGTGACAGCTTCTGGCGTGTTTCTTGCTGTGGAGCTGGTGGTGTTACTGGTGGGAGTTGGTTTACCCTTTAGCCATTGGGCCTGATGTGACCTTTGATCAAGGTTACGAGTGGTACCTATAGCCCTTGGCCTGACGCAGCCCGGGAGAGTTGGGTTTGTGGGTAGTTCCTGTAGCTTCGGCTTGACGGGGGTTCGCCGGTCCCCAGGGCCCTCCTGAAGCGCTGAGGCCTAGCGTGGAGGCAATCCAGACGGTAGGACAGTAGTCTAGACTGCTTGTGTGCACACGTAGCTGGCAGTGGCGGTACACTGAGTCCAGCTAGTCCTAGTTTGGCTCACTGCCTCACCCTACAGTGCCCCGGAACACTGTAGGGGTGGACAGGCGTGAGCAGTGGTGGTAGTGTTGGGAGGCGACGTTCGACTTCGGTCGACAGTGTGGCTTTAGTCGCTTCGTGGACTTTGACTGTGAGTCGTGACTCTGTGTTGGGTTCTTCGGGTTACTTGGTACCATTCTTGCTACACTGCTTATTGTACGGTTCCTATCAGGTTTGAGAGTTGTGTTTACTGCTTGGTGTTATTGCTATATATATATTCCTGTTGTTGCACTTGTGGGTGTGTGAGTGGGAGGCAGGGGATCGGGTGATCCCTACTGAGCCCATTTCTGGTGTGGCTCACTCCCTGCGGTTTCAGGTGCGGACCTCGAGGCGAGCGGAAGCGTGGTGACTTCTTGGTGTGCGGACCAGCAGCTGTCTTAGTCCCGGGGTATGCCCCGATGTTGTTGTACTTTCCTTCTGCCTGTACTTATTTAATTGTTGGACATGTAATTATTGTTGGACTGTATACGGACATTGCTATTCTCCTTCCTGCGCACTTGCTTACCTTGTGGTCCGTGTGTTTGTTATATTTAGTCTTGTTTAGCACTCACTCCTCCAGACGTGTTGCGTGAGATCCGGGTGTGAACCCGCAGTTAATGGGCCGACATCTATTTAGTGACCGGGTCCCCGGTCATAGGATGGCGGGTCGTTACAGCGGTGAAGCCCTCCACCTTCTCCACGCACACAGCAGTGAGCATGCATGCACCTCCACCTTCCTGCATCTCCACGTAGCAACTCTCCATCATCCTCCAACGCACCAGCCTGCAAGCTGCCTCTCCACGTTCACAACAGCCCGGTGAAGCCATCCACGTCCACAACAGCTCTCCCAGCCACGTACCAGCCTTCCTCAGAACCTGTCCACACTCCACGCAGCAACAGAAGCTGATTCCTTCAACACCTGTCACATACACCAGCAAGCAGCATCCTTTCAGCCACCAGCAGCTCCTCCTGCAGCCACGCATAGCAGCCTCCTTCCTCAAGCAAGTCCAGCACAGCACCACGCAGCTGCCAACTTTAAAACCTGCACACGCAGCAGCTGTCCCAGCTGCCTTCTATTTTCTTTCCCTTCCCCCATTAGTTTAAAATTAGTTTAATTGTTTAGGGATAGTTAATTGTTATTTAATATTTTGATTAGTTAGTTTAAGCTTATTAAACAATTAAACTTTGTAATTTGTTTCTTAATTTTTAGATAATTAATAAGTTACGTAGTTAAATTTCAATGTATTTGTCATAAATCTTAGTTGTGCTTAATTTTTTTTATGAGTGTTTGCGTTTAATTTCTAAAAAAAAAAAAGAGGAATTTGTTTAATTCAAGCGATTATGTTTTTTTTAGGTTACATTAGTTAACTTAATTTTAGTTTACTTAAGTAATTAGTTTATTTTAAATCTCACTTATCTTTAGATTAACTAAAGTCCAAAGTTTTCAAAATTAAAATTCTAACTCCCTGTGGATCGACTCGGACTCACCACTGTTAATTTTTAAAATCTGATTTGAGTGAGCCGGATAAATTTAGATTGAACGTTTTCATGTGTTTAACGACGCACAATTCGAAACGATCAGCTAGCACTCTCCCCTGGGTCCTCGGATTCTTTTGATCACCTGAACCCTGTCCCTGACCATGCCCCTGCGGGCACTGCCTCGCCAAATGGCCCTGCTGGCCGCAAGTGAAACATCTCCTCGGGAGAGTAGGACACTGAGTCCCGCCATGGGAACCACCACAGTGCTGGCAAACTGCCGGAAGCCTCTGAGCTAGCTCCTGCTGCGCACTGGACACTGACTGGCTCTGCTGACCCTGCCTGGGCCTGTTGCTACCGCTGCTGCCACTACTGCTGCCACCGCCTCGGAAGAATCTCTTGAATCGGGAGCCGAGTGATGACGATCCCGATCCGGACGAAGGGGCCGCTGCCTTACCCCTGCCTCGAACTGGTCCCTGAGCAGTCAGTCCTCTCTCCCGGGCTGACTGGTTCTGCTGAGCCTCCACTGCTGCTGCACACCTAACCGCTGATGCCAAATCTGCACAACAGTGGGACGCCACGAAGTTCCTCAGACTGAGCCTCAGTCCGTCCACAAACCTCTCAGTATGACGCTCCTCGTCCCCAGATATGAAAGGCACAAACCTTCCGAGTGAAACAAACTTCGCCTGATACTCGAGTACTGTCATACTCCCCTGCGTCAGATCCATAAACTCCCTCTCCTTGGCCCTCTGGACATGCCTAGGGAAATACTGTGCATTGAACTCTTTAATAAAAGTCTCCCATGAAATTTCCCTAAGACTCCTGTCCTCATATGACAAACTCTTCAAGGTGGTCCACCAATCATAGGCGCTATCCTTCAGCATGAAGGTAGCCAACGGAGTCCTCTCCACTGCTGCACAATCCATGGTATCAAAAGTCTTCTCTATCTCCCTAAGCTAGTGAACGGCCTCATCAGGGTCGGGACGACCGGTGAAGTGAGGTGGCCTCAACTTCAGGAACCTCTCAAGTGTAGCTGTGGACCCTCCCCGAGCACTGGAACTCTCACTAGGGTCTCGAGTCTGGTATCTAGCCATAGTGTCCATCATAGCCTCCATAAACTGCTCTACACTCAGCCTCCCGGCCTCATATCCACTAGGGACATCTCCCCGCTCTCGAATAATCGGCGTCCTCTTCCTAGGAGCCATCTACTCGCCTACAGTCACAAAATCGAAAAGTTCTAATTAGAGTCCTAAAACCTATACTACCGCCATGCATGTACGGGATAATGTATTTATTTGCCGGACTCACGACATTTAACCTAGTCATTTATTTATTTGCCAGACTGTATGCTCTGATACCAACTGTAACGACCCGCCACCCTATAATCGGGGATCCGATTACTAAATGGGTACCGAATCATTAATTTGGAACCAAACCAGGATCTAAGTAAGTATGGGAAATAAATAATAAACTAAGCTAAACATTCACATCGCATTGAATTGAAATGAAAGTGCAGGAATTAAAAATTATTACAATGCGACTCGATACAGCAAATAATTACATACTCCAACAGAAAGGAAATAATTAAACATACAGGCCAGAAATAAAATAACAATTACGTCGGGGCATACCCCGAAATAACCGCTGACGGTGCTCAACACACGGCCGCACTCTCCTCGCTAGGTCTGCTAGGAGTCCTCACCTGAAAACCGCAGGGGTGAGTCTCAAAGACAAGACTCAGTAGGGATCCTTCGATCCCCACTGCCCACGCACACACCCACAAGTGTAAAGTACAGCCGACGGTAAAGTAACAAGCACAGTGGTAAGTATAATTCCTAATTTTCAACGTGGAATCACATGTAGTCGAAATGTATTAAACATGCATATTTCTAAACCAGACGACTAAGGAACCTACAACCGCCGTCTCGATAGAACACGCCAACCACGCAAACAACAGTGGGGAAAACCTCGACCCGCTGAGACCAAGCAGTAACCCCTCGGATAGCACTCTAGCTACTCCGGCCCAACTGGCTCAGGTGGTTACTCCTTCCCTCAGCATGAGTGACACTCCGAATGTACCACGCCCACACCGGTACTAGCTGACCCCGGGGTTCACCAGGTGACCCTCTCTCACTAGGCGTCACCCCGCCCACGCCCCCACCGGCGCTGTGCTCCACCCACACCAGCACAGGGTGACAAAGTGCTACAATTGTCACTCCAGGTCCACAGTAATGCAAAACCCAGCACAATAAGATCCGGTCACGTGAAAAGTCCGCGATCGCATAACACATAACGTAATATCATCCGGTCATGAAGAATCCATCTCCACCGAGTACACTAAGGCATGCACTAACCAACTATCTAGCAGTATGAACACATTTTACTGGCATGAATTAGTGTGGTTCTGTCTTGAATCACGTCGCCCAAGGCCGACGCCATTCAAGCTCTATGTACTGGTTTATATGAAACACTGGCCTCAGAATCTGGCCTAAAAGGCGTCGACACCAGTGGTCGCCTTTTAAAAGGCGTCAACATCCTCAGACGCCATTCAACACAGAAATCCAGAATTTACAGAAACCATTAACCAGGGGATTTCTGCCTTAAAAGGCGTCATGGTTACCCGACGCTATTCTGAATCGCGTCGTCCACCCATGACGTCTTTTAGTCCCAGAATTCCCGAACTGACAGAGCCTTAGTAAGACGATTCCTGCCTAAAAGGCATCATGATGGCCCGACGCCCTTCAAAAAGGCGTCGTCCATGTACGACATCTTTCAACGCCAGGAACCAGGTCTGTCATGAGCCCGAGGGCTCCCCTTTCAACCCCAAAAACCCTAAAATCACCCAAAACAGAGGAGAAAAAGGGGCGAATCCAACCATCAGGAAACCACATTCATAGAAATCCCCCATTTATCAAGAAGAGCTCCTAAACATGCTTGTTCTACCCCCCGGAATCATAGATCTAAAACATGCTTTAGGAGGAAGAATCATGATTGGAACATAGAACACAAAGGGAATCGTCACCCTACCGGTTACTTGAACTCCTCCAAGCTTCAAGCCGTCCACCCGACTCGCCCCACGCCGCCGCCGGTACCGCCGTGGTCGTCCTTACTCCACCGTGACGTCGGCCGCCGTCCGGAGAGTAAAACGCCGCAGTGTAAGTGGAGGTGGTAGTGGTGGGAGCTAGGTATGGGATGGAGTGGAGGGAAAGATGAAAATGGTGGAAGGAAAAGAGGGAGGAGAAGGGGCCTGCCGCCGGGATCGCCGGAAGGGAGGAGAGAAAGAGAGGAGGAAGAAAAAAAGAGGGAAGGAAGGAGGGCTCGCGGGGTTAACCAGAGACTGGCTAAAACACGTCGACATAGACGGACGCCTATCAGGTGATGAGACGGCTGCTCTGACAGGACTCTGAAACGCGTCGTTCTATACAGACGCCATTTAGGAGACATGTCATGGCCGTACTCTGACAATCCCAGAGTCGCAGTCTGAAAGGCGTCGTCCCATGCGGACGCCGTTCAGACAACATGACAGGGCCGTACTCTCGCGATCCAAAGCCAGCCCACGTGGCAGAACCTAAAACGCGTCTGCAACGGTGGACGCCGTTTAAACCGCGTTGAGCCCGCGATAGACGCGAAACATCACAGAGTCTCTGCCCCACTGTAGCCTGAACTACAAGGTCCGACCCCGAAAATCGGATCCGAAAGCCTCAGTCCTTACACATTAGCTCTATTACCTGAAGGCCGCGAGTAGAAATCCTTTGTTAAGGTGGGGTGACGACCCTCGGGGTAGCTCTACGCTCATGACTTGGCTCTGTACGTGCCTAGGAGCTTAGTTTATGTATTCTGTTTCTGGCTCATAGTGGCAGTTGGATGTGTATCTGGGCACTTCTATAATAAGTGGGAACCTATGGTCTGAAAAATAAATTTTATATCTTGCAATGTATATGTCATTTTAGTAAATCAACTTAATAAATCTTAAGTTCTATATTTTGTTCTATATTATGGCCCTGTTCATATATTGACAAGCTTGTGTAACTTTGTTCAGAGTTGGCATGATATTATGAATTATGTATCTCAATTTCCTTATTGGCATACAATTCTGATGCACATATGTATTATGTGGTAGTTTTGTTTTCCGTTATGTTTAATGTTCTTATGTAATGTGCATATTCTGCTTCAATTATTTGGTTGGCAAATTCTTATGAAGGCAGCCTAATCTGCCTACTGAGTTACCATTTCTTTGGTACTCACGCTCATTTTTCAGGTGATCAGACAGACAGAGAAGTAGAGTGATTTTGAAGTGGGGTCATTCAGGGTTCGCATAAGAAAATATCTCTTTTTGGGCAAGCCTAAAGGATTGAACCATGTATATACTTATGCTTTTGTTTTTGTTGGAATGTACAATGAAGATCCTGACATGTAAAAATGACAATCTACTATATAGCACTTTGGTATAATGTTGTGAATGGTGGAACTTAGTATTTGGATTTCTCTTACAAATTTTTATACTACGCTTCCATTTGAAACATAGTATCCTCCCAATTATCTATTATGAGGGGTCTTTTCCCCCTATTGTGCTTTGGCCATCTCTGTAATTATCTTGTATATTATAGATTACCGGGCCAGGGCGTGACAAATTATGGTATCAAAGCTTAATTGGGATTCTACTGTGTTTCACTCACCATTGAGAGATTATATCTTAGGATCTTTATATGAAAAGTTACTTCAAATAAATGGTCCGAATTCAATTTCAATGCGTGCTTAAAATTATTTGTTTTTCTGGGTATTATAGATACATGGTGGGAAGAGAGTCAAGGTGCAATAACAAGCGACCCACTAGGATGAATCCCTTGGATGGGAATGTAGAGGCTCAGGGATCTGGTGGCGAAAACTAGAGGATATAGAGATTTCCTACAGACTTTTCAAAGTTTGGCAAAGGCCATGCAAGCCCAGGCCAGGACACAGGCTCAGATGCAGACTCAAATGCAGGAGCAATTACAGGTGATGGCTGCAACCCAACCAAAGCATTCAGACAGATTGGCATGTGCTACTTTGATGGAGAAATTCCGCCGCATAAGGGGGAGAGTCGACCTGAGGTAGCCGAGAGGTTGATCAAAGAAATAGAGAAAATCCTTGATGCCAATCAGTGTGATGATGGAGACAAGATTGTCCTTGGATGCACCAAGAGCAAGCAGATGAGTGGTGGCAGGCAACCAAGGGGACATTATTTGTAGGACAAGTTGATATTAGTTGGGAAGATTTTCTCAAAGTGTTTAGAGCAAAGTTCTTTTCTGAACATGTGCAAGATCAGATGGAACTGGAATTTCTGAATTTCCAGCAAGGTTCGATGACAGTGGCACAATTATATGAGGCATGTTTTACTGAGTTAGCCAAGTATGCACCTCACTTATGCACAGATGAGAAGAGGAGTACCAAGAAGTTCGTTCGCAGGCTTCGAGGTCCTATTCAAGATCGTATGTCTTTGTTTGATCATGAGACTATTGCAGCTGCCTATCGTATTGCATGCATTGCAGAAGGCAACATTGAAGCTATGCAAAAGAATCAGAGGGTGCATCAGCACGGCACGGAGCAACCATGGAGATTCCAAAGAGATCATAGGAAGAAGTTTAAGATTGCCTCAAGAGCAGCGCCACCTATTCCAGCCATTCCACTAAGGGATCTTCCAATATGTAGTTATTGTGGCGTCAGACATGATGGACTTTGCAGGAAAATGTCAGGCAAGTGTTTCCGTTGTGGTGCTGCAAACCATATGGTGAAGAATTGTCCAAAGCTAATGAGAGCTGATGGGCCAAGGGTGCCAGCTAGAGTTTATAATCTCACCACATATGATGTGGAAAATTTTGGAGTAGTAGTAGGAGGTAAAATTTTGATTGCAGATTCATATGCTCGTGTCTAGAAGATTTATTGTTGTTCTACATAAGTTTTATCCTATTTATAATGTGGAGTCTTTACCTGTTAGTACCCCTATGGGTGAGGGTAGTACTTGTTAGGCTTAGGTGGCCTACAAGCCAATATGACTTTGTAATCTTGTTCACATTTATTAATATAATGGCATAATATTCATTGTGTGTAAATCGTATTAATTATCGTCTCATAATAAAGTCCGTGAATATGTGCGATAGTGATCAAATTATGATGAGATTATACTAATGAGACAGATCACTTAAACACACATATTCTTAATCGTTCCTAGTCGGAGGATATCCTAGAAGGACATCGGATATCCGGTTAGACTAGTACAGATTACTCCTGCTCATACGATGAAGGTGACTGATCTCATAAGTCACTTGTATGGTGACACTAAGGCGAATCTGTAGGTGCTCATTGGAGAATGAGTTCACTGAACTGATCTGACTGAATCGCTGGATGGTACTGTACCTCACTGTCAACCAGCTTGATTCTATTGTCGCAGTTGCGTGGATGGTCCTCGGACCTGAGACACCAAAGACACCTTGACGGTGGAATTCTGTGCTTTGACCTTGGTTTATGAATCTCTAGCCACGGGATTCTAAATAGCCAAGGATTGGGTATAACGGAATACCGTCGAAGGGAATTGTGTGTCAATAAGGAATCATTCACTCTCGGTACTTAGAGAGAGAATGCTCTAGGAACGATGCGCGGAAGTCCCTGGCCAGGGCGGACGATAATATAGGGAAAGGAGTTTTCCGATATTCATTAGCGGCATCCGATCCAAACGAGTCGACCGGTTAGGGTTTAACAGCATGCCATACCCTAAGTTGAGTCGAGAGCATTGTACGAATGAAGGACTATATCCACGCGGTAACTGTCGGCGAAAAGGTTCCAAGAGTGGATTACTTAAGCCCGATACCTTCCGAGTTCACGCGGTGTTGCTTGGCACCCAACGTGATCGGAGGCCCGATCGAATTCGATGTGCGCCATCAATTCGATTGATTAATTAATTAATAAAGGGTTATTAATTGATTAATAAAGCCAGCGAGGAGTCATTGGGCTTATTGGGCTATTAACTGAACTGGTAATTGGGCCTAGAGGGTCACACGCAAATGATTCTCAAGGCGATGGATAAATAAGTGGGTTTTATACAAACCGGGGGTTTTTATGAAAAATCGTGCGGTTAGTATAAAATATAGCGAACGGGCTAAGCAGGCCAAGCTACTACTAACCCTAGCCACCCCCTCCTCTGTTTCTCTCTCTCTCTGGCCTCCTAGACAGATACGGATCTGATCTGCTGCTTCTCTGACTCCCGTTCGACGGGAAATCGTCCGCGCGTTGTGGCAATCGTTGCGGCGACCGGCGGGAGTTTCGTGGGCTGCGAAGAATGAGGAACGTGAGGATATCCGTCGTGAGGAGGATCGCGTGGATTCCACTAGAGGCCGGGCGCTTGCACGGCTTGCGGTGTCACACCGACGGAACCGAACGGTTGCAGATTCGAATCTGCACACGGTAAGACTTTGATAATCCGATTATCGTAATTTTAGATTTTTCAAAACGGGAACGGATCTCCGTTTTTACTTTATTTCCGCTGTGCGGGAGATCCGGAGAATCTCGAGAACCCAACAATACTTCCCAAATCATACCTGATGTAGATGTGGTGATTCAGAATAGATGCATGCCAGCCAATATGTACCACCTAGATATGAATGACTTTGTTGTTATTTTAGGGATGGATTGGCTCGAACATTATTATGATATGATGGATTGTCGGTCCAAGAAGGTAGTTTTTCATATTCCAGGAGAGAGAGAGTATTATTTTCAATGCCCTAAACATGCACATACTAAGATTGTTGTGTCGGCAATTAAAACTGAGAAGTGGTTGATGCGAGGTTGTCAGGGGTATCTCATTAGTGTGGTGACTCATCCAAAGTTTACGGCATCAAGAACTATTGTTATATTGAGGTGGTTTGTGAGTTTTCTTATGTCTTTCCAGACTTATTGGCAAAGGGTTTCATTCGTCCGAGTGTGTCTCCATGGGGAGCCCCAGTTTTATTTGTCAGGAAGAAGGAGGTTGTGTGTTGATTACAGGAAGCTCAACCAAGGTACGGCCAAGAATAAATACCCATTGCCAAGGATAGATAATCTATTTGATCAGCTACAATCAGCTCAAGTTTTCTCTAAGATTGACCTTCGGACAGGGTATCATCAGCTAAGGATCCAGAATGAGGATGTACCAAAGACAGCCTTCAAGACGAGATATGGATGCTATGAGTTTTTAGTGATGCCTTTCGGACTCACTAATGCATCAGCAGCCTTTATGGATATGATGAATCGTGTTTTTAAGACCTATCTCGATGAGTTTGTTGTTGTGTTTATAGATGATGTGCACTAGTATTCTTCAAGTATAGAAGCCCATAAGGAACATTTGAGAATAGTTCTCCAAACTCTTCGAGAGTACAAATTGTTTGCAAAGTTTAGTAAATGTAAATTTTGGCTTGACAAGGTCCAATTTTTAGGACATGTAATTTCTAAAGATGGTATTGTAGTTAATCCTAAGAAGGTGAAGGTTGTACTTGATTGGGAGACTCCAAGAACCCCAACAAAAATCAAAAGCTTTCTTGGTTTGGCAGGTTATTATCGCAAGTTCATTGAGGGATTCTCAAAGATTGCAGCCCCAATGACTAAGTTGACAAGAAAAGGGGTTAAGTTTGTATGGACCGATGTTTGTAAGAGTAGCTTCCAAGAGCTGAAGAGGAAGTTGACTGTAGACACGCTACTTTTGACCTCATATTGAGTAAATTTTATGTCATAATTATAATGCCCCAAAATGATTTGATATTTAACCATTAATTAATTTTTATTGATTTTTCTCAAAATTTGTTGATTAGCGTTGCCCGAGGCCGACGCCATTTAGATTTCTAGCATAAATCAGTTCGAAATTAAAAGCCTAAATTCAGATAGATTTAACTAAATAACGTCGTCTAAGGGAAACGTCATTTAGGTCCTAATCCATCTGGGTTTCTGATTTTTAATTCGAATTAATTTCCTAATTATTTAAAGCACGTCGCTCTAGGGAGACACGATTTAGGTTTTCTAATCTTTTTCGGTTTTCTTTTCGGATTTCCTTTCTATTTTGGCCGCTTTAATTAGTAGACGGGACGCGATTTGAGGGTTTCCTGATAAACATGATTTGGCCGAGATAATCCGATTTCCGAAGTTGGAAAGGCTTCAAACTCCTCCATGCTCATCCAAGGCAAGTTCGACTGCAGAGGAGAGTCCTTGTGAAGTCTAAAACACCCTAAAACCTATTCTTATAAATACAATACACTTTGGACCTTTAAAAAATGTTGGCAATTGAAGAATTTGGAGTTCATAGCAAGGCTTTTGGAGGCTCTCAAGAGGAAAAGATGGACAACAAAGAAAGGCTTCTTCCTAATCCTTTTCTTCCTCTATTGAAGCTTTTGAAGACCAAGGCTTTGAAGGGGCCAATCAAATCAATCATCTACATGTTTTCTTTCTAGTTTTTCATAGATTATTTACTGTTTTCTTCATAGTTTCATCACATCACTTCATGTTAACACACACCCACATCATTATTTCCCTACCTATGTTCATGTTAGGGGTTTTTAAAGAACCATAAAAAGTGAGTTATTTTATTATAGTTGCATGCTTAATTTGTTTGATAGAATAGTTAGTACACTACTCCATAACTCTAATCATATTATTTCTCTTCTTTGTTTAACTTTTCTTTGTAAGGTTTGAAAGGAAAGAAGTTTGGAGAAAGAAGAAAACAAGCCAAGAAATCCACAACAAAAGCAAGAAAGCATAAGAAGAAAGCTCTTTCTCTTTGGCCAGCTAAAGAGAAGGAACAGAACGAATTCCAATCTCCCAAAGTTTGAAAGGTAAGCGATCATCTTTTATCATCGAAACCCTTGGTTTCTGGCGATCACGATCTTTATAGTTTGTTTATCCCCACGTGCACCACATGCATACCCCTTATGGCAAGATCTTGCCCTCCCTTGATTTGTTGGAAGTTGTGAGTTTGATAAGAAGTGTGTGTTTGAAGGATTTCATGTTTGTTTGCATAACAACAACCTGTTAAAATTGAGTTTCGCATGATCAATTGACTGTTGTTTACTTTGATAACTTGAGGGGGGATTGCCCTTATTTTTACTGCCAGTTGTGTGTTTTCGGGCTCCAAATAACGTCTGGGCTTGGCGACGCAATTCAAAAAGCATCGGCACACCCAGACGCCATTCAGCCTCTTTTACCTGTTGTAACGACCCGCCATCCTATGACCGGAGACCCGGTCACTAAATGGATGTCGACCCATTAACTGCAGGTTCACATCCGGATCTTATACACACATCTGGAGGAGTAAGCGTTAAACAAGATTAAATATAACATTCACACGGACCACAAGGAAGTACAGTGCGCAGGAAGTAAGTAATATTGTCCGTCCACAGTCCAACAATAATTACATGTCCAACAAATTAATTAAGTACAGGCAGAAATAAGGTACAACGACATCGGGGCATACCCCGGGAACTGAGATAGCTGCTGGTCCGCACACTAAGGGGAACACCACGCACCGCCACACCCCACAAGATCCACACCTGAAAACGCAGGGAGTGAGCCACACCAGAATTGGGCTCAGTAGGGATCATCCGATCCCCCGCCTCCCACTCACACACCCACAAGTGCAATAACAAAGATACAGGAGATAAAGTAAGTAAAGCTGTAACACACTACTCCTAAAATCTCAATATGAACCATGTGCATTCGAAATGTAACATGCATATCTCTAGAATCATTTTATCAAGGAGCCTACAACTCGCGTCTCGGCAAAACACGCCAACCACGCTTCCGAGAGTGGGAAACACCAACCACAAAACCGAAAGTGGGAAACAGCGACCCGCTGAGACCAAACAGTAACCCCTCGGATAGCACGCTAGCTACTCCGGCCCAACTGGCTCAGGTGGTTACTCCTTCCCTCAGCACGAGTGACTCTCCGAATGTACCACTCCGACACCGGTACTAGCTGACCCCGGGGTTCACCAGGTGACCCTCTCTCACTAGGCGTCACCCCGCCCACACCCCCACCGGCGCTGTGCTACGCCCCCACCAGCACAGGGTGATAAAGTGCTACACTGTCACTCCAGGTCCACAGTAACACAAAACACCAAAACCCGGCACAATACGATCCGGTCACGTGAAAAGCCCGCGATCGCACGACACACCACGCAGTGCCATCCGGTCATGAAGAATCCACTTCTACCGAGTACACTTAAAGCATGCACTAATCAACTATCTAGCAGTATGAACGCATTTTACTGGCATGAATTAGTGTTGTTCTGTCTTAAATTGCGTCACCCAAGGCCGACACCATTCAAGCTCCTTAAACTAGTTCATAAAACACAGGCCACGAAATCTGGCCTAAAAGGCGTCGACACCAGAGGCCGCCTTTTGAAAGGCGTCGACATCCTCCGATGCCATTCACACCGAAAATCCAGGAATTCCAGAAAACATTAATCAGGAGATTTCAGCCTTAAAAGGCATCATGGTTACCCGACGCTTTTACGAATCGCGTCGCCCTCCCACGACGTCTTTTAGTCCCAGAATCCCCGAACTGACAGACCCTCAGTCGGGGTGATTTCCTGCCTAAATGGCGTCATGATGGCCAGACGTCCTTCTGAAAGGCGTCGTCCATCCATGACGTCATTTAGCGCTAGAACCCCTTACTCGTAAAACCTCGAACAGGGAGGTTTCTGTCCTAAAAGGCGTCGTACTGCCCTGACGTCCTTCTAAAAGGCGTCGACCAGGCACGACGCTGTTTAGCGCCAGAAATCTGGTTCCCTGGTTCGATCCGAGGGTTTCTCCCTTAACCCCAAATACCCCGAAAATACCCCAAAACAGAAAGGGGGAGGAAGAGGAATTCAACCACCACAATCATGCTACAAAATCCACGTTCACGAGTACGGCCATTCCCACAAGAAAACCCCCTAAACATGCTCATTCTACCCCAGAACACATCATGCCACGCCAAGGAAAATCACGAGCAACACACGCAAGGTTCGTCCCCCTACCGGATACTTGAACTCCTCCTGGCTCTGTGTTGCCGAACTGCCGCACCGCAGACCGCCGCCGGTACCCCCCGAGGACGTCGCCACTCCGCTGGAACGTAGGCCGCCGTCCAGAGAATGGAACGCTGCGAAGGAAGTGGTGGTGGTAGAGGTGAGAGGTAGGGAGGCGTTGGAGTGGTGGGAGAGGAAGAAGAGGAAGGGAAAGGGGAAGAGTGGGATCGGAGGAGGCGGAGAGGGAGAGGAGAGAGAGTGAGAGGATAAGAATGAGGGAAAGAAAGGGAGGCTCGCGGGGTAAATCAGAAACTGCCTAAAATGCGTCGAGCGAGAAAGACGCCTATCAGATGACAGGACGGGCCGTACTGACTGCTCTCTGAAACGAGTCGACCACCACGGACGCCGTTCAGCTGACATGTCAGGCACCGTACACTGACACCGTAGGATTGCAGTCTGAATCGCATCGTCCATCATGGACGCCGTTCAGACGACGAGACAGGGGCCGTACTCTCTCGGCCCGAGATCCGCCCACGTGGCGCCTACGTGGCACAACAGAAATTCATCTAAATGGCGTCCACCTATCAAGACGCCGTTTGAAAGGCGTCGTGAAGTGTAGATGTCATTCAGAAGAAACTCTCAAGACCCCTCAAGGTCCATCCCAAGGGATCCGGCCCGAAACCGACCCTGAAAACTGAACCCGAAACCTCAGTCCTTACACCTGTCTCGGCTGCTGCTTGAGGTTCTGTAAACAGAAGAGCTTACTGTCTTGAATAGTGTCTGTGAATAGCGCGTGATTCAAGCTGTTCTCTCTCTTGGTCATTAGTCCTCAGATCCTTGGTCTCCTTGTTACCTATATCTACTTTATACTACATTAGAGGCCATCCAGGCCGCAAGTCATTTGCATAGGGGCTCACCTCCCTTTCTTATAGGAACACCTTTCTTAGCACTCTCACCTCTGTCTGACTGGGTTGGTCCCTCAGTCCGACTAGAGTAGTTTGTGTTAAGATCTCTATAAGTCCCCAAAAGTAAGGAATTCCTCATTGTTCATCGGGCCGGTTGTATCATTTGAAGTTCCGAGTAGTCATTCATACCTTTGTGAACAAAGCTATAGAGTATAACAACAGAAACTGAACTGAAACTAGGAATTGGTACCTACCCATTGAGGGAATTGGTACCTAAAATCCAAATAATTCAATAAGGAATCCTAAAATAGCGTAATCATCAACTTGGTTGTTAATCCCTATGCAACTTGTTTAAATCTCTGATAAAATCGAACACCATGATGTTACGTTCAGGTAGGACCATTGGCATGGTTGCCTTTGAACAAGAAGATGCGTTTGAGTACGAGGGAGATATCAATGCCCTCGTAATTATGATTACCATTCTGAGAATGGGGGAGATGCTAATACCCCCCATGATTCCAACTTCTTTCACATTGAGTATGAGGGAAGCACCTACATCCCTTATTAGGCTCATTTTACTCATAACTAGTATGATCTTGGTATCAATCATCCCCATGTGCATGTGATTTCTAACCCTACTTATGAGGAGGCTCAAGACCAAGCTGAGCCTTTATCTACTAACCCTCCAGATCTAGTCACCATCCTGGGAGCTCTGGCTACCCATGTGGATCCTCAACAGCTTGAGGCCATCCAGTCTATTCTTAAAGGGAAGGCGCCTTTGCGTTCTACTAAACCAAACCCTGTGGTTCACCCTGTTCCTCCTACTCGTCAGATTCCATTTGTTCATCAGGCCATGGAAGACCATTGTATTTCCATTTGTTCCTCTCTACTCCCCGGCCACCTGGGCCACAACAATCCTCCTCGAGATACCCGGCTAGACCACAGACGCCTACTTATCAGAATGCCTTTGGGCATAACGGGAATGCTACCGGATCTCAGCCATATTGTCCTCCTTGCCCCAGTTATTCCCGGAGACAAGTTTCTCATGCTCCACCACCTCCTTCTCCATCAGTTGATCCAGTAACTCAGGCACTCTTTACCAAATTGAATCAAGTCGATAAACAGTTTAAAGCTTCCATAAAATGATAGATGTGAAGGTTGTACCTGAGATTTCTCTCCCTAATTTGCCAATATTTCATCTTCCTCCCTCTGAGATGCCTGTGTACAGGAAATACAATGGCTTTGGTAATCCCTTCACTCGTTTGAAAGAGTTCATGTATGAGTCATCATTTTGGCAGTGACGAAAGGTCGCCGGCTTTCGCATTCAGAAGATCGCTAGAGGGACTAACCCTCGAGTGGTTCTTTTCCTTGGACTCATCTGATGCTGAGGATTTTGACACTGTGTCATGGAAATTCCTCCAACGATACAAGGACAAGGTAGCACCATCATTGTCTATAATTGATCGGGTGTCTGAGAAGATGAAGTCTAATGAAGACTTCGTAACATTTGCTGGTAGATGGAGGGCCATGGCGGAAAAGATCAAAGATCACTTATCTAAGTCTAAGCAAGTCAAGATGATGATTGCCAATGCAACCCCTCAATATAAGATGGTCCTTACATTGAATAATTTGACCATCATGGCAGATTTATATGGGAGGGCTTGATACACCCAAAATGCATTTAAGGACTCCACCTTTTCTAGTGTCTTCGATCCACACAGACCCAGCAGACCTCCACCGCGGAAGCCTGCCATGCCAAACTCTCCCAGCATGGGTCCAATGACTGAAGGCACACTCTCCTATGAACAGATAAGCACAGTGAACAATAATTACCCTCAGTTCATGAGAAACCAACAACCACAATACACTGGACAGAGACCGCCAAATCAGCAGGGCTTTAGGCCACCTCAACAACAGTATCAGCCATCTTTCAACCAACCTCGTCAACCACCAACATACAATAATGTGCCACCTCCAAATGATTACAATCAGCAGAGAAAGCCTCCAGGCCCGAAGAGGACATCATATCCCCTACTCCCAGAGTCCCTGTTAGATATATTCAACGCCCTCATGACTGTGAATGCATTGGCATTACCCAAAGAAAAGATTGTAAGGCCACCAAATGCAGATGCCTCCCGCTACTATGTCTTTCATAGACAACCTAGGCATACTGTGGATGCTTGTTTCCAGTTTCGGGACTATATCCATGATTTAAATGATCAAGGGGGCATAGATTGGGAGGAAATGAGGAAGTTCATAGCCGCCCTGAAGGCAAGACGACCACAACAACAACAACAACAGCCACAACAACAACAACAACAACAACAACCGATACAGAGAGCACCAATTCACTAGGCAACATTACAGAATATGGGCATAGTGCAGAACCCACTGCCGGAGCGTCAAAACCAGATCGCCCCAATCCTTACCAATAGCCAGTTTGAGGCTAATAAAGGGCAACTGTGGAGGAATCTTCCTCTATCTACTCAACAGGTCATAGTCAGAGTATTGCCGAGCAACCGCCTCACTGTATCATTCGCATACCTAAGCTACAACCCATAACCATTACACATACACCAACACCCGCCTTCCTCAAACCTACCATACAACCTCAACCACGCAACCCTCCACAACCCAACCATGAACCTATCATGCCATCAAAACCGCTACTTTGCATTCCATTCCCCACATCACCATCAAACCATTACCCCAATACCATACAACCCTCCAAAACACTCATCCACATAGCAGTACCTTCCCCAAATGACCCTCCATCTACTTATGAACCCATCGCACCATCCAAACCTCTTATCCGAATAGTAGCACCACCAATAATGAACCCTCCACCACCCACTTATGAACCCATCGCACCATCCAAACCTCTTATCCGAATAGTAGCACCACCAATAATGAACCCTCCACCACCCACTTATGAACCCATCGCACCATCTAAACCCCTCATCAACCCGGTAGTACTCAAGGCGTCTCCTGCGTCATCTATCATTGAGCTCCGGAGCAGTCGCATTTTCAATAAGGTTTTCCTTTAGTCCACAACACGACACGGCCCATCACAGCCAACAGAAGAAGCTCAGAATGAAGAGAGTGCACCTGGCACTCAATATGATTTTTTGAAACAGTTGGGCAGGATACCGACATGCGTCTCTATACTGGAGCTGATCAAAAGATCCAAGACCCATCAGGAAGCCCTGATGGAGTATTTACAGAAAGTCATGGTCAATGAAGACGTGCCGATAGAGAAGATTACTACTCTATTCGTTCCTCTAGGGGATCAGCCCCTTATATCCTTCCACTCATCTGAGTTAGCACCCTTGGCAGCAAGGGGCATCGCCTTGAGCATTACAATCAACATCAGCAAGAGAGTTGTGGATGCATGTCTAGATACAGGGTCTCCTATCAATGTGTTGCCACTGAGAACTCTGGAACTCTGCGGCATTCCAAAAGAGAAGTGGTTACCTTCCCCCATCTCTGTTACTGCCTATGATAACTCTACCCGTTCCCCTCTGGGCATGATATATTTGAAGATGGAGTTGGGCCCTGTCTGCCACGCTGAGGTTGAATTTCATATTCTTGAAATTGACCCTTCACTGAAAGGCATACTTGGTCATCCTTACATCAAACTGCTCGAGGTAATCCCCACAACAAACCATCAATGCCTTAAGTTCCCTTATAAAGGACGCGTTATCAAAGTCACTAGTGTGCTTATTCTTCTCGCAACACATTCGTTGAACGTGAATCCAATTCCCATTCCTTCATCCGTTCAATAGCCAGTTATCTCTGTGTTACAAACATATCTTCCTTTGGCAAATCCATTGAAAACTGTCATACCCTTATCCTATCCGATTGATTCTGTGAAACGGGGGAAGTCCGTGAGTACCCCAGGCTGGAACATTATGATGAAGATCGGATATCAACCAGGAAAGGGTCTAGGCACTCAACTGCAAGGAAAAATCAAGCCAGTAAAAGAGAACAAAAGGATATCCGATAACGGTCTGGGCTATAGGCCGAAGAAGGTAAGGCATGGTATTGTTGAACAGCAAGAAAGCGAAGATGGTCATAAGATATGGAAGACAATGGTGACACCTTGTAAGGAAAATTGGGACCCCCTGACCTGGACTTTGTCTACCCATTTTGTAAAGGGGCTCGTAATTAATCATGACCATGATAGCATAGTGGTGATAACCTCCTATTTTGACCTGCATGATATATATGGGAGGGATCTGGCCAGACACTGCTTACAATTGTTGACATACAAATCCTTGGAGGCTCTGCAACCAATGAAAAGGAGAAAAATCAAGTTCTGGAGTCTGAGTGGTACAAGTGGTTTGATACCTGGGATCTATATATAGCATTGAACAGACTGTTCCTACACCCGTCTGAACCTCAGTGGCCGCCACTCATTGATGAGCTGATAGAAGGGCCTGACACTATTTTTGAAAAAAGGATTTTGCTAAGTGAAGAGGCTGATAGAGGGGAGCCAGATGACCCCCATGAAACTAGTTTAACAATAGATCATCTCTGGAGGGCTACTTACCCCTCGCATGTTTTCACCCTCCACACCCTATTTCGTAGTCTACTCCTGACCCCGACTTGGTCGAGGGTTATCACTGAAGATATACCTCGAGCTCCTTCCATCATCATCACCCTGTCTCCTCGAGACCTTCTTCCTCGGATTCCTCTCAATTTGGAGAGGATCCATGATTTGATCTGGGACATATTATTATATAATCCCCTTAATCCCCTGGCAATGGTGTCGTTTTCTCCATCACATCCCCCTCCTTTTCAAATCCATTCTTGTTTTAGGCTTAATACCCAAAATTCACAAAAACAAAATCCAATTTGGCAACTTCTTCTTCCCAGATCCTTGTTAAGGAGACATCCTACTACCTGTCCGAATGTACCCCATCGTGCGGGTCGCTCGGGCAAGATTCTCTTTTAGGTATACTCTGCCCCTCCTCTCGGTAGGATTCTCCTGTATTCCTTTATGTATCTAATGATTTTCCTTCTTCATCCTCCCAAGGTCAGGATGGTGAGTCTAGTGGTAGACAGTTTAATGAAGTTAGAGAGTCTAGTGAAGTTAGTCATATTAGGAAGTCTAAGGGTAAGAGAATTCCAAATTGATACCTCTAGGAGATAGCTTCTAGGTGCTCTCCATTCTTTCAAATCCCTCAGCTGTTAGATAATCCAATCCAGTTGTTAGAAGAGTCTGAGGTAGATGAGCTGGTCGATGATGGGTATGGGGTATATGAATTTATACATGAAAAGGACCCCGTCGTTGAAGAAGAAGAAGATGAGGATGCAGTTGAGGCATATGTGAGTGGAGTAAAGAGATTTGATGAACTCTCAGCTGCTGTAGAAGAGCCAACAAAGGAAATCAATCTAGGAACCGAAGAGGAACCCATGATTGTCCTCATTAGTCAAAGTCTTTCCAGATCAGATGAAGAGGCATTGGTTCAAGTTCTTAGAGATTACAAGGACACTTTCGCTTAGAGCCATGAAGATATGCCGGAGTTAGATGCTTCCCTTGTGGAGCATCAATTGACATTAAAATCTGGAGTTAGCCTGGTTAAACAAAAATTAAGGCGATTCCACCCACAAATAGCTTTGAAGATGAAGGAAGAGGTCAATAAGCTGCATAAAGCCAAATTTATTATAGTTGTCCTCTAATGGGTGGCTAATATAGTCCCAGTCTTGAAAAAGGATAGAAAAGTCAAAATTTGTATTGACTTTCGAGATTTGAATCGGACATGTCCTAAGGATGATTTCCCACTGCCTCATATAGATGTGTTGATTGATAACATAGCTGGATTTGAGACTTTGTCATTCATGGATGGCTTTTCAGGATACAGTCAGATTAGGTTGGCAGAAGACGATCAAGAGAAGACGTCATTCACTACACCATGGGGTACATATTGTTATGTTGTCATGTCGTTTGGATTGAAGAACACTGGAGCTACCTATCAAAGGGCTATGATGGCTATATTCCATGATATGATGCATATAAATTTGGAAGTGTATATGGATGACTTACTAGTGAAGTTTAAGACTAAAGCTGAGCATGCTGAAATTCTAGCAAAGGTTCTGGAAAGATCGAGGGAATATCAATTGAAGATGACCCCAAAGAAGTGCGTATTTGGTGTCTCATCGGGGAAGTTGTTAGAGTTCATTGTTAGCAAATGTGGCATTGAGATCGATCCCAACAAGGTTAAAGCTATTATTGAAATGTCAAGTCCCAGCATTTACAAAGGTGTAAGCCATTCTACGAGTTTACTAAGCTGGGAGTCAAATTCCATTAGGACAATAAGTACTAGGAGGCATTTGATGGGTTAAATACATACTTGGCGAGCCCTCCTGTATTGAGACCACCATCTTCGGGCAAGCATTTAATTCTATACATTTCTATCCTGGATGATTCGGTGGGGGCTGTCCTAGCACAACAGGATGAAGAAGGAAAGGTGAGGGCAGCCTATTATCTCTCTAAAGTGCTCAACCCTGCTGAACAAAAGTATACAGCGATGGAGAAAACATGTGTTGCATTGGTCTGAGTAGTTTAGAAGCTGAAGCATTATTTTCTGGCCCATGAAGTCCATCTCATCAATAGGATGAATCCAATCAAGTTCCTCCTTGAGAAATCTGTCCTTACAGATCGGTTAGCACATTGGCAGAGTTTTCTATCTCAGTTCGATATGATCTACATTTAGCAAAAAGCAATCAAAGACTATGCCATAGCAGAACACCTAGCTCATCACCCTTTACCCATATTTGATCCGATTCGATCGGAGTTTCCAGATGAGAAACCGATGTCCATCAACAGAATCAAAGATGACATGTGGACTCTGTATTTTGACAGAGCTCTGAACTCTCATGGTAAGGGTATCAGCATCGTTCTCCTATTATCTGAAGGTGTCACCATTCCACAAGCCTTTCAGCTTGCTTTTCATGTTACCAATAACATAGTTGAATATGAGGCTCTTCTTGCCGGTTTGAGGCCTCTCATCTCCATGATGCCACCAAACTGCAGATTGTAGGTGATAGTTAATTAATCCTTCACCAAGTGCTTACCAAATATCGCACCCTTGATCCCAAACTCAAGCCTTATCAAGAATTGACCTCAGCTTATGCCAAGCTTTTCACCAAATTAATCTTTGTCCATGTTCCTTGGAATCAGAACATTTTAGCTGACGCTCTAGCTTCTCTCGCATCATCTCTAAATTTTCCAATCAACAAACAATCCAAATCAATCATCATTCATAGGCGTCTCTCTCCTGCTGAAGAGGACCCGTCCTTTCTTTGGATTAAAGAGAAATTGCTAAAGAAGGTCAGAGATTGAGATATTGTGGAGAAACGATAAATCATGCTATTAGAGCTGCAAGAAGAGATGGAAGATGAAGAGAAACCATGGTATTACAAGATTGCCAAATATTGTGAAGATCAATCATATCCTAAAAAAGCTGATGGACATAGGTATCCTCTAAGCCAATCATAAGACACCTATTTCAATCTGGTTCACTAATAAATGGCATTAAATTCATTATGTAGATTGACATATTTGTAATTGCGCATAATGAAGTCCATGAATGTGTGCAATAGTCATCGGATTATGATGAGATCATAATAATGAGGCTGATGACTTATAAACACATATTCTTAATTGTTCCTAGTCATAAGATGTTTGAGAAGGACATCAAACATCCGGTAAGACTAGTACAGGTTATTCCAGCTCATATGATAAGGGTGACTGATCTCGTTAGTCACTTGTGTGGAGACACAATGGTAAATCTGTAGGTACTCATTAAGGAATGAGTTCACTGAACTGATCCGACATGAATCGCCGAATGGTAATTTACCTTACTGTCAACCGGCTTAATTCATCGTCACAGTGGCGTGGTTGATCCTTGGACTTGAGACACCAAAGACACCTTGTCGGTGGACTTCTGGACTTTGACCTTGACCTACGAATCCCTATCCATGGGATCTCCAATAGTCAAGGGTCGGGTCCAGCGGAAGACCTTCGAAGGTGATTGTGTGTTCAATAAAGGATCATTCGCTCTCAGGTAACTAGAGAGAGAATGCTCTAGAATAGATCTGCAGGAGTCTCTGGCCAGAGCAAAAACAATATCAGAAAAGATGTTTTCGGATATTGTACAGCGGAGTCTAATTCAAGTGAGTTGACCATCTAGGGTTTGACAGTTGACAATACCCGAGAGAATTGTGCGAACGAAGGATTATAACCATACAGTAACTGTAAATGGACATGTTCCATGAGTGGGTTGCTGAACCCCATTACCTTTTGGGATCATGAGGTGTTGCTTGGCACCCAACTTTATCGGAAGTCCAGTCGAATTTACATGAGATGTTAATTCGATTAAGTGATTAATCAAATATCATATATTAATTAATTACAATAAGTCAATAAAATGTTATTGGACTTAACAGGCTAAAAACCGGAGTATGGGCCTAGAGGGTCACATGCAATAAGATTCTCAATCGGTGGTATTTAAGTGGGATTTATATTAAGTCGGGGACTTTTGTGAAAAGTCACGCCGACTTAATAAGTATGCACTGTTGAGAAACCCTAGGCCAAGCCCTAGGATTTTCCCATGCTGGCCGTCCCCCCTTTCTCTCTCCTCCTCTTCTAGGCACCCCATTCGAGGCACCGGGACAGTCTCCGTCTCCGCCGCGCGCAATTCCCGAAAGTTGGGAATTCCCGTCCGCAGGTTTTTTGGACATCGTTGCGGCGACAGATCTTCAGCGAGCAAGCTGATACGGATGAGGGAGCGAGGATGAACCACCGAGAAAGATCGCGTGGATACTGCTAGAGGCAGGACATTTGTGCGGCTCGCGGCATCGCCTCAACGGAACCGAGACAGAAGCAGATTCGAATCCACGCACGGTAATCAAATTACATCCCAATTTTCGGTTTACGCTTTTCGTTCCAATTCAGATCAACGGGCATCGGGCGGGAATTTATTCTTCATTTCCACTGCGTTCTTCGCGTCTCGCCCGGATCCCAATAGTAGTATCAGAGCTAGGTTCCGCTCTAATCTGTTTCAGGACGACGAAATTTCTATTCTAAAATTTCTATTCCAGGTTCCATGCTTGTATGTATTTTTCTCTCGCAGAAATTATTCATGAGATGAATGTAAAAATTTCAGATTTATTTTATGTATAGAAATTTAAATTAAATGGGTTTTTCGAAGTGTTCTTCATAGAGATGAAGAACTGGGCTTTGAAGAGGTTTTAATGGTGGTCAAACCACCCCTATAGGCTTGCTGGTATGACCAGCTAACCCTCCCGAACCCTAGGAAATTTCTGTAATGGTCGGTGGCCGGCAGTGGAGCTTCTCTTTTCTCAAGATTCCATGTGATGGAAGAGAAGAAAGAGGGAAGCCCAAGGCTATACATCAAGTTAAACCTTAGATTTGGGAGCCTACCGTCGGCGAGTGACTGCTGGCCGGCCACCGCCAGGGCCGAGGACGAAGGGGGACAACCCCCTTTGCCATTTTTCTACGGGCCCAGCGGCCATGGCCGGCGGTGATGTCTCCCCATTCCACCTGCAAACAAAGAAAAGCGGAGAAAACCCTAGCCCTGCGGGCCGAGCGAACCAGGCATGGGGGGCCTGGACTGGGCGGTCCCGTGTGACCTCACGACCCTAGCTTAGCTCGGCCAAGAGCCTAGGCCTGAGCCGAGAAGCCTGGCCCCAGGCGTTGGACCTAGCCCAGGCGCCTCATTGGGGCCTACCTGGCTCGGACCAGGCGGCCTGGGCTAGGTCATGCCTGATCGAGCCAGGCCAGGACCAGGGCACTATTTATCAGGCCTATTAAGGTTTTTAAACCCAGCCAATTTAACCCCTTTTAACACCTTTAAACCTCTAAAGCCCTTATTAATATAAACCCCACCCCTATTAACTAGAAATTAAACTTAAATAGTTTAAAATTTGTTTTAAACTTAAGTTTATAATTTTTCAGTTAATAGTGGGTTGTTTTTAAGATATCTTAAAGGGTTAATTTTTAAGATATGATCTTAATTGTTAATTACTTTTAATTAAGTAATTAAAGGGTTTATAATTAATATATGATCTTAATTGTAAATAACTTTTAATTAAGTGGAAAGAGGGGTTTATATTTAAGATATGATCTTAATTTATATTAACAAGTGTTGTTAATTACTTGTTAAGTTGTGACCTAAATGTTAATTAACAAATGTTGTTAATAATCTTAATTAGATGATTAGATTATTTTAATTTCTTAGTAATTGTTGTTATGAAATTAATTATTTAATTAAGGGACATTTAATAAAGTGGTTATTAAATGTTTTAGTTAACCCTTTATAATTATTATGCAAAGGGTTAATTATTTCTTGAGAATTAACCTTAATAAAAGTTATTAAGGGTCAATTAACTCTTAAAAATACTTATTAAGATAGTTAATTAATATTCTTAAGAATCTCTTAATTAAATTTTTGAAGATCTAATCTACTTGAAAATTGATCTTTTAATAAAAATTATTGAGAGATTAAATTAAGTCTAATTGTTAGACTAATTTTGATTAGAAATGTTCTAATTAATATTTCTTAATAATTATTATTGAAAAATATTATTTAATAAAGGGGGTACTTAACAAAGAGTTGTTAAGTAATTAAAATTGGAATTAGAAATTCTTTTATAAGTGTTATTTAGGAGTTTTTAATTTTATCTAACTGCTAGATTGTTTTGTATTAATAATTGTTATTAATGTGATTTAAAATTAATCTAAGTGTTAGATTAATTAATTTAGAATTGTTCTAAATTACGCATGGAATATTTTAGAATTTTAATTTTAACTTTGTTTGCACATGTTGATGTGTTTGATGCTTTAAATTAGATTTAAATGCATGATAGAAAATAAGATTTTTGAAAATTCAAATTATCCAATTTTAATTGGTACTCTGGTTTTAAGAAAAGTAAAATTATTATTTTTCAAAAATTTTAGCCTTCATGTGATGTGTTTTATCATGTGTGGATAGTTAAAATTAGTGGTGGTCATGGACATGCACTTACTTAATTTCATATCATGTGATGGTGTGTGATTTTGTGGATTGTTATGGAATGTGTAATGGGTTAATTAAATGTTAATTAATGAGGCCTGCGTGCCTCCCTCTCTCTCTCATTCCATTGTAATTATATCTCCCTCCATTAATGTACTCGGCCATATGACTTTCTCTTACAATTAATTTATATTTAAAATTGTTTCAAAATTAATATTTTTGTAATTGATCAAGCTGGCCGAGGAGAGGCGAGGATGATCCACAAGTGCAACCATGAAGGCAACAGGAGATGAGATCACCAATGCCTGTATGTTTGCATATTTTGTTTATATAATTGTTATATTTGATGTGGTGATTAATTGTTTGGCTCCAATTAATCATCGTGCTGTCTATGACTACATAATGAACATGTATGGTTGATGCATGCTTTTTAGTTTTTTATTATGAATCGATTGCTAATATCTAGGTATAGTTAAATATATACGATATATTTATAAACTATCACCTAAGATGAGACCAACATAAAATAAACAAAACCTTCAACATAAAGTCTAAGCCGGAGCACGAGTAATTGAGAATGTACCGTGTGGCTCTCCATCAATATAGTTTCTAGAACTTGATTCAATGATGGCAATTTCTATGTGTTTACCCGAGATCTGTCACCATCTGATGAAAGAACTATTAATTATGGCATTGAGATACTTTGAGATTGGAATAGAAGAACGGTGTAGCTATCCTCGCGTTTACTGGGAACTGCATTCTTACTCTACTCTGTCACATATTTGTAGGTGCTCAAATCGTATGTGTGATGTTCATGAATTTCATGTTGTTTGTATGAGGAATAAAACTATTGGAAACTAAAGAAAACATGATCGCCAGAAATTATAAAGTTTCAAAAAAAAAGATTGATCGCTTACCTTTTCAAAGTCGAGAGATTGAGTCCTTGATTCCCTTTTTTCAGCTGGCCAAAGAAAGAGATCCCTTTTTATAAGATATTCTTACTTTTGATTTTTTTTTATGGTTATTCCTTTAGATCTCCTCCTCTTTTTTTTTTTGTACCTTGTAAGAAAGATTAAACAAGATAAAAATTCTAATTAGAACTAGAATAAAGTAACATCTATTCTAATAAGAAATTTAAACATGCAACAAACCTAATCTACTCACTTGATTGTTGTTTTTTAAACTCCTAATATACATATAGGTTTGGAAAATAATGATGTGGGTGTGTGAAATATGAAGTGAGGATGATAATGAATTATGGAAAACAATGAATAAACTGTATGAAATTAATGAAAAGTTAGAAAGAAATTAGGGAAAAAAGATGGTTAGTTGGTTCCTCCATAGCCTTGGCCTTCAAGAGCTTCAAAGGATGAAAAGGATGAGGAAGAAGAAGCCTCAGATGAAGCCTCTCTTGCTGTCCACGTTTTTCTCCTCTAAAACCTTCAAACACCTTGCCTTAAGCTTCAAAATCACCAATGGCCAACCTTTTTCAAAGGTCCAAGTGGTGTTTTATTTATAAGAATAGGTTTAAGGGTGTTTTGGGCTTCAATAGGACTCTCTCCCGCAGTTGGACTTACCTTGGATGAGCATGGAGGAGTTAGCAACCTTCCCAACTTCGGAAACCGGATGATCTCGGCCAAATCATGTTTATCAGGAAACTCCCAAATCGCGTCGCCAAGATGGGATGCTATTTTGTTAATTAAAACGGCCAAAATAAAAAGGAAATCCGAAAAGGAAACCGAAATACATTAGGAAACCTAAATCGCGTCTCTCGTGGGCAACATGCTTTAGATAATTAGGAAATTAATTCGAATTAAAAATCATAAACCTAGACGGATTATGACTTAAACGGCGTCTCCCTTAGGCGACACTATTCAGTTAAATCTATCTGAATTTAGGAATTTAATTCCGAACTGATTTCTGCTAGGAATCTAAATAGCATCGGCCTTCGGCGATGCTAATCAAAAAATTTGAGAAAAATCAATAAAAAATAATTAACGATTAAACATCAGACCATTTTGGGGCATTATAATTGTGACATGAAATTTGCTCAATGTGAAGTCAAAATTAACGTGTCTATAGTATTGATGGTAAAGCTTAAACCAGGGATAATGGTCTACCGTGTTTACTCGGGACCATTAAAGACCTAGGAGCCGAAATAAGATTGGATATTGTAAGGAGTTTCAATTACCATGAGATGGTTGCTCTAAGATAATGGTATGCTACTATGTGTTTACCCGAGGTCATACTATAATTCTTGGAGATTCTGATCCTCACTAGGAGACCATTGGAGTCTCTCGTTCTATATACCTGAAGGTTATACGGTCCGTCAAAAAATAGTGGGAAATATTCAAGATAAAAGACCATAATTGAATTATAAAAACTATCTGTTTAAATCACATCATTTCCTTCGTTCATTAAAATGTCGTCTATTAATTCGAGATTTTGGCATATTAGATGCCAATACTTCTCAAATTCAGATTGAGTAAAAAACTCTGAAGAATATCTTCAGGGTCAAGTGAAAGTCACTATCCTAATCAAATATCATGAATCCTCTTACTTAGATAGACCAAGGTGAAGAGACACTCATGGTATGCCTTTTTGAAAGGCAATGGTTGTCATGAAATATCTTATTTGGATAGACTAAGAAGAAGAGGTATTCATGGCATGCCTTTGAGAAAGGCAAGAGGTAAGATCTCAAATGGTCGAACCTACACCTGAAAGGATAAAGAAAAGTCAGCTGAGATAGAGAAGTAGCAGTTCTCCCACTGTGACCAATATAAGGATATTGATAAAGGTAAAATGAATATGAAACTTGAAAGAAGTCTCATATATTCTTATAATCAACTTTTGCATGTCTACTAGAGAATTAGCGTATCCAATATGAGATATTGGAAATGATTCTCAGATCTATGATAGTATGCAAACTTAGACAAATAAAAAGAAATCGAGAAAATGTAAGTGTTGAGTTAGACTCAACAATTGTTCAAGATATGCATAGGTTACTGTCAGACAAAAAATCTTTACATATCTGTTGGAGTCTAATATGAAACTGAATAATTATTATTTAGTTCCATAAGATATCAAAAATTATAAAAGTGAATAACACTTATTGAGAAGGAACAATAGTTGTTCGATAAGATTTTAAAATTAATCAATACACTATAGATTCTTAACGTGACATTGCATGTGATGAATGTTCACAAGTCTCCTATAGAAATGAATTGTATAAATCATGATTATATGTGGCATTGTACATAAAGTTGTGCAATAAGAAATTATTGGTGCTAATACATATTGATGTAAAGAGCCCAATATCTTCTTAAGGCCAAAGATAATCATTTCTATTGACTTACCTTAATAGTTTACTCTTAGAAAGATTCGACTGTATGTACTTACTGAAGTACAAGTCGAATGCATCTGAGCGATTAAGGTAGAAGATCAAGATGAAGTGGGTAATAGAAAGAATATTTGAATTCTTTGATTTGATCAGAGAAATTAATACTTGAGTACATAATTCATTCATATCATTAAATGATAATGGTATCTTCTCTCGATTAATCCTCATTACATATCATAGTAATATGATATATTGAGGAATATCACTTTATTGGATATAGTGCTATTTATATCATCGTAAATATGAGTATGAACATTAGATGTCCATACTTTACACATTGTTCCAAATAAGTCAGTGTGTGTCCATATATGATATGGAAATAAAATAGTTCATATGAGATGTGAATTATAAATAAACCTGATTTTAAAGTCAAGTTATACCCTAGTATAAATTTGTGAGGTGTCTAAAGATTTTGGACATTACTTTTATTGGCCAGAAGATAATGAAATAATTATCGTCCTGAAAGTTGTCTTCTATGAAAAGGAATATGTCCTCAGAGAAGACAGTGGAAGCTAATAAAACTAGAAGATGTTCTATACGCATAAATTAACATAAGATTATTAGATAATGTTTGGTTGTTTGGAACTACTCATAATACACATTAGAGAGCTTCATAGATTTTTAAGATTCTCTGAGTGACTAGAAGGATATTTTGACATATCCGATTTAGCAGAATGAGAGGAGCTCAAAGATGTGGATTATGATCCAAAATATATGATAATGTTCTATCATTATAACTTTGAAATTAGTAAGAAATTAAGAATTCTAAGCTATAGTCTATAACATCTATTAAGTTCAGAACCTGATAGTATTGCTAAAAGGTATTGTACATAAAACAAGCAAATCTTCAGAATGAAGATTAGTATAAATAGACTATTTAACACTTACATGGTAAATTGAAGGAAATGGTCAACGTCAAAATGTTGACTTAGACAAGTCTTTCTCAGTGGTTACCATAAATATGTTTATTAGAATTCTACTTGTCAATACTGCCTGTCATGATGATGAGATGGCAGTTGGATTTTAAAAAGCATTCCCTCAATTTGATTGAAGATAAGATGTATGTGATACACCTTTAAAGCTTTTAGGATATCTAGGAAGTATGTTATGATTTTAAAAATATATTTGAGTCAAACTAAAGCTTCCCAAAATTGTAATAAGACTTTTTGGCTTAATGGTCAAATATTACGTGATTATTAAGAATGATCACGAACTGTGTGTGTTCAAAGAGGACAGTGGGAGTACGGTCGCTTTAGTAACACTTCGTGATAATAACATCAAAGTCATTAAGAATGACATCATGATTTTACTATCAGTAAAAGCATTATTAACCATATTTTCTTCCATAATAAGTTTGGTTTTAACATCCCATGTATTGGAAATACGAATCTATTACGATAAATTGGTGGGAATATTACATTGACCTGTATGTCAAAATGTTTGGCATAAATTCCATAATAAGTCTCAATTGTTGAGATATAAAATTTATTTCTTTAAGGAAAAAGTTCCTTAAAGGATATAGGAAAATCTTGATAGAAGGAGTGAAACACATCACTAAGTACTTGAGAAGTGCTAAAGATGCACTAATGTATATGGAGATGATGATTTGAAACTATGAAGTCACACTGACTCAAATTTCAAGTTAAATCATGGGCTTAACCTTCTAATAAGAAAGGAATGGATTGGAAAGGTTCCAACCCAGAACTCGATATTCTGATGACAACATAAACAAGTGATAATGTTATTGGAATAGTATGGATGAAAAAGTTCATCCCTAAACTAGATGTAGTTCTACTAGGTTTTTGATAAAGTCCTGTCGTTGTAGGACAACAGTGGGAGCGATCAATTTTGTGGTTGAGCCATGGTCTCATCAGAAGTTGCAGAACATTCTAAGGCTCTTTCACAAGTTTAGAGACATAGGATTAAGAGGAAATAACGTAATGAAATATATTCCATTTATAAATAATTTAACAGATCCCTGACCAAGTCTTAGTCACTTAGATTTGATGGAGATCAAATGCAAAGGTGATTAGTTTGAGTCCAAGTAGGAGATTGATAGATATAGGTGTCCTCTAAGCCAATTATAAGACACCTATTTTGATCTGGTTCACTAATAAATGGCATTAAATTCATTATGTAGATTAGCATGTTTGTAATTGCGCATAATGAAGTACATGAATGTGTGTAATAGTCGTCGGATTATGATGAGATCATAATAATTAGTCTGATAACTTATAAATACATATTCTTAATTGTTCCTAGCCATAGGATGTTTGAGAAGGACATCAAACATCCGGTAAGAATAATACAGGTTATTCTAGCTCATATGATGAAGGTGACTGATCTCGTTAGTCACTTGTGTTGAGACACAATGGTAAACCTATAGGTGCTCATTGGGGAATGAGTTCACTAAACTGATCCGACATGAATCGCCGAATAGTAATTTACCTAACTGTCAACCGGCTTGATTCATCGTAACAGTAGTGTGGTTGATCCTTGGACTTGAGACACCAAAGACACCTTGTCGATGGACTTCTGGACTTTGACCTTGACCTACGAATCTCTATCCATGGGATCTCCAATAGTCAAGGATCGGGTTCAGTGGACGACCTTCGAAGGTGATTATGTGTTCAATATAGGATCGTTCACTCTCAGATAATTGGAGAGAGAATGCTCTAGAATAGGTCTGCATGAGTCTCTAGCCAGGGCAGAAACAATATCAGAAAAATTGTTTTCGGATATTGTACAGCGGAGTCTAATTCAAGTGAGTTGACCATCTAGGGTTTGAAAGTTGACCATACCCTAGGTTAACTCGAGAGCATTGTGCAAACGAAGGATTATAGCCACGCGGTAACTGTGGACGAACAAGTTCCATGAGTGGGTTGTTGAACCCCATTACCTTCCAGGATCATGCGGTGTTGCTTGGAACCCAACTTGATCAGAAGTCCAGTCGAATTTACATGAGATGTTAATTCGATTAAGTAATTAATCAAATATCATATATTAATTAATTACAATAACTCAATAAAATGTTATTAGACTTAACGGGCTGAAAATCGGACTGATTAATGGGCCTAAAGGGTCACACGCAATAAGATTCTCAGTCGGTGGTGTTTAAGTGGGATTTATATTAAGTCAGAGACTTTTGTAAAAAGTCACACCAACTTAATATATACGCGCTGTTGAGAAACCCTGGGCCAAAATCCAGGGTTTCGCATGCTGGTTGTCCCCCCTTTCTCTTTCCTCCTCCTCTGGGTACCCCGTTTAAGGTACCGAGACAATCTTCCGTGCACGATTCCCGAAAGTTTGGAATTCTCGTCCGCGAGTTTTTCGAACATCGTTGTAGCGACGGATCTTCAGCAAGCGAGCTGATATGGACGAGGGAGCAAGGATGAACCACCGCGGAGGATCGCGTGTATACCGCTGGAGGCCGAACGCTTGTGCGGCTCGCGGCATCGCCTCGACGGAATTGAGACGGCAGCGGATTCGAATCTCCGCACGATAATCAGATTGCATCCCGATTTTCGATTTACGCTTTTCGTTCTGATTCGGATTAGCGGGCATCGGGCGGGAATTTATTCTTGATTTCCGCTGCGTTCTTCGCGTCCCACCCGAATCCCAACATAAGCCACAACTGAAGAGAAGATGGCTATCAGGAGAATTGCTAAGAGATACACCGTAGTTGGAGGCGAGTTATATAGACGTGGATTTGACGGTATTCTTCTGAGAAGCTTAGACGAAGATGAGCTTTGGAAGATCATGGAAGGAGCTCATGCTGGAGTTTGTGGTGGCCATGTTAATAGACAGATGTTATCGAGGAAAATCCTTAGACAAGAATATTATTGGCCGATCATGGAAGAAAATTGTGTAGGGTTTGTCCATAGGTGTGCGAAGTGTCAACTTCATGCCGATAAGATCCATTCCCCCACATCTTCACTCCATCCTGTTTTCTCCCCATGGCCTTTCTCCATGTGGGATTTCGACATCATTGGACCTCTCAATGATCCCAATTCTGGCATTAAGTAGAAATCCTTCATTCTCACTGCAACGGAGTATTTCACCAAGTGGGCAGAAGCTTAAGCTTACACAGAAGTCAAAGCGTCAACAGTCTGCAAGTTTATCATGAAGAATATCATCACAAGGTTCGGGATTCCAAGAACCATCATCACCGACAATGGATCACAGTTCATATCATAAGAGCTGAAGGACCTCTACAATAGGTATAAAATTACATTGCATCATTTATCTCCTTATTATCTGCAAGGCAATGGCCAAGCAAAGGCAACTAATAAGACCTTGATAAAAATCATCAATAAAACATGTAAATCTAACTGATACACAGACTGGCTAGAGAAATTGATTAAGGCTCTATAAGTATACCGAAATTCAATCCTCACACCCACTAGGTAGACTCCATATTCCTTAACTTTGGAATGAAGGCAATAGTTCCATACGAAATCCTCATCCTGTTATTAAGAGTACAATTGAATAAGAAGTTTTTCATTGACGAGCATCGCTCTGCACTCCTTGCTCAATTGAAACTTTTAGACGAGAAAAGGTGGTCAACGGCTAATCATTCACGAGTATATCAAAATAGATTAGCACGTTTTTATTAAAAGAAGGTCATTGAACGTAAATTCAAAGTTGGTAAATTGGTTGTCAAAAGAATTTTCATAAAACATGGTCGTCCACGTTCTAAACTCCAACCCAATTGAGAAGGACCCTATGTTATCTCAAGTATTTTTCCTAGTAACGCCTACAAGCTATTTAATGCAGAAGGTTAAGAACAATCTCATCCCTGGAATAGCTTGTATCTTAAGAAATATTACCCTTAGTTTAAGTTGTGTCGATCGGCATGGTGCTAAGACCAGTGGAGTCAAAAAATTCGAAGTACCAAATTCCCTCTTTAGTCTTCGATAGTCTAATTCAGGTGCATTATACAAACACAAACACGCTTTGTCCTCGAGTAACAAGAGATGTGAAGTCCAAGGGAAACTGACAGCTTGACCGAGAGTGTAAAAGTACAACCCATTTTGGCTTTATTACTCCTTTTTATACTCGGCACACGATGTCGGAATGAGGCTCAGGATAGACTACTAAAACTACCCGCCCTCTTAGTAAGAGGCCGTCATAATAAAAAAAAAGGGAAAAAAAAAAGATCTTCCCCACAAAAGAAAAATCAGAAAGGCAAAAGCCAAATCATGTACAAAAAGGCCACAAATGTCAAACCAAAAGGCCACAAATATCCAAATGAAAAGGAGCGCAAGGTCAAAAATACCTCGCAAAGTGAAAATGACCGAACCCCAACGGACAATAGGGTAGAGGATGGACATCTTCCTGGGTCTCCGGAACCCTCTCGAGAGCTTTCTAGACTAGTTCTTCCTTTTCTTCTAAGGGGTGTACTCCAAGCTTAAAGAATGGCCTAAGTCTACTGAGGGTCGGATCATCAAATGGGATCGAAGATATTAGCACAATAAAAGCACGATGAACCCAAATTAGGTTATTAAAGAATGATTAGGAAATTAATATGACGAATAAGTAAACTATTTTTATCCATATACCATGCTAGTCTTTATGAATAAATGGATATTTGAAAATTACAAAAAATATGAATATTTCAAAATTACAAAAAATTGAATATTTCAAAATTACAAAAAAAATTGAATATTTCAAAATCACAAAAAAAAGAAAAATGAATATTTTAAAATTACAAAAAAATGAATATTTCAAAATTACAAAAAAATAAATATTTTAAAATTACAAAAAAAACTTGAATATTTCAAAACCAAAAAATTGAATATTTTAAAATTACGAAAAAAAATGAATATTTTAAAACAAAAAAAATTTAGATATTTTGAAAATTACAATTGCAAACTAAAATTTTTCAATTAGCATTTGCTTCTCAAATCATGAGTGTTGCACGTTTTAACTTTCAGTGAGCATTTGCATACTTGTATGTTGTATTTTACCATTTATTTTCCCTTTAATTATCTTTATTTGCCTTCATTAAATAAAGGCATTGCCCCTTGACCCTTCTACCAAGGATAGGATCAAGTAGCCAGTTTCTTAACTAGACAAGGGGCTAAGCTAGAACGGATATTTAACATGTTTGTTAAGCCATGCAGAGGACACAGGAATGAGGCAAGAAAAGTCGACAGAAAAATCAAGTGTGAAAAGCTTCCCTTCCCATATGTCAAAAGTTTTATACACAGGATAAGAAGTCCATCAGCAAGACTTCAAAACAAAAAAAAAGGAAGATACAACAAACCAGCCCTCACGGCTGACTCTCTCCCGCACCCTCGTCATACTAACTTTGGACCTCATCCAGTCCATCTAGCCCACGAGTCGGCGAAGGTGGTGGTGCTAAAGCACTTGGCCCTGCTTGGCCCGAAGAAATCGCAACACTCGCAGTGAAGGCAATTACCTGTCCCTGCTCCTGAGCCCGTAGACGAGCACGCCAATAACATTCCTCTATGTTGCGCCTTTCACACTCTGCAACTCCGAGCTGCACTCGGAGATAAGACATCTCTGTGTCAATCCGGTACCTCTCCTACCGCTCACGTTCCCTCTCCTCGGTAATGACCTCCAGGCGTGACCGGAGGCGTGAAAGCTCCTGAGGCAGGTGACCGGTAGAGAGCCGTGCCAGCTGCTCTTCCAACTCAGTGACACGGGCCGCTCTACCTCGAGCCTCCTTGAGAGCTTGACAGAGCTCTTGAACCTGCAACAGAAGACACTGTCAGTCAACTAATCAAGTAAGCAAAGAATACCATGCAGAAAGAAAGAAAGCAATTTGAAGACTTACCCGAATAGTGGCATCCTCCTCAGCCTGAACGGCTCGGTGGATGGCTAGGGCCAACTGACTCCGCAAGTTAGTGATGGTGGCCTCGTAAGCAGCACTGGAAGAAGAAGCGCCAGTAGAAGACGAGGGTTGAGCGTAAGTGTAGGCGGCGCACTGTAACAGAAGAAACCACCATCAATGTGCAAGTGTCAAAACAATTTAATAAAAGAAAGCATTCATAATTCATGTTTCATTCATGCACGTCATGCTTACCAGTTCATTCAGTTCCTTCTGCACCTGTTCTAGCTGGGCCTCTGCATCCTGCAGGTGGCCCCGGAGGGTGATGATGGTGGCATCCTGCATATTCATACCATATCATGTCATACATTCACAAATATAAGCAAGATAATTAATAAAATGAAAGAAGCATTCATATCATACACATCATGTTACTTACTTTGAGAGGACGGAGTAGCTGGAGGTGGGTAGCATAATGGGTTCGGTAGTGCTAAAGATAAGCATCGCTGCTCACCGCCTGCGACTCTACCGGTATCCCATATCGATGTCAACCGTCCTGCTGATCCGGGAACTTGGCGCTCCAGTCGATGCGGGCTTGCTTGCCCCGCATGGTCCTCCCGATCCCCTCTGGAATCTCTTCCTCCACTCACTCTTGATGCAACCCAAGTGTCCGCATCACCAACCTCAGGCACAAGAGGGCTATCTCGTTCATACAGTGGAGCCACACCTGGCGCCCGAACCAACCACGTCCCTGCTCTACCCAGGGATGTCCTGCATCGTCCATACCAAGGTACGAACGCCAAATAACCTACATTCACATAGGTTAGTCGCATTGCATATCACATATAAAATAATTATTAAAAAAATCAATAAATTGTGTCATGTTCAAAACAATAAACATCTAATAATATGTAAGTTCAAATATTCCTCATTCAATTATTTAACATTTAACTAGACCAATTAAAACAATTAATTAAATTAATTAAACATGCTAATAAAATATTTAAACACCATACAAGACATTCTAATAAAATGTTTAATTAAATGTTTAAACATTCTAATAAACCATGAAACAGTTAATAATTGAAACAAAAGAATTAAAACTCACCAGCAACTCTGGATAGTCGAGGAACTGGCGGCAGAGGGCCGTCAATTGGTGATGCTGTGGTGTTGTGTCCACTATCGGACGCCACCGTTGTGCCAACGGTACCGCCGCTGGCTAGAGAGAAGGCCTCGCCCGGACTAAAGGGAAGTAATAATATGACCAGATCTACATACATGTTAGAATCATCAAGACCACATGCATTGCATCATAAGCATTTAATGAAATAAACAAATTTAAAATAAGATAATATCTGGACGAACAGCGTGAAGATGCTGATGGTGGTCTCCAGGTCAGGTGTGACGACGGAGAGATCAGTGAAAAGGTGAGCCAGAAGGGCTGCACCCTAGGCATACTCGCCTAGTCTATCGAGATCAAAAAGGAGACTCAGAAAACAATATTGGATGTAGTCGCCCTTCGTCCCAAAGAGAAGCCTACCAAAGAAAAACACTAAGAATCTCCTAAGATCCCTATCTATACTAGCCCTATCACTTAGATCTTGGTAGTAGACTGCGTTAGCCGCCCTAACTAGTCTCTCTCTCAACTTCTCCCAAGACTTATCCGTCTACTGCCTAAGCTCTACTAATCCTAGGTGTTAGAATTGGGTGGCCTCAAAGCCAATCATTGTACATTCTAGTTCAAATTATTAATAAAGGCATTCATTTCTTCATTTAATAGTTCTCGCAAATTAACTATCGTAATGAAGGTCCATAGACAAATGTATGGGATATTAAATCATGATGAGATCATGATAGTGAGATCAATATCCTCAGTCAATTGTCTTAAACAGTTCTCGATCATAGAATATTTGAGATGGACATTAAATATCCGATAAGATCAACACAAGTTATGTCTGCTCATGTAATGAGGGTGAATGATCTCACATTCACTCGTGTGATGACACTAAGACAAACAAGTGGGTGCTCATTAGAGAATGAGTTCACTGAACAGACCCAAATAAGAATTCCTGGATGGTAATTATACCTATTAGTCAACCAGGGAATTCAATCGTTACAGTAGCACAGTTGGTCCTTTGACCTGAGTCACCAATGATACCTTGTTTGTGGACCATTGTATCTTGCTTCTCTGACTCGTGGACTTTAACTATTAAGTCCACCATAATCGGTCTTTCAGATACAGTGGAAAGCTTGCGAAGGTAATTGAGTGAACAACAAGGGATCACTCACTCTTGGGATAAGACTGAAGAGAGAATGTCCTATGGATGTGTACACAGAAATCCCTGGCCATGGTCAAATGAAAGAGATGTCTTTCTAGATATTAAATGTGTACTGGAATCCATCTGGATAATGCGATAGAGGGTTTGACTATAAAACCATACCCTTGCGTTATCGGGACATTGCATGAGTGAAGGATTATATCTGTGCAGTATCGGCAGACGGAAAGGTTCAATTGAAGGGAACAGTATCCCTTATATCTTCTGGGATCATGAGGTAGTGTTTGGTGCTGTTCATGATCAGAAGGCCAAGTGATTTGATCATCAGATGATAATTCACTTGTTTATTAAATTAATCGTTTAACATATGATGTTTAAATGTTAATTAATAAATATTAAACTCAAGAAACAGTTCTAAGTTTAATGGGCCTGCAACCGGACTGATATATGGGCCTAGAGGGTCACACACATAAGAGTTCTCGTCACACGGTGAGAGACGTTAAATTTCATGCTTATCTTGGTTTTTATGAAAAGCCGCAAGATAAACATAAAGATTTAATGGAGAATTATCCAAGGCTAAACTCTTGGATAATCATGAGGATTAATCCTTGTGCTTATCCTTATTTCTATATAAGGAGGGCCAAGGGGAAGGGGTAAAATGGTTGGTTGGACGAATTACTGACCCCAGATTCTCTATCTCCTCTCTCTCTCTCCTTCTCTCTCTCTTGGAGCGGATCTGTCTCTCTCCGCGCATGGTGGATTTGAGATCTGGTCGGAGCACTCAAGTCGAGGAGGAAATCGCGTCTGGAGTGGGAACTCGTGTGGATACCTCTAGAGATCGTGCGCGTGCGCGATTACCGAGTCGGGATCATCCACGGGAGATTCGAAACCCCGCAAAGGTGAAGAACCGTTCTTCCTGCATTTATTTTAATGTCCGTTTTACGACCCCAGCAACCGATACAATGGAATCATTTTTATTTCCGTTGCGTTCTTGACGATTCCTTACAGTGGTATCAGAGCCAGGTTTCTAGTTCGGTCGTAAAACGACATCGTTTTGCGTGTTTTTCTCGTTATGCGTGAAGAACCCGTATTGTACGTGTTCTTGTGTTTAATCTGATTAAAAAAGATAGAATCGTGTTCATATGATGAACACAAATAATTTGATTATTTTTCTGTAATTTTTTGGATTTTATTTGGGTTTTTCGGAGTTCTTCGTGGGACGACGAACGGGGTACTTTAGCGGCTTCGTACGCGATTCCCAAGTCTTGGGATGTTGGCCCGGATGTCTGGATCAATTGGTGATAGTCACCACTACACATTCGACACATTTGCCGGCGCCGGAGTGCCCTTGGAGGTGCCAAAAATCGAGCCCAAACTCAGGTTTTAAAACCTGGAAAATCGGATTTTAGAGGAAGTTTGGGGCTCGATCCAGGGGCCATTTGGCCACCGCCGGCTGCCCCACCGGTGCCGGGCAGATCGCCGGCGGTGGGGGCGTTGCCGGCGGTGCCTGGCGGCGCCGGCGCCTGGCGGCACTGCCATGGTTTCTTCCCGACGGCCTGCATTTAGGGTTTGTAGGAAAGAAAGGGGGGGGGGGGGTCGAATGCTGGAAGAAGGGGCCGGACCGCCCGGTCCCGACCCGGTCGGACCGAGCGGGGGCCGGGCCGGCGCCCTGGCCGAGCCAGGGCTCGGGTCTGGCTGGGCCAGACCCCCTGGCCGAGCCAGGGTTCGACCCTGGCCGAGCCAAGGCCCTGGGTCCGGGCCAATGGGCCCTAATGGGCTGGGCCCATTTTAATGTTTATTAAAATTGTTTTAATAACAGTTTAAACCTCCTTTAAACCATTATTAGCCCATTTAAGCCCTTTTAAAATTGTTTTAAAACAGAATAATTGTAGGAATAATTAATAAATGTTATTAATTATTTTTATGATTATTAACAGCTTATTAAAGTGTTTAATAACTGTTATTTAATTAAAGGGCTTTATTATTAATAGGGTGTTAGTTAATTATTTAAAATTGTTTTGGATAATTAATTTCCCTGTTAAATTAATTAGTTTAAAATTGTTTTAAACTGATTTCATGCATAACTTGATTACATTTATCTGTTCAAATTGTTTGAATTATTATTTAGCTTAACTGAATGGTTTAGTTATTTAATTGTCAATAATGTTTTGAATATTATTGATAATGCTGAAATAAATGTTATTTCGAAAACTAATTGGTATTATAATTTTATATTTATAAAATTTAATACCAAACTGCAATTATGTGATGATTGTGATGCATGTGATGTGTTTTAATGGTGGGATGATCATGGACTTAGTATTTTCATGTGATGAATGATGTGAATAAATGCGATGCTTATTTCATTTGGTATTTTAAATAGGACCTGCGTGTCCTCCTCTCTCTTAATCCAAGTGTACTTTCTACCTTCCTATAAGATTATACTCTCCTTGATAAGATCAAGGTTTCTAATTGTTTAAATGTACATTTGTGGACTTGCGAGTCCTAAATTTCATATTTAAATGTATCGGATTAAGCTAAGAGGACGGGATCTTCTGAAGACACCTCTGGAGGAAGGACTCGCATCAAATGGAACCAGTGTTGTTGTTTTCACATTAGGATCCTATTATGGATCATCGTTTGGCCCCGATGATTCCATGGTAGCTTTAGCAGTCTATGATCATCCCCATTTAATTTTTCTGCATATATGTGATATTTGTGGACTATGCTATCATATATATATATTTCTATTAAGTATAATGATACTTCAAATTGAAATACTATTGATAGCACGATTTTTACAAAACAAATAAAAAAACCCTTTTTTAAAAACTTAAGTTGTAAACGTGAGATATTCAGAATAATCCACGTAACCCACCATCATTATAGATCTTAGGATAATTCTTATCTCAAATGGATTTATTGTGCTACCACAAGGTCTATTTGATTTAGAAATTAACCTAGGTCTACGACATGTGATGTCATTAAGATGAATGGACAAATAGTGTAGTTTTGTTGTGCTACCACAAGGATTGCACTATGAATTCATGTCATCTAAGTAATGATGGATAAACTTAACTGAATCATTTTGATTTGTTGTGCTACCACAAGGTCATTCTGATTCAGGGGTTAAATAGATCGGATATTGCAAATGTTGCAACTGTCAAGAGTTGACTGCCTAAGGGACTTGATGTGATTTGTTGTGCTACCACAAGGTCACATACTTGATGCCCGAAGGATTCTGATCCCCACTAGGAGATCACCGGAATCTTCCGTTCGGTATATTAGAGGGTCATACAGATCGCCGAAAAATAGTGGGAGCCTAAGTCTAGATTAAAAGTCCTAAATCTGATTTTAAGAACTATCTGCTCATTTTTATATATGTTTCCATGTAGGTCGCTATGTCGTCACCTAACCCCCTTCGTTGCATACTTGATGCAAACAAACTCACGGGACCAAATTACATTGACTGGTTACGCAACCTGAAGATTGTCCTCAGGTGTGAAAAGCTAGCCTATGTCCTGGATCAACCAGATCCAGTGCAACCCGGTGATAATGCTAACGAAGATGAATTAATGATGTATGAAAATTGGAAGGAGGACTCTGTCAAGGTCCAGTGTTATATGCTTGGTTCAATGAACAATGAACTGCAGCGACAGCATGATAACATGGAACCTAAGACCATTCTGAATCACCTACAAGAGTTGTTTGGTGAACAATCCAGAACAGAAAGATATGAGATATCTAAGAAATTATTCAGGACCAGAATGAGCGAGGGCACATCTGTGCAAACTCATGTGCTCAAGATGATAGAGTGGATTGAGAGGCTTGCTATGCTCGGCTTTGTTATGAACAATGACCTAAGCATTGACTTAATCCTACAGTCCCTTCCAGATTCATTTTCACAATTCATTATCAACTTCAATATGAACAAAATTGAAGTTTCACTGGCTGAGCTGCTCAACATGTTGAAGACAGCATAAGGCACTATCCAGAAAGATAAGCCAAATGTAATGCTTGTTGGTAAGACCAACAAGAAAAGAAAATCTGGACAGACCTTTAAGAAAGGTAAGCCTAAGAAGCTAGTGAAAAGCAAACCGGCGGTTCAAAAGGACAAGGCTAAAGTCAATGATAAAGGTCAGTGTTTCCACTGCCATAAGGAAGGTCATTGGAAGAGGAACTGCAAGATTTATCTCGCAGAAAAAGCAAAGGAGAAGCTTGGTGAAGCTTCAGGTATTCTCATGATCGATCTTAACTTGTCTTATAGAGAATCCACATCTTGGGTATTAGATACTGGATGTGTTTCTCATATCTGCAATAACTTGTAGGTGTTAACAAGCAAAAGAAGATTGAACCGCGGAGACGTGGATCTGAGGCTCGGGAATGGAGCAAAAGTTGCTGCGTTAGCTATAGGGATAGCAAGACTTCAGATGCCATCAGGAGACTCATTGGAACTAATAGATTGTTATTATGTTCCGACCATTATTAGGAATATCATATCTATTTCATGTTTAGATAGACAAGGATATTCTATGAAACTAGAGAATAAAGGTTGTTCAATTTATCAAGGAGACAAATTGTTTGCTTCCGGATATTTATTGAATGGATTATATTTACTTGATATTTCATATGATGTTTGTCTGGTAAATAAATCTCTTGAACGCTTAGATAAGGATGTGAATAAATCGTACCTATGGCATTGTAGGCTAGGTCATATAAATGAGAACAGGATCATAAGGTTGCAAAAGAATGGATATCTTGATCCATTTGATTATGAATCATTTGCAACCTGTGAAGCTTGTCTCATGGGAAAGATGACCAAAGCTCCATTCTCAGGACATGGAGAAAGAGCTAAGGACTTATTGGAACTAATACATAGTGATGTATGTGGTCCAATGTCTACTCATGCTATGGGTGGTTACTCATACTTTGTTTCATTTACAGATTATTTCTCAAGATATGGCTACATATATTTAATGAAATATAAGTCAGAAGTCTTTGAGAAATTTAAAGAGTTTAAAAATGAAGTTGAGAACCAGACTGGAAAGAGTATCAAAACTCTTCGATCAGATCGAGGGGGTGAATACTTAAGTACAGAATTCACAGAATATCTTAAAGATAATGGTATTTTGTCTCAGTGGACTCCTCCCTATACACCACAATTAAATGGTGTATCGAAAAGGAGAAATCGTACTCTATTAGATATGGTACGATCAATGATGAGATATGCCAAACTTCCAATCTCTTTATGGGGATATGCCCTGTTGACTGCTGCATATCTGTTGAACAAAGTTCCCAGTAAGTCAGTACCTTCCACTTCATATGAGATATGGAAAGGAAAGAAACCAGACTTTAAGCATGTTAGAGTCTGGGGTTGTCCTGCACATGTCAAAAGACATGATCCAGACAAACTGGATTCCAGGACAGAGAAATGTAGATTTATGGGATATCCAAAAGAGACTTTTGGATATTACTTCTATCAGCCCAGCGATCAAAGGGTGTTTGTCGCAAAAAGAGCTGTCTTCTTAGAGAAAGAATATCTTTCAAAAGAAGACAGTGGGAGCAAGATAGAACTGGAAGAAATTCTAGACTCACAAATCAACACTAGTTCATCCACTGAACCATTGACTCAAGAACTAGTTCAAGATGATACACAAAAGGTTCGCAGATCAGGTAGAGTGCCTAAGCAGCCTGAAAGATATGTTGGACATATCGATGATGGCAAACCAAAAGTGCACTTAAATGAGGTTGATGATCCTCAAACCTACCAAGAAGGCATAAATAGTCAAGAATCAGAAAAATGGCAAGAGGCAATGAATTCTGAAATTCAGTCCATGTATGCCAACCAAGTTTGGAACTTGGTTGATCTGCCAGAAGGTATAGTACCTATTGGCCGTAAATGGATCTTTAAAAGAAAGATCGGGGCAGATGGACAGATTGACACATACAAGGCAAGGCTGGTAGCAAAAGGATATCGTCAAAGGCAAGGCATTAACTATGACGAAACATTTTCTCCAGTTGCCATGATTAAGTCAATCAGAATACTTCTTGCTATCGCTGCATTATATGATTATGAAATATGGCAAATGGATGTGAAAACAGCATTCCTTAACGGGAACCTTCAAGAAGAAGTGTATATGATACAACCTGAAGGATTCACTTCCATAGAGCATTCAAGCAAGGTATGCAAGCTGCAAAGATCCATCTATGGATTAAAGCAGGCATCCCGAACTTGGAACTTAAGATTTGATGAAGCAATCAAATCTTATGACTTCATTAAGAATGAAGATGAACCTTGTGTATACAAAAAGGCTAGTAGGAGCGCAGTTACCTTTTTAGTACTTTACGTTGATGACATTCTACTTTTTGGGAATGATGTAGGAATGTTGTCATCAGTAAAGGCTTGGTTATCCAAAAACTTCTCCATGAAAGATTTGGGAGAAGCATCCTATATTATGGGAATAAGGATCTATAGAGATAGGTCTAAAAGGATGCTTGGCTTATCCCAATCTATAGATACCATAGTCAAAAGGTTTGGCATGGAAAATTCCAAGAGAGGCCTCATTCCAATGAGGCATGGAATTTATCTCTCTAAAGAAATGTCTCCCAAGACACCTGAAGAGAGAGCATACATGGATAGAGTTCCTTATGCCTCGACAATAGGATCTATCATGTATGCAATGCTATGTACTAGGCTTGATGTGGCACACCCACTAAGTGTCACTAGTAGATATCAGGCTGATCCAGATGAGGAACACTGGAAGGCGGTGAAATGTATCCTTAGATACTTGAGAAGGACTAAAGATCTATTTCTCGTTTATGGAGGAAACGACTTGGAACTTCGAGGATTTACTGACTCGAGTTTCCAATCGGATATGGATGACAGCAAATCCATGTCTGGATTTGTGTTCATGTTAAATGGAGGTGCAGTAAGTTGGAAGAGTTCCAAACAAGAAACAACTGCAGATTCGACGACCGAAGCAAAATACATTGCTGCAGCTGAAGTGGCCAAGGAGGCGGTTTGGATGAAGAAGTTCATCTCGGCACTTGCAGTAGTTCCAAGCATTTCAGATCCTGTTCCATTACTGTGTGACAACAATGGAGCAATAGCTCAAGCGAAGGACCCAAGATCACATCAGAAGTCAAAGCACATTCTGAGACGATTTCATCTGATTCGTGAGATCATCGCCCGAAGAGATATAGTAGTTGAGAAAGTCTCATCTGAAGATAATGTAGCAGATCCCTTGACTAAGCCATTGTCTCAAAACAATTTAGAACGTCACCTTAAGTCTATGGGACTTAGACACATGGGTGATTGGCTATAGTTCAAGTGGGAGAATGTTAGAATTGGGTGGCCTCAAAGCCAATCATTGTACATTCTAGTTCAAATTATTAATAAAGGCATTCATTTCTTCATTTAATAGCTCTCGCAAATTAACTATCGTAATGAAGGTCCATAGACAAATGTATGGGATATTGAATCATGATGAGATCATGATAGTGAGATCAATATCCTCAGTCAATTGTCTTAAACAGTTCTCGATCATAGGATATTTGAGATGGACATTAAATATCCGATAAGATCAACACAAGTTATGTCTGCTCATGTGATGAGGGTGAATGATCTCACATTCACTCGTGTGATGACACTAAGACAAACAAGTGGGTGCTCATTAGAGAATGAGTTCACTGAACAGACCCAAATAAGAATTCCTGGATGGTAATTATACCTATTAGTCAACCAGGGAATTCAATCGTTACAGTAGCACAGTTGGTCCTTTGATCTGAGTCACCAATGATACCTTGTTTGTGGACCATTGTATCTTGATTCTCTGACTCGTGGACTTTAACCATTAAGTCCACCATAATCGGTCTTTCAGATATAGTGGAAAGCTTGCGAAGGTAATTGAGTGAACAACAAGGGATCACTCACTCTTGGTATAAGACTAAAGAGAGAATGTCCTATAGATGTGTACACATAAATCCCTGGCCAGGGTCAAATGAAAGAGATGTCTTTCTAGATATTAACTGTGTACTGGAATCCATCTGGATAATGCGATAGAGGGTTTGACTATAAAACCATACCCTTGTGTTATCAGGACATTGCATGAGTGAAGGATTATATCTGTGCGGTATCGGCAGACGGAAAGGTTCAATTGAAGGGAACAGTATCCCTTATATCTTCTGGGATCATGAGGTAGTGTTTGGTGCTGTTCATGATCAGAAGGCCAAGTGATTTGATCATCAGATGATAATTCACTTGTTTATTAAATTAATCATTTAACATATGATGTTTAAATGTTAATTAATAAATATTAAACTCAAGAAACAGTTCTAAGTTTAATGGGCCTGCAACCGGACTGATATATGGGCCTAGAGGGTCACACACATAAGAGTTCTCGTCAGACGGTGAGAGACGTTAAATTTCGTGCTTATCTGGATTTTTATGAAAAGCCGCAAGATAAACATGAAGATTTAATGGAGAATTATCCAAGGCTAAACTCTTGGATAATCATGAGGATTAATCCTTGTGCTTATCCTTATTTCTATATAAGGAGGGCCAAGGGGAAGGGGTAAAATGGTTGGTTGGACGAATTACTGACCCCAGATTCTCTATCTCCTCTCTCTCTCTCCTTCTCTCTCTCTTGGAGCGGATCTGTCTCTCTCCGCGCATGGTGGATTTGAGATCTGGTCGGAGCACTCAAGTCGAGGAGGAAATCGCATCTGGAGCGGGAACTCGTGTGGATACCTCTAGAGATCGTGCGCGTGCGCGATTACCGAGTCGGCATCATCCACGGGAGATTCGAAACCCCGCAAAGGTGAAGAACCGTTCTTCCCGCGTTTATTTTAATGTCCGTTTTACGTCCCCAGCAACCGATACAATGGAATCGTTTTTATTTCCGCTGCGTTCTTGACGATTCCTTACACTAGGGATCTCTCTCGATGGTTGTCCTCAAAAGAGTCCGAGACTCTCAGCCCGCAGTCCCTGTCACCTGTAATCCTAGGAGCTCTAATGCTAGCTCTCGGTAATCGGGATATGTGATCCCGCTAACTGTCTGACCTTCTACCCGAAGGTCGGTGATCCTAGTGACGTCTTCGAGACTAGGGATCATGTGTCCCCAGAGCATCAGAAATTCCCGAATCTCAGCGTGCCATCGCTCTTTAAGAACCTGTAGCAGCACTAGATCTATCCAGAATGGCTCTATCTATAGGATCTCCCTAAACCCCATCTCCGTTAGTCTCGCCTTCTGGAAGTCCGGGAGACCCTTGTAAGCAGCCACCACCAAGTCCCATGAGATCTTGGTCCTCATCGTGCCCTGCATTGTCTAGATAGTTCATTAAAAATCATTAACAGGACATTAATAATCAAAAGGTGTCGGGTTCGGCTGATGTATTTCAAAAGGCATCGCTGACCCCAGACGCCATTCACCACAGGTTCCGAGAACCTATGGCGGAGCTCCTCCTTCCCCCTATAATTGAAATCTAACATATAAATAGGGTGTTTTTTAGGCTTACCAAACGTGGACCGGCTTCCTCGGTCGGTGCCACCACCACTTCGCCCTCTTGAGCCGCGGGTGGTGCTTCTTCGGCTTCCATAAAAACCGCCACCTCCGCGAGTCCTGCCGCCTCTTCGCCGGCCGTTTTGAGAACTTCTTCGCCCTCGGGCAATTCCACCACTTCGATGGCGGTGACTCAGCGCTGTTTGCCAATCCTGCTTGGCCCTCCTTGCTCCATAGGGCCGTGTAGAAGAGAGAGAGCCCAAGGGAGTGAGAGAGCGAGTAAGACAGTGAGAGAGAGCGTAAAGATAAGAGAGGGTGGCCGGAGAAGCTCGCCAGAGCCAGAGAAGCTGGCCGGAGTTGAGGGAGATGGCCGGAACAAGAGGGAAGTGCCGGTGAACATTGGATAAGGAGAAGAAGGGAGGAGAGAGAAAGCCCAAGAGAGAATGAGAAGGAAAGGGGTTCAGGATCGCACGACCCTGTTTAAATTTCCTAAATCGCGTCTGGGCACAACAACACTATTCAGTGGCGCATAAACTGAGTGGCAAGAAAAAAAAAATTAAATATGTTAAACACGTTCCCCACGGGTGACGCCTTTTGGAATTTACTGCCTTTTTTCAGTCAAGGCCGTACCACGGAAATACGGAGTAATCAGGGATACGCGTCTCTCAAAGAGGACGCGATTCAGTGGATTAATTGTTGGAAATCGTTGGAAAATAGGAGAGAGAAAGGGAAAGGTGTCTCCCTGACAAGACATGATTTGGGCTGTTTAAGGATTAAATATTTATTTTTGAAAATCGAATTGGATTGAAACACATCTCCCTAAGTCGGCGCGATTTGAATTAAATAAGTCCGAACTTTGATATTTTGAGGAAAAATCACAATTTTATTCAAGGAAAAATTTCAGAATGGCACGATATTAATGAATGATATTTATTGCCATATGGGAATGATTTTTTCATTGAAATAAAGCAAAATACATCAAGTTGGATAGAAGGATTGAGAGCTTTCAAGGTCGGATTTTCTTAAGCTCCTTTACATATGTTTTTTATAATTCTCGATTGGCTTCATGAGGAGTTTTTACACAACAGATGAATCCGATGTTCCATAGAGTTGTAATGAGTTATGTCGCCTCCAAGTGTAACGACCCGCCACCCTATAATCGGGGATCCGATTACTAAATGGGTACCGAATCATTAGATTTGGAGCAAAACCAGGATCTCGATAAGTCTGGGAAATAAATGATAAACTAAGCTAAACATCCACATTACATCAAATTGTAAAGGAAGTGCAGAAATTAAAAATTATTGCAATTCGACTTGACTCAGCAATTAATTACATATTTCAACAGAAAAGAAATAATTAAGTGTACAGGCCAGAAAAGAAAATAACAACTACATCGGGGCATACCCCGGAACAGCAGTTGCTGGCACGCAACCCAAGGCAACACTCTCCTCGCTATGCCTGCCTAGAACCTTCACCTGAAAACCGCAGGGGGTGAGTCTCATCGAAAAAGACTCAGTAGGGATCCTTCGATCCCTACCACCCACTCACACACCCACAAGTGCAATAACACAAATATAGGCAATTTAACTAAATAAAGCAATAAACGTAACTCCCAAATTTTGATATAAACCGCATGCATTTATAACAGTAACATGCACGACTCTGAAATCACCCTATAGTCCACAACCAGTGTCTCGGCTAAACACACGAGTCACACGGCCGGACACGGAAAACACCGACCCGTTGAGACCAAACAGCAACCCCTAAGATAGCGCAATGGCTACTCCGGCCTGACTTGGCTCAAAGTGGTTCTGCTTCCCCCAGCACGAGTGACACTCCGAATGTACCACTCCCACACCAGTACTAGCTATACCCCGGGGTACACCAGGTGACCCTCTCTCTAGGCGTCACCCCACCACTCCCACACCGGTGCCGTGTCACTCCCACATCGACACGGGGTGCCTAAGCGCTAACAACTGTCACTCTAGGCCCATGATCGCACAAAACACAACACGGTGCGATCCGATCATGTAGAAATCATCGTTCTCGAGTATATTTTCAAACAAGCATTTTATCCAACTATCTAACAATGTAAACACATGTTAATTACATGCTTTAATAAGATTCTGTCTTGAATCGCGTTGCCCAAGGCCGATGTCATTCAAGATCCCTAAACTGGTTCATGCGAAAACTGGCCTAAGAAGATGGCCTAAAACGCGTCGTGCAAGGTAGTCATCTTTTAAAAGGCGTAGCTGTCCATAGTCGCCCAATCATGACAGAAACAAAATCGGGCCTCGGGGAGATCCGAACTAAAACGCGTCATGCACGGAGGTCGCTGTTTGAATGGCGTCGCTGTCTCTAGACGCGCTATTCAATCCAGAGACAGAGTCTGTTATCTGGGATAAATCGCGTCGTGGGTGGCAACCGCCTTTTAAATGGCATCGTTGTCCCCATACGCCATTTAAGCCTCACAAATAGGTTCTCCCTCCGCCTCCCCCCAATTCACAAACTGGGATCTTCTCCCCCAAATGGCACAAAAACGCCATAAAATAAAGGAGTAGAAGGAGAACCCGAATACCCAATAAAAACCCATCAATCCTAATTTCGTGATATAAGCATTTTCCCCACGAAAATCCCCCTAAACATGCTTGAAAGCGGGAAAACATGGTTTTGAACAAAACATTGCGAGGATCGTCACCCTACCGGTTACTTGAACTCCTCCGAATTCCAAGCCGCCGAACCGCCATGCCATAAGCCGCCGCTAGTACCGCCGTGGACACCGTCACTCCACCGGGACGTCGGCCGCCATCCAGAGAGAAATGCGCCGCGGAGAAAATGGTGGTGGTAGTGGTGGGAGTTAGTATAAGGATCGAGATTTTCGGATCCGGTTTTCGGGGTCGGACCCTGTAGTTCTGACCTTAGTGAGGGCTGAGGTTCTGTGACGATTCGCGTCAGGACATCGAGACGCGTTTTGAACGGCGTCTACCGTTGCAGACGCGTTTCAGGTCCTGCCACGTGGGTTGGCTTTGGGCCGCGAGAGTACGGCCCTGTCGTGTCGCCTGAACGGCGTCCACGTGTGTCGACGCCTTTTAGACTGCGACTCTGGGATTGTCAGAGTACGGCCCTGACAAGTCGTTTGAACGGCGTCTGCCTCGAACGACGCGTTTCAGAGTCTTGTCAGAGCAGCCGTCACGTCACCTGATAGGCGTCCGTAAATGTCGACGCGTTTTAGCCAGTCTTTGGTTAACCCCGCGAGCCCTCCTTCTTTCCCTCATTTTCCTTCCTTCTCTCTTTCTCACCTTCCCTTCCGGCGAACTCAGCGGCGATTCCTCCTCCTCCCTCTTTTCCTCCCACCATTTCATCTTTCCCTCCACTCCATCCTCTACCTAGCTCCTACCACTACCACCTCTACTTCCACTGCGGCGTTTTACTCTCCGGACGGCGGCCGACGTCACGGTGGAGTAAGGACGACCACGGCGGTACCGGCGCCGGCGTGGGGCGAGACGGGTGGACGGCTTGAAGCTCGGAGGCGTCCAAGTATCCGGTAGGGTGACGGTTCCCATAGTATTGTGTTTAAACCATGTTTTCCCCCGTTTGAGCATGTTATGGATCTTTGGTTTTGGGGAGTAGAACAAGCATGTTTAGGAGTTCTTCTTGATGATTTGGGGGATTTCTATGAACGTGATATCCTGTGGATTGGATTGCCCCTCTTTCTCCTCCGTTTTTGGATGATTTTGGGGTTGTTGGGGTTGGAAAGGGAGCCCTCGGGCTCATGCAGACTCTGGTTCCTGGGGTTGAAAGACGTCGTGAATGGACGACGCCTTTCTGAAGGGCGTCGGGCCATCACGATGCCTTTTAGGCACGAATCACCTTACTGAGAGTCTGCCAGTTCGGGGATTCTGGGACTAAAAGACGTCATGGATGGGCGACGTGATTTGAATAGCGTCGGGTAGCCATGACGCCTTTTAAGGCAGAAATCCCCTGGGTAACGTTTTCTGGAATTCCTGGATTTCTGTGCTAAATGGCGTCTGAGGATGTCGACACCTTTCAAAAGGCGACCACTGGTGTCGACGCCTTTTAAGGCCTGATTTTGAAGACAGTAATTTTACATAAACTAGTACATGGAGCTTGAATGGCGTCGGCCTTGGGCGACGCGATTCAAGACAGAACAACACTAATTCATGCCAGTAAAACGTGTTCATACTACTAGATAGTGGGTTAATGCATGCTTTAGTGCGCTCGATAATGATGGATCCTTCATGACCGGATGACATTGCGTTGTATGTCGTGCGATCGCGGGCTTTTCACGTGACCGGATCGTACTGTGCCGGGTTTTGGTGTTTTGTGTTACTGTGGACATGGAGTGACATTGTAGCGCTTTATCACCCTGTGCTGGTGGGGGCGTGAGCACAGCGCCGGTGGGGGCGTGGGCGGGGTGACGCCTAGTGAGAGAGGGTCACCTGGTGAACCCCGGGGTCAGCTAGTACCGGTGTCGGAGTGGTACATTCAGAGAGTCACTCATGCTGAGGGAAGGAGTAACCACTTGAGCCAGTTGGGCCGGAGTAGCTAGTGTGCTATCCGAGGGGTTACTGCTTGGTCTCAGCGGGTCGAGGTTTTTCCCACCGTTGTTGTGTGGTTAGCGAGTTCTATCGAGACAACAGTTGTGGGTTCCCTAGTCGGCTGGTTTAGAATATGCATGTTTATTATATTTCGACTGCATGTGATTTCACGTTAAGAATTAGGAATTGTACCTCCTGTGCTTATCACTTTACCGTTAGCTGTACTTTGCACTTGTGGGTGTGTGCGTGGGCAGTGGGGATCGAAGGATCCCTACTGAGTCTTGTCTTTGAGACTCACCCCTGCGGTTTTCAGGTGAGGACTCCCGGCAGACCTAGCGAGGAGAGTGCGGCCGTGTGTTGAGCACCGTCAGCGGTTATTCCGGGGTATGCCCCGACGTAGTTGTTATTTTATTTCTGGCCTGTACGTTTAGTTATTTCCTTTCTGTTGGAGTATGTAATTATTTGCTGTATCGAGTCGCATTGTAATAATTTTTAATTCCTGCACTTTCATTTCAATTCAATGCGATGTGAATGTTTAGCTTAGTTTATTATTTATCTCCCATACTTGATTAGATCCTGGTTTGGTTCCAAATTAATGATTCGATACCCATTTAGTAATTGGATCCCCGATTATAGGGTGGCGGGTCGTTACAGTTGGTATCAGAGCATACGGTCTGGCAAATAAATAAATAACTAGGTTAAATATCGTAAATCCGGCAAATAAATACATTATCCCGTACAGGTACGGCGGTAGCATAGGTTTTAGGACTCTAATTAGAACTTTTGGCTTTGTAATTGTAGGCGAGTAGATGGCTCCCAGGAGGAGGATGCCAGTTATTCGAGAGCAGGGAGACGTCCCTAGTGGATCCGAGGCCGGGAGGCCGAGTGTAGAGCAGTTTATGGAGGCTATGATGGACACTATGGCTCGATACCAGACGCGAGACCCTAGTGAGAGTTCTAGTGCGCGGGGAGGGTCCACAGCTACACTTGAGAGGTTCCTGAAGTTGAGGCCACCTCACTTCACCGGTCGTCCCGACCCTGATGAGGCCATTCACTGGCTTAGGGAGATAGAGAAGACTTTCGATACCATGGACTGTGCAGCAGTAGAGAGGACCCCGTTGGCTACCTTCATGCTGAAGGATAGCGCCTATGACTGGTGGACCACATTGAAGAGTTTGTCTTATGAGGACAGGAGTCTTAGGGAAATTTCATGGGAGACCTTTGTTAAGGAGTTCAATGCACAATATTTCCCTAGACACGTCCAGAGAGCCAAGGAGAGGGAGTTTATGGATCTGACGCAGGGGAGTATGACGGTACTCGAGTACCAGGCGAAGTTTGTTTCGCTGGGTCGGTTTGTGCCTTTCATATATGGGGACGAGGAGCGTCGTGTGGAGAGGTTCGTGGATGGACTAAGGCTCAGTCTGAGGAACTTCGTGGCATCTCACTGTTGCACGTATTTGGCTTCTGCGGTTAGGTGTGCGGCAGCAGTGGAGGCTCAACAGAGCCAGTCGGCCCGGGAGAGAGGACTGGCTGCTTAGAGCCCAGTTCGTGGTAGGGGTAAGGCAGCGGCACCAGCCCCTTCATCCGGATCGGGATCGTCGTCACTCGGCTCCCGATTCAAGAGATTCTTCAGGGGTGGTGGCAGCAGTAGTGGCAGCAGCGGCGGCAATAGGCCCGGGCTGGGTTAGCAGAGTCACTCAGTATCCAGTGCACCGCAGGGGCCAGCTCAGAGGCTCCCAGCAGTTTGTCAGCACTGTGGGGGTGCCCATGGTGGGACTCAGTGTCCCACTCTCCCCAGGAGGTGTTTCACTTGCAGCCAGCAGGGCCATTTGGCGAGGCAGTGCCCACAGGGGCATGGTCAGGGGCAGGGTTATGGTGATCAGAAGAAGCCGAGGACCCAGGGAAGAGTCCTAGCCATCTCCAGGAGGGAGGCTCGCGCGTCCAACATGGTGGAAGGTACACTTTCTGTCCTTGGGAACTCTGCACACGTATTGATCGATTCGGGTGCTTCGCATTCTTTCATTTCCGAGCAGTTTCTAGACATTCTTTCTGCACCCGTTGATGAGTTATCTGATGGTTTGATGGTGGAGGTTCCTTCTGGAGACTTCATGATATCTTATAATTGTTTGAGGAATGTTCCCTTGACCATTGAGGGTCATGTGCTACCTGCCCAGTTAGTTATACTTGCCATTCGTGACTTTGATATCATCCTGGGCATGGATTGGTTGGAAGCCTTTTATGCGGAAGTGGACTGCCACAGGAAGAGGGTGCGATTCTCCATTCCGGACATCCCGACCTTCTTTTTCCAAGGTATTAGGCTTTCTTCTCGAGGTATTCTCATTTCTGCCTTTAAGGCACGGAGGTTGCTTGTTGGTGGCTGTGAGGCTTTCCTTGCCTCTATCGTTGTTTCTGATGTCCGTGATAGTCTCAGCCCTGGGGAGGTACCTGTAGTATGTGATTTCATAGATGTGTTTCCTGAGGAGCTGCCTGGCCTTCCTCCTCAGCGAGAGGTCGAATTTACCATCGAGCTTGCACCAGGTACGGCGCCCTTGTCTAAGGCCCCGTATCGGATGGCGCCAGCCGAACTCGCGGAGTTGAAGGCGCAATTGCAGGAGTTGCTGGATAAGGGTTTCATTCGTCCCAGTACATCTCCATGGGGTGCTCCAGTTCTATTTGTTAGAAAGAAGGATGGTTCTCTGAGATTGTGCATTGATTATAGGCAGCCGAACCAGGTGACGATAAAGAATAAGTACCCACTTCCAAGGATCGATGATTTGATGGATCAGCTGCAGTCCGCGTGGGTATTTTCCAAGATCGACTTGAGATCTGGATATTATCAGATGAGGATCCGGGATGTTGATGTTAGTAAGACGGCTTTCAGAACTCGGTATGGACATTATGAGTTTTTGGTTATGCCCTTCGGCTTGACCAATGCTCCGGCGGCCTTTATGGAGCTGATGAACCGAGTCTTCAGAACCTACCTGGACCAGTTTGTGGTTATATTTGTTGATGATATTCTGATCTATTCTTCTTCTAAGGAAGAGCATGCCGCCCATCTTCGGGCAGTATTGCAGGTCCTGAGGGAGCACCAACTTTACGCCAAGTTTAGCAAGTGTGAGTTTTGGCTAGACGAGGTGCACTTCCTTGGGCATGTTATTTCTGGCAATGGTATCACAGTGGATCCAGCCAAGGTCGAGGCGGAGATGGATTGGAGCAAGCCGACTTCAGTGACTGAGATCAGGAGCTTTCTGGGGCTTGCCGGTTATTACAGGCGGTTTGTTCAGGGGTTTTCTTCGATAGCAGCCCCCTTGTCGAGGTTGACTCGAAAGGGAGTTCGTTTTGTGTGGACCGAGGATTGTGAACAGAGTTTTATTGAGCTAAAGACCCGCCTCACGTCAGCCCCAGTGCTGGTGCTTCCATCTGGGTCAGGTGGATTTGTGGTTTACTCAGATGCGTCCCGTCGAGGTTTGGGCGCAGTTCTAATGCAGCATGGCAGGGTAGTGGCTTATTCTTCTCGACAGCTGAAGAAGCATGAAGAGAACTATCCTACTCATGATTTGGAACTTGCAGCTGTGGTGTTTGCACTTAAGATCTGGAGGCATTACATATTCGGGGAGAAATTTCAGGTTTTCACCGATCACAAGAGTCTGAAATATGTGTTCACTCAAAGAGACCTGAATTTGAGACAGCGGAGGTGGATGGAGTTCATTAAGGATTATGACTTTGACCTTTCTTATCATCCGGGCAAGGCGAATGTTGTAGCAGACGCTTTGAGTCGGAAGACGGTCATATCATACCTCATGATTCAAGAATGGAAATTGTTCGAGCAGGTTGTGGAATCTTCATTTAGGATTCCACATGAAGATGACAGAGCCGTATTGGTCAGCTTGACTGTGAGACCAGCTGTGTATCATGCTGTGATTGAGGCTCAAAGGGCAGATGTTGAGTTACCACAGATTCTCCAGAGGTCAGAGGTGGAGTTGTGGGATGACGGTACTGTAAGGTTCAGAGGTAGACTTTATGTTCCGACCGAGGAGGACGTGCGCAGGTGTATTCTTGATGAGGCGCACCGTTCGAGATATGCAATGCATCCTGGGACAACAAAGATGTATCATTGTTTGAGGAGGCACTTTTGGTGGCCCGGTATGCAGAAAGATGTGGCTGAATATGTGGCTAGATGTATGACATGTCAGCAGGTTAAAGCCGAGCATCAGAGACCTGGAGGGTTGCTACAGCCCTTGCCAATTCCAGAGTGGAAATGGGAGCATGTGACGATGGACTTCGTGATGGGATTGCCTTCATCCCCTAGCAGGAGAGACGCTATCTGGGTCATCGTTGATCGGCTAACCAAGTCGGCACACTTCCTAGCCATTAGGAAGGACTGGTCAGTCGGCAGGCTGGCAAAGTTGTTTGTAGACCGGATCATCTCTCTGCACGGGGTACCTTTGTCCATTGTATCAGATCGAGATCCGAGGTTTACTTCCAGGTTCTGGAAGAGCTTTCAGAAGGCATTGGGCACTCAGTTGGCTTTCAGCTCAGCCTACCATCCCGAGACTGACGGACAGTCGGAGAGGACCATTCAGACCTTGGAAGATATGCTCAGGGCATGTTGCCTAGACTGGGGAGGTTCTTGGGAGCAGCATTTGTCCACAGTGGAATTTGCCTATAACAACAGTTACCATTCCAGTATCGGCATGGCGCCTTACGAGGCTTTGTATGGGCGACCGTGTCGATCTCCAGTGTGTTGGTCCGAGATCGGTGAAAGGCAGATAGCGGGACCCGAGTTAGTGCAGCAGTGTACTGAGATTGCCAGGACAGTTCGGCAGAGGTTGACCGCAACTCAGAGTAGGCAGAAAAGTTATGCTGACGTCCGACGGAGACCACTTGAGTTTGAAGTTGGGGACCACGTGTTTCTCCGAGTCTCACCCTCCAAGGGTGTGATGAAATTCAGGAAGCGAGGCAAGCTGAGTCCGCGATATATTGGGCCTTTTCCCATCCTTGCTCGGATTGGGGAAACTGCGTATCAGCTGGCCTTGCCGCCCAGTCTTGCAGGGGTGCACGATGTGTTCCATGTTTCCTTACTGAGAAAGTATGTTCAGGATCCGGCCCATGCTTTGGATTTTTCATAATTGGAAGTCGCTGAAGACCTGTCCTTTCCAGAGTATCCTGTTTGTATTGAGGATCGCAGAGAACAGGTCCTGCGGAACAAGATTGTACCGTTGGTCAAACTGATTTGGCAGTACAGCTCCGGAGGTGAGGCAACCTGGGAGCGAGAGGTTGAGATGCGGGAGCAGTTACCTTACCTCTTTTCGTAAGTTTCCTTGTGAACTTGTATCCCTGTTTTGACCTTGTTAATTCTAGCAGTCAATTTCGGGGGCGAAATTCTTCTAAGGGGGGGAGATTGTAAGGATCGAGACTTTCGGATCCGGTTTTCGGGGTCGGACCCTGTAGTTCTGACCTTAGTGCGGGCTGAGGTTTTGTGACGATTCGTGTCAGGACATCGAGACGCGTTTTGAACGGCGTCCACCGTTGCAGACGCGTTTCAGGTCCTGCCACGTGGGTTGGCTTTGGGCCGCGAGAGTACGGCCCTGTCGTGTCGCCTGAACGGCGTCCACGTGTGTCGACGCCTTTTAGACTGCGACTCTGGGATTGTCAGAGTACGGCCCTGACAAGTCGTTTGAACGGCGTCTGCCTCGAACGACGCGTTTCAGAGTCTTGTCAGAGCAGCCGTCACGTCACCTGATAGGCGTCCGTAAATGTCGACGCGTTTTAGCCAGTCTCTGGTTAACCCCGCGAGCCCTCCTTCTTTCCCTCATTTTCCTTCCTTCTCTCTTTCTCACCTTCCCTTCCGGCGAACTCAGCGGCGATTCCTCCTCCTCCCTCTTTTCCTCCCACCATTTCATCTTTCCCTCCACTCCATCCTCTACCTACCTCCTACCACTACCACCTCCACTTCAACTGCGGCGTTTTACTCTCCGGACGGCGGCCGACGTTACGGTGGAGTAAGGACGACCACGGCGGTACCGGCGCCGGCGTGGGGCGAGACGGGTGGACGGCTTGAAGCTCGGAGGGGTCCAAGTATCCGGTAGGGTGACGGTTCCCATAGTATTGTGTTTAAACCATGTTTTCCCCCGTTTAAGCATGTTATGGATCTTTGGTTTTGGGGAGTAGAACAAGCATGTTTAGGAGTTCTTCTTGATGATTTGGGGGATTTCTATGAACGTGATTTCCTGTGGATTGGATTGCCCCTCTTTCTCCTCCGTTTTTAGGTGATTTTGGGGTTGTTGGGGTTGGAAAGGGAGCCCTCGGGCTTATGCAGACTCTGGTTCCTGGGGTTGAAAGACGTCGGGCCATCACGACGCCTTTTAGGCACGAATCGCCTTACTGAGAGTCTGCCAGTTCGGGGATTCTGGGACTAAAAGACGTCATGGATGGGCGACGCGATTTGAATAGCGTCGGGTAGCCATGACGCCTTTTAAGGCAGAAATCCCCTGGGTAATGTTTTCTGGAATTCGTGGATTTCTGTGCTAAATGGCGTATGAGGATGTCGACGTCTTTCAAAAGGCGACCACTGGTGTCGACGCCTTTTAAGGCCTGATTTTGAAGACAGTAATTTTACATAAACCAGTACATGGAGCTTGAATGGCGTCGGCCTTGGGCGACGCGATTCAAGACAGAACAACACTAATTCATGCCAGTAAAACGTGTTCATACTGCTAGATAGTGGGTTAATGCATGCTTTAGTGCGCTCGATAATGATGGATCCTTCATGACCGGATGACAGTGCGTTGTGTGTCGTGCGATCGCGGGCTTTTCACGTGACCGGATCGTACTGTGCCGGGTTTTGGTGTAATGACCCAGACTTTCGGATCCGGTTTTCGGGTCAGATCTTGTTGTTCTAACCCTGGTGGGGGGGGCGGAAGTTCTGAACTGAATCGCGTCAGGACCTGGCGACGCGTTTTAAACGGCGTCCACCGTGGCAGACGCATTTCAGGTGCTGCCACGTGGGTGCCGCGGGGGTTGGCCTTGGGCCGCGTGAGTACGGCCCTGTCAGGTCGTCTGAACGGCGTCTGCGAAGGACGACGCCTTTCAGACTGCGACTCTGGGTGTGTCAGAGTACGGCCCTGACAAGTTGTCTGAATGGCATCTGTGTAGGTCGACGCGTTTCAGAATCTTGTCAGAGCGGCCGTCGCATCACCTGATAGGCGTCCGTGGATGTCGACGCATTTTAGCCAGTTTCTGGTTAACCCCGAGAGCCCTCCTTCTTTCCCTCATTTTCCCCTACTCTCCTCCTCTCCTCCTCCGGCGACCGGCGGCGACCTCTTCCTCTTCCCTCTTTTCCTCCCACCATTTCGCCTCTCCCTCCACTCCATCCTCCACCTAACCCATACCACTACCACCTCCACTTCCACTGCGGCGTTCTACTCCCCGGACGGCGGCTGACGTCACGGTGGAGCTAGGACGACACGGCGGTACCGGCGGCGGCGTGGGGCGAGAAGTGTGCACGGCGTGGAGCTTGGAGGAGTTCGAGTGTCCGGTAGGGTGACGTTCCCCGTGGCATTGTGTTTAAAATCATGTTTTCCTCGATATACATGTGGTAGATCTTCGGTTTTGGGGGTTAGAATGAGCATGTTTAGGATCTCTATGGGGGTGTTTGCCTTAGAAATGTCTTGCTCTTCGTTTCCCCTCTGATTTGATGATTTTTTTGGGTTTGTTTGGGGTTGGAAAGGAGCCCTCGGGTTTAGGGCGCTCCTGGTTCCTGAGTCTGAAAGACGTCGTGCATGGACGACGCCTTTTTGAAGGGCGTCGGGCCATCACGACGCCTTTTAGACAGGAATTGACTGACAGACAGTCTACCAGGTTGAGATTTCTGTGGCTGAAAGACGTCATGGATAAGCGACGCGTTTTTGAACGGCGTCGAGCATCCATGACGCGTTTTAACCGCAGAAATCCCTTGGATAAAGCCTTGGGAATTCCGGATTTCGGTGTTGAATGGCGTCTGAGGATGTCGACGCCTTTTAAAAGGCGACCATGGGGGTCGACGCCTTTTAAGGCCAGAATCTGAAGACTGATTTATATGTAAACCTGTACTTGGAGCTTGAATGGCGTCGACCTTGGTCGACGCGATTCAAGACAGAATCTCACTAATGCATGCCAGTAAAACGTGTTCATACTGCTAGATAGATGGTTAGCACATGTTTTAGTGCACCCGATAGAGATGGATTCCTCATGATCGGATGGTTCTATGTATGTTAGGCGATCGCGGGCTTTTCACGTGACCGGATCGCACTGTGTTGGGTTTTCGGTTACTGTGGACCTGGAGTGGCATTGTAGCACTTTATCACCCTGTGCTGGTGGGGGCGTGAGCACAGCGCCGGTGGGGGCGTGGGCGGGGTGACGCCTAGTGAGAGAGGGTCACCCGGTGAACCCCGGGGTCAGCTAGTACCGGTGTCGGAGTGGTACATTCGGAGAGTCACTCAGGCTGGGGGAAGGGATAGTCACCTGAGCCAGTTAGGCCGGAGTAGCGAGCGAGCTATCCGAGGGGCTACTCCTTGGTCCCAGCGGGTCGAGGTTTTTCCCACCGTTGTTTGCACGGTCGGCGAGTTCTATCGAGACTACAGTTGTGGATTCTCTAAACGGTTGGTTTAGAATGTGCATGTTTATTATGTTTCGACTACATGCGTTCTCACGTAGAGAATTAGATATTGTACCTGCCACTACACTTGTTACTGCACTGTTAGCTGTACTTTACACTCATGGGTGTGTGCGTGCGCAGTGGGGATCGAAGGATCCCTACTGAGTCTTGTTCTTGAGACTCACCCCTGCGGTTTTCAGGTGAGGACTCCCAGCAGACCTAGAGCAGTGTGTGCGGCCGTGTGGTGTACGTCTTCGGCAGTTGTTCCGGGGTATGCCCCGATGTAGTTGTCATTTATTTCTGGCCTGTACATTAATTATTTCCTTTCAGCTGGAGTATGTAATTATTTGCTGTAATCGAGTCGCATTGTAATAAATTTTAATTTCCTGCACCTTCATTTCAATTCAATGCGATGTGAATGTTTAGCTTAGTTTCTTATTTATTTCCCAGACTTACTAGATCCTGGTTTGGTCCCAAATTAATGATTCGGTACCCATTTAGTAATCGGATCCCCGATTATAGGGTGGCGGGTCGTTACAGTTGGTATCAGAGCATACGGTCTGGCAAATAAATAAATAACTAGGTTAAATGTTGTAAATTCGGCAAATAAATACATTATCCCGTACAGGCACGTCGGTAGCATAGGTTTTAGGATTCTAATTAGAACTTTTTGATTTTGTAATTGTAGGCGAGTAGATGGCTCCCAGAAGGAGGATGCCAGTTATCCGAGAGCAGGGAGATGTCCCTAGTGGGTCCGAGGCCGGGAGACCGAGTGTTGAGCAGTTTATGGAAGCCATGATGGATACTATGGCTAAGTATCAGACACGAGATCCTAGCGAGGGTTCTAGTACTCGGGGAGGGACCACAGCTACACTAGAGAGGTTCTTGAAGCTGAGGCCACCTCACTTCACCGGTCGTCCCGACCCTGACGAGGCCATTCATTGGCTTAGAGAGATTGAGAAGACTTTTGATACCATGGATTGTGCAGCAGTAGAGAGGACCCCGCTGGCTACCTTCATGCTGAAGGATAGTGCCTATGACTGGTGGACTACACTGAAGAGTTTGTCTTATGGGGACAGTTGTCTGAGGGAGATATCTTGGGAGACCTTTGTTAAGGAATTCAACGCACAATATTTCCCTAGACATGTCCAGCGAGCCAAGGAGAGGGAGTTCATGGATCTGACGCAGGGAAGCATGACGGTGCTTGAATACGAGGCGAAGTTTGTTTCGCTGGGGCGGTTCGTACCTTTCATATCCCAGGACGAGGAACGTCGCACGGAGAGGTTTGTGGATGGGCTTAGACTCAGTTTGAGGAACTTCGTGGCGTCCCATTGTTGTACAGACTTGGCGTCAGCAGTTAGGCGTGCAGCAGCTGTAGAGGCTCAGCAGATCCAGTCAGCCCGGGAGAGAGGGCAGACTGTCCAGGGGCCATCTCGGGGCAGGGGTAAAGCAGCGGTGCCAGCTCCTTCAGTCGGATTGGGATCGTCTTCTCTCGGCTCCCGATTCAGGAGATTCTTCAGGGGTGGTGGCAGTAGTAGCGGCAGCAGTCGGCCTAGACCGGGGCAGCAGAGTCAGACTGTGTCTAGCGCACAGCAGGAGCCAGCTCAGAGGCTTCCGGCAGTATGTCAGCAGTGTGGTGGTACCCATGGTGGGACTCAGTGTCCCACTCTTCCCAGGAGATGTTTCGCGTGCGGCCAGCAGGGCCACTTGGCGAGGCAGTGCCCGCAGGGGTATGGTCAGGGTCATGGTTCAAGCGAGCAGAAGAAGCCGAGGACCCAGGGGAGAGTGTTAGCTATCACCAGGAGGGAGGCTCGCGCGTCCAACTTGGTGGAAGGTACACTTTCTGTCCTTGGGAACTCTGCACACGTATTGATTGATTCAGGAGCTTCGCATTCTTTTATTTCTGAGCAGTTCTTAGATATCCTTTCTGCGCCTATTGTTGAGTTATCTGATGGTTTGATGGTGGAGGTTCCTTCGGGAGACTATATGATATCTTATAACTGCTTGAGGAATGTTCCCTTGACCATTGAGGGTCATGTGCTCCCTGCCCAGTTGGTTGTGCTTGCCATTCGAGACTTTGACGTCATCCTGGGTATGGATTGGTTGGAAGCCTTTTATGCAGAGGTGGACTGCCACAAGAAGAGGGTGCGATTCTCCATTCCGGGCATCCCGACCTTCTTCTTCCAAGGTATTAGGCTTTCTTCCCGAGGTATTCTTATTTCTGCCTTTAAGGCACGGAGGTTGCTTGATGGTGGCTGTGAGGCTTTCCTTGCCTCTGTTGTTGTCTCCGATGTCCGGGTTAGTCTCAGCCCTGAGGAGGTACCTGTTGTGTGTGACTTCATCGATGTGTTTCCGGAAGAGCTGCCTGGCCTTCCTCCACAACGTGAGGTTGAGTTCTCTATCGAGCTTGCACCAGGTACGGCGCCCTTGTCTAAGGCCCCGTATCGGATGGCGCCAGCCGAACTCGCTGAGCTGAAGGCGCAGTTGCAGGAGTTGCTGAACAAGGGTTTTATTCGTCCCAGTACATCTCCATGGGGTGCTCCAGTTCTGTTTGTCAGGAAGAAGGATGGGTCCTTGAGATTGTGCATCGATTATAGGCAGCTGAACCAGGTAACGATAAAGAACAAGTACCCGCTTCCTAGAATCGATGACTTGATGGATCAGCTGCAGACCGCGAGGGTGTTTTCCAAGATCGATCTGAGATCTGGATACTATCAGATGAGAATCAGAGATGTGGATGTTAGTAAGACGGCGTTCAGGACTCGGTATGGGCACTATGAATTCCTGGTTATGCCCTTTGGGTTAACCAATGCTCCGGCGGCTTTTATGGATCTGATGAACCGAGTTTTCAGGACCTACTTGGACCAGTTTGTGGTTGTGTTTGTTGATGACATTCTGATCTATTCTTCCTCTGAGGAAGAGCACGCTGCTCATCTTCAGGCAGTGTTGCAGGTTCTGAGGGAGCATCAACTTTATGCCAAGTTCAGCAAATGTGAATTTTGGCTGAACGAGGTGCACTTCCTTAGGCACGTTATTTCTGGTGAAGGTATCGCAGTGGACCCAGCGAAGATAGAGGCAGTGATGGACTGGAACAGGCCGACTTCAGTGACTGAGATCAGGAGTTTTCTGGGGCTTGCCGGATATTACAGACGGTTTGTTCAGGGATTTTCTTCGATAGCGGCCCCCCTGACGAGGCTGACTCGAAAGGGAGTTCGTTTTGTGTGGACTGAGGATTGTGAGCAGAGTTTTATTGAGCTAAAAACTCGTCTCACGTCAGCCCCAGTGCTGGTGCTTCCATCTGGGTCAGGTGGATTGGTGGTTTACTCGGATGCGTCCCGTCGAGGATTGGGAGCAGTCCTTATGCAACATGGCAGGGTAGTTGCTTATGCTTCTCGACAGCTGAAGAGGCATGAAGAAAACTATCCTACTCATGATTTGGAGCTTGCAGCTGTGGTGTTTGCACTGAAGATCTGGAGGCATTACTTGTATGGGGAGAAATTTCAGGTTTTTACAAATCACAAGAGCCTGAAATATGTGTTCACTCAGAGAGACCTGAACCTGAGGCAGCGAAGGTGGATGGAGTTTATTAAAGATTATGACTTTGACCTTTCCTATCATCCGGGCAAGGCGAATGTGGTGGCAGACGCTTTGAGTCGGAAGACGGTCATGTCATACCTTATGGTTCGGGAGTGGAAATTATTTGAGCAAGTGGTGGAATCCTCCTTTAGGGTTCCACGTGAAGAAGATAGAGCAGTACTTGTCAGCTTGACTGTGAGACCGGCTGTGTACCATGCTGTGATTGAGGCTCAGAGGGCAGATGCAGAGTTACCCCAGATTCTCCAGAGGTCTGAGGTTGAGTTATGGGATGATGGTACCGTCAGGTTCAGAGGCAGACTCTATGTTCCGACTGAGGAAGATGTGCGCAGATGTGTTCTTGATGAGGCGCACCGATCGAGGTATGCAGTGCATCCCGGGACAACAAAGATGTATCACTGTTTGAAGAAGCACTTCTGGTGGCCCGGTATGAAGAGAGATGTGGCTGAGTACGTGGCTAGATGCATGACTTGTCAGCAGGTCAAGGCCGAGCATCAGCGACCTGGAGGGTTGCTGCAACCTTTGCCGATTCCTGAGTGGAAATGGGAACTTGTGACGATGGACTTTGTGATGGGATTGCCCGCATCCCCTAGCAGAAGAGACGCTATCTGGGTCATCGTTGATCGGCTGACCAAGTCGGCACACTTCCTAGCCATTAGGAAGGACTGGTCGGTCGGCAAACTGGCAAAGTTGTTTGTAGACCGGATCATCTCTCTACACGGGGTGCCTTTGTCTATTGTATCGGATCGAGATCCAAGGTTTACTTCCAGGTTCTGGAAGAGCTTTCAGCAGGCATTGGGCACTCAGTTGGCTTTCAGCTCCGCCTACCATCCCGAGACTGACGGACAGTCGGAGAGGACTATTCGGACCTTGGAGGATATGCTCAGGGCGTGTTGCCTAGACTGGGGAGGTTCGTGGGAACAGCATTTGTCCACTGTGGAATTTGCCTACAACAACAGCTACCATTCTAGTATCGGCATGGCGCCTTATGAGGCTTTATATGGGCGGCCGTGTCGATCACCGGTGTGTTGGTCTGAGATCGGTGAGAGGCAGATTGCAGGACCTGAGTTGGTGCAGCAGTGTGCTGAGGTCGCCAGGACAGTCCAGCAGAGGTTGAACGCAGCTCAGAGTAGACAGAAGAGTTATGCCGACATCCGACGGAGACCACTTGAGTTTGAGGTTGGGGACCATGTGTTTCTCCGAGTCTCACCCTCTAAGGGTGTGATGAGATTCGGGAAGCGAGGCAAGCTGAGTCCGCGTTTTACTGGGCCCTTTCCCATTCTTGCTCGAATTGGGGAAACCGCGTATCAGTTGGCCTTGCCGCCCAATCTGGCAGGAGTGCACGATTTGTTCCATGTGTCCTTGTTGAGGAAGTATGTTCAGGATCCGTCCCATGTGTTAGACTTTTCAGAGTTGGAAGTCGCTGAGGACCTGTCATTTCCAGAGTACCCGGTTCGTATTGAGGATCGTAGAGAGCAGGTCTTGCGGAACAAGGTTGTACCGCTGGTCAAAGTGATTTGGCAGTACCGCTCCGGAGGTGAGGCGACCTGGGAACGATAGGACGAGATGCGGGAGCAGTTCCCTTACCTCTTCTCGTGAGTTTTATTGTAAACTTGTACCCTTGTTTGACCTGGTTGAATTCTAGCAGTCAATTTCGAGGACGAAATTCTTTTAAGGGGGGGAGATTGTAATGACCCAGACTTTCGGATCCGGTTTTCGGGTCAGATCTTGTTGTTCTAACCCTGGTGGGGGGGGCGGAAGTTCTGAACTGAATCGCGTCAGGACCTGGCGACGCGTTTTAAACGGCGTCCACCGTGGCAGACGCATTTCAGGTGCTGCCACATGGGTGCCGCGGGGGTTGGCCTTGGGCCGCGTGAGTACGGCCCTGTCAGGTCGTCTGAACGGCGTCTGCGAAGGACGACGCCTTTCAGACTGCGACTCTGGGTGTGTCAGAGTACGGCCCTGACAAGTTGTCTGAATGGCGTCTGTGTAGGTCGACGCGTTTCAGAATCTTGTCAGAGCGGCCGTCGCATCACCTGATAGGCGTCCGTGGATGTCGACGCATTTTAGCCAGTTTCTGGTTAACCCCGAGAGCCCTCCTTCTTTCCCTCATTTTCCCCTACTCTCCTCCTCTCCTCCTCCGGCGACCGGCGGCGACCTCTTCCTCTTCCCTCTTTTCCTCCCACCATTTCGCCTCTCCCTCCATTCCATCCTCCACCTAACCCGTACCACTACCACCTCCACTTCCACTGCGGCGTTCTACTCCCCGGACGGCGGCCGACGTCACGGTGGAGCTAGGACGACACGGCGGTACCGGCGGCGGCGTGGGGCGAGAAGGGTGCACGGCGTGGAGCTTGGAGGAGTTCGAGTGTCCGGTAGGGTGACGTTCCCCGTGGCATTGTGTTTAAAATCATGTTTTCCTCGATATACATGTGGTAGATCTTCGGTTTTGGGGGTTAGAATGAGCATGTTTAGGATCTCTATGGGGGTGTTTGCCTTAGAAATGTCTTGCTCTTCGTTTCCCCTCTGATTTGATGATTTTTTTGGGTTTGTTTGGGGTTGGAAAGGAGCCCTCGGGTTTAGGGCGCTCCTGGTTCCTGAGTCTGAAAGACGTCGTGCATGGACGACGCCTTTTTGAAGGGCGTCGGGCCATCACGACGCCTTTTAGACAGGAATTGACTGACAGACAGTCTACCAGGTTGAGATTTTTGTGGCTGAAAGACGTCATGGATAAGCGACGCGTTTTTGAACGGCGTCGAGCATCCATGACGCGTTTTAACCGCAGAAATCCCTTGGATAAAGCCTTGGGAATTCCGGATTTCGGTGTTGAATAGCGTCTGAGGATGTCGACGCCTTTTAAAAGGCGACCATGGGGGTCGACGCCTTTTAAGGCTAGAATCTGAAGACTGATTTATATGTAAACCTGTACTTGGAGCTTGAATGGCGTCGACCTTGGTCGACGCGATTCAAGACAGAATCTCACTAATGCATGCCAGTAAAACGTGTTCATACTGCTAGATAGATGGTTAGCACATGTTTTAGTGCACCCGATAGAGATGGATTCCTCATGATCGGATGGTTCTATGTATGTTAGGCGATCGCGGGCTTTTCACGTGACCGGATCGCACTGTGTTGGGTTTTCGGTTACTGTGGACCTGGAGTGACATTGTAGCCCTTTATCACCCTGTGCTGGTGGGGGCGTGAGCACAGCGCCGGTGGGGGCGTGGGCGGGGTGACGCCTAGTGAGAGAGGGTCACCCGGTGAACCCCGGGGTCAGCTAGTACCGGTGTCGGAGTGGTACATTCGGAGAGTCACTCAGGCTGGGGGAAGGGATAGTCACCTGAGCCAGTTAGGCCGGAGTAGCGAGCGAGCTATCCGAGGGGCTACTCCTTGGTCCCAGCGGGTCGAGGTTTTTCCCACCGTTGTTTGCACGGTCGGCGAGTTCTATCGAGACTACAGTTGTGGATTCTCTAAACGGTTGGTTTAGAATGTGCATGTTTATTATGTTTCGACTGCATGCGTTCTCACGTAGAGAATTAGATATTGTACCTGCCACTACACTTGTTACTGCACTGTTAGCTGTACTTTACACTCATGGGTGTGTGCGTGCGCAGTGGGGATCGAAGGATCCCTACTGAGTCTTGTTCTTGAGACTCACCCCTGCGGTTTTCAGGTGAGGACTCCCAGCAGACCTAGAGCGGTGTGTGCGGCCGTGTGGTGTACGTCTTCGGCAGTTGTTCCGGGGTATGCCCCGATGTAGTTGTCATTTATTTCTGGCCTATACATTAATTATTTCCTTTCAGCTGGAGTATGTAATTATTTGCTGTAATCGAGTCGCATTGTAATAAATTTTAATTTCCTGCACCTTCATTTCAATTCAATGCGATGTGAATGTTTAGCTTAGTTTCTTATTTATTTCCCAGACTTACTAGATCCTGGTTTGGTCCCAAATTAATGATTCGGTACCCATTTAGTAATCGGATCCCCGATTATAGGGTGGCGGGTCGTTACATTTGGTGTTTTGTGTTACTGTGGACCTGGAGTGACATTGTAGCGCTTTATCACCCTGTGCTGGTGGGGGCGTGAGCACAGCGCCGGTGGGGGCGTGGGCGGGGTGACGCCTAGTGAGAGAGGGTCACCTGGTGAACCCCGGGGTCAGCTAGTACCGGTGTCGGAGTGGTACATTCGGAGAGTCACTCATGCTGAGGGAAGGAGTAACCACCTGAGCCAGTTGGGCCGGAGTAGCTAGTGTGCTATCCGAGGGGTTACTGCTTGGTCTCAGCGGGTCGAGGTTTTTCCCACCGTTGTTGTGTGGTTAGCGAGTTCTATCGAGACAACAGTTGTGGGTTCCCTAGTCGGCTGGTTTAGAATATGCATGTTTATTATATTTCGACTGCATGTGATTTCACATTAAGAATTAGGAATTGTACCTCCTGTGCTTATCACTTTACCGTTAGCTGTACTTTGCACTTGTGGGTGTGTGCGTGGGCAGTGGGGATCGAAGGATCCCTACTGAGTCTTGTCTTTGAGACTCACCCCTGCGGTTTTCAGGTGAGGACTCCCGGCAGACCTAGCGAGGAGAGTGCGGCCGTGTGTTGAGCACCGTCAGCGGTTATTCCGGGGTATGCCCCGACGTAGTTGTTATTTTATTTCTGGCATGTACGTTTAGTTATTTCCTTTCTGTTGGAGTATGTAATTATTTGCTGTATCGAGTCGCATTGTAATAATTTTTAATTCCTGCACTTTCATTTCAATTCAATGCGATATGAATGTTTAGTTTAGTTTATTATTTATCTCCCAGACTTGATTAGATCCTGGTTTGGTTCCAAATTAATGATTCGGTACCCATTTAGTAATCGGATCCCGGATTATAGGGTGGCGGGTCGTTACAGTTAGGAGGTTGATGGAGTGGAGGGAGAGGAGGAAGGGGAAGGGGAGTGGCGCCGAATGGATCAGAATCGGAGGGGAGAGGGAGGAGAGAGAGAGAAATGGAGAGAATGAGGGAAAGGAGGGAGGTTTCGCGGGGTCAAACCGAAACTAATTAAAATGTGTCGTCCAAGGTAGACGCCAATCAAACGACAAGACGGGTCGTACACTGACATATCAGGGACGTACTCTGAATGGCGTCGTCCAATCAAGACGTTGTTCAGACGAAAAGACCGGGGACATACTCCTGCGGCCCAAAACCAACCCACGTGGCACAACCTAAAACGCGTCCACCTCGCTGGACGCCGTTTGAACCGCGTCGAGCAAGCTCGACGTGAAAAACAATATAAGCCCCATCCCCACAGGGGCCCAAACCAAGGGATCTGAACCCGAAACTGACCCAATAACCGGATCTGAAACCTCAATCTTTACACCAAGTCTTCGTCAGTTCCCAAAGCCTGCTTCTTAATTGGAGAAAGAGAAGAAATCTCAAGAAATTCATAGCGAGGCATACCAAGTTGAGGATGACAACGATGTGTATTGAAGAGAACAAACTCGGTCGCCCCGATCAGTCGGAGTTTTGTGCCAGCACCACGGTGAACCTGAACCGCCTTTTCCATGAGAGTAAGTGGCGTGGATTTGAATCCAGTCCTTGATATATTCTTAAAGTAAGCACGCCAGTCAGCTCGAGTCTTGAGGTTGGGCACTCAATTGGTCATGTTATCGTTGAACTTTACAATGTTGGTAATATGGAAGATAGGACAACACTGGTACATTTGGGATATTCTTGGAACCTTTCCTCATTATGGTTGAATTTGGAGTGGAATTCCACCTATGAAGCTAAGAACAGCATACTACCATAAGGAAGCTGACTTGTAGAAGCTGCAGAGAGCCCATTGTAGAGATAGGCGAAGACAGCTGTGCTGATCTGCTTTCCTTCAAAAATCTCATTGATTGCGCTGATTTGATCATCTTCTAAAATATTATCTTGGGCAGGGAATAGTAGAGCTCCAGCTAAACATACAGTGAACTCCATCATCACAATCTTTGTATCTTCTTCCTTGAGATTTTCTATCCTTTTCAAGGTCCATTTAGCCAGCTTTGTAAGATTAATTCCTTTCTGAGTAAGACAGCCTTGAACTTCTTTTGGATTCTTCATAATCTTTCCCAAGAATCGATGACCATTGATCGTTTCCCTCATGAGCATCATCTCAGTCAAATCAGGTTCATCATTGCTGACCTTAAGCTTAGAAAGGCCCAATAAGAGTTCAACTTCTTCTAGAAAGATAGTGGCATTGAATGTGGAGAAGAGAAAGGTATGAGTTTGAGGATGCCACAGTTCGACTAAAGTGCCCATTGCAGCCCAATCCATGCATACGCTCTTGTAATGTTTGGCATGGATGATCAATCGTTGAATATGCCACTTGGATATGTATAATTGCATGGAAAGGTTGATCTTATTAACTAGCTTTTGGATCTATGGAAGAGAAGAAAATCGTCTTGGACCGAGGAAGAAAGGATATCCCAAGATAAAGAAAGAAAGAAAATTATAATAGTTCTATTATGCCCATGAAGAATTTGGAGAACATGTAGAGAATTACAAGAAGAAGAATTTGATTAGAGAGAGAATAACTTATTTGTAAGTTAGGATCTCGCCCGCTTAGATGACCTTCTACTTCAGAGAGCTTTTCAATCATCTTCCTCATTCTTTTGCTTGAAGAGTCTTGTGAAGAATTCATCCTCCTTGAATAAATTGATTGCTCAATTCCCTTTGATTCTTCTTGGTATACATAGCCAAGCTTAGTCCATATCCCTATAAGGATACTAGTAATTTGGACATACTCATCATTGATCGCACCATTTCCATTAATGTGCTATTCCTCCTTTCTGATACACCATTCATTTGAGGTGTATAAGGAGGTGTAAGCTGAGAAAGAATGTCTTTATACTTTAAGTATTTCGTGAACTCTGTACTCAAGTATTCTCCACTACGATCAGACCAAATGGCTTAAATGCTCTTTCTAGTTTGTTTCTCTACTTTATTTTTAAATTCTCTGAATTTCTCAAAAACTTCTTATTTATACTTCAATAAGTATATGAAGTTATACCTTGAGAAATCATCAGTGAAGGTAATGAAATAGGAAAAACCACCAATGGCTTGGGTTGACATAGGACCACATACATCAGAATGTATTAGTTGACATAGGACCAATGGCTCTTCCTCCAGTTCTAGTAAATAGAGATTTAGCCATTTTACCCATCAAACACGACTCACAGGTTGCATACGGTTCATATTCAAATGGATCTAAGTATCTATTTTTATGTAACCTTTGGAGTTTGTTTTCTCCAATGTGGCCTAGTCTACAATGCCAAAGGTAGGCTTTGTTCACTTCATACTTATTCCTTTTAAGAATTTGACCGACATTATAATTATCATGAGACACACTCAATAAGTACAATCCATTGGATAATAAAGCAGAAGCTATGAATTTATTTCTGAAATAAATTGAACATCCGTTATTCCTAATAGATATAGTGAACCCAATTCTATCCAAACATGAAATAGAAATAATGTTTCTAATTATGCTAGGTACATAATAGCATTCATCTAATGAAAGTTCGTCTCTAGATGGTAGCTTGAGCTTCATTGTCCCCACAGCGATCGCCGCAACTCTTGTGCCGTTATCTAGTCTCAGCTCCACCTCGCCGGTCCTCAGCTTACGCTTTCTTGTCAGCTCCTGCACAGAATTGCAAACATGAGAAACACACCCAGTATCTAATACCCATGATTTATAATCTCCAATTGACAAGTTTACATCTATCATATAGATACCTGAAGTGTCCTACTGCTTCACAGTTCCTTGAGCCTTGTCCTTGAGGTATTCTTTGCAGTTCTTCTTTCAGTGGCCCTTCTGATGACAGTAGAAGCATTCACCCTTCTCAACACTCTTACCCTTGTCCTTCTTGACAACTTTCGACTTCTTCTTATTCTTGCCTTTACCTTTCCTAAAGACTTGGACTGGCAGTCTCTTTCAGCTAGTCTTACCAACCATGACGACTTTGGATTTTCCTTCGCCGCTTTGTCTCCCAACACTCACAAAGATGTAAGCCATTCTACGAGCTTACTAAATCGGGAGTCAAATTTGATGGGGACGATAAGTATCAGGAGGCATTGGATGGATTGAAGACGTATTTGGCAAGTCCTCCTGTCTTGAGACTACCATCTCCAGAAAAACATTTACTTCTATACATTTCTATCCTGGATGATTTGGTGGGGGCTGTCCTAGCACAAGAAGATGAAGAAGGGAAGGAGAGGGCAGCCTATTATCTCCCTAAACTTCTCAACCTCGTTAAACAAAGATACACCGCGATGGAGACGACATGTGCTGCATTGGTTTGGGTAGTTCAGAAATTAAAATACTATTTTCTAGCCCATGAAGTCCAACTCATCGCTAGGATGAACCCTATTAAATTCCTTCTTGAGAAATCTGTCCTTACAGATCGATTAGCACGTTGGCAAAGCTTTCTCTCCCAATTCGACATCAAATTACATTCAACAGAAAGCCATTAAAGGCTATGCCATAGCAGAACACCTTGCCCATCACCCTCTTCCCATATTTGATCCAGTCCGATCGGAGTTTCCAGATGAGGAATTAATGTCCATAAACAAACTCTTTGATGAATTGTGGACTCTGCATTTTGACGGAGCTTTGAACTCTTATGGCAAGGGTATTGGCATTGTTCTCCTAACACCTAAAGGTGTTACCATTCTCCAAGCCTTTCATCTTACTTTTCATGTTACAAATAACATAGTTGAATATGAGGCTCTTCTTACCGGTCTTGAGGCCGCTCATTTCCATGGTCCCACCAAGCTGTGGATTGTAGGTGATAGTCAGCTAATTCTTCGCCAAGTGCTCACCAAGAATCGCACCCTTGATCTCAAACTCCAGCCTTGTCAATAACTCACCTCAACTTATGCCAAGCTTTTCACTTAACTGATCTTTGTCCATGTCCCTTGGAATCAGAACATCCTAGCTGATGCTCTAGCTTCTCTTGCATCGTCCATGAATTTCCCAATCAACAAACATTCGGAATCAATCATTGTCCATAGGCATCTCTCTCCTGCTGTAGAGGACCCTTCCTTTCTTAGGATTAAGGAAAATTTACTGAAGAAGGTTAGAGATGGAAATATTGTAGAGAAGAGAGAGATTATGTTGCTAGAACTGCAAGAAGAGATGGAAGATGAAGAGAAACCATGGTACTATGAGATTGCAAAATACTGTGAACATCAGTCATACCCTGAAGAAGCCACTGCTGGGGAGAAAAGGGCTATCAGGAGAATTGCTCAAAGATACACCCTAGTTGGAGGGGAGTTATATAGACGTGGATTCGATGGTGTTCTTTTGAGATTCTTAGATAAAGATGAGCTTTGAAAGATCATGGAAGGAGCTCATGCTGGAGTTTGTGGTGACCATGTTAATGGACAAATGTTATTAAAGAAAATCTTTAGACAATGATATTACTGGCCAACCATGGAAAAAGAATGTGTAAGGTATGTTCGTAGGTGTGCCAAGTGTCAACTTCATACCAACAAAATCCATTCCACCGCATCTTCACTCCATCCTCTATCCTCCCCATGGCCTTTCTCCATGTGAGCATTCGACATCATTGGTCCCTTGGTGATCCCAACTCCTCGCTCAAACAGAAATCTTTTATCCTCACGGCAATGGAGTACTTCACTAAATGGGCGGAAGCCGAAGTTTACACGGAGGTCAAAGCATCAACGGCCTGCAAGTTCATCATGAAGAATATCATTACCAAATTCAGAATTCCAAGCACTATCGTCACCAACAATGGACCACAGTTCATCTAACAAGAGTTAAAGGGCCTCTGCAGCAGGTATAAAATTGCATTGCATCATTCATCTCCATATTATCCGCAAGGCAATGGCCAAGCAGAGGCAACTAATAAAACCTTGATCAAGATCATAAAGAAAACATGTAAGTCTAATAAATACACAGATTGGCCAAAAAAACTTATTGAGGCTCTATGGGCGTACCGAACTCCAATCCGCACTCCAACTGGGCAAACCCCATATTCTTTGACATTCAGAATGGAGGTGGTAGTTCCATATGAAGTCCTTATCCCGTCATTAAGGGTACAATTGAACAAAGAGTTCTCTATTGATGAACATCGCTCTGCACTCCTCGCTCAATTGAAATTCTTAGACGAGAAGAGATGGTCAGCTGCTAATCATGCACGAGTTAATCAAAATAGACTTGCACGTTTTTATCAGAAGAAGGTTATTGAAAGGAAGTCCAAAGTCGGTGAATGGTAGTGAAAAGAATTTTCGTAAAACCTAATGGTCCACGTTCTAAACTCCAACCCAATTGGGAAAATCCCTATGTTGTAAAAGATATTTTTCCTAGTAACGCCTATAGGTTAGTTAATGCAGAAGGTCGAGAACTATCTCATCCCTGAAATGGTTTATATTTAAAGAAATATTACCCTTAGATTAGGTGTGTCGATTAACATGGTGCAAAGACCAGTAGAGTTAGAAAAATTGAAATCTTAAATTCCCTTGTTAGTCTTTGATAGTCTAATTTAGGTTCATTACACACACACAAACACACTTTGTTCTTGAGTAACAAGATATGTGAAGTCCAAGGAAGGCTGATAGCTTGACTGAGAGTGTAAAGTGCAACATGTTGTTTCTTTCTTAGTTCATGGTGTGGGAACGAGGCTCACAATAGACTACTAAAAATACATGCCGTCTTAGTAGGAGGCCGTCAAAATAAAAGACCACAAACGTCAAATCAAAAGACCTAATGTCCAAATAAGAGGGAGCGCAAGGTCAAAAAAAATACCCCACAAAGTGAAAATGACCAAACCCCAACGGATAATAGTGTAAAGGATGGACATCTTCCTAGGTTTCCGGAACCCTCTCGTGAGTTTTATGGACCATTTCTTCCCTTCTCCCTAAGGGGCATACTCCAAGCTTAAGGAATGACCTAAGTTGACTAAGGGTCATATCATCAAATGGGATCATAGACATAAGCACAATAAAAGCACAATGAACCTAGATTAGATTATTGAAAAATAATTAGGGAATTAAGATAACGAATAAGTAAGTTCTTTTGATCCATGTACCATGCTGGTCTTTAAGTTGTTAAGTTAATATTTCAAAAGTACAAAAAAAATGGATATTTCAAAATCACAAAAAAAAAGAATATTTCAAAAGCACAAAAAAAAAAGAATATTTCAAAAGCAAAAAAAAAAATGGATATTTCAAAAGCACAAGAAAAAAATGATGAATATTTAAAAAGCACAAAAAACAAATGGATATTTCAAAACCACAAAACAAATGGATATGTCAAAACAAAACAAAAAATTGAATATGTTGAAATTTCAATAGCATCTGCTTGCCATATCATGTGTGTTGCATCTTTATTTCTAGTTAGCATATGTGTGCTTGTATGTTGCATTTTCAATTATTGTCTTCAATTATTTATTTTTCGCCTTCATTAAGTAAAAGCTTCGCTCCTTGACCCTTCTACCAAGGATAAGATCAAGTAGTCGGGTACTTAATCGGGCTAAGTGCTAAGCTAGAACAGAAATTTAACTTATTTGTTTAAGTTATGAACATGTCACAGATACGTAAGAAAGAGACACTTAGAATGCACAAAAGATTCATGAACAAAAGTGTTGTATCATATATTCCATAAGTATCATCATATACATGTGTCAAAAAGTTAAAAAGAACATCAGCTGGACTCCGGCAGTATGACAGCAAATACAAGGAATATCATGATAGATGGTCAGCAACAGTAGCAACAACATCAGCATCAACAACCCTCAAGGCCAGCTCTCACCAGCGCCCTCATCATACTGGCTATGGGCCTCGTCTGGTCCCTCTGGCGCCTTGGTCGGTGGTAGCGGTTGCCCTATCGCGCTCGGCTCGGCTCTGGCGGAGGACACAACAACACTTGAAGTGAACGTACTACCGTGACCCCTCTCACAAGCTCTCTGCCGAGCACGCTGGTACCTCTCCTCTACGCTCCACCGCTCATGCTTGGTGACGGACAGCCGGACCTGTAAAGACTGGAGATATGCCATCAGTCGTCCGTGCTCGTGGTCTCTCTACTCGGTAACAACCTCCAGACGCATCTGGAGTCGTAATAGCTCGTGGGGAAGATCATCGGCGGAGAGGCGCACCAGCTGCTCCTCAAGAGCTCTAATACGGGCAGCATCCGTCTGCGCCTGAGTTGCTGCAGCCCGAGTCTACTCCATCTCCGCCCTCTAAAGGGCCTCCTGAAGCTTAGCAACCTGCCAGTCAAAGAAAGGCATCGTCAGTCAGTGTAAGCAAATTCAAGAAATGGAAGGTTAGAGAAAGGAACTTACCCGGGAAGCGTGGTCCTCCTCTGCTAAAGAGGCCCGGTGGATGGTTTGAGCCAGCTGGTCCTGTAGGTTGGCGATGTTGGGATCTGGGCGGGGCACGACGAACACAGCGGAAGCAACAAAATAAAATCCCACCCAAAACCCACTGATCCGATTTGGAACGAAAAACCGTAAACCAAAAAATGAGTTGTGATCATATCACCTTGCGCGGATTCGAATCCGCGACCTTTTCGATTACGTCAAGGCAATGCCGCGAGCCGCACAAGTGTCCGGCCTCTAGCAGTATCCACGCGATTCTCTGCGGTGGTTCATCCTCGATCCCTCGTCCATATCAGCTCACTCGCTAAAGATCTGTCGCCGCAATGTCGTCCGAAAACCCATGGACGGGAATTCCCGACTTTCGGGAATAGCACGCCTCGAACGGGGTGCCCAGAGGAGGAGGAGAGAGAGAGAGGGATGTCCAGCCTTGAGAATTCCTGGAGCCAGGCCCAAGGTTTCTCAACAGTGCGTATATATATTAAGTCGGTGCGACTTTTCACAAAAGTCCCCGACTAAATATAAATCCCACTAAAGTACCACCGATTGAGAATCTGTTTGCGGGTGACCCTCTAGGCCCATTAACCAGTCCGGTTTTCAGCTCGTTCAGTCCAATAACTAGTTATTGACTCATTGTGATTAATTAATATCTAGATATTAATTAATTACTTAACCGAATTAACATCTCATGTAAAATTCAGTCAGACTTCTGATCAAGTTGGATGCTAAACAAGACCGCATGATCCCGGAAGGTAATGGGGTTCAGCAACCCACTAATGGAACCTGTCCATCCACAGTTACCGCGTGGCTATAATCCTTCGTTCGCACAATGCTCTCGAGTTAACCTAGGGTATAGTCAACTGTCAAACCCTAGATAGTCAACTCATTTGAATCACACTCCACTATACAATATTAGAAAACACATTTTCTAATATTGTGTCTGCTCTGGCCAGAGACTCCTGCGGATCTATTCGAGAGCATTCTCTCTCCAGTCACCTGAGAGCGAACGATCCTCTATTGAACACACAATTACCTTCGAAGGTCTTCCGTTGGACCCGATCCTTGACTATTAGAAATCCCGTGGATAGGGATTCGCAAGCCAAAGTCAAAGTCCAGAAGTCCACCGACAAGGTGTCTTTGGTGTCTCAAGTCTAAAGACCAACCACGCCACTGTGATGATGAATCAAGCCGATTGACAGTCAGGTATAAATTACCATTCGGCGATTCATATCGGATCAGTTCAGTGAACTCATTCCCCAATGAGCACCTACAGGTTCACCATTGTGTCTCCACACATGTGACTAACGAGATTAGTCACCCTCATCATATGAGTTCGAATAACCTGTACTAGTCTTACCAGATGTTTGATATCCTCTTCAAAACATCCTACGACTATGAACAATTCAGAATATGTGTTTATAGGTCATCGATCTCATTATTATGATCTCATCATAATCCAATAACCGTTGTACACATTCATGGACTTCATTATGTACAATAATAATAGACATGCCAATCTACATAATAAATTATATATGCCATTTATTATTGAACCAGATTGAAATAGGTGCCTAGTGAATGGCTTGGAGGCCACCTATATCTATCAATCTCCCACTTAGACTCAAGTCAATCACCTTCACATTTGATCTCCATCAAATCTAAGTGATGCTCACATCAAATCTATAACTAAGGCTTGGTCCAGGATCTACTAAATCATTCATAAATGAAATAATTTCCATTACGTTATTTCCTCTTAATTCTTTGTCTCTCGACTTGTCAAAGAGCCTCAAAATGTTCTACAACTTCTAATGAGACTATGGCTCAACCACAAAATTGATCGCTTCCACTGTTATCCTACAACAACGGGACGAGATCGGAGACCTTTTAGAACTACATATAGTTCAAGGATGAACTGTTTCTTCCATACTGTTCCAATAACAATATCACTTGTTAATGTCGTTATCTTAACATCGAGTTCTGGGTTGGAACCCTTCCAATCCATTTTTTTCTTATTAGAAGGTTAAACCCATGCCTGACTTGAAATTTGCGTCAGTGTGACTCATTGTTTCCAATTATTCTCTCCATATACATGAGTGTATCCTTAACACTTCTCAAGTACTTAGTGATATGTTTTACTCCTTCTTTCAAGGTTTTCCTGTATCCTTCAAGGAACCTTTCCTCAAAGAAATAAATTTCATATCTCAACAATTGAGATTTATTATGGAATTTATGTTAAATATTTTGACATATAGTTTAAGGTAACATCCTAATTAATCTATCTTAATATATTCGTATCTCCAATACGTGGGATGTTATAACCAAACCCATTATGGAAGAAGAATATGGATAATAATGTTTTTACTTATAGTAACATCCTGATGTCATTCTCAATGACTTTGATGTTATTATCACAAAGTATGACTAATGTAACTGTGCTCCCACTGACCTCCTTGTACACACACAATCCGTGATCATTCTCAACGATCACTAAGTGTTTAACCATTAAGTCAAAACTCTTATTACAACTTTGGGAAGCTTTAGTTTGATTCAAAATAATCTTTAAATCACAACTTGCTTCATGGATATTCTAAAAGCTTTAAAGTCGTATCATATACATCTTTTCCTCAATCACATTGAGGGAATGTTTTTAATATCTAATTGCCATCTCATCATCATGACAGGCAATGTTGGCAAGTAAGATTCTAATAAACTTATGTTAGTAACCTTTGAGGAAAATTCGTCCAAATCAACACTTTGACCATGACCATTTCCTTTAAATTACCATATAACTTTTAAGTAGTCTATTTGTACTAATCTTCATTTTGAAGATTTACTTTCTTCTGAGAGGTACAATACCCTCAGGCAATACTATCAAGTTCTGAACTTAATAAGTGTTATGGACTATAACTTAGAACTCTTAACTTCTTTCCAATTTAAAAGTTTTAATTATGATAGAGAGTTTCCGCATAGATTTAGGATCATGTCTTTGAGCTCTTCTCATACTGCTATCTCTGATGTGTCAAACATATCAAACTAGCCATTGAGAGAATCTCAAAATCTATGATGCTCTCTAATGTGTGTTATGAACGGTTCCAAACATCCGAAGGTTATCTAATAATCTTGTATTAATTTGTTAGTGTAGAACATCTTCTAGTTTTATTAGCTCCCACTGTCTTCTTTGAGGACATGTTCTTCTTCTTAGAAAAAAGCTTTCAGTACGATAATTATTTCATTATCGCCTGGCCAATAAAATAATGTTCAAACTCTTTGGACATCTTACAAATTTACATTACGCCGTGTCCTTTTACATCCAACATCTTTGGATCATTTCTTTTCCAAAAGATTAAGACATAACTTGACTTTAACATCCTTAAAATCATATTAGTTTATAATTCACATCTTATATGAATTATCGCATCTCCATATCTTATATGGATATACTGACTTATTTGGAATCATATGTGAAGTATGGACATCTAATGTTCATACTCATATATGTGTATACAAGAATATAAGAGTTAGGCAAATCTTATTATAAATATGGCACTATATCTAATAAAGTGTTATTCTTTATTATTATCATATTGCTATGATATACAATGAGGATTTATCGAGAGATGATACAATTATCCTTTTAACGACTTGAGTGAATCCCGTACTCAAGTATTAATTTCTTTGATCAAATCGAAGAATTTGATACTCTTTGGCCTTAAGAAAATATTGGACTATTTACATCAACATGTATAAGCTCCAATAATTTCTACTTATCGCACAACCTAATGTACAATCCTATAGATAATCATGATTCACTAAGTTCATTTCTATAGGAGACTTGTGAACATTCATCACATGATATGTTACATCAAGAATCTTTAGTGCATTGATTGGTTTTAAAATCTTTTCATTTCTAAAACCATATGGAACAACGCTTGTTCCTTCTCAATCAATGTTATTCACATTTAAACTTCTTGATAATTAATAGAACTAAATAACAATTATTTAGCTTCATATTAATCTTCTAATGGTATACAACGATTTACTGTCTCATAGTAATCTATATATTGTAGACACGCTAATTTTGACATCATTTTGAGTAAATTTCATATCATATATCAGAATGGTCTGATATTTAATCATTGGTTAACTTTTATTGATCTTTTTTAAGTTAATTATCTAAAAAGTGTCGGGTCAGATAGATATGATTTAAGTTAATTAATTAAATTGATTTTAACTCAAATTTCAGTTAAAATATGAAGAAGTCTAAAAGACGTCGACATGTGTGGATGCCGTTTAGAGTTTATTCTTATTTTGACATTTAAATTTGAATTTTAATTAATTGATTAATTAGCTAAAAGACGTCTGCCAGACACGACGCGTTTTAGGTTTCCTAAGTTGTTTCTACTTCTCTTCCGGATGTTTATCCTTATCTTAATTAATGTAAAAGGCGTCTACAAGTGGCGACGCGTTTTATCTAATTACAGATAAAGATAAGTTTTTCCCAGATGTTTATCTTTATCCTAATCAGTTTGAAAGGCGTCTTCCATAGGCGACGCGTTTTAGATAATTATAGATAAAGATGAATTAATATGTATTTATCTGTTGGTTAAGATGGATAAATCTCAAATTTCTTCATGTAAATCCGCAGACGCAGAAGAAGTCTATAAATATCCTCCTCTTGAATGGGTGACAGAGTTAGTGATTGAAGCGACATCGAAGTGATAATCGAAGTGAAAATTGAAGCAACGACGTCCAAACGCTGAAGTGCTGCTGCATCTAGAAGTCGGCGTTCAGTCTTCATCCTTCTTCATCCATTCAAGAACAAGGCTTCCAGGGGCCATCCATCATTAACTTTCAATTCAATTTCTGCACTCTTTTTCATATTTTTCATCTCATTAATCTTGCATTCTTCATCACATCACTCCATGCAACACACAACACTAACATCATTCTCAAAACCTATTTGATTAAGGGGTTTAAAAGACCACTCAACAAGTGAGTTTTCTGTTTAGTTGCATGTTTAAAATCTCTTTTGGAATGGATGCTACTTTTGCCTAAGTTCTGATTGTATTTTTATTTCTTTCCATTTCTCAACAAGTGCAAAGAAGAATCAAGGGGAGGAAATCAACAAGCAAACAACAAGGACTCTGGACGATCCTCAACTTCAACAGCAATCAAAGTAAGAACAAAGACAAGAAAGGGCTCTCTTTCTTCAGCCGGCTGAAGAAGGGGAACCAAGAGCTCAACATCTCCCACGTTGAAACAGGTAGGCGATCAAACTCTTTCTTTTGAAACTTTTAAGTTAAAAGTTTCTGGCGATCACTTCACTTAGTTTCTTTTTAATAGGTTTGTTTTTTGCACCTAAACAACATAGATTTTTCATAATAATCACACACTCATTTTAAGCACTCACAGCTTTTTTGGCGATCACGGTGGGACTTGGTCTCGCCATCTTTTAGTTCTTTGTTCTTGCTGTTACCAATCAGGCACCCACGGTGCACCACTTGTGTCTCTCGACACGCCATCACCAATTGGTGAGTGTTTTTAGTTTAGTTAATTTCCTACGTGCACCACGTGCACACCCATGGGGCAAGATCTTGCCCTCCCCGTTGATTAGTTGAAAAGCTACTTTTGTGATGAAATATTGTGTGATTGACTGATATCTTAGTTGTTTAGTTGATAAAATTATCCTGTTAAAACCTGAAACAAAAAATCTTTTGCATGAGCTGATTATTTATCGTTTTTATCCTATTTGAGGGGGAATCAATCCAGAAATTCCTCCTGGAATACTACATCTGCGACTTGAAAAGCATCCAGTAATAGCGACGCGTTTCAAACTGCGTCGTCATACCCGGACGCCTTTCAGTATCTTTTCTCTGCTGTCTGCTATCTGAGCTTTTGCGAAAAAAAATAAGTATATGTTTTGAATAGCGTCGAGTAACACCGACGCAATTCAAGCAGTTTCTTATTTCTTCTTCAATTCTCAGATTTTGTGATCTGTGTGCTATTACCCATTATATATTAAGCATTAGAGGCCATCCAGGCTACAGGTCATACGCATTGAGGCTAACACCCTCCTCTTCTTAGGAACACTCTTCTTTACGTCTTCAACTCTCTCTGATTGGGTCGGTCCCTCGATCAGACTAGAGTAGTTGGCGTTAAAGACCTCCGTAAGTCCCCAAAATCAAGGTATTCCTCCTTGATCATCGGGCTGGTTGTACCAATTGAAGTCCCGGTTAGATTTCCATAAACGTTGTGAGAGAAAGCCATAGAATATAACGGTGGACATTGAACTGAAACTAGGATCCTATCCCTTGAGCGAATTTGTGATTTAATTAAATCCAAATAATCCAACGAGGAATCCTAAAATCACGTTAAACATCCACTTGTTTGTTTAATCTCTGTACAACTTGTTTGTTAATCTCTGAAGGAAAAAAATCTAACATCATGTTGCTCCGATCAGGCAGGGACTTGAGCGTGGCTCCAGACGCCATGATCAACTACGAGGGAGATGCTAATGCCCCTCGCGATTCCGATTACAATTTTGAGAGCGGGAGAGATGCTGATGCCGCCCGTAATTATGTCCCTGTTCCAGTTCGACATGACGGCAATGTCCGAACCCCTCTCTATCGTCCTCATGAGCAATACTCTGATCCTCCCCCGCATGAGTATGCGGTTCCCAATCCCATTTTCGAGGGAGACATGAATCAGAATGATCCCTCATCCTCTGATCCCTCGGACCTTGTAAATGCTTTGGGAGTTCTTGCCTCCCGCCTGGATCCTCAGCAGTTCGAGGCGATCCAGTCCATTCTGAAGGGGAAGACGCCCGTGCAATCTGCCGAGCCGAATCTTGCGGTTCCCCCTGCCATCCCTCAGCAACCTCCTCATCATCCTCCCTACATTCATCAGGCCATGGAAGGCCTCCATATCACTTCTCGGCCAGCTGGGCCGCAACTTTCCTCTTCTAGGCAACCGGCCAGACCGCTGACGCCTGCTTATCAAAATGCCCTCGGGCATGGCGGAAGCTCTGCCGGACCTCTTCTTTACTGTCCTCCTTGTTCGACGTACTCTAGGCAACAGGCCTATCAAGTACCTCCACCTCCTCCTCCTCCCCAGGCTGATCTGACAACGCAAGCATTGCTGGCGAAGATGGAGCGCATGGATGAACAATTCAACAACCTCCAGAAGATGATGGGGGTCAAAGCTGCACCGGAAATCAACTTACCAAGTCTGCCAGTGTTCCACCTGCCACCCTCTGAGATGCCAGTATATCGAAAGTATAACGGTACTGGTAACCCCTTTACCCACTTGAAGGAGTTCATGTACGAATCATCCTTCTGGCAAAACGACAAGAGGTCGTTGGCCTTTTTGTTCAGGAGATCTTTAGAGGGACCAGCCCTCGAGTGGTTCTTTTCCTTGGAACCCTCCGAAGTAGAGGACTATGGTATCGTTTCCCGAAAATTCATTCAACGATACCAGGACAGAGTTGCCCCCTCTCTGTCCATTACTGACCTAATAGCAGAAAAGATGAAGCCCGATGAAGAGTTCGTCAGTTTTGCCGACAGATGGCGGGGCTTGGCCGAGAAAGTGAAAGATCACTTGTCCGAGTCAGAGCAAGTGAAGATGTTGATTTCCAATGCTACGCCCCAGTTCAAACTAGTCCTCTCCCTGAACAATCTGACCAGCATGGCAGAGCTCTATGAAAGAGCACGGTACTGTCAGAATGCCTTCAAGGACGCTACATTCTCTAGCGTCTTTGATCCTCACAGACCTAGCAGGCCTCCACCTCGGAAGCCTGCAGTGCCAAATTCTCCCAGCACAGGTCCAACTACTGAGGGCACGCTCTCTCATGAGCAAGTCAATAGTATGAACAACAATTCGCCCCAAATCGTGAGGAGTCAACAACAGTACTAGAGGCCACCGTAGACGAACCAGCAGGGGTACAGGCAGCAGCCGAACCCTCAATATCAGCAGCCCCAATATCAGCGGCCTCAACAGCAGAACCAGCAACAGCAACAGCAACAGCCACAGCAGCTACCGCAACGGCAATTGCAGTACCAGCCACCACAACAACAACAGTATCAGCAACAGCAGCAGTATTAGCCGCGCGCACCGCCGGCATATCATAATGTCCCTCCTTCTACTGACTACAACCAGCAGAGAAGACCTCCAGGCCCTAAGAGGGCAGAATACCCAGTCCTCCCAGAGTCCTTGGCAGACATTTTTAGTGCTCTAATGGCAGCTAATGCCTTAGTCCTGCCAAGAGAAAAGGCGACCTGGCCATAGAATGCCGACACGTCTAGGTATTACTATTTCCATAGGCAACCTGGGCATACTATTGACACCTGCTTCCAATTTAGAGATTACATTCATGATCTCAATGAGCAGGGCGGCATAGACTGGGAGGAGATGAAAAAGTACATATCAGCCTTAAAAACAAGAAGACCACCACAGCTGTAATGACTGAGATTTCGGGTTCTGTATTCAGGTCGGATTCGGGCCGGATCCCCTGGTTTGGACCCTGGAGGGGTCTTGAGATTGCTGGCTGAATGGCGTCAACAGTGCTCGACGCCTTTCAAAAGGCGTCAGGGTGTGTGGACGCCATTTAGGTCTGTTGGTTGTTGCGCCACGTGGGTGGGTTTCGGGCCGCTAGAGTACGGCCCCTGTCAGATTTGTCTGAACGGCGTCCACCTCGGTCGACGCGTTTCAGACTGCGACACCTGCGGTGTCAGGGTACGGCGCCAGAGCGTTGTCAGTACGGCCTGTCTTGTCGTCTGAACGGCGTCCGTGGTGGGCGACGCGTTTCAGAGCTGTGTCAGTACGGCCGTCCTGTCAGACTGAATGGCGTCTGCCTCGATCGACGCGTTTTAGCGGGATTCTGGTTGACCCCGCGAGCCTCCCCTTCCTTCCCTCACTTTCGCCTCTCCACTCTCTCTCTTCGCCCTCTCCGCTCTCTCCGCCCTCTTTCCTTCCTTCCTTCCCTCTTCTTCCTCTTCCATCACTCCGTAGCTTCCCTACCTCTCACCTCTACCTCCACCACCTTCTTCGCGGCGTTCCCTTCTCCGGACGGCGGCCGACGTCCCGGCGGAGTGGCGACGTCCTCGAGGATACCGGCGGCGGCGTGGGGCGAGACGGGTCGGCGGCGAGGAGTTTGGAGGAGTTCGAGAACCGGTAGGGGGACGAACCTTGCATGTGATGTTCATGTGATTCTCGGCGTGACGTGGTGTTTGGGGGGATAGATTGAGCATGCTTTGGGGGGGGGTTCCATGTGAGAATGACGGTGTTTGAGATCGCGTTTTCGTAAGCATGATTGTGTGGTTGAGCTTCTCTCCTTCCCCCTTTGATTTTGGGGTTTTCGGAGTGCTTGGGGTTCAAGGGAGGAACCCTCGGTTCGAACCAGGGAACCTGGTTTCTGGCGCTAAACGGTGTCATTCCTGGTCGACGCCTTTCAAAAGGCGTCTGGGCCGTACGACGCCTTTTAGGGGCAGAAATCCCCCTGTTCGAGGTCTCATTAAATAGAGTTCCTGGCGCTAAATGACGTCATGGGTGGACGACGCCTTTTATAAAGGACGTCGGGCCACCATGACGCCATTTAGGCAGGAAATCGCCCCGCTTGAGTGTTGAAATTCTGGGTTTTTAATGTGAATGGCGTCGATGGTTGCGGACGCGTTTCAAAGGGCGTCTCCCTGTGAAGACGCGTTTCAAGGAATAATCTGATGTTTAACTGAACCTGTCTGAGGGACTTGAATGGCGTCGACCTCGGTCGACGCGATTCAAGACAGAAGTGTTATATTGCTGGTTTTAGCATGTGTTTCACTATTGAAGGTTCTGAGGCATATTTTATGTTGTACACTGGGATTGAGGACTTATGCGTGAGTGGATTTACATCACCTGTGTGGGTGTGGGTGTGCTTTATCTATATATTGAGACTGAGGTTTACTGTGCGAATGGAATCGTGATTATAGGTGTGTTTGTGTTATGCGAATATGGATCGTGTTAACTGTGGTTTACGTTGTCACCATGGACCGATGGGGACAGGGTCATGGTGTCTGTGGAGTGGTGTATGTTGTGTTTTACCCTTGGCTGAGAGAAGCAGAACCACCTTGAGCCTGTCGGGCCGGAGCAGCTGGTGTGCTATCCGAGGGGTTGCTGTTTGGTCTCAGCGGGTCGGGGTTTCCCTTGGTTGTCTTGACAGCTTCTAGCGTGTTTCTTGCTGTGGAGCTGGTGGTGTTTCTGGTGGGAGTTGGTTTACCCTTTAGCCAGTGGGCCTGATGTGACCTTTGATCAAGGTTACGAGTGGTACCTATAGCCCTTGGCCTGACGCAGCCCGGGAGAGTTGGGTTTGTGGGTAGTTCCTGTAGCTTCGGCTTGACGGGGGTTCGCCGGTCCCCAGGGCCCTCCTGAAGCGCTGAGGCCTAGCGTGGAGGCAATCCGGTGGTAGGACAGTAGTCTAGACTGCTTGTGTGCACACGTAGCTGGCAGTGGCGGTACACTGAGTCCAGCTAGTCCTAGTTTAGCTCGCTGCCTCACCCTACAGTGCCCCGGAACGCTGTAGGGGTGGACAGGCGTGAGCAGTGGTGGTAGTGTTGGGAGGCGACGTTCGACTTCGGTCGACAGTGTGGTTCAGTCGCTTCGTGGACTTTGACTGTGAGTCGTGACTCTGTGTTGGGTTCTTCGGATTACTTAGAATGGTTCTTGTTACACTGCTTGCCGTGCGTTTCATGTCAGAGTTGGGTGCTGTGTTTACTGCTTTACTTAAATTGCCATATATTCCTGTTGTTACACTTGTGGGTGTGTGAGTGGGAGGCAGGGGATCAGATGATCCCTACTGAGCCCATTTCTGGTGTGGCTCACTCCCTACGGTTTCAGGTGTGGACCTCGCGGCGCGTGGAGGCGTGTGGTGCCTTCTTGGGGTGCGGACCAGCAGCTGTCTTAGTTCCGGGGTATGCCCCGATGTTGTTGTACTTTCTTTCTGCCTGTACATATTTAATTTGTTGGACATGTAATTATTGTTGGACTGTATACGGACATTGATATTTCCCTTTCTGCGCACTCGTTTACCTTTGTAGTCCGTGCGATTGTTATATTTAGCCTTGTTTAGCACTTACTCCTCCAGACGTGTTGTGTGAGATCCGGGTGTGAACCCGTAGTTAATGGGCCGACATCCATTTAGTGATCGGGTCTCCGGTCATAGGATGGCGGGTCGTTACAGTTGGTATCAGAGCTCAGTCTGGTCGAGTATGTGATAAACTGGGTTAGATATTATAGTCCAACAATAAGTGAGAGTCTGTACAGGCGATGGCTGCTGGTGTAGATTGATAGGATTTGACGTGTTTTGGTTCGAATTGCGTGTGGTGGAGCAGCGATGGCGCCGAAGCGGAGAGCTCCGGTGGCTCGGGGTGCGAGAGCAGGTGGTGGTGATTCGAGGGCAGAAGGTCATGATGTGGATCGTTTCATGGAAGCCATGATTGGGGCTATGGCTAGATATCAGCAGAGGGATGGAACTGAAGGGTCCAGTTCCCGAGGTGGCCAATCCACGGTGGTGGAGCGGTTCTTGAAGTTGAAGCCCCCTTCTTTCACGGGTCAACCTGTTCCAGATACGGCAGCTCAGTGGATTAAGGAAGTGGAGAAGGTGTTTGATGTTCTAGAATGTGCTGAGAGTGACAAGACCTTGTTGGCAACCTACTTGCTGAAGGGCGATGCGTACGATTGGTGGGTTACCACCAAGGGGTTGTTGTTTCCAGATAGATCCTTGAGAGAGATTCCTTGGGAAGGCTTTGTGAGAGAGTTTAGTGGGCAGTACCTTCCGAGGCATGTCCGCAGGGCCAAGGAAAGGGAGTTTATGGAATTGGTGCAGGGGGATATGTCAGTTCTAGACTATCAGATGAAATTTGTAGCTCTGGGAAGATTTGCTCCTCACATATCTGAGCGTGAGGATCTGAGGACAGAGAAATTTGTGGATGGACTTCGGCATGATCTGAGAGAGTTGGTGGCGGCCCATTGTTGTAGGGATTTGGCATCAGCGGTTCGGTGCGCGGCAGCGGTGGAGATGCAGTCTCAACACTCGGCAAAGGAATCGGAGCATTCAGCACAGGAGAAGCAGCATAGCAGGGATAGATCAGCGGCCTTCTCGGCAGGCGGTTCGAGTTCGTTCGAGGTCGAGTTTCAGGAGGCACCTTATGAGGAAGAGGATGGTTCGGTTCAGCAGATGGAGACAGAAGACGGCTGGCAGCAGGAGGCGAGGCGGGACACTGCGGATCGTTGTCCCCGTTGTGGCAGGTTTCATGGCAACAGGATATGTCCCTTGATCACTGGTAGTTGTTTTGCCTGTGGTAGGAAGGGACATCTCGCGAGGAACTGTCCCCAGAAGAACAAGGCAGGTCAGGGACCGAGCGGCGAGTAGGTGTTCGAGGCGTGATTGGAGTCACGTTTCTTTGTGGATATTCGAGAGGTTGTGCTAGATGAGCACTTTTATCTTGTCTTGTTTAGAATAGTTGTGGTCTCGTATGGCACTTGCATGTATTCGGGATGGTGGAGAAATCGGTTTTGTAATTTGTGCCGTGTTAATGTATGATTGTTTTAATCTATCAGCTCTTGTCAGAATTGAGAATCTTGGCTAGCTTGGCGTGTTTATGTTGGAACCTTGTATGGGTGATTGGTGAGATTGATTGTTGTTATTGGTGTTTGTCGGCAGGTGTGGGTTAGCCGAGTTGAGCGTTGAGCGGTTGCAAATTTCGAGGATGAAATTCTTTTAAGGGGGGGAGATTGTAATGACTGAGATTTCGGGTTCTGTATTCAGGTTGGGTTCGGGCCGGATCCCCTGGTTTGGACCCTGGAGGGGTCTTGAGATTGCTGGCTGAATGGCGTCAACAGTGCTCGACGCCTTTCAAAAGGCGTCAGGGTGTGTGGACGCCATTTAGGTCTGTTGGTTGTTGCGCCACGTGGGCGGGTTTCGGGCCGCGAGAGTACGGCCCCTGTCAGATTTGTCTGAACGGCGTCCACCTCGGTCGACGCGTTTCAGACTGGGACACCTGCGGTGTCAGGGTACGGCGCCAGAGCGTTGTCAGTACGGCCTGTCTTGTCGTCTGAACGGCGTCCGTGGTGGGCGACGCGTTTCAGAGCTGTGTCAGTACGGCCGTCCTGTCAGACTGAATGGCGTCTGCCTCGATCGACGCGTTTTAGCGGGATTCTGGTTGACCCCGCGAGCCTCCCCTTCCTTCCCTCACTTTCGCCTCTCCACTCTCTCTCTTCGCCCTCTCCGCTCTCTCCGCCCTCCTTCCTTCCTTCCTTCCCTCTTCTTCCTCTTCCATCACTCCGTAGCTTCCCTACCTCTCACCTCTACCTCCACCACCTTCTTCGCGGCGTTCCCTTCTCCGGACGGCGGCCGACGTCCCGGCGGAGTGGCGACGTCCTCGAGGATACCGGCGGCGGCGTGGGGCGAGACGGGTCGGCGGCGAGGAGTTTGGAGGAGTTCGAGAACCGGTAGGGGGACGAACCTTGCATGTGATGTTCATGTGATTCTCGGCGTGACGTGGTGTTTGGGGGGATAGATTGAGCATGCTTTGGGGGGGGGTTCCATGTGAGAATGACGGTGTTTGAGATCGCGTTTTCGTAAGCATGATTGTGGGGTTGAGCTTCTCTCCTTCCCCCTTTGATTTTGGGGTTTTCGGAGTGCTTGGGGTTCAAGGGAGGAACCCTCGGTTCGAACCAGGGAACCTGGTTTCTGGCGCTAAACGGCGTCGTTCCTGGTCGACGCCTTTCAAAAGGCGTCTGGGCCGTACGACGCCTTTTAGGCGCAGAAATCCCCCTGTTCGAGGTCTCATTAAATAGAGTTCCTGGCGCTAAATGACGTCATGGGTGGACGACGCCTTTTATAAAGGACGTCGGGCCACCATGACGCCATTTAGGCAGGAAATCGCCCCGCTTGAGTGTTGAAATTCTGGGTTTTTAATGTGAATGGCGTCGATGGTTGCGGACGCGTTTCAAAGGGCGTCTCCCTGTGAAGACGCGTTTCAAGGAATAATCTGATGTTTAACTGAACCTGTCTGAGGGACTTGAATGGCGTCGACCTCGGTCGACGCGATTCAAGACAGAAGTGTTATATTGCTGGTTTTAGCATGTGTTTCACTATTGAAGGTTCTGAGGCATATTTTATGTTGTACACTGGGATTGAGGACTTATGCGTGAGTGGATTTACATCACCTGTGTGGGTGTGGGTGTGCTTTATCTATATACTGAGACTGATGTTTACTGTGCGAATGGAATCGTGATTATAGGTGTGTTTGTGTTATGCGAATATGGATCGTGTTAACTGTGGTTTACGTTGTCACCATGGACCGATGGGGACAGGGTCATGGTGTCTGTGGAGTGGTGTATGTTGTGTTTTACCCTTGGCTGAGAGAAGCAGAACCACCTTGAGCCTGTCGGGCCGGAGCAGCTGGTGTGCTATCCGAGGGGTTGCTGTTTGGTCTCAGCGGGTCGGGGTTTCCCTTGGTTGTCTTGACAGCTTCTAGCGTGTTTCTTGCTGTGGAGCTGGTGGTGTTTCTGGTGGGAGTTGGTTTACCCTTTAGCCAGTGGGCCTGATGTGACCTTTGATCAAGGTTACGAGTGGTACCTATAGCCCTTGGCCTGACGCAGCCCGGGAGAGTTGGGTTTGTGGGTAGTTCCTGTAGCTTCGGCTTGACGGGGGTTCGCCGGTCCCCAGGGCCCTCCTGAAGCGCTGAGGCCTAGCGTGGAGGCAATCCGGTGGTAGGACAGTAGTCTAGACTGCTTGTGTGCACACGTAGCTGGCAGTGGCGGTACACTGAGTCCAGCTAGTCCTAGTTTAGCTCGCTGCCTCACCCTACAGTGCCCCGGAACGCTGTAGGGGTGGACAGGCATGAGCAGTGGTGGTAGTGTTGGGAGGCGACGTTCGACTTCGGTCGACAGTGTGGTTCAGTCGCTTCGTGGACTTTGACTGTGAGTCGTGACTCTGTGTTGGGTTCTTCGGATTACTTATAATGGTTCTTGTTACACTGCTTGCCGTGCGTTTCATGTCAGAGTTGGGTGCTGTGTTTACTGCTTTACTTAAATTGCCATATATTCCTGTTGTTACACTTGTGGGTGTGTGAGTGGGAGGCAGGGGATCGGATGATCCCTACTGAGCCCATTTCTGGTGTGGCTCACTCCCTACGGTTTCAGGTGTGGACCTCGCGGCGCGTGGAGGCGTGTGGTGCCTTCTTGGGGTGCGGACCAGCAGCTGTCTTAGTTCCGGGGTATGCCCCGATGTTGTTGTACTTTCTTTCTGCCTGTACATATTTAATTTGTTGGACATGTAATTATTGTTGGACTGTATACGGACATTGATATTTCCCTTTCTACGCACTCGTTTACCTTTGTAGTCCGTGCGATTGTTATATTTAGCCTTGTTTAGCACTTACTCCTCCAGACGTGTTGTGTGAGATCCGGGTGTGAACCCGTTGTTAATGGGCCGACATCCATTTAGTGATCGGGTCTCCGGTCATAGGATGGCGGGTCGTTACAACAGCAGCTGCAACAGCAGCAAGTGAGAGCACCAGTACAAGCAGCACCACCACCGAACATGGGCATACTGCAGAACCCGCTTCCGGAGCATCAAAACCAAAACCAAGTTGCCCCTATTCTGACAAACAGCCGGTCTGAGGCTAACCGTGGGCGACAGTGGAGGATAGAGGACTCTTCCTCTATCTATTCAACGGGTCACGTTCCGAGTACCGCAGAACAACCACCACGCCGTACCATCCATATACCCAGACCACAACCCATTACCATTACCCCTATACCAACACCCGCATATCGCTCACCCGCACCCACTAACCCATTACCACCACCCGCTTTCCTCAAGTCCATTACACCCCACGCCACTAGGCCTCCACTAAATAACCCCCCGCAAACCAACTACGCACCCCTCCTACCATCCAGACCACTACTACGCGTACCATTCCCTACTTCGCCCGCCACCACTACCGCTTACCCAGATACCATCCAACCATCCAGACCGCTACTACGCGTACCATTCCCCACTTCGTCCACATCAACCACTTACTCATCCACCATCCAACCGTCTAGACCTTTAATCTGCACCACGCCACCACAACCTAACCCCACGCCATCACCTACATACTAGTACTCCATGCCATCCGCACCATCCAACCCTGCGGTACTCAAAGTATCACCGGGACCTTCCACGGCTGAGGAACATGTACTCCGGAGTGGGAGGATTTTCAACAAAGTCTTTCCTCAGTCAACAGTTAGAGACGGCCCATCACAGCCGACAGAGGAAGCATACAATGAAGAGAGTGCACCAGGCACTCAATATGATTTGTTGAAGCACCTTGACCGGACACCGGCACGGATCTCCATGCTTGAACTGATTAAAAGATCGAAGACTCACCAAGAAGCTCTGATGGAATATCTACAGAAGGTGATGGTCAACGAGGACGTGCCGGTGGAGATTGCAACACTGTTAGTTCCTCAGGGGGACTAGCCCTCCATTACATTTCATACATCGGAACTAGCACTGCCGGTGGCCAGAAGCATGGCTCTGAGCATCACGGTCAACATCTGCAAGAAGGCCGTGGATGCATGCCTGGTTGACACAGGGGCTTCGATCAATGTTCTACCTCCGAAGACCCTGGAACTGTGTGGTGTGCCCAAGGAAAAATGGTTGCCTAGCCCCATCTCCGTTACATCATATGATAACTCCACCCGTTCCCCTCTGGGAATGGTTTATTTGAAAGTAGAGCTAGGCCCTGTAAGTCATACTGAGGTTGAGTTTCACATTCTGGAAATCGACCCTTCTTTAAACGCCATTTTGGGTCGTCCTTACATAAAAACTCTTGAGGCGATTCCCTCCACGAATCATCAACGCCTCAAATTCTCCTTTAAAGGACGAATCGTTAAGGTTACGAGCATGCCGATCCTTGCTGCTGCTCATACTTTGAATGTCAAATCCACTTCTTTACCTGGCCGACAACCTTTTCTATCGGTATTACAGGTTTACCATCTAGTGGCTGATCCTCTGAAAACTACCACTATTTCTCCTTATCCATTAAACGCCATAAAGAGGGGGAAGTGCATGAGTACCCCAGGATGGAGAATAATGATGAAGAATGGTTATCAGCCTGAAAGAGGTCTGGGTACACAATTACAAGGCAGGACCACTCCTGTCAAAGATCACCGAGGAGCACCTGGAAGCGGCCTGGGTTATAGGCCGAGAAAAATGAAGCAGGACATTGTTCAGCAAGCAGAGAATGAAGGCGGCCAGAAAGTCCGGGAGACAATGTCTACACCGCCCAAGGAAGGTCGGGACCCCCTAACATGGACCCTATACACCCATTTTGTAAAGGGGCCCATAATAAGCCATGACAACACGGTGGTCATTACTTCATGTTTTGACCTCCACGATATATATGGGAGAGACTTGGCTAGACACTGCTCAGAACTGCTCACGTACCAGTCCTTGGAGGCTTTGCGGCCTATGAAGAGGAGAAAGTTCCAAGATCCTGAATGTGAATGGTAGAGGTGGTTCGATCTAAAAGACCTCTACATCGCACTGAACAGATTGTTTCTAGATCCTGCAGAACCCAAGTGGCCGCCACAAATCGATGAGCTGATCGAAGGTCCTGGTGCTATTTTCGACAAGAGGATACTGCTGTCAGAAGAGACTGATGAAGGGGAGCCAGATGACCCCTATGAAGCTGGCTACACCACGGATCTGCTTTGGAGGGAGACTTATCCTTCTCATGTTTTCATGCTCCACACCTTGTTTCGCACATTGCTCTTGACCCTGACATGGTCGCGGGTCATCATTGAAGACATTCCACAGGCCCCGCCCGTTATGATTACTCTGTCCCCCGGGGACCTCATTCCACCACCTCCTCTCGATCTATAGAGGATGTATGATTTAATCTGGGACATCCTGCTGTATGATCCCCCTAATCCTTTGGCCTTGGTGCCACTTCCTCCATCTAATTCCCCTTCTATTCATGTTCATTCCTGTTTTATGCTTAACTCCTCTATTGTCCAAAAAAAAATACCAATTTGGCAACAAATTCTTCCCAGATCCTCATTGAGGAAACCTCTTACTTATCCAATTATACCCCATCGTGCGGGTCTTTCGGCCAAGATTCTCTTCAAAATCTACTCTGCCCCTCCCCTCGGGAGGATTCTCCTGTACTTCCATCTGTATCTCATTCTGCTTCATCTTCATTAGGTCAGAATAGGGAGTCTAGTGAAGATAGATAGTCTAGCTCTAGGCAAGTTTATTAGGTTAGGGAGTCTAGAAAGTCCAAGGGTAGGCAGATTCCAGATAGATACCTCCAGGACTTAGCTAATAGATGTTTTTCTTGCTCTTTAATCCCTCAATTATTAGAAGATCCCATTCAGATGCCAGAAGACTGTATGGACGATGAGTTAGTCAATGATGAATATGGGGTGTATGAGTTGATACATGAAAAAGACCCCATTATTAAAGATGAAGAAGATGACGAGGACACAGCTGAGGCGTATGCCAGTGGAGTGAAGAGATTCGATGAACCCTCAGGTGCCGTAGAAGAACCCACCAAAGAAATCAATTTGGGGACTGAAGACGAACCTAAGGTTGTCCTCGTCAGCAAGAATCTTTCTGTAGAAGATGAGAATGCAATGGTACAAGTACTTAAGGAATATAACGGCACTTTCGCCTGGAGTTATGAAGATATGCCAGGGTTAGACTCGTCATTAGTGGAACATAGATTGACATTGAAGGATGGAGCTAGCCCGGTCAAACAAAAGCTAAGGCGATTCCACCCACAAATAGCTTTAAAAATGAAGGAAGAGGTCGACAAATTACATAAAGCCAAATTTATTAGAGTTGTCCTTTATCCACAATGGGTGGCCAACATAGTCTTGGTCATGAAGAAGGATGGGAAGGTCAGGATTTGCATTGACTTCCGAGATCTAAACCGGACGTGTCCTAAAGATGATTTTCCATTGCCTCATATTGACGTACTCATTGATAACACTGCTGGCTATGAGACTTTATCATTTATGGATGGATTTTCAGGATACAATCAGATTAAATTGGCAGAAGAAGATCAAGAGAAGACATCATTCACTACACCTTGGGGAACATACTGCTATGTTGTCATGCCATTTGGATTAAAGAATGTTGGAGCCACTTATCAGAGGGCTATGATGGCAATATTTCACGACATGATGCATATAGATCTAGAAGTGTATGTGGATGACTTGTTGGTTAAATCTAAAACGAAGGCTGAGCATGCCAAAGTTTTGGCAAGAGTGTTAGAGAGATCAAGGGAGTATCAGCTGAAGATGAACCCCAAGAAATGTGTATTCGGGGTATCTTCAGGGAAATTACTTGGGTTCATTGTCAGCAAACGGGGAATTGAGATCGATCCCAACAAGGCAAAGGCTATCAGAGAGATGCCACCTCCCAAGAACTTGAAGGAGTTAAGAGGATTAATCGGGAGGTTGCAATTTATTCGCCGTTTTGTCTCCCAGCACTCACAAAGGTGTAAGCCGTTCTACAAGCTTACCAAGCCGGGAGTCAAATTCGATTGGGACGATAAGTGTCAGGAGGCATTCGATGGATTAAAGAATTATTTCGCAAGTCTTCCTGTTTTGAGACCACCATCTCCAGGCAAACCATTGATACTTTACATTTCTGTCCTGGATGATGCAGTGGAGGTTGTCCTAGCACAAGAGGATGAAGAAGGAAAGGAGAGGGCAGCCTACTATCTCTCCAAACTTCTCAACCCCGCTGAACAGAGATATACAGCGATGGAGAAAACATGTGCAGCATTGGTTTAGATTGTTCAGAAATTGAAGCATTATTTTCTAACCCATGAAGTCCATCTCATCGCTAGGATGAATCCGATCAAGTTTCTTCTAGAGAAATCTGTTCTTACTGATAGGTTAGTGCGATGGCAAAGCTTTCTATCTCAATTTGATATCACTTACATTCAACAGAAAGCGATCAAAGGCTATGCCATAGTAGAACATCTCGCTCATCATCCCCTTCCTCGTTTTGATCCAGTCCAATCAGAGTTTCCGGATGAGGAACTGATGTCCATAGACCAAATCAGAGATGATATGTGGACTCTACATTTTGACGGAGCTCTGAATTCCTATGGAAAGGGTATTGGTATTGTTCTGTTATCACCCGAAGGTATCACCATTCCACAAGCCTTTCAGCTTGACTTTCCAGTCACCAACAATATAGTTGAATACGAGGCGCTCCTTGCTGGCCTCGAGGCTGCTCATTCCCATGGTGTTACCAGACTCAGGATTGTGGGTGATAGCCAATTGATTCTTCGCCAAGTGTTAACCAAGTATCGAACCCTTGATCCCAAGCTCAAGCCTTATCAAGAACTTACTTCTGCTTATTCAAAGCTTTTCACCAAATTGATCTTCGTCCATGTTCCTAGGAATCAGAACACCTTAGCTGACGCTCTAGCCTCACTTGCATCTTCTCTTGATTTTCCAATCAGCAGGCAATCTGAATCAATCATAGCTCATAGGCGTCTTTCACCCGCCGTGAAAGACCCTTCATTTTTGAAAACCAAGGAAAAGTTACTGAAGAAGGTCAGAGATGGAGATATCGTGGAAAAGAGAGAAATCATGTTGATGGAGCTGTTAGAAGAGATGGATGATGAACAGAAGCCATGGTATTATGAAATTGCCAAGTATTGTGAAGATCAATCATATCCTGAAGAAGCCACAGCTGAGGAGAAAAGGGCTATCAGGAGAGTTGCACAACGATACACCCTAGTTGGGGGAGCACTGTACAAAAGAGGTTTTGATGGAGTTCTTCTGAGATGTCTAGACGAAGATGAACTTTGGAAGGTTATGGAAGGAGCTCACGCTGGAGTTTGTGGTGGCCATGTTAATGGACAAATCCTAGCAAAGAAGATCCTTAGACAAGGATTTTATTAGCCAACCATGGAAGAAGACTGTGTAGGATACGTCCGTAGGTGTGCTAATTGTCAACTTCACGCCGACAAAATTCATTCTCCTGCATCTTCACTCCATCCTGTTTCTTCCCCATGGCCTTTCTCCATGTGGGCTTTCGATATCATTGGACCTCTTGGCAATTCCGATTCCGGCATCAAGTAAAAATCTTTCATCCTCACGGCAACGGAATACTTCACCAAGTGGGCAGAAGCTGAAGTATACACGGAAGTCAAAGCATCAACCGTCTGCAAGTTCATCATGAGGAACATCATCACCAGATTTGGAATTCCAAGCACCATCGTCACCGACAATGGACCACAGTTCGTGTCACAAGAATTGAAGGACCTCTGCAACAGGTACAAAATTGCATTGCATCATTCATCTCCTTATTATTCGCAAGGCAATGGCCAAGCAGAGGCAACTAACAAGACTTTGATAAAAATGATCAAAAAGACGTGCAAATCTAACAAATTCACAGACTGGCCAGAAAAATTGGTTGAGGCTCTATGGGCCTACCGAACTTCAATCCGCATGCCCACTGGGTAAACTCTTTATTCCTTAACATTTGGAATGGAGGCGGTAGTTCCATACAAGATCCTTATACCGTCATTAAGAGTACAATTGAATAAGGAATTTTTCATTGATGAACACCGTTCAGCACTCCTTGCTCAATTGGAACTCTTAGACGAGAGAAGATGGTCAGCTGCTAATCATGCAAGAGTTTATCAAAATAGACTAGCACGTTTTTATCAAAAGAAAGTCATTGAACGTAAGTTCAAAGTTGATGAAATGGTTGTCAAAAGGATTTTTGTAAAACCTGGTGGTCCACGTTCTAAGATCCAACCCAACTGGGAAGGACCGTATGTTGTATCGCACGCTTTTCCTGGTAACGCTTATCGTCTTGTCAATGCAGAAGGAGAAGAGCTAACTCACCCCTGGAACAGTTTGCATCTTAAGAAATACTACCCTTAGGTTAAAGAGTCGATCAGCATGGTACAAAGACCAGTGGAATCAGAAAATTTATAAACTCAAATTTCCTTATCAGTCTGGATAATTTAATTCCAAACACATTACTGCACACACCGACACGTTTGATTCGTGAGTAACAAGAGATGCCAAGTCCTAAGGAATACCGAAAGCTCGACTGAAAGTGTAAAGTACAAATCATTCTTTTTAAGCAAAATTCTATTTTTACACTCGGCCCATGATGTCGGAACGAGGCTTAGAATAGACTACCAAGAATACCCGCCATCTTAGTAGGAGGCCGTCATAAAAAAAAGGGGAGATCCGTCCCAAAGAAAAGAAAAGAAAAGCAAAGCAAAAGGCAAAAGCTAAACACCAAATCAAAAGGCCAATACATTACAAACGTTACATCAAGGCCATCAAATGAAATAAAAGGGAACGCAAGGTCGATAAATACCCCGGAAAGAAAGTGATCGAACCCCAACAGATATTAGGGTAAGAAAGGAACATCTTTTTTGGTCTCCGGAACCTTCTCATGGGCTTTCTAAACCTATTCTGCCTTTCTTTCTAAAGAGGCGTACTCCAAACTTAAGGAATGGCTTAGATTGACTGAAGGTCGAATCATCAAATGGGATCACGAATGGAAACACAAGTTCAAGCACAATGAGTTTAAGTTAAATTATTAAAGAACAATTTGGGAATTAAGTTAATAAATGAATATGATCTTTTGATCTAAGTACCATACTGGTCTTTTAGTTCACATCATATTTCAAAAGTCCAAAAAAAATACATATGTCAAAATCAAAAAAAAAAATACATACTTCAAAATAATAAAAAAATACATATGTCAAAATCAAAAAAAATACATACTTCAAAATCCAAAAAAAATACATACCCTAAAATTAAAAAAAAATACATATTTCAAAAATCCAAAAAAATACATATTTCAAAACCCAAACAAAAGTGAACATTTTAAAACAAACAAAAAATTTTCAATTAGCATTTGCTTATTGCATGTTTCATTCCTTTTATTTTCAGTGAGCATCTGTCTGCTTGTATGTTGAATCTTTGCTTACAGTTCAATTACCTTTTTTGATAAAGGCTATGCCCCTTGACCCTCCATTAAGAAAGAGATTGATCAACCATTTGGTCAGGCAAGGGGCTAAGCCTAAATAGATACTTAACCTGTTTGTTAAGTGACATGCAGGACACAAGGTGGAAGCCAAAAGTTTCATGTATATCATTAAAAGGTGTTTTGTACATGATACATAAAAGAAAAGAAAATACATGAACCCTCAAGGCTGGCTCTCCCCTCCGCCCTCATCAAGCTGACTCTGAGCCTCGTCGGGCGCATCCGGTGCTGGTCCTCGGTTGGGAGGTGGAGGTGGTCCCATCGCACTCGGCCCTACCTGGCCGGACGACATGGCGAAGCTAGCAGTGAAAGCGCTCACCAAACCACGATCGGCAGCCCGCTGCAGGGCTCGCTGATACCTCTCCTCCACCATCTTGCGCTCGTGCTCAGCTACCGACAGGCGACCCTGAAGACTCTCCAATCGGAGGTGGTCGCGGTCTCTCTCCTCAGTCAGGATCTCCAGGCGAACCTAGAGACGTGCAAGATCCCCGGTGGAGAGACGAGCCACCTGCTCCTCCAAAGCTTGAATCCGCGCAGCGTCAGCTTCAGCACGGGCAGCTGTTGCACAAGAGTGCTCCAGCTCCGCTTCAGCCCTCTGAAGGGCTTCCTGAAGCTCAGCAACCTGCAAGAGAAGTCATTGTCAGCCCAAGGCAATCAAGTAATCAAAATCAGGTTCAAAAGTCAAAGGGAAAGAACTTACCCGAGCAGCGCGATCCTCCTCTGCAAGGGAAGCTCGGTGGATGGCGGAGGCAAGCTGGCTCTGGAGGTCTGCTAGAGCAGCCTCATGAGCAGCAAAGGAAGAGGACGATGATGCTCCATATGTAGGGGGATCCGCCTGGGTGTAGACGGCTCGCTGCACCAAAAGACAGCCGTCAGTTGTTAATAGCCAAAACAATTAATTAATCAAAACATTCATTCATACATACCAGGTCGAACAGCTCCTTTTGGACCTGCTCTAGCTGGGCCTCCGCATCATGTAGACGGGCCCGGAGGTCGATGATGACCGCATCACGTGCATCCTGCATATCACACATACATACATTCATTCACAATAATAAAATGAAAGACGCATAAATGCATACTTACATCGAGTGGTCAGAGGAGCCGAAGCTGATCGGCGTAGTGGGCCCGGTACTGCTGGAGGTAGGCCTCGCTACTCTCCGCACAGGACTCCACCCGAATGCCTCGGCGGTGCCAGTCCTCGTATTGCTCCGGAAACTTGGCACGCCAATCGGTAAGGGATTGCCTACCCCTCATGCTCCTCCCGACATCCTCCGGGACCTCCTCGTCGATCCATTCTTTGTGGAGGCCCAGAGTCCTCATCACGAGTCGGAGGCGGAGGGGCTCGATCTCGTTCAGGCAGTGCAGCCACATCTGCCTGCCGAACCTCCTCCTGCTAGCCGTCACCCATGGCTGACCCTCCTCGCCCATACCGAGGTACGGGCGCCAGATCACCTGCATATAAGTTAGATGCATTCATATAAATAACTTGCATTTAATGAATGAAAAAATTGCATTTAATGAACAAAACTGAACAAATTAAAGACTTACCAACAACTCGGGGTAATCGAGGAACTGACGGCGAAGGGCCGTCAGCTGGTGGTGCTGTGGCGCTGTGTCCACAATTGGCTGCCAACGGCAGGCCAATGGGACAGCGCCCGGTCGTGCAATCCTCGCTCGGCCGAGCGGAAGGTAATGATAGCTCCATACCTGCATATACGAACATATAGGTTAGTAAAGCATCATATCACATTGCATATCAGAAACAAATAATAAAACGAGTTAATACCTGTAGGAACGGCGAGAAGCCGCTGACGGTGGTCTCACGGTCCGATGTGACCGCGGAAAGATCAGCAAAGAGATGGGCCAGAAGGGCCGCACCCTAGGCATACTCCCCTAGACTCTCTAAGTCATCTAATAGATACATAATCCTACAATGGATATGGTCACCCTTCGTGCCGAAGAGTAACCGACCGAAGAAGAAAACTAAGAAGACTCTGAGCTGTCTATCCACCTCCTCCCCCTGACTCAGGTCGGTACAGTAAACAAGGGAGGATGATGTTAGATTGCGCACTGCGGCGATCATTGCGGCGACCAGCGGAGGCTTCGCGGGCTGCGAAGAATGACGAACTCGAGGATATCCGTCGCGGGGAGGATCGCGTGGACTTCGCTAGAGGCCGGGCGCTTGCGCGGCTTGCGGTGTCACACCGACGGAACCGAACGGCTGCGGATTCGAATCCGTACACGGTGAGAACTTCGATAATACGATTATCGTATTTTAGTTCTTCGGAACGGGAAACGGATCGCTGTAAAAAATTTTATTTTCCGCTGCGTGAGCGATCCGGAGAAACCGAGAAAACCCAACAGTGGTATCAGAGCCAGGTTCCACTGTTTCTCGACCCGTTTCGGTTTCTGAAATTGATTTTTCTTGAGTTATTCCATGCGTTTAATCCGATTAAAATGACGGAATATTGTTCATAAGATGAACACAAATAATTTGATTATTTTTCCATGATTTTTCGACATTATTTTGGGGGTTTTTTCATGTTCTTCGTGAGACGAAGAACGGCGAGTTTACGGCGGCTTGAATCGGCTTCCCAATCGTTGGGATGGCCGGCCATGACTCCGGATCCACAGGTGATAGTCACCACTCCACATCCGGTATTTTTCCGGCACTGAAATGGCCTTGGAGAGCCGCAAAAATCTAGCCCCAAATCGGATTTAAACTCTGTAAAAACCAGAAATTTTGGGCTTTTGGGGCTTCGGATTGCATATCTTAGAAGCCCTCGCCGGCGCCGGGGTGCCCACCGGCGATGGGGGGGGTCACCGGAGTGACCTGCCGGCATCGGGGCCAGCCGCCGGGCGGCGCCGCACTGGGTAGCCGCCGGCCACCAACCTGCACAACCCTCTTAGGGTTTCGGTTGTGTCGGGTGTTGCAGGGTGGAAGGAGGGGCCGGCCCGACCGGTTCGACTGGCCGGGTCGAGCCTGGGCCGAGCCCGAGCCCTGGGCTCTGGTCCAGGCCAGCCCAGGCGCGCCTGGTTCGGACCCAGGCGCGCCTGGCTCGGGCCCAGGCCCTGCTGGGCCCGGGCCAGCTTGGCCCAATTGGGCTGAGCCCTTCTTTGAAACCCCACTAGACCCAATTAAACCCTAAATAAAACCCCTTTGACCCAATTAAATTCTAATTAGATTTTAAATTTAAAATCAAAATTGTTTTTGAAATTAAATCTTTATCTAATTTTATTTAATTGGGTTATTAATGATTTGTGAATCATTTTAATTAACATTTAGTTGTTAGTTGATTAACATTAACTGTTAGTTTAATGGTTAAACTAATAGTTAATTTTAATAATACTAATTTAATGGTTAAATTAGTAATTAATAATTATTAATCTAATAGTTAGATCATTAATTGTTATTTCAACTAATGGTTAATTAGTAATTGAGTTAGTTATTAATTTAATTGTTAAATTGATAATTAACTTAAATGATTAATTTAAGTGTTAAATTAGTTGTATTTAATGATTATTGTTAGTTATTGATTTAAGGGTTAAATTAATGATTAACTTTAATCTTATAATCTAATTGTTAGATTATAGTTATTAATTGATTAGTGTTAATTAATAATTTAAATGTTAAATTACTAATTAACATTAATCAACTAATCTAAGAGTTAGATTAGTAGTTAATTAATAATTAGAGTTAATTAATAATTTAAGTGTTAAATTGTTAATTAATTTTGATGGATTAATCTAAGAGTTAGATTAATCTTTAATAGTCTAATTGTTAGATTATTAAAGGGGTTTGATCTAAGTGTTAGATTATTAGAATTGTTCTAATTTGCAGGGAATAATCTGGAATTATTAATTCGGAGTGTGTGCGCATGTGATGTGTGTTTATTGCTTTTAAATTTGATTTAATTGCATTTTAAGTTAATAAAATGAGTTTTCAAAATTCAAATACCAATTTTGATTGGATCCCAGCTTTTTGAAAGCCAAAATTTATCTATTTTTGAAAACTCATTTGTTTTAGCCATGTGATGCGCTGAATCATGTGTGGATGTCTAAAACACACCGTGGTCATGGATATGCACTTTTAATTGTTCATGTGATGAATGATGTGTTTGTGTGGATCGTGGATGAATGATGGATGTTTATTAATTGTTAATAAATAGAGGTATGCGCACCTCTCTCTCTCTCATACTCCGATGTATTTCTACCTCCCTCTCTCTCTTGTACTCGCCATAAGGCCCTCTTCTAATTACATGTAATTCTAGAATTAATGTAATCTGATCGAGGCAACCGAGGAAGGAGCGAGGACGATCCACAACTGCAACCAGGAAGGCGAAAAGATGGAGATCTCTTGCCTGTGTTTGCAGGTTATCTAATATAATTGTTGTGTTAGATTGTGTGTGCGTTTGACTGTTGGCTCCAGTCAAACCCGCTGTGCTATCCATGACCACACTAATGACACGTATGTGATGCATTGTTTATATTTTGATTATGAATCAAAGCAGGTTATAGTATTTAGTAAATATATACGATATATTTATATACTATCACCTAGGAGAGACCAAAATAAAAGGTTATCTAAATACCCTCAGATAAACTCTAAGCCGTAACGCGAGTAATTAAGAACTTACCGCGTGGTCCACCATCGTTATAGTCATAGGATTCGAATCACTTTAAGCAGGTTTGTTGTGCTATCCACAAGGCCTGCTTAATTGGGAGGAGAAACTGTGGCTATGGCATTAGATGCCTATAGATCGGGGTAGAGGAACCATGTAGCTTTGTTGTGCTATCCACAAGGGCTGCATGCAAATCTATGCTCGTCGCGTAATGATGGTTAGCTTAGACCAGGATTAATGGTTTGTTGTGCTATCCACAAGGCCATTAAATCTCTGGGGACCGAAGCTATGATCAGATATTGCAAGGAGTTGCAAGTCCCATGAGTTGGGTGCTCTCTGATTGTATTACAGTTTGTTGTGCTAACCACAAGGCTGTAGTGCAAGTCATTGAGATTCTGATCCCCACTAGGAGACTGTCGACGTCTCCCGTTCTGTATAACTGAGGGTTATACAGTCCGTCAAAAATTAGTGGGAGTTAAACTTGAACAAAAGACCATGTCTTGTTTTAAACTTTAATAATTGAACATCTGCTAAATTTTACTTATCTCCTGTAGGAATTATGTCGTCGAATAACCCACTCCGTGGCATACTTGATGCCATTTTGACTTACCTAATCTACTCGGATTGGTTCAGAAACCTGAAGAAAGTCTTCAGATCTGATCACATTGACTTTGTCCCTGGAGCTGATCCTCCTGCTGAATCGGCATTGGATGCCCCTGAAGCACAGATGACAGCTAACGATAATGGATCGAAGGACAAAGGCAAAGGAGTAGTGAAGGGTGACTGCTTCTACTATAAGCAGTATGATCACTGGAAGAGGAACTGCAAGGAGTTCCTTGATGATAAAGCTCATGGGAGAGTGATGCTGTCTGACGCTTCAGATATCTATATGATAGATATCAACTTATCAGTTAGAGATTCCACATCTTGGGTATTAGATATCGGATGTGCTTCTCATATCTGCCATGATGTGCAGATGCTGACAAGTAAGCGCAAGCTGAGACAAGGTGAGGTGGAATTGAAGCTAGGAAACGGCGCAAAAGTTGCGGCGATTGCTGTTGGCACAGCAAACCTCAGGCTTCCATCGGGAGACACCTTACTATTGGAAGATTGTTATTATGTTCCTAGCATAATAAAGAACATCATATCAATATCTTGTTTGGACAAGATAGGATATAGGTTGACTATTGAGAATAGAAGTTGTACGATTTATTACGGTAATAAATCAATAGCTTCAGCATCTTTAGTCAACGGTCTATATCTATTAGATGTTTCTTATTACAATCTTCAAATTGATAATGCCCTTAAGAAGAGCAAGAATTGCGTGAACCAGGCCTACATGTGGCATTGTAGACTTGGGCACATTGGCGAAAGCAGGTTGCAAAAGTTGCACAAGCATGGTTACTTAACAGCATTCGATTATGAATCGTTTGCAACATGCGAATCCTGCCTTATGGGAAAGATGGCAAAATCTCCATTTACTGGACATGGAGATCGTGCCAAGGACATTATGGAACTGATACATTCAGATGTATGTGGTCCAATGTATACCCAAGCCAAAGGTGGCTTTTCTTATTTCATTACGTTCACCGATGACTTCTCAAGATTCGGCTATGTGTACTTAATGAAGTACAAGTCAGAAGCATTAGAGAAGTTTAAGGAGTTCAAGAATGAGGTGGAGAAACAGTTAGGAAAGAGTATTAAAGCTCTTCGATCAGATCGAGGAGGAGTATACTTGAGTACTAATTTCACACAATTCTTAAAGGATAATGGTATCCTTTCTCAGCTGACCCCTCCATATACACCACAGATGAATGGTGTATCAGAAAGGAGGAACCGCACCTTGTTGGACATGGTGCGATCCATGATGAGCTTTTCGGGATTACCAGTGTCCCTCTGGGGGTATGCTCTAGAGTCAGCAGCATACCTACTGAACAGAGTACCCAGCAAGTCTGTGGCATCTACTCCATATGAGATATGGAAAGGCAGGAAACCAGAATTTAAACATGTTAAAGTCTGGGATTGTCCTGCTCATGTAAAGAGGCATGATCCAGACAAGCTGGAATCACGAACTGATAAATGCAGGTTTGTGGGATATCCAAAGGAAACCTTTGGGTACTATTTTTACCATCCTGTTGAACAAAAGGTGTTTGTCGCCAGGAAAGCTGTCTTTCTGGAAGAGGAATACCTCATCCAGGAGAACAGTGGGAGTAAAATAGTATTGGAAGAGGTTCCAGATCCCCAAACAGCTGTATTATCATCAGATGAGATATCAGTTCCTGAATCTGTTCAGGTACACACAGATGAGCCTCGTAGATCTGGTAGAGTACCTAGACTACCCGAACGATATGTGGGACATATCGCTGAAGGTGAGTCTAAGGTACAATATAATGAGGATGATGATCCTAAAACCTACCAGGAGGCCATAGAAGGCCCAGAAGCCGGGAAATGGCGAGAAGCCATGAACTCAGAAATCCAGTCCATGTACACCAACCAAGTTTGGAACTTGGAGGACTTGCCCGAGGGTATTGTACCCATCGGATGCAAGTGGATCTTTAAAAGAAAGATCGGTGCTGATGGACGGATCGACACTTATAAGGCAAGGTTGGTGACAAAGGGATATCGTCAAAGGCAAGGAATTGACTATGACGAGACTTTCTCACCAGTTGCCATGATAAAGTCAATCATAGTTCTACTCACCATTGCTGCACATTTTGATTATGAAATCTGGCAGATGGATGTGAAGACTGCCTTCCTCAACGGTAACCTTGAGGAGGAGGTGTATATGATACAACCAGAAGGTTTCACATCCAAAGAATCTCCAGATAAAGTGTGCAAGTTTCAGAGGTCCATTTATGGACTGAAGCAGGCTTTCCGGAGCTGGAACATAAGATTTGACGAGGCTGCCAAATCTTATGACTTCATTAAGAATGAAGATGAGCCTTGTGTGTACAAGAAGACCAGTGGGAGTGCAGTCACTTTTCTAGTTCTTTACGTAGATGACATACTACTCATTGGGAATGATGTAGCTATGATGTCATCAGTAAAGGTCTGGCTATCGAAAAACTTCTCCATGAAGGATTTGGGAGAAGCATCCTACGTATTGGGAATACGGATCTATAGAGATAGATCAAAGAGGATGCTTGGAATGACCTAATCCTTGTACATAGATACCATAGTCAAAAGGTTTGGCATGGAAAATTCCAAGAGCGGTTTCATACCGATGAGACATGGAATTAATCTCTCAAAGGAATAGTCTCCTAAGACTCCTGATGAGAGGGCATTCATGGATAGAATACCATATGCCTCTGCCATAGGATCTATCATGTATGCCATGCTATGTACACGGCCTGATGTTGCATTTGCTCTAAGTGTTACGAGCAGATTTCAGGCTAATCCAGGCGAAGAGCACTGGAAGGCAGTGAAATGCATCCTTAAGTACTTGAGAAGAACTAAGGATATGTTTCTTGTCTATGGAGGAGGTGACTTGAAACTACGAGGCTTTACTGACTCGAGTTTCCAGTCAGATCCAGATGATAGCAAGTCAACATCTGGATTCGTGTTTACATTGAACGGAGGGGCAGTGTGCTGGAAGAGTTCCAAGCAAGTAACCACTGCAGATTCGACGACTGAAGCTGAGTACATCGCTGCAGCTGAAGCCGCCAAGGAAGCAGTGTGGTTGAAGAAATTCATCACCGACCTCGGCGTAGTTCCCAGCATCTCTGAGCCTGTTCCACTGTTGTGCGACAACAATGGAGCGATTGCGCAAGCAAAAGAGCTACGGTCTCATCAGAAATCAAAGCATATTCTGAGGCGCTTTCACCTTATCAGAGAGATCATATCCAGAGGAGATGTAGTAGTGGAAAGAGTTCCATCCGTCGACAATGTAGCAGATCACTAACAAAGCCGTTGGCTCAAATTGTGTTTGAGCGTCACCTAGAGTCTATGGGCTTATTGTATAAAGGTGATTGGCTTTAGTCCAAGTGGGAGATTGTTAGTTTAGGTGGCCTACAAGCCAATCTAACAATGTAAATCTCGTTCATTATTAATAAAACGGCATAATATTCATTATGTGTAAATCGCGTTAATTATCGTTTCATAATGAAGTCCGTGAATATGTGCTATGGTGATCATATTATGATGAGATCATACTAATGAGACTGATCACTTAAACACACATATTCTTAATCGTTCATAGTCGAAGGATATCCGAGAAGGACATCGGATATCCGGTTAGACTAGTACATATTACTCCTGCTCATATGATGAGGGTGACTGGTCTCATAAGTCACTTGTGTGGAAACACTAAGGCGAATCTGTAGGTGCTCATTGGAGAATGAGTTCACTGAACTGATCCGACTGAATCGCTGGATGGTATTGTACCTCACTGTCAACCAGCTTGATTCTGTTGTCGCAGTTACGTGGATGGTCCTCGGACCTGAGACACCAAGGACACCTTGGCGGTGGACTTCTGTGCTATGACCTTGGTTTACGAATCTCTAGCCATGGGATTCTAATACGCCAAGGATTGGGTGCAGCGGAATACCGTCGAAGGGAATTGTGTGTCAATAAGGAATCATTTGCTCTCGGTACTTAGAGAGAGAATGCTCTAGGAAGGATGCGCGGAAGTCCCTGGCCAGGGCATACGATAATATCGGGAAAGGAGTTTTCCGATATTCATTAGTGGCATCCAATCCAAGTGAGTCAACCGGCTTGAGTTTGACAGCTCGCCATGCCCTGAGTTGACTCGAGAGCATTGTACGAATGAAGGATTATATCCACGCGGTAACTGTCGACGGAAAGGTTCCAAGAGTTGGTTACTTAACCCCAAATACCTTCCGGATTCACGTGGTGTTGCTTGGCACCCAACGTGATCGGAGGCCCGGTCGAATTCGATGTGCGACATCAATTCGATTGATTAATTGATTAATAAAGGGTTATTAATTAATTAATAAGGCCAGTGAGGAGTCACTGGGTTTACTGGGCCATTAACTGGACTGGTACTTGGGCCTAGAGGGTCACACGCAAATGATTCTCAAGGCGATGGATAAATAAGTGGGTTTTATACAAACCGGGGGTTTTTGTGAAAAACCGCGCGGTTAGTATAAAACATAGCAAACGGGCTGAGCAGGCCAAGCGGCTGCTAACCCTAGCCGCCCCTCCTCAGTTTCTGTCTCCCTCTGGTGTCCAGGCAGATCCAGATCTGCCCCGCCGCTTCTCCGAATCCCGTTCGACGGGAAATCGTCCGCGCACTGCGGCGATCATTGCGGCGACCAGCGGAGGCTTCGCGGGCTGCGAAGAACGACGAACTCGAGGATATCCGTCGCGGGGAGGATCGCGTGGACTTCGCTAGAGGCCGGGCGCTTGCGCAGCTTGCGGTGTCACACCGACGGAACCGAACGGCTGCGGATTCGAATCCGCACAAGGTGAGAACTTCGATAATCCGATTATCGTATTTTAGTTCTTCGAAACGGGAAACGGATCGCTGTAAAAAATTTTATTTTTCGCTGCGTGACCGATCCGGAGAAACCGAGAAAACCCAACAGATGACTCTACTAATCTATCCCTAAACTCTGCCCGGGACTCATCTGATCGCCGCCGGGGCTCATCTAAACCGAGGGCAGCCTCTACCTCTACCCTGGGGACCATCCTAGACTCTCTGCCTAGGTCGGACACTTCTATACCTAATAGGGCCTCTGCCAATCCCTGGTAGTTGGGGCAAGTCACCCCACTTACCGGTCGGCCCTCTACCCTGAGGCCAGTGATCCTGACCACATCCTCTAAGGTCGGGACCATATGGCCCCATGGCATTAGGAAAGCCCTGCTTTCCACATGCCACCTCTCCCGCTGTGACTGCAGGAGGACTAGATCGAGCAAGAATGGCCCAATGTCTAGGACCTCGCCGAATCCCATCTAGCGCAGGCGCGCCTTCTGGAAATCCGGGAGTCCCCGGTACGCCCCTATCACCAAGTCCCAGCTGATCCTGGACCTCATCACCCCCTGCAGATGAAGAACAAAAAAATTAGGGTCAGTAATAATAATAAAAAAAATAGAGTTCAAGCATTTCTGGTTTGAAAGGCGTCAATACACCTGGACATCTTTTAAAATGCGTCCACATGTACTGACGCAAATTAAACTTATTTTCTGCCTAATTAAAAATGGGAATTTAGCCTTGAAAGGCGTCAGCCCAGGGTGACGCCTTTTGAATGGCGTCACCTGGTCTGGACGCCTTTCAAGACCCGATTCCGGGTTCTTGAAGAACCCTGTTTTTTCTCTCCTTTTCCTCACTCTATTCATTCCATAGAGGACTTACCGAGTGGAGGTCGCCCTCCCCTTCTTCTTCCATGGCCACGGGTGCCGGAGGAGCCGCCTTCTCCTCCAAAAACGCCGCCGCCTCGGCGAGTACTGCCGGCACTCCCTCGGGGGCTTCTTCCATAGGAGCCGCCGTTCGCCGCCTCTTGGCTAGGGCCTTGGTTTTTCGGGAGCCTTCACCGCGTTCCATAGAGTTGAAAGAAGGAGTTTTGAGGAAGAAAGGAGCAAGAAATCGCTGGAGAGATCGCCGGAGCTCGAGGAGAGAGAAAGCAAGGGAGAAAGTGAGGAAGAAAGGGGGCCTTCGCGGGTCTGTAAACGAAAGGTTAAAAGGCGTCGACTCAAGTAGACGCGTTTTAGGGCGCATAAGTTAAGGCGGCAAGGCCAGCTGTTTAAAATTGAGTGAAAGGCGTCCATATGGGCTGACGCGTTTCAGGTTACCGTCAATTCTGGTCAGAACCGTACGCAGCATGATGATGAAAGGCGTCTTTACATCTAGACGCGTTTTCGGGGATTAATCACAGAATTAATGGCAGAATCCTGGAAAAAGTAGGAGAGAGAGAGTTGAAAGGCGTCTGTACTTGTAAACACATTTTAAGGTTAAATTGGGATTTTGAGGATTAATTATGGTTGAAAGGCGTCTGGACTGGTAGACGCATTTTAAGGTTAAATTGGGATTTTGAGGTGAATTATGGTTGAAAGGCGTCTTGTCTGGTAGACGCAATTTAATGTTAAATCGGGATTTTGAGGATTAATCTGAATTTTGGGAATTGAATTATCTTTAAAAGTCGTCTTTCTGAGTGGACGCGTTTTACATTTAACAAACCCGAACTGACTAATTTTAAGGAAAAATCCAATTTTTGTTAAGGGAAAAATCATGAACACATCACAAGAAGTTGAAGGAAGATTTCAAGGCATGAAAAATGATTCTTTATTCAATGAAACCTTTTATTACATCAAAAAGAAAAAATAAAAGAAAAGAGGATGCTTATGGAAGAATTTCATGAAGTCCTTGAATGTATGGAAATTTCAATCATCTATCTCTATTTTTAGAGGATTTTACACGATAACTGAAGCCAAGGTTCCACAAAGTAGTGATAAGTTCTGTGGCTTCATAATCTTCGTCGGATTCCAAAGCACGCCTCTTGATCGGGGATGTAAGGGAGAACTTGGGGAATTCATGACGGTTCAAGCTAAGTTGAGTAAGGCACCGATAAGGATTGTATAACACGAACTCGGTGGCCCCAATCTACTTGAGATCTGCTCCCGCTGCACGGCGCACTCTAATAGGCTTCCCAATAAGAGCGAGTGGAGAAGAGTCAAACATGTTAGATGTCATACATCTCAAATGCTCTCTCCAGTCGGCACGGGTCTTGAGCTTTGGGACTTTATTGACCATGCGCTCGTTAAACTTTACGATGTTGGCGATGCAGTGGATTGGACTATTCATGTAAATTTGGGACGGTCTTGGAGACATCCTCGTGCAATACTCGAATTTGAAGTGTAGTTCAACCCACAGAGCAAAGAGTAACATGCACCCGTAAGGAGGACGACCCGTGGACGCCGCAGAAAGCCCACTGTAGAGATAAGCCAAGAGTGCAGTACTAATGGATTTCCCCTCAAAGATCGCGCAAATAGCACTAACCTGATCATCTTCCAAGATGTTGTCTTGCGCGGGAAAGAACAAAGCACCGGCAAGGCACGTGACGAAGGCTTTCGTCACGTCTTCAGCTTCGTCCTCCCTTAGATCATTGATCTCATACAAAGTCCATTCAGCGAGCTTTGCGAGGTTGATCCCTTTGTTGGTAAGGCACCCTTTAGCTTCTGAAGGATCCTTCATGATTGATGTCAACAGTTGTTGACCGGTGATCCGCTCTCTCGTTAAAGCCATCTTATCTTTGGTCTTTGGAAGACCCAATAAGAGCTCCGCTTCCTCCAAAAGGATGGTGCACTCAAAGTCTTGGAAGAAGAACGTATGGGTTTGCGGATGCCAACGCTCGATCAAAGCACCCATAGCCGCCCAGTCTACATTCGGGCTCTTGTAGTGTTTGGCAAGCACCACTAGTCCTTGAAGGTTTCACTTGGAGATGAAAACTTGCATGGAAAGTTTAACACTTTTTGCAAGTTTGCGAATCCAAGGGAGAGAGGTGAATCTCCTTGGGCCGGGAAACATGGGGTAAGTCTGAAAACAAAAGGAAGGATTGAAGAGTTTGAAGAGCAAGATTAATTGAAGAATATGAAGGAACAAGAAGAAGAATTGAAGGGAAGTTAATTCAACTTACTTGAAGATTGGGATCCCTTCCAATAAGGTGATTCTCCACGTCGGAGATCTTCTCCAGCGTCCTCTTCATCCTCTTGTTTGAAGAACTCATCCTCTTTTTCGGATTTTCTTCCTCCTTGAAGCTTGAAAACCTTGAAGACTTTGGAAAACCTTGAAATCTTGAAGGAAAACTCAACTTTGGATCTTTAGATTGTGGTAGGATTGCTTGGAAACAACTTAATGGTGTTTATATAGAAGGAATTACGATCTTAGGAAGACTTTTCCGGATTGGGAAAGGGATGTGCATTAGAAGAATTGGAATCCGAGTAGAGAACAGCCAGAAACCCGTTTCTGCGAGTGAAAGGCGTCTAGGGACACCGCCGCGTTTTAAAGATTGAATGGCGTTGGCGCGACACGACGCGTTTAAGCCTTTCTGTTATTCACCCGAAGTTCTGTGATTTTTTATGCTTAAATTAAATGTTTGTTTGGAATTATTAATGATTTTGATTGCAGGAAAATCAGAAAATTCAAATGAAGCTGGAAATCTCAAGAAGATCCCATTGTGGGAGTTTAGAAGTCTTGACCGTGACTAAAAAGACGGTTATTTCTACTCTTGTACTCTCTTTCATGTAATTGATTTGCATAATCTCATTACTATATGTTAAATATTTATTAGAGCATGTCAAGGACCTTGTGGTTTTGATGAAACTGAAATTTGAGTTCCCCTACAACAAAAACAGTGATAATTCCAGAGAATTCTTAACCGCACGGATAGGCCGTTGAATTGTTAATTAGTGAGGATGATGGTTCCACTTTTGTGAAACGGTGCGTAGATAAACGAGCTTCGGCTTAGCACTGAATTACAGGAATTGGTATCTTGACTCATTAATGACAATTTAACAATATTATCCTTGATTAATTTATATTTTATTTGATTTTATATTTTTCTTTTAGCCCAGCATGCATCATATAGGACCTTGAAATCACTGTGATAAGGATTAATTACTGATTAAGTTTCAGACCATTAATCAAAATAATTTCAACATGATATGAAATATTCCATTCCGAATTGAGTATCTTGATTATCTTTGAGGCTCGCTTGAAGATGTCATTGGAATTCTATCCTTTCTTGGATTCTTTATCCAATATTTCTTGTTTTCTTTTAAGATCCATCATGGTTGCAGCATGTCCACATTGGCTGGCAAACGCTACCCGTGATGAAACCTACAGTGTCTACGACCTGGGGTACTTCCCACTCCGAGGAGGTTGATCAACTTTATTTTATTTCCTTATCTACCTCATCCAGATAGGATTGATTCCATTGATCTCCTTGAACTATCTTCATCGATGATTTTGAGAAAAAAATCCAATCATGTGATGTTAAGAGCGTGTCTCATCACACCTTGGCATCACCTTTTCAGTACATTCAATTTCATTTCACTCCCTTGCAAAGACGATGCCAAGGTGAGGCAGCGCTGTAGACACGCTAATTTTGACATCATTTTGAGTAAATTTCATATCATATAATAATGCCTCAGAATGGTCTGATATTTAATCATTAGTTAATTTTTATTGATCTTTTTAAAGTTAATTATCTAAAAAGTGTCGGGTCAGACAGATATGATTTAAGTTAATTAATTAAATTGATTTTAACTCAAATTTCAGTTAAAATATGAAGAAGTCTAAAAGACGTCGACATGTGTGGACGCCATTTAGAATTTATTCTTATTTGGACGTTTAAATTTGAATTTTAATTAATTGATTAATTATCTAAAAGACGTCTGCCAGGCATGACGCGTTTTAGGTTTCCTAAGTTGTTTCTACTTCTCTTCCGGATGTTTATCCTTATCTTAATTAATGTAAAAGGCGTCTACAAGTGGCGACGCGTTTTATCTAATTACAGATAAAGATAAGTTTTTCTCGGATGTTTATCTTTATCCTAATAAGTCTGAAAGGCGTCTTCCATGGGCGACGCGTTTTAGATAATTACAAATAAATATGAATTAATCTATATTTATCTATTGGTTAAGATGGATAAATCCCAAATTTCTTCGTGTAAATCCGCGGACGCAGAAGAAGTCTATAAATATCCTCCTCTTAAATGGGTGACAGAGTTAGTGATTGAAGCGACATCGAAGTAATAATCGAAGTGAAAATTGAAGCAACGACGTCCAAACGCTGAAGTGCTGCTGCATCCAGAAGTCGGCGTCCAGTCTTCATCCTTCTTCATCCATTCAAGACCAAGGCTTCCAGGGGCCATCCATCATTAACTTTCAATTCAATTTCTGCACTCTTTTTCATATTTTTCATCTCATTAATCTTGCATTCTTCATCACATCACTCCATGCAACACACAACACTAATATCATTCTCAAAACCTATTTGATTAAGGGGTTTAAAAGACCACTCAACAAGTGAGTTTTCTATTTAGTTGTATGTTTAAAATCTCTTTTGGAATGGATGCTACTTTTGCCTAAGTTCTGATTGTATTTTTATTTCTTTCCATTTCTCAACAAGTGCAAGGAAGAATCAAGGGGAGGAAATCAACAAGCAAACAACAAGGACTCTGGACGATCCTCAACTTCAACAGCAATCAAAGCAAGAACAAAGACAAGAAAGGGCTCTCTTTCTTCTGCCGGCTGAAGGAGGGGAACCAAGAGCTCAACATCTCTCACGTTCAAACAGGTAGGCGATCAAACTCTTTCTTTTGAAACTTTTAAGTCAAAAGTTTCTGGCGATCACTTCACTTAGTTTCTTTTTAATAGGTTTGTTTTTTGCACCTAAACAACATAGATTTTTCATGATAATCACACACTCATTTTAAGCACTCACATGTATCTCTGGAACTATTGTTAAGTCTAACTCAACATTTTCATTTTCTCGATTTTCTTTTACTTGTCTAAGTCTATATAATATTGCAGATCTGAGAATCATTTCTAATATCTCATATTGGAGACACTAACTCTCCAATAGACACGCAAAAGTGCATAATAAGAATACCCGAAACTTCTTACAAGTTTCATTTTCCTATTTGCCTTTACCAATATCCTTATATTGGTTGCAGTGGGAGAACTGCACATTCTCTCTTTCAGCTGACTTGCCTTTATCTATCTCAGGTGTTGGTTCGACCATTTAAGATTTTATCTCTAGCCTTTTTCAAAGGTATACCATGAATATCTCTTCTACTTGGTTTCATCTAAGTAAGAGATTTCATAATATCTGAATAGGATAGTGGCTATCATATGGCCCTGAAGACATTCTTCAGAGTCCTTTTATAATTCTGAATTTGAGAAGCTTTAACATCCAGTACGCCAAGTCTCGGATTAATAGACGACATTTTAGTTAATAGGGGAAATAAATGATTTAAACAGACAATTCTTTTAATTCAATTATGGACTTTTATTTTGAATTATTTCTCACTATTTTTCGACGGTCTGTATAACCCTCAAGTACAGAGAACGGAAGACTCCGATGATCTCCTAGTAGGGATCATAATTTCAATGACTTATAGTACAACCTTGTGGATAGCACAACAAACTGTAATACAATCAAAGAGCACCCATCTCATGGGACTTGCAACTCTTTGCAACATCTAATCATAGTTTTGGTCCCCAGAGATTTAATGGCCTAGTGGATAGCACAACAAACTACTAATTCTGGTCTAAGTATTACCACCATTACGAGACGGGCATAGATTTGAATGCAACTCTTGTGGGAGCACAACAAAGCTACATAGTTCCTCTATCCCGATCAGAAGACATCTTATGCTATAGCCAAAGTCTCTCCTCACAATTAGATAAGCCTTGTGGTAGCACAACAAACCTGCCTAAGGTAATTTGAGTCTTATGACTATAACGATGGAGGACCATGCAGTAAGTTCTCAATTACTCACGTTACGGCTTAGACTTTAACGAGGATTTTAGATAACTTTTATCTTGGTCTCTACCTAGGTTATAGTCTATAAATATATCGCATATATATTTAACTATACCTAGATGATAGCAATTGATTCATAATCAAAATAAAAAACATACATCAACCATACATGTTCATTATGTGAGCATGGACAACACGGTGATTAACTGGAGCCATACAATTAATCAACACAACTATATAACAATTATATAGTTAAAACATGCAAACACGCAGGCACTGGTGATCTCACCTCCGATCGCCTTCCTAGTTGCACTTGTGGATCATCCTCGTCTCTCCTCGGCCAGCGCGATCAATTACAAAAATATTAATTTTTGAATAATTTCAAATACAAATATATTGTAAGAGAAAAGCCTTATAGCTGAGTATACTAATGAGAGAGACAAAATTACATTGGAATGAGAGAGAGAGAGGGAGGCACGTAGGCCTCATTAATTAACAATTAATTAGCCCACTCAAATTCTAAAAATATCCACACAAATCATATACCATCACATGATATAAAATAAACAAAGTGCATGCCCATGACCACTTCAAATTTTAACCATCCACACATGATAAAGCACATCACATGAAGGTTAAAATTTTAAAATAATAGTTTTGATTTTCTCAAAACCTGGATACCAATCAAAATTAGATAATTTGAATTTTCGAAAATCTCATTTTCTATCATGCATTTAAATTTAATTTAAAGCATTAAAACACATCAACATGTGCATACATGATTAAAATTAAAATTCTAAAATATTCCATACAGAATTTAGAATATTTCTAAATTAATTAATCTAACACTTAGATTAATTTTGAATCACACTAACAAAAATTACTAATGTGAACCAATCCACAATTTTAAATCCCTCAATAACTCTTACAAAGGAATTTATAATTCTAATATTAATTACTTAACAACTCTTTGTTAAGTACCACTTTATAAAATAATATTTCTCAACAACAATTATTAAGAAATATTATTTAAGAATATTTATAAATCAATTAACTTAGATTAATTGAAATTGTCTTAACAACTCTTGTTAAGATATCTGCAAATTTAAAATTTCTCTTAACAACCCATTATTAAGAAATTTACCAAGATATTAATAATCACTTAACAAATGCCATTATAACTCTTGTTAATGGCCCCTGAGGTAAAAAAAATTCCTTTAACAACACTTGTTGAAGAAATAGCAATATTTCATTTCAATTAATATTAATCTAACATTTAGGCCAATACTAAATAATGAAAAAAAGTTATCAATTATCAATCTAATAATTAGATCAATAAATAGTGTATTAATAACAAATATTAATTCAAATTAAAGATCATAATGTTTAACTTAAAACTCCATGGAAAAACAAGATTTAATTAACTATAAGTTTTAAAACGATTTTAAAATGATGCTTTAATTAATATCAAAAATATGTTAATTGATTATTAGTCATAAAACAATTTTAAGACAATACCTCAAATAATATCTTGATAATTGAATGTAAGTTATAAAACAATTTTAAAACTTAATCTCAATTGAATATTTTGTTAATTAAAACTTGAAGATATTCAATATAAGTCTTAAAACAATTATAATACAACATTCATTATAATATTTAGTTAATTGAAATTTTAGTTTTAAAACCTTTTTAAAACACAATCTTAATTAAACTAAACTATAAGAATGTTTGGGTATTAAAAAGGGGTATTAGTTGAAGGGTTATTGGGCTTGGGGTGTAAGAGGAATAGTAGAGCCTAAAAGGGGGGGTCTTTGGCTCGGGCCAGAGCTGCCTGGTGCGGACCAGGCGCCTGGACCCGAGCCAAGTTGGCCCAGCATGGGCCTGGGCCAGGCCCGGTCTGGCCTGGACCACCCCAGGCGGGCTGGCCCAGCCAGAACCTACATCGAGTCCGTACGGCTAGGGCTAAACCCTAGCCACCACCGGCCCTTGACACCCTCCCCTTACTAGTCTTCATCTCCGGCGCCGGGAGGAGCCACGAGGGTCCCCTTCGTCTCCGACACCAGCAATGGTCGGCCGAAGTAGCCGTTGCCGCCGGAGGGGCAAGCTCTCCCTGCTGCTTGGGTTCATGGCCTCCCTCCCCTTTCTCTTCCAACCGTTGGAAACTAGAGAAAGGGGAGGCATCTCCGCCGGCAGTCAGTCCCCCACCGGTGCCGGAGACTGGCCCGACGAGCCTTGCCGGCAAAGCCGGTGCTGCCGGAGGTCCCCCTACGCCGGCGGTGGAATTGAGGGCCTAGTATCCGTGGCCCTTCCTCTCCTTCATGTCATGAAGGGCGTACGAGGAAGAAGAAGAGGATGGGCTCCATCTGCAGCCACCCTAAGCCATCCTTACCGGAACCAGCCGTCGATCAACTCCACCCAACATGTGCCCGACGAGGTTTCTCCGGCGCCCCACTCACCATTGAAGCCCCTTTAAACTCAGTTCTTCATCCTCATGAAGAACATAATGAAAACCCCACAAAAAAATTTCGTTTTTCCTCACATAAAAATAGACGAACATCGTATGTTCATCCTATGAACAAACTCTGCGCGATAAAAATAAATTTATGCATGGAATTAATTTTAGAATGTTAATTTTAGCTTTCCAAAACGAATCAGAGCAACAACCTAGCTCTGATACCACTGTTGGGATCTGGGCAGGCGCGATGAACGCAGCGGAAGAAACAAAATAAAAACCGTAAACCAAAAATCGGGTTGTGATCAAATCACCTTGCACGGATTCGAATCCGCGACCGTTTCGGTTCCGTCGAGGCGATGCCGCGAGCCGCACAAGCGTCCGGCCTCCAACGCTATCCACGCGATTCTCCGCAGTGCTTCGTCCTCAATCCCTCGTCCATATCAGCTTGCTCGCTGAAGATCTGTCGCCGCAATGTCGTCCAAAAACCCGCAGATGGAAATTCCTGACTTTCAGGAATAGCGCGCGGTGGAGACGGGAAGTCTCTCGCCGCCTCGAACAGGGCACCCAGAGGAGGACGAGAGAGAGAGGGGGACGGCCAACCTTGAGAATTCTTGGAGCCTGGCCCAGGGTTTCTCAACAGCACATATATATATTTAGTCGATGCGACTTTTCACAAAAGTCCCCGACTTAATATTTATCCCTCTTAAGTATCACCGATTGAGAATCTGTTTGCGTGTAACCCTCTAAGCCCATTAACCAATCCGGTTTTCAACCCGTTAAGTCAAATAACTAGTTATTGACTTATTGTGATTAATTAATATTTAGATATTAATTAATTACTTAATCGAATTAACATCTCATGTAAAATTCGATCGGACTTCCGATCAAGTTGGGTGCCAAGCAACATCGCATGATCTCGGAAGATAATGGGGTTCAGCAACCCACTAATGGAACCTGTCCGTCCACAGTTACCGCGTGGCTATAATCCTTCGTTCGCACAATGCTCTCAAGTTAACCTAGGGTATGGGTCAACTGTCAAACCCTAGATTGTCAACTCACTTGAATCACACTCTGCTGTACAATATCATAAAACACCTTTTCTGATATTGTGTCTGCTCTGGCCAGAGACTCCTGCGGATCTATTCTAGAGCATTCTCTCTCCAATTACCTGAGAGTGAATGATCCTCTATTGAATACACAATTACCTTCGAAGGTCTTCCGTTGGACCCGATCCTTGACTATTAGAAATCCCGTGGATAGGGATTCGTAGGCTAAGGTCAAAGCCCAGAAGTCCACCGATGAGGTGTCTTTGGTGTCTCAAGTCCAAGGACCAACCACGCCACTATAACGATGAATCAAGCCGATTGACAACCTGTGTGTAAGCGGCACGCTACGTCAAAAGATTATTGTCAGTGGTTGAGTGTCAAAACAATTTAATTAATAAAATGAATTCATTCATGTATTTAAGTGTTTCACGCATACATACCAGAGTGAGGAGTTCCTCCTGAACTTGATTGAGCTGGGCCTCCACATCTTGGTGTCGAGCCCGGAGGGTGATGATGGTGGCATCCCGCGCATCCTGCATATTCACAACATATCATTCATTCATTCACAAATTTAAGAAAGATAATAATAAAATGTAAGAAGCATGTAACCATACTTACATCGAGAGGATGGAGCTGCTGGAGGTGGGCAGCGTAGTGGGCACGATACTGGTGGAGGTAGGCCTCGCTACTCTCCACATGCGACTCGACCGGGACTCCACACCATTCCCAATTGGTGTGCTGCTCCTAGAATTTCGCCAGCCAATCGGTGCGAGCCTGCTTCTCCTGCATGGTCCTCCCAATCCCCTCCGGGATCTCCTCCTCTATCCACTCCTGGTGGAGGTCCAGTGTCCTCATTGCCAGCCGGAGATGGGGTAGTATGATCTCGTTGAGGCAGTAGAGCCATATATGCCTGCCGTACCTCACTCTTACAGCCTCCACCTAAGACTATCCTGCCTCCCCCATGCCCAAGTAAGGGCGCCAGACAACCTGCATGCATATAGGTTAGTTGCATTCATAATCAAATAAACAATTACATTTAATAAACAAAATAATCATTAAAATGATGACTCAACAAGATCTCTGGGTAGTCGAGGAACTGATGGTAGAGAACCACCAGTTGATGATGTTGCAGTGTTGTGTCTACGATTGGCTGCCAACGGCGGGCCAGTAGGACAACGTCAGGTCGGATGGCCTTAGCTCGGCCCAGGGGAAAGTAATAATATGACCATATATGCATAAATGAACACATAGGTTAGAAATCATCATGCATTTAGTCATTTTATAAATATGCATTCATAAAATTAAATAAAATTCATTAAATGTACCTGAGGAACGGTGCGAAGTCGCTGACGGTCGTCTCATGGCCCGGCGCGACCGCGGATAGGTCGGTGAAGAGGTGGGCTAGAAGGGCCGCACCTCATGCACACTCTCATAATCTATATAAGTCTACCATAAGACCTAAAAATCTACAATGAATATGGTCACCCTTCGTCCCGAAGAGCAACCTCCCAAAGAAAAAGACCAAGAAAATCATAAGCTGCCGGTCTACTATGAATCTCTGACTCTCGTCCCAGCAATACATGCCGGCAACCGATCTCGGTAACCTATCTTTGAACATCTCCCGGGACTCCCCCTGTCTCTGCCTAGGGTCGTCTACCCCTAAGGCGTCCTCTACATCTACCCGGTGTAGAGTCCTAGAGTCTATCTGGTAATCCAGTCACCTATAGACCGAGAAGACTCTCGGCCACCTCCCTGTAATTGGGATGTGTAATTCCGCTCACCGCCTGGCCCTCAACTCGAAGACCGGTAATCCTCGCAACATCCTCTAGGCTAGGGATCATGTGTCCCCAGGGCATCAGGAATGCCTGACTAACTGGGTCCCACCTCTCTCTAAGGACCTAGAGGAGGACTAAATCTAGCTAGAAGGGCTCTATCTCTAAGATCTCCCCGAACCCCATCTGCCTAAGTCTGACCTTTTGGAAGTCCAGCAATCCGCGGTACGCCACGACCACAAGATCCCATGATATCTTGGCCCGCATCATCCCCTGCAATTGTCCAAGAAAATATTCGATAAATCAATTTAAAGACAATTAAAATAAACTTTTAAATCAAAATTGGGCCCGGAACCACTATCCTGAATGACGTCGGGCCTGGTCGACACCTTTTGAAAGGCGTCACTTGGTCTCAACGCCATTCAACCATGGATCCAAAGACCCGAGGCCTTCCCTCTTTTTGGTTTCATGCCCACCAAAATGCTATAAAAAGGGAAGTTTTAAGACTTACCATGGGAGGGGGCCTCTTCGGCCAGTGCCGCCGCCGCCGCCTCGCCTACCGGAGCCGCAGGAGTAACGTCCTCTGCCTCTACAAATGTTGTTGCTTCCACGAGGGCTTGGGCCGCTTCGTCTACCACCTCCATTGGGATTCCCTCCCCTTCATCGATTTCTACTGCCGAGATGGCCGCCACTCATTGGTGCTTCCTACTCGGTCCACCACGTTCCATGAGTAGGAGGATAGGGAGAGAAATAGAGAACCGAGAGAGAGAGGGAGCTCGTAAGAATGAGAGAGAGTGAGAGGATGAGAGAAGGAAGATGGCCAGTGGTGAGGAGGCTCGCCGAAGTTGGCCGAAAAACCACCAAAACCTGCCGAAGAAGCTTGGTCGCCGGCAAGGATGAGGAGAGTGAAGAGAGAGAAAGCCAAGAGAAAATGAGGAAGGATAAGGGCTCGGGCTCGTGAACCCACAATAAATTCTTTTAATGGCGTCGGGCATGAGCGACGTGTTTCAGTGGCGCACAAGTTGAGGCGGCTGTTTGAATTTTGAAAATCAGTTATTAGCGTCTTCCATGGCCGATGCGCTTTAGAATTACCGCCTCTAGGGGTCAGAGTCGTACCTAGAAATCTGGAGAAATCAGAGTAAGACGTCGACTATGGACGACGCAATTCAGGAAATTAATTCGTTGGAAAATGTGGAAGTACGGGTGTAATTAATGATTGGCATCGACCATGGGCGACGTGATTCAGAGAATTTAATGCTCAGAAATTTCTTGAAAATAAGAGAGAGAAAGTTATTAGTGACGACTATGAGCAACGTGATTCAAGTTCTTTTAAGGAATAATTTTAATTTTTGAAATTGGATCTTTATTGAAAAGGGTCACCTGTTCCTGACGCGATTTGGATTAGTGAGCCCGAAACTCTGAATTTTGAGGAAAATGAGCCATTTTGCTTAAGGAAAAATCCCAAAAAATTGCACAATATTAAGGAAAGATCTTTATTGCGATAAATGAATGATTTTTTTATTGAAAATAAGTTTGGAAAGTACATCAAACTATGGGCAAGAGTTGAGAGCTTTCGGGCCTAATTTTCTGAAGCTCTTTTACATAGTTCATCTATAGCTCCCTATTCACTTCATGAGGAAGTTTGATACAACGGGTGAAACCGATGTTCCACAAGGTAGAAATAAGTTTTGTCACCTTGAAGTCTTCATCAGTTCCTAAAGCCCGCTTCTTGATTAGAGACAGATTGGATATCTCTGGAAATTCATACCGAGGCATACCAAGTTGAGAATGACAGCGATGAGGATTATACAAGACAAACTCGGTCGCCCCGATCAGTTGGAGTTTTGTGCCAGCACAGTGGCGCACTCGAACCGCCTTTTCTCTGAGAGCGAGTGGTGTGGATTCGAGGCCAGTCCTTGGCAAGGTCTTGAAGTAAGCGCGCAGTCAGCTCGAGTCTTGAGGTTGGGCACCTGATAGGTCATGTTGTTGTTGAATTTCACTGTCTTAGCAATGTGAAAGATAGGACTGCGCTGATATATTTGGGACATCTTGGGAACCTCTTCTTCGTTGTGGTTGAACTTGAAGTGGAGATCGATCCATAAGACTAAGAGTAGCATGCTGCCATAAGAAGGCTGACTGATAAAAGCCGTTGATAGCCCACTGTAGAGATAGGCTAGGACTATTGTGCTTATCTGTTTTCCGTCAAATGTCCCACAAATCGCACTGAGTTGATCTTCCAATAAAATGTTGTCCTAGGGAGGGAATAGTAGAGCTTTAGCTAGATATGCAGTGAACGCGATCATTACAGTCTCTGTATCTTCCTCCTTGATTTCTCCTATCTTCTTCAGAGTCCATTATACCAGAGAACGCCCTAGATTTCTTTTAGACTATCCATGATCTTTTCTAAGAATTGATGACAAGTGAATGTTTCCCTTATGAATAACATATTTGTCACGTCAAGTTCATCATTATTTAATGCCTTGAGTTTTGGAAGTCCCAGTAGGAGTTCAGCTTCTTCTAGTAGGATGGTAGCTTTGAAGGAAGTGAAGAGGAAAGTGTGTATTTGAGGATGCCACAATTCAATCAGAACACCTATTGCAGCCCAATCCATACAAGCACTCTTATAATGTTTGGCATGAATCACTAAGCCTTGGAGATGCCACTTTGACATATATGATGGCATGGAGAGGTTGATTTTCCCCACTAACTTGAAAATCCATGGAAGAGAAGAAAATCTTCTTGGACCAGGGAAGAAAGGATATCCCTTGAAAAAGAATTGGCACAGTTCTATCATATTGAAGAATATTTGGAGCATGGAGAATGTGTAAAAGAATAAAGAAAGAAGAAAATTGAATGAAGCAAGAGGGGATAGCTTACTTGTAGGTTAAGATCTCGCCCACTAAGATAGCCTTCTATGTTAGAAAGTCTCTCGATCATCCTCCTCGCCCTCTTGTTTGATGAAGAATCGTTTGCAAAACTAGCCATCCTTCTTGATTGCTTGATTTCCTCCTTTCTCCCTCTCTCTCCTTCTTTCCCTTAAGCTTTTGAAGAGAATCCCTTAGCTTTTCCTCTTGGATGCTTGTTGTGTTGGGTTGAATTGAAGGGAGGGAGATTATATAGAGTGATTTGCGAAGTTGAGAGGCCCTTTTCGAATTGGAAGAGGGTGTTTGAAGGAGGCAAGTAGAGTCTAAATAGGAGTCAGGAGAGTCCTATTTTGGTAAGTTAAATGACGTATAGATGGAGCGACGTCATTCAAATGACGTCGGTACAGAACGACGCCATTTAGAGAATTTCTGACATTTTCCGAAAATACATATTTGATATTACCTGATGCTATTTGATTATCTGCAAGAAGTTATTAATGAATTTTTAAGTGCAGGAAAATGCAAAGAAAATAAAAATAAAGCTGGAATTTCAAATAAGGTCCCCCTGTGATCACTGAGTCCCGCCGTGACTAAAGACGGTTATCTTTATCACCTCTATTCCCTTATGTAATTGATTTGCATCATCATTATTATATGATAAATATTTATTAGAGTATATTAAGGACCTTGTGATTTTGATGAAACTAGAATTTGAGTTCTCCTTTATCAAAAATAATGATAATTTCAAAAGATTCTTAATAGCATGGATAGGCCGTTAGATTGTTAAGTGATGGGGATGATGGCTCCGCTTTTGTGAGACAGTGCGTAGATAAACAAGCTTCGACTTAGCACTAAATTGTAGGACTGGTGTCTTGATTCATCAATGATAGTTTAACAATATTATCCTTGATTAATTTGTATTTTATTTCATTTTAATTTTTTTTTTAGCGCAGTATGCATCATGTAGGACTTTGAAATCATTGTGATAAGAATTAGTTATTAATTAAATTTCAGACCATTGATCAAAATAAATCCCAACGTGATATGAAATATTCCACTCTGAATTGAGTATCTCAATTATCTTTGAGATTCTCTTAAGGATATCTTTGGAATTCTCTCCTTACTTGGATTCTTTATCCTATATTTCTTATTTCTTTTAAAGATCCATCATGGTTGAAACACATCCACATTGGCTAGTAGTCGCTTTTCATGATGAAATCTGTAGGGTTTGTGACTTAAGATACTTCCCCTCATGGATGTTGATTGTCCTTATTTTGTTTCCTTTATTTATTTCATCCATACAAGATTGATTACATTGATATCTTTGAGTCGCTTCATTGACCATTTTGAGAAAGATTCCTATCATATGATGTTCAGAGCGTGTCTCATCACACCTTGGCATCACCTTTTCAGTTCATTCCATTTTATTTCATTCCCTTGCAAAGTCAATGCCAAGGTGGGGCAACTATAGACATGCTAATTTTGACTTCATATTGAGTAAATTTTATGTCACAATTATAAAGCTCCGAAATGGTCTAGTTTTTAATCATTAATTAATTTGCATTAATTTTTCGAGATTTTCGTTGATTAACGTCGACCATGGCCGACGCCATTTAGATTTCTAACCGAAATCAATTCGGAATTAAATTCCTAAATCAGGATAAATTTAACTGAATAACGTCGCCCAAGGACGACGCCATTTAGGTTCCCTAATCCATCTGGATTTTCGATTTAAATTCAAATTAACTTCCTAATTATCTAAATGACGTCGCTCATGAACGACGCCTTTTAAGTTTCCTAATTATTTAGGCTTTCATTCGCAGATTTTGTTTCTATTTTGGCCCCTTTAATTAACTAAATGGCGTCCGTGATGGGCGACGCGATTTAAGCACTTTCTTGATAAACTTAATTTGGCCGAAATAATCTAGTTCCAGAGGTTGAAAAGATTGCAAATTCTTTGGATGCCTATCCATGTCAAGTCGAATCCACAGAGAGCCTTATGAAGGCCAAATACTCTTCAAAACACTCTATATATATATAATAACCCTTGTGTAGGTGCTGAAAATGCTCGTGTGATTAATGTGAAAAACTATGTTGTTTAGGGTAAATTAACCTATTAAAAAAAACAGCAACTAAAGTGCAGTGATCGCCAGAAACTTTTAACTAAAAAGCTTCAAAAGAGATTTGATCGCCTACCTGTTTGAACGCGGAAGAATGAGTCCTTGGTTCCCCTCCTTCAGCCGGCTGAAGAAAGAGAGCCCTTTCTTGCTCTTTTGTTCTTGCTGTTAAATGTTGAGGATCGTCCAGAAGTTCTCCTGGCTTCGTGCTTGATTTCCCTCTTTTGATCTCTTGTTGTTGTTGTTGAGTGCAGCAGAGACAAAGAAACAGAAAAATAAAGAATAAATACTGATGAGAATTTAAATGGAAATAATATCAAAACTAATCATGATGTTAAACATACTTAAACAGCAACTCACTTGTTTAAATGGCTTTGAAACCCCTTTAAAACAAATGGGTTTTGGAAAATTAATGATATAGTGTGTGTTGCATGAAGTGAATATGAGAATGAAACTAATGAATATGAAAAATGGAATTCGGAAATGAAACACTTATGCCCAGTTGGAGCCTTGAAAAGATGAAGATCTTGAAGGGATGCCGACTTCTGGAAATGGCAGCGCTCTGGCGTTCCGACGTGGTTGCTTCGATCTTCAAATCGCTATAACGCTATGGCTCAATAATTCTCTCTCTCTTTTTTTTAACTCCTTGAGATGCAAGGTATTTATAGGCATTTTCTGCGTTCGCGATTAACATAGAAAAATCTAGGATTTATCTACTTTAATCGACAGATAAATACTGATTAATTCATCTTTATCTGTAATTATCTAAAACGCGTCCACAAAGGATGACGCCTTTCAGATTAATTAAGATAAGGATAAATATCCGGGAAAACTAATCTTTATCTTTATTAGCTAAAACGCGTCCACCTGTGTAGACGTCTTTTACCCTAATTAAGATAAGGATAAACATCCGGAAGAGAAGTTAAAACAGCTTAGGAAACCTAAAACGCGTCGACCTCAACAGACGCCTTTTAGTTAATAAATCAATTAATTAAAATTCAAATTTAAACGTTAAAATAGGAATAAACTCTAAACCGCGTCCACATGGGTCGACGCTTGTTAGGATTTTTCATATTTTAACCGAAATTTGAGCTAAAATCAATTTGATTGATTAACTTAAACATGTCTGTTAAACCCGACACTTAAAAAGATCAATAAAAATTAATCAATGATTAATTATCAGACCATTTTGAGGCATTATTATATGATATGAAATTTACTCCAAATGATGTCAAAATTAGCGTGTCTACAGTTGCCTCACCTTGGCATCGTCTTTGCAAGGGAGTGAAATGAAGTGGAATGTACTGAAAAGGTGATGCCAAGGTGTGATGAGACACGCTCTTAACATTACATGATTGGAATTTTTCTCAAAATCATCAATGAAGATAATTCAAAGAAATCAATGGAATTAATCCTGTCTGGATGAGGTAGACAAGAAAATAAAATAAGGTCGATCAACCTCCTCGGAGTGGGAAGTACCTCAGGTCATAGACACTGTAGGTTTCATCATGGGGAGCGTTTGCCAGCCAATGTGGACGTGCTGCAGCCATGATGGATCTTAAAATAAAACAAGAAATATTGGATAAAGAATCCAATCAAGGATAGAATTCCAAGGATATCTTCAAGCGAATCTCAAAGATAATCAAGATACTCAATTCAGAATGGAATATTTCATATCATGTTTTGAGTTATTTGATTTATGGTCTGAAACTTAATCAATAATTAATCCTTATCACAATGATTTCAAAGTCCTACATGATGCATGCTGGGCTAAAAGAAAAATATAAAGTTAAATAAAATATAAATTAATCAAGGATAATATTGTTAAATTGTCATTAATGAGTCAAGATACCAACTCTTGTAATCCAGTGCTAAGCCGAAGCTCGTTTATCCACGCACTGTTTCACAAAAGTAGAACCATCGTCCTCACTAATTAACAATCCAACGGCCTATCCGTGCGATTAAGAATCCTCTGGAATTATCACTGTTTTTGTTGTAGGGGAACTCAAATTCCAGTTTAATCAAAACCACAAGGTCCTTGATATACTCTAATAAATACTTAACATATAGTAATGCGAATGCAAAATAAATTACATGAAAAGAGTACAAGGGTAGAAATAACCGTCTTTTTAGCCACGGTCAGACTTCTTGAATTCCCACAATGGGATCTTCTTGATATTTTCAGCTTTACTCAGGTTTTCTTGAATTTTCTGCAACCAAAATTGTTAACAATTCCAAACAAATATTCAATTTAAACATCAAAACCCATAGAATTTCGGATAAATCATATAAAGATCTGAAACGCGTCGTGTCGAGCAGACGCCTTTTAAAGTTGAAACGCGTCGCTTATCCTCGACGCCTTTTACTCACATAAACAGGTTTCTGGCTGTTCTCTATTCGAATTCCAACTCTATCAATGCACATCCCTTTTCCAAATCGGAAAACTCTTCCTAGGATCGCAATGCTGTCTATATAAACACCCTTAGGTCGTTCTCAAGCAATCCCACTACAATCCAAAGATCAAAAGTTGAGTTTTCTTCAAGGTTTCTTCAAAGTTCCAAGGTTTCCAAGGTTTCCTAGCTTCAAGAAGGAGGAACTCCGAAAAAGGGAGTATGAATTCTTCAAGTAAGAAGATGAAGATGTCTTTGGAGCAGTTTTCTGATGTGGAGAATCATCTCAATGGAAGAAATCCCAATCTCCAAGTAAGTTCAATCAACTTCTTTGTCAATTCTCTTCATGTTCTTCATCATGTTCTTCGCGTTCTTCATCATGTTCTTCGTCTTTTCTTTTTATTTTCAGAACTATCCCATGTTTCCTGGCCCAAGGAAATTCACCTCCTTACCTTGGATCCGTAAACTTGCAAAAAGCATCAAGCTTCCATGCAAGTATTCATATCCAAGTGGAATCTTCAAGGTCTTGTAGTGCTTGCCAAGCATTACAAGAGCGCGAACGTAGATTGGGCGGCTATGGGCGCCTTGATCGAGTGGTGGCATCCCCAAATTCACACGTTTTTCTTTCAAGATTTCGAGTGCACGATTCTTTTGGAGGAGGCGGAGCTTCTTTTAGGTCTCCCAAAGACCAAAGAGAACAAAGAGAAGATAGCTTTGATGAAAGAGAGAATCACCGGTCAACAATTGTTGACATCTATTATGAAAGATCCTTCAGAAGCTAAAGGATGTCTGACTAAGAAGGGGATCAATCTCACCAAGCTAGCCGAGTGGACGCTGTACGAAATTGATGATCTAAGAGAGGATGAAGCGGAGGATGTAACAAAAGCCTTAGTTACATGCCTAGCTGGTGCCTTATTCTTCTCTGCGCAGGATAGCATCTTAGAAGATGACCAAGTTAGTGCCATATGCGCAATCTTCGAAGGTAAATCCATTAGCACTGCACTCTTAGCATCTCTTTATAGTGGGCTTTCTGCAGCGTCTGTGGGCCGTCCTCCTTATGGATGCATGCTTCTCTTCGCCTTATGGGTTGAACTTCACTTCAAGTTTGAGCACAGCAAGAAAAGGCCTATGAATCCATCTCAAATCTACTTGAATAGCCCAATTCATTGCATAGCTAATATTGTAAAGTTCAATGAGCATATGGTTAACAAGGTTCCAAAACTCAAGACCCGAGCCGATTGGAGAGAGTATTTAAAGCTCATGACATCCGACATATTCGACTCGTCTCCACTTGCTTTGGTTGGAAAACCTGTGTGGGTGCGCCGTGCAGCAGGAGCAGACCTTAAGTTGATTGGAGCCACCGAGTTTGTGCTGTACAATCCACATCGGTGCCTTACTCAACTTAGCCTGGGCCGTCGTGAATTCCCCGAGTTCTCTCCCACACTCCCGATCAAGAAGCGCGACTTGGAATCCGACGAAGACTATGAAGCCGTACAAATCATTACCACTCTATGGAACCTTGGCTTCAGTTACCGTGTAAGATCCTCTAAAGATAGAGATAGAGGATTGAAATTTCCATACCTTAAAGGTCTTCATGAAATTCTTCCTTGAATGTCCCCTTTCTCTTTTATTCATGATGTAATAAAGAATTTTATTGAATAAAGAAGTTTTTTTATGCCTCAAAACCTTTCCTCAACTTTCTGTGAAGTGCACATGATTTTTACTTTAGAGAAAACTTGATTTTTCCTGAAAATTCAACAGTTCGGGTTCTGTAAAAATGTAAAACGCGTCTAGTCAGAACGACGCCTTTCAATCATAATTCAATTTAAAAAGTTAAAACACGTCTTCCGGAGCTGACGCCTTTCAATAATAATTCTTTTCCAGAAATTCAATTTAATCCTCAAAAACCCGATTTAAACCTTAAAACGCGTCTGGATATGCTGACGCCTTTAAACCGTAATTCTTTTCCTGAAATTCAATTTAATCCTCAAAAACCGGATTTAAAGCTTAAACCGCGTCTACACATGATGACGCCTTTCAAATCTCTCTCCTACTTTTTCCAGGATTCTGTCATTAATTCTATGATTAATTCTCTGAAACGCGTCAACACAGTAAGACGCCTTTCATGATTTTCCTCTGTACGGCTCTGACGAAAATATTGAAACGCGTCCCCCTATGTAGACGTCTTTCATTCAAATTCAAACCTCTGTCCCTGCCGCCTCAACTTTTGCGCCCTAAAACGCGTCATGCTGAGTCGACGCCTTTCAGCCTTTCGTTAACAGACCCGCGAAGGCCCCTTTCTTCCTCACTTTTCCCAAAACCTCCTCTCTTCCCTCCGGCGGCGATTTCCGAGCTCCGGCGATCTTACCCTCTTTTTTTCTTCTCAAGTTATGGAGCGTGGTGAAGGTTCTGGGAAGACGAAGGTCATAGCCAAGAGGAGGCGGAGGCAAGAAGAAGAAGCTCCCGAGGAGGTTCTGGCGGCCCTTGCGGAGGCGGCGGCTTTCTTGGAGGAGGAACTCCCTCCACCGGCACCCATGGCGGTAGAAGAAGAAGAGGAGGGCGACCTCCACACGGTAAGATCCCTGTGGGATGAATGGATGAGAAAAGAGGGGAGAAAACGGGATTCTTGAAGGAATCCGAAATCTGGACTTGAAAGGCGTCCAGACCAGGTGACGCCTTTCAAAAGGCGTCGCCTTGGGCTGACGTCTTTCAATATAAATTCTGGATTTTTAATTAGGAATAAAGAGTTTGAATTGCGTCAATGCACGTTGACGTGTTTTAAAACACGTCTACGTGTGCTGACGCTTTTCAAAACAGAACTGATTTCCCCTTTTTTTTTATTCATTATTGACCTTTATTTTTATGTCTACTTGCAGGGAGTGATGAGGGCCAGAATCTCATGGGACCTAGTAGTAGGGGCTTATAGGGGGCTCCCCGACTTCCAGAAGGCACGCTTGGGCCAGATGGGATTCGGCGAGGTACTGGACATTGAGCCATTTTGGCTTGATCTGGTCCTGCTGCAGGCGCTCAGGGAGCGTTGGCATGCAGAGAGTCGGGCATTCCTAATGCCATGGGGGCATATGGTCCCCTCCCTAGAGGATGTGGCCAGGATTACTGGCCTCCGGGTAGAGGGCCGACCTGTGAGCGGGGTGACCTACCCCAACTACCAGGGATTGGCAGAGGCTTTGTTAGGGATAGAGGTATCTAGCCTAGGCAGGGAGTCTAGGATGGTTCCTCGAGTAGAGGTAGAGGCAGCCCTAGGTCTAGATGAGCCCCGGCGTCGGTCTGACGAGACCCGGGAGGAGTTCAGGGATAGGCTAGCAGAGTCATCCTCTTCTGTCTACTGTAGCGATCCTGGTCAGGTAGAAGAGGTAGATAGACAACTCAGGGTCTTCTTAGTTTTCTTTTTCGGTAGGTTACTCTTCGGTACGAAGGGCGACCATATCCATTGTAGGTTTCTTTATTTATTAGATGACCTAGATAGCCTAGGAGAGTATGCCTGGGGTGCAGCCCTTCTGGCTCACCTTTTCGCCGACCTATCCGCGGTCACGCCGGACCGTGAGACTCCTATCAGTGGCTTTTCACCATTTCTTCAGGTATTAAATTGTTTAATTATTTGCTATATGCAGTGCAATATGATATGATGCTTTTCCTAACCTATATGTTCATGAATGCAGGTGTGGAGCTACTACTATTTCCCGCTCGGCAGAGCGAGGATTGTCCGACCAAACGCCGTCCCTTTTGCCTGCCGTTGGCAGCCGATTGTGGACATGGCTCCACAGCATCACCAGCTGACGGCCCTCCGCCGTCAGTTTCTGGATTATCCAGAACTTCTGGTAAACTTTTAACTTGTTTAATTTTTTTAAATGCAATCTTTTATTAAATGCAAGTTATTTATGAATGCATCTAACCTATATGCAGGTGATTTGGCGCCCATATATGGGCATGAATGAGGAGGGTCAGCCGTGGGTGACGGCTGGCAGGAGGCGGTTTGGGAGGCAGATGTGGGTACATTGCCTCAATGAGATCGAGCCCCTCCGCCTCCGGCTAGTGATGAGGACCCTGGGCCTCCACCAGGAGTGGATCGACGAGGAGGTCCCGGAGGGTGTAGGAAGGAGCATGAGGGGAAAGCAAGCCCTCACTGATTGGCGAGCGAAATTTCCTGAGCAATATGAAGACTGGCATCGCCGGGGTGTCAGAGTGGAGTCACGGGCGGAGAGTAGCGAGGCCTACCTCCAGCAGTACCGGGCCCACTACGCCGATCAGCTTCGGCTCCTCCGACCACTCGATGTAAGTATGCATTCACGCTTCTTTAATTTTATTATTATCTTGATTTATATTTGTGAATGAATGTATGTATGACATGCAGGATGCGCGTGATGCGGTCATCGTCGACCTCCGGGCCCGCCTACATGATGCGGAGGCCCAGCTAGAACAAATCCAGAAGGAGTTATATGACCTGGTATGTATGAATGAATATGAATGCATGTTTTAATTAATTAATTGTTTTGGCGATTAACCACTGATAGTTGTCTTCCGGTGCAGCGAGCCGTCTATACCCAGGCGGCTCCCCCTACCCATGGAGCTTCGTCTTCCTCGTCTGCTGCTCATGATGCTGCTATGGCTGACCTCCAGAGTCAGCTCGCCTCCGCCATCCACCGGGCTTCTCTAGCGGAGGAGGATCGTGCTGCTCAGGTAAGTTCTTCAACTTTTGAATTCTGAAATTGATTACTTGATTATTTTGGTTGCCTTGGACTAACAAAATCTTCCTTTCAGGTTGCTGAGCTTCAGGAAGCCCTTCAGAGGGCTGAAGCGGAGATAGAGCATGCCCGTGTCGCAGCGGCTCGTGCCGAGGCTGATGCAGAGCGGATCCAGTCTCTAGAGGAGCAGGTGGCCCGACTCTCGACTGGAGATCTTGCGCGCCTCCAGATTCGCCTGGAGATCATCAACGAGGAGCGAGAGCGGGATAGGCAGGAGCGGCAGAAGATGGATGCTGAGATATCCACTCTTCGGGTCCAGCTGGGGATTGCTGAACACGAGCGCCGGAGTGTGGAGGAGAGGTACAAGCGTGCACAAGAGCGCGGTTTGACGAGTGCTTTCACCGCCAGTGCTGCTGTATCTTCCGGCCATGCAGGGCCGAGCACGATGAGACCACCTCCACCTCCCAGCCGAGGGCCAGCACCGGATGCACCTGACGAGGCCCAGAGCCAGTTGGACGAGGGTGGAGGGGAGAGCCAGCCTTGAGGGCTCATGTATCTTCTTTTTCTTCATGTATCATGTACAAAAACGCCTTTTGATAATATACGTGAAACTTTTGGCTCCAATCTTGTGTTCCTGTGTTTATCTTGCATCCTGTACACACTTAACAAACAGGTTAAGTATCTGTTTAGGCTTAGCCCCTTGCCTGACCAAATAAATGGTCAATCAATCTTTTCTTCAATAAATGGTCAAGGGGCATGGCCTTTATTAACAAAGGTAATGAGAATAATCAAACTTAAGTAAAATGCAACATACAAGCAGACGGATGCTCGCTGAAAATAAAAGGAATGAAACACACTAAATGCAACAAGCAGATGCTAACTGAAATATTTTTGTTGTTTTGAAATATTCATTTTTGTTTGAGGTTTTGAAATATATGCCTTTTTTTTGAATTTTGACATATGTATTTTTTTTGAATTTTTTGATTTATATATTCTTTTGGATTTTTGACATATATTTTTTTTTGTTTTTGACCTATGTATATTTTTTTTTTATTTTTGACTTATGTATTTTTTTTGGATTTTTGACATATATATTTTTTTTGGATTTTTGACTAAAAGATCAGCATGGTACTTGGATCAAAAGATCATATTCATTTATTAACTTCATTTCCAAATTATTCTTTAACAACTCAACTTAAACCCATCGTGTTTGGACTTGTGTTTCCATTCCTGATTCCATTTGATGATTTGACCCTTAGTCAATCTAAGCCATTCTTTAAGTTTGGAGTACATCTCTTTAGAAAGAAAAGATGAATAAGTTTAGAAAACCCATGAGAAGGTTCCGGAGACTTAAAAAGATGTTCCTTTCCTACCCTAATATCCGTTGGGGTTCGGTCATTTTCTTTCCGGGGTATTTATCGACCTTGCGTTCCCTTTTATTTCATTTCATGGCCTTGATGTAACATTTGTAATGTAATGGCCTATTGATTTGACATTTGGCTTTTTGCCTTGCTTTTTCTTTTCTTTTTTTTTCGCTTTGGGACGGATCTCCCCCTTTTTTTTTATGACGGCCTCCTACTAAGATGGCGGGTATTCTTGGTAGTCTATTCTAAGCCTCGTTCCGACATCATGGGCCGAATTAAAACAGAATTTTGTTTCAAAAAGAATGATTTGTACTTTACACTTTCGGTCAAGCTTTCGATATTCTTTAGGACTTGTCATCTCTTGTTACTCACGAATCAAACGTGTCAGTGTGTGCAGTAATGGGCTTGAAATTAAGTTATCCAGACTGATAAGGAAATTTGAGTTTATAAATTTTCTGATTCCACTGGTCTTTGTACCATACTGATCGACTCTTTAACCTAAGGGTAGTATTTCTTAAGATGTAAACCATTCCAGGGATGTTTTAACTCTTCTCCTTCTGCATTAACAAGACGATAAGCATTACCAGGAAATGCGTGCGATACAACATAAGGTCCTTCCCAGTTGGGTTGGAGCTTAGAACGCGGACCACCAGGTTTTACAAAATTTCTTTTGACAACCATTTCACCGACTTTGAACTTACGTTCAATGACTTTCTTTTGATAAAAACGTGCTAATCTATTTTGATAAACTTTTGCATGATTAGCAGCTGACCATCTTTTCTCGTCTAAAAGTTCCAATTGAGCAAGGAGTGCTGAACGGTGTTCATCAATGAAAAAATCCTTATTCAATTGTACTCTTAATGACGGTATAAGGATCTTGTATGGAACTACCGCCTCCATTCCAAATGTTAAGGAATAAGGAGTTTGCCCAGTAGGCGTGCGGATTGAAGTTCGGTAGGCCCATAGAGCCTCAACCAATTTTTCTGGCCAATCTACGAACTTATTAGATTTGCACGTCTTTTTGATAATTTTTATCAAAGTCTTATTTGTTGCCTCTGCTTGGCCATTGCCTTGCGGATAATAAGGAGATGAATGATGCAATGCAATTTTATACCTGTTACAGAGGTCCTTCAATTCTTGTGACACGAACTGCGGTCCGTTGTCGGTGACGATGGTGCTTGGAATTCCAAATCGAGTGATGATGTTCTTCATGATGAACTTGCAGACGGTTGATGCTTTGATCTCCACGTACGCTTAAGCTTCTGCCCACTTGGTGAAGTATTCCGTTGCCGTGAGAATGAAAGATTTTTGCTTGATGCCGGAATCTGGGTTACCAAGAGGTCCAATAATGTCGAAAGCCCACATGGAGAAAGGCCATGGGGAAGAAACAGGATGGAGTGAAGATGCAGGAGAATGAATTTTGTCGGCGTGAAGTTGACACTTAGCACACCTGCGAACATATCCTACACAGTCTTCTTCCATGGTGGGCCAATAAAATCCTTGTCTAAGGATCTTCTTTGCTAGCATCTGTCCATTGACATGGCCACCAAAAACTCCACTATGAGCTCCTTCCATAACCTTCCAAAGTTCATCTTCGTCTAGACATCTCAGAAGATCTCCATCAAAACCTCTCTTGTATAATGCTCCCCCAACTAGGGTGTATCTTTGAGCAACTCTCCTGATAGCTCTCTTCTCCTCAGTTGTAGCTTCTTCAGGATACGATTGATCTTCACAATATTTTGCAATTTCATAATACCATGGCTTCTGTTCATCGTCCATCTCTTCTAACAGCTCCATCAACATGATTTCTCTTTTCTCAATGATATCTCCATCTCTGACTTTCTTCAGCAATTTCTCCTTAGTTTTAAGGAATGAAGGATCTTTCACGGCAGGTGAAAGACGCCTATGAACTATGATTGATTCGGATTGCTTGCTGATTGGAAAATCAAGAGAAGATGCAAGTGAAGCTAGAGCGTCAGCTAAGATGTTCTGATTCCTAGGGACATGGACAAAGATCAATTTCGTGAAAAGCTTTGAATAAGCAGAAGTAAGTTCCTGATAAGGCTTGAGTTTGGGATCAAGAGTTCGATACTTGGTCAGCACTTGGCGAAGAATTAATTGGCTATCACCTACAATCCTGAGTTTGGTGGCACCATGAAAATGAGCAGCCTCGAGACCAGTAAGGAGTGCCTCGTATTCAGCTATATTGTTTGTGACTGGAAAATCAAGCTGAAAGGCTTGTGGAATGGTGATACCTTCAGGTGATAACAGAACAATACCGATCCCTTTTCCATGAGAATTCAGAGCTCCGTCAAAATGCAGAGTCCACATATCATCTCTGATTTGATTTACGGACATCAGTTCCTCATCCGGAAACTCTGATCGCACTGGATCAAATCGAGGAAGGGGATGATGAGCGAGATGTTCTGCTATGGCATAGCCCTTGATCGCTTTCTGTTGAATATAGATGATATCGAATTGAGATAGAAAGCTTTGCCATCGTGCTAACCTATCAGTAAGAACAGATTTCTCCAGGAGGAATTTGATCGGATTCATCCTAGCGATGAGATGAACTTCATGGGCCAGAAAATAATGCTTTAATTTCTGCACAACCCAGACCAATGCTGCACATGTTTTCTCCATCGCCGTATATCTCTGTTCAGCGGGGTTGAGAAGTTTAGAGAGATAGTAGGCTGCCCTCTCTTTTCCTTCTTCATCTTCTTGTGCTAGGACAGCCCCCACTGCATCATCCAGGACTGAAATATAAAGTATCAATGGTTTGCCTGGAGATGGTGGTCTCAAGACAGGAGGACTTGCTAAATAATTCTTCAATCCATCGAATGCCTCCTGACACTTATCGTCCCAATCGAATTTGACTCCCGGCTTGGTAAGCTCGTAAAACGGCTTACACCTTTGTGAGTGCTCGGAGACAAAACGGCGAATAAATTGCAACCTCCCGATTAATCCTCTCAACTCTTTCAAGTTTTTGGGAGGTGGCATTTCTCTGATAGCCTTCGCCTTATTAGGATCGATCTCAATTCCCCGTTTGCTGACAATGAATCCAAGCAATTTTCCTGAAGATACCCCGAATACACATTTCTTGGGGTTCATCTTTAACTGATATTCTCTCGATCTCTCTAATACTCTTGCCAAAACTTTGGCATGCTCAGCCTTTGTTTTAGATTTAACCAATAAGTCATCCACGTACACTTCCAGATCTATGTGCATCATGTCATGAAATATTGCCATCATAGCCCTCTGATAAGTGGCTCCAGCATTCTTTAATCCAAATGGCATGACAACATAACAGTATGTTCCCCAAGGTGTAGTGAATGACGTTTTCTCTTGATCCTCTTCTGCCAGCTTAATCTGATTGTATCCTGAAAACCCATCCATAAATGATAACGTCTCATAGCCAGCAGTGTTATCGATGAGTACATCAAGATGAGACAATGGAAAATCATCTTTAGGACACGCCCGGTTCAAATCGCGGAAGTCAATGCAAATTCTGACATTCCCGTCCTTTTTCATAACCGGGACTATATTGGCCACCCATTGTGGATAAAGGACAACTCTAATAAATTTGGCTTTATGCAACTTATCGACCTCTTCCTTCATCTTTAAAGCCATTTGTGGGTGGAATCGTCTTAATTTCTGCTTGACCGGGCTAGCTCCTTCCTTTAATGTCAACCTGTGTTCAACTAAAGATGAGTCTAACCCCGGCATATCTTCATAACTCTAGGCGAAAGTGTCCTTATAGTCCTTGAGTACTTGAACCATTGCTTTTTCATCCTCTGTAGAAAGACTTTTACTGACGAGGACAACCTTAGGTTCGTCTTCAGTCCCTAAATTAATTTCTTTAGTGGGCTCTTCTACGGCAGCTGAGGGTTCATCGAATCTCTTTACTCCACTGGCATATGCCTCAGCCGCGTCCTCGTCATCTTCCTCTTCAACAATGGGGTCCTTTTCATGCACTAATTCATATACCCCGTACCCATCATTGACTGACTCATCGTCCATGCAATCTTCTGGCATCTGAATTGGATTTTCTAAAAGCTAAGGGATCAAAGAGCAAGAAGAGCACTTATCAGCTAAGTCCTGGAGGTATCTATCTGGAATTTGCCTACCCTTAGGCTTCCTAGACTTCCTAACCTGACTAGACTGCCTAACTTCACTATCATAACCTAACGAAGACAAAGCAGGAAGAAAATCCTGGGATACATGTGGAAATACAAGAGAATCCTCCCGGGAGGAGGGGTAGAGTAAATCTAAGAGAGAATCTTGACCGAAGGACCCGCGCGGCGGGGTGCAATCGGACAAGTAAGATGTTTCCTCGATGAGGATCTGGGAACAATTTGTTGCCAAATTGGCGTTTTTTTTTTGGACAATGAAAGAATTAAACATAAAGCAGGAATGAATAAAAATTGGAGGAAAATCAGACGGAGGAAGTGGCACCAAGGCCAGAGGATTAGGGGGATCATATAGTAATATGTCCCAGATCAGATCATACAACCTCTCTAGATCGAGAGGAGGTTGTGGTATAATGTCCCGAGGGGACAGAGTAATCATGACGGGCGGAGCCCGTGGAATATCTTCAATTATGACCCGCGACCAAGTCGGGGTCAAGAGTAGTGTACGAAAAAGAGTATGGAGCATGAAGACATGTGCAAGGATATGTCCCCCTCCAGAGCAGATCTGTTGTGTAACCAGCTTCATAGGGGTCATCTGGTTCCCCTTCGTCAGTCTCTTCAGATAGCAGTATCCGCTTGTCAAATATGGCACCAGGGCTTTCAATCAGTTCATCAATCTGCGGCGGCCACTAAGGTTCTGCAGGATCCAGAAATAGTCTGTTCAGTGCAATATACAGGTCCCTCAGATCGAACCACCTGTACCATTCACATTCAGGGTCATGAAATTTCCTCCTTTTCATAGGCCGCAGAGCCTCCAAGGATTGGTACGTAAGCAGTTCAGAACAATGTCTGGCTAAGTCCCTCCCATATATATCATGGAAGTCAAAACAGGAAGTAATGACTACCGTATTGTCATAGCTAAGTATGGGCCCTTTTACGAAGTGCGTACACAGGGTCCATGTTAAGGGATCTCGGCCTTTTTTGAGTGGCGTAGACATTGCCTCACAGATTTTCGGACCTTCTTCTTTCTGAACCAGATCTTGCTTCAGTTTTATTGGGCTATAGCCCAGACCACTTCCAGGTGCTGCTCGATGATTTCTGACAGGAATGGTCCTGCCTTGCAACTGTGTGCCCAGACCTTTCCCAGGCTCATAGCCGTTCTTCATCATAATCCTCCATCCTGGGGTACTTGTAATGACTGAGATTTCGGGTTCTGTATTTGGGTCGGGTTGGGGCCGGATCCCCTGGTTTGGACCCTGGAGGGGTCTTGAGATTTCTGGCTGAATGGCGTCAACAGTGCTCGACGCCTTTCAAAAGGCGTCAGGGTGTGTGGACGCCATTTAGGTCTGCTGATTGTTGGGCCACGTGTGCGCCACGTGGGCGGGTTTCGGGCCGCGAGAGTACGGCCCCTGTCAGATTTGTCTGAACGGCGTCCACCTCGGTCGACGCGTTTCAGACTGCGACACCTGCGGTGTCAGGGTGCGACGCCAGAGCATTGTCAGTACGGCCTGTCTTGTCGTCTGAACGGCGTCCGTGGTGGGCGACGCGTTTCAGACCGGTGTCGGTACGGCCGTCCTGTCAGACTGAATGGCGTCTACCTCGATCGACGCGTTTTACCTCGTTCCAGATTGACCCCGCAAGCCTCCCCTTCTTTCCCTCACTTTCGCCTCTCCACTCTCTCTCTTCGCCCTCTCCGCTCCCTCCGCCCTCCTTCCTCCCTTCCCTTCCTCTCCTTCCTCTTCCAACTACTCCATAGCTTCCCTACCTCTCACCTCTACCTCCACCACCTTCCTCGCGGCGTTCCCTTCTCCGGACGGCGGCCGACGTCCCGGCGGAGTGGCGGCGTCCTCGAGGATACCGGCGGCGGCGTGGGGCGAGACGGGTCGGCGGCGAGGAGCTTGGAGGAGTTCAAGAACCGGTAGGGGGACGAACCTTCCATGTGATGTTCGTGTGATTCTCGGCGTGACGTGGTGTTTGGGGGATAGATTGAGCATGCTTAGGGGGGGATTCCATGTGGGAACGACGGTGTTTGTGATCGTGTTTTCGTAAGCATGATTGTGTGGTTGAGTTTCTCTCCTTCCCCCTTTGATTTTGGGATTTTCGGGGTGCCCGGGGTTCAAGGGTGAAGCCCTCGGGTCGAACCAGGAAACCTGGTTTCTAGCGCTAAATGGCGTCGGGCTGGGTCGACGCTTTTCCGAAAGACGTCCGGTCAGCACGACGCGTTTTAGCGCAGAAACCTCCCTGTTCGAGGTTTCCTGAGTCAGGGGTTCTGCGTTAAATGACGTCATGGATGGACGACGCCTTTCTGAAGGACGTCGGGCCATCATGACGCCATTTAGGCAGGAAATGCCCCCGTTTAAGGGTTCTGCAAATCTGGATTTCTGGGTTGAATGGCGTCAGGACACCCAGACGCGTTTTAAAAGGCGACTTCAACGGTGGACGCGTTTTAAGCAATAATCTGACGTTTAACTGAACCTGTCTGAGGGACTTGAATGGCGTCGACCTCGGTCGACGCGATTCAAGACAGAAGTATTATATTGCTGGTTTTTAGCATGTGATTCACTGTGAAAGTTCTGAGGCATGTTTTATGTTGTGCACTGGGATCGAAGACTTATGTGTGAGTGGAATTACAGCATGTTAAATATGTATGTGTGTGTGCTTGTACGAATATGGATTCGGAATGGCCGTGGTCTCCGTTTGTCACCATGGGCTGATGGGAGAAGGGTCATGGTGTCTGTGAGGAGGGGTGCTTGTTGTGTTTCACCCTTGGCTGAGACAAGCAGAACCACCTTGAGCCCATCGGGCCGGAGTAGCTGTGTGCTATCCGAGGGGTTGTTGTTTGGTCTCAGCGGGTCGGGGTTTCCTTTGGTTGTCGTGACAGCTTCTGGCGTGTTTCTTGCTGTGGAGCTGGTGGTGTTTCTGGTGGGAGTTGGTTTACCCTTTAGCCAGTGGGCCTGATGTGACCTTTGATCAAGGTTACGAGTGGTACCTATAGCCCTTGGCCTGACGCAGCCCGGGAGAGTTGGGTTTGTGGGTAGTTTCTGTAGCTTCGGCTTGACGGGGGTTCGCCGGTCCCCAGGGCCCTCCTGAAGCGCTGAGGCCTAGCGTGGAGGCAATCCGGTGGTAGGACAGTAGTCTAGACTGCTTGTGTGCACACGTAGCTGGCAGTGGCGGTACACTGAGTCCAGCTAGTCCTAGTTTGACTCACTGCCTCACCCTACAGTGCCCCGGAACACTGTAGGGGTGGACAGGCGTGAGTAGTGGTGGTAGTGTTGGGAGGCGACGTTCGACTTCGGTCAACAGTGTGGTTTAGTCGCTTCGTGGACTTTGACTATGAGTCGTGACTCTGTGTTGGGTTCTTCGGGTTACTTAGAATGGTTCTTTGTACACTGCTTACCGTGCGTTTCATGTCAGAGTTGGGTGCTGTGTTTACTGCTTTACTTAAATTGCCATATATTCCTGTTGTTACACTTGTGGGTGTGTGAGTGGGAGGCAAGGGATCGGATGATCCCTACTGAGCCCATTCCTGGTGTGGCTCACTCCCTGCGGTTTCAGGTGTGGACCTCGAGGCGAGCAGAAGCGTGGTGTCTTCTTGGTGTGCGGACCAGCAGCTGTCTTAGTTCCGGGGTATGCCCCGATGTTGTTGTACTTCCTTCTGCCTGTACTTATTTAATTGTTGGACATGTAATTATTGTTGGACTGTATACGGACATTGTTATTCTCCTTCCTGCGCACTTGCTTACCTTGTGGTCCGTGTGTTTGTTATATTTAATCTTGTTTAGCACTTACTCCTCCAGACGTGTTGTGTGAGATCCGGGTGTGAACCCGCAGTTAATGGGCCGACATCCATTTAGTGACCGGGTCTCCGGTCATAGGATGGCGGGTCGTTACAGTACTCATGCACTTCCCCCTCTTGATAGCATCTAATGGGTATGGAGAAATAGTAGCGGCTTTCAGAGGATCAGCCACTGGACGGTAGACCTGTAATACCGACAGAAAAGGTTGTCGGCCAGGTAAAACAGCAGATTTAGTGTTCAAGGAATGAGCAGCAGCAAGGATCGGCATGCTCGTTACTTTAATTATTCGTCCTTTGTAAGGGAATTTGAGGCATTGATGATTCGTAGAAGGAATCGCCTCAAGAGTTTTAATATAAGGACGGCCTAAAATGGCATTTATGGAAGGGTCGATTTCCAAGATGTGAAATTCGACCGCTGCATGACTTACAGGGCCCAGCTCCACCTTTAACCATTCCCAGAGGGGAACGGGTAGAATTGTCATATGCTGTCACTGATATGGGGCTGGGCAGGCATTTCTCTTTGGGCACACCGCACAGCTCCAGGGTCTTCGGAGGTAGAACATTGATCGAAGCCCCTGTGTCGACCAGGCATGCATCCACGGCCTTCTTACAGATGTTGACAGTGATGCTCAGAGCCATGCTTCTGGCTGCTGGCGGTGCTAGTTCCGATGTATGAAATGTTATAGAGGGCTGATCCCCCTGAGGAACTAGTAGTGCTGCGATCTTCTCTACCGGCACGTCTTCATTGACCATCACCTTCTGCAGATATTCCATTAAAGCTTCTTGGTGACTCTTGGATCTTTTGATCAGCTCGAGTATAGTGATCCGTGCCGGTGTCCGATCTAGGTGTTTCAACAAGTCATATTGAGTGCCTGGTGCACTCTCTTCATTATGGGCTTCCTCAGTCGGCTGTGATGGGCCGTCTCTGACTGTGGACTGAGGAAAGACCTTGTTGAAAATCCTTCCACTCTAGAGCGCGTGTTCCTCAACCGTGGAGGATCCGGGTGACACCTTAAGTACCGCAGGGTTGGATGGTGCGGATGGTGTAGAGGGTTGGTATGTAGGTGATGGCGTAGGGTTAGGTGGTGATGGCGCGGTGCGGATTAAAGGCCTAAAGGGTTGGATGGTGGATGGGTAAGTGGTTGGTGAAGTGGGGAATGGTACGCGCAATAGCGGTCTAGATGGTAAAGGCATATCTGGGTAGGTGGTGGTGGTAGTGGGTGAAGTAGGAAATGGTATGCGTAATAGCGGCCTAGATGGTAGGAGGGGTGCGTTATTGGTTTGCGGGGGGTTATATGATGGAGGCGTAGGAGTGCGGGGTGTAATGGGTCTAAGGAAGGCGGGTAGTGGTAATGGGTTATTGGATGTGGGCGAGTGATATGTAGGTGTGGGTATAGGGGTAATGGTAACGGGTTGTGGCCTTGGTATGTGGATGGTGCGGCGTGGTGGTCGCTCTGCGGTACTTTGAACGTGACCCGTTGAACAAAGAGAGGAAGAGTCCTCTACTCTCCACTGCTGCCCACGACCAGCCTCAGACTGGCTGTTCGTCAGAATGGGAGCAACCTGGTTTTGGTTCTGGTGCTCCGGGAGTGGATTCTGCACTATGCCCATGTTGGGTGGTGCTGCTGCTTGTGCCGGTGGTCTTGCTTGTTGCTGCTGCTGCTGCGGTCTCCTCGCCTTCAGGGCTATTATGTACTTCTTCATCTCCTCCCAGTCTATGCCGCCCTGCTCGTTGAGATCATGGATATAATCTCTGAATTGGAAGCAGGTGTCAATGGTATGCCCAGGTTGCCTGTGGAAGTAGCAATACCTAGACGTATCGGCATTTTGAGGCCAGACGGCCTTTTCCCTCGGCAAAACTAAGGCATTGGCTGCCATTAAAGCGCTGAAGATATCCGCCAAGGATTCTGGGAGGGCCGGGTACTCTGCCCTTTTCGGGCCTAGAGGTCTCCTTTGTTGGTTGTAGTCACCAGGAGGAGGGACATTGTGGTACGCCGGCGGTGCGCGCGGCTGGTACTGTGGCTGTTGATGTTGCTGCTGATGTGGCTGCTGATACTGCTGTTGATACTGCTGTTGCCGTTGCGGCTGTTGCTGTAGCTGTTGCTGATTCGGCTGCTGGGGCCGCTGGTACTGCTGTTGGTAATGGGGGTTCTGCTGCTGCCTGTACCCCTGTTGGCTCGGCTGTGGTGGCCTCTGGTACTGCTGCTGATTCCTCACAAACTGGGGCGAGTTATTGTTCATGGTACTGACCTGCTCGTGAGAGAGCGTGCCCTCAGTAGTTGGACCTGTGCTAGGAGAATTTGGCACTGCAGGCTTCCGAGGTGGAGGCCTGCTAGGTCTGTGAGGATCAAAGACGCTAGAGAACGTAGCGTCCTTGAAGGCATTATGGCAGTACCGTGCTCTTTCATAGAGCTCTGCCATATTAGTTAAATTGTTCAAGGAGAGGACTAGCTTGAATTGGGGCGTGGCGTTAGAAATTAACATTTTCACTTGTTCAGATTCGGACAAGTGATCTTTCACTTTTTCAGCCAGGCCCCGCCACCTGTCAGCAAAACTGACAAACTCCTCGTCCGGTTTCATCTTTTCTGCAATGAGGTCCGTGATAGACAAGGAGGGTGCAACTCTGTCCTGGTATCGTTGGATAAATTTGCGTGAAACGATACCGTAATCCTCTACTTCGGAGGGTTCCAGAGAAAAGAACCACTCGAGGGCTGGTCCCTCTAGGGATCTCCTGAACAAGAAAGCCAATGACCTCTTATCATTCTGCCAGAAAGAGGATTCGTACATGAACTCCTTCAGGTGCGTGAAGGGGTTACCAGTACCGTTATACTTTCAATACACTGGCATTTCAGAGGGTGGCAGATGGAACACTGGCAGGCTCGGTAAATTGATTTTTGGCACAGCTTTAACCCCCATCATCTTTTGGAGATTGTTGAACTGCTCATCCATGCGCTCCATCTTGGCCAGCAACGTTTGTGTGGTCAGATCTACCTGGGGAGGAGGAGGAGGAGGAAGTACTTGATAGGCCTGCTGCCTAGAGTACGTTGGACAAGGAGGATAATAAGGATGAGGTCCGGCAGAGCTTCCGCCATGCCCGAGGGCATTTTGATAAATAGGCGTCTGCGGTCTAGCCGGTTGCCTGGATGACGAAAGTTGTGGCCTAGTTGGCCGAGAAGTAAGATGAAGGCCTTCCATGTCCTATTGGATATAAGGAGGAGGAGGGGGAGGTTGTTGAGTAACAACAGGGGGAGCCATAGGGTTCGGCTCAGCAGGCTGCATGGGTGCCTTCCCCTTCAAAATAGACTGGATGGCCTCGAACTGCTGAGGGTCCAGTCGGGAGGTAAGAACTCCCAGGGCATTGACAAGATCCATGGGATCGGAGGGTGAGGGATCATTCTGATTCATGTCCCCCTCAAGGTCGGGATTAGGAATCGCATATTCATGCGGGGGAAGATCAGGATATCGATCATGTGGATGAAAGAGAGGGGTCCGGACATTCCCATCTTGTCGATATGGAATGGGGACGGAATTACGGGAGGCATCAGCATCTCTCCCGTTCTCATAATTGAAGTCTGAATCGCGAGGGGCATTAGCATCTCCCTCGTAGTTGATAATGGCATCTTGGGCCATACCCAAATCTCTGCCTGATCGCAGCAACATGATATTAGATTCCTTTTTCAAAGATTTAATCAGACAAGTTGTACAGAGATTAATCAAACAAGTGGATGCTTAACGTGATTTCAGGGTTCCTTGTTGAGTTACTTGAATTGGATTAAACCACAATTTCGCTCAGGGAAGGATCCTAGTTTCAGTTCAGTTTCCACCGTTATTCTCTAGGGTTTTCTTTCACAACGCTTTCGGAATCTAGCCAGGACTTCAATTGGTACAACCAGCCCGATGATCAAGGAGGAATACCTTGATTTTGGGGACTTATGGAGGTCTCAACGTCAACTTCTCTAGTCTGATCAAGGGACCAACCCAATCAGAGAGAGTTGCTGACGTCGAGTAATGTGTTCCTAAGAAGAGGAGGGTTTTCGCCTCAATGCGTATGCCCTGCGACCTGGATGGCCTCTAATGCTTAATAAAGTAATGGGTAGCTAGCACTCAAAACACAGAAATCTGGAAACTGAAAAATAATTAAGAAACTGTCTGAATTGCGTCGATGATAGTCGACGCTATTCAAAACAGAACTTAATTCTTTCGCAGAAACAGATCTGAAAAATAACTAAAAACTGTCTGAAACGCGTCGATGGTGGTCGACGCTATTCAACACAGAACTTAATTATTTCGCAGAAACATATGCAAACAGCAGAGAAAGTCTGGAGACTAAAAGGCGTCTGGATGTGTTGACGCGGTTTTGAAACGCGTCACCGTTCCTGGACGCTTTTTAGTTCGCAGAAACAGAATTGCAGGAGGATTTTCTGGGTCGAATCCTCCTCAAACAGGGTAAAATGCAGTAAACAATCGACTCATGCAAAGATTTTTAGTTTCAGATTTTAAACAGGATGATTTACTAACTAAACAACTAGGAAATCACTCAATCACACATCATTTTATCACAAAAAACAGCTTTTTGAACTAATCAAGGGGAGGCAAGATCTTGCCACTGGGGTGTGCACGTGGTGCACGAGGGAAATTAATTAAACTAAACACTCACCAATTGGTGAGGACGTGTCGAAAGACACAAATGGTGCACCGTGGGTGCCCGATATGATAATAGCAAGAACAAAAGAAACTAAAAGACGGGGAGACCAAGTCCCACCGTGATCGCCAAAAGAGCTGTAGGTGCTGAAAATGCTCGTGTGATTAATGTGAAAAACTATGTTGTTTAGGGTAAATTAACCTATTAAAAAAAACAGCAACTAAAGTGCAGTGATCGCCAGAAACTTTTAACTAAAAAGCTTCAAAAGAGATTTGATCGCCTACCTGTTTGAACGCGGAAGAATGAGTCCTTGGTTCCCCTCCTTCAGCCGGCTGAAGAAAGAGAGCCATTTCTTGTTCTTTTGTTCTTGCTGTTGAATGTTGAGGATCGTCCAGAAGTTCTCCTGGCTTCGTGCTTGATTTCCCCCTTTTGATCTCTTGTTGTTGTTGTTGAGTGCAGCAGAGACAAAGAAACAGAAAAATAAAGAAGAAATACTAATGAGAATTTAAATGGAAATAATATCAAAACTAATCATGATGTTAAACATACTTAAACAGCAACTCACTTGTTTAAATGGCTTTGAAACCCCTTTAAAACAAATGGGTTTTGGAAAATTGATGATATAGTGTGTGTTGCATGAAGTGAATATGAGAATGAAACTAATGAATATGAAAAATGGAATTCGGAAATGAAACACTTATGCCCAGTTGGAGCCTTGAAAAGATGAAGATCTTGAAGGGAGGCCGACTTCTGGAAATGGCAGCGCTCTGGCGTTCCGACGTGGTTGCTTCGATCTTCAAATCGCTATAACGCTATGGCTCAATAATTCTCTCTCTCTCTTTTTTTAACTCCTTGAGATGCAAGGTATTTATAGGCATTTTCTGCGTTCGCGATTAACATAGAAAAATCTAGGATTTATCTACTTTAATCGACAGATAAATACTGATTAATTCATCTTTATCTGTAATTATCTAAAACGCGTCCACAAAGGATGACGCCTTTCAGATTAATTAAGATAAGGATAAATATCCGGGAAAACTAATCTTTATCTTTATTAGCTAAAACGCGTCCACCTGTGTAGACGTCTTTTACCCTAATTAAGATAAGGATAAACATCCGGAAGAGAAGTTAAAACAGCTTAGGAAACCTAAAACGCGTCGACCTCAACAGACGCCTTTTAGTTAATAAATCAATTAATTAAAATTTAAATTTAAACGTTAAAATAAGAATAAACTCTAAACCGCGTCCACATGGGTAGACGCCTGTTAGGATTTTTCATATTTTAACCGAAATTTGAGCTAAAATCAATTTGATTGATTAACTTAAACATGTCTGTTAAACCCGACACTTAAAAAGATCAATAAAAATTAATCAATGATTAATTATCAGACCATTTTGAGGCATTATTATATGATATGAAATTTACTCGAAATGATGTCAAAATTAGCGTGTCTACACCTTGGACCTTCAAAAAAGGTTGGCCATCGAAGCTTTTGGAATTCAAGACAAGGTGAAAGGAGCCCTCTTCTGTGGAAAACATGGGAGAACCTTGAAGGCTTCTTCTTCCTCCTCTTCGTCCTCCATTGAAGTTCTTGAAGACCAAGGCTTTGAAGAGGCCAATCACTCTCAATCCCATCTCTTTTCTAATCCCTTTTCTTAGTTTCTAGTTGGTATTTTCACTGTTTTTCATAGCATCACTCCATGATTCACACACATCACATCATGATTTTCTATACCCATACATGTTAAGTATTTAAAGAACATCAAGCAAGTGAGTTTTTAGTTTAGTTTATGTTTGAATTGATAGTTAGAATAGATACTACACTACTCTTAGTTCTAATCATCTCTTTGTCTCTTTTGGTTTAATTTATTTTGCAAGGTTTGGAGAGAAGGAGAAAAGCTTGAAAAGAAAAGTTTTAAGGAGACATGAAAATCAACAAAACAAAAGCAAGAGTAAAAGAAGAGGCTCTTCGTCTTTGGCCAGCCAAAGAATGAGAACAAAGGAACCACAACTCTCCTAAAATTCTGCGAGGTAAGTAAAGTGATCACTTTTTCTTTGAAACCTTCGGTTTCTAGCGATCACATAATTTATTTGATTTTTTAATCATATGAATGCATGATATGATTGATAGCACAATACGATTTTGAGCACTACAAGCTCTACTCGCCATAGTTGTACACTTTTGATCCAGTCGATGGATATGAAAATGACCTTCCTCAATGGTAACCTTGAAGAAGAGGTGTATATGATACAACTTGAAGGTTTCACATCCAAAGAGTTTCTAGATAGAGTGTGCAAGCTTCAGAGATCCATTTATGGACTGAAGTAGGCTTCCCAGAGCTGGAACATAAGATTTGACGAGGCTGTCAAGTTTTATGACCATTAAGAATGAAGACGAGCCTTGTGTGTACAAGAAGACTAGTGGGAGCGTAGTCCCTTCTTAGTCATTTACGTAGATGACATACTACTCATTGAGAATGATGTAGCTATGATGTCATCGGTAAAGGTCTGGCAGTCGAAAAACTTTTTTCCATGAAGGATTTGGGAGAAGCATCCTATGTATTGAGAATACGGATCTATAGAGATAGATCAAAGAGGATGCTCGCAATGACCCAATCCATGTACATAGATATCATTGTAAAAAGGTTTCGCATAGAAAATTCCAAAAATGTCTCACACCGATGAGACATGGAATTTATCTCTCAAATGAGCAGTCTCTTAAGACTCCTACTGAGAGGGCATTCATGGATAGAGTACCCTATGCTTTTGCCATGGATCTATCATGTATGACATGCTATGTACACAGCCTGATGTTGCTTATGCTCTAAGTGTCACGAGCAGATTTCAGGTTGATCCAAGCAAAGAGCACTGGAAGGCAATGAAATGCATCCTTTAATACTTGAGAAGAACTAAGGACATGTTTCTTGTCTATGGAGGAAGCGACTTGAAACTGTGAGGCTTCACTGACTCGAATTTCCAGTCAGATCTAGATGATATCAAGTCTACATCTATATTTGTGTTTACTTTGAACAGAGGCGCAGTGTGCTAGAAGAGTTCCAAGCAAGAAACTACTACATATTCTACGACTAAAGCTGAGTACATCGTTGCAGCTGAAGCCGCCAAGGAAGTAGTATTGTTGAAGAAATTCATCACCAACCTCGGCGTAGTTCCCAGCATCTCTGAACCTGTTCTGCTGTTGTGCGACAACAATGGAGCTATTGCACAAGCGAAAGAACCACGGTCTCATCAGAAGTTGAAACATATTCTGAGGCGCTTTCATCTTATCATAGATATTATTTCCATAGGAAATGTAGTGGTGGAAAGAGTTCTATCTGTCAACAATATAGCAGATCCACTGACAAAGCCGTTGTCTCAATTTGTGTTTGAGCGTCACCTAGAGTCTATAGGTTTAGTGCATAAAGGTGATTGGCTTTAGTCCAAGTGGGAGATTGTTAGTCTTATGTGGCCTACAAGCCAATCTCACTATGAAAATCTCGTTCATTTATTAATAAAAGTGGTTTTATTTTATTATGTATAATTCGTTTTAATTATCATCTCATAATGAAGTCCGCGAATATGTGCGATGGTCATCAGATTATGATGAGATCATACTAATGAGACTGATCACTTAAACACACATATTCTTAATATTTCCTAGTCGGAGGATATCCGAAAAGGACATCAGATATCCGGTTAGACTAGTACATATTACTCATGCTCATACGATGAGGATGACTGATCTCATAGTCACTTGTGTGGAGACACTAAGGCGAATCTATAGATGCTCATTAGAGAATGAGTTCACTGAACTGATCCGACTGAATCGCTAGATGGGTACATCACTGTCAACTAGCTTGATTCTATTGTCACAGTTGCGTGGATGGTCCTTGGACCTGAGACACTAAGGATACCTTGTCGGTGGACTTCTGTGTTTTGACCTTGGTTTACATATCTCTATTCACGAAATTCTAAACAGCCAAGGATCGGGTACAACGGAATACCGTCGAAGGGAATTAAGTGTCAATAAGGAATCATTCGCTCTCGGTACTTAAAGAGAGAATGCTCTAGGAAGGATGAACATGAGTCCCTGGCCAGGGCGGATGATAATATCAGGAAAGGAGTTTTCTAATATTATACGGTAGCATCAGATCCAAGTGAGTCGACCGGTTAGGATTTGACGGTACACTATACCCTGAGTTGACTCGAGAACATTGTGCGAATGAAGGATTATGTTCATGCGGTAATTGTCGACGGGAAGGTTCCAAAAGTGGGTTGCGTAACCCCAATACCTTCCAGGTTCACGTGGTGTTATTTGGCACCCAACATGATCGGAGGCCCAACTAAATTTACTGTACGACATTAATTCAGTTGATTAATTAATTTATATAAGTTATTAATTGATTTATTGAGTCGGTGAGGGGTATTGGGCTAAATGGGCCATTAATTGGACTGGTAATTGGGCTTAGAGGGTCACACGCAAAAGATTCTTAAGGCGATGGATTAAAAGTAGGCTTAATATTAAATTAGAGTTTTTATGAAAAATCATGCGGTTAATATAAAATGTAGCGAGCGGGCTGAGCAGGCCAAGCTGTTGCTCAACCCTATCCGCCCCCTCCTCTCTCCCTCTCTCTCTTTGGCACCCCAGCTCTCTCTCCTCTCTGGAGACAGCTCCGCCGTCTTCCCGACTCCCGTTTGACAGAAAATTGTCCTCGCGTTGCGGCGATCGTTGCGGCGAACGGCAAAGGATTTGTGGACTGTGAAGAACGAGGATCGTGAGAAAATCCACCGCGAGGAGGATCGTGTGGACTTTGCTAGAGGCCAGGCGTTTGCGTGGCTGGTGGTTCCATACCGACGAAACCATTCGGACGTGGATTCGAATCCGCACACAGTAATGTTCGATTACCCATTCTAATTGATTTTAGTTTATTCGAAACGGATAGGGATCGCAGTCATTTTTATTTTTAATTTCCATTGTGTTTACGGTCCCAAGAAACAATAGAACCTAACAAGTTATGGAGTATGAAGCCAAATTTTCTGAGTTGGCAAAATTCGCACCCCATATGTGCCTTGATGGGCATTGGAAACTCCAAAAATTTAAACCCATATTACGCACCAAGCTAGTTGCACACACATTTAGTTCTATGGAAGAGGTAGTGGAAGCTGCATGCATGCAAGAGGCCGAGCACAAGATTTACTTAAATGTAAGGTACGTCTTAAGAGGCAGGCATCTTCCTCTATGCCCAAGAAGAGAAAGTTTGAGCTTTCGAAGATGCCAGTAATGACTATTATTCCATCCCCTCGAGCTCCCTCTTACCCTCTGTGTCAGAAATGTAAAAAAAGACATGAAGGTACTGAATGTTTGAGGGGATATGGTCGATGTTTTGGTTATGGGGAGCTCAGACATATTATAAAGGACTATCCCAAGGTTAGAACTGTAAGGAATCGGCAAGAACGCAGCGGAGATTAAAATCGATTCCTATGTATCGGCTGCTGGGATCGTAAAACGGACATTAAAATAAATGCGGGAAGAACGGTTCTTCACCTTTGCGGGGTTTCGAATCTCCCGTGGATGATTCCGACTCGGTAATCGCACACGCGCACGATCTCTAAAGGTATCCACACGAGTTCCCACTGCAGACGCGATTTCCTCCTCGACTTGAGTGCTCCGACCAGATCTCAAATCCACCATGCGTGGAGAGAGACAGATCTACTGCAAGAGAGAGAGAATGAGAGAGAGAGAGAGGAGAGAGAGAATCTAGGGTGTAAAATTTGTCCAACCAACTTTTTACCCCTCCCCCTTGGCCCTCCTTATATAGAAATAAGGATAAGCACAAGGATTAATCCTCATGATTATCCAAGAGTTTGGCCTTGGATAATTCTCCATTAAATCTTCATGTTTATCCTGCGGCTTTTCATAAAAACCCAGATAAGCATGAAATTTAACGTCTCTCACCGTCTGACGAGAACTCTTATGTGTGTGACCCTCTAGGCCCATATATCAGTCCGGTTTCAGGCCCATTAAACTTAGAACTGATTCTAGAGTTTAATATTTATTAATTAACATTTAAACATCATATGTTAGATGATTAATTTAATAAACAAGTGAATTATCATCTGATGATAAATTCACTTGGCCTTCTGATCATGAACAACACCAAACACTACCTCATAATCCCAGAAGATATAAGGGATACTGTTCCCTTTAATTGAACCTTTCCATCTGCAGATACCGCACAGATATAATCCTTCACTCATACAATGTCCCAATAACGCAAGGGTATGGTTTTATAGTCAAACCCTCTTTCGCATTATCCAGATGGATTCCAGTACTCAGTTAATATCTAGAAAGACATCTCTTTCATTTGACCCTGGCCAGGGATTTCTGTGTACACATCCATAGGACATTCTCTCTCCAGTCTTATACCAAGAGTAAGTGATCCCTTGTTGTTCACTCAATTACCTTCGCAAGCTTTCCACTGTATCTGAAAGACCGACTATCTAGGACTTAATGGTTAAAGTCCACAAGTCATAAAATCAAGATACAATGGTCCACAAACAAGGTATCATTGGTGACTCAGGTCAAAGGACCAACTGTGCTACTGCAACGACTGAATTCCCTGGTTGACTAATAGGTATAATTACCATCCAAGAATTCTTATTTGGGTCTGTTCAGTGAACTCATTCTCTAATGAGTAATGAGCACCCACATGTTTGTCTTAGTGTCACCACACGAGTGAATGTGAGATCATTCACCCTCATCACATAAGCAGACATAACTTGTGTCGATCTTATCGGATATTTAATGTCCATCTCAAATATCCTATGATCGAGAACTGTTTAAGACAATTGACTGAGGATATTGATCTCACTATCATGATCTCATCATGATTCAATATCCCATCCATTTGTCTATGGACCTTCATTACGATAGTTAATTTGCGAGAACTATAAATGAAGAAATGATTGCCTTTATTAATAATTTGAACTAGAATGTACAATGATTGACTTTGAGGCCACCCAATTCTAACAAGAACCACTCCTATGCGAGCACCAGCATCAACGCAGCAAACAATTCCCACCAAATCACAAACGCCAGCTCGTGTTTTTTCTTTGACTTGGGAAGACATGGGGGCTGTTGAGAACGTGACTGAAGGTATGGTCCTTATAGCCGATACTTATGCTTGAGTTCTTTTTGCTACTGGTGCTACACATTCATTTATTTCAGAAGAGTTCATACAATCATTACCCGACAAGGTAAATCAAGTTGAAACTCCAGTTCTTATGACTGTTTTCACTCCTGGAGGAGTTCTCCTGTCTCAAAGGTGTATTACCTCTCTTAAGGTAGAGATTGAAGGTAGGTGACTCTCCACTCTATTACATATGCTTAAAATGAAAGACTTTGATGTCATTCTAGGGATGAATTGGCCAGAATATCACTATGTTATGCTTGATTGTCAAAGGAAAAAGATTCTTTTTAGAATTCCAGGAGAAGAAGAGTTCTCTCTTAAGATCCCCAAACTTGGAAAACAAATTATCTCAATACTTAAAGCACAACACTACATTGATAAAAGGTTGTTAAGCTTACTTAGTCAACGTAGTTTCTATCCCAAAAGAAAAGAAAGCCCTATTTATCTCTTACATTGAAGTAGTTAGAGAATATCCAGATGTCTTTCTAGATGAAGTGCCAGGCCTACCGCCAATAAGGGAGATTGAATTCTCAATTGAGCTTCTCCTAAGCACAGTGCCTATCTCCAAGATTCCTTATCGTATGGCACCTGCTGAGTTGTCAGAATTAAAGAAGCAACTTCAAGATTTATTAGATAAGGGGTTTATTCATCCTACTATGTCTCCATAAGGTGCTCATGTTTTATTTGTTAGGAAGAAGTATAGATGTTTGCGGCTCTATATAGATTATTGAAAGTTGAATCAAGTTACTATCAAGAATCGGTATCCACTGCCGCAATTGATGATCTATTTGATCAATTACAAGGCGCCACCGTATTTTCAAAGATAGATCTTCGATCAGGATATCATCAATTAAGGATTAAAGAAGAAGATATTCCTAAAACAGCATTTCGAATCAGGTACGGGTATTATGAATTTCTAGTCATGTCTTTTGGTTTAACTAATGCCCCTACAGCTTTTATGTATTTAATGAACCGAGTGTTCAAACCGTACTTGAATCATTTTGTAGTAGTATTTATAGATGATGTCCTGATATACTCTCCTATTGAAGAAGCACACAAGGAACACTTGAAGATTGTTCTAGAAACTCTCAGAACTCACAAACTATATGCCAAATTCAGCAAATATGAGTTCTGGTTACAACAAATTCAATTCCTTGGCCATATTATTTCTAAAGGTGTAGCACTTGATCCGGCCAAGATTCAAGCTATACTTAATTGGGAAGCACCCAAAACTCTAACTGAAGTTCGAAATTTTCTAGGTCTAGCTGGATACTACCGACACTTTATAGAAGGATTTGCTACTCTAGCAGCCCCTCTTACTGAGCTGACCCGGAAAGGGGTAAGATTTTTGTGGACAGAAGAATGTAATAGAAGCTTCCAAGAGCTAAAGAAAAGATTAACTATAGCTACGGTCCTTGCCCTGCCTAATGGAACTGAAGGTTTTGTCATCTATATTGATGCCTCAAAACAAGGTATCAGTTGTGTGCTCATGCAACATGGTAAGGTAATTGCTTATGCATCCCGCCAACTAAAGGATCATGAGCTAAATTATCTCACCCATGATCTTGAATTAGCAGCAGTAGTTCATGCACTCAAAATATGGAGGCATTATTTATATGGAGTGAAATTTCAAGTCTTCATAGATCACCAGAGCCTTAAATATATTTTCTCTCATAAAGAACTCAATCTTAGTGTAACATTCGATTATTAGCATGTAATTAGCATAATTATGTTACTAATTAATATTGAGCTAATACATTATGTAAGTTAAGATATGCACAAAGATTAAACTTGGTTGGCTAAATCCTATAAAATAATTAGATATGATCAATTGTAATAGAAAACTTAGTGTAAATCATAATCGGATTTAGATTAGAATGATTAATTGGGGATTAAGGTTAAGTATGCAATTATTAAAATTAGGATGACTATTTGATGAATAATTATTTTATATAGTAGAAAACTAAAACCTATGGTTAGAAATTTGTCTTTTACTAATTAGTGCTTATCCTAGAAATATTAGTATTATATTAGATAGTGGGGTAGTCATAATTAGTATTAACCTTGGTTAAAGTTAGTGGGAGAGTAAAGTTAGTTTAACCTTAGTTAAAGATAGTGGGATGGTCAAAGTTAGTATTAACCATGGTTAGTGTTAGTGGGATGGTTAAGTTAACGTAACTTGGATGGTTAGAATTAATAAATTTTAAAGTCATTTAAGTAACCATAGTAAGACTAACTAAACCCATCCTATTTAAAGGACTTTAACTTGGGTTTTGGCTTTGGTTTGGCATCTTCTCTTCACCAAAACGTGGGGAGCAGCAAGGGAAGGATTTGGGAGGCCATTCTTGAAGTGTTCTTGGTGTTCTTGAAGAAGGTAGGTTGCATGGGTGCTAGTTTCATAAGAGTTTAGCTTAGTTAGGAAATAAGTAAATCTTTAATATATTTTTTTATATCTTCAAATATTATGTTCTTGTGAAGTTCCTAAGTGTGAAATAGTTGAATGATGTAGAGATTTAAATTTTTAAAAGCCTAAAATAGATTAAGCATAGTAGAAGTTAAATTTCTGCAACCCAGATTTTTCTGTAACTCTTATGACAGTAGGGTAACCTTAAAATTTTTATGATTTTATTTTATATATAAAACTTATGAAATTTTTATGACATAACTATTATATCATTTGACATCTCCAAAAAAATCAGAATAAATTTTCATATTCATATGGTGATACTTCTAGGTCATGAACAAGACTGTGATTTTCAGATACAACTTTCTAAATTCATTTGATAGCATGTTAGAATATGACTTTTAGTGATTTATATATTTCACAAAATAATATAAAATTTTTATGACATAATAATAAAACCAATATAAATATTCAAAAAAAGTTTCATGAATTTTGGTATTGATATGATGATGCTTTTCGGTCGGGTAACATGATATAATTTGTAGATACAGTTTTCAGACTTCATTTGATAGCATGTTAGAACATAAATTTTATTAATTTATGTATGTTAAAAAATAATCTTAAATTTTTATCACATAATACTCATACCATTATACAGCTTTAAGAAAAATTTTATGATTTATTATATTCATATGTGATGCTTTCAGTTCGGATAACAGGGTATAATTTGTAGATACAGTTTTTCGGATTTTATTTGATAGTTTGTTAGAATGTGAATTTTAGTAATTTATATGTGTCACAAAATAATATAAAATTTTTATGAAATAATACTTATACTATTATACATCTTAAAAAAAAATTTCATGAATTGTTGTATTCATATGATAATGATTCCTGGTGTGTGTAGCAGGGTTCATACTCCACTCTGATATTTCAATAACTCAGGGATAGTATCCTGATGTTTGATTTTATACTATCTTTGTGAAGAACTATTTGAGCCAAAATTTTACAGGATGTACCTAATGTGAATTAGTACAATATGTGAAATTTTAAGAATTTTTTAAAGTACTTTTCTGTATTAATAAAATCAGTGTTTTAAATGTGGGCAGATTACTTTTGTAGGAGATTTGTGATTACTTATATGTGTTGTCTGAGTTTATAACAAGTTGTATTTAAATTCAGCTTAGAACATGATTTATTTACCTTTTAAATTATGATTTTGAGTTATTCTTAGTTTATGAACTCCTGAAAGAAAATCACTAAAGTGTTTAGTCATTTTCCTATGTATATATTGTTGTAGTTACATAAACATTAAGTTTATTCTCATAATGTTAATGAAGCCTGCCGATCGGACATAGCTGCTATATGATAAGAGTTCTGGAGAAATGGTGACAACATCCCCACTAGGACCTATTTATTTTGGGGCTGTGTGCTACAACCTAAAAAGGTGGGAGACACCTCCATAACCCATTATCTCTGTCACCCGAAGGCCGCGGGTAGAAATCCTTTGTTAGGTGGGGTGACGACCCTCGGGGTAGCGCTAAGCCTATGACTTGGCTCTGTACGTGCCTAGGAGCTTAATTTTTTTATTCTATTTCTGGCTCATAGTGGCGGTTGGATGTGTCTTCAGGCACTTCTATAATAAGTGGGAACCTATGGTCTGAAAAATAAATTTTATATCTTGCAATTTATATGTCATTTCAATAAATCAACTTAATAATCTTAAGTTCTGTACTATGTTCTGTATTCTAACCCTATTCATATATTGACAAGCTTGTGTAGCTTTGATTCAGAGTTGGCATGATATTGTGAATCATGTATCTCAATTTCCTTATTGGCATACAATTCTAATGCACATATGTATTATGTGATAGTTTTGTTTTCTGTTATATTTAATGTTCTTATGCAATGTACATATTCCGCTTCAATTATTTGAATTGCAAATTCTTATGAAGGCAGACTCATCTGCCTACTGAGTTACCATTTCTTTGGTACTCACGCCTATTTTTCAGGTGATCGGACAGACGGAGAAGTAGAGTGAGTTTGAAGTGGGGTCATTCAGGGTTCGCATAAGACGATATCTCTTTTGGGAGAGCCTAAAGGATTGAACCATGTATATACTTATGCTTTTGTTTTTGTTGGAATGTACAATGAAGATCCTAGCATGTAAAAATGACAATCTACTACGCAGTGCGTTGTTATAATCTTGTGAATGGTGGAACTACATTAGTATTTAGATTTCTCTTACAAATTTTTATACTACACTTCCATTTGAAACATAGTATCCTCCCAATTATCTATTCTAAGGGGTCTTTTCCCCCTGTTGTGCTTTAGCCATCTCTGTAATTACCTTGTATATTATGGATTACCGGGCCGGAGCGTGACACTTAGATAGAGGCGATGGGTAGAATTCCTAAAAGATTATAATTTTGAATTAAATTATCGCCCAAAAGCAAATATTATAGCCGATGCCCTCAGCAGGAAGCGGTTGATGAATATCAGAGATTGGAAGATGATTGAGGAAGTTATTACTTCCTTATCTTAGTTATCCCTCTAATCTGCCATTGTAGAAAAGAACTCTAAAGCTCAACAAAATGACCTTAAGTTGAAAGAACTAACTGATAAGCTTGGATTTAAAATAAATAATCATGCGGTTATATATCTCCAAGATAGATTATGCGTTCCAGAAGACCAAGAATTAAAAAAGGAACTTTTGACCGAAGCTCATAGGTCAAGGTTCACTATTCATCCTAGAAGTACCAAAATGTTCCAAGATATGAGGCGTACCTTCTGGTGGTCAGGTATAAAGAAAGATATTGCTGATTTTCTTTCTAAATGACTAGTATGTCAGCAGGTTAAGGTAGAACATCAAAGACCTCTGAACTACTTCAAAATATAGAAATTCCAGAGTGAAAATGGGAACATATCACTGTGGACTTTATCGTGGGTCTACCCCGATCAGCACGTGGACATGATGCTATCTACGTAATCATGAACAGATTCACAAAATTTGCCTATTTCTTGCCAATCAAGATTAAACAATCAGTAGAAAGTTTGATCAAGCTATACATACACAATATCATTAACTTGCATGGGGTTGCCAAGTCAATTATCTCCGACAAACACTCTAGATTCACCTCCAGAATATGGAAGAGTCTCCATGAAGCTTTAATGCCTTTCATCCTCAGATCGATGGTCAGCCAGAAAGAACTATCCAGATTCTAGAAGATATGCTGAGAGCATGTGGTTTCGATTGGAGAGGAGATTAGGATAAAAACTTACTGTTAGTCGAGTTTGCCTATAACAATAATTTCCATGCCAGTATTAAAATGGCACCTTTTGAAGTTCTATATAGGAGGCCCTGCAGATCACATGTATGTTGGGAAGAGTCCACAATTAATAGTCCCAGACATTATGCAGGCTAGCACAGAGAACATTCAACTTATCCATCAAAGGTTGATAGCTGCACAAAATCAACAAAAGAGTTATGTCTATCAGAGGAGAAAAGATGTCTCTTTTGAAGTCGGGGACCATATTGTTCTGAAGCTTTCCCCATCAAAAGGAGTTGTTAGATTCGGAAAGCGAAGCAAGCTGACACCCTGCTATATTGGTCCATTTGAAATCCTGTAGAAGGTTGGAGATGCAGTATACCAGCTAGCCTTACCACCTGTCCTAGAAGGAGTTCACAACATCTTCCATGTCTCCATGCTCAAGAAATATCTTCATGACCCATCCCACGCCATAGATTATAGCAAGCTCTAGATCCAACCAAATCTGAGTTATGAAGAACAGCTAATGCAAATTCGGACTTCAAGACGTAGGAGCTCAGAAATAAGAAAATTCCCTTGGTAAAAATCCTATGGAGGCATCAGTCAACAGAGGAAGCTAGTTGGTAAATGGAAGAAGAAATGAGGAGAAAGTACCCACATCTTTTCGGTAAGATCCTCACCATATTTAGGCAATTTATTTAGTCAGATTTAAAATTCGAGGACGAATTTTGTTTAAGGGAGAGAAAATGTAAGGACTCACAAATAAATTATACGTATATGAAAATTTTACTCACAATTTTAGGAACTTTATGATACAATTAGATGGTAATAAGTTTTATCAACATATACATAATTATGAAAAAGGGTATATTCGTAAATACTTAAAAAGTATAAATGCAATTATGAAAAGTTCATATGTTATGATGTAATTGATGATTTTTGTAGGGTCTTAAGTAAAATTTTTAAAGTTTCTAGATGTATCCTCAAATAGCTAAAAATGGGTTAAATTTAGTGAAGAAGTATTGAATGAGGGTATAAAGCTAATTATAGAACAATATTAGAAAAGTGGTTTTCGGATATTGTACAGCGGAGTCTGATTCAAGTGAGTTGACCATCTAGGGTTTGACGGTTGACCATACCCTAGGTTAACTCGAGAGCATTGTGCAAACGAAGGATTATAGTCACGTGGTAACTGTGGACGGACAGGTTCCATGAGTGGGTTGCTGAACCCCATTACCTTCCGGGATCATACGGTGTTGCTTGGCACCCAACTTGATCAGAAGTCCGACCGAATTTACATGCGATGTCAATTCGGTTAAGTAATTAGTTAATATATAGATATTAATTAATTACAATAAGTCAATAACTAGTTATTGGACTTAACGGGCTGAAAACCGGACTGGTAAATGGGCCTAGAGGGTCACACGCAATAAGATTCTCAGTCGGTGGTACATAAGTGGGATTTATATTAACTCAGGGACTTTTGTGAAAAGTCACGCCGACTTAATATATATACACGCTGTTGAGAAACCCTGGGCCAAGCTCCAAGATTTCCCTTGCTGGCCGTCACCCCCCCTTTCTCTCTCCTCCTCTGGGCGTCCAGTTCGGCGCGCCAGAACAACTTCCGTCTCCACCGCGTGTGATTTTCGAAAGTCGAGAATTCCCGTCGGCGGGATTTCCGCAATCGTTGCGGTGACGGATCTTCAGCGAGCGAGCTGAAATGGACGAGGGATCGAGGACGAACCACCGCGGAGGATCGCGTGGATACCGCTGGAGGCCGGACGCATGTGCGGCTAGCGGCATCGCCTTGACGGAACCGAAACGGAAGCGGATTCGAATCCGCGCACGGTAATCAGATTCCAACCCGGTTTTTCGGTTAACGTTTTTTGTTCCGAATCGGATCAGCGGGCATCGGGCGGGTTTAATTTTTGTTCATCGTTTCCGCTGCGTTCTTCGCGTCCCGCCCGGATCCCAACAGGTTTGTCCCTCTCATACCATTCCATCCTCTTCTCCAATGCCAAGGGCAGAGAGAGAGAGAGAGATTTAGAACGAGAACAGGAGTTGCTCGCAAGGTTCTTCACACGCGTGAGAGGAGGAGGAGGAGGTTCCTGTCGTGCCTCAACAAGCTTCTGATTAAAGGCAAGTACATGGTCATTTTTCCATGGTTATTTTTATACCACAAATGCCCTGTTTTCAAAATATATTTTCCTACAAATGTAAGTATATGCTACTAAGCCCACATGCTGTCAAAATGACATAATAACCTATGAACACCCAACCCATGCCTAAACCACGTTCTATAAGTCTTCCATGTTAAAATCGAACAAGCTTACGGAGAGTGCTACCTTAGGAGTCCATGTGTTTGAATCATACAAGCATCCTTATAAGGCGTATATTAAGTTAAAATACGCATGAAACCCGAGGCAAATGAATTAAATCCTGGCTACAGTTCTCTCAGTCCAGGTGGGACGAGTGGGTCCCCCTGCTGCGCAGTGGAAGCGCCAATGGGCATTTGCCTTACTGCTGGCTGCATCTTATATTAAACCTCCTCATGTTGTGCTTTGGATGCATGTCCGTTAAATAAGTGATAAGATTTATGCTATTCTTATACCATATATTCATGATCCATGACTTCATGCTATGCCATGATCTTTTAACCATGAAATGATGCTATGTCATTGTAAGGACCTACAACATTACAGTTACATGCCAACATATACATAATTATGAAAAATGGTATATTCATAAATACCAAAAAAGTATAAACGTAATTTTGAAAAGTTCATGTCCTATGATGCAATAGATGATTTTCATTAAGTCTTAAGTGTAATTTGTAAGGCTTCTAGAACTGTTCTCAAATCACTGAAAAGAAGTTAAAATCGAAAAAGAAATGTTGAATAAGAGTATAAAGTCAATTATAAAAGATACAGAAACTTAAATGTAAAAGTACTAAATGATACTGCTAAAGGATAAGGATACTAGTAAAGAATAATGGAAAGGTTTCTTGGCCCCCAAGAAACCTTGCCACCTCACCATGCCACTTGTCACCATCCAAGCTATCCTTATCCCTTTGGACATATGTCCCAAATCCAAGAGATCTTAGAAGGGACACTTGTCCCCATCCTAAGCCATACCACCCCTATAAATAGGGGGGTAGCCCCTCCTATCTCCCCATCTCTTCTCCTCCCTCCTTGCCTACGTTTTAGAGAGAGAAAGTGAGAGAGGGAGGTAAAAAGAAAGAGAGAAAGAGAGAAAAGAGGAAAAGAGAAAGATTAGAGTGGGAACGGGAGTTGCTCGCGAGGTTCTTTGCATGCGTAAGGAGTCTTAGAGGGCGGCGCGAGGAGGTTTTCGCCATGTCCAAGAGAGCTTTTGGTCAAAGGCAAGTATATGGTTCCATCTCTATGGTTATTTTCCTATCACAAATGGCCTGTTTTCAAATATGTATTTTCTTATAAATTTAAGTAGATGCTACTAAGCCGATATGCTGTCGAAATGACATAAGAGCCTAAATGGACATCCAACCCATGCCTAAATGGACATCCAACCCATGCCTAAATCCCATTCTTTAAGTCTCCCACATGTATATGTTAAGATGATTACTTAACCGGTAGCTTGGAAACTAAGTGCCACATAGGTCGTAATGGGAGGAAAGGGCTACCTATGGAAAGGGCTACCCGTAGAGGTGGAGCCGCCATAGCGTGGATTCACCCCTTGAACTTGTGGGGGCCACCTCTAGAATCCTTTGTCTATCCGATTACATGCTATAAGTCTCCCATGTTAAAATCGAACATGTTTACAAACAGTGCCACCTTAGGTGTCCATGCGTCTGAATCATATAAGCATCCTTGTGAGGCGGACATTAATTAAAGACGCAACCCGAGGCAAACGGGTATATCTTGGGTACGGTTCTCCCGGTCCAGGTGAAACGGGTGGGTTCTCCTGCTGCGCAGTGGAACGCCAATGGACATTTGCCTTACCGCTGGCTGTATGTCATGCCAACCTCCTCATGTTGTGGTTTGGATGCATGTTCGTTAAATAAGTGGAAAGATTCATATTGTTCATATGCTATATATATAATGTATGACTTTATGCTAAACCATGATCTTTCAACCATGTCATGCTATGCCCTGATCTTGATGATACTCACTCCATGCTATAATTGTCATGCTATGTTGCCAAGCCATGATTTCTATGCCATGATGCGATGCCATGCCCCTATTATGATTGTACTTATGCCATGCATGATCAAGCCAACCCTTGCCATAATGCTATGCAAGATCAAGTCAAGCCACACCATGATGCCATGCTATGATCTTTATGTTTATACCCACGCCATGATCTTTTGACCATGCCATGATTTGCCATGATCCCTATGTTAGCTGAAGCTTGTTATGTTATATTCTATCATGACATGAGTATATGGTATTATCATGTTGTCTTTTTACATTTATATATATGATAAGCCATGTAGTGGTATCATGTGCTTGCTAAGTCGGATGAGACTTAACCTTACACCCTAACATTTCTCAGGTAAGGAGAAGTAAAGGTTAAGCTATAGGACTACGAGATTTAGAGCTTGAAGGTCGAACTACTACTTAATTGATGTTGTTTAGAGATTTTGGGCAAGTATTGTGATTCACGTTATTTATTCGCAGTGGATAAATTTGTGGTTATGATGGTTGATTCATAGTGTTATGGATGTATGTATGTGCTCACTCTGGAGTAAGTATATGTTTGAGTTGTTCCCACTATGGCACGCTCGTTGGTTCGAGGTAAGCCGGCATGACTGAACCGGGTCAGCGGAGGTGTTACAGCCATGATCTTTTATGTTTATACTCACGCCATGCCATGATGCTATGCCATAATTCTTTATGTTTACACTCACGCCATGCCATGCTATGCCATAATCCTTTATGTTTAGCTGAAGCTTGTTATATTATATTCTATCCTGACATGATTATATGGTATTATCATGTTTCTTTTTATATTTATATATGATAAACCATTTAGTGGTATCATGTGTTTGCTGAGTCGATAAACACACTCATGTTATTTAAATCCCCTTTCAATAGAGGACCTTCCCAAGGCAGTCGAGGAATCTCTACAGTCTTAGTCTAGTTAAGTAGCGCTTTGTTTTGTAAGTCCAGTCTCTATGTAAATGTACAAGTCGTACTCCTGGACTTGATGTACTACAATGTATTATACATGACACTAATTTGCGACTCATGACTGATCGCCCGTTTACATGAGAAGTGCTCACTCTTAACTACAATACATGTTTAGGTTGTTCCCGCTGTCAACTGGTCCCTTCGGATCGAAGTACGTCGACATGACCGTACCATCCGACAGGGGGTCATTACAAAAGCAGTCTGGATGAAGAAGTTCATCGATGATCTTGGTGTGGCAGATACCATCTCTGGACTCATCCCACTGTTGTGTAACAACAATGGGGCGATTGCTCAAGCGAAAGAGTCGAGGTCTCATCAGAAGTCGAAGTACATTCTGAGGCCACCTGATTAGAGAGATTATAGCTCGAGGAGATGTCATGGTCGAAGGGTTCCCTCAGCCGACAACATAGCAGGTCCACTGACGAAGCCTTTGTCTCAAAATGTATTTAAGCATCCCCTAGAGAATATGGGTATTCAACATAAGGGTGATTGGCTTTAGTCCAAGTGAGAGATTTTTAGTATTAGGTGGCCTACAAGCCAATCGAATACTTTGTATTATTCAGTTATTAATAAAATGACTTCATATCATTGTGTATATAATTCGATCTTATTTATCGTTTCACGATAAAGTCCATGAGCATGTGCAATGGTCTTCGGATTATGATGAGATCATAATTACGGGATTGAAGACTTGTAGACACATGTTTTTAATTATTCTTAGTCGGAGGATGTTTGAGAAGGACATCAGACATCCAAATAGACTAGTACAGGTTTCTTCAGCTCATATGATGAGGGTGACTGATCCTATAAGTCACTTGTGTGGAGACACTATGCTGGACCTATAGGTACTCATTGGCAAATAAGTTCGTTGAACTAATCCAACCATGAATCGTTGGATGATAGCTACCTAACTGTTAACCAGTTCAATTTTTTGTCACAGTTGCGTGGATGGTCCTTGGACCTGAGACACTAAGGATACCTTATCGGTAGGTCTCTGAGCTTTGACCTTGACTAACGAATCTCTAACCATGGGTTATCAATAAGTCAAGTGATCGGATTCAGGGAGATGCCCTCGAAGGTAATTGTGTAGTCAATAAGGGATCATCCACTCTCGATAATAGAAGAGAGAATGTTCCGGACATGATGTGCATAAGTTCTTGGCTAGGGCGGACTCTGTTTCACATAAGGAGTTATCTGATACAGTTTAGTGGCATCTGATTCAAGTGAATCGACTGGCTAGGGTTTAACAGTAAACCATACCCTAGGTCGATTCAGGAACATTGGACGGATGAAGGATTATATCCGTGTGGTAACCGATGACAGAAAGGTTTCATTATTGGGTTGCAGAACCCCAATACCTTCCAGGATTACGTGGTGTTGTTCGGCACCCAACGTGATCGGAAGCCCGTCCGAATTTATTATGGGACATTAAATATGATCAATTAATTAATATAAGGATATTAATTAATTAAGTGGGTCAGTAAAGAGTTACTGGACTTAATGGGCCATTAACTGGACTGGTATTTAGGCCTAGACAGTCACACATAAAAGGTTTTCAAGTCGATGGATTAATTTATGGGTTTTATGATAAGTGTGGGTTTTTCTTAAAAATCCTAAAACCACTTTATTATAAAAGAACTATTGTTAGGTCAGAGGCCAACAACTCTGACCTAGCTAGCCGCCCCCTCTCTCTCCTCTCTCTCTCTCCTGAGCACCCCCTTCAGAGGTTGGCCCCACGGAGGCTCCGCTCCATCTCCCACCTACTCCGCTTCCCGTCCGACTGGAGTTCCGAATCCGTATGTCGCGGAGAATCACGCGCAGCCAGACGTGATCTGCAGACGCTGCACCGAGCAAGGAAGCGTGGATGATCCATCGAGAGGAAGATCGCATGGATACCATCAAAGGTCAGGCACTGCGCGACTTGCGGCATCGCACAGACTAAACCCGACGAACGCAAATTCGAATCTGCACAAGGTGAAAATCTGATTTTCTCCTTTTAAGTTTAATATCCGAAATGGCATGGATCTGACTCCTTCTATCCGCTGCATTTTTGTCGGATCCGACACAGTGAACCCAACATGTTGAACCATAGCCAGGGTTTTACTCGAATACTTATTTATAGGATATTCTCTCTCATTCATATGCCGAGAGTGAAGGATCCCATATTGATTTTAAATTACTTTCACCAGTATTCCACTGAGTCTGAGCTAATGACTTTTGGGGGGCTTATAATTACAGACCTTTAAGTCAAAAGTCAAGGCCCATCAGTCCTCTAGTAAGATATCCTTTGAAATCTTATATCTAAGGACCAACTATGCTATTGTGACAATGAATACCTTAGTTGACAGTTAGGTATAATCACCATCTAGGGTTTCATGGTGAGATTAGTTCAATGAACTCATTCTCCAATGAGCACATGTGTGCTTGTCCTAACGTTTCCACATATGTGACTATGAGACCAGTTACCCTCATGGTATGAGTAGGCATAACACACACCAACCTCTCTAGATATAAGATGTCATGTCTCAAATATCCTACGACTGAGAACAATTTAAAAATTATGATTAAGAATATTAGTCACATTATCATAATCTAATTATGACCCAATGTTCTCCACATAACTCTATGGACTTCATTATATGTAATAAGTTAAATGCCAATCAATATAATGAATTAATTGTCATTTATTAAAGAACCAGAATATACATAGGTGCGATGGGATTAACTTTGAGGACATATATCTAACAGCTTAAACTTGCTTATTAGGTCCGCGATGTCGGACTCACACCTACCTTTTTAGGTGACTTGGTCTAGGAATAAAATGATGAGAATAAATAGAAGGTTAAGCAACATGATATGTGTTAGTTATATAGTAGTTACTTACAAAATTATTGTATTTGGGAAAAAGATTGTAAATATGCAGAAACTTATATAAAGTTTTTAGCCTTAGCTTGTACTTAAAGTATTTATTAATGAATCTATGAAGTGCATTGCCTTTTATATCTTGAAAGGTATAGTTTTATCATCAAATATTCAACTCTTGTCCAGAGGGGTTTTCCTCCATGTTATGTTCTGAATACAATAAATCTATGACCAATTATTAATTGTGGTGTGGTGTGACACTTCAACTGCTCGACCTCAGTTCTGTCTCGAATGGATTCCATACTTAGTATTAAATAGCCCTTAATCAATCAATCATTCAGAGTACAATCGACGTCTTAAGCTACAACAACACCACAATCAAATCATAATGATAGGTTATACACCCTTCAAACTAATTCACCAATCACTTCCAATGCCTATATATATACCATTACAAATGTGTCTGAACTTTCTTAAATTGTATACATCAAGCAAACCCTCTAATCAGTTGAAAGTCATTAACCAGTTGTGTAACGACCCGCCATCCTATGACCGGAGACCCGGTCACTAAATAGATGTCGGCCCATTAACTGCGGGTTCACACCCGGATCTCACACAACACGTCTGGAGGAGTAAGTGCTAAACAAGATTAAATATGACAATCTCACGGACTACAAAGATAAGCAAGTGCGCAGGAAGGAAAATAACAATGTCCGTATACAGTCCAACAATAATTACATGTCCAACAATTAAATAAGTACAGGCAGAAGGAAGTACAACAACATCGGGGCATACCCCGGAACTAAGACAGCTGCTGGTCCGCACACCAAGAAGACACCACGCTTCCGCTCGCCTCGAGGTCCACACCTGAAACCGCAGGGAGTGAGCCACACCAGGAATGGGCTCAGTAGGGATCATCCGATCCCCTGCCTCCCACTCACACACCCACAAGTGCTACAACAGGAATATATAGCAATTAAAGTAAAGCAGTAAACACAACACCCAACTCTGATGTGAAACGTACGGTAAGCAGTGTAACAAGAACCACTCCAAGTAACCCGAAGAACTCAACACAGAGTCACGACTCACAGTCAAAGTCCACGAAGCGACTAAACCACACTGTCGACCGAAGTCGAACGTCGCCTCCCAACACTACCACCACTACTCACGCCTGTCCACCCCTACAGTGTTCCGGGGCACTGTAGGGTGAGGCAGTGAGTCAAACTAGGACTAGCTGGACTCAGTGTACCGCCACTGCCAGCTACGTGTGCACACAAGCAGTCTAGACTACTGTCCTACCACCGGATTGCCTCCACGCTAGGCCTCAGCGCTTCAGGAGGGCCCTGGGGACCGGCGAACCCCCGTCAAGCCGAAGCTATAGGAACTACCCACAAACCCAACTCTCCCGGGCTGCGTCAGGCCAAGGGCTATAGGTACCACTCGTAACCTTGATCAAAGGTCGCATCAGGCCCACTGGCTAAAGGGTAAACCAACTCCCACCAGAAACACCACCAGCTCCACAGCAAGAAACACGCCAGAAGCTGTCACGACAACCCAGAGAAACCCCGACCCGCTGAGACCAAACAGCAACCCCTCGGATAGCACACCAGCTGCTCCGGCCCGACGGGCTCAAGGTGGTTCTGCTTGTCTCAGCCAAGGGTAAAACACAACGTGCACCACGCCACAGACACCATGACCCTGTCCCCATCGGTCCATGGTGACAACGTAAACCACAGTTAACACGGTCCACATTCGCATAACACAAACACACATTCATGATTCCATTCGTACAGTAAACCTCAGTCTCAGTATAAAGTTAAGGCACACACACACACACCGGTGATGTAACTCCCCCCCACGCAGAAGTCCCCTGTCTCAGTATACAACCCACAGCATGCATAAGAACCATACCACCGTGATACATGCATGATACAACAGATTTAAGCATTTCTGTCTTGAATCGCGTCGACCGAGGTCGACGCCATTCAAGACCCTTAGACAGGTCTATTAAAAGCCATAATATCGCTTAAAACGCGTCCACCAGTGAAGCCGCCGTTTTAAAACGCGTCAGGGTCGCCCGACGCCATTCAACTCAGAAATCCAGATTTGCAGAACCCTTAAACGGGGGCATTTCTTGCCTAAATGGCGTCATGATGGCCCGACGTCCTTCAGAAAGGCGTCGTCCATCCATGACGTCATTTAGCGCAGAACCCCTAACTCAGGAAACCTCGAACGGGGAGGTTTCTGCGCTAAAACGCGTCGTGCTGACCGGACGTCTTTCGGAAAGGCGTCGACCCAGCCCGACGCCATTTAGCGCCAGAAACCAGGTTTCCTGGTTCGACCCGAGGGCTTCACCCTTGAACCCCGGGCACCCCGAAAATCCCAAAATCAAAGGGGGAAGGAGAGAAGCTCGACCACACATTCATGCTTACGAAAACACGATCACAGACACCGTCATTCCCACATGGAATCCCCCCTAAGCATGCTCAATCTATCCCCCAAACACCACATTACGCCGAGAATCACACGAACATCACATGCAAGGTTCGTCCCCCTACCGGTTCTTGAACTCCTCCAAGCTCCTCGCCGCCGACCCGTCTCGCCCCACGCCGCCGCCGGTATCCTCGAGGTCGCCGCCACTCCGCCGGGACGTCGGCCGCCGTCCGGAGAAGGGAACGCCGCGAGGAAGGTGGTGGAGGTAGAGGTGAGAGGTAGGGAAGCTATGGAGTAGTTGGAAGAGGAAGAAGAGGAAGGGAAGGGAGGAAAATCGCCGGAGAGGGCGGAGAGAGCGAAGAGAGAGAGAGTGAAGGTGAGAATGAGGGAAAGAAGGGGAGGCTCGCGGGGTCAACCAGAATTCCGCTAAAACACGTCGATCGAGGCAGACGCCATTCAGTCTGACAGGACGGCCGTACCGACACCGGTCTGAAACGCGTCCCCCACCGCGGACGCCGTTCAGACGACAAGACAGGCCGTACTGACAACGCTCTGGCGCCGTACCCTGACACCGCAGGTGTCGCAGTCTGAAACGCGTCGACCGAGCTGGACGCCGTTCAGACAAATCTGACAGGGCCGTACTCTCGCGGCCCGAAACCCGCCCACGTGGCGCACACGTGGCACAATCACCAGCAGACCTAAATGGCGTCCACACACCCTGACGCCTTTTGAAAGGCGTCGAGCACTGTTGACGCCATTCAGTCAGAAATCTCAAGACCCCTCCAGGGTCCAAACCGGGGGATCCGGCCCGAACCCGACCCGAATACAAAACCCGAAATCTCGGTCATTACAAGTTGTTCTTCCAACTAATAAACACTCTCTAGTTTTTGAACCTGACTCCAGCTATGAACATTAATATATCCTTCACTGCCTATATATTATAGAAGAGTTTACACAATTGATGTAAATCTACTAATTTTTACTCTCTCATATTACTCAATCAAAACACAAAAGGTACCCTACATGTGATCCTAGCCATATCTTCTGAGCATCAACATCACCTTTTTTATTATTTTTAGGCAAAATTCGAATTGTATTTATGAGTTCCCAAGTGTATCTAAAAAAATCTTTTCTTACATTGGTTACTGATGAGGCAGAATCCGATTCGGCCCATTAAAACAAGCCCAAACCCAGTTCAGCCCAGCAGCAACAGTAGAAGGCCTTCAGAGAGCCTTCGGCCCATCAGCGGCCCAACAGCCCTCGACCCGTAAGCGGCACCGTTGCTCCCGGCCCAACAGGCTTCAGCCCGTCAGCGGCCCACCAGTCTACGGCCCGGGAGCAGCGCAGCAGCCCTAGGCCCAGCAGGCTTCGGCCCATCAGCGGCCCAACCCCCTTCGGCCCGATAGCCGAGTCCGGCCCACTCCGGTGAAGGACTAGGCACTATGGCGGTTTACCAGTAAGCCCGGACATAGTCCTATATCGGCTATCACCGTTAACCATCCTCTATCCTCTGCTATAAATACACCGCTATTTATTGCCAAAGGTATGCTTCCTATGCCTCCGAGACCCTCAAGGACTACAGTCCAAATAGCATTAAAGCTACTCTTTGCCTTCTGAATCGAATCATCTTCAGGAGCTAACTTGACCGTCGGAGGGGGTTCCTTAGGGCCGAAGCCCGGGACTCTTGCTAACTGGTTTCTTCTTCTTTCCCTCCTGCAGGAGCTCGGTTCGAATCATCGCCGACCTTCCCGAGTCGGTCTCGGCCGTCGATTTCGGACTCCTCTCCTTGGTCTCGACGCCGTGCGCCGGCTGCCCCGCGACCGAAGGAGGCTCGGTTTCGCACCGCCCCTTCGTCTACCGAAGGAGCTTCGGCCCCGCTTCCCGAAGACAAGCCAACCTCCGACCGAGCGGCTCTCGGCCTCGGACCTTCGGCTTCACCTCTGCCTCCTTCGCCTTCCGGATCCCCGTCGGGCCTCTAAAACACCGATCCGACCCAGCTCCGGATCCGTAACTTCGGATTCCAGCTTCGGAATCCGGTCGTGATAGCTTCGGCTACATCACGTGGCGCCGTCTGTGGGAATCAAACAAACAAGTCATGTCTCAACGACCTGTAACCCGACGATCCGGACAGAGCGAAGCAGAGGCACGGGAAGCCTCGGCACAGATGCTGCCTTCCGAAGGTGCCCCTTCTGCCCCGCCGAGCATGCCTCTGCCTGTCATACCAGAGACCCTCGCTGCGGAAGACCGAGTGGGGGTGCTCCAGCAACAAATGGCGACGCTGGGAGCTGCCGTCACATCCCTAGCGCCTCTTCAAGAGATGGTGTCCGCCATCGCCCAGCACGTAGGATTGATGGGACAGCTTCCTCAGCCAGCACCGCTCCCCCCACTCTACCCAGTGCCAGATACCCGGTTCCGGCCGACGCCTACACCGGTTTCTCCCAACGAAACCGCTACGGCGCCCGGCGAGCCCTCGGCACTACCTGCCCGAGCCCCTCGCGCTGACCGCCTAACGGAGCAGGACTATGCTTCGTCGGAATTCCGCCCGGCCCGGACCGGAGGACAATCAGTCGCCACCTCGGCGACCGCCTCGGACCTGGACCGGCGGCTGACGGCAATGCGAAAGGAAATGCAGCAAATGGTGTCTCGGCCCTACGGGGCGCCCCTTGCTAGCAACATCCTGGAGCAGACTCCGTTTACGCCAGAGCTCCTGGCTACCGAGGTGCCCTCCAATTTCAAGCTGCCGAAGGGCCCTCTCTACGACGGAATGACAGATCCGGTCTGTCATTTCCAGAGATTCAACGCATACCTCTCGGTCCGGGGGGTCGCCGAGGCAGTCCGCTGCCGACTTTTCCCCCTCACCCTTGAGAAAACTGCCCTCACCTGGTTCGAAACACTGGCCCCCAACTCCATCCACTCCCTCGTCCAGTTGGGCCAGTTATTTATCGACCAATTTTATGATGCCACCCGGCAGTGCAAAACCTCCGCCAGCTTGCTGGCCATCCGGCAGGGCCCCACCGAAACTCTCCAGGAATACTTCACCAAGTTCCGGACCGAGGCCGCCCAAATCCCGAACCTCGACAGCTCGATCGCGGTCTCGGCCGTGATCAGCGGGTGTCGAGACGAAGGGCTCCTCGGCTCCATCGGGAAACGCCATCCCCCTACCTTCCAGGACCTCGTGGCCCGGGCCCATAAATACATCAACCGGGAGGCCCTGATGATGTCCAGAGGTAAAGGTGCGGTCGAAACAGCCTCGGCGCCTGCCCCCCAGGTGGTCCGACCTCGGCCAGAAGACCAAGAGCCCTCCCGAAAGCGATATCGCCGGGAGGACTGGGACAGAGAGAGGCGACAGGACCCGCAACAGCGGTACCTACCCTTGCCTGCTCCCCCTTCCCGAATGCTCATGGAGGTGAAGGGCATGATCCGGCGACCATATCGCATCAAGACGGATCCTCGCCGAAGGGACCCCGGCAAATACTGTGAGTATCACCGGGAGATCGGCCACACGACGGATGAGTGCCGGCAGCTCCGAGAGGAGATCGACCGCCTCATCCGGGAGGGAAGACTGCCGCAGTACCGACGAGAGCAGCCCCCGCCACAACGGAACCGGGACGTCCCTGAGACGCCCAGGCAACAGCAACCCCCGGTGACTGAAGCTGCTCCTCCGCCAAAGGTCACCTCGGCCCCCGTGGAAACATCTCATCAAAGACCCAGCTCTGGGTCTATTATGATGATATCCGGAGGGCCAGGGGAAGGATCAAGGCAGCGGCAGCGCAGCTCTGCCACTATAGCAGCGATTGACGTCGAGCCGAAGCGGCCTCGCCAAGAAGATATTACCATCGGCTCAGAGGACCTGAATGATATTCAGGTCCCTCACGACGACGCCCTCGTCATAAACGCTGTAATAAATAGTTACGATGTACATCGAATATTTGTCGATAATGGAAGCGTCCCAAACATCTTATTTTATGATTGTTTTGAAAAAATAGGATTGAGTGAGGCTAATATGAAGCCTCACCGGGGCCCCCTCTTCGGTTTTAACGGCTCGCCCTGCCGAGTAGAGGGCATTATCCGACTCCCTGTAACCTTAGGCTCCGCCCCCCGGCAACTAACCGTTGAAACGGACTTTGCCTTTGTAAAAGTCGATTCGGCCCACAACGCCATCTTCGGCCGAAGGCTAATCGGCGGGGTCGGAGCCGTGCCTTCGTCTTTCCATCAAAAGCTGAAGTTTCATACCAGCCATGGAATAGGCGAGGCCAGGGGAAATCAAGAAGCAGCCCGGCAATGCTATATGATTTCGGTCAAAGGGAAGGCTGCAGCCGAAACCCTAGTGATCGAGTCATCAGCCGAGGCATCTCCGGGAGAAGCACTCCTCGCCATTCCGATTCCGGGAGGCAAAGGAAGAACCCTGATGATAGGCTCCGGCCTAGAGAAGACCGAAGCAGAGAAACTCACCGAGTTCTTGAAAAAGAATCTCGACGTTTTTGCCTGGTCTCCGGCGGACATGCCCGGGGTTGACCCGGAGGTAGCAGATCACCGACTACATACCGATCCCGACCAGCCCCCTGTAAAGCAGAAGCGGCGCACCTTCAATCAGGAAAGGAGAGCCGCCATCCAAGCCGAAGTGCAGAAGGGGCTGGACGCCGGACACCTCCGAGAGGTGCATCATCCGGACTGGATCGCCAACGTAGTAATGGTGCCGAAGAAGGATGGCAAGTGGATAATGTGCGTGGACTTCACCAACCTCAACAAGGCCTGTCCGATGGATAGCTTCCCGCTGCCTCGGATAGACCAGGTGGTGGACGCGACCTCCGGCAACGAACTCTTAAGCTTCCTCGACGCCTATTCAGGCTATCACCAGATCCGGATGCATCCGGATGATGAAAGCAAAACCAGCTTCACGACCGATCTGGGTCTATATTGCTATACCCGGATGCCCTTCGGTCTGAAGAATGCCGGCGCGACATATCAGCGCCTTGTCAATAAGGTGTTCGCCCCGCAGCTCGGCTGAAACATGGAGGTCTATATAGACGACATGTTGGTCAAAAGCCGCGTCGCCGCAGAGCATTTGGCCGACTTGGCCGAGACATTCTCCGCCCTGAGGCGGTACAAGATGAAGCTGAACCCGGCCAAGTGCGCTTTCGGGGTAGCCTCCGGGAAGTTCCTCGGCTACATGGTCACCCACCGAGGGGTAGAAGCTAACCCCGAGAAGGTTTCGGCCATCATACAAATGCGCCCCCCGGCAAACCTCCGAGAGGTACAGAAGCTGAATGGAAGGATTGCTGCCCTGAGCCGCTTCATGTCAAGGGCGGCGGATTACTGTTTCCCCTTCTTCAAGCTACTGAAGAAGGTCAATAGCTTCTAATGGACGGATGAGTGCCAGACAGCCTTCGACCAGCTGAAGGCCTACCTCTCCAAAGTCCCCATTATGTCCAAGCCAGTCCCCGGGGAGCCTCAGAGCCTATACCTCGCAGTATCCGAGACGGCTCTCAGCGCCGTCCTCGTCCGAGAGCAAGAGGGCGTTCATAAGCCAGTTTATTATACCAACCGAGCCCTTCAAGGAGCAGAACTCCGGTATCTCGCGCTGGAAAAATTGGCTCTGGCCCTCGTCTCATCCGCGATGAGGCTCCGGCCTTATTTTTTGGCCCATTCGGTAAAAGTTCTTACCGACCAGCCCCTGAGGCAAATTCTCTCCCGACCGGAGGTGTCCGGCAGGCTGGCAAAGTGGGCAATTGAGCTAGGAGAGTTCGACATCTCCTACGCACCTCGGGCAGCAATAAAAGCCCAGGCGTTGGCGGACTTCATCGCCGAGCTCACTCCCAGCGCTTCCTCGGCACTTCAGCCGAAGGCCGACGCGCCCGAAGCCGAGGAAACTTCGGCTCCTACGCCGGCAAACGAGTGGCAACTCTTTGTAGACGGCTCCGCATGCTCCACGGGCAGCGGTGCCGGGTGGATCCTGGCATCGCCCGAAGGAGTCGTCATGGAGTACGCCTTGCGTTTCTCCTTTCCAGCAACTAACAATGCCGCCGAGTACGAAGCCCTCATTTTTGGCCTCCGGGCCGCAAGGAAGCTCGGCGCCCGGAACCTAAAAGCCTTCAGCGACTCTCAGCTGATCGCCAGCCATATTTACGGGGAATACGAGGCTCGGGATGCAATAATGGCATCCTATCTCCAGGTGACTCACCAGATCCTCGCTCAATTCGATTCTTATGAAATCGTGAGGATCCCAAGGGCCGAGAATACCCGAGCCGATGCACTTTCCCGGCTGGCGTCAACTCAAGACGGGAGAGGAGGCCGAATGATCCTAGTGGAAGAACTCGCCGAACCAAGCCTCGACGAGCCTGAAGCCATGCAAGTAACCGAGGTCGAAGCCGAGACATGGATGACTCCCCTCGTCGCTTTTCTCCTCCGAGGAGAAGTCCCGCCAGACTCAAGGGAGGCGAAGCACATTCGGCAACGCTCATCCCATTTCCTCCTTCTGGATGGGCTGCTATACAAGAAGTCCTTCGGCCGACCGCTGCTGCGATGCCTCGGCCCGACTGAAGCCGACTACGCCACGAGAGAAGTACATGAAGGGGTATGCGGAGCGCATGCAGGAGGAAGGGCCCTGGCTTATAAGCTTCTAAGGCAAGGTTACTGGTGGTCGACTCTCCGAGAGGACGCTTTAGCCCTCGTACGGCGCTGTGATCAGTGCCAGAGGTATAGCTCCCTCATCCACCAAGCAGCCACCCTTCTGACCCCCTTATCCGACCCCTAGCCTTTCGCTCAATGGGGAATCGACCTCCTGGGGCCTTTTCCCGTCGCCACCGGCTAGAGAAAATTCCTCATCGTGGCGGTAGATTATTTTACTAATTGGGTAGAAGCCGAACCCATCGCATCAATAACCGATAGCAATGCTTGGAACTTCGTATGGAAGTCCATCATCTGCCGGTTCGGCATCCCCCGGGCCATCATTTCGGACAACGGCAAGCAGTTCGATAGCCGTCGGTTCAGCGACAACTGGGCCGGCTTCGGCATTCTTCACAAGTTCACTTCGGTAGCACATCCTCGGACAAACGGCCAGGTTGAAGTCACCAACCGAAGCCTGCTGCAGGGACTGAAAACCCGCCTCGGCGAAGCCAAAGGCCGATGGGTAGAGGAGCTGCCAAGTGTTCTGTGGGCATATCGGACGACGAGCCGAACTCCTACCGGCGAAACTCCATTTCGCATGGCTTATGGGATAGAGGCCGTTATTCCAGTGGAAATCGGCCTTCCCCCTCCCAGAGTCATTGCTTACAATCCGGAGGCCAACGAAGAAGGCTTGAAAGATCATCGGGACCTCATAGAAGAAACCCGAGATAGGGCTCGTATCCGGCTGGCGGCTTATCAGCAGCGCATGGCCAGGTACCACAACACTCGAGTGAAGCCCCGAAGTTTTGAAATCGGGAGCCTCGTGTTGAGGAATGCTCATGCTTCCAAACCGGCCGAAGCCTCAGGAAAGCTTGCCCCCAACTGGGAGGGGCCCTATCAGGTCAAAGAGGTGATCAGACGAGGGGCCTATCGGTTGGAGACCCTTTCGGGCCAACCTCTCCCTCGCACCTGGAATGTAGAGCGCCTTCGGCGTTATTTTATGTAAATCACTTTTTCCCGGACTTTCAGCCGGAAGGTATGAATAAAGGTCTTTTTTCAGGAAACCTGGATGTATTTCTAAGTCCGTGTAAACCGTACCGGGAGTGGCTTCGGCCATGCAAACCGTATCGGGAGCGGCATGGTATTCTTTCTAAGTCCGTGTAAACCGTACCGGGAGTGACTTCGGCCATGCAAACCGTGTCGGGAGCGGCATGGTATTCTTTCTAAGTCCGTGTAAACCGTACCGGGAGTGGCTTCGGCCATGCAAACCGTATCGGGAGCGGCATGGTATTCTTTCTAAGTCCGTGTAAACCGTACCGGGAGTGGCTTCGGCCATGCAAACCGTATCGGGAGCGGCATGGTATTCTTTCTAAGTCCGTGTAAATCGTACCGGGAGTGGCTTCGGCCATGCAAACCGTATCGGGAGCGGCATGGTATTCTAAGTCCGTGTAAACCGTACCGGGAGTGGCTTCGGCCATGCAAACCGTATCGGGAGCGGCATGGTTTTTTCTAAGCCCGCAGGTACCCTGATCCGAGGGTGGCTTCGGCCACGTATACCGGATCGGGAAGCGTCAAGGTATGTAGCGACCCAGATTTCGGGTCCTGTATTCGGGTCGGGTTCAGGCCGGATCCCCTGGTTTGGACGCTGGAGGGGTCTTGAGATTGTTGACTGAATGGCGTCAGCACCGCTCGACGCCTTTCAAAAGGCGTCAAGTTGTGTGGACGCCATTTAGGGTCTGTTGGTTGTTGCGCCACGCGGGCGGGTTTCGGGCCGCGAGAGTACGGCCCTGTCAGATTTGTCTGAACAGCGTCCAGCTTGGTCGACGCGTTTCAGACTGCGACACCTGCGGTGTCAGGGTGCGGCGCCAGAGCGTTGTCAGTACGGCCTGTCTTGTCGTCTGAACGGCGTCCTCGGTGGGCGACGCGTTTCAGAGCGGTGTCAGTACGGCCGTCCTGTCAGACTGAATGGCGTCTGCCTCGATCGACGCGTTTTTGAGGAGTTCTGGTTGACCCCGCGAGCCTCCCCTTCTTTCCCTCACTTTCGCCTCTCCACTCTCTCTCTTCGCCCTCTCCGCTCCCTCCGCTCTCCTTCCTCCCTTCCCTTCCCCTTCTTCCTCTTCCAACTACTCCGTAGCTTTCCTACCTCTCACCTCTACCTCCACCACCTTTCTCGCGGCGTTCCCTTCCCCGGACGGCGGCCGACGTCCCGGTGGAGTGGCGGCGACCTCGAGGATACCGGCGGCGGCGTGGGGCGAGGCGGGTCGGCGGCGAGGAGCTTGGAGGAGTTCAAGAACCGGTAGGGGGACGAACCTTGCTTGTGATGTTCGTGTGATTCTCGGCGTGACGTGTTGTATTTGGGGCTAGATTAAGCATGTTTTAGGGGGGTTTTCTTGTGGGTTTTGGTGTGCTTGTGATCGTGGATTCGTCGTGTGCATATGGTGGTTGAGTTCCTCTTCTTCTTCTTCTTATTTTGGGGTTTTCGGGGTGCTTGGGGTTCAAGGGAGGAACCCTCGGTTCGAACCAGGAAACCTGGTTCCTGGCGCTGAAAGGCGTCGTGCTTAGTCGACGCCTTTTAGAAGGACGTCGGGTCAGTACGACGCGTTTCAGGGCAGAAACCACCTGTTCGAGTTCCAGAGGTTAGGGGTGCTGGGGCTAAAAGACGTCATGGGTGGTCGACGCCTTTCAGAAGGACGTCGAGCCACCATGACGCCATTTAGGCAGGATTTGCCCCCGTTTAAGGGTTCTGAAATCTGGATTTCTGGGTTGTATGGCGTCGGGCCATCCGGACGCGTTTTAAATAGGCGACTTCAACGGTGGACGCGTTTTAAGAGATAATCTGGTTTTTAATAAACCCGTCTGTGGAGCTTGAATGGCGTCGACCTCGGTCGACGCGATTCAAGACAGGAATGCTTAACTTGGGTTATTTGATACATGATTCACGGTGGGATAGTTCTGATGCATGCTTTGAGTTGTATACTGAGACTGCGGACTTCTGCATGAATGAGATTTCATTATCTATGTGTGTGTGTGCTTATACGACTGTGGATCGATGTGACAATGGTTTCCGATGTCACCATGGACCGGTGGGGACAGGGTCATGGTGTCTGTGAGGAGAGGTGCTTATGGCGTTTTACCTTTAGCTGAGGGAAGCAGAACCACCTTGAGCCGGCGGGCCAGAGTAGCTAGTGTGCTATCCGAGGGGTTGCTGTTTGGTCTCAGCGGGTCGGGGTTTCCCTTGTTTGTCGTGACAGCTTCCAGCGTGTTTCTTGCTGTGGAGCTGGTGGGTTTTACTGGTGGGAGTTGGTTTACCCTTTAGCCAATGGGCCTGATGTGACCTTTGATCAAGGTTACGAGTGGTACCTATAGCCCTTGGCCTGATGCAGCCCGGGAGAGTTGGGTTTGCGGGTAGTTTCCTATAGCTGCGGCTTGACGGGGGTTCGCCGGTCCCCAGGACCCTCCTGGAAGCGCTGAGGCCTAGCGTGGAGGCAATCCGGTGGTAGGACAGTAGTCTAGACTGCTTGTGTGCACACGTAGCTGGCAGTGGCGGTACACTGAGTCCAGCTAGTCCTAGTTTAGCTCGCTGCCTCACCCTACAGTGCCCCGGAACGCTGTAGGGGTGGACAGGCGTGAGCAGTGGTGGTAGTGTTGGGAGGCGACGTTCGACTTCGGTCGACAGTGTGGTTTAGTCGCTTCGTGGACTTTGACTGTGAGTCGTGACTCTGTGTTGAGTTCTTCGGGTTACTTGGTGTGGTTCTTGTTACACTGTTTACCGTGCGTTTCACATCAGAGTCGGGTGTTGTGTTTACTGCTTTACTTTAATTGCCATACATTCCTGTTGTTACACTTGTGGGTGTGTGAGTGGGAGGCAAGGGATCGGATGATCCCTACTGAGCCCATTTCTGGTGTGGCTCACTCCCTGCGGTTTCAGGTGTGGACCTCGAGGCGAGCGGAAGCGTGGTGTCTTCTTGGTGTGCGGCCAGCAGCTGTCTTAGTTCCGGGGTATGCCCCGATGTTGTTGTACTTCCTTCTGCCTGTACTTATTTAATTGTTGGACTGTATACGGACATTGTTATTCTCCTTCCTGCGCACTTGCATACTTTGTGGTCCGTGTGTTTGTTATATTTAATCTTGTTTAGCACTTACTCCTCCAGACGTGTTGTGTGAGATCCGGGTGTGAACCCGTAGTTAATGGGCCGACATCCATTTAGTGACCGGGTCTCCGGTCATAGGATGGCGGATCGTTACAAGGTATATCTCTAAGTCCGCGTAAGCCAATCCGGGAGTGGCTTCGGCCACCCAAACCGCGCCAAGAGCGGCAAGATATCCCCTCGGATCACATGAATCGCACTAGTAAAGGCCCCAGCCATATATACTATCGATGGTGATATCATATCAACTCCCTATCCGAACCTACATCAGGTCTCGGCCTTGCGAACTATAGCAAACAACGACAGGATCTCGAATTTCTGAAAAACCAGATTCGGTCGATCATGCACAAAACATCAAGGTAAAGCCAAAAACACTTCCTGTATTCACAGATAAGGGAAGTACAAAACCGGCCATCAACCTGGCCGCAGGCTTACAAAAGAAGAAAGATAAAAACCGGGGCAGGCCCCCGCGTCAGTTCTCGGCTACCCCCTCCTCCACATCAACTGGCCTCCACATCAACTGGGTTTCGTCCAGGAGATGGAGAGGGGGAATCGACGATCTGCACGGCCTCAGGCGGGGCGGCCTCGACAGGGGCCTCCTCGACCGGAGCGACCTCGTCGCCTTCCGCCAAGGCCGGGGCCCTCTCGGCCGTAAGCCCCTTCCACCCGGACAAGAGCTCCGCGCCTTCCTCGTCCGTCGGCAGGGCAATCCCGGTCAGGTCCACGGTTGGACAGACCTTCTGCGCGGCAGCCAGCCCGATATCGAAGACCGAGGAGGCCGCCAAAAGCTGGGCCTGGATTATCTCCTCGGCATAGTCCGGGCCGGCCTTGTAGTCGGCCACGGCCGAATCCACCGCCTCCTCCAGCTCCTGCTTCAGGGCCGACATCTCCTCGGCGTGGCGATGGTTTTCCGAAGCCCGCCGGGCGTCCTTGTCCTGGATCTGGGCCTTAAGGGCCCGATTCTCCACCTGGGCCGCGGCAAGCTCCCGCTCGGCCTTCTCCTTCTCCCGCTCGGCCTTCGTCTTGGCCTCGGCAGAAGTACGGGCCTCTACTGCCCGCTCCTCCAGCTGTGCCCGCATCCGGGCGTTCGTGGCTACAAGCCCGTCGACGATGGGCTCGATATTATGCCCTGCCGAAGGGCCCTCACCCGAACCTGCCGAGGCCGACGCCCTCTCGGCCTCCAGGAGTTTATTCCGGAGCAGCTCCTGATGGTGAATCAGAACGCTGCCCGTAACCGCGGCCTGCGGACCGAAAGCAGACAAGGATCAGCGAAACTTGAAAAAAGCTAAGAAAAAGCTAGATTGAAGCACACTCAGAAGCTTCTTACCTGCACCGCCAATCGGGCGCTGATCGCCGCCAGATCGGTGACCGAGTGGTCCTTCAACTCCACAAAGGTCGAAGGGAGAGTGAGGTTGCGGAGCAGACGGAGGCACGTCCGTGAGTCCTCCATGCTCTCATCTCTATAGATCCCCGTCTCGGGGACCCACAGCTCACGCTCCTGCGCGCGAGGCGCCTGCGACCCGGCGCCTTCACACTCTGCCCCCGCCATCGCGGCCGGAGGAGAGTCGCCCCTCGGCGCCTCGGGGGACACCAGCCTTGCGGCCCTTCGGGCCCCGGCGGTTCTCCTAACCAACGGGGCGGGCTCTGCCTCTTCGGGCTCCTCCGCCCGGGGGGGCTTCGACAATCGGACGCCCCTTCGGGCGGCCGACTTAGTTTTTCACTCCCTCTCGAGAGCGGCGGCGGCAGCACGGCCCTCGGAGGAGGCCACAGTCATCGGAACCCCGGCTCGGGCCCTCGGGGCCACTGCGCCTCGTCCAGACCCGCCTGCCGCCTGCGGGGGTGATGGCTGGCCTCGGCCACGCTGCTGGGCTATCCGGCTGAGGAGGCCCTCGATCCCAGACATTGTTGCAAGCAAGAGAAGAAGTGTTAGAAATGAATAACACAACAGCTGCAACTCAAAACCGACTTACCCTCGACTGAAGCTTCAGCAACCTCGTCGGCCGGAGGAGCTTCGGCCGGAGGAGCGGCCCCAGCGCTTCCCTCATTGTCCTGTGGAGCCTCCCCGGGAGGAAGGTAAGGGAAAGCCCGCTCCGGATCAAACCTCGGGTCCGGCCATGCCCCGGCACCCACAAACAGCTCCGGCTTGCTGTAGAGCTCCCAGATGTCGTACGGAGCCGCGGCCTCGATATGGCCCACGAGGGTGCTCTGGACAGAATTAAGGATGGGAGGATCGGAAAGGCCTGCAGCCAGCGGTGCCCACACGGTAGGAAAGGGCCACACTCTCTTCTCATTCTCCGGCAGAGAAATAAGGATAAAATTCCTCTTCCACCCATGAATGGACGAGGGCTTCCCGGAAAAAATGCTTCGGCCGATACGAGGGACGAAGCTATACCACTCGGATCTCCCCTGCCTCTAGATTTTGAAGAGGTAGCGAAAGATGTTGACCGAGGGCACAGTCTGCATGCGGGCAAACACATCCAAAAAGGCATAGACTGTGCGCCAAGAATTGGGAAAAAATTGAGACGGGGCCAGCCTGTAGAAGCAAAGGACGTTGACGATGAAGGTAGATAGAGGAAGACGAAAGCCCGCCCGGAAGCTTTCTTCATAGATAGAAAAAGTACCCGGACGAGGGGTGTTGGCCCTGGTATGAGAGCCAGGCCGATAGGGGGTCATCCAAGAGGGGAGTTGATAATAAGAAGTGATGTAGCTAACCGCTTCATCCGAGAGGGCGCAGGCTGCTTCCGAAGCAGTCTCGGGACGACGACGTCCCGAGGCGGAAGCCTGGCCCGGAGTGTGAACCTCCTCGGACCCCTCGGCGCCGGAGGCCTCGGCCTCTCCGGACATCACAGAAGCGAGGGAGTCCAGAGTAAGAGGGGATGACATAGAAGACTTAGGGGAATGAGATGGAGTATACTCCTCGTCTGAAGGAGTAATCTCGCTCGAAGGAGAGCTGCGGACCATAAGGCCGCGAGGATGAAGAAAGGAGATCGAAACTTACTCTCAAAGAGGAAAGAATCTCTCCTGGATCAAGCGCGGCCTCTCAAGCCACTAAACTCCACCAGCAAGCGCTCCGAGAGGTGGAGATCTTCCTGCGGTGGCCGGAGAGCTCGGACGACGCCTTCAGAGAGCTAGCCTTTCGCCGGAAAGGAGGGAGAGCTCAGATGATCGCAGAGCAACGCAGGCACGGAAGCAAGAAGAAGAACAGTGCTCTGCGAAGGGCTCCTATTCATAGGCTCCGTTCGAAGCCCCTCCCGCCGAAGCCGACGGATGAGATCTTCCCCGTCGCCTCGTCGCTCCTCTCGGATGCCCGCCACGTGTACCGTCCTTCGGCAATGATGACGGACAGACTCCGGGACTTGAAGCAGAATGATCAACGACCGAGAGCGCCCCGACCCTTCGGCTGATCACTCGGATGCCCGCCACGTGTCCCGATCCGCGTGCCGGAGAAGGGAGCGGCGGCAATCCGAGCAGGACCTCGGGCAGAGAGCCGAGGCGATCGGCGACCCGCGAGCGGTCAGGATCTTTTTCTGTTTTTAACGGAGAGGCAGGATGCGCGACGCGTGTCCCGTGCTTCTTCGCGAAGCGACGCCCGTCCCGTCCATTTAATGAAGTCTGACACAAGTCAGAGGGCTCGGCCCTTCGCCCTCAGAGGCAAAGGCCTTCGTCGCCATCCCGAATGAAGACGAAGCAGTTAATTAACCCTCGGCCGACCGAGGGCACCCTCTTCTCAAGAAAAAGAGCAGAAAGCTTCGGGTAAAACACCTGATTACACTATTTCTCAGCAAGCTTCGGGCTATACTCTCGCCATCTCAGAACAGAGGAAGACAAGAGTGGGGGGCTATGTGATGAGGCAGAATCCGATTCGGCCCATTAAAACAAGCCCAAACCCAGTTCAGCCCAGCAGCAACAGTAGAAGGCCTTCAGAGAGCCTTCGGCCCATCAGCGGCCCAACAGCCCTCGGCCCGTAAGCGGCACCATTGCTCCCGGCCCTACAGGCTTCAGCCCGTCAGCGGCCCACCAGTCTACTGCCCGGGAGCAGCGCAGCAGCCCTAGGCCCAGCAGGCTTCGGCCCATCAGCGGCCCAACCCCCTTCGGCCCGATAGCCGAGTCCGGCCCACTCCGGTGAAGGACTAGGCACTATGGCGGTTTACCAGTAAGCCCGGACATAGTCCTATATCGGCTATCACCGTTAACCATCCTCTATCCTCTGCTATAAATACACCGCTATTTATTGCCAAAGGTATGCTTCCTATGCCTCCGAGACCCTCAAGGACTACAGTCCAAATAGCATTAAAGCTACTCTTTGCCTTCTGAATCGAATCATCTTCAGGAGCTAACTTGACCGTCGGAGGGGGTTCCTTAGGACCGAAGCCCGGGACTCCTGCTGACCGGTTTCTTCTTCTTTCCCTCCTGCAGGAGCTCGGTTCGAATCATCGCCGACCTTCCCGAGTCGGTCTCGGCCGCCGATTTCGGACTCCTCTCCTTGGTCTCGACGCCGTGCGCCGGCTGCCCCGCGACCGAAGGAGGCTCGGTTTCGCGCCGCCCCTTCGTCTACCGAAGGAGCTTCGGCCCCACTTCCCGAAGACAAGCCAACCTCCGACCGAGCGGCTCTCGGCCTCGGACCTTCGGCTTCGCCTCTGCCTCCTTCGCCTTCCGGATCTCCGTCGGGCCTCTAAAACACCGATCCGACCCAGCTCCGGATCTGTAACTTCGGATTCCAGCTTCGGAATCCGGTCGTGATAGCTTCGGCTACATCAGTTACTATCCTACTAATCTATATAAGTAGAAGATCAAATTCTTCTTTTGAGCAATGTAGCCAAGCCACTAACAACAGAACTATTGTTCGATGAGAATGAGCATGATCCAAGGAGATACAGAAGCTAAACTTCTCTACTCTAAAAATCTTATCACAGACTAATGTGCGCTAGTGAACAAGGCACACACGACAAGCATGGAATTGTCATGAAACTCTCTATGAGGATCAAGGATAAACAAGATGACAAGAAGAAGTTCAACACATACCCACAATTCATATATTCTCTAAAGAAATGAACATTATACAGAAGCTCGTTGATGGCTCTTGAAGTTGTATCTAATGGGTCTTAAACATTTACTTCCAATTCAAGTCTATATAAAGATGACACCTAAAATAGGAAGTGATAAGAAGCGGAGGTGAATAGAGTGAACCAAGCAAATCAAACATTACAAGTCAGAATCCATAAAAGAAATATTTGAGAGCTATGAGAAAGAAAGAGAGAAAGTCTATTTAAAGCATGCATTTATTGAGCCATCTAACAGTGAAACATATGTTAATAACAAGAGTTAATGAAGCTCTGCCTTGAATCGCGTCAACCTTGGTCGACGCCATTCAAGGTCCCCAAACTGGTTTCTTTAAAACCCGGCCTCAGATCATCTCTTAAAACGCGTCGTCCTGGGATGCCGCCTTTTCAAAAGGCGTCAACGTCCTCAGACGCCATTCACACCAAAATCCGGAATTTGCAGAAAACCTTAATCGGGTGATTTCTGCCTAAAAGGCGTCATGATGGCCCGACGTCCTTCTAAAAGGCGTCGTCCATACATGACGTCTTTTAGCGCCAGATTCTCCGAACTGACAGAGACTCGGTGGAGCGATTTCTGCTTAAAAGGCGTCATGATGGCCCGACGCTCTTCCCAATAGCGTCGTCCATACATGACGTCTTTTAGCGCCAAAAACTGAGTTCTGTCCTCTGCCCTAGGGCTCCATTTTCACCCCCAAATGCCCCAAAATCAAACCAAACGGAGGAGGGAGAGGGGCAAGCTAAACCATCACAAATCCACAATCACAGAAACCCTCATCCCTATCAAGAAAGGCTCCTAAACATGCTCGTTCTACCCCCAAACCCATCATGCATCACATGGAAACTGCGGATGAAAAGTGTACAATCCACGCAAGGTTCGTCCCCCTACCGATCTATTGAACTCCTCCGGGCTCCGTGCTGCCACACCGTCGCACCGCAGACCGCCGCCGGTACCCCAAGGACATCGCCACTCCGCCGGAATGTCGGCCGCCGTCCGGAGAATGGAACGCCGCGAAGGAAGTGGTGGTGGTAGTGGTGAGAGGTAGAGAGGTAGTGGAGTGGTGGAAGAGGAAGAGAGGGAAAGGGAAGGGAAGGAGGGTCGGAGCGGCGGAGAGGGCGAGGAGAGAGAGTGAGAAGGCGAGAATGAGGGAAAGAAGGGAAGGCTCGCGGGGTCAATCAGAAACTGGCTAAAACGCGTCAACCGAGACAGACGCCTATCAGATGACAGGACGGGCCGTACTGACAGCGCTCTGAAACGCGTCGCTTACCACGGACGCCGTTCAGATGACAAGAACGGCACCGTACTCTGACATCGCAGGGTAGCAGTCTGAAACGCGTCGACCACCATCGACGCCGTTCAGATGACAAGACAGGGGCCGTGCTCTCGCGGCCCGAAACCCGCCCACGTGGCACAACAGCAGCAGACTTAAATGGCGTCCACCCAGCAAGACGCCGTTTGAAAGGCGTCGTGCAGTGCAGACGTCATTCAGTCAAAATTCTCAAGACCCCTCAGGGTCCAAACCAGGGGATCCGGCCCGAACCCGACCCGAATACTGAACCCGAAACCTCAGTCCTTACAATGCATGCTGGGTTAAAAGAAAAATATAAAGTGAAATAAAATATAAATTAATCAAGGATAATATTGTTAAATTGTCATCAATGAGTCAAGATATCGATTCTTGTAATTCAGTGCTAAGCCGAAGCTCGTTTATCTACGCACCATTTCACAAAAGAGGAACCATCGTCCCCATTGATTAACAATCCAACGGCCTATCCGTGCGATTAAAAATTCTCTAGAATTATCACTGTTTTTGTTGAAGGATAACTCAAATTCCAGTTTCATCAAAATCACAAGGTCCTTGATGTATTCTAATAAATGCCCATCATATAATAATGCTAATGCAAATCAATTACAAGGTAAAGATAACCGTCTTTTTAGTCACAGTTGAGACTCATAAACTCCCATAGTGGGACCTTAGTGAAATTATCTTGAATTTTCCTCTTTCCTGCACTCAGAATTTGTCAGTAACTTCAAGCAAGTAGTAATCAATATATCATGGATTTTCAACAAGATAATAGTCATTCAGGAAACTTATAAAATAACATCGCTATTCTCAAACATCATTAAAATGACGTCGCCCCGTCCATACGCCACTTAAGTTACAGAAATTGTTCTCTGTTCTGACTCCAATCTAAACTCCGCTTGCCTTAATACACATCCATCTTCTAATTCGGAAAGGGTTTCCTCAATCTCGCAAATCACTCTATAAAATCTTCATTTCTTCATATCAAAGTATCACAACAAGCAATCAAGAAGGGAAGGTAGAGAATTCTCTTCAAGACTCAAGGGAAAGAGGTAAAGAACAAGAAGAAGTCAAGAAAATCAAGGATGATGGATTCTTCACAAGATTCTTCAAATAAGAGGATGAGAAAGGCGATTGAAAAGCTTCCTGAGGTAAAAGATCATCTAAATGGGCGAGATCCTAACTTATAAGTAAGCTAATCTCTCTTCTAATCAATTCTTTATATGCGATTCTCCACATATTCTCCATATTCCACTTTTCCATCTAGGAATATCCTTTCTTCCCTGGTCCAAGATGATTTTCTTCACTTCCATGGATCCAAAAGCTAATTAACAAGATCAATCTCTCCATGCAATCTTATATATCCAAGTGGCATATCCAAGAATTGGTTATTCATGCCAAACATTACAAGAGCACAAGCATGGATTGGGCTGCAATGGGTGCTTTAATTGAACTATGGCATCCACAAACTCCTACTTTCCTCTTTGCCACGTTCGAAGCTACCATCCTCCTAGAAGAAGCCGAACTCTTATTAGGTCCCCCTAAACTTAAGGTCAACAATGATGAACCTGATTTGAGTGAGATGATATTCATGAGAGAAAGAATCACGGGTCAACAATTATTGGAAAAGATTATGAAGAACGCAAAGAAAATTCAAGGTTGTCTTACAAAGAAGGGAGTCAATCTTGCTAAATTAGCTGAATGGACTCTGAAGAAGATAGAAGATCTCAAGGATGAAGATATAGAGAAAGTGATGAAGGCGTTCACCATGTGCTTAGCTGGAGCACTACTATTCCCTGCTCAAGACAATGTTCTAGAAGACGATCAAATCAACGCAATCAATGAGATTTTCGAAGGGAAGCAGATTAGTACAGCGGTTCTAGCCTACCTCTACAGTAGGCTTTCTGCAACTTCTACAAGTCAATCTCCTTATGGCAGCATGCTCCTCTTGGCTCTGTGGGTAGAATTCCACTTCAAGTTCAACTATAATGAGCAGAAAGTTCCAAGGATATCCCAGACATATCAGCACAGTCCTATTTTTCATATTGCCAACATCATGAAGTTTAACAATAATATGACCAATCGAGAGCCCAACCTCAAGACTCGGGCTAACTGGCGCACTTACTTCAAGACTATGCTTAGAACTGGATTTGAATCTACGCCTCTTGCTCTCATGGAAAAAGCGGTTCGCGTACGCCGTGGTGCTGGCACAGAGCTCCGACTGATCGGGACGACCGAGTTTGTTCTCTATAATCCACATTGTTGTCATCCTCAGCTTGGCATGCCTCCCTACGAATTTCCAAAAATATCTTCTCTTTCTCCAATCAAGAAGCGGGCGTTAGGGACTGATGAAGATTTCAAGGCGATAGAACTTATTGCAACTCTTTGGAACATCAGATTCACCCGTTGTGTGAAAACTCCTCATGAAGCTAATAAAGAACTGTGGAAATCATATGTAAAGGAGCTTAAGAAGATTCGTCCTTGATAGATTTTCACCTTTTATCTTCCAATTTGATGTATTTCTTACTTATTTTCATTAAAGAAATCATTCATTAACATAATAGAAATCCTCCTTTAATGATTTGCAATTTCTTGTAATTTTTCCTCGAATGAAACTATGATTTTTTCTTAAAATATGAAGGCCTGGGTTCAGTTAATTCAAATCGCGTCGACTCAGAGAGACGCTTTTCAATGTTAATTAATTTCCAAATATAAAAATTTGTCCTCAAAAGAACCCTAAATCGCATCTACTCAGTAGGATGCCTTTCTACTTTCTCTCCTATTTTCCAGAGATTTCAAGCAATTAATCCACTGAATGGCGTCGTACTATAAAGACACGATTAATAATTCTTTCAGATTTCACGTGGTACGGCCCTGACCATAAGAGGCGATAAAATCCAAAAGGCGTCGCTCATCAGGGACGCGTTTCACACATTTCAAAAATTTGCTATTACCGCCTCAATTTGTGCACCACTGAATAACGTCGTTGTCCCAAGACGTGATTTAGCGAATTCAAATAGGGTCTCGCGAGCCCGAGCCTCTTCCACCTCATTCTCTCTTTGGCTTATTCTCTCTCCTCCGTGCTCCGGCGAGGTTGGGCTTCTCTAGTGGTTTCCCCTTTTCCGGCGAGCTTCTCCGACGCCGACCACCTCTCTCTCTCATCTTTCACTTTCTTAAGATCTCTCCCCTCCGTTCGAGCTTTTCTCCGAGCTCCAAACTCTCTCTTTCTCTCCATCTCTCTCATGGAATCCGATCGACCTAGCGGGGTTGGCGGGAAGCGACGCCGAGTCGTGGCCGCCGAGGTGGTGGAAGTGGGCGAGGAGGCAGCTCCAGAAACGACATCAACCGAGGAATTGACACTCATGGAGACGGAAGCCGAGGAAGTGGCGGCACCGGCCGAACAGGCCCGCGTCTGGTAAGCTTCAAAAACACTCTCTTTATACTCAAAATTTCAATTTGGGAATTTGGGGGGGGGGGGGGGGGGGGGGGAAGAGAAGAAAAGAGCCGACCACAGGTTCTGGAAACTTGTGGTGAAAGGCGTCTGGGGACAGGGACGCCTTTTGAAATGCGTCCCTGTACCCTGACGCGATTCAAGAATAGTGATTGATTCTTGAAATTAATTTTAAAAAATTGATTATTAGTGTTCTAATGGTGATTCTGATTGAAAATCGCAAGGCACGATGAGGACCAGGATCTCCTGGGACTTGGTGATAGCCGCCTACAGAGGTCTCCCGAACTTCCAGAAGATGAGACTAGCAGAGATGGGGCTCCGGGAGAACTTAGAGATAGAGCCATTCTGGATTGACCTGGTATTGCTCCAGGTCCTGAGAGAGAGATGGCATGCTGAGAGCAGGGCATTTTTAATGCCCTGGGGACACATGGTCCCCAGTCTCGAGGACGTATGCAGGATCATCGGCCTTCGGGTGGAAGGCCGGGCGGTGAGCGGGATTACGTATCCCGATTATAAAGAGCTTGCTCAGGATCTGTTAGATTTTAGAGTGCACGGGGCTGGAAGGCCGAGAGTCTCGTACCCTTGCGAGGGTAGTTGTAGAGAGATCTTTAGGTTTAGTAGAATTGAGGCAGCAGACGGATGAGTCTAGGGAGGAGTTCAGAGAGGCGCTAGCCCGAGCATCCAGTGGGGTGTACTGCCAGGATCCGAGTGACAGGGCTAGTGTTGATAGGGACCTCAGGAGGATTTTGGTCTTCTTCTTTGGTAGGCTCCTTTTTGGGACCAAGGGAGATTATATCCATTGCCGCTTCTTGACCTTTCTGACCGACCTAGACCGTCTAGGTGAGTATGCCTAGGGTGTGGCCCTTCTGACCCACCTCTTCAGTTACCTCTCTACAGTCACACCTGATCGGGAGACCACCATCAGCAGCTTCGCGCCATTCCTTCAAGTATTTAGTTCATTTTATGTTTGTTTGTTTAATATAATGCACATGATTATGATGATTCTAACCTATATGTTCTTATATGTAGGTATGAAGTTACCATTACTTTCCTCTGGGCCGAGCGAGGCCATCTACACAGCCGGCGGCAGTCTCACTTACCCGGCGTTGGCGTCCGGTAGTGGATAAAGCGCCACAGCATCATCAGTTGATGACTCTCCGCCGTCAATTCCTCGATTACCCAGAACTTTTGGTGAGTTTTAAATCTCCTCTATTTCATATTTGATTAGTTATCTATTTTATGAAATTGATATTAAACTGCTTAATTATTAATTAATTACTTTATAAGAGTATTTTTAGGTTAATGTTTATTTAATTGCATATTCAATTTATAATTTAAATGATTCATTAATTGAAATGCAATGCAATTAACCTATATGAATGCAGGTTATCTGGCGTCCATTTCTGGGTATGGACGATGCAAGACAACCATGGGTGGAGCAGGGGCGAGACAAGTTTGGGCGTCAAGTTTGGGTCCACTGCCTGAACGAGATCGCCCTCTTGCACTTGAGGCTGGCGATGCGAACGCTGGGTCTACATCAGGAGTCGGTAGAGGAGGAGATCCCTGAGGGGATCGGGAGGACAATGTGGGGGAAGCAGGCCCGCACCGACTGGAGCGCCAAATTCCCGGATCCACGGGATGATTGGCACCAGTACGGGGTCCCGGTAGAATCGCACGCGGTGAGCAGCGATGCTTACCTGCAGTGCTACCGGGCCCACTACGTGGCCCACCTCCAGCTACTCCGGCCCCTCGATGTGAGTATTATGATATGTATGCTCATGAATAGTTCTTTCATTTTATTAATTATCTTGCTTATATTTGTAAATGTATGTCATTTTATGAAAAATGTAGGATGTACGGGATGCCACCATCATCACACTCTGAGGCCACCTCCAAGACGCCAAGGCCCAGTTAGAGCGGGTCCAGAAAGAATTGGATGAACTGGTAAACGATATGCATGAATGACATAGATATTATGAATGTTGCTTTCTTATTATTAAATTGTTTTGACACTTGTACACTGACGGTGATCTCCCTTTTGTTACAGCGTGCTGCTTATACTCACGTGACAACCCCTTCACCATCCACTGCTGCCGGTCCTTCCTCTTCTTCGGCTGCCTATGAAGCCGCCATGGCCGACTTGCGGAGTCAGCTAGCTTTTGCCATCCACCGAGCCACTCAAGCTAAGGATGTTGTTGCTCGGGTAACTCTTTGATTTGTTTCAGCATTACTTCGTTTGCTTGCTTGATTAGTTGACTGACAATGTCTTATGCTGCAGGTCGAGGAGCTCATTTATGCCCTCGAGAAGGCGAAGGCCGACTTGGAGGAGTCTCAGGCCTGGGCTTCTTGTGTCACCGAGCTGGAGGAGTAGTTGGCGAGGCTCTCTGCTGGCGACCTCCCCTGTGAGTTGGCATGACTCCAGATCCGGCTGGAGGTCTTGACGGAGGAGAGAGATCGTGACCGATCTCGGTTGGAGAGCCTTCAGGGCTGCTTGTCACTGGCAGAGCACGAGCACCAGAGTATAGAGGCTCAGTACCAACGTGTGCGGCAGCGGGAGTTGGAGCGAGGACAGGCGAGTGCTTTCACCACCAGCATAGCAGTATCCTCCGGCCAGGCAAGGCCGAGCATCATGGGACCACCGCCGCCACCAGCACGAGGACCAGATGTCCAAGACGAGGCGCAGAGCCAGCTGGACAAGGGTGCAGGGGAGAGCCAGCCGTGAGGGCTGTCATTATGTATTTTCTTCCTCATTTTGAAGTCTTGTAGATGGACTTACATCTTGTACACAAACTCTTTTGATATATGAAAGGACTTTCTGAAGGACATTCTTCATACTTGAGTTGTCTCGGTACTATTTTCTACTTGTCTTTTCTTTTCATTCCTGCACATAGCTTAAACAAACAAGTTAAATATCTGTCCAGGCTTAGCCCCTTGCCCAGTTAAGTAACCGACTAATTGATCCTATCCTTGGTAGAAGGGTCAAGGGGAGAAGCCTTTATTTAATGAAGACAAATAAAGATGATTAAAATGAAATAATCAGTAAAATGCAACATACAAGCATGCAAGTGCTCGTTGAAAATAAAAAGGATACAACAAACGATGTGACAAACAAATGCTAATTGAAATATTTTTGTTTTGCAATTTTAGAAATATCCAAATTTTTGGGTTTTGCCATATTCAATTTTTTTTGTAGTTTTGAAATATTCAATTTTTTTTTTGGTTTTGAAATATTCAGCTTTTTTTGCGGTTTTAAAATAAGACATCAACTGAATAAACTAAGGACCAGCATGGAACTTGGATCAAAAGAGCATATTCATTCGTCCACTTAATTCCCACATCATTCTTTGATGACCTAATCCAGATTTATTGTGCTTAAATTATATTTGTAATCGTGATCCCATTTGATGGTCCAACCCTTAGTCAACATTGGCCATTCCTCAAGCTTGGAGCACACCTCTTTAGAAAGAATTTGCCTAGAAAGCCCGCGAGAAGGTTCCGGAAACTCAAAAAGACGTCCTTCCTATACCCTATTATCCGGTGGGGTTCAGTCATTTTTACTTTTACGGGGTATTTAACGACCTTGCGCTCCCTTTTCATTTGATTTTGTGTCCTTTTTGTAGTAACATTTGTAATGTTAAGCGACCTCTTGATTCGATTTTGCGTTTTTGCCCTTTTACTTTTCTTTTGCTTTTGTGGGGCGGATCTCCCCCTCTTTTTTTATGACGGCCTCCTACTAGGATGGCGGGTATTTTCAGTAGTCTATTCTAAGCTTCATTCCGTCGTCGCGGGCCGAGAGTAAAACAGAAGTTTTGTTTTTGAAAAGAATGAGTTATGCCTTTCCACTATTAGTCGAACTTCCGGTGTTCCTCGGGCTTCACATCTCTTGTTATTCACGAACCAAACGTGTTTTGTGTGCAATAATACGTTTGAATTAAATACCAAAGATTAATATGGGGATTTGAGTTTCCAAATTCTCCGACTCTATTGGTCCTTGTACCATGCTGATCGTTTAAACTAAGGGTAGTACTTCTTAAGATACTGACCGTTCTAGGGGTGAGTTAACTCTTGCCCTTCTGCATTGACTAAGCGGTAAGCGTTACCAGGGAAAGCATGTGATATGACATACGACCCTTCCCAATTGGGTTGGAGCTTAGAATGCGGACCACCAGGTTTTACAAAGATTCTTTTGATGACCATTTCACCAACTTTGAACTTACGCTCAATGACTTTCTTTTGATAAAAACGTGCTAATCTATTTTGATATACTCTTGCATGATTAGTAGCTGACCATCTTTTCTCGTCTAAGAATTCTAATTGAGCGAGGAGTGCTAAGCGATGCTCATCAATGGAGAATTCCTTATTCAATTGTACTCTTAATGACGGTATGAGGATTTCGTATGGAACTACCGCCTCCATTCCAAATGTTAAGGAATATGGAGTATGCCCAGTGAGAGTGCGGATCGAAGTTCGGTATGCCCATAGAGCCTCAATTAATTTTTCTGGCCAGTCCGGGAATTTATTAAACTTACACGTTTTCTTGATAATTTTTATCAGAGTCTTATTGGTTGCTTCTGCTTGGCCATTGCCTTGCGGATAATAAGGAGATAAGTGATGCAATGCAATTTTATACATGTTGCAGAGGTCTTTCAGTTCTTGTGATATGAACTGCGGTCCATTGTCAGTGACGATGGTGTTTGGAATCCCAAATCTGGTGATGATGTACCTCATGATGAACTTGCAGATAGTTGATGCCTTGATCTCCGTGTATGCTTTGGCTTCCGCCCACTTGGTGAAATATTCTGTTGCCATGAGAATAAAAGATTTTTGCTTGGCGGTAGAATCGGGAATACCAAGGAGTCCAATGATGTCGAATACCCACATGAAGAATGGCCATGGGGATGAAACAGGATGGATTAAAGATGCAGGGGAATGGATCTTATCGGCATGAAGCTGATACTTAACACGCCTACGGACATATCCTATGCAATCTTCTTCCATGGTTGGCCAATAATATCCTTGTCTAAGGATTTTCTTTGATACCATTTGTCCGTTAACATGGCCACCACAAACTCCAACATGAACCCCTTCCATGATCTTCCAAAGCTCATCTTCATCTAGACATCTCAAGAGAACACCATCAAATCCACGTTTATATAGAGTTCCTCCAACTAAGGTGTATCTCTGAGCAACTCTTCTGATAGCCCTTTTCTCCTCAGTAGTGGCTCCTTCGAGGTATGACTGATCTTCACAATACTTAGCAATCTCATAATACCATGGTTTATCCTCGTCTTCCATCTCTTGTTGCCAGTCTAGCAGCATAATTTCTCGCTTTTTTATAATATCCCCATCTTTAACCTTCTTCAGCAGCTTCTCTTTAATCTTAAGGAAAGAAGGGTCTTTCACAGCAGGAGAGAGATGCCTATGGACAATGATCGACTCAGATTGCCTACTGATTGAGAAATTTAGAGAAGATGCGAGGGAAGTTAAAGCATCAGTTAGAATGTTTTGATTCCGAGGAACATGGACAAAGATCAGTTTGGTGAAAAGCTTGGCATAAACTGAAGTGAGTTCCTGATAAGGCTTGAGTTTAGGGTCAAGGGTGCGATACTTAGTGAGCACTTGGCGAAGAATGAGCTGACTATCACCCACAATTCTCAGTTTAGTGGCACCATGGAGATGAGCGGCCTCGAGGCCAGCGAGGAGAGCCTCGTATTCAGCTATGTTGTTGGTGACATAAAAATCAAGCTGAAAGGCTTGTGGAATGGCAACACCTTCAGGTGATAGGAGAACAATGCCGATACCCTTACCATGAGAGTTCAGAGCTCCGTCAAAATGTAGAGTCTACATATCATCATTGATTTTGTTTATGGACATCAGTTCTTCATCCGGAAACTCTGATCGGATTGGATCAAATCGAGGAAGAGGGTGATGAGTAAGATGTTATGCTATGGCATAGCCTTTGATTGCTTTCTGCTGAATGTAGGTGATATCAAATTGGGATAGAAAGCTCTGCTAACGTGCTAACCTATCAGTGAGGACAGATTTCTCAAGGAGAAACTTAATGGGATTCATTCTCGCGATGAGATGGACTTCATGAGCCAAAAAGTAGTGCTTCAATTTCTGAACTATCCATACGAGTGTTGTACATGTTTTCTCCATCGCCATGTATCTTTGTTTAGCGGGGCTGAGAAGTTTTGAGAGATAGTAGGCTGCCCTCTCCTTTCCTTCTTCATCTTCTTGTGCTAAGACAGCCCCTACTGCATCATCTAGAACAGAAATATATAGAATCAAAGGTTTGTCTAGAGATGGTGATCTCAAGACAGGAGGACTTGCCAAATAATCCTTTAATCCGTCAAATGCCTCCTGACCGAGGGACTTCAAATGGTACAACCGGCCCGATGAACAAAGAGGAATTCCATACTTTTGGGGACTTACGGAGGTCTTAACACCAACCACTCTAGTCTGACCGAGGGACCGACCCAGTCAAAGAGAGGTGAAGATGCTAAGAGAGGTGTTCCTATAGGAAGGGGGGTGAGCCCTGATGCAAATGACCTGTGGCCTGGATGACCTCTAATGTAGAATAAATAAATATAGGTAGCAAGAAGATCAATGATCCGAGTGTTAGTGAGCAACAGGGATGAGAGCTTGAATCGCGTCGCTGTTCACGTACGCTATTCAAGACAGTAATCCTTCCTGTTCACAGCGGCTCGGGCAGCAAGAGAGATGAGGAGGACTAAATAGTGTCTCCTAAGGGCGACGCGCTTAATGAAACGCGTCGCTCAGTGCAGACGCGCTTTAGGTCCCGAAAACAACAAACAGACAGCAAAACCAAGGGTAATTTGCTCTTTAAATAATAGGATGAATAAGAGATCAACTATTCATGCGATGACAGTTTGAACATATAGACTAATCATGCAACATCATGGATAATAATTTGAACAAAACACACTTTCTAATACCACTTCTTAAGGCAATCAAGGGAGGGCAAAATTTTGCCACAAGGGGGTGTGCACGAGGTGCACATGGGGATAAAAATCAAATAACCAACCAACAAACCATCAACCGTACCCGAGGGACACAAGCGGTGCACCGAGGGTGCCCAATAGAAATAACAAGAGTAAAAATAAAAAAGAAACGGCAAGACAAGTCCCACCGTGATCGCCAAAAAGTTGTAGTGCTCAAAAAGAGTATGTGTTCATCATGTTATCGTGTGTTTACTATGATTAACAATATGAAAGGAATTGTGATCGCCAGAAATCGAAGGTTTCAAAGGAAAAGTGATCACTTACTAACCTTGCAAATCAGGAGAATATGGTGTTCTTTTGCTCCTCTCTTTCGGCCGGCCGAAAGAAAAGAGCATTCTCTTTCTTTACTCTTGTTCTTCTTTTGTACCTTGTAAAAGACAAAACAAACAAGAAGATTATGATTAGAACTAGAGTAGCGTAGTATCTATTCTATTTAAGAATCTAAACATGCAACTAAACTAAAAGAACTCACTTTTTGTGGTTTTCTTTTAAACCCCACGGTTTGGAAATTATGGAGTGGGTGTGTGTTGAAGTGATGCAATGAAAAATTATATGAAAAAGAAACAAGAAAGAAACTAGAGAAGAAGATGTTTGGTTTGGCCCCTTGAAAGCCTTGGTCTTCTTGTGCTTCAATGGAGGAAAAAGATGAAGAAACAAGAACTCCTCTTGCTATCCTCGTTTTCTCTCTTAAGAACCTTCAAACACCTTGTAAGGAGCTCCAAAATTAATAATTGCCAACCTTTTTCAAAGGTCAATGTCCATATGTATTTATAATTACATGCTTTAGAGTATTTTGGCCTTCAAAAGGACTCTCCCGCGGCTCAGACTTGCCCTGGACGATCATGAAGGAAATTGGAAACCCTTCCAACCTCTAAAACCAGACTATCTCGGCCAAATCATGATTATCATGAAACTCTTAAAATGCGTCGTTCAAGGGGGACACCTTTTAGTTAATTAATGCAGTCAGAATATAAATAAATCTAGAAAAGAAATTCGAAAACAATTAGGAAACCTAAAAGGCGTCGTTCATTAGCGACATGCTTTAGATAACTTAGGAAATTAACTAGAATTAGAAATAGTAAACCTAGGCGGATTAGCACTCAAACGACGTCGTCCATAGGCGACACTATTAAATTAATTCCACCTATATTTACTAATTTTAATTCTGAATTGATTTCTGCTAAGAATCCAAATGGCGTCGTGTATAGGCAACGTAATTCAACAAATTTCAAGAGAAAATCAATAAAAATTAATTAATGATTAAACATCAAATCATTATGGGGCATTATCAATGTGACATAAAATTTACTCAATATAATGTCAAAATTAGCGTGTCTACAGCTCCCAATTAGGAAATCCTCCCTTGGAAAGTTTGTCGACCAAACCTCCGATCATAGTTCACTTAAAATCTTCTATTAAGTCTCTAAATTAGGCAAAGTTCTCTTCTTAGTAATTATAGATTGACTTAATTATTTTGAATGAGTTTGGTCTCACAAAGTTACAAGTTCTTTAAGGAAGTTATGATTAAATCAAGGTGGTTGTTCATTGTGACTTTGAGAACTATGCTTAACTTAAATGGAATGGGGAATAACATCAGTAGGTTTACTACCTCGCTTTCTATCAATTAACTTGACCCTTTTGATCGATTAAGTCACCCCCCCCCCCAATCGACTAAGTATCTCTCAATCAATTAAGTGATCTTTCTAGTGATTAAGTTGTCTGTAATCGACTAACTTGTCCCTATTGACTAAGTAACCAATTCTGGATTAACTTATCTATTTAACCACACAAGACGAGGTATAACCATAAGTTCATACGAAAAACCACTAAAACACAAAGGAGATCTGAATCTAAATGTGGAATCTACTTCATGCTTCACATTTATATCACCTAGCATCGAGATCTAATTGAAGGCCCTAGATCTAGAGACTGTCAACCTACTTTAGATTTTAGCTCCTCCGAATCCTCAAGGGACCTTTCACATGGTTGTCCCTACTTCTAAGCCAACTGGTGTTTGGCCCCACGAAATACCCATGCTGTCACCAGCTTGCTGCCTCTAGTTGAGCTCATTGTCACGTCACAACTTGCCACTGCCTTGCCATGCACCCAGCAGTTGCCACTGCTGCCTCTCCTTCTCCATAGTGTCAACCACCGCAAGGGAGAAGGATATGGTCATGGTGGTGGAGGAGGAAGGCAAGAGGGTGAGATGGGAAGAGGGAAAAAGATGGAGGGAGCTCCGTTAAGGAAGAAGACAGTAGTAGGGGTGAAGCAAATAGATCAAAGAAGGTGGGGGGGTTCTATTCCTCATGACCTAGGGACCTAATTGAAGGGCGCAAGCCCTAGGTCCTATACATTTCACAAGGCCTCAAGAAGAGGAAAAAAAGGCTCATGGGCTTATACTATCAAGGGTTAGAATGCATCAATATCACCTAATATCACACTCCTATTTGCTTACTTGATTATATGCCTATTCAGTTGAGCCTCAAATCCATGTAGCACAAAAATCCAAAACACATCCAGTCTTTAAGATACCTTTGAAATGCATCACCCTCCTAAGATGCATCTACTCTCAAGTGCGCTCCACAGCAAAACAACCATACCTTGCATTCATTAATCGAGCTTGAGCCCGACAATCTGAGCCAGATAATACACTTTATAGACAAAGCTATAGAACCCTAATTTTGACCTCCAATTCCTTCATATTTCCCTCCTACAAGTCTCAATAGTTTTTCTCTATACCAACTAGTTTCCAAAACTGCTTTGGCAACAAATAAGCTAGGTCCGAAAAGTCAAGATGATATAGCAACCACCTCTATGCCTTGTTCAAACATGCGATTATGCTCATTTTTGACTACACAATAGTTCAATGGTGATTGAGGTGAAGAGAATCATGGAAGACCCTTTTGGTTCCAGTGCCACTTCTTTACTTCCCTTAGTGATGATGAACTAGAGGATGAGGACAGCACAAGCGAGAGGCGAAGGAAGACTAGTGCAAAATGCAGCTAAAAATAAGCTTTCTAGTCTTTATACACCTAAAAGCTCATGTACATATGTACTTCCCTATGTGTAAATTTTGCACATATGGACATTGTAAACCAAACTCAGGATGTCGTTATTGTCAACCATGAAGTCTAATCTCCGCTTAGATGACCATGAGGAGAGAATAAATGGATCTAATATAAGATACTTTTAGTTCATAAATATGTAGTAAGTAAAAAGTAAAATGAAAAAGGAATATTCCAAACATATCGGACTATGATGGTAATTGATCATATGAAACAATTAAAAAGTTTCACAAGGGCATATATGCAAATACACTTTGAAGAGAGAGAAAATACACAAATTTTTATCTAAAAAGCATTAACTATACAAAAATGCCAACATGCCAACCCTTTTGCCATCCACCGCCCAAGCTATCCAATCTCTTGATCAACATCATAAGTGCTACAAAAGGCAGACTTAACCTTTGGCGTAATGGTGCGGGACTCGATCGTAGGTTCAAGGGTAGATAGGTTGGGCCCTTGGCCAATTGAGCCATGTTCAAAAAAACTTTAAGAAAAAGGATTTGAAAGTGCGATGTCGATATTATAGCATTCTTTATAAAAAAAAGAACAAAGAAAAAAAAAGACAAAAGTGTTGATGGAGACAATATGCTTATGAGGAAATACTTGATGGACTATAGAGGTGCAGCCCCATTTTTGTATTTTTGTATTTTTGTATTTTTTGAAATTTTTAAAGTCGAGACATGAATCATGCCCCTACAATCCTGATGGGCCGAAATCTCATCCACCACAATCAGGACCCTCCGTCTCCAATCAGAGGGGCGTTGCCTAGCGATTCTCTGCAAAAGAGAACACCATTAGAGGGCCCCCAGTGGTGGTCCGAGGGATCCCCTTCCGATGCCTAAGTCAGAAGGTTGTGTATGCTGAGGGAAAGACAAGGTAACTCGGGCTCCAAAGAAGCATACCTGTACTGGTTGGACCAGCAGTCCTTATGCAGTGGAGCAGGGGAGTCCCAACAGGGGAAGCAAGATTTGAAGAGATCTTCCCCAAGTCACTCCCAAGGCGGAGGGGGTTATTTTGAGAAAGCCAGACCCATGGCGGATTCCCAGATTCATGCTTATCTGAACGAGAGTAAGGGGTACTCCTTATAAGGCAGAACCCTTAACAAGGCAAGTTTCCAACTTAGTCAGGGTCTCTCTAAGAAGGGCAGAGGTTTCCCGATGCAGATCGAGTTCTACCCAAGGTAGGGGTCGATCCGAACGTCTTGTCAGGGGATGGATTCGGATTTCCGCCCTTCGTAGTTGATTGGATAAGGCTTATAAGCACTGGGCCTTTCATGAGTCGAGGCCCAGGCCCAATGGCCTCGATCTGTCTCATTCAGTATGTGGACCATTCTGGGAGGCCCCTTTAGCATCTTTCAATAGATGGCTGAGCCAGCCCACGGGCTATCTGAGCTGGTCGAGATCTTCCTCCTTCACTTGCCCTTCACTCTTTGGCACATACCTCATGCCAAGGAGTAGGAGCCCAAGCAGTCCGCTAGCATGGCTGCCATGCTGAGTCAGTTCAGTATCATGACCGTCATTATAAACGAGAGAAGGTCGGGTAGCAGTAATGTTCAAGTTTTGAAGAGCCACCCGACTGGCTTCACCAGGCTCAAGATATTTCGAAATGATGAGCGCCTTTTTCGCCATAGGAAGCGCCAGTTCTTTCTCCTCCTGACTGGTGCATCCAGTTAGTGATGTAGGGCTCTATACATCACGTCTGATCAAACTCCCTGCATCATTTCGAGTAATCATGCCTCCCTGCACAGTCTGTAGCTTCGTTACCCAGGGGACATCTTCCTCAGGAAACGCCGCATCGCAACTACACTAGTGTCAGTAGCTATAAAAGGTAAGGCAGGGATTTGAAAGGTGGACTTCAACATCGTCCACTGCCCTCGGCCTGCTCCTTTTTTCCGCAGGATCTCCTTCTACTGGTTCGGGCGGGTTTCTAGGAAGTTTCCAGCGCATGCCACCCTCTCCCTTTTTCTAATGGCTCATCGGGTCTCTAGAGACATGAGGTATGTTGAGAAAGTGGAAGAGGGTCACCGGGCCCTGAGGTCCTCAAGGGCTTCTGAGGAGCTCCTTGCGAGGCTGGGGACACTTATCGGATCCCGTTGGAGTACATTCTAGAGCTACTAACGCCTGAAGAGCAGATCCGCTCTTTCGGACGCGCCCTTTCATGGCCTACGAGTCCATGTTTGAAGCGGGATTTCTACTTTTGTTATCTCCGATCGTCATTCAGCTATTGGAGTGGCTCAAGGTTTCCCCTAAACAGTTGATGCCAAATGCATGGCAGCTAGTGCTCTCGTTTGCCGTACTAGCCTGGGGTAAGGAGCATCCAGTACTGACGGCGGAGATGCTCTTGAACCTATACAAGCCCGAGCGGGGAACTAAACCTCGGAACGCAGGGTTTATGAACTTCAAGGCACATGACAAGAAGCCCATCTTGCTCGAGTGGTTTTCTAGCATAAAGGGCTAGAAAGAAACCTTCTTCTAGGTGGTGAACACCCTACGAGGTTGTGGCCTTTTCTAGTCACCTTTCGGAACCAGTCCTTCGAAGGTTATGTCAACAAGAAGGTGTTGACACTCCCCGCTGACAACTAGGGTATAGTAGATGCCCTAGAAGGGGAGGACGCTATAGATGTCGGCATGTTAGTCAGTGAGGAAAACCTGCAGCAGGCTGGCCTATGTGGACTCCCAATTCCTTGTAAGTATACCTACTTGAAGTTTTTCCCTTTCTTGCAACCCCGAGTTTTCGGCTCCTGATAGGGGACTTTGCTCCACTCGCTCTTGTCATTGTTGGCAGTGGCGATACATCCTAGCCATGCCAGCGGTGAAGGGCCTGTGGCCGCAGGCATTCCCCTAATGCCGGCCCTTACTCCAGAACCCCAACAAGTGTTATCCGTCACTATTGCCTCCCCTGGACCGGGTGTCCACGAATTCATTAGGCTGGACGTATAGAGGAGAGGCAAGAAGAAAGCCGTCACATAAGTCCGCCAATGCCCTATCTAGGGTACGAGATAGTCACCCTCGTGGCCCCCAAACCAAGGGAGAGCTGATGGTATAAGCAGAAGATCCGCTCGTTGGCCACCGTTACCATGGCCTTTGCAGCGCCTCCTTTCGGAGTAGCGGGGGAGGTTGCCAAAAAGGGCGAAGAGGAGAGCCCTGAGGAGGAGTATGAAGCGGGGGTGTCTTCAGTTGCAGTGGCAGCATCGAAGAGGAAAGCGAGGCAGAGACGTCTTCAACTGACAGCAGTAGTGCCCAGGAGGATGAGTCAGAGACTTCCTCAGCCAGAGGCGGTGAAGGGGAGGAAGTGGACCCTCTCCCCCTATGCCTACTAAAGAGAGGGTTGAGGCCACTAGCCAAGGTGAAGGAGGTAGGCAAGAGCAGCGAATGTGGTGGGGACACCCCTAAGTCCCTGCCTGGCGGGAGTTCGAGCCAGGCAGAGCCAGCCCCCACTAGGCGAGCAAGTCCTTCAAGTAGCAGACCTGCTACAGTAGCTAACACATTAGGGGGACAAGAGTTGCCTCCTACCCAAGGCAACTCTCAGGTCAGTGCCGCTCGACATCCTTTTGGGGATGGCAGCGACGTTGTTGAGGTTGTCGGATGCCCCGCCAAGGCCAACCCTACCAGGGGGTATCCTTCCCTAGGGCGAAGCGAGAGCTAGTTGAGGCGGAGGATTCATCTCATGTCAAGCACTGCAAGCGAGAGGTGTCTGAGGGGCTGCTGGGTGTTGCTGGCAGCACTAACTCGGGTCCTGGCTTGTCCGGAGGTGGGCATCCGTCAGGTTCTCCCAATCCAGCATAGTAAGAGGAATCGCCAGTCGCAAGGGACTCTACGACAACAGGGGAGCAGGAGCTGCCATAAAGTGGCGGCATGGGAGGGGCGTCCCTTAGGAAAGTTAGCTCTCCATTAGTGCCAGGAACCGAGCTTCCCTTGGTTAGACCTCAGGATATCCGAGAAATTAGGACCGTTCTTTAATCAGACTTGGCGGGAGAGATCTGCATCCGTTGTCGACAAGGGGTCACCTACGGCAAACAACTGGCAGTCAAGGCCTCGCCGGGAAATCCTCGCTCTATTCTAGGCCTCGGAGAGGGCTCGGGGGCTGGAGGCCACCCTGTTGACATTGGGGCAAAACTCGTCGGCCTTCAAAGGAGGCTCGCTAACGACAATGTAGCCCAAAAGGCCCTCAGGAAACTTTGTCTTCCTTCCATTGACTAACTGCTACAAGACATGATTGTCTCCGTACTCCTGGAGGATGTGTCCTTTGCCACTGTTGGCGTTTGAAGTCTAGCTACCATTGTCTGTGCTCGTCTGACTCTACGAGCTTAACCGAGAGTGTCGCTCGGACGTAGCAGAGGCAAAGAGGCTCCAGCAAGAATTGAAGCTTTACGAGGAGCAGGCCGTGGCGACAAAAAGGGAACTAGAAGCTGTTCATACGGAGAAGGTGGTCAAATGGGAGGTGATTCACCAAGAGGTGGTGGCCGCCTATCGTGCTTCTGAAGAGTTCCGGCAAGCCCTAATGACTTATGCAACTCAGGCTGAGAAGCACCGCATCTCACAAGGAAGGGACTCTCCACTCTCATATGGGATTAAACTCGATCAACGTCAACCTTGTCGAACCTCGCGTTGCAGGAAAGGTACTCTCCACCTTCAAATGGGACTAAACTCGATCGGTGATACCCCTGTCGATCCTCGTCTCGCAAGGAAGGGGGACCAACCAACAAATAACACAAACTTTGATGATATGCGGCATTAGTACTACATTATCCCCAATTACATATCAACCTAAGTTGTCAAGAACAACTTAGCCTATTCTAGTTCGGGGGAAGAGGGGGATGTAACATAGAAGAAAGCCTAAAATACGAACGTCACAAAATATTTAACATTGCAAAGGAGAAGAGCCTCTTCTAATTACAAAAGAAATGAGGAGATTATAGCACACTGGACTCCAGTGAGACCCAAACTCCTCGCAAAAACAAAAAATATGTATATAAATACAATAGCCCTCTAAGGGCCCTGAGATGATTCACCATCATGGCGACCCTCTGGAGGCTAAAAGGATGAGCACGCCCTTGAAGACGATGGAACCCCAGTTAGGAGAAAGCACGCCTTGGCGTTGAAAAAATCCATGAGGTGTCCATCGTTCTAGCCGACGTCATACGGCAAGGGTGTCGTAGATCGAGTTTAGTCCCATATAAGGGTGGGGAGCCCCTTCCATGGAGGCGAGGCTCAGCAAGTGTGTCGTCGATCGAGTTTAGTCTCATCTGAGTGTAGGGAGTCCCTTCCCTATAAGGCAAGGCTCATCAAGGGTGTCACCAACTGGGAAGCCCCTTCCTTGCGAGGCAAGGCTCGATAGGGGTGTCGATGATCGAGTTTAGTCGCATCTAAAGGTGGGGAGCCCCTTCCTTATAGGGATGTCACCGATCGAGTTAGTCCCATCTGAGGATGGGAAGCCCCTTCCCTGTGAGGCGAGCAGTCGGCAGGGGTGTCGCCGGTCGAGTTTAGTTTCATTTGATGGTGGGGAGCCCCTTCCCTGGAGGCGACGCTTGGTAGTGGTGTCACCGACCGAGTTTAGTCCCATCTGAGGGTAGGAAATCCCTTCCCTGGGAGGCAAGGCTCAGTAGAGGTGTCGTCGATTGGTCGTGCGACTGAATGAAGCTTTAAGTACCATCGAGTGATCGCACAATGTATTCAATAAAGATAATGGTCAAGTTTATTAAAAATGATCATTGCTCATAAAAGTGCTTAAAAACTAGAGAAGGCCTCAAGCTTCTTAGCCTTTCTCAAAAAAGAAAACAACAAACTATGACTAGCTTCCGACAGCCACAATAGGCTTCTTGAGTTGCAGATTGTCGTTGTGAGGTACGTCTGCCAAATGACGTTTTGGTTCCCTCAAGCCTCTCTGACCCCTCCTTCGGTTGGGAACTACAGCTTATAGTGCAGGCTGGAGGGAACAGCCTTGAACTGCCCTACCAGGAGGAAGGCACGTCTACCACTATGAATTTGATCTCGTGTGTGATCTCCTTCGACGACGTCCTTAGTGTCATGGGGAGGGTTATCTGTCCTTCCATAGTGATAGGTTAGCTGCCAATGCGTAGATTGGGGTTCAGACCCTCTACATGCTAGACAAGTTTGGCTCGAGTTGCTTGAAGCAATCAAGGAACAAGATGTCCAAAAAGCCCCTATTGTCGACGAAGACTAATGTCAATCTCAATTACTAGGGCATCATTGTGTGGGAGCACGATACCTTAGTCGTTCTGGTCAAAAAATGTAATGGTCTCCTTGGTCAAGGGAGGACGGCTAATGGAGGCGATTCAGGCAAGCCGCAGGGTTTCAAAGGTGTAACTTCGTCTCTTCTTGTTGTTGTCTCCGCCATTGGAGGCTCCTCCATAAATCATATGGATGACCCACTTGGGAGTTCGCTCCCCTCCATGGGCGATGTACCTCTTAAGGTATCCTCGCTTGATGAGGTCTTCGATGTCCCTCCTGAGGTCGGAACATTCAAATGTAAAATGGTCATACTCATTGCGGAAAGCGCAGAACTTTCCTATCTTCTCGGCCCTAGGGACGGGCTTCATCTTCTTAGGTCAATGAATGTAGCCCTCATTTTTAATCTCCTCAACAATGTGGTCGATTGGTGTGTTCAGCATGGTATATTTCTCTTCCCGTCAGTCAGAGAACCGCTCGCGCTGCCCTTCCATCTGATGGTAGCACTGGTCCTTATAGGGTCGACCGCCCCAGTTGTGCTCGAACCGTTGCCTATTCCGACCGGAAGCAGGTTGCTCTTCACCTTTGCCTTTGATGTTGGGATGTTGTTGCAAGGTTTTGTAGGCACGAAGTATCTCTTCGCTGCTAACATTGGTTAACCTTCCTTACAAAATCAAGGAGGTCAATCGAGAGCTTTTTGTTAAGCTCAAATTGGGCCTATTGACTAGTCATGCCTGCTATGAAATATTACGCCACATTAGGCACATCCACATTGAGGATCTTCAGCACAGCTTAATGAAAACGCACCCAGTACCTTCAAAGCGACTTGTCTTTTCTTTGGCGCAGGGATGCTAGAGATGTTGTGGTCACAAGCATGCAACTGCTTGCGGCGAAATTATTCTAAAAGGAGCGCTGCGACTCTTGTGTTGTTAGGAAGGCCTAACATTTAATTTCGTCTGACACGTTTACGGGTGAAAGCATACTTTCGAACATCTTCAAGTGGTCATCTGAGTCCTTCGTGCCATCATATGTTTTAAAATTAGGCGTTCGGGAATGTGGGGGGAGAGGTTCCTCTCGTACTTACCTAGTAAAGTAGGAGCTCCAGCCTCCCAAGTCTCCTAGGACGGATTTTCGATCTCGGTGAAGTAGTTTTTCTACTTGTTCTTCTAATTTCCACATTGTTGCCAAGGCCTAGCCCGAAGGGGGGGTGAATGGGTAATAAAAATATACTCAAACAGAAATTAAATGTGGAAGGTAATAAATGGACAGAAAGAGATAGAAACAAGGAAACAATAACACAATAAATACACAGAGAATTTATACTGGTTCGGTCTATCCAAATCGAAATCAATACCCAAAAAACTACTTGGGATGTCCACTAACAGCAAGGTACCAACCTCTTACAAGTCATACAATAACCTCATGCTTCCAATAGTCTCTCTCTTCAACTAAGAAGAGGAAGAACCTCCTATGTCTAGTATCTCTTCCACCACAAGGAAGAGGAACGAATTGAGATTAAAATACAGAAAGTGCCTATGAAATAGGCAAGTGTGCACAAAGAATACAGTACTAATCAAGATAGAAAATAATCAACTATGCTGCACAGGTCTTGATTTGAAGAGGATCTCCAAGAGCTTATAGTAAGAGTGATGAGGCATAGCTCTTGAGATTTTCAAACTCTTTCTCTCAGTAGGCTAGGCGTGTTGGCTCTTTTCTTATACTTAGATGATTGTCTCTCTTATGTTTCTATATATGTATGTCTATCCACCTCTCTGCGATCTCCAGTGAAGGGCTTCTCTTTATATCCCTACTTCAAAAATAATCTGTTAAACTGGTTTGCTGCAAGAAGGCTTCTTCCCACCTGTGTCTAACGTTCAAACTTTCAAAAGAGAAGCTAGAGAGAGAAGATGATTGGTCTGCTGCATTGTTGGACTCGAGGTCGCATAAATTAATGCGCAAAAGCTTCCTCAGGTACACACCTTGAGCTATCAAGTCAAACTTGTAGAGAGTACAACCACTAAAAGGGCAAGATAATTTTCATACTATGGCGTCAGTTTCTAGTAGAAGTCTATGATAGTACAAGGTGTATAGAAGATGTAACAAATATGTCAGTCAAAGTTATGACAGAAATCTTCAAGCAAAAAAGAACACATAAAATGTAACCTGAGAGTACCAGCTAATTTGAATTGAATTCAGTAAACGTTAGCCAAAGTTACAGGTGGCTCTCACTTAGATTAGAAGAATGACTTAAATTAAAACGCATGAAATAGTTAATCGAAGTGGTGACATAAAGCGTTAATCGAAGAGATAATCGATGAAGTGTCTTACTGATCAAAGTCTCAGGTTGTTCAATAATCGCAGTGAGACTTATGATCAATAGTCGAAGGAACATCATTAATCAAAACAAAGCTTAGCAAGGTTAATCAAAGTGAACTCCAAAAGCGAAACTTCGATTAGCGTTACAACAGTAATCGAAGAGATATCTCAAAACGCTAATCGAAATGGAACTTAAACTTATGTTTTGATTAAAACACAGAACGTAATCTCTAAGTTGAGTTTCGATTAACCTCATCAAAGTAATTGAAGTACCTACTCAAATGTTAATCGAAGTCAAACTTAAGACAGATTCGAGGTGAACACTTTAAACGATAATCGAATGCGACTTTAAAATATTAATCGATAAAGAACTCAAAACGCTAATCAATAGAATTCTTATAAAGCTACTCGATAAGGAATTTTAAGTTCTCTGCTCAAAGTGACTAAGACAACGTTAATCAAAGTGGACCTTAGTCACGTAATCAATAGAACACTTAGAAAACTGATCTGATTAAACCTAAGAGTGATGTTTCAATTAGTGCTAAACTATCTGCAGATTATTTGAAGTCCTAAAACTTAATCAAAGTTCCAGTTATCTCTTTTTATTATCAGAGTCAAGGAACTTTAAAAGCGACTAGGTTACATATGTTATATAACTCATATCAGAGACTGTCAGTAACTAGATAAAGAAACAAAGAGATTTCTTTCACTCTCATAGAGACAAAGCCTTGTCATTTTCATAGTGTGTCATCACCAAAATATTTTCATAGTGTATTATCATCAAAGTATGGAAAAATAAAAAGCATAAATTACACAACAATCTCCTCCTTTTTGGTGATGATAAAACTACTTGAAAATGAAACTATGAAAATAACAATACTTTCGGAAACAATAAGTCCATAACCAGAAATAATTCAATCATTCAAGGAAATGAAACTAGTATTAGAACTAAACAAAATAATATATACACAAACTAGTCGAAATTGAAATTAGTAGACAATTTATATACAAATGTAGTTTAGGGGAGAATGTTGGATAGTTTATTTCTCCCTTATATGCAAATGCAGTTAGTTTCTCTCCCTTATTGTTATAACCAGACTGTTGGAATGTTGGATAGTTTATTTCTCCATTTTTTTGTTACTCGCACAAAAAGGTAATGACACAGAGAACCAATGAAGGAGAGACATTCAAATGGGAGAAAAAATAGTAATATATATTGAATTTAAAGAATGATATTCATAGTGTGTTTGAGATGGTACAAAGCTAAAAAAAATTATAGGGAGAGGGTACAATGAATCATAATTAAAAGAACTTGTCTGGATAGGTCAGAGCAAAGGTAGTGACTATCTCCCAGGTTTTCTTTAGTGCCTACTTTATGTTCTTGTAGGCTGTGTAGATGTATTTGTAGTTGAAGTATGTGTTAAATGAAAAGGCTATTGATTGTTGGTCCTCAAATTCCCTTATATATAGAGGACTCTTCCTAAGAGGTCCTCTTTCTCTGTTCATTGTTGGGAGTTGTTGATGTAGTTCTGGATAAGCCTGAGCCCATTCTTCTTCAGTATATCTCTCAACTTGAGAAAAGACAATAGAGAATGTGTCTGGCTTTACCTTCCCATTCTGAATAGCCATTTTTAGAAAGTGAGTGAAGGGAAGGATACAGTAATACTTAGCTGAGTGCTTGCCTTTCATTTTTCCATATAGCTCTATGATCGATGAGCTCTCCTTTATGTCCTGTTAGTTATTTGGGTGTCCTACAAACCAATTATAGGCCGTGTAGGCCCAATGTGTTGTACAATCTTGTTCAATATAATTAAGTGGTAATTACAGCGTAAATTTGTAATTTGTGGATTGCTTTGCGTTATCCTTAAGATATGTGGTTGTAAAGTCGATTTCAAGATGGGATCTCAAATGTGAGTTTGACTGTATATGGACACCTACCTTAAACTTTTCCTGATTGGAGAGTAATCACTCTGAGACATTGATTACTCAGAAATCAGCACGCATGATGTGTAGATGACCAATCTCACGGTCATAGATGCGGGGCACCAGCACATATGTGTGGGTGTTCATCCTAGAAGGATGTTCACTGAACTAATCTGTTGATGGATCTTCAAATGGTTAATTATACCTAATGTCAACTGAAGATCCATCTGTCTTAGTAGTATCGTTGATCCTTTGACCTGAGACATTAATGAGGTCTTGCGTGAGGACTGGTGTGGTTTAATGTTTGGTTAAGTGACTTTAACCATAAGTAATGAAACACCGATTATTAGCCACATCGGGATACATGCGAAGGCCGTTAATGGTCAAGAGAGGATCGCTCACTGTCAAGTATATCACAGGCAGTTAATGAGTCATGAGATAGATGCTCCACTACATCCCTGGCCAGGGTGGTATCAGTTCGTTTGGAATGAGCGTGAAATTATTATGAAGGTCATGGTCAGACGACACGCTCACTAGTGGTTTGACGAGACCATACCACATGATCGTAACAGACTCATAAAATGAGCGAGAGATTATAGCGATACGGTAACTGAAGACTTACAGATGCCAGACAGGGAGAAGATGAACCCGGCATCCTCTGGGATCACGCAGATTTGCTTGACCCAACGTTATCAAAAAGGTCCGGACCAAATTAAACGGTTATTGGGAATAACTAGTTTAATTTACTTCTAATTAGATTAGAAGTTAATGGATCTTTAAACCAGAGTGATAATGAGCCTAGAGGATCACGCACAAATAACTTTTGCATAACAGAATATTACTGTATGGAAAAATATACTAAAGCATTAAATTCTTTTGGGAAAAGAATTTTATAAATGGCTTAAAAGTATATATACAATAATATAAAGGACATGTATTATTAGGCTTATTTGATAAATGAGCTAATAATAATATATTGATATATAAAATGTCATCGGGTTTACTTTTAACCGCGGTTGCTTTTAGCCGAGGCGTTTAAAGACGGGGATTGGTTAAAAGGGACAGTTCAAGCTTCCGCCTTAACATTCCTATATATAACCCGTGTTTTCTCCAACCCACAACCAAGCTTTCTAACCATTCCAAAAAGTTGGCCGTCAAGAGGAAAAAGAAGAGTTGGACTCTTCCCAGGTTCTTGAGGCAAGATGGTTTGTGCGAATTTTGGAGAAGGAGAGCTCTGTCGCTGCAAGGGTTAGTGTGAATTAAGCTCTAGAGGTCGGACGTTTGTATGGCTCAAAACTTCGTGGAGTTCGGCATCGATTTTCACAGGATAACATATTATGTGCAAGGTGATAAATCTCGTGTGATTTTATTTAGATCATTTTTGTTGCATCAATCGGAGCCCGAACTGGTTTGGGAAATCATTTTGTTTTATGTTCTGCCGCTTCTATGAGTTTCCGGGGGTTACGACCGAACCCAACAATAGTATCAAAGCCAGGTTAAGGCTCATGTTGATGCAACTGGGAAGAACGATCTCTGTTATAACATCATGTTCAAGTTCTTCAATTTTATTTTAATTTTTTGGTCATGAAAATTTTATTTTCGGCGATAGTGGGAGTCTGGATGGCTGGTAGGACCGCCGTCAGGTTCTGGATGGCAGGCTGGGCCTCCGTCCATGACCATGTAAACAGCACTTGGAGTGGCCGTCTGAAAATTTTACGGCACTTGGAGTAGCCGCTGGCAATTTTAAATTAAACAGCATTCGGAGTGGCCGTCAATTTTTTAGAAATTAAATAGCACTTGCAGTGGTCGTCCGGAACGTAAACGGTACTTGGAATGGCCGTCAAGTTTACTGTGAAATTTTTCAGAAACTTAAATGGCAAACATGGTGGCCGTCCATGTGGTGTGGACAGCCATGCATGTGGCCGTCCACTTGGTGGTCGTCCACATGGTGTGGACGGCTAAGGTGTTGGTCGTCCACCAAGAGGACGGCCAACGTGGTGGCCGTCCACACCTTGGTGTGGGTGTGGACAGCCAACCATGTGGCCTTCCACTTGGTGGAAGGCACTTGGCCTTGCCATCCACGTAATTTTTAAATTTTTTAAAAATGATTTGTTGCCTGTTTTTCCCACTGTTAGGCACACTGCTCCAACCCGCACTGCGCACTCTACTGGCTCAGAAAATTAAATTTTTATCTCAAAAAATTAAGATAATTGTCGGATACGATTAGTTAAATTTGATTTTGATTAATCTAATAATTATCATGTAAATTTTGAGTTTAATTGAAGATTACGTATAAATTCAAACTTTCGAATTTTTAATTATAGATAATTGTTAAATTCGAATTTTAGGAGGATTGTCGTTAAAATTTAAATTTTGAATTTTTAAAATTATTGGAAAATTTTCAAAAGATCAAATTATGAATTTTAATGAAAGATAATTGAAGACGATCATCTAATTAAATTTCATTCTGTTTAGTTTGATCATTGGATGATTAACTTGAATTTAAACTTCATGATTGTCTTAATTATCATGATTGTTTGAATTTAAATTTAAATTCATGTGTGTATCCTCTTAAACATATAGAATGATTCTAAGAATGAATGTTATTGTGATGCCTTTTGGTCTCTATTAGGTTAATTTTGAATGTAACGATGAGTTTTTCAAACTTAAACATGACCAAAAATTTCTCGTATTCACAACCCATGATTTCAATCTAAATATAAGGATTATTTTCAAAATAACCGTTCTGTGATTGATATGATTGTGTTTGGAATGGTGGGTGATCATGTGTAAGGACTGAGGTTTCGGGTTCGGTTTTCGGGTCGGTTTCGGGCCGGATCCCCTGGGTCGGACCTTGCGGGGTCTGGAGAATTTCCTCTGAATGGCGTCGGAGGATCACGACGCCTTTCAAGCGGCGTCTTGATAGGTGGACGCCATTTAGGCGAATTGCTGTTGTGCCACGTGGGTGCCACGTGGGCGGGTTTCGGGCCGCGAGAGTACAGCCCCTATCTTGTCGTCTGAACGGCGTCCATGATGGACGACGCGATTCAGACTGCCACCCTGCGATGTCAGTGTACGGTGCCTGACATGTCAGCTGAACGGCGTCCATGGTGGTCGACGCATTTCAGACAGCTGTCAGTACGGCCCGTCCTGTCATCTGATAGGCGTCCTTCTCGCTCGACGCGTTTTAGGTAGTTTCTGATGACCCCCGCGAGCCCTCCTTTCTTTCCCTCATTTCTCACCTCTCACTCTCTCTCCTCTCCCTCTCCGCCTCCTCCGATCCCACTCTCCGCCATTCCCTTTCTCTTCTTCCTCTTCCACCACTCCAACGCCTCCCTACCTCTCACCTCTGCCACCACCACTTCCTTCGCGGCGTTCCATTCTCCGGACGGCGGCCGACGTCCCGGCGGAGTGGCGACGTTCTCGGGGGTACCGGCGGCGGTCTGCGGCGCGGCGGTTGGGCGACACGGAGCCAGGAGGAGTTCAAGTATCCGGTAGGGGGACGAACCTTGTATGTGTTGCTCGTGCTTTCCTAGGCGTGTTTTGATGTGTTTTGGGCTAGATTGAGCATGTTTAGGGGGTGTTCTTGTGGGTATGGCCGCGTTTGTGAATGGGGTTTCGTAGTATATTTGTGGTGGATCAACTGCTCTTCCTCCCCCTTTCCGTTTTGGGGCTTTTCGGGGCATTTGGGGTTAAGGGAGAAACCCTCGGTTCGAACCAGAGAACCAGGTTTCTGGCGCTAAACGGCGTCGTACCTGGTCGACGCCTTTTAGAAGGACGTCAGGGCAGTACGACGCGTTTTAGGGCAGAAACCTTCCCTGTTCGAGGTTTAATAGGCTAGGGGTTCTGGCGCTAAATGACGTCATGGGTGGTCGACGCCTTTCAGAAGGACGTCGAGCCACCATGACGCCATTTAGGCAGGAAATCACCCCGACTGAGGGTCCGTCAGCTCGGGATTCTGGGACTAAAAGACGTCATGGGCGGGCGACGCGATTCAAATGGCGTCGGGTGACCATGACGCCTTTTAAGGCAGAAATCCCCTGGGTACTGTTTTCCTGAAAATTCTGGATTTATCAGCTGAATGGCGTCGTAGGATGTCGACGCGTTTCAATAGGCGACCTCTGGTGTCGACGCCTTTTAGGTCAGATTTCCGTGGCCTCTGTTTTATGAACCAGTTTAGGGAGCTTGAATGGCGTCGGCCTTGGGCGACGCGATTCAAGACAGAACAACACTAATTCATGCCAGTAAAATGTATTCATACTGCTAGATAGTTGGTTAGTGCATGCCTTAGTATACATGGATTCTTCATGACCATATGGCACTGCATTGTGTGTAGTGCGATCGCGGGCTTTTCACGTGACCAGATCGTACCGTGCCGGGTTTTGGTGTTTTGAGTTACTGTGGACCTGGAGTGACATTGTAGCGCTTTATCACCCTGTGCTGGTGGGGGCGTGAGCACAGCGCCGGTGGGGGCGTGGGCGGGGTGACGCCTAGTGAGAGAGGGTCACCTGGTGAACCCCGGGGTCAGCTAGTACCGGTGTCGGAGTGGTACATTCGGAGAGTCGCTCATGCTGAGGGAAAGAGTAACCACCTGAGCCAGTTGGGCCGGAGTAGCTAGCGTGCTATCCGAGGGGTTACTGTTTGGTCTCAGCGGGTCGGTGTTTCCTACTTGTGCTTGTGTGGACGGTGTTTCCCACTTACGGTTGTGTGGACGGTGTTTCCCACTTACGGCTGTGTGGTTGGTGTTTCCCACTTTCGGAGGAGTGGTTGACGTGTTTTGCCGAGACGGGAGTTGTAGGCTCCCTGATAGTATGATTTTAGAAATATGCATGTTACATTCCGAAGGCACATGGTTCATATCGAGATTTTAGGAGTAGTGTGTTACAGCTTTACTTGCCCTATTACCTGTATCTTTGTTACTGCACTTGTGGGTGTGTGTGTGGGAGGCAGGGGATCGGATGATCCCTACTGGGCCCAATTTTGGTGTGGCTCACTCCCTGCGTTTTCAGGTGTAGACCTTGTGGCGTGTGGCGGCGCGTGGCGTCCTCCTTGGTGTACGGACCAGCAGCTATCTCAGTTTCCGGGGTATGTCCCGATGTTGTTGTACTTTATTTCTGCCTGTACTTAATTAATTTGTTGGACATGTAATTATTGTTGGACTGTGTACGGACATTGTTACTTTACTTCCTGCGCACTGTACCCCTTGTAGTCCGTGTGAATGTTATATTTAATCCTGTTTAACGCTTACTCCTCCAGATGTGCGAATAAGATCCTGGTATGAACCTACAGTTAATGGGCCGACATCCATTTAGTGACCGGGTCTCCAGTCATAGGATGGCGGGTCGTTACAGTTGGTATCAGAGCATAGTCTGGTCGAGTAAGTGGTAAATGGGTTAGATATCGTAGTCCAACAATAAGTACGAGTCTGTACAGGCGATGGCTGCTGGTGTAGAATGATAGGTTTTGACGTGTTTGTGTTGATTTTCGTGTTCGTGAGGTAGTGATGGTGCCGAGGAAGAGAGTTTTGTTGGCTCGTGGTACGAGATCAGACGATGGTAGTTCGGGGGCAGAAGGGCATAATGTGGATCGTTTCGTAGAGGCTATGATTGGAGCTATGGGTAGGTACCAGCAGGGAGACGGTAGTGAGGGATCCAATTCCCGAGGTGACCAGTTCACGGTGTTAGAGCGGCTTTTGAGGTTGGAGACCCCTTCTTTCACAGGTCGACCAGTCCCAGACGAGGCAGCTCGTTGGATTAAGGAGATGGAGAAGGCGTTTGACGTTCTTGAATGTGCTGAGAATGACAAGACCTTGTTGGCAACCTATTTGTTGAAGGATAATGCATACGAATGGTGGGTTACCATCAAGACAAGGATGTTTGCAAATAGATCTTTGAGAGAGATCCCTTGGGAGGCATTTGTGAGAGAGTTTAGTGGACAATACTTTCCGAGGCACGTCCAGGAGGCTAAGGAAAGAGAGTTTATGGAATTGGTGCAAAATGACATGTCAGTTCTAGATTATCATGCAAAGTTTGTGGCTCTTGGAGGATTCGTTCCACACTTATCTGAGCATGAGAGATATAGAACCGAGAGATTTGTAGATGGACTCCGATATGATCTAAGGACAATGGTGGCACCTCAGGGTTGTAGAGATCTGGCGTCAGCGGTTCGATGCGCGGCAGCGGTGGAGACTCAATTTCAGCAAATGGAAAAAGAGTTGGAGCGATCGGTACGAGGGAAGCAGCAAGGCAAGAGCAAATCAACGGTCCCTTCGTCAGGCGGTTCGAGTTCCTTTGAGTTCGGGTCCCAAGGGACGTCACGTGATGAAGATGAGGACGGTTCGGCCCAACAAATGCAGACTGAGGCTAGCAGGCAACAGGGAAAGAGTCATGATGCGGCAGATTATTGTCCCCGTTGTGGTAGGTATCATGGCAACCGGGCGTGTCCTTTGGTCGCTGGGAGCTGTTTTGGCTGTGGCAGGAGGGGACATCTCGCGAGGAACTGTCCCCAGAAGAATAAGACGAGTCAGGGGCCGAGTGGTCAGTAGGAGCCCGGTACCTTATGTAGTGTGGTGTGCCCTTCTTGTGGAGATCCGAGGTGCGGGGATAGATGAACACTCTTATCTTGTCTTATGAGGTAGTGGTTGTGAACTTTTGTGGTACTCTTTATATAGTTTGGGTCGTGGTGGTGATTTGGTATTGTAATGTGTGCTTTGTAAGGTTATTATATAATGATGTTGGCATGTCAATTTGGTGGAATCATGGCACATAATTAGTTTAATAGAGATTTGATTGATGGATTGCGTGTGGGGAGCCCCGTGTAAGAGTGTGATCGTCGAGAGCATTAGCAGGATTTTACCGATGGTTGGTCCAGGAGTTTTCTTCGATAGCAACCCCCCTTGTTGAGGTTGACTCGTAGGGGAGTTCGTCTCACGTAGATTGAGGAGTGTGGGCGGAGTTTCATTAAGATGAAGACTCGCCTCACTTGGGCTCCAGTGTTGGTACTTTTATCAGGTTCCGGTGAATTTGTGGGATATTCAGTTACATCACATCGAGGTTTGGGCGCGTTTCTGATGCAACTTGGTAAGATTGTGGCCTATAGGCAGTTGAAGAAGCGTGAGGAGAACTATTCATCTATGACTCCGAGTTGGCAGCTGTGATGTTTGCACCATAGATCTAGAAGCATTGTTTGTATGGGAATTATTTGAGCAACTGTGGAATCTCCCTTTCGGATTCCACGTGAGGCTGATGGAGCTAGGTTGGCCAGCAGTGGACCATACCGTAATTAAGACTTAGAGGACAGATGCAGAGTTACCGCAGATTCTCCAGAGTTCAGAGGTGGAATTGTAGGGTAGTAGTACAGTCAGGTTAGAGGTAGACTTTGTGATTTGACCGTGAAGGACGTGCGCGGGTGTCCCTTTTAGAGGCACACTGTTCTAGAATAAATGATGCTTCCCGGATCGAGTAAGGCGTATCATTGTCGAGGTGGTCTAGTGAGAAGGAGGACAGGGGTGATTCTGTGATTGAATGCTTGAATTGTCGGCAGGTTAGGGTAGAATATCAGAGTGGCGCAGCGGTAGCGTGGTTACAGTCCTTGCCGATCCCGGTGTGGAGATGGGAGCTTGCGACTTGAGGCTTGTGTTAGGATTGTTTTATTCCCTGGTGGAGGGAGCGTGATTTGGATTACCATTGAACTACTGACTACGTCAGTACACTTCCTGGTTATCAGGAAGGACTGGTCAGTCGGTAAGTTGACTGAGTTGTTTGTGAGTCGGATCATCTCTTTCTGCTCGATGTGCCCTTGTCCATCATGTCGGATCGGGCTTGAGATTTACTTCTTAATTGTGGGGAGAGTCTTTGGAAGACTTTGAGTACGCGGTTAGCCTTCAGCCCAGCCTATCATCCCGAGGCTGATGGGCGGTCAGAGGGGGGCCATTCGGATTTGAGAGGTTTTGCTCGTGACATGTTGCCTAGACTGAGGAGGTTTTTGGGAGCAGCGTTTGTTTTCAGTGGGGTCTTGTGTACCATGGCAGTTACCACTCTAGCATTGGCATGGCGCCTTATGAGACATTGTTTAGATGGCTGTGTCGATCCCCTGTGATCTAGTCTGAGAGTGGCAAGAGGCAGTAAGCAGGATCAGGGTTGGTATGGCAGTGTGCTTAGGTTGCCAGAGTTGTGCTATCATCGGTAAGAGACCGATTGGGTTTGAAGTCGGGGACCTCGTGTCTTTCCAAGTCTCGCCCTCCATGGGTGTGAAGAGATTTGAGAAGCAAGGTAAGCTGGGTCCGTGCCGTGCTGGGCCTCTTCCCGTTCTTGCTCAAATTGAGGAAGATTACCAGCCAGCCTTGCCGTTCAGTCTTGCGGGAGTGTACGATGCGATTCGTGTTTCGTTGCAGAGGAGTGTTCTGGATCCACCCCAGGTTTTAGAACTTTCAGGACTTGAGGTCGCTGAGGATTTGTCCTTTCCTGAGTGTCTAGTGAGTTTTGAGAATCACTAGTGACAGGTCCTTCGGAACAATGTTGCATATGTGGACTGAGTATTTTGACAGTATCGCTCCGGGAGCGAGGCGACCTGGGGGCGTGTGATTGAGATGTTGGGAAGCAGTTCCCTATCCTTTTTGGTAAGTTCCCATGCGAGTTGGCAGTGGAGGTGTTTTCACCCTCGTTACTTGTAGTAGGCAATTTCGGGGACGAAATTCTTTTAAGGGGGGGAGAATGTAAGGACTGAGGTTTCGGGTTCGGTTTTCGGGTCGGTTTCGGGCCGGATCCCCTGGGTCGGACCTTGCGGGGTCTGGAGAATTTCCTCTGAATGGCGTCGGAGGATCACGACGCCTTTCAAACGGCGTCTTGATAGGTGGACGCCATTTAGGCGAATTGCTGTTGTACCACGTGGGCGGGTTTCGGGCCACGAGAGTACGGCCCCTGTCTTATCGTCTGAACGGCGTCCATGATGGACGACGCGATTCAGACTGCCACCCTGCGATGTCAGTGTACGGTGCCTGACATGTCAGCTGAACGGCGTCCATGGTGGTCGACGCGTTTCAGACAGCTGTCAGTACGGCCCGTCCTGTCATCTGATAGGCGTCCTTCTCACTCGACGCGTTTTAGGTAGTTTCTGATGACCCCCGCGAGCCCTCCTTTCTTTCCCTCATTTCTCACCTCTCACTCTCTCTCCTCTCCCTCTCCGCCTCCTCCGATCCCACTCTCCGCCATTCCCTTTCTCTTCTTCCTCTTCCACCACTCCAACGCCTCCCTAGCTCTCACCTCTGCCACCACCACTTCCTTCGCGGCGTTCCATTCTCCGGACGGCGGCCGACGTCCCGGCGGAGTGGCGACGTTCTCGGGGGTACCGGCGGCGGTCTGCGGCGCGGCGGTTGGGCGACACGGAGCCAGGAGGAGTTCAAGTATCCGGTAGGGGGACGAACCTTGTATGTGTTGCTCGTGCTTTCCTAGGCGTGTTTTGATGTGTTTTGGGCTAGATTGAGCATGTTTAGGGGGTGTTCTTGTAGGTATGGCCGCGTTTGTGAATGGGGTTTCGTAGTATATTTGTGGTGGATCAACTGCTCTTCCTCCCCCTTTCCGTTTTGGGGCTTTTCGGGGTATTTGGGGTTAAGGGAGAAACCCTCGGTTCGAACCAGAGAACCAGGTTTCTGGCGCTAAACGGCGTCGTGCCTGGTCGACGCCTTTTAGAAGGACGTCGGGGCAGTACGACGCGTTTTAGGGCAGAAACCTTCCCTGTTCGAGGTTTAACAGGCTAGGGGTTCTGGCGCTAAATGACGTCATGGGTGGTCGACGCCTTTCAGAAGGACGTCGAGCCACCATTATGCCATTTAGGCAGGAAATAACCCCGACTGAGGGTCCGTCAGCTCGGGATTCTGGGACTAAAAGACGTCATGGGCGGGCAACGCGATTCAAATGGCGTCGGGCGACCATGACGCCTTTTAAGGCAGAAATCCCCTGGGTACTGTTTTCCTGAAAATTCTGGATTTATCAGCTGAATGGCGTCGTAGGATGTCGACGCGTTTCAATAGGCGACCTCTGGTGTCGACGCCTTTTAGGCCAGATTTCCGTGGCCTCTGTTTTATGAACCAGTTTAGGGAGCTTGAATGGCGTCGGCCTTGGGCGACGCGATTCAAGACAGAACAACACTAATTCATGCCAGTAAAATGTATTCATACTGCTAGATAGTTGGTTAGTGCATGCCTTAGTATACATGGATTCTTCATGACCATATGGCACTGCATTGTGTGTAGTGCGATCGCGGGCTTTTCACGTGACCAGAACGTACCGTGCCGGGTTTTGGTGTTTTGAGTTACTGTGGACCTGGAGTGACATTGTAGCGCTTTATCACCATGTGCTGGTGGGGGCGTGAGCACAGCGCCGGTGGGGGCGTGGGCGGGGTGACGCCTAGTGAGAGAGGGTCACCTGGTGAACCCCGGGGTCAGCTAGTACCGGTGTCGGAGTGGTACATTCGGAGAGTCGCTCATGCTGAGGGAAGGAGTAACCACCTAAGCCAGTTGGGCCGGAGTAGCTAGCGTGCTATCCGAGGGGTTACTGTTTGGTCTCAGCGGGTCGGTGTTTCCTACTTGTGCTTGTGTGGACGGTGTTTCCCACTTACGGTTGTGTGGACGGTGTTTCCCACTTACGGCTGTGTGGTTGGTGTTTCCCACTTTCGGAGGAGTGGTTGACGTGTTTTGCCGAGACGGGAGTTGTAGGCTCCCTGATAGTATGATTTTAGAAATATGCATGTTACATTCCGAAGGCACATGGTTCATATCGAGATTTTAGGAGTAGTGTGTTACAGCTTTACTTGCCCTATTACCTGTATCTTTGTTACTGCACTTGTGGGTGTGTGTGTGGGAGGCAGGGGATCGGATGATCCCTACTGAGCCCAATTTTGGTGTGGCTCACTCCCTGCGTTTTCAGGTGTAGACCTTGTGGCGTGTGGCGGCGCGTGGCGTCCTCCTTGGTGTACGGACCAGCAGCTATCTCAGTTTCCGGGGTATGCCCCGATGTTGTTGTACTTTATTTCTGCCTGTTCTTAATTAATTTGTTGGACATGTAATTATTGTTGGACTGTTTACGGACATTGTTACTTTACTTCCTGCGCACTGTACCCCTTGTAGTCCGTGTGAATGTTATATTTAATCTTGTTTAACGCTTACTCCTCCAGATGTGCGAATAAGATCCTGGTATGAACCTACAGTTAATGGGCCGACATCCATTTAGTGACCGGGTCTCTGGTCATAGGATGGCGGGTCGTTACATCATGGACTTAGCTCAATATGTTTGAGGCCTACGAGCCTCCTTTCTCTCTCTATTTAATTTGGCATGTAATTCTTTTTTCGGCCTGTGAGCCGTGTAATTATTGTAATTAATGCTACGGATGGAGCTTGAAAGTACGGAGGGTGAACTGCGAGAATGATCATGATGCTTGGGAAGTAGGCTGGATATCTGCGTAGCTTTACTTATAGTCCATAATCACCCAGGCTTATTTATTTGCATGGGATGCATTTGTTTTGAGCAATTACTAGGTACAGTAAATATATATCACGAATATATTTATTCTACCACTCATAAGACCAAGATAAAAGCAAAATTCCCTCTTTATTAAATTTTAGATCTGTAAATGTGGCTTGAGCAGCCATCGTTGCCCTCCACCATTATAGGGTGACTGAATGCCATTATCTCATGGATTTGTTGTGCTTTCCACAAGGTTCATGATTTGGTGAGAGGATCTCAACCCTAAAGCTTTGCTTCAATGGGATGAGGGACTGAACTTGGCCTTGTTGTGCTTTCCACAAGGGTCGAGTCACGAACTCATTGTTGTGTAGTAATGGTGGTGCAATCTAACTGGGAGTATCCTTTGTTGTGCTTTTCACAAGAGGATGACTGCTCGGGGGCCGAAAGTCGGATATTGTATTAGATGCAAGTGTTGTTGACTGCCCAAGGAATGGGATGTGATTTGTTATGCTTTCCACAAGGTTGCATCTCAATTCTGTTGGGATTCCGACCCACTAGGATGATCGCCATGATCTCCCTTTCTGTATGATTGAGGGTCATATAGTTCGACGCAAAATAGTGGAGCTAACTAAGATAGAAAACCACATCTAAGTTAGACCCTTGAACGCATGATAAAATATTGTCTTTTATTTTTCATTCAGATCATCATGCCGTTGTCAAATCCCCTCCGTAGCATCATGGATGCGAACAAATTGACTGGACCTAATTATCAAGACTGACTGCATAATCTGCGAATTGTCTTAACAATCGAAAAGATTGTGTACGTGTTAGACACAATTCAACCTGAGCCTCCCGCTGATGCCGAGGAGGGTGATCAATTAAATTATGCAAAATGGTCGGAAGATTCTTTCCTTGCACAGTGTTATATATTGGCCTCTATGGCTCCTGAGCTACAAAGGCAATTTGAAAAGACAGATTGTAAAGCTATACTTCTCCAACTACGCCAGCTCTTTGGTGTACTTAGTAGGATAGAGAAATATAAGCTCTCCAAGAAACTTTTCAGGACTAGGATGTCTGAGGGTGCTTCAGTATAGGCTCATGTACTGAAAATGATGGAGTGGATAGAGAGACTCAATAGGGTAAGATTCAAGTTGGATCTTGAACTTAGCATTGATCTCATTCTCCAGTCATTGCCTGAATCCTTTTCTCCCTTCATCATGAACTTTAACATGAATAGGATTGAGGTTTCTCTACCAGAACTCCTAAACATGTTAAAGAGTGCTGAAGGGACCATGCAGAAGGAAAAACCATCTTCTGTAATGATTGTTGGTCAGACCAACAAGAAAAGGAAGGCCACCCAGACACCCAATAACAAGAAGGGAAAGAAACCGACTAAAGGTAATCAGATCACCAAGGTAGGCAAGGGCAAAGGCAAGAAGGATGAAAAAAACAACAAATGCTTTCGGTGTGGACAGACAGGTCACTGGAAAACTAATTGCAAGGTAATTCTAAATGAAGGTATTTTTGTCATTGACTTAATTTGTCTCTAATGAGATCCACATCATGAGTATTAGATACTGGATGCACATCTCATATCTGCAATTCTTTGCAGGTATCGACAAATAAAAGGAGACTTAACAAAAGAGAGATCCAACTAAGGATGGGCAATGGAGCTATAGTTTCTGCTAAAGCTATAGGGACTGCTTGTCTTAGTTTACCTTCTAGGATAATTCTGGAGTTACAAAGTGTTATTTTATTCCAGAAATTATCAAAAATATTATATCTATTTCCTGCTTAAACAATATTGGTTACTCTTTGACGATAACTAGCACAGAGTGCTCTATTATTAATAATGGTTTGATTATAGCTAATGGTTATTTGTTCAATGGGTTATATGTATTAGATACATATAATGATGTAATGTAGGTTTCCAGTGATAAGACAGAAGAAGTGAATCATGCATATCTTTGGCATTGCAGACTTAGTCATATAGGAGAGAAGAGGATTTTTCACTTATGTTCAAATGGATACTTGAATTCATTTGAATTCAAATCATTTGATACATGTGAGTCGTGTCTCATGGGAAAGATGACTAAAGCTCCTTTTAGTGGACATAGTGAAAAGGCTGCTGAACTTCTGGAACTCATACACACGGATGCATGTGGACCCATGTCAATAGAAGCTAAGGAGGATATCTCTATTTCATTTCTTTTATTGATGACTTCTCTAGGTATGGCTATGTGTATTTAATGAGATATAAATCACAAGTTTTTGAGAAGTTTAAGGAATATAAGAATGAAGTAGAGAAGTAGACTGGTAAAAGTATTAAAACTCTTCGATCAAATCAGGGGGGTGGATACTTAAGTCTCGAATTCACTTCTTACCTGAAGGACAATGGAATAATTTCTCAGTGGACTCTACCATATACGCCACAGCATAATGGTGTATCTGAAAGAAAAAATAAGACCTTGTTAGACATGGTCCATTCCATGATGTCCTTGTCAGAATTACCATTGTCTCTATGGGGGTACGCTTTAGAGACTGCAGCCTACTTGTTAAATAGGGTTTCGAGTAAGTCAATTCTTACCACACCATATGAGATATGGAAGGGAAGGAAAACGAACTTTAATCATATTAAAGTTTGGGGGTGTCCTGTCCATGTGAAGAGGAATGACGTAGATAAGCTAGAGTCGAGAACAGATAAGTGTAGGTTTGTGGGATATCCAAAAGAGACATTTGGATATTATTTATATCACCTTTCTGAGCAAAGGGTCTTAGCAGCCAAGAGAGTTGTATTCCTGGAGGAGGAATATCTCCTCCAAAAAAATAGTGGGTGCCAGATAGAATGGACGAGATCTACGAACCACGAACTGGGGACACAATTTCATTAGAAGAGCCACCACCTACGGAAAATGCTCAAAATGAAATACAGATATTACGAAGATCTGGTAGGGTACCTAGAGAACCTGAGAGATATGTTGGATATGTCTCTAACAGTTCATCTAAGGTACAAATAAATGAGGATGATGATCCTCAATCCTATCAGGAGGCGATTCGTAATTCTGACTCCGAGAAATAAAAGGAAGCTATGGATTTAGAAATCAAATCCATGTATACCAATCAAGTTTGGAACTTGGTTGACATACTTGAAGGGAAGGTCCCTATCGGCTGCAAATGGATCTTCAAAAGGAAGATCAAAGCAGATTGACAAATTGACACTTATAAGGCTCGACTGGTGGCAAAGGGATATCGTCAAAGACAAGGAATTAACTATGACGAAACTTTTTCACCAGTAGTAATGATAAAGTCAATTAGAATCCTCCTTGCCATTGCAGCATACCTAGATGATGAGATCTGGCATATGGATGTGAAGACAGCTTTCCTTAATAGAAACCTGTCAGAAGAGGTGTACATGGTACAACTTGAAGGATTCACATCTAAGCAGCATCCCAATAAGGTATACAAGCTTCAGAAATTCATTTATGGATTGAAACAGGCATCTCGAAGTTAGAATTTGAGATTTGATGAGGTTATCAAATCTTTTGACTTCAGTCGAAATGAAGACGAACCCTGTGTTTATAAGAAGGTTAGTAAGAGCTTAGTGACCTTCTTAGTCCTTTATGTTGATGACATCTTACTCATTGGAGATAATGTAAGGATGCTGACATCAACGAAGTCTTGGTTATCCAAAACATTCTACATGAACGATTTGGAAGAAACATCATATGTGCTGGGCATAAGGATCTATCGTGATAGATCAAAAAGGATGATGGGATTGTCCCAATCTATGTACATAGATACCATACTCAGGAGATTTCAGTTGAAAATTTTCAAAAGAGGTCTCATTCCTATGAGACATGGAATTTACCTATCTAAGGGCATGGCCCCTAGAACACCTGAGGAAGTAGAAAACATGAGTCGAGTACCCTATGCCTCAGCAATAAGGTCGATCATATATGCCATGCTATGTATTCGCCCTGATGTGGCCAATGCTTTGAGCATTACCAGACTCTTACTGTATGGAGGAGAAAAGGACTTGCTATTGAGAGCATATACAAACTCTAGTTTCCAGTCATATTTAGATGATAGCAGATCTATGTCTGGATTTATATTCATGTTAAATGGAGGGGCAGTCAGTTGGTAGAGGTCCAACTAAGAAACGACTGCAGATTCAACGACAGAGGCAGAGTATATAGTTGTGGCTGAAGCTGCCAAGGAAGCGGTCTGGATGAAGAAATTCATCTCGGAACTTGACATAGTTCCCAACATATTGGCTCCCATCCCATTATTATGTGATAATAATGGGGCCATCGCACAGGCGAAGGAACCTCGGTCTCACCAAAGGTCAAAGCATATTCTAAGGTGCTTCTACCTGATTCGGGAGATTGCTGCAAGGGGAGATGTGATGGTAGAGCGTGTACCATCAGAAGACAATATTGCAAATCCACTGACTAAGCCTTTGTCACAAATTGTGTTTGAGCGTCATCGGGAAAAGATGGGCCTCAAGACTGTGGGCAAATGGTTGTAGTACAAGTGGGAGATTGTTACTTATTTGGGTGTCCTACAGACCAATTATGGGCCATGTAAGCCCAATGTGTTGTACAATCTTATTCAATATAATTAAGTGATAATTAGAGCGTAAACTTGTAATCTGTGGATTTCTTTACGTTATCCCTAGGATATGTGGTTGTAAAGTCGATTTCGAGATGGGATCTCGAATGTGATTTTGACTATATATGGACACATATCTTAAATTGTTCCTGATTGGAGAGTAATCACTCTGAGACATTGATTACTCATAAATCAGCACGCATGATGTGTAGATGACCAATCTCACGGTCATAGGTGCGGGGCACCAGCACATATGTATGGGTGTTCATCTTGGGAGGATGTTCACTAAACTGATCTGCTGATGGATCTTTAGATGGTTAATTATACCTAATGTCAACTGAAGATCCATTTATCTCAGTAGTATCGTTGATCCTTTGACCTGAGACATTAATGAGGTCTTTCGTGAGGACTTGTGTGGTTTAATGTTTAGTTAAGGACTTTAACCATAAGTAATGAAACACCGAATTATTAGCCACATCGAGATACATGCGAAGACCGTTAATGGTCAAGAGGGGATCGCTCACTATTAGATATATCACAGACAGTTAATGAGTCATGACATAGACGCTCCACTAAATCCCTGGCCAGGGTGGTATCAGTTCGTTTGGAACGAACGTAAAATTATTATGGAGGTCATGGTCAAACGACACGATCACTAGTAATTTGACGAGACCATACCACATGATCGTATCAGACTAATAGAATGAGCGAGAGATTATAGCAATAGGGTAACTGAAGACTTACAGGTGCCAGACAGGGAAAAGATGAACCTGGCATCCTCTGGATCACGCAGATTTACTTGACCCAACATGATCAAAAAGGTCCGAAACAAATTAAACGGTTATTAGGAATAACCGGTTTAATATACTACTAATTAGATTAGAAGTTAATGATAATTGGCCTAAAGGATCACACACAAATAACTCTTGCAGAAAGGAATATTATTGTATGGAAAAATATATTAAAGCATTAAATTCTTTTGGAAAAAGAATTTATAAATAGCTTAAAAGTATATATATAATAATATAAAGGACATATATATAATATATGTATTATTAGGCTTATTTGATAAATGAGCTAATAATAATATATTGATATATAAAATGTCATCTAGTTTACTTTTAACCACAGTTACTTTTAGCCGAGGCGGTTAAAGACGGGGATTGGTTAAAAGGGACGGTTCAAGCTGCCGCCTTAACATTCCTATATATAACCCGTGTTTTCTCCAACCCACAACCAAGCTTTCTAACCATTCCAAAAGGTTGGCCGTCAAGAGGAAAAAGAAGAGTTGGACTCTTCCCAGGTTCTTGAGACAAGAGGGTTTGTGCGAGTTTTGGAGAAGGAGAGCTCCATCGCTGCAAGGGTTGGTGTGGATTAAGCTCTAGAGGTCGGACGTTTGTGCGCCTCAAAGCTTTGTGGAGTTCAGCATCTATTTTAACAGAATAACATATTATGTGCAAGGTGATAAATCTCGTGTGATTTATTTAGATCATTTTTGTTGCATCAATCGGAGCCCGAACCGGTTTGGGAAATCATTTTGTTTTATGTTCTTCCGCTTATGTGATTTCCTGGGGGTTACGACCGAACCCAACATGTCCATCATCAAATAATGAAGCTAGAGAAACTTCATGGGCACAGTGTCACCATCCAAATCAAGACTTACCTACACAGTCTCCCTAGGGTGTTGAGCTCTAAGTCTCTAGACTTCATACTGAAACTGGCTCAAGCTTACTTATAGTTTATTAGTTGCCCTTCTCCTATCATTGTACTGTAAGAAGTATCCGTACTCCCTCTTGGCTGACTCCTTGTAAGATCCCTAATAGGCTTCATGCCTCTCATTTAGCCATTCTACAAGAGGCAAAGATGGCTATCTTCACTGAGCTCAAGAAGAGTTGTCTTGTGAGAATGAATAATAAAGCTGAGAGTTCAGGTTGTCCCACTCATGTTCCTTGAGTATAGCAAACTTATTCTTGACTTGAGTGATTTCCTCCTTGGTCAGAAAATATTGAGCTGTGAAATGATCTATGTACATCTCCAATAGAATAGGAGGCAACTCCATACTTCAAGTCTAGCATTCTTCTGTAAAAATTCTATGTAACTTGTCTTCTCTTTGCAGTGGAGGAAAAGACATCCAAAAATAGTGCAAAAAGGTAATATTTAGTCATCTTCTTGAGGCTCCGAATTTCTATCTTTCAGGAGTTGCCCGTTTAGGAGAGGAGAATAAAGAACTAAAGGGAGCATCATCATCTGAATCTCTATATTCTGCTGCAGATGTCTAAAGTTCTAACTTCACTAAGAAAATTGGTACACTAAAGGTGGCAGGAGGTTGCTGCACTGCTGGAGGCTATAAAGGAGCCATAGGCACTAGTGCTACCTTAAGAGGAGGTGGATGAACAGCAGTTGATGTAGATCTTACTTCAGGAAAGAAAGCCTGAGCAAGAAAGAAGGCAGAGGTAGATGGAGGATAACCAGAAGAAGAGCTGACTACATCAATTGGCATGAAAAAAAAGGCTTGAGCTGGAGGAGGTGTAGTGAAAGAAGTGGGAGGAGCATCTATAGGAGGAGGTGCAGAAGTTGAGATAGAAGTTGCTTCTAGTTGAGGAGAAGCAGCTACTACAGGCAGAGGAGAAGAAGCTGAAGGAGCAGCTAGAGGTGGAGGTGGAACTGAAGATATTAGATCTACTGGAGACTGAATAGTACAAGTAGAAGGAGCTCTAGTAAGTGAAGTAGTAGGTTGAGTGGTAGGAGGTGGAGCAATGAGTGAAGATGATTACACAAAAGGTTCAGAGATAGGGTGGATGATGTCGGAATGGCACATTGTCTACAATATTAATTATTTCAGATAATGGCACCCTGGGAGAAGGAGGAGTAGGAGAAGCAGAAGGTCCAAATTGCTTAGGAGATGAGGCTGGAGGCTAGGAAGAGGTAGTTTCTTCACCAGCTTGATGGTTTGGCTATGGAGATGGTGGTAGAACAGATGTGGGTGAAGAATTAGAAGGGCAAGCAAGCCTAAGTTGCCTCTCTCTCTGGCTTAGAATCTTCTTCCTAACATATACAGAGTTGTATCATGGTCTTTCAGCTAGTAACTTAATAGCTGCCTGATATGTAGTATGCCATCCTTAAGTTCAATGATGTCTCCCATCTTATTCTTGATGTCCTCAATATCAGCATGCTGCTGATTAAATTTATTGAGGACCTCATCTAACTTAGCAGAGTCCACTGACCTATCCTCTTGCCTCTTTCTTGTTCTTTCCGAGGCACACAGGGAGGACGAGTAGGCATCTCAGAGGCTTGGACAAATGCTGCCCCCCTTAGCAATCCATCCACTAAGTTTGCTGCTTCATTGGCTCTCTCTTCTTCTGAACCAAGGTCCATATGGGCCTCCCCCTCAATCTATGGCTCTCCCTCAACAAATGCTGGTTGAGGGGTAGGTTCCCTGGCCCTATCTATTGGCTCTGCAGGTTGGTCTTGCATCATCTCTTCAAACACTACAAGATGATCCTACATCTGTTCTTCAGGAGCTGTAAGCTGATCCTGCATTTACTCCTCTACTGCTACTACTGCTGGTTCTTCTATTGGTGGTACTTCTTCTTGTTGTTGTTCATTCGCTGGAGGTGTTGTGGCTACTATTGCTGGTGCTTTTACTCTTTCTTTTGTCGTTGTTGTTGTTACTTCTTCTGCTACTTCTGCTGTTTCTAGAGGTGCTCCATGACTGGCCTCATCTAGGGTGGTTATGACCAAAGGAGGGTCATCAGCAGGGACAGTGTCCTTACTCCATACGCCTTTAGAATATTTGAACTTGCTCCTCTTGAGGCTGCTAGCATATGGTTGGCTAGAGCATAGAGTCCTCTCCAGTGAAGTCCACTCCATAGTGCCTAAAGATCACTGTGAGAAAGTGACCATAATGTAACATGATACTCTTAGACTTAGGAGGGTTTTTCATAGCTTCACTGGCATTCATCATGTTGGCCATCATAATATCCGGTATGTTCACCTTCACCTTTTGAATAATCCAATACAGTATATCTGAGTCCTTTTGTGTGATCACACCAAAGGTAGCTACCTTTGGACACATAATGTGAGCAATGATGAGGTGAATCATCCTCTTCTCTGTTGATAGTTGGTTGAGATCTATTGTACTATTCTTCAATACATAGCTTGGCCCAACTATAATTGCTAGCTTGGTTTTTATGTCCACTAAGTTCTTCAAGGTTTGACCTTCTGCCTCACACCCAAAGAGTTGAACTAAGAACTTCGGGGTAATGGTGATGACCTTCCCTTTTACTATGGCGATAAGAATGGGGGTACATCCCGACTTGTCAAGGTGATGTAGAAGCCCATAACTAGGCTGGGGTAGAAGGGCTCAAATACTTGGCACATTTAACTCAGCTGAACATCCGCCAAGACCTTCTCTACTGACCGTAGTCCCTTCTTCCTCAGGTCCGTGAAATCCACCTTTTTATAGCGGCAATAATCCACTAAGGTGGTGAGGAAACACTGATACTCAGCCTTATCTTGTAAGTATTCAGTTGTCGCACTGGATGCCACCATGGTAACCTAAGAAACTGCAGTGGAGCTTGCAAAGGTTGCCATGATAGCTGGATTAAAAGAAAAGGGAAAAAGAACCAGGATTTCTAAGCACGGAGAAGATCGATAAGAGGCGGAAAACTAGAAATGGGTTGCAGGAATCATGAAAGAGGGTTAAAGATCCTACCTTTTGTAGAAAATCGTCAGAAATCAATAGAAAAATGTTCAAGGAGCTTGGATGCCTTTGCACGGGAGGACTGAAGTGTAGAAGCTTCAAAATCGCCAGAGAGGGAAAAGCTCAGGTGGAAGGAAGTTGAAGAGGGGTTAAATTTCCTTTAATAAGATGCCCAAATTGAAAGAGGCGCGATTCAAAGGTTTTAATTTACTCTAAGAGTGCCAAACGCAGAGATGTAAGTAGTGGGTAATTGAAGTGATAAGGAGAAGTGCATGCTTCGATTAACAAAGAAATCACAGGCTTCGATTACAAAAGATAAGTTTAGCTTTGATTAATGACTAAAGGCAAAACTTCGATTAACTAACAACTGAACAAATCGATTACTGAAGATATTGGGATGATAGAAAGAGTTAATCAGAATATCGATTAGAGTAAGAAATCAAGCTTCAATTAGAGTTCAAGTTCATTCGATTAATCATAACGGTTCAAATGGTTTATCAATGAGATTCATATTTCGATTAATGAAGAATGTTTCAACATAGATTTCGATTAGTCTCTGTCCTCATCAGATTTGTGTGTTTTCTTAGGAGAACTGTCTAGGATTATTAATAAAATAAAATTCTAACTGATTAATCTACACATTCCCAAATCTCTTCAGATAGAAGTAACTCTATTTGCTGAAAGAGGTTCTGTGAAGATATCAGTTCGTTGATGTAAAATATCTACAAAATCTATAGTAATATCACCATTTGCTATATGATCTCTAATGGAATGATGCCTGACCTAAATATGCTTAGTTCTTGAATGTTGAATGAAATTCTTAGTTAGTATGTTGTCACACAGTCTTGAAATCCCTTCAAGCTTGTGTCTAAAGTCCTCTAGTTAATGCTTGATCCACAACAGTTGAGCACAACAGCTTCCACCTGCTACATATTCTACTTTTGCAGTTGACAAGGCTACTGAGTTTTGCTTTCTTGAGGACTATGACACCAGACAACCTGCAAGAAACTGACATGTACCATTGGTGCTTTTTCTATCAACTTTGCAACCAGCATAGTCAGCATCAGAATATTCAAGCAAATTGAAGTTGCATCCCCTAGTATATCATAGTCCTAAGTCACAGGTGTCAACCAGATATCTAAAGATTCTCTTGACATATATCAAGTGAGATTCTTTAGGATCTACTTGAAACCTGGCACACATACATACACTAAATAAAATGTTCTGTCTACTAACGGTTAAATGTAGTACATACCCCTTTTAATTTATATACTCACCTTGAGGATCTGCCTCTTATTTACTAGGAATGCACATGAGCCAAGTTAGAAGTACTCTCTTCTTTTTCTGAGTCTGAGGAAGATGAGTTTCCTTCAATCTCCCCAGTTTCTACCAGGATTTTTCTTTTGGAGAATCTCTTAAGGTTCTTAGAATAGTCCTTCTTATTGTGATCCTTCTCCTTATATTGAGAACAGTTAACTTTCATGTATCTTGATTTTTTGCTCTTGCGACAGGTAGATTTTTGCTTTTTGTTGTATCTTTTCTCGATGTTCTTGTCATTTCATCTTCTTTTAGGCTTATTTTTCTTTTTCTTCTTCAGAATTTGCTGTAACCTTCTCGACAGCGAGGTTTCTTCATCACTTTCTTCATTTTCTTCTTTAAAAGTTGTATCTTCATCTGAACTTGAATGAATTGTCTTTAGGACCATGGAGAGCTTCTTCTTGAGGGTACTCTCTCTTAGCCTTTCTATGTCATGAGAGATCCAATGAGTCTTTTAAGTGTCAGGGTACTGAGGACATGAGCATTCTCAATAGTTGTCACTTTAGGTATCTATTGGCTTGGGAAAGATCTTAAAATCTTTCTAACTAGATCTTCATTGTTGTACTCTTTTCCGACAGCCATCAACCTATTTGTGATGTATGTGAATCTGTTGTATATATGGATGATGTTCTTGGTTGGCTCTATCTTGAACTTCTCGTATTGGATAACCAGAATGTCTATCTTGGTTTCCTTGACTGTCTTTGTGCCTTCATATATAGACTGAAGTTTTAGGCACATTTCCTTTGTAGTTTTGCAGGTACATATTCAGTTGAACTCCTCCTTTGCTAGAGCATAGTAGTGGATGCTTTTGGCCCTGTTATTCAAAGACATCAAACATTTATCATTGTCTGTCCATCTTTTTCTGTCCTCAAACACACTTCATAGATCAAGCTCGACCCCCTTTAGGAAATGTTTCATACGGCATTTCCAGCAAGAAAAGTCTTCTCTATCAAACAGTGGAGGGCGATTGATAGACTGACCTTCAATATAATTGTTCATAATGGCTATTACTCTCTTGACTATTAGGTCAAATGAATGAGAGACCGGGCTCTGATATCAGTTGTTGCCTAAGGCTAGACTGACCTAGAGGGGGGTGAATGGGTAATAAAAAATTGCCCAAACATAAATAAAATGCGAAAGCTAATAAATGGACAAAAGAAGATAGAAATAAGGAAACAATCACGCAATAAATACACAGAGAATTTATACTGATTCGGTCTATCCAGACCTACATCTAGTACCCAATAAACCACTTGAGATTTTCACTAACAGCAAGGTACCAACCCCTTGCAGGTTATACAACAACCTCCTACTTCCAGCAAACCCTCTCTTCAACCAAGAAGAAGAACAACCTCCTGCTGCCTGCAAGCCCTCTCTTCAACTGAGAAGAGGAACAACCTCTTGCTTCAGTGGGCCCTCTTCCACCACCGGAAAGAGAAACAATTAGAATATAGAAAGTGCCTATGAAATAGGCAAGCGTTCACAAAGAACACAGTACATATCAAGATAGAAAATAAACAACTATACTACACAAGTCTTGATTAGAAGAGGATCTCCAAGAGCTTCTAGTAATAGTGATGATGAACAGCTCTTGAGATCTTCAAGCTCTTTCTCTCAAAAAGTTAGGTGTGTTGACTCGTTTCCCACATTTCGATGATTGTCTCTCTAGTGTTTCTATATCTATATGTCTATCCACCTCTCTGTGATCTTCATTGAAAGGCTTCTCTTTATATCATTTCTTCAAAAATAATCCGTTAGGGTTTTCAACAAGAAGGCTTCGTCCCGCATGTATCTAATGTTCAAATTTCCAAGAGAGAAGCTGAAGAGAGAGGATGACTAGTCTGTTGCGTTGCTGGACTCGAGATCGCATAAATTAATGCGTAGAAGGTTCTTCGGGTGCATATTGCGCTGTCAGGTCAAACCTACAGAGAGTACAACCACTAAAAAGGCAAGATAGATTTTTCTGCCATTGCATCAGTTTCTAGCAGAAGTCTATGATAGTATAAGGTGCATAGAAACTGTAACAAATATGTCAGTCAAAGATATGGCAGAAATTTTCAAGCAAAAAAAAACACATAAAATACAACCTGAGAGTACCGGAATTTGAATTAAATTCAATTAACTTTAGCCGAAGTTATAGGTTAATCGAAATTTCAATCTTTAATATAAGTCATAAACAAATACTTATTCGAAGTGAGAATCTGGCCACTAATCGAAGTCAGTAAGTGAGTGTACATTTAACTCACAAACAAACTGTTAAATAAAGTACAGATAGCTCTCACTTAGATTAGAGGAATGACTTAAATTAAAACACACGAAATAGTTAATCGAAGTTGTGACTTAAAGCATTAATCGAAAAGATAATCGATGAAGTGTCTTACGAATCAAAGTCTTAGATTGTTCAATAATCGCAGTGAGACTTATGATTAGTAATCGAAAGAACGTCGTTAATCGAAACAACACTTGGCAAGGTTAATCAAAATGAACTCTGAGAGCGAAACTTCGATTAGCATTACAACAGTAATCGAAGAGATATCTCACAACGCTAATCGAAATAGAACTTAAACTTCTGTTTTGATTAAAACACAAAACGTAATCTCTAGGTTGAGTTCGATTAACGTTATCAAGGAAATCGAAGTAACTGTCAAACATTAATCAAAGTCAGACTTAGGCATATTTGAGGTGAACGCTTTAAATGATAATCGAATGCAACTTTAAAATATTAATCGATAGAGAACTTAAAACGTTGATCGATAGAATTCTTATAAAGCTACTCAATAAGGAATTTTAAGTTCTCTGCTTGAAATGACTAAGACAACATTGATCGAAGTGAACCTTAGTCACCTAATCGATAGAACACTTAGAATAACTGACCCGATTAAACCTGAGAGTGATATTTTGATTATTGCTAAACTATCTGCAGGTTACATGAAGTCGTGAAGCTTAATCGAAGTTCTAGTTATCTCAGTGTTATCACCAAAACATGGGAAAATGAAACGCACAAATTACACAACATGCACCCTCCATTCTCTAGGGAAGAGATGGCGAGAGTGGCGACTAGACCTACCATGCTTGTTCCGGGGCGAGGCCGTCGACCCTGAGGAAGAGGAGTCCTGACTAGGAGACATCCGAGAGGAGGTATTGCTGTCGACAGAAGCATTGTTCCACTGTTGACAATGCGAACCTTTGGTTCGGGGCAGGGCAAGGCTTCTTGCTCGGCCAAGTGACCCCTGAACAGAGGGCTGTTCCCGAGCTGACCGCTCACGTGATCAGCCATACACTCCCCATCTGGCACAAGGTCATGGTGCAAAGGTTGTCTCTCAGCGGGGACTATAACGTTGTCTGGTGGAGACAACAGTGGAGGAGGCACTGGGTTTCCAATGTTTCGATGACTTCCTGTGGGACTTGATGTCCGACCGCATCTCCTGTGTTGCGTCTCTCCTTCGAGGCTTCGCCCCCAACAAATGGATAAGGTCAACCAAGAACTATAGGTCTGGGCCTTAGGGCGCATGGCCAATTTCCTCGTGGCGACCGGGATCGCCGTTGGTAGGCCTCAATAGAAGGAGGGCATCGACCATCGGAGGAGGCAGGGGAGGGAGGGATACCCCGTCACCCGTGGCTTCCTTTTGTCTAGACGCCCTACTATGATCGCCCCTAGCCATGGCTTCCTGAATTGTTTCCCACAGATGGCACCAAAAGATGATGGGATGAAATCTTGTCCACCACGATCAAGACTTTCCGTCTCTAATCAGAGGGGCATTGCCTGGCGAATCCTTGCAAAAGAGAGCATCATTAAAAGGCCCCCGACGGCAATCCAGAAATCCCCTCCGATGCCTAAGTCAAGACTGTAAGTGCTGAAGAAAGACAAGGTAGCTTGAACTCTAGAAAAACGTACATGTACTGATTAGACCAGAAGTCCTTATATAGTGGAACAAGAGAATTCCAACAGGGAAAGCAAGACCCGAAAAGATCTTTCCCAAGTTGATCCCAAGGTAGAGGAGGTTATTTTGAGAAAGCCAAACCGAAGGCAGATTCCCAAATTCGTGCCGATCCGAATAGGAGTAAAAGGTACTCCTTATGGGACAAGACCCTTAACGGGACAAGTTCTAACTTAACCGAGATCTCTCTAGAAAAAGTAGAGATTTCCGACGCAAGTCGAGTTTTGCCCAAGGTAGGGGTTGATCTGAACATCTTGTTAGGAGACATTCGGATTTCTACCCTTCATAGTTGTCTTTATCTAGATAAGTATTATGACCACTGGACCGTTTGTGAGTTTAGGCCCAAGCCCAACATACTCGATCTGTCTCATTCAGCATGTGGATCGTTTTGGGAGGGCCCTATGGCATCTTTAAGCAGATGACTAGACAGGCCCATGAGCTATATGGGCCAGTCGAAATCTTCCTGTTTCAAACCCGATCTTCAATCGGAAGAACCAAAAAAATCTGAAAAATCAAAATTAGACTTTACTTTTTCACTGTCCATTGAGGGTTTTTTTTAATTTTAGATTTTCTTAGATCATCCGATTGGAAATCGAGTTATACGAACACGTCGGGCAAGATGGACCCGACCTTACAAATATTTCAAAAGGATAAAAAATGGGGCTGCACCCCATGCGGTACAGCAAGTATTACTCGAAGCTGCTCAAGACTACAAAGCAAGATGAAAATGACCGGGAATGTCTCAGATAAACATCAGATGTATGAACAGAATAATGCTGTTTCCTGTACAAAACAATGCCAAGATGTACAGTGCTGAATATCATGATTCCAAACGGGTCTTCCTCCAATTGTGTTTACAAGACGCCTATTCTCTTCACGTGCTCCCGAAGTCAGTCCTCCAGTTGTGTTTGAAAGATATATCATCTTCATATGTGAACCAAATTAACCCATGCTCCCGCACAGCAACAGAATGTTACATAATTCTGTTCTTGATGCACAGCTTTGTCAACCGAGTTCACAATATCTTCTGATCATAACTAGGAGGTCTGGAGGTTCCCATCCATGGGATGCAGGTTTTTTTTTTTCTCTCAAGTTGTTCAAATTCATCCACCACACGAACAAATGCCAGATACTTGGGATGAGGCATTTTATTTTTACACTTTAGGCATCGAAATGAATGGATTGAATCCAAAAACGCTGGAGTGTATACATGAAGAGACAGTCCATGGTCAGTGGTGACATAATTGGCTCCCCACTGAAACATCCCTGCAAGCAATATGACAGCATCAGCTTTTTCCAAGGATGGAAGAGGATGGCATCCCAAGGAAAGAAATTGCAGTGATTTGATGTAGTCTGTATCAAATGACCAAATAGTGTAGAGAGAGCTTTTTAAGTAAATAATTTAATTCAGTTTGTATCACATGACCAAGTGGTGTAGAGAGCGCTTTTGAAGTAAATAATTTTCAACACTTCGGTTCTAATCTTCGGACTGTAATGTAAACACTATAGGGATGATGTAGAAAAGTTTGAAACATTGATTGATTTTCTCGTTGCCTTCCCAAGCAACACTGCCCGCCCATAACCATCTGTAACTAGCCCAGCTACAATGATGCAGTTTCAACCTCCAAAAGCAGTGCTAAAACACTGCAGATGAGAACCAATGTTCAAGTAACAGGCTTTAGAGTGCTCAAGAGGGTTCTCACCACACTTACATTCATAAGTTTTTTTTTCCTTTTTAGCGAATCCATTCCTTGCTTGGAGACGGCATTATGATTTCATTCATCTTTAATGGCACAGAACCAACTCTTGCCTTAAAACAGTCTGCAGATTCAAGTGTCCTCGAAGTTTGAAGTGCCATCTCAGCATGAAGCTGTAGACATTTCATAGCCATCTGCATTTGAAACCATCAAGTAGTTATTTGATAAACCAACTTGAAATAGAAGAATGACTGACTAAATGAAAATAATGGTATCCATCCAAAAAAACAGATGGTAAACCTTGCCAACATGTCCATTATTTGTTTATGTACATCAGTACCTTTTTTGGCCGGTTATGCATATGAGTACACTAAATGAAACTAAGATGCACTAAATTTTAGTAGATCAAATAGCCAATTGAAGGAAAGGAAAAGATAGATCCTCAAGCAAGGCACCAATGGGTAAGATTTGAGCTAATACATGAATAGCTCTAATTGCAGAACATCAATACCAGTAGAAAACAGTCAGTTGGAGATAAACACTCCAAGAGGTATGCATGTAGAAAGCCCTTCGCCAATAGATGAAATAACACATATTGCTACTGGGTAGAATCAAGTATGAAGAAAGTGGTAATCTACTTACAGAAAAGGGAAAACTAAATTCATCGGGTCATTACCATAGAAAACAATAATAGAGAAGTATGCAGACAGAATATGGTACATGACATCATCATTATCATCAGAACCTTTTCCCGCAATTTGTCTAGGCTTCTTGAATCCTGTCCCGCGACCTCCATTTATCTGGAGCCATGTTCATAATTAAAACCCAAGAAGCTGTACGTCCTACGTTACTGCATTGAATCATCACATGTTTGGCCTTAACCAGAGTTCTTTTAGCACCTTCCTCTTGAATTTGAAAGACATTCTGACAGATGCTGGAATTGGGAAATGTCATTTGTGCCCAAATCATAAAACCCTATGTCAATCAGGGTTACTCCTATATCCTCGAATCTACATTCACTCCAAATCTTGTTTCTTTGTATTAGAACAATGACACCTAATAATCTTATCAGTCTTGGAACAACAATAATTTTGTCCGCATTAGAATAGTAGCACCTAAGATCCCTATCTTTTCCACAAGCAACTAGTAAAAATGACAGTTTACACCAAGTTTGTAGTGCGCCTGGTGGGTGTCCCTAGGCCCTTTTTTTTTTTTTTTTTGGAGAAGTAGACGGCTCCCTACGCCGTTGCTGGGGAGGTTTTTCTTTTTTTTTCAGAAATTAAAGAGGACCAAAACTAACCTTGGTTTATGAAAGAAGAGAAGGCTATAAGGGGTCTTCTTGCCCCAAATCTCTGACAAATATCAGAAACTTTTTCTAGTAGTAGAATCACAATAAATGTCTGGGTTAGGTGGAGGGAAAAAATTTGCCCCCATGCCCCTGGCCTGCTGTCCATGGGCAGCAGACCCTTGGAAAGGTGCAGCTCGTAGTGAGTGGCAGTGCCTTGTGGCAGAACAAAACAACACACACACACACCCCCTTCTTTTCTTGGGTCTGCTGCTCATAATGGGCAGCTCCACTCACTACGGGAGGCAGCACCCAATGGGGCTGCTGCCCCAATTTTTCTGCATCGCCTTGTCCCCATGATGTATCCTTGCCTCCGTCGCCAATTTCCTGGCAAAAGACAAAAAATGGTGAGAAAATGGAATGGAGCCACAGGAGCTTATTTGGACCAATCAAAACAAGCCATGAGGGTTACTTCATCGCCTCATCACCAGTTCACCACCATGTCGTCGCATCATCATCACCACATTGGCGACATGTGGACCAATTGAGGCAGTGAAGGTTCGAGCGAATGAAGAGGTGCCACCTAAGCTGGGCCCACATCCAAAAGCCAATAAAAACTGCCACTTGGCAGCACTCCATTGGTCAGTAATTTCTATAAATATAGCCCCATCCCCCACCTTATAGAGGGATGGGATGCCATACTAATCCAAGGTAATGGAAGGATTTTGACATGTCACAAGCATTTTGCAACAAATCCAATGGCAATGTGCTGATGATATTAACCCCATCTTTGGCCCATCGCCAGGACAATGCGCTGACAGTGAGCCATTAGGGATGGACTCCTCGGTGCGTAGGGATGGTGAGCGGTGGAATGAAGGCCTTTGGCCCAACATAGGATATAAGCGGCAATCAGTGAGCCATGGGTATTTATTCAACAAAGAATTATGTTATGCAATCCCTGCACGCAATGTTTCTTTCTTAGTCTGCATGTCAAAACTATGCAATGTCGATGCCGGTTAACTGGCTCACCTACAGTTAGCTGCACCTCAAAATCCGTACCAGGCACGAACACTCTCCAACACGATATGAACCAATCTTGTATGATTGTTTCAAATTAACAAGTGATGTGCCTATTTTCTAAACACAACGATCAGCCCCACTCGTCCATGTGGCAGTGGCATGTCGCGCAGTGTCTGGGACATCGTCCCCAATTGGAAAGTTCTCCTAACGATGCCTCCAAAGGCGTGCTGATCATCTATATGTTTTAAAAATCATGTCAAAGTTATCCTCACCATGAGTTCACATGTGCCGTTAACTATGGACATTCCACGTAAGGCAAAGAAGTGATGCAGCGCTGCTTTGCGCCATCCATCCAAGGATCATGTTTGGAACAGTTGTCACCGGCAGTGTTTTCAATGTGCCATGTGTGCTCACAATAAACAAAGTTAATCAACTCAATCTTTCAAATGTGGCGATGCTACATGGCATCAGGGCACAACTTTCAGTCAACGCTGGTGTCCCCTAGTGGTGCCTTGGTCTGCATATTGCGCCCATGAATAGTAACCCGATGTGCGTGCAATGGCATAATCTCTTTCAAACAAATAAACGATGCATGCCAATGAGGCACAACCCCTGATTAGGGCATGGAAGGGTCAAAGGATGTACGAATAGTGCCTCGATAAGCATATTATGCCTTGAGACATCTGATTCGGGTCGGGACCCACATGTGACATATGAATAGCATCGATGAATAGTGACCATAAATAGTGCCAACGAATGGTAACCACGAATAGTGCTGTTGAACGGTGTTGGTGAGTAGTGTTGAAGAATAGTGTGAATAGTACTTGTGAATAGTGGCTATGCACAACACCCCCTATAATGCAAGGGACTAGCGGGGCCCACAAAGTGCACTGCACTACGCTTTGCAAGTGATGCATCCTTGCAATATGATATCGATTTCATATGTTCAAAGGGTCAATGCCAACTATTTTGATACGACACCATATGCACGAAGAACAAAATGAGCATAAGTGAGGAAATTGTATTGCATAGTAACATAAAGACGTGGCACATAATTCAAAGAAATCAAAGGGTTTTTCCTATCGCAGCAAGATGTAATTAATGCTGATCTGCAGTTCGACGGAAAGAGTACGAAATTCAAAATCCAAGTAACCATTACCACGGGTGAGTCAATATAAAATTGTTGAGTGTTTTTGTGTTTCACGGTGTTGACTACCAGAAAAAAAAAATTAGGGTATCATCCAAAATCAAATACCGTAAATTGCAGGAAATCATGATTCCTACAAAAACAAAAGAAAAGAAATCAAATCAAATCAAACCAAACAAGTCATGAATCAAAAATGAGTTGTAACAAATGGCAACTCCATTGGGGACTCTTTTCCCCTTTCATCTTCTTGTCAAAAGAAGTGTTCCACTCCTTGTGTTACTAATTATCTTTATCTTTGCTTGGAACGTTGTTATCTCACCTCGCTCATCTCCCTCGCACTTTCGACTTTTGCCACTCGCCACAGAATCGACACATGTTACCTTCAGCCCACAAGTAGTAGCCAGCCATCTCAAGTATGGGTACTTGGATACTCCAATTGCCTTCTGGAGCTTCATGCCGATGATCAATTCTCCCTACTTGTTAGGGGTTGTGCTGGCCCAATTATAAGTTGTACTTCCTGCCTAGGATAATGGCTTAAGCAACTACACCAAGCACAACAACGAGACCAGCGTTCAGGTCTCTCATCTCTGCAAACTCGGTGATGTTCATTCCTCTTGTGATTATATTTCCAAGAATGGCCTTCCTTTTCTTAAGGTTACCAATGCTAATGCCCTAACTTTCCATGCCTATGAAAACGTATGTGTTGCGTATGTGCGTGAATATATGCATGACAATAGTATCTTGACTCCTCAAAAGGATCAGGAACTCATCATCTCCAATAAATATGACCCGCTCACAGGGAGCAAATACTTCGTTAGGCACTTCGTGTTATCAACATAGATACTCAAGCCTCTTCTGGTCAAAGACTGCCATCGTGGCAAATTTGTCCATCCACCTAAATGTGTGCCATACTACGATCCTACGAGGTCGGCTTATGTGAAATGTCTTAACATACAATAGATTTACTATATTATCAAAAGTGCAAAAAGACAGGCCAAAACTTGTGCCTCGTTATGCCAAAAGCATTATAAGCCTCCGCACAATGAAGGAAAAGACAAAAAAAACAAACAAAATAAGTGACCGAATATGGTCAAAGAAAAGCATCTATATAAAGAAAATCTAGGTAACTAAGGAAGAAGCCCGCCAAATGAGGCAGAAACAAGCATGCCCCTCTAAGCCAGCTACCCTGGTCCAACAAGCACCACCGCGCAGACCAATCTAGGAAGCCTAAAAGGGAAAGGTGTTTATAAGAAAAGGGGGTATCCCCTTCACCAACCTCTGCTTGCGGAAACCATACCGACTCCACAAGATCGTCAAGATGTCATCTAGATTCGAGGAGTGTTTGGGCCCATCAATCTCTTCACTGCAGAAAGAGAGGTCGATTGTACATCAAGTATGCAGTACACTTAAAGTGTACACCTGTTATTCCACCAGTGCAAATCCTCAAAATTTGTCAAAAAAATCTAAAAGAAATAGATGCTATCGCAAGCTGACTCGAGCCAACAACTCGATTAAAGCAACAAATCAAAGAATGTATATCATAAAGTCGGAGTGATACTGAGCCTGCTCCTTCAGACCAACAACAAAAACAACATCAACCACCTTAACAACAACTACTGGGGGCACTGTAACACCCCCGCCATAGACCCGATTCGATCGTGCCGGCCTATAATGAACCAGCGGAGCGGGCACTACAGTGGGAACAACCCAAACATCCACTTTCATATTTTTCACTTGAGCATACATGCAAAATTCCATAAAAAAATGAAAGAACCATCATTGCCACAAGGAGAAATCCACTAATAAACAACTACTGAAAAATAATACATCTTCACATCCAGGATCACTAATATTCATGAGATAAAAGTACGTCACTTATGCTGAAGATAAACCTAATACATCTCTTGCGACTTAAACATAAAATAAAACCTACTTCTAGATAGCCAAAGCCTCAACTTTAAGCTTCTGGAACCATGGATTGCGGAATCGACCGATTCCGATCCGAATCGGCTGATTCGGATCGGGATCGGCGGGTTCCGATCCGATTCGGGGGGGATTTCACTGTTCCCCCCCACCGATTTGAAAAAAAAAAAAAAACCCGGCCAAAATCGGCCCGAACCGGACCAGATCGGGGCCGGACCGGCCAGATCGGCCGGTCCGGACCCGATCTGGTCCGGTTCGGGCCGATTTCGGTCCCCCCCTTAAGGTTTAAGGGTTTAGGGGTTTAGGGGTTTAGGGTTTTAGGGTTTAGGGTTTAGGGTTTAGGTTTTAGGGTTTTAGGGTTAAGGGTTAAGGGTTAAGGGTTAAAGGTTTAGGGTTTAGGGTTTAGGGTTTAGGTTTTAGGGTTTTAGGGTTAAGGGTTAAGGGTTAAGGGTTTAGGGTTTAGGGTTTTAAGGTTTTAGGGTTTAGGGTTTAGGGTTTAAGGGTTAAGGGTTAAGGGTTAAGGGTTAAGGGTTAAGGGTTTAGGGTTTAGGGTTAAGGTTTTAGGGTTTAGGGTTAAGGGTTAAGGGTTAAGGGTTTAGGGTTTAGGGTTTTAGGGTTTTAGGGTTTAGGGTTTAGGGTTTTAAGGTTTTAGGGTTTAGGGTTTTTTATGGATGTACATGAATTGCATTCATTCTTATTGTACATCAATTGAATAATATGTATGTAATTTTTTCTGATTTTATTTTTATTTTTTTCTGATTTTTTCTGATTTTTTCTGATTTTTTTTAATTTTTTATTATTTTTTAATCTGGCCGAGTCGGACTGGCCAGACTTCATCTGGATCGGCCGACTCGGCCGATCCGATCCGAGTCGGATCGGGATCGGCGGGTCCCGATTCGGGGACCCGATCCGATCCGGAATTCCTTGTCTGGAACTACCTCCTCAGCAAGGTCTCTCTCAGATGAAAAATAAGTTAGTACGCAAGGATGAGTCACATAGAACTCGGTAAGTTCAGAAAACCAATATCCACAGTTTTTCGTACATATTCATAAGGAAAACATCACGATAATTAAACATCAACACATGTTGCAACTTTATCATATACATAACATTCTTAAATCCTAAACATGCTCTTTAACCAATTACGTCATGCTATTGTTTCCTTATCGATCTAGCTTCATGAATTTAACATGCATAACAAGAGAACATTAGCTTCTAAACATAATTCTTATATATGAACATAATTCACAACATATCATCATCATTATTCATCATAAATCATGCATCATCTTATCATTTAAACATAGGACATACATCCAATCACTTCATAAGGAGTTCTTAGTTCATCTTGTTCTTATTTATCACCTAATAGTAAGGCGAAGTGATGTGGGACAAGAAGGGAAAAACTGTTGGCATAGCACCAGTAGGTTGGGATATTCCCCGGCGTCGCACCGGGGACAAGTTTCCTCAGCATCTCACCAAGGAAGAAGCCTCCGTCACAAAGGCAGAAATGCACAATCAATTAAAAAAAAAATTCTCCAATAATCAACTCCTTTAATTTCTGAAATAAAAGTACATATATAGACTCGATTTTTTAGACTCCTATGTCGACTCTAAACCTTCCGATCCTATCCTCAACTATCTCTATCCACAAGCCCTTTAATTAGTGCGAAAAATCGCACCTAAAAATTCTAAAAAAATAGAAAATTATATATTAGGCTATAAATGGGCCTAATAAAATCAAAATAAGTATCTCTCCATGTCTCAACTGGGCCAGGCATCGTCTCCAAGCTAGAGGTGGTGGCTCCAAGCTCGATAGACGCCTACTCTGCGCTGCCTATGAGTCTACTCCTGCATCAATTCCCCCTGGTTCAAAAAAATCCGTCCTCGAGTTTGAAATGCCGAAGAAGCCATATGATGAGCAAAGGGGCAACAGACCAACGGCACACAATCGACTACATATAGATCATCAGGGTGAGAGATGAAGGTGACATAATGGGCCTCAAAGTTACACCATAGCAAGTCAAACTCAGATGAAGCAACGTCTGCAAGACATAAGGAATGGCACTGGACATCCGGAACATCGAACGAGTACTCAGAAAATAAGTCAAATCTAGCTTTAACAATCAATGCATGATCCCACACACTATTATCTGATAACTCAATGACGATCAACGGTACTGAATTGGTCTCAATTCCATCGTCCACCATTAAATGAAATCCAGACTCAATAAATAAAGTAGCATCCTAAACATTGTCAGTCGTAGGATCAACACTAGCACCCTGAGTATGAACTGACATCTGATTGATCATCATTCACAGCTGGCGAGACTGTATCAACTAACTTTGACGGCGTTTCCATTGCCTTAGGAGAATAAAGTGAAGAATCTAGAAACGTGAACTCACGTCCATCAAAATGAGGGTGCAAGAGAGAGCATCGACATCAATCACAATCCACTGTAGCATGGCGCTCTGATAGCCAATCTCGACCCAAGCATATAGAAGAACTCCATCGATCTAAAATACACCAAGCTCCATCCACATAAGTAGCAGTGTTCCGTGGTGACACCTTTAACCCGCCGATAAAACTCCACAAAAGTTCTATCACCCTCTACAAAAATCTCGCTCGTCCTCAATGGTAAATCAACAATAGACTAGGGAATCACATTATCACTCGCTCGCTCATCTAAAATCAATGTCGTCCATTCTCGATTTAGCAAGAACACATCAAAACGGAAATAGATGGAAGACATGTTACAAGGAATTACCCCGAGACTCTAATTCTGATTGAATCAATCAGTGGCACGCAAAATGAGGTGTCGTAGGGGTAGCACCACTCTGAAGCTGAGTCCGCCTTGTTGAGACGAAGTCAACGGTACGATCGGTGCAAGAAACGGAACCCAAACCAACAACCTTAATATGCATGCAGAAGTAATGCAAAACGATACAAGTCGGAGCAAATGTATGCTAAAACTAGATGGACCTTGCTAAGACGAGACCAATGCTGCTGAAGGCGCTCAAATCGAAGTTCAGGATGACCTCAGACGGCAAGCACAAACATCCTCGTAAAACGTACAAGTACAGCACGCAAAATAAGGCACTAATGTTGGACGAAACGCACAACGAGGTCGGCCTCGCCGATACGATCTCAACGGCACAAGCGACTCGCAAATCAGAGCCCAGACGACCTCTGCACGAGGGAGGTGCACTAACGGCTCCACTTGCACCATTCGGCACCCAACAACGGACCTAGACGGCACCCTGGCTCGGACCTGGCCACACCCTGACTCGAACCAGGGCTGAACCAGGTGGCAACCTGGTCAAACCAAAAGGCTGATTGGGACCCTTTAAGGCTAGGGTGGCTCAAGCCAACAAACCTAGCTCGGACCACCTTAAAAGTGGTTCAGACCAAGTGAATATGGCTCGGGTGGACCGGGTCAACCCAGTTTGACCGGGCTAAGCTAATAGGGTTCAAACCCTTTCTTCTTCCCACCCCCCCCCCTTTTCTTTTTTCTGTTTCAGTCTTTCCTCTTCAACACGAACCAGGCGGAAGGCATACGGCTCGGGGTGCAGGGGGGCGACTCCAGTGGTGGAGGGGTGAGGCGCCAGGACGGGCGGCGACGGCGCTGGCTGGCGGTGAAGGCGGCTGCGGGGAAGGCAGCGGCGAGGTGGCTAGGGTGGCGGCAGCTGCGGGTGGCGGCGACGACGACTGTTGTGGACGCCGGCGGCTGCGGTGGCTCTGCCCTCTCCTTCTTCATCTGCTCCTCCTCTCTTCTTCTTTCCGGAGAAGCTAAGATAATGGTGGCGGCAGGGGAAGGTGCTGATGGTTAGCACAAAAACAAAAGAAAAGAAATCAAATCAAACTAAACAAATAAGTCATAACTCGTAAGTCATGAATCAAAATTGACTTACAACAGCCAAAATACTGATGGTTAGCTACGTAAAGATACTAGGACAAATATACCAGATTATACAGTGGGAATCACTTTTGTAATATACATCTTTAAATCCAAGTAACTTTCGAATTTGATAACAGAAAGCCATGGACACTGTCAGATTTTTGATAATTCTGCGCCAACATAATAACAAGGCAACAGATGCTATTCATGAGCCTATAGCTTTTTGAAATACGTACAGTGGAGCACTCAGTGTCTGAGTCTGACTCAGCAATATGGAGAGCCCAAGTGCGGATCCACTCAAGCCTTTCTGAAATGTCCCGATTGCCTTCTATCAGCACAGAAGCTACATATGATGGATGCAGTGCTACAAGTATGCAGGATGCCGCAAAGAGCACAGATCTTCTAACATACGCTTCAGCATGATGACATACTTCCCTGCATAAAAGTAAGGCGTAAGCTTCCAAAGAATAGAAAATGAAATAAATTCAAAGTAATATCATTGCATCTCTATACCTAGAACTCAACATATCCAGAAGTGCGGGAGCCAATGCTGATGCTTCTGGATGCATAGCTACACATTTCATACAAACACCAAGCATGTATATAAGTTTGCCAAGGACAATGAAATCCCTATTGAGCAAGTCAACACCATGATTTTTTCTGTCAAATCCCTGCATTGCAGGGAGCATAAAAGCAGCAGCGTATAAAGAAAATTTGTTTTTGGACCACTCAGCTCCATCGTCTTGTGCTTTTGCTGTTCTGAGGCTCCATGTCCTCGACTTTCCCTTCATTTGACCAGGTTTAGATGGGAGCTCCCTTGCATAACAATGCGACCAACTCAAATAAGAGCCTGTCTCGGACACCTCCTTCCACGGGCCTGCCCCAGGTGGCCCTCTGCTACTGGGAAGAAACCAAGGCTGCTTCTCTGAAATGGGTGATATCAAATCTGTACGACGTGTGTTAAATCTAATGGTTTTAGCATCACCTAGCACCTGCGCTGCATCAGTCATGACATCAATGATGAGAATACGTTGACTGACATCAACATTCGGCGAATAAAGTAGCTTATTTAGAACATCCAAAGATTCAAATGGACATGTCACAAGTAATGCCACTAGTGCCTTTTGCCTTTTTTCTTCGGCAGATTCTTCTTCCCCTTCAATAGCCAGATCAAAGCAGCGGATCCGAACCAAGGAGCTAACAAGGTCACCAGCAACATGCCGGAGTTCATCTGGTGATGCTCTGACAAGTGTTTCAGCAACATCAAGTGCTCTTTCCACCTGTGAACAATAAAAATAAATATAGTATTTAGAGTGAGTCTTCTATGTATATCAGACCTATGTCAACTCATATAGGCACAACAAGCATTTTGATCAATATTGAACTCAAATGTGCAAACAATGGAACTGAGTACTTACACCATCTGGATCATCGGGCTTTCTTAACGCAGTAATTAAATCACCCAGCTGTGACACCCTTCTTTGCAAGTCAGTATCATCATCTGTCAAGTCATATGGCTGTAAAGATGAGTCACTTGAACCTTCAGAAGTTTCACTATGGTTATCATCATCATCGCTGACCCTCTCCACTTGGAAATTCTCATTAAGTAAAATGGCTGGATCAATAACTTCATCAGGATCAACCAATCTGGACTCTGAGAAAGCAATATCTTCCTGTTTCACACTCTTTATCACGTCCTTGTGTCTTTTATAATCCATTGTGTTGCTTGCTACCTCAGATGGCTGTGATTCTCTCCCATGAGTCTCCTCACTAAGAGAAATGGAGGACAGTCCTCTTTGCCCGAATTCCCAGTTGATCATCTCATGACAACTATCATCAAGATAGAGAGGATTTCTTGGATCAATGATTCTTGAAAAAACCAGGGCAACAGAACTAGCCATCTTCCGTACTAAATTGTCCGGACTTTCAAGCCTACCTGTCAACAATTTACAAATTTTAAAAAACTTAAACCAGCTTACAGAACAAAAGGATAAGCACAGCAGTTGCTCCTATGGTCAGAAGAATACAGGTAACTCCTAGCAGAATTGACTGCAACACATCTTTAGTGGTTTCTAACTCTTCTTTTGACATCCTCTCCAGAGATAAGCCAATAGCTGCAGTTATGTCTAAGGTTTCACTTAAGGAAATATCAGGGAAATAAGGAGAAAGGATTCATGAAAAAAGATTCAAAAGGATACATGCTTGCTGTTCCATGGAAGTCAATCGAACAAATTCACGCTTGGACCACACACCAATCAGCCGCTGCACAATACCTAGGAATCTTTGATTATTCTGATCAATCTTCTCTGTGCTGACTGATGGTGGGCATTCAAGAACAGAAAATTGAAGAATCCATTTCAGGCAACATACAGGAAACACTTTCCATAGTAGAAATTTCTCACAGAACATAGCCCTGATGAAGAGATTCATGATGAATTTACTCAGGTCTGGCTGGGGATTGAAAATAAGATTAACAGGGGCATTCTTAATAACACAAGGTATTAAAAAAAATCAAACTAAAAAATGGATAACTGACCACCAGAAAACACCATGAACTCACAAAGAATGCTGAACATCGAAACATGTCTAACTGTGCCAATTAAGGTGAAGACTTTGATATCACAAAGCCAAAGAACGCATATCAGAATTATCAAAAACAATATGGTGAAACCTAGAAGATTAGTAATGAAATAATTTCACAGGAGATAAGAAAATCAAGCAAGCATTCCTTGTTGCTATGGCATCTATTAAAGAAAATAAAACTTTAGGATCAAGTTGATAGGGTCCACAACTAGCAGAAATATATAACACATCCTGCTGATGTTAAAGCACATGGTAAACGATTCTATGCAACAAGAAAGACAAGAAAAGGACAATGCAGGAAAATGAAAGACAAATCAAAGTATGTGATAACATGCTATCAAAGACAAGGCGAATCCTCCCATTATAATTGATAGACATACAAATAAAGTGAGTAATTCAGCACCTCCAACACCATGTGGATGAACTTGCTATTGGAATATGCAGTGCCCATGTAAAATAAGACATTGCAAATTGACACCTCTGTGTCTTGCAAATGGACACCTCTGTGTCTTGCAAATGGATAGTTTCACAAAGCTTTTCCCCTGCTGTTATTTCACATCTTCAGCACAAACAAAGTGACTTGCATACAGCATAACATCTCGTTGAAAGTCAGTCTCATTCTTATTACTTTTGTCATAACTCTATATCCTCGATCCTGCAAAATCTGCACCGAACTCTTTTAGGGACTTCAGTCTTCTAGTGTACAGCCCTCATGATTGATTATTTTGTTTCACCAAGGGTAGATGTTCATTTGATTATTCCCAACAACCTCAACTAATTAACTCAAAAGAAAGTCAGCATCTGTCTGACGGATTCCAAAAGCGCAAATGACATACACTGCTTTCTGTTAATTTACTGACATATGACAAACTCCTACATGGGTACTGATGAATCTCATAAAAGCAGCAAGGATCCACATAAAAGCATGTAAAACAAGTGATCTAAGGAGAAAACCTGATTCTCTCGACTGCAACTTGACACAGGACAACTCTATAGATGAATGATGTGTCAACAGGAATTCACAGGTAATTAAATTAGCAGAATACTCACACACATTTTCTTTATTTGAATTGGTGGAAAATATGTCCGAAATAATGTGAGTGCTGTATTTTCATCTGCATATATGCAAATCACTATGAAGATGAAGCTGCCGTGTACAGAACCAAGCAGATATATTGAAGTCATTTGTAACGGAGAGGGAAAACATAATGGAATTGTATAACATCACTATGCAATCTGAGGAGATGTGGATCTTCTTCAAGCATCTGAGATCTCAATATAATCAGCAGGATTACAGAAGCCTTCTTGGTATTATTCCTCATGCAATCTGCTGGAGCATTTGGAAAGAAAGGAATGATGCGATATTCCAGGGAAGTAGAATTTATGTTGAGAATATTACTATTAGAAGTTTGTCATTTTTGTACACTTGGTCTCGTCATATTCTCGGTTTTTCTGTTGATAATTCGATAAAGGCATTTAAATAGATAATGCCATTGTAGTTTATTTTTCTTTTTTGGTTGGGATAGGAATCTTTCCTATCCTGATTGATTGTACATCCTCTCTTTTGAATAAAATTGGTAGTATAATCCATGTTTTTCTCAAAAAAAAGAAAATCACTATGCAAGGCCCATAGTTGTCAAGGCACCACTTAGGCGTACGCCTATGCGGTGCCTAGGCGTAAATGCACATATATTGTAGCTAGGTGCCTGGACGCCTTTCATGGGCCCATGAAAGGCGGCCTAGGCGTCGGCTTAGGCGGCCCATGGCCATTGTGGCGCCTGGACCGGTCCGGTCCGTCCCATTAACTCGCCCGCCCGCCCATTAACTTAAGTACCCCTACGTCATTCGCCCAACCCCCGACGCTCCTATCCCCTTCCTCCCCCACCCCCGACCTGCGCTAGGGTTCGCCCCCCTCTGCCATTGCAGGGGTCTCCAGCCGCCACCAACGCCGCCGATCATGGCCGATGCCGCCGATCAATGCCGACACCGCCTTTCATTGAGCTAGAGCTTGGTGCCATCCTCCCCCACCCCCTCCGCCATTGCAGCGATCCCCTGCCGCCACCGATCAACACTGATGTTGGAGCATGGCGCCATCCGGTGAGTCATCTCTCTCTCTCTCTCTCTCTCTCTCTAATGAGGGCCGACGCCCCTCTTAGCTCCCTCTAAAACTATCCTCTCTCTCTCTCTCCATCTCTTTAGGCCCCTCCCGCCTCTCACTCTCACCCTCTTTCTCTCTCTACGTCTCTCTAAGAAGGGTCGAAGTGTGCAGTTGTGCCTAAGGCCCTGACAGTCGAGCCCCCCTCCCTCTTTAACTGAGCTCCCTTCTCTCTCACAAAGACAACGGCTGAAGCCCCCTCTGTCTGTCTTACTGTCACATAGATACTCCACTCACTCTCTCTCTCTCTCTCACACACACACACACATTCTCACACACACTACTCTCTCTAGCACTGTGTAATGTACACATGGGCCAAAGCCTTGTCTCAATCTCTCTCTCTCTCTCTCTCTCTCTCTCTCTCTCTCTGTGTGACTGCGTGCACACTACACTGCACAATGCACACAGAGATAGGCCGAAGCCCTCTGTCTCACACAATCCACTCCCTCTCTCTCTCTCTTTCTCTCTTTTTCTGTGTTACTGTGTAGTGTACTGTACACACACACAGGGGGTAGGGGCTGAGGCCGTCTATTTCAGTCTCTCTCTCTAATTGCAGTGCACATAGGGCCGAAGCCCTCTGTCTCACACACTCCTCTCTCTCTCTCTCTCTCTCTCTCTCTCTCTTACACGCACGTACACTAATTTATTGTTATTTTAAATTGTACATTAATTTATTAGTTGTGGTTCTTCATTCTTGTGAAATATAATATTTCATTTTGTATATCTTTTTGTGTGTAGACGTGGCAGGCGATAGTAGTTCCACAACTAAGACACAATTGAAAAAGAAAGCAAACTCGCAAGATCCGGGTTGGAAGTATGCATATTGGCTGGACGAATTTGACAAGAACAAGATCAAGTGTGAGCTTTGTGGATTGGTCACTAAAGGGGCATTAAGAGACAAAAAAAACACCTTATACGTGGTTTCAGTGATGTAAAGAAATGTCCAAATACTAGCACAAAAATTGCTTCAGAAATGACTAATTGGATGAACAAAAATAAGAAGAGAAAGACAAATCCAAGTCTTCTAGGTGAAGGGGAGCTTGATGGTGATGATGATGATGATGACACACAACAAGAGGAACCTAGTCAACCTACTAATAGGTCGGAAATCTTCAATAATATCAAAGAGCTCAGGAGTACAAAGCAACTAAAGTCTCACACTCAAATCAAAGGTCCAATGGATAGTTATGCAAGAATGAGTGTTGAGGACTTTGTTGATGCAAGAAGAAGTGGAAAAAAAATTCAAAATATATTGGAGAATAGATGAAGGAAGGAGCAAAAAGCAAAGGCCGATAAGTATGCAGCAACTTGATTCTATGAGGGTGGTTTACCATTCAATGCAGCTCGACTACGGACTTTTGAATTCATACAGAAAGATAGTAGAGGAAACACAAGTTATATATACTAAATATCAGAAGCACTAGAAGACATATGGTTGTACAACTATGTGTGATGGGTGGGGACTGATAAGAGGCAAAGTTAATTAACTTCCTAGTGAATTGTCCTGAAGGGACTGACTTTGTGGAGTCTACAGATGCATCATCTGAGCAGGAGAATACTATTAAAATGTTTGAGTTAATAGATAGGATGGTTGAAAAGATTGGAGATAAGAATGTGGTACAAGTGGTAACTGACAATGCATCATATAATGTTGCAGCAGGACGAGTGTTGATGGAAAAAAGAAGAAATTTATTTTGGACTCCTTGTGCTACTCACTGCTTGGATCTTATGTTAGAAGACATTGGCAAGTTGAAGGCCCATAAGGGTGTAATTTCAAAGGTAAAGAAGTTGACAGCTTACATTTGTACACACCCGGCTTCTTGATTACATAAGAAAAGAAACCAAGGGTAGAGAATTGGTCAGATGTGGAGTTACTAGATTCGCCACTGCCTTTCTTACCCCTGAAAGGTTGAATGATGATGCAATGAAGAGAGCTCTTCGCAGGTTGTTTACTTCAGAGGCTTGGCATAGAAATGTTTGGGCATCAACAAATGCAGGGAAGAATGTGGCAAGCATGTATTTCAGGTGAAGTTTTGGCATGCTGTTGAAGACATCGTGAGGACCTCTCAAATAATATTGCAAGTGCTAACGTTGGTTGATGGAGATGAAAAAACTGCTATGGGATATATTTATGCTACCATGGAGTATGCTAGAGAGCAGATTATTGAAAATTTTGGATTTAAAGAATCAAATTTTCAGCATATATTGAAGATTCTTGATAGAAATTGGCAGATCAAATGCACTGTCCTTTGCATGCAATGGGTTTTTTTTTCTAAATCCCAAGTTGTACTTTAATGCTAAAGAGAAAGATCGTTCTTTAATTGGCAAGTTTGAAAGTGGATTTGCTACTTGCCTTGAAAGAATGGTGTTGGATCTTAAAGTATGAGATAAGATAAATGATCAGATTTCATCTTACTTGAATGAAAAAGGACTTTTCGGAAAGGAGATGGCAAAAAGAGCTCGTGGGAGGAGATTGCCAAGTAAGTATTTTTTTAATATTAATTTACTACTATATTTAATCAATTTCAAATAAATATTTTAACATGTCATTCTTATGATAGCTGAATGGTGGATTCAATATGGTGGGGAGACGCCAGAGTTAAGGGACCTTGATTTAAGGATATTAGGACTTTGTTGTACCTCTTCTGGGTGTGAACGCAATTGGAGCACATTTGAGTTTATATGTTTAAGGAATTCTTATGTATTTTTTAAAATTATATTTGACTATTAATTCTCATATAATTTTTATTTTCTCTTTATGTTATTCGTTCATGTAGTGATGCGGGACAAGGAGGGGGGGATAAAAGTGGAGTTTAGAGGAGGGGAACCAGTCGGCGTCGCACCGATGGACAGGCTCCGGCGTCGCACCGGAGCTGGGAGGGAAGGCTCTTCGGCGTCGCACCGAGGAGGGGAAGAACCTTGGCGTCACACCAAGGACGGGGTATGGGCTCTCTCTTCGCAGAGAACCGTTTCAGCACGCACAATACACAGGTAAACTTTTTTCTTCTCAATTTCATCCTCTCATTTCTAAACGAAAACAACATACATATAGGGAGTTCTGTAACTCCTGACTCTTGGAGATCCCTATCAGACTTTTAGACTCTCCCCCCTCATTTACGTTTCTGTCACCCCCCCTAGAAACTATAAAAGCACATGATGGACCATAAAGGGTCCTAATAAAAGCACATGAAGGAGCTCCCAACATGCATGCATCGTCTTCTGCATCAATCTCCCCTGGTTCGAAAAAACTCGTCCTCGAGTTTTGAAGTGCGCCAGTATAATCAAGCGGATGATTGGATCATCTGAGGGAGTCTTCAAGCAGAGAATCATATCAAGGATAAACACCCAGTCTGCTGTATGTGAATCACAGAAGGTCTGCCATATCAGATCAGTAAAATCCGATCCTGATTCCACAACTAACAGAGAATCTAAACTCTTTGAAGAAATAAGATCATGCCCACCACTGCATAATAAGTCATCATCGGAAACAACAATATCGAACATGTGTAACCCAGAATCCATAAATAAACTGTGATCCCATGAATCCACAATCAATAGCTCACTAGCAGCTGACAACAATGGACTATCTTCACATACATCCTCTGATGATTCACTAACGACCAACGGTACTGAATTAGTCTCAATCACATCGTCCGTTGTTAAATGAAGTCCAGAATCCATACATAGAGTAGTATCCCGATCAATGTCAACCGTAGGATCAACACTAGCACCCTCAGTATCAACTGTCACATCTGATTGATCATCTTTTGTAGCTGGCGAGACTGTATCAAGCAATTTGAACGGTGTTCCCATTACCTTAAGAGAATAAAGTGACGATTCCGGAAACGTGAACTCACGTCCATCAAGATGAGGATGTACGAGGGAGCATCGACGTTTATCATAATCCACTGTCGCTTGGCGCTCTGATAGCCACTCTCGACCTAAGCAAATAGATGAGCTCCATGGATTTATAGTACACCAAGCTCCATCCACATATGTAGTGGAGTGTCCCGTAGTGACACCTTTAACCCGCCGATAAAACTCCACAAAAGCCTTATCACCGTCTACAAGAATCTCGTTCGTCTTCAACAACCCTCAGTATCAACTGTCACATCTGATTGATCATCTTTTGTAGCTGGCGAGACTGTATCAAGCAATTTGAACGGTGTTCCCATTACCTTAAGAGAATAAAGTGACGATTCCGGAAACGTGAACTCACGTCCATCAAGATGAGGATGTATGAGGGAGCATCGACGTTTATCACAATCCACTGTCGCTTGGCGCTCTGATAGCCACTCTCGACCTAAGCAAATAGATGAGCTCCATGGATTTATAGTACACCAAGCTCCATCCACATATGTAGTGGAGTGTCCCGTGGTGACACCTTTAACCCGCCGATAAAACTCCACAAAAGCCTTATCACCGTCTACAAGAATCTCGTTCGTCTTCAACAATGAATCAACAATATGTTGGGGAATCACATTATCACTCGCTCTCTCATCTAATATCAAAGTCGTCCATTCTCGATTCGGCAAGAACACAGCGAAACGGAAATAAATGGAAGACATGTTGCAAGAGATTACCCCAAGGCTCCAATTATGATAGAATCAATCAGTGGTCCACAGAACGAGACGTCGTAGGGGCAGCACCACTCTGAAATTGAGTCCGTCTTGCTGAGATGAAGCCAATGACGCGATCAGTGTAAGAAACGGAGCCCAAAAGATGATCTCGATATGCGTGCAGCAGTGGTACGCAAATCAATGCAAATCGAGTCAGATGTCTGCTGAAACTGGATGGGCCTTGCTGAGATGAGACCAACGCCGCTGACGGCGCTCAAATCGGGGTCCAGGACGACCTCGAACGGTGAGCACAAGTGCCCTCGTAAAGCGTGCAAGCCTCGCACGCCAAACAAGGCAAATTGGGATGCTGGTTGCTGCAGAATCAGTGTGTCTGAAATTGGCACGCAAATTGAGACAGTTGATGCGGGCCTCGAGATATGCAATTGGGGTCCTTGGTATGCGTGTAGCAGCGGCACGCAAAACGAGGCAGATCGGCAATAGAAGCACTCTGGATCTGGATAGGCTTCGTCGATACGAGTCCAACGACGCAGACGGCTCGTAAATCGGAGCACGAACGAGCTCTGCGTGAGGGAGGTGCGATAACGTTGCAATTGCACCACCCTCCAACCCACACGGATCTGGCTTGGACCCTGGTTCGGACCAAGGTTGAGTCAGGTGGCTCGAACCAACTAGAGACTGTGTTCGGACCTGATTCAAGCAACCTGACTGATCAATTGAACCAGACCGAACTGGACCCGGTTCAACCGGTTCGGACCGGTTCATTTAAAGGGCACGAACCCCATTTCTTCTTCTCCTTTCACTTGCACGAACCGAGAGGGAGGCTAGGGCGGAGTCCACAGCGGCAGGTGGCGGGGCAAGCGGCGACGGCGGCCGCCGTGGCGGCAGTGGGCAGAGACGACGACAGCGATGGACGCGGGCGACAGTGGCGGTGGGATCCCGCGAATCCGGCAGGCGCAACGAGAGTGATGACGGCAATGATGGAGCGGCGACGGCGACAACGTGGGGCTGCGACGGCGACGACGTGGGGCTGCGAGGCTGTGGTGGCGGAGGGTGACGCTGCCGATGGCGGTAGGTGACTGTGGTGGTGGCGTCTGTTGCGAGGAGTGATGGCGAGGGGGGGCGGGAGGAGGGCCGACGGCGGTGCCGGCGGCAGTGGAGGCGGGGTTCGGCGGCAACGACGCCGGTGAAGGATTAGCCCCTTCTCCTCTTCTTCTTCTTTCTTTCCCTAACAAGAGCGACAACAGGCGACACGAGCGGAGGCGAAGGCGGGCGGGGCGAAGGCAGCAAGTGATGCAGGCGATGGTGGTTGTGGTTGCCGGCGGGGTGGAGGCGCAGGATTTGGATAGTGATGAGGACCCAAAGAACCTGGCTCTGATACTATAAATTGATGCGGGACAAGGAGGGGGGGATAAAAGTGGAGTTTAGAGGAGGGGAACCAGTCGGCGTCACACCGATGGACAGGCTCCGGCGTTGCACCGGAGCTGGGAGGGAAGGCTCTTCGGCGTCGCACCGAGGAGGGGAAGAACCTTGGCGTCACACCAAGGACGGGGTATGGGCTCTCTCTTCGCAGAGAACCGTTTCAGCACGCACAATACACAGGTAAACTTTTTTCTTCTCAATTTCATCCTCTCATTTCTAAACGAAAACAACATACATATAGGGAGTTCTGTAACTCCTGACTCTTGGAGATCCCTATCAGACTCTTAGACTCTCCCCCCTCATTTACGTTTCTGTCACCCCCCCTAGAAACTATAAAAGCACATGATGGACCATAAAGGGTCCTAATAAAAGCACATGAAGGAGCTCCCAACATGCATGCATCGTCTTCTGCATCATGTAGATTCATACTAAGAAGAGGAACCGTTTGAAGCATAAAAGACTAAACGATCTTGTGTTCGTTCAGTATAATCGTCGTTTGTATGAGAGGTTTAAAGAAAGGAAAAATCATCCACATAAATATGATCATATTTGCTTTCTTGACTTGGATTAGGGGAGTGAGTGGATGACTAAAGGATCTTCAAATTTAGTTCATGAGGATGCATATTTGACATGGACAGATGTTGACATTGCTATGGAAACATCATATGAAAGACCCACAAGAAACAAAGCACGAGCACGAGAGGAAAATCAAGAGGAAGATGAATGGCTAGAAGAAAAAGAGATAGATGATGATGATGCTCCATGGGAGTCGGGCGGTGAGGGTGAAGACTCTGGTGATAGAGATTATGACAATGAAGATGTTGATATGGCTCTTGAAGAAGTAATATTTGGATTCAAGATTTAAGGTTTTATGAGAACTTTTAATTTTAAGTTGATGATGTATTCTATAAATTTTAAATTATGGTTATATGACTGTGTTTATTTTCTCTTAATGTTTGTTGTGGTTATCTAGATATTTTATTGTCATGTTTGATTTGCATATGTTGACTATTTGTAGTGATACTTTTTAGAATCCTAGTATTTGTTTTATGTGTATTGTGTAACCATGGTTGTAGATTTTATTGAAGAAGTCAGAAAATCTCAAGTTAGTACATCTTATCTTAAAGATTTGATTATCTGATTGATTTGTTCTTAATTTTTATGTGCTCAAATTAATTCATAAAACTGCAGATTAATTTCTTTCAATTATATCATGACTGAGTTGTTCTTATTTATTCAATCTAATTATCTAAGTGAATTATTTCATGCTAGATTAATTTGTTTCAATTTTAATATTTATTGTGATTGATTTGTTTCCTATATGTTCAAGTCAATTATCTCAGAGTAAATTAATTGCTTTCAATTCTCACATTAAAATTAATTTGATTGATATTTTTTATTTCTATTTATGAATTCACAATTAATAATAATATATATTTCATATATGTTTTAATAAGGCGCCTAAGTTGCCGTTTAAGCACCGCTTAAGCATCCGCCTTAGCGCCTAAGCGCTTAGGCTCCCCGAGAACGCCTTGGGTCGCCTTGGCGCCTTGACAACTATGGCAAGGCTGTAAATTAAATGTTCATGGTGTATGTGACTGGATTTCTGAAATTGGATTGTGACTAGCAGGCTATGTAAGAGTATAAACAAGGATACAGATAGATTAAAGAAATAGCTGCAATTGGGTTGTGAAGGATGTGGACATAGGATAAAGATTAATAGGTGCTAGTTGTATGTGACTGATGCAGAAACAAACAAGAAGAATTACCGGCAGCAGCAGGTGGTAAGGGAGACACGAGCGTGTGGAAGATGCAGGTGGACAGCTTTGCTTGTTTTAGGGGGTATGGCACAGTTAATGGTGGCATCTGGCCATACTGCATCATGTGTGCAAAATATGTGGCAGATGTCTCAATGTGGCTCTTTCAGGAAGGGGAGCTGAACACGAGGAACTAGGGCTTCACAACCCGAACAAACAAAGCTCTCAATCTTTCTGCATGTATCCAACTCTGTCTTCTTTTGGTTCCATTCAACCCATATAAATATTCTATGCTTTACATGTTTGATTGGAATTAGAATTTACTATAACACATATCTAAATGAGCCAACAACAGAAACAGATAATCCTTATCTGACTTTTATATAAATCCTAACCCAAACAAGAACTCAAACATCAAAATTTAACAAAAATTTGAGTCAACTAAAAATAATCCCTAAAATAATGACGTAAATCATAAAAGTAGAAAAATGACTCGAATCTTAAACTGTCGCCCTCATCAAGCCATAAATTCAGCTGTTCATCTTGTAGCAGACAACCACAATGCTTCTGATATGTGTGGACAAGCCATCCTGGATATTCTATCATATACTTTTCTTGGTAATTCCACAAGAATCCAGGATTGAGAGATCAGATTAAGTCCACAATTGGCCAGGGCCAACCGAGGCCATAATCCATATAGGTTCAGATTCTTCAGAATCAGTGGGGATATGCTGATTTTAGACCAGTTCCAGCTAATTCAAGCCAAACAGTTTTTCTTCTTTATGCTTTCTAATTAAAATAGGGACCTAATTTTCCCAGTGAAATAAGATTGGCTTTGGCTGATCCCAGTTCGGACCGGGACCAGCCAATCCAACAAACCATGACCCAAACTACAACATGTGAGAACCTGCTTCATGAGAACCAGCCAAATGAAAACTTCTTGTTGTGTGAAATAAATGAATTCTGCAGCTACCATTGGTCTCAAAAGCTGCAGTTACCATGAAGAGATGAAAACCATGGACCACGATTGTTCCACTTAAGCATCAATACAAAAGACTGGATATCCTTCATGTCTGGGCAGGTTTCACTGTTACACACCATTTCAACCAAACTGCCACCATATTGCCATAACTCGCAGAAATTTGCTACTTGCTATTATTTGTGGACAAAACACTTCTGATTATAAGGGAAGCAGATATTTATAAAGTAAAAATTTTGTGCAGCTGCCATCTGACAACCCCACAAACCAATTCAACTCCACGCGTTCAATTTCACCACCACTATGGAGCAAACCTAGAGTGTGTGCCAAATAACCCATTGGTGGTGGACAAAGGAGGATGCCATCATCATCGTTCACATCATCATCGAAGCCTTATCCCACTTATTTGGGATTGGATAGATGAAACCCACTCTGCCACTTCAATCTATTCAATGCCATATTTGTAAAGAAACCTAGAAAGGCTATGTCCTCTCATATTAAATCGAAGCATCTTGTTTAGGCCTTCAGGGCTTCCCAGAACCATTTTGCCATCTTCCACTTGAATTTGAACTCTTCTTTTAACTAGAGCCAGGTGTGAGTGACAATGCACATGCACAGACAATCTAAAGCCTACTTTCCCTCAGCTTAATGCCAATTGGAGAGTATGCATACCTTAATTCTGAGTCTCATCCTTCCGCACATCCATCTTAACATCCTCATTTCTACCACACAAATTGCATGTGTATGTTCTTTCCTGACTACCCAACACTCAGTCCTATATACCATAACATCTGACGATGCTTCTACATCAACCAACCTGCCTTTATATGTAACATCTTCCTAGATCTCCCAATTCTCAATCCCCACTTTGATAGCAGAATAAGATAAGAATAAGACTTCTTATTCTTAGAATAAGGCTAATTCTGCTTTGATTGGAAGAATTGCTTATTCCGCGTCAAAATTGCTTATTCGCGGAATAAGGTGAATAAGTAATTCCACCCCACACCCAAGAATTAGGTATTCCACCAAGGATTCCGTCCGACTGTCAAAGTGAAGCACTCCTTATTCTAGAATAAGCAATCTAAAATAACTAATCACGTCATAACCTATTCTACTATCAAAGTGGGGTTTGAAATATAATCTTAAAAAATCAAAAATTACTACTTACAAACTTGTCCACTAACCAATAATCAAAACATAGTTTTTCCTTAAGTGGATAGAACCACAAAATTAAGAAGAGAGTGGAAGTTCTCAACCCCCCCCCCCACACACACACACAGACATCACACCAAGGAGGTGTGCCATATTCTACCCCAACAAAGCAAAAAATAAAGAGCTCAGTGTGTCCGCACTACGTACGGCTTTGGCCATTGGCTCACTCTATCACAAACAAAAATAAAACACCTATCAGAGATGGAAGCTTCCTTCTTTAAAAGTCGTGTTTCTCCGCCCAAATAGCCCACAAGGCTGCATATGCCTCTCCACCACCTCGAACTGCTGGAAAATCACATTGGAGTTTGTCAAAGGCTGTCACATTTCCTTTCTGAAAGAAATCAGGTAAACAAGTGATAAAGTGACTTGCACAAATGTCAATTGTGAATCAGGCAAGCCTATGACAGGTAGGGGGTTTTACCCTCAAGGGGCTCTTAGGTACCAAACAAGGTTGGCAAATTGGTGACGGCTTCCTACATCTACAGTCACATGCAAGGAACTCAATATCAGACCGGGCACCTGGATTGGGTACCGCCAATCCTGATCCAATTTGAATCAGATCACTTGGATCAGCCAATCCACTGGAAGTAATCCAATCTAGTTTAAAAAAATAAAAAGGCATGTTTATAAATAAAAAGATATATGCATAAATTTAAAAAGTATTTATGGAAATATAAAAATACAAGGGTGTTTCTATAAGATTTCAACCTCTTTTAATCAAAACCTAATCGACTAAGACTGGCCAATTCGCAAGGGAATCAGCAATTCAAGTCAGATTAAGCCAATTTCGATCCAATTCAGGCTGATTCCGCTCGAATAGGACCAATCCCAATTTATTCTTCCTTTTTATTTTTTATACTTAATGTCGTTTTATTTTAATTTTTCTCAAGTAAGATCGGTTTTACGGCCCAAAATCAGATCGCCCACCACCAAACCTGATGTGAATCAGCCAATTCCGATCCGCCACAGATCTTGCATCCCATGGTCATGAGGGATACTTAATAATGACTTCTCCTCAAGGAAAGCAGGATCAGCATGAATAGGATCGGATCGGCTGATCCGATTAGTTTTAACCCGAAGTGATCCAATCCCATGCCTCGATCCTCCGAGCGTGGCGAAGGATTGGTCAGATCCAGCTGGATTGGACCCATCCTTCCCCCAACGGCTAGTTTGAAACTACTATCTGTCTAGCCATTGGGAATGTTCCCAATGGCTAGTTTTGGACTTGGGAGGCTTATATAAAACCCCAAGGCCACATCTCCACACCCATCCAAGCATCAAATTCACTCCTCTCTCTCTAAGCTCTCTCTCTCTCTAAGCTTTCTTCACTTGCTCTCTAAAGCTCTTGGACATATTCTCAATACTTTTTTTTTCACTCTCTAACTCTCTCTATAAAAATCTCCCTCTTTTTTTCTCTCTCTATCACTCAATTTTTTCCTCTAAAAATCTCCCTTTTTTTGCTCTATAACTTTCTATCACTCATTTTTCCTCTTCTTTCTATCACTCATTTTCTCTTTCTCTAACATTCTCTCTCACTTTATCTTTCTCTTTCTCCCTATCTCTATCATTTTAGTTATTTTTTCTCTTAATCTTTCTTAATCTCCTTTTTCTTTTTGAAGAGCAAAATGAGGCAGCATTCATCGCTTCTCACAGTGACCCAAGATGGAACTATTGCACCACCATCGACATGCAATGGCAGAAGGGAAGGTGCAACTACTGCAATCGGACAATTTCCAGTGGAGTCTTCCGTTTAAAGCAACATCGTCTGAGCGTCAAAGAGGAAGTAAAAGCTTACTCAAATGCACCTCCTGAGGTTAAAAATCAATTCAAAAACTACCTATGGCAGCGGGATGCAAAAAGAGGAGCAACCTCTCTTATGAGGGGCCGAATTAGGGAGGAGATGACATGTCCTTCCGCCAGTAGAATTTATATACACCCTTCGGGATAGGAACCCTAAATCGTAGAGAGAAGAAGGAACACAGCATTTGAGGATTTTCCTCGAGGTAACATTTATACACTTACTGATTTTTTTGTTTATTAATTGTTCCTTCCTTGGACCATATTCTCTATATAAATTAGAGTCTTTGTAAATTGTTCCCCTCTTTCTTTTCTTCCTTACCATGATTTGTGTGTTGCATGGATGGCAGTACCGGCCGATACAGGTACGTACCGGTATCAGCTGGCACCGGTACCGTGGGTACCGACTGGTACCGGGCCGGTACCGGACTAGTTTTGGGCCGGTACCGACCGGTACCGGACCGGTACGTACCGGTACCGGTACTGTCATCCTTGGTGTGTTGTGTAATGGAAGAGAGTAGAATATCCTTCACTAATGAGGAATTCTTTTTTTTTAGAAGGTGACTGAAAGTCACTATTCTATTGATGAAAAGAAGAAATTAGTACAAAGACAATCCCAAAACCGAAACACCCTCCAACTTGGATGGGACAGACCCCCAACCAAGTCTAACAAACAGAAATATTACAGCAAAACTATTTTATCAAGTAGATAAAACAGAAAACACAGAAAAAACTAATAAAAACAAGGATCCCCACCCTTTAGCTTTCTGCAACAAACGGGATCTTCTCCTTTAATGATCTCAGCAGCTCTACCCCACTCTTCCACTTTCCGAAAAGTGATCTTCAATAAATCAAGAACACAATTGTGTTGATCGTTGAACTTCCTCATATTTCTTTCACACCAGATAGTCCACATCAAAGCCAACCCAATTAGGAATCACAACTGTTTTTTGTCAGAAAAAGGACAGACCACTGACCACCACTTAAGAAGGTCCATGACAGAAAACTGATCCACCCAAGTAATATCAAATATTCTGCAAATCGCCTCCCACAGAATTTTAATAATGCCACAGCCCATAAAAAGATGTATATGGTCTTCCTCGAAGATTGCACAAAAGACACATGAAGACATATCTAAGATATGTAGCTTCTTAGCCCTCTTGCCCGTGAGAATTCTAGCCCAAGCAACCTTCCATAAAAAGATCTTGATCTTATTAGGAAGAATTTTTGCCCACACTAAATCCTTCCACCAAACCCTGCAGCCACCATCATTCAAAAATTGAGCAACAGACCCGACCGAAAACTGCCCATTTGTATTCCATTTTCACACGCTCTTGTCATGATTTTGTTCACAAAGTTTAACATTGTAAATAAGATTAAGCAGAGCCAACATTTCCTCAAATTCCACCTCAGTTAGATCCCTTCTCAACTGCAATCGACAGAATTTCTGCAATCGAAGCCTTCTGATTGTGAGTGATGTTGAATAAATTTCTGAACACTGAAGAGAATACCAGTCCAGAGAACCATCTATCTTTCCAAAATGGTGTATCCCTGCCATTACCCACCTGGATGTTATAAGAAATAGCTATAAAATCAGCAGACTTCACTATGTTCTTCCAAATGGGAGACAAAGTGTAGGTGGTAGAAGGATATAAAGTCCACCTATTATCAGAAAAGAAATACAAGTCCTTGACAATGACTACACAAAGGGCATCCGGACATTCCTCCCATTTTCCACAACCATTTCATTAACAAGGCTTTATTAAAGGCAACAACTCCACAAAGACCAATACCACCCTGCTCCTTACTTTTGCACACATTTTTCCACTTAATCAAATGAACCCCTCTCTTATCCCTTTTTCCACTTGACCAGAAAAAAGAACTCCTAGCTGATTCTATAATCCTCTCCACAGACCTTGGAATCATGAATATGGAAGCATGGTAAATGGCCAAAGAAGATAAGACTGACTTGGATAAAATCAATCTCCCTCCTCCTGAGAGAAATCTGCCTTTCCACCCTTCCAAACAGTTTTCAAATCTCTTAATAAGGTCATCCCAGTCCCTAACCCTAATCACACCATCCGATAAGGGCAACCCAAGGTATTTAGTAGGAAAAGAATCAATTCTGCACTCAAAAAAATCTGCAATTTTCAAAAACATGTCATGTTCCACATTAATCCCAATAGTTTTTTATTTCTCATAGTTAATTCTCAAACCAGTTATGGCTTCTACCAGAATCAGCAACCTTTTAATATTCTGAATTTCCTTATAGTTTCCATCTGTAAATAATAATGTATCATCCGCAAACCGGAGGTGAAATAAAAGAATATTGCTTCTGCCGATCTTGAACCCCTCAATCAGTCCCTGTTGAGCTGCATTGTCCCACAAAGGACTTAAAATATGGCCAATTAACAAGAATAAAAGAGGTGACATAGGATCCCCCTGTCTTAGCCCTCTAGAACACTTAAAATACCCACAAAGCTCCCCATTAATCAAAACAGAAAATGTAGACGAGGATATACAAGTCATCACCCATCTAATCCATCTCTCATTGAAACCCATAAGCTCCATAGATTTTTGAAGACAACTACAGCTGATTCTATCATAGGCTTTTTCAAAATCAATCTTCAATATAACACCCTTCTTTTTTCTATTCTTCTAATGATGAATTGCCTCATATGCTGCCATGTAGTTATCCAGAATGTTTCTACCTTGCAAAAAGGCTGATTGATTGACACCCACAATCTTGTGAATAACTTTCTTAAGCCTGGATGCCAACATCTTAGTTATGATTTTATAACACCCATTGAGTAAACTAATAGGACGAAAATCAGCCATTCTTTCTGCGCCCTCTAATTTTGGAATAAGGACTAGAAATGTTGCATTGAGAGCTTTAATCCCTTTTGGGTTATCAAAAAATTCTTGGACAGCCTTAACAAGATCCTCTTTGATTGTTTGCCAAAAAAATTGATAGAACCCTAAAGACATCCCATCGGGACTCGGAGCTTTATTGGCATCCATACTAAAGACAGCCTCTTTGATTTCCTTCTCTGAAAAAGGTGCAGACAGTTCATCCGCTTCAGAAACATCTAACTTAGGGAGCCTGAAGGGAAACTCTTCCAAGAAAAGGTTCTTATAGAAATCAACAAACCTCTTCTTAATCTCATTAGGTTCATCAATCTCAACCTCATTATCTCTAATATGATCAATGGACAAAAATCACTTTTTGGCACTGGCCATCGAAAAGAAGTGTTTTTGTCACCTTCTTTTAACCAATGTTCTTTGGCTCTCTATCTCCATCTGATTTCTTCTTTCAGCAACTCTTCATTTAACATGCTTTTAGCCTCTTTTAGTGATTGTGTTTCCTTGGGTGCTAAAACCAAATTCTCACTCTTCAACTCCAACTCTTCAATTATGTTCTTCAATAACTGTCTATATGCAGACACCTTCCCAAATTTATCTGCAGCCCATATTTTCAAACCTTTCTTGATCCTCTTTAATTTGCCTTGAAAATTGTAAATTGTTGAAATAGCCTCTGGAGCTTCATTCCACCATTTGATAATCACTTCTTTAAAACCTTCCTCCCTCTGCCATTTTAATTCATATCTGAAAATTCTGCATTTCTTCTTATTTTCTTCCATCATGAGTAGCAAAGGGATGTGATCTGAGACAGTCCTACATAACCCTTTAATGTGTGTCATAGGAAACCTGTTAAACCATTCAGTGGAAATCAAAACCCTGTCGATCCTTGACTGTTTACACTCGTGCTGAAGATTTGACCAAGTAAATTTCCTGTTTGGTATATCTAAATCTATAAGCTTGACCTCCCGAATCCACTGATTAACACTAACCATCTCCTTACTCCATTTCTGCATACCAGACCTTTCCCAAGGAAACCTTACATAGTTAAAATCCCCAACAATACTCCAAGCTTCAGCAAAGAGAGAATGTAGCCTATAAAGTTCCAAGAAGAACACCTCCCTCTGTTGATCATTATGTGGACCATACACTGATGAAATTACCCAGCTGCTACTACTAAAGCTTCTACCCTTCCACTTGAAGGCAACGAAATACTGTAACTACCCACATCACAGACATATCCATCTAGTTTGTTACCATTCCACAATATCAACTGCCCACCTTTAAGTCCATTAGCTAGAAGAATTGCAACCTGATCTAGTAATGGTCCCCCCAATCTTGCTAAAGATAAGTTATCGCAATTTATCATCTTTGTTTCTTGCAAACAAATGCAATCTAACTGAAATGATAGAACAAGATCTTTCACAGCTCTAGTCTTGAAGTCCCCATTCAGTCCCCTAATGTTCCAAGAAATCAATTTCATTAAAGAACCATATGCAACCCTCCCTCCTTAACCTTCTTACCTCTAAGACTGTCAACAAGCACATTGTTCTTCACGAAGTCTACTTCTCTCTTTCCTATCTTTATACCTTCTCCCCTACCCTTTCTTTTGACTGAAAGTTGCAGGGCCTCACTTCTTTTTAGCTTCTTCAGAAATCTCATAACCATTCCTTCTCTGCCTTGGAAAGAGACTCCTATTCGTTGTCCGAAATGAATAATCTCCTCTGCCCAAGCTTCTTCATCTATGACCTGCTTCACAGCCAATGGTGTTGCACAGTCTTTGTAAGGAATATTCTAAGCACACAGATTATTGTTCTGTCCAATTCCTATCTCCACTGGATTGTACATACGAATACCCAATACTACTTCTTGAGTCCCAACCGTATCAGAGAAATGATCGCCCTTCTGAAGAAAGTCTACCAACTTATCACTTTCAATTCCAGCCACCGTAACCTTACTAGAGAGAAGAAGCCTCTTACCACTGTCCATACCCGACATTTCTTCCACAGCCCATAGCGTCCCTTTATCCCTCTGACTATTCCCCTCCTCCGCATGGAGAAGATCATATGCTTCAATTGCAGGAAACACCCTTCCATTGAAGAATTTTATGGCACTCTGTTCTCTGAAGCACAACCCAGAACCAGTCGTGCTGGGGGGAAGATGACGGTTCAAGACCGGCTCATCATAAGTCATCTGGACCGGTCCCAAAATAACACCTGGAAGTTGAACCGGTATCGACGGAATACGGTTCAATGATAAGTCAGGATCCAAGACGGCGGGATCCAAGAGCATCGGATCACCGCCAGCATCCGGATCCTCCTCATCCAAAGCCCGATATTGTATATCTCCTTCACCCGATAACCTTTTCACTCCCTTCACCGCCACCCATGACGATCATCTTGGGAACTTCCATCTGTGCCTTTCCTGCGTTCCGAGGAGTCCCATTGCCCAAAACCACCTCTTGCCTGCATTCCGAAAGGTTTGGGAACACCCCAAGAATTCCTTTATCAGTATGCAACCTCAGAACTCCACATCCTTTATTGCCTCCGTCAGCACCAACCCCTGCCTGACCGTACGCCTCCTTGCAACTCATTTCCACCGATTCCCGAGTTATACTGACTCGTTCCAACTCGAAACCTTTGTCTCCCCGATATGGCAAGCTGAACAGCTCCGACGCCCCTGTTCCAGTTTCACTTCCTCTGTTTTTCTTGAATTCATGTATTCGGTAACCACCTCTGCCCACGTCCAATCCATCCCAACAGCTGGAGGTTGGCCTTTATCATCCAACCTAATTGCAACCCAATAAACTCGACGCCCCACAGATATCTTCTTCTCCAGAATGTCTCCCACCTGGTCAATGGCTACCTTAACACGAACAGCCAAAATATTGAACCCCCTAAGACCTTCTCTGTCCACTTCTCTGAGTCTTCCAAACCTTGAGCAAATTGCACGAAATGACTCCATAATCCTCATGTGAAGAGGAATCCCACATAACCTGCACCAGACTACTACTTCATCGTCAACTGGACAAGTCCCAACTTCACTCTTCCAAGGTAAGAAATGCATGACACTACCCTCTTTGAACTCTACACTCTCCTTTAAACAAGCAATACTCTTATATGACTCCAAATCAGCCTGAACAATGAAGGTACTATTACCCAGTGTACAAATACACCAGTTACTCACTTCTGGCCATAAGTTCTTTATTCTTGCCCTTACCTCCTTACAGTCATTATGTAACCGAGAAGAGTCTTCTTTGAAGGAGACCACAACACACTAATCAAAGTAGGATCTTGCTGGAACCACCTCCGGAGACCAAGGTAGCTCCAATACTCTAGGGAGAACCTTAGTAGCGAATTGCAAACCTGTGTTAGCACTCTGCCCAGGTAACATCTTCTTGACTCCCTCCAATGGAGTCCTAAGGGGAGATCGAAGATGAGGACAGTAACTCCTCCTATGGCCAACTCCTTTACAATGGATGCAGCAAACAGCATCCCTGCAAATAGTTGCATGGTGGCCCTTGCAGAGACAGCGAATGCATTCGTCTCTGCCAACCGAAAGACCAGCCGAAGCCTTCTTCCCAGGAAACTCTCAACGTGTATTCTGTGCCTAAACAGGGTACCAACCCCTCTCCCTGCCCGCAACACCTCCATCAAGAACTCTCCCCTTTCCTCTCCCACTCACCTCGCTCCTCACTCTTGGATGCGACCTTCAAAACTGTCTTCACCTAAGTTTACCCATGCATTACCTGACAGTTTTCAATATAACTTAAACTAATGAGGAATTCTACAGGCGCAGTAATCCTATAGACCCTTTTCTAACAAGAAGAGGGATAGGCAACCATCTATCATGGCTGCCATAAAGAATCTAAAATTGTGTAAGGATAAGATTGGTCATGTTGTTGCAAGATTGTTTATCTATAACAGTACGCCAACTAACTCTGCAAAAGGTCATTATAAGGACATGATTGAGACTCTTGGAAATGTAGGTAAGGGTTTTCTACGACCAATACCCAAGGAAATATATAACACTTACCTATCTCAGGAAGTCAGTGATCTTAGGGATTATATCAAGTCCTTCGAACAAACATGGGATGATGGAGGCTACACAGTCATGACCGACGGGTGACAGGTGAGAAAGTTGGAATATTTTAAGACGATTAGATTGATCAACGGGATGATTTTTGGGCCAATTGTCTCATTTTCTCACCTTTTTGCATAAGGCTAACAAAGAGGAGTATGATCAAGTTCCTTGTATATTGTCAACTTGGGACTATATTCTATTAGTCAATTGATGCCAACAGTAAGGTAATGTTGAATATCTTTTCAAATTAATTGATGGCATTGTGGAGCAAGTGGGAGGGGATCGGGTCACGCATGTTATGACAGATAATGCATCTTCATATAAAGACATAGGCCAAATGTTGATAGAGAAGCGACCACGCCTCTATTGGGTTCCTTGCTCTGCTCACTCTCTAGATTTGATGTTGGAGGACATTGACAAGGATGCAAAGGTAAATGAGACAATGAAGAATATCAAATTCATTACCTCCTATATCTACAACCATAACTATGTGCTCACATTGATGCATGTACACACAAGCCAGAGAGAGTTGCTATGTCCTGGGAGAACTCATTTCACCTCCACTTACATTTCTTTAGATAGTCTACAATCTCAGAGGCATCTGTTGACCCAAATGATTTCAAGCAAGGGATGAGAGGATTGGACAATAAGGCATGCAAAGCAACAAGATAGGGCCAAGGGGAAGCAAGTGGATGAGTCAATTAAAAATCGAGTTTTTTGAAGTGATGTTAAGATGGTCCTCAATATAGTTGAACCACTTGTGGGCATTTTGAGGATGGTGGATGGTGATAAGAAGACTATAAACGGATACTTATACAAGACAATGGATCGTGCGAAGGAAGACATTGCAATGGCGAATAGAAGTACATACAAAAGGTGGTCATATATCATAGATAGAAGATGGGATAGGACATTGCACCATAATTTGCATAAAGTAGGTGAACAAACACTACCTTGCACTTTGCTTTTGCTGAATATTACTTATCCAAGTAATGTAGGCATTTATAATTTTTTTCAATTATGTAGGGCATTTCTTCAACACAAGGTATCAGTATAAGATTGCTACTCAGCATTTGCCCGATGATTAAAAAAACTCCTTCATACGACTAAGAATGGATTAAGAATCTCATCCGATGTATGTTGTAGATGAGGATCGAGCTATAATAACATGCAACAAGATGCAGGACTATAGGCTAAGCACATTGCATTTTGATATTCACAGTGCTCAAAGGCCTGTCATGTTACTTTCACCACCTAATTACATACAAATGAAAGATATTTCATATGTTTGGTAGCTGTCACTTGTATGACTTGCAAGCTTAAGTCTCTATAATTTTGTAGCTGATTGAGGGATAGAGCATTGAAAGCCCTATGTTACAAAGATCTTGCATATGTTGCCATCCATGTATTGACCAAGACCACTTCTAGCTCAGGATGTGAGAGAAATTGGTCAAGATTAGCTTGATCTACACCAAACAAAGGAATTGGTTAAGCTCATCAAGATTGGAGCAACTACTTTTTTGTCACTACAACATCCATCTCAAGTTGAAGAATCTCCAAAGCATTGAAAAGAACCAAAAAGAAGAAGCATGATGGAGAGATGAGTTTGTTGGATGATCTGCGTAACAAAAAGCTCAAGCTGAAGAACCAATCGACCTTGACGAGATCATTGAGGAGCATAATCCAATTCGTGCATGGGTGGATGCAAGAAATATTTTGGGTCCAACTGAATTTAACCCAAATGATCACCCATGGGCCGAAGGAGAATAGGATGGCATCTCATTATTGTAGAGTTTCAACTTCTACAACCTTTCTCTAAATAGCAAAACCAATCTACACCATATGCATCAAGTATAGGTAGAGGTAAAGGGAAAAAAACTAACAACTCCCATGGATATTGTAGATCTTGAAAATGTAGAAGAGTAAAAGGAAGAGGAGGAGACGTAGGAGCCGAGAGACAAAGTGGTACACCAAACCTCAGATGACGCTACTTTAGCGACAAGTATTGATGATGATGATGATAATCCACATGAAAGTCAAGGCAGATCCCTACAACAATGGTCATCTCGAGGCCAAGGCTCAACCCAAGGAAGTTAAATTCCTCTAATTACTTTCACCAAGGAGCAGCAATTAACCCATGCTACTCAAGATGAAGACCATTCCAACAAGGTGGCCACGGGCACATCAACAGGAGGCAAGGGCAAAAGGGAGGCAACAGCAAGCTGAAGCTACCAACATGGGCAAGAACATCCATGTCCAAGTTGCATCTGAAACTTCATACCACATTGGAGCATCTGGCTGAATCATAAGAAGGCTATAAAGGAAGAGTTCATAAGGAGGGCAAGAGAAATATCAGAAGAGTTTACTCAAGAGCAATTCTCTAATGCTTCATCTCAGGCTCCATCAGAGGATTATGATCCTTATGGATACCTACAGTGGTATTAGGCCGCATATGAACCACCACTACAGTATGATGCATCGAGTTACTCAAGAGGATATCATAGTTATCCTCGACACTCAGATGCATCCTCCTATCTGTCCCCAAAAGGATCTTACCATGAACATGAGACGCAAGGACGGATGTCAGTGACAAATATTTATGGCTACACATATGCGCATAGCCGGTTTCTTCAAGAATATTACAATGGTACCAATTGTATATATCTTGAGAAAGCTATGTGCAACATTTGTATAGTTGTTACATGTAAGGCTACAATGATTACGAGTACATAGTTTTATTCTTATTTTTATTTTGTTTTTCAGCTACTTTCTCCCTATCATGTAGGGATAAGGTTTTATGTCCCCACATGTATCCAAGCTAAAATCCCAAGGGCTTATCCAAGGTCCTAAATAAGTTTCGACCAATGGAAATCTTTTTATTATTATTTTGTATAATTATTTTTTACAATTTTTTAAACATTTTTTAAATAAAGTGGGACCGGATCAGCCAGAATTGGATCGGCCGATCCAATCGGTCTTGGACTACACAGATCCGTGCCTAATCCCCAAGTATTCCTTCCTTGTTTCCCCTTGCTCTCTCATTTCCACTTCCATACATCCAACATGCTTGAGTTTGGAGTATAATCCTAAAGGAGCAAAGGTAGCCCTCTGAAATGCATGAATCTCCCATCATGTGATCTTCTTCTGAAAATAGGGTTCAAACCTCCCTCCAAGCAGCTAGCAGACCTAGGCCACACTGTCTAAGGCGAGAGGGAGAGTCCATGAAGATGCATGCATCCCCACAAACAGAGAGAAAAATTGAGAAACTTTGTGTTTTTGTGTGTGTGGAAGGGGGATGTTGATTCCATCACACAAGAAGGGACTCAATAATGTGATAATTCCCATGCTCACAACAAACCATTCCAGCAATGTCAATGGGGGTCTTGTGAAAATCCATAGTCACTGGAAGTTAAGAACATTTTTACTAGCCTGATGTTTTTCTGACAGAAATTGTGGTATGTGCCACCAATTTTATTGAAATAAATAGACGAAGTACATCCAAATATTGGGAGAGGAGAGTTTCCAATGTCTACAATGTAAACAAAATACCAGGCTGTTGAACCCAAAAAAAATAATCCTATATGCAGATTTGCACCATATGAATTTGCATGCATGCGCATCCGACACATACTCACATCGATGTGGGATTTCCATAGGAAAATACATATACGTAGGCATGGCAATATGTTCATAAGGGACCATGTTAGGCAAAATATATATATGCCTATGATATGGATGAACATCAAAATGCATAAAGTCACGGGCTCGCATTACGAGGGCAATGGGGTAAGGAACATACCTAGGTCAGGAAGGCCTTGATCAGATTTTTTTAAGGAGCCTAAGACAGCCCCAAGTCTTTCGCTTCGGCTTCCAAGGTCAATTCTCGAACCGCCGTTGCAACCCTCGATAACGAGACCCGGAAGGAGACCCTAAGTGCAGCAACAAGTGGGGCACCAAATGCTGCAAAACAGAGGTCAAAATCAGTCCCTAAGCGGGTTAAATTCAGTCTCAAAGTGGGCTGAAATCTGTCCCGGAATGGGATGTAATCGGTCCTAGAACTCGCCCAAAATGACCCCGAAAGGGAGGCCCAATAATGGGAGAGGCAGGCCCATTAAGTGGCCCAATGGGGGAACCCGAAATGAGGCCCATTAAGCCCCAAATAGGCCCAAAATCAGTCCCAAAGCGGACTGAAATCTGTCCCGAAATAAGGTGAAACCAGTCTTGGAACTCACCTAAATCAGCCCCAAAACGGAGGTCCAATGATGGGAGAAATAGGCCCAATAAATGGCCCAATGGGGGAGCCCAAAATGAGGCCCAATAGGCACCTCTAACAGGCCCAAAAAATCAGCCCCACAAGGGTATTAAACCTGCAAACCAGAGAGAAGAAAACCTCCAAAAAATCCCCCAAAACAGCAAAGGGCATGTGGACCCCCTCTCTCTTTCCCCCCCCCCCTTTATTTAAATAGGAATGAGGGGGGTGGAGGAGAGAGAGGGGGAACCGGTGGGGGGGGCCCCCCCCACCGGTTCCAAGAGGGAAACCGGTGGGGGGAGAGGAGGTCTCCCTCCACTCTTCAGATTTTTAAAATTTAAAAATGAGGGGGGGGGGGGGTGTTTAATGGGAGGATTTAATGGGGAGTCTTAACCCCATTCACACATGGGTTAAGAATCTCATGTGGAACCCTCTTTAAATCCCATCCCAAACCCCTTTCACATGGGGCCAAGACATGGAATTAATGGGGCTAAACCCCTTTCACATTGGCCTAAAACCCATTAAACCCCAAAATCTGAAAACCCCCCTCATTGATGGGCCTTGAAAAGAGAAAAAGGAAGGGAAAATGGGGAGGGGAAAACCCCCCCACCGGTTTCCCAAAACCGGTGGGGAGACCCCCCACCGGTTCCCAACCGGTGGGGGGCCAACCGGTGGCACCCCCCTCCACCGGTTGGAACCGGTGGGGGTGCCCACCGAGCCCTCCCCCTCTCTCCTTTGTTTGCTCTCTCTCTCATCCCTCTTGCCATGCATTGGCCAATGTGAAATAAAAAAATAAAAGAGGGGAGGAGAGAGCCTATAACCGGTGGCACCCCCCACCGGGTTGAGAATTTGGGCCTATAAATAGGACCCCGAGGCTCCCTAAATACACACACAGGCATATACATGCATACATAGAGAAAAGCCCATATACAAGGGTGAAATTGTGAGAGAGGGTGCTGCCCATTTGAAGACCAAATTCGGATTTTTAAACCCGGGTTTGCTGCGATTTTGGGAGATCTTTCTTTCGTCCCGGGGAGCCCTCTCTCCTAAGGTTCAATCCTAAGGGGAAGCTCTGCCGGATTTTTTTGTAAAAATGCCTTATTATAAGGCGAATTGCTGTCGAAATGAAATCTAAATTTGTGTGCTTATGTGTGTCATTAAAAGTATATAATTATCATCATATTTTAAAGGTAATATACTTATATATTTAATTTCGTAAAACTAAAAAAATCTGTGTACACCATCAACTTAACCTTAATCTCACCCCGTAAATAAGTTAAACATAAGTTCAGAAATACTAATAAAATCATACCTATGTCTGAAATAATCTATGAAAAAAAATCTACAATTAATTAATTAATAAAAATTCATAAAATTAATTAAAAATCAGAAAAAACCAGAAAAAATCAGTAAAACTCTGTAAGAAACAGTAAAAACCCGAAATATAATATAAAAGTCATAATAAGCCCAAATACTCTCACATGCTTAATTAATTAATTAATTAAATTAATCAAATTAATCATAAAAATGAATAAAATTAATAAAATTAATAAAAAAAATCACAGAGTTAAAAATCTGAAAGAACATAAATCATTAACGATATACTTAAGACTTAACATAAAATTACGAAAATACCCCTACGTGTAATATTTACATATATAACCCCGAAAATATTAAAATTCATATCATGAGTAGAATTTCTTCCCATATAATCTGAATATCATTAAATACAAATCCTAAAACTTAATAACCCGGTTTAAGGTAAAATTACTAAAAAATCCTCATACCTTTAAAAATTGATTTCATAACTCCCATAAAGTTTGAAACCCTTTAAAATTCACTCTTATATGCCTATAAGTTGTCATACTTTCATAAAATCCCCATAATTCACAAGAAACCACTAAAAGGTGTATAATTGCAAAAAAACCATGTGGGATTAAAAATTGGGAATTAATCCATATAACTTGGAATTAATCCGCATAACTTAGAATCAATCCGAATAACTGGGAATCAATCCTGAATCATGAATCATATAAAAGTTGTCCCCAGACCGGGGTGAGGCTTAAGGTTCAACCTAAAATATGCCTTCATACTCATACACATGTGCTGCCTGTAGTAGTAGTCTTGCATGATTAAGGGCATCATACGGACGGTTAATCAAGGATTGCCGAGCAGTTGCTCAGCGTAATTAACACTGACCGAGGTCAGTGGAGAGAGGTCATATACTCGAATCTTCGCTTGATTCGAAGTCCCGGATTCCCTGAGGGCTAATCTCAAGCTCTCATAGTCCGATAAAATATAAAACCGACCTATATTCCTCTAGATAAACAAAAAATGGATTTCCGAATAATCCGACATAGGGAGGAGAGATAATGTCTAGATCAGGTCCAGACCGGAGGGGTCCAGGGAGTGGATCCCCCGCAAACAGAGATGGCACGCCCGGTGGGACCACTCTTTCCCTTCATCTCTCCATCCGGTGATGCCCTCACCATAACTCTACTACTAACTTTGCCATGTCTTATGCAGGTGGTAAGTCTTCCACCCGTTAGAACGATAATGGCAGCAAGGGTCACTTATGGCCCCCTCGCCGTGGCGGCCCATGTTCAGTGTGGGTATCTCACGGTACCGACCAGCTTCGGCGATTTCCCCGCAGTCGTGGGGTCACCATACTTCTTGGGAGTAATCCCAGCACCTGAGCCAGCTCCTGCACAGGAGAAGAAGCGCGCCTCCCGCGTGAAGGAGGCCGATAAGGGTGGGAAAAGACAAGTCGTCTACACCACCAATACCATTACTGCATCCCATGCTTCCTCGTCCAGCAGGAGGCAAAAGTAGAAGAATGCTTCCCCGAGTCCCTCCCGGACCGGGAAAATCATATTGGTTGGGGACCTGCGCATTCGTCTAGATGGCGGGGAACCAATCATACCAAAAACTCGGCACGTCCCGACGGTCCCGGTTCGCAACCGTTTCGGGATTTTGTCAAAGGTATGCCAAGATGTGGCAGCCTTTAAAAAGAAAAAGAGAACGCAAAAAGCCGTGGTTCATCGGCCTGCGTATACTACATCCCAACATACCGGGGGCAATACTGCACCCCGAGCGCGGGATAATACTATCCCCCAAAATGGGGGAAAACGTCAAGAGGGTCATGCGCCCCGCCTAAAGAAAATGTGGGTGACCAAAAAGAAAGCCCGCGAAATCCGCGAGGCTAGGTCTACCCTAGCGGAGCAGCAACATCCCAGGCCTGCAGAGCCGGTCAAGGAGATAAATCATCCATCAACTCTGCTTCATCCTAAGCGAAGTCGGGGAAAGAAGGATATCCACGAAGTGCAAGAACCTGCCCAAAAGCGGGCTTCGGTCTTTGAAAGACTCGGTGCTCTGGTGCGGCCAGCACAGAGGAAAAGGAGGACCGCCCGGATGACGGATGATGGCATCCGAATATATACCTGCTATACTTCCAGCACAAATCGGCCGCCGTCTCAGTCGGAGGAGCCGAACAATATTGCTGGGATGATGCAAAGAGGTGGGCCAATTACCCGCCAAATGGAGCAAGCCATGTGCCTGCTGGGCCAAGTAGGCCAAGGGGCAGAACCGTCCCAAGTCAATGAGGGTGCAACCAATGCCCAGGAGCCAGGGATTGCACAACTGCCGCAGGAACAACAGCAACCTCAGACTCTTGAGGAAATTAGGCAGGAAAATCAACAATTGAAAGCCTTGTTGTATGGCCTGATACAGAAGATGGAGGAACAACAAAGGGTGGCCCCCGCTCCTCCAATAAATCTACCTCCACCTAGGGCCATTCCTGCACCAGCGGGACCCCCAGTTGTTGAGGTCAACTTCAGTCCTGAGGAGATTCAGGAAGATAGGGCTGAAGAGCCCAATTATAATGCTCATCAATCACGTGCATCAGCAGAAGATGCGACAGCATCGCAAAAGCACTTGATTGAGCAAATTGTTGAGGCCAAGATGGCCGAACAAGACGAGGGAATAAGCACGTTTGACTTATATAAGGTGTCATTCCCAGTTCGTCACATGTTCAAAAAGCTTCCAGCGGATCATAATAAACGCCCCAAAGTCACAAGATACGACGGGGAGGGCTCAGCCCAAGAACATATAGCCCATTATATGAGTGACCTGGGAGAATTGGCAACTGAAGAGGCATACCTTTTAAAGTTCTTCTCGACTTCCCTCACCGGCACGGCATTCCAGTGGTATGCCAAACTGAAGCCCAACTCTATAAGCAGCTGGGAAGAAATGCAAAACAAGTTCCTTGATCGCTTCAAGGTATCGGAGCGGAAGGTCACTATCACTGAATTGGTGACGCTCAAACAAGGAAAGAATGAATCCGCCGAGGATTATATTAAGAAATGGCGGAACCTCAGCATGAGATGCGACAATCCACCCGTCCATGAAGACGCAGTGAGATTGTGCAAAAGGGGTTTGAAGCCCGAGATAAATGAGAAACTGATCGGAGCCAATGTCAGAAACTTCGATCAACTCAATAACATCGTGACGGAGATCGAAATGTTCTTCGCCGATTATCCCACTATACTTCCAAATAAGGGGAAAGCACTCAGGGAGCGGGGCGCTCCGGCTAAAGAAGTAAATACAGTTGACTTTTCTCCAGCTCCAGAAAGGAGCGAGGCCAGGGGAGGTCCCAGTACCCCAGCGGCCAATAAAAAGGGGGAAGGGAAGGTGCCAGTTTATTCTCTTGCCGAAAGAATGAAAAAGCCATACTCCTTCACCCGCGAGCATACAAGAAAATTGTTCGAAACATGTATGCGGGCAAAGCTTCTATCGCTCCTTAAGCCCAAAAAGCCAGCTGAGGCAGGCAGGATTAATGAGCCAAATTATTGCCCATATCATCGAATGTTGGGGCATGTCATAGAAGACTGTTATGTCTACAAAGATGAAATAGAAAAACTTATCCGTGAAGGCGCAGTGGAGATGGGTAAACATTTGGTAAGCCATCCTCAGCCTCACCAAAGAAATAAGCAGGCATTTGCTGTTAATGTCATCTATATGAGCGAGAGCTCATCCGGGTATCATCCCGAAGAAGAAGCAGTGAGGCCCTCTCCGGAGCGTGAGGCAACACCAATATATACTCCAGCAACCCCTCCCCGTGGGGACTCGGTCATGGCGGCATTGGAAGGAATCCAGACAAGCCTGACACGACTCTCATGTCAACAGGAGGAGCTTACCTAGATGATGGAGGGACTCTCCAGGCAATTTTCAGAAACTCTGTCATTCAACAAGGTTGACAGATTCTTCTCTTCTGAAGGGATGGAATCGGATCCCGATCGTCCTTCAAGGAAAAGAGGCAAACAGGCTATGTTTCCTAGAGAGGATTCGGAAACATATCGTCAAGAAGAAACCACTTCTTATAGAAGAAGCCATGAAAGCGTAAGAATAGCCGAAAGAGGGCGTCACGCCAGACGAATGGTCGACAAAGAGGCTGGAATACGCTTCAGAAACTCGTTGACTCTGAGGGAAAGGCGCCCAAAGCCCTACTCATTCCCCAAAGACAAAGTTCGAGAACTCTTCCGACTTTGTATGAAAAAGAAAGTCATCATCCTTCCAAAGCCAAGAAGGGAGGAAGAGATGCATATGACAGATGATCCTAATTTCTGTCACTACCATCGTGCCCTTGGGCACCGAACGGAACATTGCTTCGTCCTCAAGGATGAAATAGAAAAATTAATCCAAGAAGGGCAAATAAATATGGGGAAGTATTTGGTTGATCCCCCACAACCTCATGTGACTAATTATTCTGTGAATATGGTCCATAAGTTCTCCTCCAATATGAAGGACGTCACAGATAGTACATACAAGGGAATGGCACTCGATGGGCCGCCCACCCTTCGCGCCATTGACACTGGCAGCAATAGCCACGAGAATACGAATGTTGGACATGAAATGTCAACAAGAAAATCCGGAGGTGGGTCCCTCCAAAAAGTCCGTAAAGGAAATATTCGGCGAATATCAAATGTTGCCAGATTCGATGGTCGAGCAAGCTGTCAAAGCTACTCTTGACCACGATCAGCCAGAAAGTCCGTGGACTAAGGCAAAGAAGAAAAAGAAGCCTAAAATGGCTAAATCCTTGCAAACACAGACGGCAAAAGGGAAAGTCGTGGTTCATTTCGACCCACTTCCAGAAATGCCGGCCCAACCCAGCTTCATTCAAGAAGCAGCAAGGAGAAAGAAGCAAGAAAAGAATAGAAAAAGAAGTGAGAAGAGAAGGCTAAAGAAGCAAGAAATGCTTGCTAATGCCATAAATATGTCTGAGGACAATAACTCGCCACTTTGGAGGCTGCAAAAAATCATCGATGAGTTAGAAGAATATCAGCCAAATCGGCTGGATCAATACATTCCATGGGAAGAGTTCGACCGACGAGCTCGCCTCAGAGCGTAGCTGTTAGACCTCCAGAGTCGCATGCGGAAAGCCAGCGAGGATGAACTCACCATCCCGGACGATGTCAGCTTATTCTGGGATGATGGGTTAACAATGGAAAAGATAGAACAACAATATCGAGCATGTCATGTGGTGTCGGCTCGACTACAAGATATCTCAGATGGCGAAGCGAGGCACGCTTTACCAGAAACCGGGACCCCTTTGGCTACCTATCAAAGAAAAGGGAACCGGAGGAATCAGAATAAAGGCCGAGGCCGAGGCCGAGGTCGAGACCGCAATGACGGTCGGGATAAAAGCCAACCCAATCAAGATAAAATCATCTATTTCATGGGTGAAACCCCAGGGCCAATCCCAAGGCCAGAAGTCCGGGGTAATATTCGCTTCTGCCTTTCTTCCGACGAAGAAGAATGTTCTCCGCAAGCAGAAAGTGCTCAATCCATCAAGGAATCAGGAGAGATAAATCCTTCAGTCCAGCCAAATCCCGCAGAAGGAGTCGAGACCTTGGCGGAATTATTCGCCGAAGAAGCACAAATTGATCCTACAAAAGGGAAAATGCAAACAGAAGAATCCCCGACTTCTGGGGAGCAGTCAAAAGCCTTGAAGGAGACCCTTCACAGCATGGCGGAAATAATGCCTCCTATCGAACAAGCCCGAGCTAGAGCGGATCGAAAGGTGTTGCAGAATATGAAAAGAATGCCAGCATCCCTCAGTATATGGGAAGCAATAGCCTTGAGCAAGGAATTGAGGGAGGCGTTGATCACTGCCCTGCAAAATCCTGAAACATATGAGGTCCATATGGCCGAAATAAGGGCTCAGGCATATGAAACATATGAGGCTACGGTAGCTTTTACCGATGATGATATGATGTTATCATCGCCAGGCCACAATAGACCGCTATACATGCGGGGTAAAATCAATGGCCGGGAGGTCGATAGAATATTGGTGGACTCAGGCTCTGCCGTAAATATACTGCCCCTCAAAACATTTCAAGCGTTATACCTCACTCTATATATGAAAAAGGTGCAAGGCATAACGATATCGGGGTTCAACCAAGAGGCAGAAGAGGCCCTCAGTCGAGTTGATGTGGAGTTATGTTTGGACGACTGGATGACCCAAGTATCCTTTCTCATAGTTGACTCCAATACTTCCTTCAAGGCACTACTTGGTAGGCCTTGGTTACATAGAAATTGGGTGGTGCCTTCGACTCTCCACCATTGCCTCAAATATACAAAAGACGGTGAGCAACACCGGATATTTGCCGATTTGGAGCCATTTAAGACATATGACTGCCATCTGGCAGACGCACAATTATACTTTGATAAAGCCTCGGACCCGACGACCGGCGAAAGCCGTCGTAAGGGGAAGAAGATAGCCGATAAGTCTTCCGATGAGGAAGGTGGAATTACAATTAACGAAGACAAAGCCGCTAGATTCCGGCAAGGAATGAAGCCCGGCAAGTCTCATCGAAAGTCGGCTAAATTTGGCAGGCCAGCCATCAATTTGGAAGCTAATGCTATTAGCAAAGAAATAGAGGCCGGCATATGCCTACCTCCCGGCCTCACAAGGCCCATATTCCCCAGGGAAGTCCACACTGTAGAAAAATTGAAAACCCTCGCAGTCCGTCACAAAGACGGGCGGCGCATTATATTTTATAAGGGAGATCTCGTGCCAGAGGGTCCTCCCGAAGACGATTTTGGACATGAAAATGTCCGGCCATAAGTCGAGGAAGTAATCCAAGAAATGGACGATATGCCCCAATATATAAAATAGATGTGCAAACATCAAAACATCCCAGAAAGACAAAGTGCAGCCAGGAATAAATTCTTTCGAGAATTATGGCATCCTGCAGAAGTCAGGGGACAATCACCCAATCAGGATAGAAGAGGCCTTGGATATAGGCCACGCCATGGGTCTTCCACCCTATATGCAATCCATATGGTGAGTTTACTATCGGGAGTAGAGGAGCCAACCGGTCATATCAGGCTTGGCAGTTCAGTAGATGGAAATGAAGAAATCCCTCCATCTATCAAAATAGCCTCGACTGAAACAAATGCTATTTGTGAATGGGAACGATGTCCGGCAAGGGCTGCCCAAAGCGCAAATAAAGGCCATGATATCAATATAGAAAAGCAAGAGGGACCTCTGGGAGCCGCCGATGCGATCTCTCAAGGCCCGCATGAAAATACAGGCGAATGGCATGAAGCCTATTCGGCCGATATAGACGAAGATGAGGACTTCATCGATCTTCACCCAGCTCCTCGAGAGATAGAGGATGGAGGACAAGCCACGGTTGACGAACTGGTAGAGATCAATCTCGGTAAACCAGAAGACCCTCGGGCGGTTTTCCTCAGCGCCCTCCTGAGCGGTAAAGAAAGACGGGCGTACACTGAACTCTTGATAGAATTCAAAGATTGTTTCGCCTGGAATTACAAAGAAATGCCTGGCCTGGACCCTTCAGTGGCAGAGCATGAACTATCAATTCTCCCTGAAGTCAAGCCAATAAAGCAGACTCAGAGGCGAATGCGCCCTGAATTAGAAATCATGGTGAATGCCGAAGTTGACAAAATGCGAGAAGTTGACTTCATCGAAGAATGCATGTACCCAATATGGCTGGCAAATATTGTGCCAGTGAAGAAAAAGAATGGCCAAGTCCGAGTCTGCATTGACTTTCGTGACTTAAATAAGGCATGTCCGAAGGATGACTTCCCATTGCCGATAATCGAAACTATGGTGGACGTCACCACAGGATATGAAGCCTTGTCTTTTATGGACGGGTCATCGGACTACAATCAGATTAGGATGGCCCTCAAAGATAAAAATCATACAGCCTTTCGTACTCCGAAAGGAATATTCAACTACAAAAGGATGACCTTCGGTCTGAAGAATGCCGGTGCTACATACCAAAGGGTCATGACTAAAATATTTGATGAAATGCTGCATAATTTGGTCGAATGCTATGTTGATGACCTCGTCGTGAAATCTGCAAAGAAAGACGACCACCTTGGGGACTTAAGAAAAGTCTTCGAAAGGCTTCGCCAATATCAACTCAAAATGAATCCCATGAAGTGCGCTTTTGGCGTCTCTAGCGGGAAATTTTTGGGCTTCATAGTCCGATATAGGGGAATCGAGATCGACCCCGATAAAATCAAAGCAATCAGGGAGCTGCCCCCTCCCAGGACTCTAACTGAGCTTAGATCCCTGCAAGGCAGGTTGGCTTATATCAGGAGATTCATCTCCAACCTATCCGGAAGGTGCAGGCATTTTCACAATTAACAAAGAAAGGAGCCCCATTTATTTGGGACAAAGAATGTCAAAAGGCACTTGACGATATAAAAGAATATCTCCTCAAGCCGCCAGTGCTGGGGGCACCCATAAAGGGTAAACCACTCATACTCTATATTGCAGCCCTAGATGCTTCTTTGGGAGCTTTATTGGCGCAGGAAAATGAGGATGGAAAAGAGCAGCCGCTTTATTACCTCAGCAGGATGCTAGTGGGTCCTGAACATCGATATACTCCAACAGAAAAGATGTGCTTGGCACTTATATTCGCCACAAAGAAGCTGAGGCATTATTTGTTGGCACATGAAGTCAAACTCATATCGCGGTTTGATCCGCTAAAATTCCTGCTCCGCCAACCTGTGTTGTCTGGAAGGCTAGGAAAATGGGCCTTACTCCTAATGGAGTTTGATATTACCTTTGTCCCCCAGAGGGCGATAAAAGGACAAGGTATGGCCGAATTCTTGGCAGCACACCCAATTCCTGAAACTTCCCCTCTGAATAATGAATTGCCTGATGAAGAAGTCTTGCCTGCACAGAAAATACTGGATGTGCAGCAGGCAGAAGTAAAGATATGGCAGCTATACTTCGATGGGGCCTCGAGAACCATTATAAAGACGGATGGCACATCCACCACAAAGGCCGGAGCTGGCTTGGTCCTAGTCACCCCAGAAGGTGGGATATTGCACCACTCATGTGCCCTAATGGAATCCCTAACTAATAATGAGGCAGAATATGAAGCTCTAATTGTAGGGCTAGAAATTGCCTTAGAAATAGGCGTCAGATGTATCCAGGAATACGGGGACTCCCTGTTGGTCATCCGACAAATTCTCGGCATATTAGAGGTCAGGAAGACCGAATTAATAGCCTATCATGCGGCGGCTGTCCGGCTAAGCGAAAAATTATATGTCTTCGCTATAGAACATATCAGAAGAGGCCAGAATGCCCAGGCCGATGCATTAGCTAAATTAGCGGCAGCGCTAAAATTGCCTCCCGAAGGTGAAGCTGAAATAGTTGTGAGGGATAGGAGACTCTTCCCCGTCTCATTAAATGAAGGAGGTGGTCTGACAGTATTTGAGATCAATACACTGGAAGACCATGATATCCAAGAGGAAGATGATTGGCGTGTTCCTATCATCAAGATAAAGAATGGCTGGCTCCCTGATAGCAAAGCCGAAAGAATCCAGCTGCTTCGAAGAGCAACTTCATACCAGTTGATAGATGGCGTACTATATCGCCTTGTCCCTCAAGACAAAAACACGGTTCTACTCCGGTGTCTTTCCCCGAGGGAGTCCCGCAAAATAATGAAAGAAGTTCATGCCGGGATGTGCGGAGCTCATCAGTCATGCGCAAAAATGAAGATCAACATCAAAACTAAAGGCTTCTATTGGCCAACTATGTTCGCAGATTGCGAGAAAATGGCGAAAAGCTGCCCCCAATGCCAAGCCTATGGACCCATTCCTAGGCGACCTCCCAATCATCTGCACCCAACAACCCCGACATGGCCTTTCGCCCATTGGGGAATGGATGTTGTGGGTCCATTAACACCGTCATCCCGAGGGTGTAAATACATTCTTGCCGCAACAGAATATTTTACTCGTTGGGCAGAAGCCATTCCTTTGAAAGACGTGACCGGCGAAACGGTATCACGCTTCGTCAGACATAATATCATATACCGGTTCGGAACTCCCAGCCGGATCACATCAGATAATGGCACGCCATTTAAAAATCAAACAATATATAAGATGGCAGCCAAATTTCGTATAGACTGGAATGCGTCTTCAGTATACTATCCTCAAGCCAATGGGATGGCAGAAGCTTTCAATAAAACCCTGTGCAAACTTCTGGTGAAGATCAGTGGGGGGCGAAAGCGGGATTGGGACGAGAAGATGCATGAAGCATTATGGGCCTACCGCACTGTCTACAAAACCCCGACCGGATGCTCCCCATACTCTTTGATCTATGGAGCAGAAGCCATAATCCCGATAGAGATAGAGCTCGCATCTTATAGGGTCGCCCTGCATTATGGAGTGCATGAAGGCGGCATGAGCGAAACTCAAAGACTCTATGAGGAACTATCGGACCTCGAAGGCGAAAGACTGCAAGCATATCGGCGTCTGCAAATATACCAAGCCCGAGTATCTCGCGCATTCGATAAATTAGTGAAAGAAAGAACCTTCAAAAAGGGGGACCTTGTAATGGTCAAGCATAAAGATGTTATGGCCTCTCGGCCTAAAAATAAGTTCAAGCCAAATTGAGTTGGACCCTTCATAGTAAGCAGAGTCTATGAGGGCGGTGCTTATAGGCTGGTGGATGAAAAAGGGAATCTGGCCTTCCCACCACTGAACGGCCGACATATGAAGTTGTATTACGCTCCGGTACATGATCAGCCCGAGCGACAACAGCAACACAAACCGGTGCCGTGAAGCCCAATGTATGTCTTGAAGACAAAATAATCCGGCAACCCGTCGGGGGGATAACACATAAAGACCATTTGCGCCAAGAAAAGCCAATAATGCTCGTGCGCGAGCACATAGGCTCATAAAGCCGCATACTTGTTCCCCGGCGGGGGGAGAACTCTCTCGGCCTGCCAAGGGCAGAGATCGAGTTTTCCCACATCCTTACCCAGGGAGGATATCAGAGTCGCCAATGACGAATAAACCCTTGGTACCGCACTGGTGGTACAATAATGTCCCATCAAGGGCTACGACCAAGGCGATGATGATGATGACCTCCCGACTCGGTAAGGAAGTGGGAAAACTTGCTCTTCTGCTCGATGCAGCCTGAGGGGATAATCCTCGTCCCTGTTATACCCAATATAAAAACATAGACGTACTTTTTGAAGGATGTCGCATAATTGTGGGTAATTCACCTCAAAAGAAAACAAAATATTTGCCGTCAAGAATATTATGCAATGAAAATCCATATTTCGCCTACGGGAGGCGTTAAACTTCGGAATTTGCCTACGGGAGGCATTAAATCCCGAAATTCATATTTCGCCTACGGGAGGCGTTAAACTCCGGAATTTGCCTACGGGAGGCATTAAATCCTGAAATTCATATTCGCCTACGGGAGGCGTTAAACTCCGGAATTTGCCTACGGGAGGCATTAAATCCCGAAATTCATATTTCGCCTACGGAAGGCGTTAAACTCCGGAATTTGCCTACGGGAGGCATTAAATCCCGAAATTCATATTTCGCCTACGGGAGGCGTTAAACTCCGGAATTTGCCTACGGGAGGCATTAAATCCCGAAATTCATGTTTCGCCCGCGGAAGGCGTTAAACTCCGGCATTCGCCTACGAGAGGCGTTAAACTCCGGAATTCGCCTACAGGAGGCTTTAAATCCTGGAATTCATATTCCGCCTACGAGAGGCTTTGAATCTCGGAATTCATATTTCGCCTACGGGAGGCTTTGAATCTCGAAATTCATATCTCGCCTACGGGAGGCGTTAAACTCCGGAATTTGCCTACGGGAGGCACTAAATCCCGAAATTCATGTTTCGCCCGCGGAAGGCGTTAAACTCCGGCATCCGCCCGCGGAGAGCGTTAAACTCCGGAATCTGCCCCGGGGAGGCGTTATATCCTAAAGATTTTCATATCGCCCCGAGAAGGCATTATATCCTAAATCTTCCCCTTGGCTTAAATTAGTCCCACCGGGGGTTGAAAAATTCCTTTGCCCCGAGGAGGCATTGTATCCTAAAGTCTTCCCTAGGCATACGCCAGTCCCACTGGCATGCCATAAAAGGGTTGAAAATTTTCCTATCGCCCCGAGGAGGCAATATATCCTGAATCTTCCCTGGGCATACACCAGTCCCACTAGCATGCCATTAAAGGGTTGAAAATTCCCTCCGCCCTAAGGAGGCGTTGTATTCTAAAAATTTCCCCCATAAATCATAGTCCCATCGGCATACCCATATGCTATAGTCCCATCGGCGTGCTGAAGGCGGTCGAATTCGCCCCAAAGGGACATTATACCCTAAAAAATTGCCTCTGGTATACGCTAGTCCCACTGGTGTGCCTTGGTGGCCTGAAATTCATATTCGCCTACAGGAGGCCTTATATCCTGAAAATTCATATTCGCCTACAGGATGCTTTATATCCTGGAAATTCATACTTGCCTACAGGAGGCTTTATATCCTGGAAATTCATATTCGCCTACAGGAGGCTTTATATCCTGGAAATTCATACTCGCCTGCAGGAGGCCTTATATCCTGGAAATCCATATTTGCCTACAAGAGGCTTTATATCCTGGAAATTCATATTCGCCTACAGGAGGCTTTGTATCTTGGGAATTCATATTCGCCTACAGGAGGCTTTATATCCTGGAAATTCATATTTCATATTCGCCTACAGGAGGCTTTATATCCTGGAAATTCATATTTCATATTCGCCCACGGGAGGCTTTATATCCTGGAAATTCATACTCGCCTACAGGAGGCTTTATATCCTGAAAATTCATATTCGCCTACAGGAGGCTTTATATCCTGGAAATTCATATTTCATATTCGCCTACAGGAGGCTTTATATCTTGGAAATTCATATTTCATATTCGCCCACGGGAGGCTTTATATCCTGGAAATTCATATTCGCCTACAGGAGGCTTTATATCCCAAAAATTCATATTCGCCTACAGGAGACTTTATATCCTGAAATTCATATTCGTCTATAGGAGGCTTTATATCCTGGAAAATGCCTATTCGCCCACGGGAGGCATTAAGATCCTGAAATTCGGATTTCGCTCACGAGGGGCGTTAAATCCTGGAAGATCCGTTCATATACCCATATCATATCGAGTTCCCATATTGCATACTCCCCTAATAACTGTTGGTACAGTTATGGCATATATTTATATTTAATAGTAGTTTTATATTTATAAAAAAATAAAAAAAATAAAAAAAAATAAAAAAAAATGGGGCTTAAAAAGCAAGGTGCCCCGACGGACTTAACCGATCTCATCCACATCGGGATCGGCTAAGGGTAAAAAGGTCTTATACCCAGCTAAGGTGAAAACCCGAAAGGGCGCCTTAGGCAAAATCGGGTAACCCCGCTGCATGAAAACCCGCAAGGGCGCGCAGGCAAAACTAAGAGGGGGCTAATGTCGGTGAAAACCCGAAAGGGCGCTGGCATTGGTTTACATAAAAAAAAAAAAGAGAAAAGAAAAAAAAAAAGAAAAAGAGAAAATGACTACCATCTCCGACTAAAAACTCTTCGTATAGATAACCGCAAAGTGGAAGCCCGAGACAAGCCCTCGGGGTAACTCAAAAATGCGTTTCAGAATGAAACAATACCAAGGTCAAAAAGGGGGGAGGGAGGCCTGACAGCTAGTCCCGAGTCGGAGTCGGCTCCCGCACCACCAAGGCCTGCGAGGCGTCCAATAGGAGACGGAGAGCCTCAACCCTGTCTACCGATGTGTCTCGCTCTCGACTGAGTTCGTCCAGGCGGCGGTCGAGGGTCGCCACTTGCTCGACGCCCTCTTCCAAGCCCTTCTCCAGTTCTTCTAGCTGAAGACGGAGGGCGGAGACTTGAGACCTCGCCTCGGCAATACTGGAATCCAATATCTCTCTGTCCGCCCTGAGTTCAGAGACCTCTGCAATCCGTGCCGCGACATCTCTGAGAGCGGACTCCAACTCGGCCCGCAGCTGAGCTTGCTGGGCAGCATATGCAGCAGAGTCATCTTGGCCTTCTCCGCCTGATAAAAAAAGAAAGAGAAGGAGAGAACTATAAGACCCAAAGCAAAAACGATGGTGTCGACAAATGGTGTTGGCAATGAAATGAAGGAAAAAGGATGCTACCTGGCTCCGCAGTCTTCTTAGGGTCGGGAGAACCCACTTTCCCATCCTTATCGGAAGAGGAAAAAAGGGATTCGGTGTCCCCCGAGTGACATGAAGGCGGTAGCTTGATGGTGGAGCCGCTCCATGTCGGCGAACCTACCCTCCGATCAAAGGCAATTGGGTAAGTGATTTCAGGCTCACCCTCGTCTCCGGAATAGTCGAGTAGCTCGGTCGAAGTATAGGCTGGTTCCTCAACCCGAGGAGTCCTGGGAGTTCCCCCCGAATAAGAAAGGGGGACGGTGTCCCCTGAACGAGCCGGGGAATCAGGCAGTGAAGCCCTCCAAGCTGCATGATAAAAGTGGGATCAATACCCAATAATAATTGATAAAAAAAAAAAACAACAAGGGATGGGAGGCCTCATACCTGCCAAGATATCAATGTCCCCGATGGCTGGGACTTGGCTAAAGCAAATAGGGAGGGACCTAGCTCTGGCGCGTGCTGCCGATGCTGCTAGTCCCTCAATGCTCCCCAGAAGAAGCCCAGGGGCTGATCTGACCCCCTCCCGGCGTTCCCACCTTTGGGTGGACGGAAGGATGGCGCCTGTGCCAAGAAATGAAGACAAGTAAAAGAGGCATAGTCAAAAAATATGAAGACATAATATGTGCAGCTCTAAGCACGAGGCAAGGAAAATAGGTCTACCAGGTGATGAAGCCGCGGACTTTTCCTGGACGGCCTCAATTTCTGCAGGCTCCCCCTCTGCTGAGGGATGGCCGAATCGTCTTCCGAAAGAGGAGCAATAGAAGGAGAGGCAGCCGCAGTCGGCATCGTTTCAACAACTTCTGTAACACAGAAACTTGATGTTGACTACCAGAAAGGAGCAAGGTAGTTAAAAATGCCATAAAGATCAAAGCAAACATAACTTACCCTCAAGTGGAGGACTATCCACTGCAGGGGGAGCTGTCGAATCTCCTACCAGGCCCTTCATAAATGAAGAGCCTGAATGGCTGGAGGCTGATCGCATCAGTTCCTCGAAAGTAAAATCTGCATAGGAAAAAGATCAAAAAAAATCAAATCATGTGCAAAGGCAAAAAGCCAAAGGGGCTGCGATATGTCAGCAAAAAGCTGTATATTACCGAAACGTCCCTGGTCGTCCAAGAGTTCATGATATAACTGGTCGACCAAAGGGACATCGACCTATAGGGCTCGTAGTCGGCCCAATTGAAGTCCCCCAGCTCTTCGTCGTTGCCCAGCGCAGTATCTGTAGCTGTGGCCACATTCTCCTGCAGAAAGCAAAGAAGAATGATTAAAATCGCGATCACTCCCCAGCAAGGGATGAAGACGAGCTTGCCGAAAAAATAATATATAAATATATATATATATATATCCGCATACCTCGGCAATGGCTGGCAATGCTATCTGCGCTGGATCCTGAGCAGGAGGCTCGGGAATGTAGGCCCCTGAAAAGTGAGAATAATGGAAGGCGGGAGCCTTATAAATATGGCAAGAACATAAATACAAACATATAAAGATGAGGTGGCTGGTCAGCCCCACCTGTTGTAGGCGGGACCTCATCAACGGCAGGCTCCATAGCCGTCTGAGACGCGTTCTCACTAATAAATTCGTCTTCCTCTGATATGAAGGAGAAAAAATATACAACATAAAGAGCAATATTCAAAAGGAGAATTAATCCTCAAAACAAAGAAAATCGGCCAAATTCTTACCTATAGGCGAAGGTGGCCTCCCCATAGGCGCCGGAGCCGGTGAAGAAGCAGGAGACAGTCGGGGTCGAACTGACCGACATTCTGTCCCTCCTTTGGCCGCTCGTTTCCTTCGAGTTGCTTGTTTTGCCGCGGCCACTAGGAGTTGCATCTCCGAAGGTGGGCCGATGCTGGCGGGGGGTGCAGCCGCCTCCCCGGCAGGGATGTGAGGTTCTCCCTCAGGCACCTGATGCATGGGAGATCCCCCAGGAGCCGCAGGCAAGGAGGAGACGACATCTCCTACAAAATGAAAGAATTAAGACAAATGTAATACACATATACAATAAGAGATACAATGAAAAATATGAAAATGGGAATACCTGCTGCGGCAAAAGACCTCGGTGGTTCGGGGATAAGGGAATCAAAAGGCATCCCTAGCTGGGTCGCCGTCTGCCCCATTACCCGCCATACGTCACCTATGGTCTCAGCCCTCAATATCAGAAATGCTTCGCGGCGAGGGCCGAAGCAAGCAAGCATATGGCTGAGATAACACAGCCAATCTCTGGCGGGATCCCCGTTGAAACTGCCCACGGGCAGCCGGGCGCTATGCTCGAACCTTCTTGGGATCTTGCAGTCCGCCAAGAAGTGATGTGTCCAAGTATATCCTGGAGCGGCAAGCTCATAGAAGCCATCGTCCTCGCCGCCCTTCTTCTTCTTCGTCTTTGGCGCCGACGGGCCAGTTCGGCCCTTATACGTATGTCGGCCAAGTCCTTTAGTGGACTTAGACTGGGAGGAGCTCCTCGTCTGCTCGGGATCGGGTCTGAGCCGCAATTCCCCTTGGTTTTTATGCCACCAAGCAGCAAAAGAAACAGTCATACCCCCTTCATGAGTGGGAGGAGGCACTGCCACTGGGCCGAATGCATTTTGATGTTGAAAATAATTCCACCATAGCCGAGCAACGAGATGGCTCTTCCGCTTTTGATATACCCGGGGCAACTCGGCAAAGGCAAGACCGGATGGGATCATCTGATCATATCCAAAATTCCGCGCGAAGCGGTTCGGATAATAGGGCTCTAGAATGACATCTCGGCCTTTCTTCAATATAAGCAAGGATGGGCGAGTGCTCAGGGTCCACCCATCTAATGCAGCGCCATTGTGGCCCATACAGCCCGTCCATGGGTCAAACCAAGCACGGTCGGCGGCTCCTCCTCTGCCAAGATACGGCCTGAAGTTCCGCGAGGAATGGTCGAAATCTAGCTTCCGGGAAGAGTCGAAGGGTATGAAACTCAAGGCTGCACGGGCATAAGAAAGCTGACCCGTCCCCTGGCTGGTTGGCTGGCTGGCTGGCTTGCCAGTCGGAGCACGGTAGGCAATGAGAGGGCCATTTCCCTGCCCAGGGGAGAATAACCCGAAAGTAGGAGCCCCGCCCAGGCGCTGACATAATGAGTGGCCATAACCACTGAACATGAATTTGGGGTAGCTGAGCTGCAAAGGGCCCCAAAAGAGTGTTATACACTGGCAAGTGCCGCCGGCGCGATAGCGAGACGAGTCCCCGCTGCAAGTCTGGAGGCCGCTAGCAAAACCTCGAGCCGCAAAGCCCCCTCGTCCCCGTAGGGGACAGCAAAAGTGACTAGCCAATAGGCTAGATAAGCAGCCATATAAGTAATGTCATCGAGGCCCCAGGGATTCTCGGATTGGTGCTCCGGTGCAATAATAATACATCTGCGGGGGATGTCCCTGTGTGACAGGATAGAAGGGACCCGTTCATCGAAGATGCTGGCAAAGCCTCGATGGTAGCGGAATGGCCCTCCAAAGAAAAATCTGACCCAGGCAGCTGGTGATACTTTCCTTGGGCCGGAAGAACTCCTCCCAGTGGAGGATGAGGCGGCACGCTTGGCTTTGGACAAGTCCCGCCATATCTTCAGCAAGTATCTATAGCAATAGGGGGTAGCATAGTTCCCCGCGCCGTCGGTGGTGCTGCGATGAAACTCATCCAACACTCCCTCTTCATAGGGCTCCCCTACAACCGGCAAACCCGAAATCCGATGTAAGGCCCATAGGTCAATGGCGGTCTCGCCCTCTGCAGTCGCGATAGTATTGGTATCGCGAATATACTGTTCTGCAATCGCCTGAATAAAACCGTGGTGGCAAGGATAGTCATATTGGGCCGCTGCAACGGCCTCATAAATACCAGCCCTGTCGAGAATCGGCTGGTGATGCTTCAAAATATGCAGGAGCCACTCTGTAGCCCCCAGGCGAAAAACATGAGAACTCCTGATCTGGAGACGGACATCCCATGCAGGGCGAACGCCCCGGCATATGTCCGATTGCAATATGCTGAAATCGGACGGGTCATGGATGGAACCTTCTTCCGCCTCGGTCAGGAACAACCCCTGAAGGTGTCGAGCGGCCTCAAGGGGACGACTTCCTGCTCTCGTCCACATGGCTGGCGGGTAGGTCCTGCTGATGTCGTGGACCCGAAGAATAGCCCGGATGGGCCCCATCTGCTCGGGAGTAGGAAACTCCCACAACCGATCAACGGCAAGAGGAAAAGCCGGATATGAAAAGGGGAGGAGCCCCTCCATATTATCGCGATCTAATAAAATGGCACGCTCCAGGTCGCGGCGCTCTGCAGGAGATAGCGGTCTCTCGACCCCATCTTCGACATAGGTATATGATTGGAGCAGCTCGTAGATGGAGATATCCGAAGGGAGATGCTGGGCGGTTTCGCCTCGCAGAAAATAAAAGAACTCTCCGTCTCTGTAGATGCTCTCGTGGCAAATGGGGATAGCATCTTCAATGGTAACCCGCAAATGTGGCTGAGCCACCCAGCGGAACCCCGCATCCGGGTAAGCAATGCCCTCCTCCTGAAGCCCCTCGTGGGGGGAAAATCGCCAAGTGCGGCCATGATAATGCAGAAGCGGGGATATCAACCTGTGAAAGGACAAAAAAAGGACATACATCAAAACGGTGTACAAAGTAAAGGATACAGCTAAACCCCGACAGAAAGTCAGGATGATGCGATAATACTCATATGTCGCCAACAAATGGCAAAAATATGGCCAATCCAGAATGTCTCATGTAGAGCTCCTGGAAATGCCCAAACAATAAAAATGATGAAGTGCTAATACTAGCACGACATCCATATCATGCCCTCATATATGTGTATACATTGCCTCAGTGGCGGACACTTGGCCAATCCGGAGTGCCTCACATCGAGCTCCCGGAAATGCCGGAATAAGGTACTAATATCCTTTGAATAGGAATGACATTATCAGAATTGAGTGACCCGCTCTATGCTCCCAACCAATCTCCAAGTCACAAAGGCCAAGAGATATCCAGGACCGAGCAACGTGTCGGACAATTCGAATGATGTCAATCTTATAAGGACCCTCCAAGTCACAAAGGCCAAGAGGATCCGAATATAAAGAAAATTTCATAACTCCAAACGTCCCCAGAAAGTCGCAAAGTCATAAAGACAAGGCTCCTGGGGTGACGTTGGAACACTCAAGTACCAAAATACATAAGGTGTCCGAACCCACAAAAGGCGAATTGGGCAATTGATTGTGCAAGGAATATGGGACAGCGTTGCTACTTTTCCAAGAAAAACCATATACGCTCAAGTCATGTGGAGCAAGGTGGAAAGGCTTAGCAAAGCAATATCAACGCATATATGGCATGAATATGGCCCATCGGGATCAGCCCAAAGGCATATACATACACGCATACATACACATAAGCCCATGCATATACATATGGAAGAATGCACGGGACACCCGCCTTTGACTTCGTCTCCGGCGAGCATCCCGTGGGGGGCATTTGTTGAACCCAAAAAAAGTAATCCTATATGCAGATTTGTACCATATGAATTTGCATGCATGCGCATCCGACACATACTCAAATCGATGTGGGATTTCCATAGAAAAATACATATACGTAGGCATGGCAATATGTTCATAAGGGACCATGTTAGGCAAAAAATATATATGCCTATGATATGGATGAACATCAAAATGCATAAAGTCACGGGCTCGCATTACGAGGGCAATGGGGTAAGGAACATACCTAGGTCAGGAAGGCCTTGATCAGATTTTTTTAAGGAGCCTAAGACAGCCCCAAGTCTTTCGCTTCGGCTTCTAAGGTCAATTCCCGAACCGCCGTTGCAACCCTCGATAACGAGACCCGGAAGGAGACCCTAAGTGCAGCAACAAGTGGGGCACCAAATGCTGCAAAACAGAGGTCAAAATCAGTCCCTAAGCGGGTTAAATTCAGTCCCAAAGTGGGCTGAAATCTGTCCCGGAATGGGATGTAATTGGTCCTAGAACTCGCCCAAAATGACCCCGAAAGGGAGGCCCAATAATGGGAGAGGCAGGCCCATTAAGTGGCCCAATGGGGGAACCCGAAATGAGGCCCATTAAGCCCCAAATAGGCCCAAAATCAGTCCCAAAGCGGACTGAAATCTGTCCCGAAATAAGGTGAAACCAGTCTTGGAACTCACCTAAATCAGCCCCAAAACGGAGGTCCAATGATGGGAGAAATAGGCCCAATAAATGGCCCAATGGGGGAGCCCAAAATGAGGCCCAATAGGCACCTCTAACAGGCCCAAAAAATCAGCCCCACAAGGGTATTAAACCTGCAAACCAGAGAGAAGAAAACCTCCAAAAAATCCCCCAAAACAGCAAAGGGCATGTGGACCCCCTCTCTCTTTCCCCCCCCCCTTATTTAAATAGGAATGAGGGGGGTGGAGGAGAGAGAGGGGGAACCGGTGGGGGGAGAGGAGGTCTCCCTCCACTCTTCAGATTTTTAAAATTTAAAAATGAGGGGGGGGGGGGGGGGGGGGGGGGGGTGTTTAATGGGAGGATTTAATGGGGAGTCTTAACCCCATTCACACATGGGTTAAGAATCCCATGTGGAACCCTCTTTAAATCCTATCCCAAACCCCTTTCACATGGGGCCAAGACATGGAATTAATGGGGCTAAACCCCTTTCACATTGGCCTAAAATCCATTAAACCCCAAAATCTGAAAACCCCCCTCATTGATGGGCCTTGAAAAGAGAAAAAGGAAGGGAAAATGGGGAGGGGAAAACCCCCCCACCGGTTTCCCAAAACCGGTGGGGAGACCCCCCACCGGTTCCCAACCGGTGGGGGGCCAACCGGTGGCACCCCCCTCCACCGGTTGGAACCGGTGGGGGTGCCCACCGAGCCCTCCCCCTCTCTCCTTTGTTTGCTCTCTCTCTCATCCCTCTTGCCATGCATTGGCCAATGTGAAATAAAAAAATAAAAGAGGGGAGGAGAGAGCCTATAACCGGTGGCACCCCCCACCTTGCTCCATCCGGTGGCACCCCCCATCGGGTTGAGAATTTGGGCCTATAAATAGGACCCCGAGACTCCCTAAATACACACACAGGCATATACATGCATACATAGAGAAAAGCCCATATACAAGGGTGAAATTGTGAGAGAGGGTGCTGCCCATTTGAAGACCAAATTCGGGTTTTTAAACCCGGGTTTGCTGCGATTTTGGGAGATCTTTCTTTCGTCCCGGGGAGCCCTCTCTCCTAAGGTTCAATCCTAAGGGGAAGCTCTGCCGGATTTTTTTGTAAAAATGCCTTATTATAAGGCGAATTGCTGTCGAAATGAAATCTAAATTTGTATGCTTATGTGTGTCATTAAAAGTATATAATTATCATCATATTTTAAAGGTAATATACTTATATATTTAATTTCGTAAAACTAAAAAAATCTGTGTACACCCTCAACTTAACCTTAATCTCACCCCGTAAATAAGTTAAACATAAGTTCAGAAATACTAATAAAATCATACTTATGTCTAAAATAATCTATAAAAAAAAATCTATAATTAATTAATTAATAAAAATTCATAAAATTAATTAAAAATCAGAAAAAACCAGGAAAAATCAGTAAAAATCTGTAAGAAACAGTAAAAACCCAAAATATAATATAAAAGTCATAATAAGCCCAAATACTCTCACATGCTTAATTAATTAATTAATTAAATTAATCAAATTAATCATAAAAATGAATAAAATTAATAAAATTAATAAAAAAAATCACGGAGTTAAAAATCTGAAAGAACATAAAGTATTAACGGTATACTTAAGACTTAACGTAAAATTACGAAAATACCCCTACGTGTAATATTTATATATAACCCCGAAAATATTAAAATTCATATCATGAGTGGAATTTCTTCCCATATAATCTGAATATCATTAAATACGAATCCTAAAACTTAATAACCCGGTTTAAGGTAAAATTACTAAAAAACCCTCATACCTTTAAAATTTGATTTCATAACTCCCATAAGGTTTGAAACCCTTTAAAATTCACTCTTATATGCCTATAAGCTGTCATACTTTCATAAAATCCCCATAATTCACAAGAAACACCTAAAAGGTGTATAATTGCAAAAAAAAACCTTGTGGGATTAAAAATTGGGAATTAATCCATATAACTTGAAATTAATCCGCATAACTTGGAATCAATCCGAATAACTGGGAATCAATCCTGAATCATGAATCATATAAAAGTTGTCCCCAGACCGGGGTGAGGCTAAAGGTTCAACCTAAAATATGCCTTCATACTCATACGCATGTGCTGCCTGTAGTAGTAGTCTTGCATGATTAAGGGCATCATACGGACGGTTAATCAAGGGTTGCCGAGCAGTTGCTCAGCGTAATTAACACTGACCGAGGTCAGTGGAGAGAGGTCATATACTCGAATCTTCGCTTGATTCGAAGTCCCGGATTCCCTGAGGGCTAATCCCAAGCTCTCATAGTCCGATAAAATATAAAACCGACCTATATTCCTCTAGATAAACAAAAAATGGATTTCCGAATAATCCGACATAGGGAGGAGAGATAATGTCTAGATCAGGTCCAGACCGGAGGGGTCCAGGGAGTGGATCCCCCGCAAACACAGGCTAAGGCATGTACTAGCCTGATGTTATTAAGTATGAAATCATGCGTACTCAATGTCCAGAACAGAGATCGCCAGTTCTTTCCATGACGCCTCTTTTCTTCATCAGGATTCATGTCTTCAGATAAAGTGGGGAGTCCCTCTTCCCTCTTCAGCAGAGAGCTTGACCTCACTGTTAGCCAATCTCCAGAGTGGATATCATTAGTTCTTTCCATGATGCCTCTTTTCTTCATCAGGATTCGTGTCTTTGGGTAAAGAGGGGAGTCACTTCACTCTTCGGTAGAGAGCTTGACTTCATTGTCAGTTTGAATGATGATGAGTTTTTGCACAGCAAGACAAGGAATTCATATCGGATCCGACACTTGGATTGGATATCCCGATCCTAATCCAGACAGGATCAGGTAGACCAATTCAATGAAAGGAATCCAAACTACTTTAAAAATTGTACTTTTTATAAATAAATAGGTATATTTATAAACAGATAATATTTATAAAAATATAAAAACATATAAGGGTGGTTATATATGAGTTCATCATTGTTTACTCAAAAACTTGATTGGCTAAGATCAGCCAATTCCCAAGGGCATCAGTCACAATCCAAATCCGATTCAGCCAATTTCAATTAATCCGGGCTGATTCAGCTCAAGTTGGACTAACCCCGATTTGGTTTTCCATTTTTCAGATTTTTATAATTGATTTTTATTTAGTATTTTATTTTTTTCAATTAGGATCAATTTTAGGAATAAAATTGGATCAGCGGCATCAGCCACCACTGATCCCAATCCGGATCGGGTGATCTTGTATCCCATGCAGCAAGAAACCATAAGAAGGGGGAACTAAAGACACCCACCAGTGGACTTATCACACACACACACAGAGATAAGGAAGGAAAGGGGGGAGAAGGAAACAATGCAACTGGTTGGATGTTGTGCACCCTCCCCCAGCCGGCTGCATTCTGTCCACAATGGAAGAGAGGGAACAGGAGATGGAGATAGAATGTTAGAAAGAAAGAGGATAAGAAGAGAACAAAGGAAGAGAAGCAAGAAAGGAAAGTAAAAGTGGCGAGTAGTGGATCCCTACAATCCTACACACACACACCCCATGGGCCACAATGTCAAGGCTGGCTGGCCTCTCCCTTGGCCTATAAACATCCCCACAGGGGTTCTTTCATGGAAAGCTTCAACTCTCTCAAAAGAAACTCTCTAAAAAACTCTCACCCAAAAAAAAAGAAGGGGGGAGGGGGGAATCCAAAGCCTTTTCTTAAAGTTTCCGATTTTTAGGCCTTGGAGATTCAAGTGTTGAAATTTTATTCTATGAGATCGGAATCGATAAAATGTTGTGCTTTGAACCACTTGTACTGAATTCAGGTGACTTCATATTTCTTGACCCATATTGGGCCTTTTTTTGGGCTCCATTAAAAGCCGTTTTTTTTTTAAAAACAGACCTTTAATGGACTATATGTGCCCTAGGCAAGTCTGAACGAAATTCTACTCGATTTGGAGCTTAGATCTATCCTTCCTTCAGGAGTAAAAACAGACGTATATTCATTTACTAGATTTGGAGATCCATCCGCTGTATTCAGTGACCCTCAACAACTTTCTTTCCCTTTCATACTTAGAAGTCGAAGAGAGAATTCATGGCACACCAACAGAACACAATCTCTTAGCCTCACTTTGTTTGGAGAATAAGTTATTACGTGGGGCCCACAGACGGAATAGCGTATACTAGAATAAGGGGTGTTTCGGTTTGATAGTTTCATGGGGCCTGCTGACGGAATAAGAAGAATAAGCAATTCTTGGGTCTAGGGTGGGATGGCTTATTCTCCGAATAGTCTACTATGCACCAATATAGGCCATTCCGCTTGTCAAAGCTAAATTAAGCTTATTATCTCCTTATTCTCCCTTATTCTTCTCCTATTCTCCAATCAAAGTGACGCTTAGGGGTAAGAAGACAACAGCATAACCACACTGGTAAGTGTGTGAAAAACTATAATGTAGTGGATGTAGGAAAATGCCATTGTTTTCACCATTGTGGCCACACACGTACACCCCAAAATGGCCCATGGCCCAATTAGACAGAAGCAGCAACTACCAGAAAGGAAGAAGGGGGGGTCGATCATGTCGAGCAATTGCTCAAAAATTGCTAGTTGAATACATAGAAATTGTTGGCATACCTTGTGGCCGCTTGATTGTTAAAAGTTCGATGAAATAACATCCAAAGTATCCAGTATGCTTCTTCATCTTTTATAGTTTGAATTGCTAGCTGACGTAGTAGTTGTTCGGAAAGCCTTTCTACAGCATACGAGTCTTTTATTTCCTCCATTATCGAGAACCAAAATACAGATTCAGCCCTTGACTCAATCGAATTGGATGTACAAGCATCATGGTTCAATGATAAGCAGCTCCGAACATGATCAACAATCCTAGGTGTTGTAACGATAAGTAAAACATCTGAAAATAAGAGAACTTTATCAACAATAAAAAGATAAAACATCAATTCAAGCCAGTGGGGTGGAGTATTGCAATCATGTATGCTACATAGTAGCCAATAAACACAATAATCAATTTTTTTTAAAATCAAATCAAGTTCAGGAATTCAGCATGAGTTAGCCGTCAGTGGGCATATTAAGTAGCATATTTAGGCATGTTTCTGTCTAAAAGATTTGTCATTTTTGACATGGTCATGAAATTACATATCATCATATATCCGCAATAAAAGGCATACAGTTGCAAATCAATAAAAGCAACCTGCTAGAAGCCTAGAAGGCATACATGCTTCCCGGTCAGATGACACCCATAAAGACCAAACCAGGTACCAATTTTTCATTCTTGCAGTGTAAAGTGAACAGCAAGAAATCACTGACTTATATGAAATTAAAGTCCACATCAATTTTAATCATGCCTTTTTCTACTAAACTTTAAAGAGATTATGAAAGTAGCATAAATTCTTGTACTTATGTTACAAGTCAAATAAATCTGCGAACAGACATAGGACAACTATACAAGTTTATGAAGCAGGCACATGAAACAAAAGACTGAACGCATTTTCACTTTTAAGCACCAAATTAATTGAGATCGCTATCACTGCTCCAAAGCATTTTTGGTTGATCAGGAAACAATGATTTGTCAGGAACATTGGTGTGAAAGGCATATTGAACCACTACCTTTAGGAATGAGGAGTCACCAAATGGGAATTATGGGATAGAAATTATTCAGAGTCTGTTCCATTCATAGGTATGTAACGTTACTTGAACCTGATCAAAAGACGGTCATGTTATATCGCAGGCCAGATGGAAACATATTTGAACTGCCTAAGATACGAATCGGGCATGGGAATGGCAAGCCTTGGGCTGACCCGGATCAGCTGATCCCAAGGAATGCCATATCAGATCTCAGCTTCGTCTGACGGGGGAGGGGGGGTTGGAGAGAAACGATCTTGGAGAGATCTCAGTAAAATCTCGGGAAATAGGGAATTCATGATAATGTAAATCTCTATACGTATATATAGATACACACACAAAATGATCTATCCCCTATGTATAAGTGGGGGCTCATTGGATCCATCCCCTATTAATATAACTATATATTTAAATACATATAAATGTTCAAATAAACTCACCTACAACAAGCACAGTGTGGCAGACCAAATGTATGCCCAAAATAATGTGACCAAAATTATGGTTAACATCTCTGTTGTCAAGGCGCTCGCCTAGGCGCCAAGGCGCTTTCACAAGCACCAAGGCGCTGGGCGCCTTTCCAACATGTGAAAAGGCGCCCAAGGCGCCTGCCTAGGCGCCCAAGGCGCCCAGATTTTTGAAATCTGGGGTTCTTGCCCCCTTTTTTTTTTTAATATACATATATGTATATATATACACATATAATTATATAAATACATACTAATACATATATATAGACATATTACATACATATATTTAGATTTATATATACAAACATGCATATATATGTATATGTATACATCTAAATATATGTATCATGTATGTAAAATGTGTATATATATATCTATCTATCTATCTATCTATATATATATATATATATACATATTCATATTCCATACATACATTTAGATATATTTGTGTATATATATGTATATATTATGTAATTAGACATTTACACATATTACATACATACATTTATACATAGATATATATGTATGTATGTATATATATGTGTGTAAATCTAAATGTATATATATATATATATACATATACATATTAGATATATTTGTGTATATATATGTATGTATATTATATATATATATATATATATATATATATATATATCTTAAATTAAAATATTATATGCATATATATATATATACAAATATGTATATATATATATATACATCTATATACATATACATATTACATACATACATTTAAATATATTTGTATATATATATGTATGTATATATTATATAGTTAGACATATACACATATTACATACATACATTTATACATAGATATATATGTATGTATGTATATATATGTGTGTAAATCTAAATGTATATATATATATATATATGTATCTAAATGTATGTATGTAATATGTGTGTAAATCTAAATGTGTATATATATATATATGTATCTAAATGTATGTATGTAATATGTGTGTAAATCTAAATGTGTATATATATATATATATGTATCTAAATGTATGTATGTAATATGTGTGTACATATATATATATATTATATATATGTATATATATATATCCTAAGTTAAAATATTATATTATGAAGTTAACGCCTAGGCGACGCCTAGGCGGGCGCCTAAGCGCTTAGGCGGTTCAGAACCCCGAGCACGCCTTGGTCGCCTTACCGCCTTGACAACTATGGTTAACATACAGACAATCAAAAAAATATAACCAAAATTATGCCGAAAGAAAAAACAGAATGAAGGTCCCAAAAATTGCACAAAATAAGTTTGGCTCCATCTGAAGATGATCAAAAAAAATTCTGACCAAAATTACAGTAAAAAACAGAAAAAACTACTGAAAAATAAATTGAACAAAGATAGACTTGGCTAAAAAATTGAAAATAAAAAAATGTTCCAAAAATGGACTACAATATTAAATTAAAAAACTAGATCCAATAAAAAATAAAAGAAATAAAAATTACCTGTGGAGGAGATCGGGCTGCAATAAAAACAAAATATGCAAAAAAATGAACAATATATTAAACATAAGTAATAAAATATAAAAATAAAAATATTTAATAAAATAAATTGAACTGAAAAAATAAAAAAGATTTTATAAAAAATAAAAAAACCTGTTGCAGGGCCACCGGTCACCCTTCAGTGAGGGCGGCAGAGGCACTGGAGCAGTGGCAGCTGTGCGGAACGGCGGTGGGAGCAGCACCAGCAGCTGTGCGGGGGAGGGAGAAGTGGGAACAGCTAAGCAGCAGCGGCGGCAGCACAGGGGAGGAGCAAGAGAGTGGGACCGTGGAAGCGCCGAAGCAATGCTGCTGCAGCTGCGCAGGAACACTAGCAACGCTGCAGCAGTGGTGTGGCATGAGGAAGAGCAGCACTGTAGAAGCAGCGGCGACGGCGGCAATGGGCGGCCAGCAGCGGGCTGGTCAGCTGTGGCCAAGCGGAGAGGAAGAGCCATGGGGACCATCTAGGACTTTTTTCCGAGCGGAATGGGTGGAAAGGGGGGCCCAATCGCATTGGGGTAGGGCTGGACCCCTTTTAAGCCTACACGCTTGAACCAACCGGAAGGCCCGGTTCACCCCCAAAAAGAGAACGAAATCCGTGCCCGCCCGCCATGGTTTTGAAACAGGACGTGTTTCACCCGCCCATCTTGGATGTTCCGTTCCTCAAAACGCTCCCGAGACCGAGAATCTCACAACGTGAGATGGCATTCCATGGCTGACCCCACCCGAATACTAGCAAGCTGGGACCAACCATTTGGCGGCAATGGAAACGTCAACAGGGGCAAGTGGCATGACAGCGAAAGCAACAAGAGATACATCCAGGAAGGGGTGGTCAGGATCAGCAGAATTAGAAGAGATTGGGCATATTCAGGGTGGATCGACTGATCTGGGGCCTGCTACTTGGCTGAATCAGTTGATACAGGTAGATCCATCCAAGAATTGGGGAGAGGGGAGTACGACCGGATCAGATTAGGCAATATCCAATGGGATCTGCCAATCCAGCCACATTTGAACCGATTCAAGAACCCTTAGATTTGCAGCATCCAAAATCCTTTGGGTGGTTTGGAATGTATTTGCATCCTGATTTGACCCAAAGTTTAAAAACTCGGCTCGGATCGGCACGGATCGGCCGAGTCAGAGCGGTTTTGGGCCGACCGTGCCGATCCCGAGTAACCTGGCCGAGTCCAGGCCTCGGATCGGCCGGTCCGAGCCGGATCGGGCGATACGGGACCGGATCGGGCCGGGTCGGCTCGGATCGGCCCGACCCGGCCCCCAACGGCTAGTTTGACTAGCCGTTGGGGGTCAAACTAGCCGTTGCTGGCCATTCCCAAACGGCCAGCAACGGCTAGTTTGGGCCTTGGGGGTCTATTTAAACCCCCCAAGGCCCTCCTAAGGCTCCACAATTGCCCTTTGAGCCTCCTAACATTCTTGCTCTCTCTCCCACTCTCTCGATCATAGAATTCTCTCTCCATCTCTCCCACGAGGTCACTTCTAGTCTACTACAAGCTCCGCGATCTCTCATCTTCTTGTGCTGTGAAGGAATGGCATCTCAAGGTGCTGCTGAGCGGTCATCTGGGAATCCTCCTAGTGCTGATCCTGCATGGGATCATTGCACACCGGTGGACATGGGCCAAAGAAAGGTACAATGCAAATATTGCAACCGGGTTGTCTCTGGCGGGGTCTACCGATTCAAACAACATCTTGCTGGAATAAAAGGTGAAGTTGCAGCATGTGCTCGAGTTCCTTCAGAGGTTAGGATCCAATTTCGAACTTACATGAAGGAGAAGGAATCAAGCAAAGCAAGTACTGCTAGAAGAAGACAGGAAATTCGAGAGGAATTGTCTGAACCAGCGCGAAGGTCTGATGCTGGAGTCCGACTTGGTGGAAGTAATCAACCTATAAATGTTGATGATTGAGATACAAGTAAGTTTCTTATTTAACTTATTTTCATGTTCTTCATTTAACGTTTTCAGACAAAAAGTTGTAGTAGATTATTATTTTTTCTTTTACATTTAAAGCTGAATTGCGACGTGCAATGGAAGCAAGCCGGCGGTCCTTTGCAGATGAGGACTTATTTCGGCACACTGGAAGATATGGAGGACAAGGAAGTGGCTCCACACCTTCTGCACAAGGGAGCACTAGCGTCGGCATGAGCACTAATGTATGCGAGGAGCTGCCTCAGGAGTTCACTAGAGCTGGAGATCCTAGAGTAGGTCCAATAGATCCCTTGCTCACCAAGAAGAGGGATAAACAACCTTCTATTAGTGCTGCATTCAAGAACTTAAAACTTTGTAAGGAGAAGATAGGGAGAGCTACATCTAGGTGGTTTTTCTATAACAGTATCCCTGCTAATGCGGCCAAAGGGCCATATTATGAGTCCATGATCGAGACCATACAAGAAGTTGGCAAAGGGGTTGAAAGACCTTCTCCATATGAGATATACAACAAGTACTTGGATATGGAAGTTGATGACATCCGAACATACATTAAATCATTTGAAAGGATCTGGGATGAGTATGGATGCACTTTAATGTGCGATGGATGGACAGGTACATAAATCTTATATTCAGTTTCTTATCTTATCTTCATTTTTTCTTAATCAGAATGGGTCTCTTTCTGATTTCTTATCACGTTTGGAACTTTACAGGGATAAGAAATAAAGAATGCTGGAACCGTATTTACTGCAAAGCTGGAACCGTATTTTGGAAGTCTATTGATGCATCTGGAAAAATAAAGAATGCTCAGTACCTGTGTGAATTAATGGATCAAATGGTGGAAGAAGTGGGCGAAAAAAGGATTGTCCAAGTGGTTACGGACAATGCAGCGGCGTTCAAGTTAGCTGGACAAATGTTGATGCAGAAGAGAGAACATTTATACTGGGTTCCCTGTTCTGCTCATTGTATTGACTTGATGTTGGAAGACATTTGCTCTGATCCGATGGTAGATGGAGTGGTCAAGAGTGGTCGATTTATCACCACATTCATCTACAATCACAACAACATTCTGGATATCATGCGCACACATACTCATGGAAGAGAGTTGCTTCGTCCGGGAGCCACCAGGTTTGCATCTCAATATATCTCTCTAGATAGTTTAAGTCAACAAAAAAACAACTTGATTAGGATGGTGGCATCGGAAGATTGGGAGAATCACATATTGCGGCATGTACCAACTAAGGTCAGAGAGAAAGGTAAGAAAGTGGCTGATCTAATTCAGTCTAGACCCTTCTGGAGGGGGGTGCAAGCGGTGTTAAATGTTGTAGAACCGCTTGTCCGTGTCTTGCGATCTTGTGATGGAGAAAGAAGATCGGATATGGGATATTTATATGAAGCTATGGACAGAACTAAGGAGCTCATTCAACTGAACAACCCAACAACTTTTGTGAAGTGGTGGGACATAATAGACAGACGTTGGGAACACACTTTACATCACGATCTTCATGCAGCTGGTAAGCTACTAACTTTCTATATGTATTATTTGTATACACATTTTTCTTAAGTAATAACTAACTTCGACTTATTTATTTAGGTTATTTTTTCAACCCTCAGTACATGTTTAGAACTGATGGGAAGAAGGATAGCTATGATAGTTGTTCGGAAGTGTTGATGGGGGCTAAATCTGTTATTAAGCGTATGCTTGCAGATGAGGACAGAGCAATATTGGCATGCAAACAAATGCATGATTACAGAATGATGTTATACCACTTTGGGACAAGTACTGCTCAAAGAGCTGCCAAAATTTTGAGTCCAGGTTTGAAAATTATTAACTAGATGTTCTACTTAAATTTTAATTATAGCTTGCACATTGTTGACATGGCCAATTTTCTATTTACAGCTGACTGGTGGCTAGATCATGGAAAAACATATGGGTATGAAGATCTAGCCTATGTTGCAATTCGGGTCTTAAGTCAAACAACCTCTTCATCAGGCTGTAAGAGAAACTGGAGCACCTTTGGCTTGATTCACATCAAGCAAAGGAATAGATTGAAGTCGAGCCGTCTAAAGAAGCTAGTATTCTGTCATTATAACATGAGGTTGAAGCTAAAAAATCTGGAGCTCATAAGGAACCTTCAAAGGCAGGAGAAAGAGAGAATTTCCGGACAAGCCACAGAGACGACACATGCAGAAGAACCCATAGACTTGGATGAGCTGTTCGAGGAGCAACATCTACGAAATGCATGGGTTGATGCAAGCACCTCAAATGAGCCTGAATTCAACCCAAATGATCGGGAATGGGCGGAAGGTGAGTTAGATAATGTTCCATTACTTACTGATTTTCAACCTCCTTCTCCAAAACGTCAGAAGAAGAGCAAAAAACAAGCACCAAGCAAAAGGAAGAGTGATACTGGAATTCAAATTGCTGATCTGGAGACTATCGAGGAAGATGATGAAACGCCAGAACCAAGTGATGAGGTCCAATATCAAACCTCAAATGACTCGACATTAAAGACGAGCTCCGACAGTTCTGAGGATGGCGGAGATGCTACCAGTGCCCCAGCCCCAGCTCCACCAATTCAATTCACTGGAGAAGAAGAATACACACATGCTACCCAAGATGAACATCATGGTAGCAGAGGAGGACGTGAAGAATCTTCCATTCAAACATTCAGCAGATCAAGGAGGAAGGACAAAGGTAAAGCTCCTCAGGAATATCAGGAGCAACTATCAGATGCATCATCATATTCTCCATACGAAGGGTATAGTCAGCCTACTGGATATGTAGTTTACCCTCATCAACATTCTGATACATCCGACTATTCAGGGGGTTGTCTAGAATATCCACAATTTTCAGTCATTTATACCAATACGGATGACTATAGCCGGTATGTGATGCAATATGAACAATACTACCATAGCTATATGTCATGGGCTGAGTATGTTAGCCATATGTTCATTCAGTATAATGTACGTTTGGAATAAATGTAAGTTCATAATCATATATGTAAGTTTATTCAAGATTTTTTTGTCCAACAACATCTTATGTACTTCAAATCAATGTATTTCAACACAATTATGCATTAGACTTGTGTTTTATATTTTTTCACATTTTTTCATATTTTTTCTATTTTTTTCTGCTATCCGAACCAGCCGAGCCTGACTCAGCCAGGATCGGCCGGGATCGGACTGACTCGGATCAGAATCGGCCGATCCGATCGGTTTTGGACCGGCCGATCCGGGACCCGATCCCGGGTTTCTTAACCTTGATTTGACCTACTTAGTCAGTTCTAGTCTGGATGGCTGTTGGTGACATGTCACAGAAAATTTGTTGGGTTCTTGAGAAACTGATTCTCAAAAGCTTTTATACTGTCTATTAGCACATCTTGTCTTTCTTCTCCACTTTCTAGGAAGATGTTAGCAGTGGGCATTTTTGGGTGTTTGACATGTTTGACTATTTTTTCAAGAATTACATTCTAAGTTGGATAAAAGTTGACATTTAACCATAATCCTTAGCATTTTTAAATTATACCTAGATAAATCCAATTCTTAATTTAGTTTAGAGCAAAGATTACATTAATGGTCTACACAACATGGAATTGTGGCTCGGTTTGGGTATCCGGATTGGACCCCGGCAATCCCGATCCGATCCAGATCGGATCGGCCAATTCTGGATTGGCCCGATTAAAAATGTATTTAAAATTGTTTAAAATTTCAAAAAAAATTCAAGAAAAACTGAAAAAAAAATATGAAAAATGTAAACACGTTATTCAATGTGCACAATGAAAATGAATACAATTATGCACATCCATCAAAAAAGACCATTAAAGATGATTAACTCGCTAATAGTTATTGTTGTACACTAATTAAAAAAGACGAGTTATGAAATTTTTAACATGAAATAAATGAAAAATACTTTACAAAGATCACATTTGTGATCTTTCATCATCCGGCTCATAAGTTTGAACTAGCGGCCCATAATCTGATTGCATATACTCTGGATACCCGTAGCCAAACAAGGAGTTCACGAGGTCTTGAAATCCCCTTTGAATACCTCGAGGTGTTTTTTTTTGTTGGCTTGAGATTTCTCCTGACTGTACTGGAAGGACAAAAATGCCATACTGAATAGGTTGATGTCCAAAGTACCCCTCAGTAGTAATGTTGATGTCTAAATATGGTAGTGTAGGAGGATGAAAAATGGATGGATAAAAAGATCTATATCCCTCCCAATCATATCTTGCATGTCTTTATTGACCTTCATATCCCCCCTTGTTGTCCTTGTCCTTCCCCTTCGCTTCCTTTTTGTTGACTCAGAGGTGCAAAGTAATCTTCATATCTTGAAAATTTGCTCCCAAGCCCATAATCCCATGTTACTCTAGCGATACCAGCAGCACCATCATCATTATCATATGGTGGTTGAGTGGAGTCATCACTCCTCGCTTGTCTTATTTTTCCACCAGCTTTTTTTTATGCATGTACTTGTATTTCTCTGCCTCGTCCAAGCTGGCCAAATGAGGTGATATGGCTAGGGTCTCAGCAAGTGTCTCTTCAGTATACCCAACTCTAATTGTGTCTCCCTCTTGTTCTTCTTTAGACTCTTCCACACGTTCTTTAGACTTTCGCTTTGATTTTTGTTTCTTTCTGTTGTCAGATTTCTATAATGAAGTTGTTACTGGGCCTTTGTCTTTTTTCTTTTTTGGATCCAACTGAGAAGTTGCTCTTCTTAGTGCTGGTTAAAAGGTAAAAAGTCTTACCGTCTCTAGCAATGTGGCTGACTGTCGACTCCTCTCAGGAAGAGATGTACATACTTTGTCTTCTCTCTGAAATTCAAGATCTCAAGTAATTTACTCCATCTAATTCACCTTCTGCCCGACTCTGATCTAGAAGATCAAACTTAAGTACATCTCTCTCTACTCTAATCTCTACCTAAGCATGCAATGGGTGTTCTTCATCTAGCAAGTCATCCACATCTATTTATTGTATTGTTGACTCATCAACTAGTCTACCAGCAAACTCCATAAATCTTTTTCGTTCAGTTTTTACCTTTCTTGAATTTGCTTTATCCTTATGCGCACATTGTAATGGCAATAGACCAACTTCTCCAAGCTAGAAACACCTAATTTGTTTCGAATTTTCGCATAAATTAGACTGAATGTACTCCAATCTCTTTCACACTGGTTGAAAAAAGTGGCCTGACTTAAGACTTTCATTATAATACGTGCCAAAGGATTTGTGCCAGTTTGCATGTAACTTATTTGGACCATTCAGTTGTTGCCCAAAAAACAAAAAAACAAAAATAACACAACATCAATAATTTATAATAGTTAACAGTTAAATTGACCAACAATTATTATGTAATTAACCTGGAGTTGTCCTTGATATTATAGCCTTTACATCATCATCTCCATATATTTTAATTTTCAATTTAAATCTCTCCACCTACAAAAGATTGATAAATGATGTAAATTATTAATAAATGCCTTGATCTCCATAAATTCTAAGTTTGTATGATACCTCTGATAATGCATCTATCCTTTAATTCGTAGTCCTGATAATCTAGTAATAGCATTCGTCATGCCTCTAAGGACTTCTCCATCATTATGTATTACTGATATCTTGGGTTGAAAAAGTATCATGCATTTATATTAATTTATTAGTTATCAAAATAAATAGTCTTAACATTAATTAAAAATCAACTAGAAAAAAACTAGAACTAACCAACAGTATGGAGATTATAGTGGGGAGTCATCTCCCATCTATTATCAATGATATTCCATCATTTCTCATAAGCTTGAAGATTCTTTGCCCTCAAGTGCTCCTTTTAGCTCTATCCATTGCCTAATACAAGCATCCCATGTCATTTTTATCATCACTGTCAATCATCCTAAGAACTTGGATTAGATACTCAATCACTCTAAGATAGCGAGAAACTTTATCTTAAAATCTTGAGTTACTAATCAAATTTTTCACTTGTACGGCAACATCCTTACTCTCATACCTCAATGTCCCTACATGTGACAAAAACTCTTCAGAGTTGACTAATTGGGCCAATTGATGCTTGTATTTCATAAGGTTCTCCAAGGATATGAAATTTGATGTAAATTTGGTAGGGCCAACACGAAAGAGATCCCATCCATTTGTATACTCCATCATCATGTATAAGATGTGGTTGTGACCATAAATAAATCCAGTGATCAACCGAGCTGAATCTATAACATCAACAACATAAGGATTTCTACCTATATCCTCTATCATCAAATATATAGAATGTGTTGCGCAAGGTAGGGGTGTCAACGGGCCAAGCCTGGCCCAACCCATGATTAACCCAGCCCGACCCGTGTTAAATTTGGCACGGCCCGATCCAGGCTTCCAGCCCACCTATCAATTACAAGGCCCGCTTGGAGCCCGTGGGGGTCCGACTTAGCGACCCACCACACGTGGTACTCTAGCACCACCTCCCATCGAACCACCCCACGGTCGCATACAGCGGCAACAACCCCGTCATTGAACTCGTGGTACATGTTGCCCAAGTAGCCCCCCGTCGAGAACACCGCCGCTGGCACATCGTGCCGCACATCGTATTGCGGCTTCGTGCCGTTGTTGCCGGCCTGTTGGAGCTGCACAAGGACGAGCTTGAGCTAGTCGATGGTGTTCATGATGCTCGCCTCCCACTTCCGCATGTACGAGCTCGTCAATGGTGCTCATGATCATGCACAACTAACACCCATCCAAAATCCAATTCAGCAGCAACCTTACAAACAGAAGACGACCTAGGAAGAGATCTCCTAAACTCATAACTGGGCACAGATGCACCTGATGTTCCTATACTGCTTCGTCGTTCCTCATCCTCTATATTACTACGAATGCTGGCACGAACAACTCTGGTGTATAGAGGATCAAGATCATTTGGACCATCTTCTTGATCATCATCATCATCATCATCATCTAAATTAATACGCCACTGAATAGGCAAATTGTACTCACTTCGTCTCTGATGTCCTGAAATTTCATCATAAAGGTCCACTTGATGTTGAGCTGATAAATCCTTTTGTGCTTTTTCCTCATCATGTAAGGCCTCATTTCCTTCTTTAATTCAAGTGGAACTGATTCACATCCACTCACATCTCCTGTTATGCCAACAATATGTGTTTTAGATGATACACGTCTCCACCCATCTCCTCTCCACACCATTTGCATTTAATTATCCTTTGTCTAGCATCCAGCAAGATACCATAAGCCCAACTAGGATCGCTGCCCTGTTCTTTCCCTCCTACTCCTGATGTCTTCGCTCTGCCATATTCCAACATAAGATATAAAATTACAAATAAAATTAGATTTAATTATGTGCAATCAAACTTCTATGAGTTTAATCAATTCAACTTAATGTTTTGCATATTCAATTGAACACTAATTATATAAAAGTTTCAAATTTTAAATCCTAATTAGGGTTAAATTTAAAGATTTGACACTAATAACATCCAATTAATGTACAACTGCATGCAATCAGAATTCACTCAATTCAATTGAGTGTTTGGCACGTTCAATTGAACACTAATTATATAAAAGCCTCAAATTTTAAACCCCAATTAAGGTTCAATTTGGAGATTTGACACTAATGACATCAAATTAATGCACAATTGTGTGCAATCAGACTTCAATCAATTCAACGGAGTGTTTGACATACTCAATTGAACACCAATTATATTAATTATACAAAATTCCCAAATTTAAACCTTAATTATAGTTAAATTTGGGGATTCAACACTAATGACATCCAATTAATGCACAATTGTGTGCAATCAAACTTCAATCAATTCAATTGAGTGTTTGACATACTCAATTAAACACTAATTAAACTAATTATATAAAAGTCTCAAATGTTAAACCCTAATTAGGGTTAAATTTAGGGATTTAACAATAATGACATCAAATTAATGCACAAATGTGTACAATCAGACTTCAGTCAATTCAATTGAATGTTTGGCATACTCATTTAAAAACTAATTGTACTAATTATACAAAAGTCTCAAAAGGCATTTTTTAATTTTTTTATAATTTAAAAAAATTTAGGATCGAAATATACCTCAACTCGGTAAAGAAATCTGGTGAAGAAACCCGGCGGCGGTGGCGGCTGCCAATGGTGACGGGGGTAAAGAACCCCCCTTCATGAGTCAAAAAGAGAGGGGAATCAGGAATAGAAGAGAGAGAGATGGGGAAAAGACAGAGGTGGGGTGACGGCAGGCCGGCAGCGACGGTTAGCGGTAGCAGCAGTAGCAGCCAGCAACAGCAGACGCACCCAGCAGCAGCAGCCGCCAGCAACAGCAGACGCACCCAGCAGCAGCAGCCGCCAGCAACAGCAGACGCACCCAGCAGCAGCAGCAGCCCGATCCCCTTTAAGAGGGTATCTGGATCCCAAATCGGGTCCGGATCGACCGATCCATGTCCGGTTCCGCCCGATACGTGCCGATCTGGTCATTAAAAAAAAAACTTAAATGCCTGAATCAGCCGAGATCGGTCGATCCCAGCCGATCCAGGCCGATTCCTATGGAGCTGAGGGGGGAACGGCCAATTCCCCCCATAATCGGATTGCCCATGGCCGATCCCGAGTCGAATCGGCCGATTTTGCATTCCATGCTCCACAACAAATTCATAGACGCCCACTTAATTTCCAAAACATGCCAAAAATTTACATAACTTGCTATTTTCAAGATTATTGTTTCTGGTTAACCAGTATGCTTCAACTAAGAGCAATCCAACTCATTTTGGGTGAAACCTTGAGCATGATCTTCTATTTAAACAGTGTATGCTGCACATAGAACATGTAGAATGTAGATGACAGGTTTGCTGCTTGTGTGGGACGAGCAGCAGTGCATTTATTTTTAATATGACCATAGTATTTTTTTGGAAATTAGTTCACAGATACGAGATAATCATTTTAAGCTATCAATTTGATTAACTAGGAATAGGAGTTTCGCAAGTTTCTTCCCCATTTTAGGTTGTGCTACTTATCGGACCATATTCTTTCAAACTTTTGGCAAATTTGACCTAAAACCAATGATTGCAGCAAAATATCTTACCGTTCTCATTTTGCCATTGTTCTCACTCCTAAAAGTGCTCTTTACACCTTGTTCTCAATCCTACCCAGGGGAAAGTTGAATGGTGAACTAGAAGATCCCTTGCTCCCATCTCATTCCCATTACTGTTCCATGCATTTAAGATCTTACCAGAGTACAGGAAGAACTCCCCTCCAACAAAAATGACAATTAGTGACTGATGTAGACTGGATCTATCATGACCGGATTCCGAAGCCGGAATCCGAAAAGAAGGATCCGGAGCTGGGTCGGATCGGTGTTCAGAGGCCCGACGGGGATCCGGAAGGCGAAGGATGCAGAGGCGAAGCCGAAGGTCCGGAGGCCGAGGGATGCTCGGTCGATGGCTGGCTCGCCCTGGGAAGTCGGGGCCGAGGCTCCTTCGGCGGACGAAAGGGCGGCGCGAGACCGAGTCTCCTCTGTCGCAGGGCAGCCGGCGCACGGCGTCGAGACCAGGGAGAGGAGTCCGAGGTCGGCGGTCGAGACCGACTCGGGAAGGTCGGCGATGATTCGAACCGAGCTCCTGCAGGAGGGGAAGAAGAAGAAAACCAGTCAGCAGGAGTCCCGGGCTTCAGCCCTGGGGAACCCCCTCCGACGGTCAAGTTAGCTCCTGAAGAAGCTTCGATTCAGAAGGCAAAGAGAGTAGCTTTAATGTTTTTCGGACTGTAGTCCTTAAGGGTCTCGGAGGCTTGGGGAAGCATCCCTTTGACAATAAATAGCGGTGTATTTATAGCAAAGGATAGAGGATGGTTAACGGTGGCAGCCGATATAGGACTAAACGCAGACTTACTGGTAAACCGCCATAGTGCCTAATCCGCCACCGGAGTGGGCCGGACTCGGCTATCGGGCCGAAGGGGGTTGGGCCACTGATGGGCCGAAGCTTGTTGGGCCTTGTACTGCTGCTGTTGGGCTGAACGGGGTTTGGGCTTGCTTCAATGGGCCGAATCGGATTCTGCATCATCACATAGCCCCCCACTCTTGTCTTCCTCAGTTCTGAGATGGCGAGAGTATAATCCGAAGCTAGTAGGAAAATAGCGTAACGGGTGTCTTACCCGAAGCTCTGTTCTTCTTCTTTGAGGAGAGGGTGCCCTCGGTCGGCCGAGGGCTATGCGGTTGCTTCGCCTTTGCTCGGAGTGAAGACGAAGGCTCATGGCTCAGAAGGCGAAGGGCCGAGCCCTCTGACTCGCGTCAGGCTTCATTAAATGGACGGGATGGGCGTCGCCTCGCGAAGAAGCACGGGACACGCGTCGCGCATCCGGCCGCTCCGCCAAAAGCACAAAAGGATCCTGACCGCCCGCGGGTCGCGGATCGCCTCGGCTCTCTGCCCGAGGCTCTACTCGGATTGCCGCCGCTCCCTTCTTCGGCACGCGGATCGGGACACGTGGCGGGCATCCGGGTGATCAGCCGAATGGTCGGAGCGCTTTCGGCCGTTGATCGCTCTGCTTCAAGTCCCGGAACCGGCCCGTCATCATTGCCGAAGGACGGTGCACGTGGCGGGCATCCGAGAGGAGCGGTGAGACGAAGGGGACGATCTCGGCCGTTGGCTTCGGCGGGAGGCGCTTCGAATGGGGCTTATAAATACAAGCCCTCAGCAGGGCACTGTTCTTCCTGCTACTGCGCTTGCGCTTCCCCTGCGATCACCCGAGCTCTCCCTCCTCTCCGGCGAAAGGATAGCTCTCTGAAGGCTTCGTCCGAGCTCGCCGGTCACCGTGGGAGGATCTTCATCCCTCATAGCGCCTCGTTGGTGGAGCTGGGTGGCTTGAGAAGCTGCGTTCGATTCAGGAGAGATTTCCTCCCCCTTCCTGAGAGTAAGCCTTGGCCTTCTTTCTTCCCTTCGCGGCCTTATGGTCCGGAGTTCCTCTTCTAGTGAGATTACTCCTTCGGACGAAGAGTATACTCCTTCCCATTCTCCCAAATCTTCTCTGTCATCTCCCCTCACCTTGGATTCCCTCGCTTCTGCGATGTCTGAAGAGCCTGAGATCTCTGGGGCTGAGGGGTCCGAGACTTCCGGGGCCGAGGCTTCCGAGGCCGAGGCCACCGAGGAGGTCCGGAACCCAGGCCGGGCTTCCACCTCGGGACGCCGTCGTCCCGACATTGCTTCGGAAGCATCCTGCGCCCTTTTGGACGTAGAGGTTAGAAACCTTGCTTCTTACTTCCAGCTTCCTTCTTGGACGACCCCTCACCGGCCTGGCTCCGCCACCAGGGCCAACACTCCCCGCCCGGGTTCCTTCTCTATCTACGTAGATAGTTTCTAGGCGGGCTTTCGTCTTCCTCTTCCCACCTTCGTCATCAACCTTCTCAGCTTCTACGGGCTGGCCCCGTCTCAGCTTTTCCCCAACTCTTGGCGCACCGTATACGGTTTCTTGAACGTTTTCGCCCGTATACGGATCACTCCTTCCATCAACATCTTCCGTTACCTCTTCAAACTCCAGAGGCAGGGGAGATCCGAGTGGTACTGCTTCGTCCCTCGGGTCGGCCGAAACATCTTCTCCGGGAAACCCTCGTCCATCCATGGCTGGAAGAGGAAATTCATCTTCATCTCTCTGCCGGAGAACGAGAAGGGCGTGTGGCCATTTCCTACCGAATGGGCGCCGCTGGCCGCAGGCCTCTCGGATCCTCCTGTTCTGACCCCCGTCCAGAGCACCCTCGTGGGCCATATCCAAATCATGGCCCCGTACAACATCTGGGGGCTTCTCAGTGAGTCAGAGCGGCTGGTGAATGCCGGGGTATGGCCGGACCCTCGGTTCGATCCGGAGCGAGCCTTTCCCTACCTTCCTCCCGGGGAGACTCCGCGGGGCCGCGGAGGAAGTGTTGCCGCTCCTCCGGCCGAAGCTCCTCCGGCTGAGGAGGCTGATGAAGTTTCGGCCGAGGGTAAGTCGGCTTTGAGTTTGCAATTGGTCGCTGTTTCGTTTTTAACACGTCTTCTCTTACTTGCAGCAATGTCTGAGCTCGACGTCCTTCTTGCCCGGATATCCGATCAGCGCGGTCAAGGCCGGGCACCGGCCCCACAGGCGGCAGGCGGGTCCGGCCGAGGCGTTGGAGCTCCGAAGACCCGAGGCGGGGTCCCAAGGACTGCGGCCTCCACCGAGGGTCGTGCTGCCGCCGCCGCTCTCGAGAGGGAGCGAAAGACCAAGTTCGCCGCTCGAAGGGGCGGCCGACCGTCGAAGCACCCCCGGGCGGAAGAGGCCGAAGAGGTGGAGCCGGCTCCGCTGATCAGGAGAAGTGCCGGGGCCCGAAGGACTGCAAGGCTGGCGTCTCCCGAGATGCCGAGGGGCGACTCCCCTCCGGCCGTATCGGCAGGGACCGATGACGAAGGCGCCGGGTCGCAGGCGCCCCGGGCGCAACGCGAGTGGTGGCACCCCGAACCGGGGATCTATAAGGACGAGAGCATGGAGGACTCGCAGACGTGCCTCCGTCTGCTCCGCAGCCTCACTCTCCCTTCGGCTTTCGAAGAGCTGAGGGACCACTCGGTCACCGACCTGGCGGCGATGAGCGCTCGATTGGCGGTCCAGGTAAGAAGCTTGAGTGCGCTTCAACTTAGCTCTCCTTAGGTGTTCTTTGATTGATTTTTATTTTCTGATCCTTGTCTACTTTCGGTCCGCAGGCCGCGGTAACGGGTAGCGTCCTGATTCACCATCAGGAGCTGCTCCGGATCAAGCTCCTGAAGGCCGAGGGGGAGTCGGCCGGTTCGGGTGAGGGTCCTTCGACGGGACCCCGTATCGAGCCCATGATCGATGGGTTGGTAACCGCGAACGCCCGGACGCGGGCGCAGCTAGAGGAGAGGGCAGCAGAGGCCCGTGCTTCCGCCGAGGCCAAGGTGAAGGCCGAGCGGGAGAAGGAGAAGGCCGAGCGTGAGCTCGCTGCGGCTCAGACTGAGATCCGGGCCCTTAAGGCTCAGATCCAGGACAAGGACTCCCGGCGGGCTTCGGAGAAACGCCGCCATGCCGAGGAGGTATCGGCCCTGAAGCAGGAGCTGGAGGAGGCGGCGGACTCGGCCGTGGCCGATTATAAGGCCGGCCCGGACTACGCCGAGGAGATCATCCAAGCTCAGCTGCTAGCGGCCTCTTCGGTCTTCGACCTCGGGCTGGCTGTCGCCCAGAGGGCCTGCCCGAGCGTTGATTTAACCGGGGTTGCCCTGCCAATGGGCGAGGAAGCCAAGGAGCTCCTATCCTGGTGGAAGGAGCTTATGGCCGAGAAGGCCTCGACCCCAGCTCCAGGTGACGAAGCCGTGCCCGCCGAGGAGGCCCCTGTCGAGGCTGTCGCTCCTGAAGCTGTGCAGATCGTTGACTCTCCCTCTCCCTCTCCTGACCGAGACGCAGTCGAAGCAGAGGAGGAAGGGGTTGTCGAGGGCTGATACGAGGGTTCCCCCCCCCCCCCCCCGTTTTTGTTTTCCTACTTTTGTAAGCCTTCGGCCAGGCGGATGACCGATTTTGTACTTCCCCTTTTGTGAATACAGGAAGTATTTCTGAATTTCACCTCGTTGTCTTCTGCATGATTTGACCGAATCTTGCCTTTCAGAAGTCCGAGATCCTGCCGTCGTTTGCTATAGTTCGCGAAGCCGAGACCCGATGTAGGTTCGGATAGGAAGTCGGTAAAATATTGCCAGTATATACGGCCGGGGCCTTCGTCAATGTGGCTCATAATATCCGAAGGGGTATCCCGCCGCCCTAGATGCGGTTCGTGTGGCCGAAGCCACTCCCGCTTCGTCTTATGCAGACTTGGAGATATATCTCGCCGCCCCCTGATCCGGATTACATGGCCGAAGCCATTCGTCGGATCAAGGTTTTTGCGGACTTAGGAAGAACACCATGCCGCGTCCTGATCCGGATTACGTGGCCGAAGCCATTCGTCGGATCGAAGGATTCGCGGACTTTGAGAGAATACCATGCCGCTCCCGATACGGTTTGCATGGCCGAAGCCACTCCCGGTACAGTTTACACGGACTTAGAGAAAACCATGCCGCGTCCTGATCCGGATTACATGGCCGAAGCCATTCGTCGGATCGAAGGATTCGCGGACTTTAAGAGAACACCATGCCGCTCCCGATACGGTTTGCATGGCCGAAGCCACTCCCGGTACAGTTTACACGGACTTAGAGAAAACCATGCCGCGTCCTGATCCGGATTACATGGCCGAAGCCATTCGTCGGATCGAAGGATTCGCGGACTTTAAGAGAACACCATGCCGCTCCCGATACGGTTTGCATGGCCGAAGCCACTCCCGGTACGGTTTACACGGACTTAGAGAAAACCATGCCGCGTCCTGATCCGGATTACATGGCCGAAGCCATTCGTCGGATCGAAGGATTCGCGGACTTTGAGAGAACACCATGCCGCTCCCGATACGGTTTGCCACTCCCGGTACGGTTTACACGGACTTAGAGAAAACCATGCCGCGTCCTGATCCGGATTACATGGCCGAAGCCATTCGTCGGATCGAAGGATTCACGGACTTTGAGAGAACACCATGCCGCTCCCGATACGGTTTGCATGGCCGAAGCCACTTCCGGTACGGTTTACACGGACTTAGAGAAAACCATGCCGCGTCCTGATCCGGATTACATGGCCGAAGCCATTCGTCGGATCGAAGGATTCGCGGACTTTGAGAGAACACCATGCCGCTCCCGATACGGTTTGCATGGCCAAAACCACTCCCGGTACGGTTTACACGGACTTAGAAAATAATACCAACAAGTTTCCTGAAAATGAGATCTTTATTCATACCCTCCGGCTGAAAGTCTGGGGAGAGGTGACTTACATATAATAACGCCGTAGGCGCTCTACATTCCAGGTGCGCGGAAGAGGTTGGCCCGAAAGGGTCTCCAACCGATAAGCTCCACGCCTGATCACCTCCCTGACCCGATAGGGCCCCTCCCAGTTGGAGGCAAGCTTCCCTGAGGCTTCGGCTGGTTTGGAAGCATGAGCATTCCTCAACACGAGACTCCCTATTTCAAAGCTTCGGGGCTTTACTCGAGTGTTGTGGTACTTGGCCATGCGCTGCTGATAAGCTGCCAGCCGGATACGAGCCTTGTCTCGGGTCTCTTCAATGAGGTCCAGGTGGTCTTTCAGATCTTCTTCGTTGGCCTCCGGATTGTAAGCAACGACCCTGGGAGAGGGAAGGCCGATTTCCACCGGAATAACGGCCTCTATCCCATAGGCCATGCGAAAGGGAGTTTCGCCGGTGAGGATTCGGCTTGTCGTCCGATAGGCCCACAGAACACTTGGCAGCTCCTCTACCCATCGGCCTTTAGCTTCGCCGAGGCGGGTTTTCAATCCCTGCAGCAGGCTTCGGTTGGTGACTTCAACTTGGCCGTTTGCTCGAAGATGCGCCACCGAAGTGAATTTGTGAAGTATGCCGAAGCTGGCGCAGTTGTCGCTGAACCGTCGGCTGTCGAACTGCTTTCCCTTGTCAGAAATGATGGCCCGATGGATGCCGAACCGGCAAATGATGGACTTCCACACGAAGTTCCAAGCATTGCTATCGGTTATTGACGCGAGGGGTTCGGCTTCGACCCACTTAGTGAAATAATCTACCGCCACGATGAGGAATTTTCTTTGGCCGGTGGCGATGGGAAAAGGTCCCAGGAGGTCGATTCCCCATTGAGCGAAAGGCCAGGGATCGGACAAGGGGGTCAGAAGGGTGGCTGCCTGGTGAATGAGGGAGCTGAACCTCTGACACTGGCCACAGCGCCGTACGAGGGCTAAAGCGTCCTCTCGGAGTGTTGGCCACCAGTAGCCTTGCCTTAAAAACTTGTGAGCCAGGGCCCTTCCTCTCGCATGCGCCCCGCACACCCCTTCATGTACTTCTCTCGCGGCGTAGTCGGCTTCAGCCGGGCCGAGGCACCGCAGCAGTGGTCGGCCGAAGGATTTCTTGTATAGCACCCCGTCCAGAAGGAGGAAGTGGGATGAGCGATGCCGAATGTGCTTCGCCTCCCTTGGGTCTGGCGGGACTTCTCCTCAGAGAAGAAAGGCGACGAGGGGAGTCATCCATGTCTCGGCCTCAACCTCAGTGACTTGTATGGCTTCGGTTTCGCCGAGGTTTGGTTCGGCGAGCTCCTCGACGAGGATCATTCGGCCTCCTCCCCCGTCTTGAGTTGACGCCAGCCGGGAAAGTGCATCGGCTCGGGTATTCTCGGCTCTCGGGATCCTCACGATTTCATAAGAATCGAATTGGGCGAGGATTTTGCGAGTCACCTGGAGATAAGACGTCATTATTGCGTCCCGAGCCTCGTACTCCCCGGAGATGTGGCTGGCGATCAGCTGGGAATCGCTGAAGGCTTTCAGGTTCCGGGCGCCGAGCTTCTTCGCGGCCCGGAGGCCGGAGATGAGAGCTTCGTACTCGGCGGCATTGTTAGTTGCTGGGAAGGAGAAGCGCAGGGCGTACTCCGTGACGATCCCTTCGGGTGATGCCAGGATCCATCCGGCGCCGCTGCCCGTGGAGCACCCGGAGCCGTCCACAAAGAGTCGTCATTCGTCTGCTGGCGGAGGAGCCGAAGTAACCTCGGCTTCGACCACGTCGGGTGCCGGCTGAGGTGCCGTGGAGGCGCCGGGGGTAAGTTCGGCGATGAAGTCTGCCAACGCCTGGGCTTTTATTGCTACCCGAGGGGCGTAGGAGATGTCGAACTCTCCTAGCTCGATCGCCCATTTCGCCAGCCTGCCGGACACCTCCGGCCGGGAGAGTATTTGCCTTAGGGGCTGGTCGGTGAGAACCTTCACGGAATGAGCCAGAAAATAAGGCCGGAGCCTCCTCGCGGACGAGACGAGGGCCAGAGCCAACTTCTCTATAGCAAGATATCGGAGTTCAGCTCCTTGAAGGACTCGGCTGGTATAATAAACTGGCTTCTGAACACCATCTTGCTCTCGGACGAGGACGGCGCTGAGAGCCATCTCGGAGACTGCAAGGTACAAGCTCAAGGGCTCCCCGGGAACCGGTTTGGACAAGATGGGGACTTTGGAGAAGTAGACCCTCAGCTGATTGAAGGCTGCTTGGCACTCATCCGTCCAGTCGAAGTTGTTGGCCTTCTTCAGCAGCTTGAAGAAGGGGAAACAATAGTCTGCCGCCCTCGACATGAAGCGGCTTAGGGCTGCGATCCTCCCGTTCAGCTTCTGTACCTCTCGGAGGTTTGCCGGGGGGCGCATCTGCATGATAGCCGAAACCTTCTCAGGATTAGCTTCCACCCCTCGGTGAGTGACCATGTAGCCGAGGAACTTCCCGGAGGCTATCCCGAAGGCGCACTTGGCCGGGTTCAGCTTCATCTTGTACCGCCTAAGGGCGGAGAATGTCTCGGCCAAGTCGGCCAGTTGCTCTGCAGCAACGCGGCTCTTGACCAACATGTCGTCTATGTAGACCTCCATGTTTCGGCCGAGCTGCGGGGCGAACACTTTGTTGACCAGGCGCTGATATGTTGCGCCGGCGTTCTTCAGACCGAAGGGCATTCGGGTATAGCAGTATAGGTCCAGATCGGTCGTGAAGCTGGTCTTGCTCTCATCTTCGGATGCATCCGGATCTGGTGGTAGCCTGAATAGGCGTCGAGGAAACTTAAGAGCTCGTGGCCGGAGGTTGCGTCCACCACCTGGTCTATCCGAGGCAGCGGAAAGCTATCCATCGGACAGGCCTTGTTGACGTTGGTGAAGTCCACGCACATACGCCATTTGCCATCTTTCTTTGGCACCATCACCACGTTGGCGATCCAGTCCGGATGATGCACCTCTCGGAGGTGTCCGGTGTCCAGCCCCTTTTGTACTTCGGCTTGGATGGCGGCTCTCCTTTCCTGATTGAAGGTGCGCCGCTTCTGCTTTACCGGGGACTGGTTGGGATCGGTATGGAGTCGGTGCTCTGCTACCTCCGGGTCAACCCCGGGCATGTCCGCCGGAGACCAGGCGAAGACGTCGAGATTCTTTTTCAAGAACTCGGTAAGCTTCTCTGCTTCAGTCTCCTCTAGGCCGGAGCCTATCATCAGTACTCGTCCTTCACCTCCCGGGACAGGGACGGCGAGGAGTGCTTCTCCCGGAGATGCCTCGGCCGATGATTCGATCGTCAAGGTTTCAGCTGCGGTCTTCCCTTTGACCGAAATCATGTAACACTGCCGGGCCGCTTCTTGATTCCCTCTGGCCTCGCCTATTCCATGGCTGGTATGAAACTTCAGCTTCTGATGGAAGGACGAAGGCACGGCTCCGACCCCGCCGATGAGCCTTCGGCCGAATATGGCGTTGTAGGCTGAATCGATTTTTACAACGGCAAAGTCCGTTTCAACGGTTAATTGCCGAGGGGCGGAGCCTAAGGTTACAGGGAGTCGGACAATGCCCTCTACTCGGCAGGGCGAACCGTTAAAACCGAAGAGGGGGCTCCGGTAAGGCTTCATATTAGCCTCACTCAATCCCATTTTTTCAAAACAATCATAAAACAAGATGTTTGGGGCACTTCCATTATCAACAAATATTCTATGTACATCATAGCTATTTATTACAGCATTGACGACGAGGGCGTCATCGTGAGGGACCTGAACATCAGTCAGGTCCTCGGAGCCGAAGGTGATGTCCTCTAGACGAGGCCGCTTCGGTTCGCCGTCCACCGCTGCTACGGTGCTGCGCTGCCGCGGCCTTGATCCTTCCCCTGGCCCTCCGGATATCATCATGATAGACCCAGAACTGGGTCTTTGATGGGATGACTCTACCGGGGCCGATGTGACCTTCGGCGGAGGAGCGGCTTCTATCGCCAGGAGTGGTTGTTGCCAGGGCGCTGCAGGGACGTCCCGGTTCTGCTGTGGCGGCTGCTCCCGTCGGTACTGCGGCAATCTCCCCTCCCGGATGATGCGGTCAATCTCCTCCCGGAGCTGCCGGCACTCATCCGTCGTGTGGCCGATCTCCCGGTGATACTCACAGTATTTGCCGGGATCCCTTCGGCGAGGATCCGTCTTGATGCGATCCGGCCGCCGGATCATGCCCTTCACCTCCATGAGCATCCGGGAAGGGGGAGCAAGTAAAGGTAGGTACCGCGGCTGCGGGTCCCGTCGCCTCTCCCTGTCCCAGTCCTCCCGGCGATACCGCTTTCGGGAGGGCTCTTGGTCTTCTGGCCGAGGTCGGACCACCTGGGGAGCAGGTGCCGAAGTGGCTTCGGCTGCGCCTTTATCCCTGGACAACATCAGGGCCTCCCGATTGATGTATTTATGGGCCCGGGCCACGAGGTCCTGGAAGGTAGGGGGATAGCGCTTCTCAATGGAGCCGAGGAGCCCCTCGTCCCGGCACCCGCTGATCACGGCCGAGACCGCGATCGAGCTGTCGAGGTTCGGGATTTGGGCGGCCTCGGTCCGGAACTTGGTGAAGTACTCCTGGAGAGTTTCGGTGGGGCCTTGCCGGATGGCCAGCAAGCTGGCGGAGGTTTTGCACTGCCGGGTGGCATCATAAAACTAGTCGATGAACAACTGGCCCAACTGGACTAGGGAGTGGATGGAGTTGGGGGCCAGCGTCTCGAACCAGGTGATGGCGATTTTTTCAAAGGTGAGGGAGAAAAGACGGCAGCGGACTGCCTCGGAGATCCCTCGGACCCGGAGGTAGGCGTTGAATCTCTGGAAATGACAGACCGGATATGTCATTCTGTCGTAGAGAGGGCCCTTCGGCAGCTTGAAATTGGGGGGCACCTCGGTTGCCAGGAGCTCCGCCGTGAATGGGGTCTGCTCCAGGATGCTGCTGGCGAGAGGCGTCCCGTGAGGCCGAGACGGATTGTCCTCCGGTCCGGGGCAGTCGAGGTGGCGACGGATTGTCCTCCGGTCCGGGCCGGACGGAATTCCGACGAAGCATAGTCTTGCTCCGTCAGACGATCAGCGCGAGGAGCTCGGGCAGGTAGCGTCGAGGGCTCGCTGCGCGTCGCCGCGGTTTCGTTGGGAGAAACCGGTGTAGGCGCCGGCCGGAACCGGGCATCTTATACTGGGTAGAGTGGGGGGAGCGGCGCCTGCTAAGGAAACTGTCCCATCAGTCCCATGCGCTGGGCGATGGCGGACACCATCTCCTGAAGAGGCGCTAGGGACGTAACGGCAGCTGCCAGCGTTGCCACTTGCTGCTGGAGCACCCCCACTCGGTCTTCCGAGGCGAGAGACTCCGGTATGGTTGGCAGAGGCAGGCTCGGCGGGGCAGAAGGGGCACCTTCGGAACGCAGCATCTGCGCCGAGGCCTCCCGTGCTTCTGCTTCGCTTTGTCCGGACCGTCGGGTCACAGGTCGCTGAGACATGACTTGTTTTGTTGGTTTCCCACAGACGGCGCCACGTGATGTAGACTGGATCTATCACGACCGGATTCCGAAGCCGGAATCCGAAAAGAAGGATCCGGAGCTGGGTCGGATCGGTGTTCAGAGGCCCGACGGGGATCCGGAAGGCGAAGGATGCAGAGGCGAAGCCAAAGGTCCGGAGGCCGAGGGATGCTCGGTCGGTGGCTGGCTCGCCCCGGGAAGTCGGGGCCGAGGCTCCTTCGGCGGACGAAAGGGCGGCGCGAGACCGAGTCTCCTCTGTCGCGGGGCAGCCGGCGCACGGCGTCGAGACCAGGGAGAGGAGTCCGAGGTCGGCGGTCGAGACCGACTCGGGAAGGTCGGCGATGATTCGAACCGAGCTCCTGCAGGAGGGGAAGAAGAAGAAAACCAGTCAGCAGGAGTCCCGGGCTTCAGCCCTAGAGAACCCCCTCCGACGGTCAAGTTAGCTCCTGAAGAAGATTCGATTCAGAAGGCAAAGAGAGTAGCTTTAATGCTTTTCGGACTGTAGTCCTTAAGGGTCTCGGAGGCTTGGGGAAGCATCCCTTTGACAATAAATAGCGGTGTATTTATAGCAAAGGATAGAGGATGGTTAACGGTGGCAGCCGATATAGGACTAAACGCGGACTTACTGGTAAACCGCCATAGTGCCTAATCCGCCACCGGAGTGGGCCGGACTCGGCTATCGGGCCGAAGGGGGTTGGGCCGCTGATGGGCCGAAGCCTGTTGGGCCCTGGACTGCCGCGCTGTTCCCGGGCCGTAGGCTGGTGGGCCGCTGACGGGCTGAAGCCTGTTGGGCCGGGAGCGACGGTGCCGCTTACGGGCCGAGGGCTGTTGGGCCGCTGATGGGCCGAAGGCTCCCGGAGGGCCTTGTACTGCTGTTGTTGGGCTGAACGGGGTTTGAGCTTGCTTCAATGGGCCGAATCGGATTCTGCCTCATCAGTGACATTGCTATCTTCTCATTGTTTCTAGAGGAAGACAACAATAGATGGTGCTTTCATGTTCAAATTTGTCAAAAGATGCCATATTTATTCAAATAATTTTGTTTCAATATCTATTATAAAAAAAAATCCAAAACAAGTCAAACTTTCTTACATAAAATATCAAACACAAAAGAACATATTTTTCTTGTAACGCTATTTATGTCAATATTGAACTCTAAGTATTTATCCAAGAACATACAATGTGGAGCTTGAATGCCAGGCACGATGCACATAAATCCTGAGGTTATGCTCTTGATTTGAACGGCTTTATGTTTGTACACAAAAGATGGCAGCGAACAGTCACCAATATTCAGGTATGACTTCATGGGTTTATTAGAGAAAGTTGTTGGGTGGGGTGGGGGGCAACAGATCACCTCATACGACCAGGGAAACACAACATGATCACATTTCACTTAACATAAGATTCCTACTTATGTTCCGTACAACATCACCTGCAAAGCCACGTCGACAGATTCTTGCAAATATTTCACCAACGAAAGAAAATGTTCCATTGGTGGCAGTTTTATCCATGGTATCTCTTCTAAGTTGCAATCTTGTGGCTGTTTCATCTGCCGCAGCCAGAAGTTGAGTCACAATAGGCTTGAAGAATAAGCTAAAATTTTGTCAAGAACAAATTCAAATTAACAGTGCAATAGAATAATAGGCTAAAAGAAAAGATATAGAATGTCTTTTTTGGCAACTATATCAAAATGGGAGGCAGAAATATAGACAAATAAAGTGTTTTCCAACTCTATTTCTCAGTGTGCTTAATAACAAACATAAGGCACGAGTAATGGGAAAAATTAAAGGTAAGTGAGTCTTCCCAAAAAAGAAGGTTGGGAGGCGGTGACAAGTGGATTTGAAGGAACTGTCAATATTAGGGGATTTGGGAGTGAAGTTAGAGAGCATTATATTAATGAGCAGGATTGACGAAAAGAAATGTTATGAAAATCTGGGCAGCCTTCTGGAAGCTTTTATGTTCTTTTTTCTTTTTCATCATTTTCTTTGATTTTTATCCTTTATATTTTTATTCTTCTTGTCCAAGTTGTTTATTACATGGTGTTATCAGCTTGCCTTGTAGTTTCACATCTTGATACTTGTTCTTTTCCAATTCACTTCTGTCCTTATGTACATTTGCACAATATTGTTCCGGTTTCTCTCTCGGGGGAATCACTAGCAATAAGAATCAACATGATAAGGGAGCCCTTGCGTATCCACTAACCGGAGAACCTCTATCTTTGGTGGTGGAATCTGCCTTCACCCCCACTCCCCCCCCCCCCCCCAAAAAAAAAAGGAGGGGGGATTGTTGACATCATGCTTCATGCTTACAGCTGCCAGAGAAACTTTGATGACCGCACCATGTTTTGTTCAATGGATGCACCACAAGATACAACCAGTGTGAAAAGTAACAAACATGCTAATCAAAACAATAAAGCTGTACCACTCAAAATCGAAAAATTTTCCACCCAAGAAAAATTAGGTGTTAAAGTTGCAAACAGATTTTGAAATTTGCCAAGGCATACGACACAGGCAGCTGAAGAAAGTGCAAGGTGATGCAATATTATGTGTCATCTTTCAAGCATTCAAGGATACTGGGAAGATAGTGCAGAAGGGGCTGCTGGTCTTGCTTTATCAGGAACTGACGCGAGAAGTTGTGCCATCCTAGATGCGAATAAAAAGTCAATTTGTTTTGGGAATATGTAAGCAAATTCCTTGTTGTTGAAGTCTCCAAATTCTACAGCCATCTTGTACACTCCATTGTTTTTAAGCAAGAATAACACCAACAACCTGTGGCAGTTTAAGAGGATAGACTATTCAGTGATCTATGCAGCAAGCATTAGTAGGAAATTTTGTGCATGTATAAATGAAAATATAGCCATTAGTTTTGTGATGAAAGTCAAGTTTACGAACTAGAAACATTAACATGACAAAATGAACTCATCTAAATATGTTAAAAAGAATGCCATGAATAGTAGTTGACAAAAGGAAATATCTGACTTAAACTAAAATTCCTGGCGAACATAAAAAATGCTATGAATAGTAGTTGCAAAACATCTTTGATCAAACTCCATGAAAACAAGACACATTGCACTCCCACTTTCTTATACACGCATGGCTCGTCTTCATTGTTAATGAAATCATAAGATTTGATTACCTCATCAAATCCTATATTCCAACTGCGGGAAATCTACTTCAATCTACAAATGGATCTCTGAAGCTTGCATACCTTGTCTGGGAACTCCTTGGCTGTGAAATCTTCAGGCTATACCATGTACACTTCTTCCTCAAGATTTGCATTGAGGAATACAGTCTTCACATCCATCTACTAGATCCGACAATCATGGTATGCAGGGATGGCGAGAAGAATTCTAATGGATTTGATCATGGCAACTAGCAAAACTTTCGACATAGTCAACACTTTGTATTTAACGATAACCTTTCGCAAATAACCTTGCTTTTAAGTATCACTTTGTTCATCGGCTCCTATCTTTCTCTTAATGTCTACTTGCATCCAATCTGTACAACACCGTCTGATGGATCCACCAAGTTCCAAATTTTGTAGAGTATACGGAGCTCATTTCAGAATTCATGGCCTCCATGCAACGTACAGGTCTTAGCATCCTCATATTCATTATAGAGCACCTTTTGTCCTGAAAAATATCTCACATATCCCTCAGGTTGTACCGATACTCTAGCAGACCTGCGAATAGTTTGTATTGTTGAACAATTTCTTAAGGCAGCCCTACGCTATGTTGTAGTTCTAGAACTTCTTTTAGATCTACCTTGCTCCTATGTTTCCTTCAAGGATGTATTCCCCTTCGAGAAACACGGCACCCTTTGCCACAAACGCTCTTTGATCACTAGGCTAGTAGAAATAATACCCATAAGTTTCCTTTAGGTATCCCACAAATCTGCACCTTCCCATTTTGGATTACAACTTGTCTGTATTCCAATAATTCTTTAAATATTCATATAAAACTCCTTAAATTTTCTAATGAATTTTAACACAAATTTTAAGAATATTCTGCATGCCTCTCTGATATGCAGGAGTATTGAGACGGGGTGGGTGAGATACCCAGAACGCCGCCGCTGCAACTGCTACCTCCGGCTGCTGACATTCGTCGTCTCCGCCGCTTTGCCCCCCCTCTCTCCCCCCCCCCCACTGTCCCGATGCCGTCAACAATGCCCCAGCCCACCCGCCGCCATCGCCGCGCCCCCCTGCGCCGTCGGGCGAGACCAACAGCACCTCTGCGCCAGTCCGCATCACACGACGTGAACATAGATGCAAGATCCCCGACACATGCGCCAGCGCAACCCTATGCCTACACACATGCAAGCACCTGCTGTGCAGCCAGCACGTGCACATGTGTGTGACCGCCTGCACCCAGCGTGCACCTGTATAACACGCCTAACTGCCCACCGACTCGCCGCCCACCGGGGGGCCATCCCCAGCTACCTAGCTGCTGGTCCACACCACCACTTGTCCACCTTTGAGCTCGTCCTTGCGTCCGCAGGCCCGTCAACTATTTGTTGTCCTGTTCCCTCCATTTGCATGTTATCCCCCTACAAGGGATGGGCTTTCTTCGTGTAAAACTTCCCTTTCTCTCCCGCTTCATGGGAACACGACTGCCAAGCATTCTTCTCCCACGTATTATGGAGGTATGTGCTCATCTTCCCTTCTAACACTTGTTTATTTCGTATTTGCTTTCATACCTTGCCAATCTATGAGGTAGGGAACCTATCTCGTGATTTAGTTTACTGCTGACTTGAGAGCGCAAGACCCCATTCCAGAGATTCCGATTAGTCCTCTGTGATTGTGATACCCCAGACTTGTGGTAGTTCCACAACTACCAACGATCCCACATCTCATCGCGAGGGATAGTCTAGCTTTTGTTGTTTGGCATACGATCCTGTTTGTATTGATTTGTGCACTGTTGTTCATTGCTGTGAATATTTGCCGTTGTTGATCTCACGACCCATAGTAGTGCCTCCCATAGGATCTGACAACTTGTCGCTCGTCATCCATAGACGAGGTTGGTCTAAAATAATTCTTGGAACATGACTTTGTCTGCTACATATTTATCTCCATGCTCCCAAGGAGAGGGAGCGCCATTTGCCTAACATCCATAACCACTTGTACGGTAATGCCAAATTCATATTAGAGAGGATCCTAAGCCTGATCCCCAACACTACTCTTCTTTACATACTAATTCCCACCCTATCATGTATACCTTTGTTGAACCCAAAAATAATCTCATATGCAGATTTGCATTATATGAATATACATATACGACGCATGCTCGCGTCGATGTGAGATTCCCATAGGAGAATACACATACATAGGCATGACGATATGTTCATGAAGGACCATGTCATGCAAAATAAAATGTATGCCTATGATATAGGTGAATACTAAAAATCCATAAGAAACCATGGGCTCGCATTACGAGGGCAATGGGGTAGAGAGTATACCTAGGCCAACAAGGCCTTGATCAGATTTTCCAAGGGAGCCTAAGGCAGCCCCAAGTTGCTTGCTTCGGCTTCCGAAATCAACTCCCGGACCGCCTTTGCGATGCTCGATAGTGGGACCCGTAGGGAGACCCCAAATGCAGCGATAAGAGGGACACCGAACGCTGCAAAATAAGGGTCAAAATCAGTCCCAAAGTGGACTAAAATCTGTCCCGAAATGGGGTAAAATCGGTCCTAGAACTCCCCCAAAATGGCCCCGAAATGGAGGCCCAATAGTGGGAGAGATAGGCCCAATAAGTAGCCCTATGGGTGGGGTCAATATGAGGCCCAATAAGCCCCCAAATGGGGCCCAAGTTCAGTCCCAAAGTGGGCTGAAATCTGTCCCGAAATAAGGTAAAACCAGTTACGGAACTTACCTAAATCAGCCCCGAAACGGAGGCCCAATGTCGGGGAAGATAGGCCCAATAAATGGCCCAATGGGGGAGCCCAAAAAGAGGCCCAATAGGCACCCCTAACAGGCCCAAACCAGTCCCGGAATGGGGCCAAAATGGTCTCCAAACTTGCCCAAAATGGCCTCAAATGAAGGCCCAATAACAAGGGAGGTAGGCCCAATAGGTGGCCCAATAAGAAGGCCCAATAGGGAGCTCAAATGGGCCAAAAATCAGTCCACAAAGGGCACTAAATCTGCAGGCCAGAGAAGGGGAAAATCTGAAAACTCAAAGAGGAAAAATTGCCTAAAGAGGAAGGTGGACCCCTCTCCCACTCCCCTTTATTTAAATAGGCAAAGAGGAGGGAGGAGAGAGAGGGGGAACCGGTGGGGGGAGCCCCCACCGGTTGGGAACCCCCCCACCGGTTCCAAGAGGGAAACCGGTGGGGGGGAGGAGGAGCTCTCCCTCCCCTCTTCAGATTTTTTGAAATTTAAAAGTGGGGTGTTTTAATGGGAGGATTAATGGGGGATCTTAACCCCATTCACACATGGGTTAAGAAACCCATGTGGAACCCTCCTTAAATCCAATCCCAAACCCCTTTCACATGAGGCCAAGCCATTGAATTAATGGGGTTAAACCCCTTTCACATTGGCCTAAAACCCCAAAATCCCAAAATCTGAAATCATTTATGAGCCTCAAAAAGTGGGAAAAGAGGAGAATGGGGAGGGGAGAACCCCCCCCACCGGTTTCCCAAAACCGGTGGGGAGACCCCCCACCGGTTCCCAACCGGTGGGGGTGGGGCTAACCGGTGGCACCCCCTCCACCGGTTGGAACCGGTGGGGGTGCCCACCGAGGCCTCCCCCTCTCTCCTTTGTTGGCTCTCTCTCTCTCACCCCCCCCCCCTTTGCCATCTATTGGCCAATGTGGAATAAAAAATAAAAAGGGAGGAGGAGAGAGATTGGATCCGGTGGCACCCCCCCACCGTGGGCTCATCTGGTGGCACCCCCCACCGGGCCCAATTTGGGGCCTATAAATAGGACCCCATGGTCCCCAATTCGGACACACCACAAGCATATAAGCTGCCCATATACAAGGGTAAAAATTGTGAGGGAGAGTGCTGCCCGACTGAAGACCAAATTCGGGTTTTAAACCCGGATTTGCTGCGATCTTGGGAGGTCTTTCTTTCGTCCCGGGGAGTCCTCTCTCCTAAGGTTCAATCCTAGGGGAGGCTCTGCCGAATTTTTTGTAAAAAACACCCTGTCATAAGGCGAAGTGCTGCCGAAATAAAATCAGAATTTCTGTGCTTATGTGTGTCATTTAAATTTTATAATTATCATGTTTTAGAAAATAATAATATGTATATATGTATATATTTTCCTAAGACCAAATAAAATTGTGTACATCCACAACTTAACCTTAACCTCACCCCATAAATAAACCAAATTCAGAAATCTGCATAAAATCATAATTAAGCCCCAAAGATAATTTATAATTAATTAATCAATAAAAATTCATGAAATAAATTAAAAATCAGAAAACACCAGGAAAAATCAGTAAAAATCTGTAAGAAACCTGTAAAAACCTGAAATGTGATATAAAAATCATAATAAACTTAAACACCCATATATATTTAATTAATTAATCAGCTAATTAAATTAATAAAAAAATGGATAAAATTAATAAAATTAACAAAAAAAATCAGAAAATTGGAAATCTGAAAGAATGTTAAATCATTAACCCTATATCTAAAAACTTAGTGTAAAATTACGAAAATGCCCTCGTGCGTAATATTTACATATATAATCCCGAAAACACTAAAATTCATATTATAAGCGGAATTTCTTCCCATATAGTCTGGATATCATTAAATATGAACCCTAAGACTTAAAAACCCGGTTTTAAGGTAAAATTACTAAAAAACCCTCATACGTTTAAAAATCGATTCCTTAACTCCCATAAAGCTTGAAAACCTCTAAAATTCATTTCTATATGTTTATAAGCTGCTATATTTCCATAAAACCCCCATAATTACATAAAAACCCCTGAAGGTGAATAATTGCGAAAAACCCCTTGTGGGACTAAAAATTAAGAATCAATCCACGTAACTTGGAATTAATCCACCTAACTTGGAATCAATCCTAATAGCCAGGAACCAATCCTAAACCATATAAAAATTGTCCCCGAACCGGGGTGAGGCTAAGGGTTCAACCTAAAATATGCATTCATATGCATATGCATGCACTGCCTATAGTAGTAGTTCTGCATGATCAAGGGCATCATACGGACGGTTAATCAAAGGTTGCCGAGCAGTTGCTCAGCGTAATTAACACTGACCGAGGTCAGTGGAGAGAGGTCATATACTCGAATCTTCGCCTGATTCGAAGTCCCGGATTCCCTGAGGGCTAATCCCAAGCTCTCATAATCCGATAAAAATATAAAACCGACCTATAATCCTCTAGATAAACAAAAAAAATGGATTTCCGAATAATCCGACATAGGGGAGGATAGATATGCCTAGGTCAGGTCCCGAACATCGAAGGTTTTTTTCCTTCGCAAACAACCTTCCACAAAAATCTACATGTATCATGCATAGCTTGTCAAAAACAATCTTCGGAATGTTGAACAAGGGGACAATAACTAACAAGGGCCACCTTGTAGACTGTTAGACCTCTCCCATAAGATAGAAGCTTGCCTCTCCAACCTGCCAACTTCCTCTCCATGCCATGAAGATCTCATCCCAATCCCCACATATAATCACCTTACCAGATAGCATAAGTCCCACACACATCAAAGGTGCATCACCACATACAAGTAGGCAAGACCCTTCCTCCACTCTTAGAAAAATTGATCCCATGCCGACCTCGGCATTCGGCTATTGTTGAGCTATCAAAGCCGATTACAATGCTCCTCACTACCTGAAGGTACGCCGCCATGCCGGTGTCCCTGGCTTCGTACTCCTTGAGGGCTTGATTCATTACCAACTGTGAGTTACTAAAGACGTTGAGCCTCCATGCCCCAACTGCTTTACCGCCCGAAGACGAAGATGAGTGCCTCTTACTCAGCCACGTTGTTGGTGGTCGGGAACTTGAAGTGGAAGGCATACTCCAACGGAACTCCATCCAGGAACACCAAGATCCATCCGGCCCCGGATGGGCAGGCAGAGCCGTCAACATACAACTCCCAACCTGGTTCCGAAGACCCTGAGGTCCCGACTTGACATTCACCTCGAACGGCTGGAACGGGGTTCAGGCCGGAACGGAGTCGTCAGTTGCGGTCAATTTGGCGAGGAAGTCAGCCAAAGCTTGCCTCTTGATCGTTGTCCTTGGTCTAAATGAAATGTCGAATTCGCTAAGTTCAATGGCTCATTTCACCAATCGGCCTAAGACCTCAATCTAAGTACATGTCGCAGTGGTTGATCAATGAGCACCCTCACGGAATGGGCCAAAAAGTAAGGCCGAAGCTTCCTTGCCCAGGCAACTAGAGCTAAGGCCAGCTTCTCCAAGGCTGGATAGCAGAGTTCTGCTCCGTGAAGGGCTCAGCTGATATAATACATAGGCTTCTAGACGCCGCCCTCCTCCCGGACAAGCACAAAGTTGACAGCTAAATATGAGGCATCTAGGTATAAAAGTAACTTCAGTTGGTCGAAGGCTTTCTGGCACTCCTCCGTCCACTAGAATCCCTCCGCCTTCTTCAGTAACTTGAATAAAAGGAAGCAACAGTCGATCGCCCGGTACATAAATCGACCGAGGGCTGCCACCCACCCACTCGGCCGCTGGACTTCTTGGACATTCGTTGGGGAGTGCATCCAAATGATAGCCGCCATCTTCTCTGGGTTCACTTCAACGCCACGCCTGGTTACTAAGTAACCAAAGAACTTCCCAGATGCTACGCTTAAGGCACATTTGGCTGGGTTCAGCTTCATCTAGTACTTGCGGAAGGCAACAAACGTCTCGGCCAAGTTGGCCAAATGGTTAGAGACATGTCAGCTTTTTTCCAGCATATCGTCGATGTAAACCTCCATGTTCCAGCCGAACTGAAAAACGAAAACTTTGTTGGTGAGACGTTGAAATGTGGCCCCGGCATTCTTTAACCTGAAGGGCATTCGAGTATAGCAGTATACGCTGACTCCACCTTAACAACTGCAAAATCAATTTCCAGAGCTAGCTATTTGGGAGCCGCTCCGAGGATTACTAGCAATCTGACTATGCCTTCCACTCAGCAGGGTGCCCCATGAAAGCCAAACAAAGGGCCTTGATGGGCCTGCATATCAGATTCACTCAAGTCGAGTTTAAGAAAACAATCATAAAAAGACACATTAAGTGTATTTTCATTGTCAACAAAGATATGTTGCACATCGAAGTTTTTTATTACAACATTCACGATGAGAGTGTCATCGTAGGGGGCTTGAACCCCCTTCCAGATCAACATTAGAGAAGGTGATCTCTTCCTACCGAGGGCGCTTCAGATCTAATGTCACCGCGCCTATGGTTGGCGATGCCTCACCCGGCCTCGTCGCCTCGAGATTTCACCTAGTCCACTTGAGATCACCATGATCGATCCTGCAGTCGGCTGTTGGTAAGGTGCCTCTCCCACCGGGGCAAGGGTTGGCTGAGTTGCTCCCTACTGTTGTTGTGGTTGTTATTGTTGTCGTTGTTTCAGCTAACATTGTTGTTACCTCCGCTGTTCCTTGGCCACGTATTGGGGCAAATATCCCTCCCAGATGAGGCGCTCTATCTTCTGGTGGAGACGACGGCAAGAGTGGCCCCGCTCTCGTATTCGCAATACTTGCGAGTGTCGCGGTGCCGAGGATTCTTCTTCATCTGCTCCGGCTGCCAAAGAAGGTTTTTGCCCTTAACTCCCATCAAGATTCGAGACGGCGGCACGAGCAAAGGCAAATGATGATGATGTTGGAGATGGCTCCGATCTCAGCCCTGGTCTTCTTCCTTCCGGGTCTTCTTCTTGGACGGATCAAAGTCCTTGGCTCTACGCTTCTCAACTGAGGCGGCTTCCGCCAAAGCTTGCTCGGCCACTTTCTTGGCCTTGGCCAAGATCAAAGCCTCTCAATTGATATACTTATGCACCCGCGCAACGAACTCCTGGAACGTCGGCGGATGCCTCTTGCCAATGGAGTTCAGCAACTCAACATAAGTACAGCCATTGATGATGGTCAAGACCGCTATAAAGCTATTTAAATTGGCAATCTGGGCGGCCTCAACACGAACCTAGCGAAGTAGTGCCAGAAGGTTTCACCCAGCTCCTAGCAGATGGCAAGCAAACTAGCCGAGCTCCTTACACTGGCAGGTGGCATCATAGAATTGTTCTATGAACAACTAGCCAAGTTGGACCAATAAGTGGATGGAGCCGATAGCTAGCGTTTCAAACGAGATTGACACCGTCTTTTCCAACATCAAGGGGAACAGGCGGTAGCGGATAGCCTCAAGTACCCCTCGAACCGAGAGAAACAAGTTTCCGCTGGAAGTGGCTGACTGGATCCGTCGTCCCGTCGTAGAGTAGGCCCTTTAGTAGCTTGACATTCTCCGGGACGTGTGCAACCAAGATCTCCGGGGAGAACGACGATTTCTCAAAGATGGAGCACGCTAGGTGCCCCTAAGGCCAAGTCACCATATGTTGCACTTCTCTCTGGATCTCGGACAACCAGCGATCCAGATCTAGGGCCGAGACTGTTGACTTATTCCTTGTGATTATTTCAATTCCCATGTTTTGGTGATAACACATTCTAGAAATGACAAATGTTTATATCTAATAACAATCGATTATCAACTGGATGTAACTCTATTCAAGCTATAACTCAATCATCCTCAATAGTCCTCTTGATCCTTCCGATTAAAGGCTTACTGAGAAATCGATTGACCCTTTATTGTTGATCGACTAACAGTGTTTGCATCTCAGAACTCTTTAAGCTCACTATCGATTAGAGGATTCTTAATTTTTACAGAACAATCTATATCGGTAATCGACTAAACATTATTTTAAGCTAAATCAATTAGAAGTACTGATTACACACTTATTGTTAATCCATTCAAGGTTGTTATGATATATTCCCCTTAGTTAAAAGCTTTATCGATCACTACTTGAGTAAATCGACTTTGTATTCTAATCAATTTCTTACGCTTGAGTATCAATCAATCAATTACTAAAAGTCAATCGATTATTCATACTTATCGATTATCGTCTTTTTCGATTAAGTCTTGTCCTCGACAAATCAATACTTGGTTCGATCAGATGTTTATGAAATCAATTATTAGTTATTTCATAAATCGATTATTGGTTCTCTTTGTATGATTGATTACTTATTGTTCTTTAGAATACCCATTAGACCGCCAATCGATTATCAGCTTATCATTCGGATCGATTACTTGTTAATCGATTAATAGACCAAACTTTACTACGATTGTGTTTGTTGTCTATTTTAATCGATTGACGATTTTCCTTACTTCTAATTACTTGTTAAGAACAACCGATCAACGGTTCGCTCCCAGAATCAATTACGATTATCATCAATAATCGATTAGTTTATCGTTATCTATTTGTACCCATATTCGATTATTATCTTGCCTCTCCTTGTGATTAATGAATAATATATTAATCGATTAACCGGTCATTTTCAAGGTCGATTAATAAAATTACTTATGTTCACCTATTCAAGCGATTATATGTTGTTCATTTAATCAATTAAATGCTTCATCTCTTTAGCTATTATATGCATAATTTTGACATCAATTGTCTACCTTATTTTTGCATCCTAATGTATGATTTCCTGTACATCTTAAGCATTGTTTAAACTGCATTTCATGCCAAATTCTCTGAGAACCGATTATCTACACATTATATCTCTTATTATTTAATTGATTCTCAAGATAAAATATCTACGTGACACTGTTGATCTCCCTGCTTTAACTAGTAGATATTGTCTCAAATATATCTGTCAATATTTATGCTTGACCTAGACTCACCTACCCACTGGTTGGCGTACCAAATGGAACCTTCCTCTTAGGGTTACTTGCAGGATTAGGTGAAAATTGTCAGGCCATATTTGGAAACAAAAGAGACATAATCTGCAAGGAAAATGACATGTTAAGAAGATTTCTCTCTCTAATTTTAGACTAGGTTGCTTTTCGTTAGACCCATGGTGGTTTTCGTTAAGACAAAAGCTAGTTAATGTTAAACTCATCCAGTTTAACGTTAGACACAAACAGGAGACGTCAACGGATACTTTTGAATTTTCCCTATACTTCCATCAATTGAAAAGAGACAGATGACAAGAGAGCACACAAGAACAATAGAGTTGAACGCACAAGTGCATTAATACTTCATCTTCCTCCTGACAAAGAGAACAAAAGAGCCTGAAAGCTAGAGCTTCATTCTACTGCGCCTAAGAAGCTTTTGGACCATCTACAACAAGATCAAGACCAATGTTTCATTTCCTCCTTTATTGTCTTGATTTCTAGTCTAGTATTTCATTGTCATATATGCCTATCATAAAGGTGCTTTTGTAACTCATCTATTATTGTGTTGTTGTTGTTCCCATTTTTGGTTTGAAAGCGAAGACATGTGAATACAGGTGGTTGTTGTTCCCCTTCAAGACTGAAGGGAAGACCAGCAATAATTGGTGGTCGTAGTTACCTTGTAAAGGGTTTGTACCTTGTGATTAATGGAACTCCCAAAGAGTGTTTGGAGACTGGATGTAGGTCTGGATTGACCGAACCAATCTCTGAGTTCTGTGTGTGATTGATTCCTTGTTCTCCCTTCTTCTATTTATTTAAGTTTGCTTCCGCAATTTGTTCTCATTTATCTACATTTGAACCCATTCATCCCCCTCTGGGTTCTTCATAGCCCGATCAACAGAGACTACTGCGGCGGTGGAATGGCCGATAGCACCAGTCGGCCTAGTATTAGACGAGGCATGGTCAAGCTCAACTGTGTGCATACACTAGTGGAAATATGGTTGTCCCCCCTGCCTAGCGATGTATTGGACCAGCACCTGGGGTCCCCTGGCCAAGTAACCGCCCAGGACCGAAGTCCCCTCGAGCGGGGGCGCTCGAGGCTGCGCCGAAGGCCCAACCAAAAACCATCCAACTAGCGCGCACTAGGGCTGAGACTGTAGTGGTGGCGGCCTTGCTGGCAGGTCCAACAATCCCATATGCTTACCTACGGCCGTCACCATCTCGCACAATGTAGCCAGCGATGCAACTATAGCCGTCAGGTGAGCCACTTGCTGAGATAGCTCCTCAACCAGATCGTCTCCAGATGGAATGGGATCCGGCCAATTCGAAAGTAGCGAACCTTGCGGCTTGGTCGGACCCATAACCGAGTGCGTCCCTACAACCTAGCCAAGGGTCAAGGATGGAGTGTTACGGGTGGACTCGAGTTCCCCTTGCCTGGATCGCCCCCTCATCACAGGGCCTCAGTGAGCCATGGCGGCCACAAACTGCGCCAAGTGGTGCAGCCAAGAGGCGCTTACTGGTTGGCGAACTGAATGTCCTAGACTGAGAGGGATCGGATTTGGACGAGTGCATCTTAATCTGCCTGCACACGAAGCACACAAGGTCAGCTGGGGCCCTGGGTGTGGTTCCAGGTTAGACCCCTCCGACGCTCAAGTCAACATGTGGCAAGAGGGTGTAGGATAAACAATATGAGGTTGAGAGGGCAGGATAAGGTGTACCTTTTTGCTGAGGCAATCCGTGCAGTCGATGTAGGACTATTCCCGTGAATGCTTTGCTCCTTCCCCTACCTTGTGCCATTATTAAAGAATTAATGGGCCGAAGGCCCACTCGTCCCAGGCCAAATGGGATCCTAGCCGGAGGGCCTCACGTGGGCCTCAGCCTACTGTTGGGCCCGGCTCTGGGGGCCTACCTGCCAACCCCCTCATCAGTCGTCCATGCCTCATCACTTTCTTTCTTGTCGTCATCACTAGAGAGGATCCCCCTTTTGAGTAACTGTTGGCAAAATCTTGGGCTGGCACTCGTCCCTCATCCCACCTATGACCATGCTGGTAAAAATGGAGAGAGGGGCCCCTCCATCAATTGACTTTTAACTTGAGACGTAGACCATGTACTACTTGAGATGCAACCAAGGAAATAGCATCTGTCCGCGCCCCTTCTAGCAGCTATCAACATCCTTATTTTCCTCTTTTTGACAGATGGGAATCCCAGTTATTTGTATGGTCATATTTTTAAACTCTTCCCACTAAGCTTGTCTGAACTTGAATCGACCCTAATGGGATTTGGCATAACTTTTCCCTCGGCCTCCATGGATGCACCCGACACGTGCCCCAAAGAGGACTCGCCCGCTTCTTCATTGATGTTCGACCAAGTGGACTCAGTCAACATACTTGTCTTCAACCTCTTACATTTTTCTGCAACCCTTTATTTGCCTTGTAGATTTTGTAAGCCTCTACCACTTCTCCATAGGTCCATGTGGCTTCATGCAAGGTTTATACAGGGATCTACAACAGATATCGACAGCCAGCAGCTCTTATGATTCTACCGGAGCTTCAACCTTCCTGAATGCTCACACCGTCATCAACCTCCACCAGTAATTTAGCAGCTGAGAAATCTTCTCGACTCCTCATCAGCCTATCCAACTCTCGCAATCTCCTGATAGCATTTGCAATTGCTCTGAAGACATCAATGTCCCAAAGAGGCACTGGAATGCCTTCCACCCAACACCAGATTGAATTTCCAGTCTGCCTCATGAGTACTGGCATCAATCTGCCATGGCGACCAGTAGAACACTGCATTCAATGCTAAGAAAGCTCCTTGGTAACAAAGTATATCTGACATTCTTTGAACAGCAGTTCAGAAGCAACAATTTGTCATTTTAACATACATACTCTCCAGATTCGATATACCCTGTTTGACAAGACTTTCCTATGTTCACAACTCTATTCCCCCCTCTGCTTCTAAAATCACATTGGGAGGCAAAAGGCTCGCCAGAACCTGTTGAGCGATTTTTGCCTATCAATCCCACTAGAAATACCCTTTGGTCTACGATCTCTATCTAGTGGACAGTTTTTTTTTCGAATTAAATGTGGATTGCACCATGTTGAACCCTATGATTTTTAGGATCTAAAATAGTCAAATAATATATACACATAAATATGAAGAACAAAGAGGAAAATAAAGAGAAGAGAGACAATGCATCAGTAGCAGAAGCATGCGCCAGCAATAGAGGAGGAGCAGTAGTGGCAAGCACCAGAGGCAGCAGCAGAGCAAGCAGAACAGCAGCAACAGCAACAGAAAAACAACAAAAAAAAGAGGCCGGCCCCTCCCTCTTATGTAAAAAACAAAAGAAAGAAAAGGAAAAGATAAAGGAGAAGTGGAGGTGAGATCTCCCAACCCTCACCGGGTTGGGAACACCCACCCAGGGAGGGCGGGGAGTCCTTTCCACCACCGGTGGGAAGAGCCTCACCTGTGTTGGGACTCCACCTCCACCAGGTGGGGAAGCCACCTGGTGGAGGTGGAGGAGGGCTGCGCCCTTCTCTTCCTGCCCAACTGTCCAAAGACAGTTTTTTTAAAAAAAAAGGAGAAGAAGAAGAACTATAAAAAAAGGGGACTGCAGTGAAGAGTCCACCTTTGTGGAACTCTTCACCTCCACCGGGTGGAGAAGGCCCACCTGGTGGAGGCGGGCAGTGTCCCACCAAAGGTGTAACTCTTTACCCCCACCAGGTGGGAGAGGCCACCTGGACCCGGTGGAGATGGAGGGAGACTATGCCCCCTCTCCTCTTTCCCAACTGTCCATTGGACAGCTAGTTTTTGAAAGAAAATAAAAAAAGGTGGATTTAAATTAAAAAATTCACTGTTTTTACTGTTTTGACACTAGGTTAAAGTGTTAAACACTAAATGAATGTATGACATTTATAAACAGTGGCTTTTTCATAAAAATCTTACTATATACCTCCACTGGATGCAGAGGAGGAGGGGGAGTCTTTCTAATCGCCAACCAGTGGAGGTAAGAAGTTTTAAGTTTTTACTTTTAGCTTATGGTAATTATAATCCAGTGGGAGAAAAAATTTTCTTTTTAACATGCACCCGGTGGAGGTGCATGGAAGCCTCTTAACTACCACCCGGTGAAAGTGTGCACTTGTATGCACGAGAAGAAATCAACTTCCACCCGGTGGGGATGGAGGTTAGACTTGGTCAAATCCTTAATGACCTCACACGTGAAGAGAAGTTTAACTCCCACCAGGTGAGGGTGAGCTTTTACTTCGAACTTGAGCGGGAAAGAAATGTAACCTCCACCCGGTGGCGTAAGCCCTAGCCTTCTAACCGACTCCATGGGAGGCTATAAATACCCCCCTAGGGGGGTCCCGTTTGCTGACATTGAGACAAGGGTCAAGATGGAGCATTTCCTCACTAAAGGACTCTCTCAGTGTTTTGAGGGGTAAGGCATTGGCCTCCACTATCTTATGTCTTGGGTTATTAAACTTTGTTCTAGTAAAGTAACTATTTGTGTTATAGCATCATGGTATAACACAAACTAATGCTTGTGACTGTCATAACATAAGTTAATGTTATCATGACTAATGATCTGTTGATTATTAATCACAGATTGATGCCTTGATCATACTAATATGTGATGATCTCAAACATTAGATCGTTTGATTATTAACTATATGATGTGTACCATATGTATCGTATGGTTTTGACCATGTTAGTTATACATGATTAACGACATAAGTTGATCACAAAGGGGAATCATGTATAATCAAAACAAGAATGAACATGATTCAATGGTCTGATTTTGATGATCACGACCATAAGCTCAAAACGGTCCGATCATGTGTGATCAGGTCTGTTACTAAAATCTAATGGTCTGATCAAGTGCGATCAAATCCGTTACCATCATCCAACGGTCTGATCGTGTCGATTACGTTCATTATAAAAAAATCCAACATTCCAATCGTATGCGATCAGGTCTATTATCAAAATCTAACAGTCTGATCGTGTGAGATCAGGTCCACTATCAAAATCCAACAGTCCGATCATCTGCAATCAGGTCCATTATTAAAATCCAACGGTCCGATCGTGTGAGATCAGGTTTGTTGCCAAAATCCAACAGTCTAATCGTGTGCGATCAGTCCGTTATTAAAATCCAATGGTCCGATCATGTGCGATCAGGTCCGTTACCAAAATCCAACGGTCCAATCACGTGTGATCAGGTCCGCTATCAAAATCCAACGGTCCGATCACGTGCGATCAGGTATGTTACCATAATCCAACGGTCCAATTGAGTACGTTATCAAAATACAATGGTCCAATTGTGGGCAATCAGATCCGTTACCAAAATCCAACGATCCGATCATGTACGATCAATTCCATTGTCAAAATCCAACAGTATGATCGCATGCGATCACGTCCGTTACCATAATTTAATGGTCCGATCGTGTCAATCAATTAGGTCCATTATCAAAATCCAACGGTCCAATCGTGTGCGATCAGATCCATTACCAAAATCTACAGTCCATCGTGTACGATCATATCCGTTATCAAAATCCAACGGTCCAATCGTATGCGATCAGGTCCACTACCATAATTCAATCTTCCGATCATGTGCGATCAAGTCTGTTACCATAATCCAACGGTTCGATCGTGTGCAATCAGGTCCATTATCAAAATCCAACGGTCTGATCATGTGCGATCAGGTCCATTATCAAAATCTAACGATTGAATCTTCGTGATATCAACCAGATATAAAATCCAATAGTTGGATCTTAGCGATATCAACCAGACCTCAAATCCAATGGTCAGATCTTAGCCAACTCTGACGATCAAATCTTAACGATATCAACCGGATTTCAAATCCGACGGTCGAGTCTCAGCGAGATCGATCGGATCTCAAATCCAACGATCAGATCTTTGTGATATCAACTGAATCTCAAATCCGACAGTCAGATCTTAGCAATGTCGATCGGATCTCAAATCCAATAATTAGATATCAGAGATATCGACCAGATTTCAAATCTAACAGTCAGATCTTAGCAATATCGACCGAATCTCAAATCAACAATCGGATCTTAGTGATATCGATTGGATCTCAAATCCAACAGTCAAAATTTAGTTATATCGATCGGATTTCAAATGTGACAGTCGAATCTTAGCGACATCAATCGGATCTCAAATCCGATAGTCAAATCTTAGTTATATCAACCGGACCTCAAATCTGATAGTCGGATCTTAGCGATATCGACCAGAACTTAAATTCAACGATCGGATCTTAGCGATATCAAACCAGATCTCTAATCCGACGGTCAGATCTTAGTGATATTGATCGGATCTCAAATCCAACGTTCGGACCTTAGCAATGTTGACTAGACCTAAAACCCCACGATCGGATCTTAGCGATATCGACTGGAACTCATATCTAGTGATCGTATCTTGGAGATATCAACCAGCGCGCAAATCTAATGGTAACCAATCTTTGTGATCTCAATCATAAGCTCAAATCTAATGGTCTGATTTCATCGATCTCAGTCATGGACTCAAATCTAACGGTCTGATCTCATTGATCTTAGCTATGAACCCAAATCTGCAGTCCGATCTCATTGATCTCAATCGTGGACTCAAATCCAATAGTCTAATCTTGTTGATCTCAATTGTGGACTCAAATCCAATGATCTGATCTCATTGATTTCAGCCGTGGACTTAAATCCAACAATTTTATCTCATTGATCTTAGTCGTAGACTCAAATTCAACAGTCTAATCTCACTGATCTCAGCCGTAAACTTAAATCCAATGGTCTGATCCCATCGATCCTAGTCGTAAACTTAAATCCAATGGTCTGATAGTACTGATCTCGACTGATCTTAGTGATCTCGACCGTAGGCTCACATCTAATAGTCTGATCTTAGTGATCTCAACCATGCACTCAAATTTAAAAGTCTGATCGCATCGACATGACCATCAACACAAATCTGATGATCCGCTCACACGAATCATGACCATATAGATACAAATTTTACGGTCCAATTACGCAAATCAAGACTATGATTGCATGATTGGTGATCCAAAAATGGCATCTATGATCATGAGCACAAATCTGTTGCATTGGTTGCAGCAATTACATATGTAATCGTTTGTGGAATAATCCGATCATGATAATCGGAATTACAGTTATATGTAATACCTCCATTTTGGTAAGCATCATCGTTATTTGTAATATTCATAATCAATGAATGACCAGTTCATTTTTCTTCATTATCGCCACTCTTGTGCATTATATTATGTGTCAATTTCGCATGAATTTTATTCATTTCATAGTTAATTTCAGTATCACGAATAAGGGGTTAATCAAAGGTTTCCAACAAATTCACTGGTGTAATTAACATTGACCGAGGTCGATGGAGAGGGGTCCAAACATAACTCCATACGCTTGATTCAACATGATGATCCAAGGCTCACCCTGAAGTCCCAGCCTTAATCAACTCTTCATTGATGGGTCGCGAATCAAACAAAATATTCATATTAAAAATATAAAAATACTTTTTTATATTGTTATATTTATCATTCCCACACACCACCAACTTTATTAAATAAATAGAGAGTACAATCAAGCTTAGACAAATGAGGTACCTATCTAGCAAAGAAGAAATGAAATAAACAAAACAACAACTACTCGAATTCTTTTGCTCGGGCTTCAGCAGGAATATAGAGAATACGACGATTCCAATTATATAGGAAAGAAATAGCAAAAGCAATATTTTTCAAGTTTACTTTCCCAAAAAATTGTAGCATTTCTTTCCTTCCATACACTCCAACAAATTGCATGCGGCAAAATTGAAGAATTCTCCTCCAGTTGCATTTAGGACGTTTATACTTCATCTGATTGAAGAAATCCCACATCTCCTCCATACTTGTGATGGATAAGAACTGAGTAATCTTCCTATAGTGATCCATTCTTCTATGATGAATGCACATTTGACAAACTGGTGATGTATATCTTTTACATCAGCACCACATAAGACACAAATTGTGTCCCCATCTCTGCACCATTTGCTTCTATACACCTTAGTAACAATGCGTTTCCTGAACACCAGCCACATAAAACTTCTGAGTTTGAGTGGAGACTTCACTTTTCATAATTCATCAAAATGTTTGAAAGATGTCAGTTTTCCATCCATAAGCTTATAAAATGACTTCATAGAAAAGTTCCATTATTATCAGCCCATACAAGTTGATCATGGTCATTCAAACTGACATTTGTAGCAGGCAATTCCTACAGTAGAGACAAAAACTCCACATCTTCTTGTACTCTTAGACCCCTTCTTAGCTGAACATGCCATTGAACATTACCATTACCCAGAGAGTAAGCATCCTTAATGTAAGAACTTTTACAGGAAGCCAATTGGTAAATCCTTGGGTACTTCTCCTTGAGTGTTAATTCCCCAATCCATCTTTCCAGCCAGAATGAAGTATTATAACCATTGCCCACTTTAATTCGAATATACTTAACAAATATACTTGCTGCTTTAAGTATATTGGTGACAACCGAGTGACATTCTGTGGATGTAAATAGAATTTAGGTGATAATTTGTAATGCTTCATCCTTATAATTCGCTTCCATAAGGGTTCTTCCTCTGAAACGAATTCCCAAATCCATTTCCCAAGCAGTGCAATGATCATCATTTGTAAATTTTTCTCTCCTAGGCCTCCATTCTGTTTAGACTGACAGACATTTTCCCAACTAACCAGGTGAATGTTCATTATTAAGTACTTCCCCATAGGAAATTTCTCCTTATCCAGTTTAATCTTTTCCCCAGTGGAAGGCAATAAAAACACTGACAGATAATGCTGCGGTGTGGCTGTCAAGAGTCAGTTGATACCTCCCAATGATAAAGATCTAGATTTCCAAATAGATAGTCTACTTTGCATTTTGTGTATAAGAGGATTCCAAACTGACAATGAAATCCTTTTAAAGTGCAAAGGCGGGTCAAAATATGTGATAGGAAACTGCCACTTTACACCCCAAAACTTCAGCACACTGAGTACGCATATCCTCCTGCATATTGATCCCAATGATGGCACTCTTATCAAACTTTATCATTAAACCTGAGCAGGCCTCAAAAGTCTTCAAAATGAACAACAAATTATTGATCTGTTCCACAGCACCTTCCACAAAAATAAGTGAAATTGCAAATGGGAAATTCCCAATGGAACCCTCAACACTTGAGCACTGTGAATGCACCCCAGTACCTCAATTCTCTTGCAAAATCGACTGAGCAAATTGGCCAGCAAAAGAAATAAAAGTGGAGATAATGGATCTTCTTGCCGAAAACCTCATGAACTAGGGAAATAGCCATGTACACTTCAACCATTTGAGTGGAAGATTTAGCTGTTGTAACACAACTCTTGATCACTTTTATCCACTGCTTTGGGAATTGCTGAATTGTCATTATATTCCATAAACACTTCCAAGTTACTCTATCATATGCCTTGTTGAAGTCCAATATACAAGCTAATCCCAATGCACCCTTTTGTTCTTTTCTTCTTCTTTTTTTTTTGAAAGTGGATAGTACCACAAAAATATTAAATGAAAAAAGAGATACAAAAGGTGTGGGGATGTACAAGTATAAGAATCACCCACCAATATCCCAAAAGATAAACAGAACAGCAACGCAGTGTAGAAACACCTCAACCCTCAGCAAAACAAAAAGTTAAGTGTCCACAATGGACCCATTACAAAAAGCAGACGCCCACTCCTTGACTCTCATACAAATAAACCGCCCCACCTTTTTTGTACATTGAAAACAAAATACCATGTATTAGTTTACAAGCTAATATCAAGTGGACAGTTCTCCCTTCATTTGTGGTTCATTTGTGGGTCCTCCTTCCTTGCTTCACTGCCCCTCAACGGTCCACTATTTTCATTGTCTTCGCTCGTCCTTCCCCTTTCCTCCCTTCTCACTGTCATCTCCCTGTCTGGAAATCTACTCCAAACCACTTGATAAAGTATTGATTGATATATACTCTTTTTAGAGAACTTATAAAGCATTAGTTTTGCATTTTTCAATCATTACTTGTGTTGGTTTCGCACTTCTGAATTATTATCTCAATTGCCACCCATCCAGTTATTTCTATCAAGTGCCAAAACATCTGCCTGTTCAGTGTTGCTAGTTCTTTCAAATAAAGTGTAACTGAAGTTCCCATTCTAAACACAAATATAATCAAAAAAGTTACGCTCTTCAAAATCAGAAATTACAACAAAAAAAGTGTAAACCTGATTTCTTTTGTAGGCCATGAAGAAAGTCCTAATCACACTTTCACGACATGTTTTCTAGGTGTTTCAGATACAATTTCAATTTTCAGAGAATAGCCATTGTTATTTGCTGTTTAAAAACTTCACATTATTCTCAAACCAATTTCTGCTCAAGAAGTCAAGATCAGAAGTTACAAGCTTAAGGAACATCACAAACAGGAACATGAGAAATAGTTGCTTCCTAGAACTAAAGCAAATACCTCTCAATGTTGGAGAAGACAGCATCAAGATCAACATTTTCATTGAACCCACTGCCAGTATAACTGCAAATTAAGGCCTGAAGAGTATCGATTGCTGATCCTTTGAGAAAGAATGAATCATAAACTTGTGTTTGTGCTGACAAAGGAAAACATGCCAGCCAATTTGAGGCAACATCTGCCAGAGAAAGAGCATTACAATTGTCACATTTCCATACAAAATAGGAAGTAAGCTATGAAGTTATGTAATTTGAAGTTTTTGATGGCCTTAGGGCCCTGTTTTGAAACTCTCAAATGGGTTATTCTATGTATTGAAATTGTAAGAAAGCATTGAGTGTTTCCAAACAGAAACATGGCACCTCGGCTATAGATTATGAAGAGGAGGAAAGATACACATGCAAGTAGAAACCGAGAAGATGTGTTTCCATAATCCAACCTGATGTGGGCTTCAAAGAAAGTGACAGAAACTTAGAGGACAAAAAGTTGTTAGAAGTTTGAAAGGGCAAAAAGGAACATAGAAGGTTGTTCCTTTTACAGAAAACAAAATTACTAGAGTAACATAACTCATCAGAAATTCATACCTCATGAAATACCCAGGAAACAACCAAATAAGACTGAATATGGATTTCACCATTAAACATCTACACATTCTCAAAATCTGTCAGATAATGAGACTATAAGAGTGATCAATAATCCTGTCATGCTTATAGACGGGACCTTAATAGTTAGTATCACTCGGAAAATGAAGTGGATCCTAGTGGAGGATCGTTAAAGTTCAATGGCCATACACCAAGTTAACAGCATTTGGGAGGACAGGCGCTGACAGATACTCCGTGCAGTCTCCAAGACCAAGGAAAGCGTAATTTGAAGCCTCTACAAGGTGTTGATTCCATGGGGAAGGATTTAGATGGCAAGTACATCTTCTACTGTTCCTCTAATTTTTCTGGAGAGATATAAGAAGCTGTATATGTGGCATGTGCCCTCATGATGACTATGATATAGGTCCGTTTTCTGTTGGGAGCTAGAGTAAATGAGTAGATGCCAACAGATCATCTTATAGCTTCCTCTTAGCTTGATCACTGACCGTTTGAAGCCAAACAAGGGATCTATTTGATCTTAAGTCCTTTAATGTTTGATTATCCACGGATAAAGACATGTTTTCATGTCACCCAACCCTCCTCCCATCCAAAGAAAGGAAGAAAAGAAAAAGTTGATGGCTATGTTAGGATTTATTTTTATTTTTTTAACTCTCCACTTTGGCTATATACTTTTGTTTCCCTAGAATGAATCATTTCGTAGAGCATCAAAGAACCTTTCTTTTTCCCTTTTTTTTCTGGAAAGTGCATAATATCACATGTATATATTAAAGAGTAAAAAGAGATGCAGGCAGTTAATCTCACAAAAAGCCCCTAAAGCATCAAGGTGGTGACTCGCTCTCTCTCTGCCTCCAATAAAGCTAAAAAGTAAGAAGAGCTGCTGGTTTCATTACACAAAACCCTGACCCACTCTGTCACAGCATTACAAACAGATGTAGCACAGCCTTTCTTCTTGTTTGGGAAAAAGAATTTTCTTTGGTGTAATGTGGGGAGCTATATGGCTGTCTCATGCTTTCATGAGAACAGTTACACATGTCCAATTTGCCTTTAATTTTCACACACTTCCTGCTCATCTATTCTGATTTGCTCCAAAGAGTCCTCCAAGTTTCCATCCTATCCCTTCCTAGCTCTAGGTGAAACTGGTCACCTCTACACATAAACCTCAATAAGCCACCATAGCTCTGCACTTGCTAGTCCTCCGTCCAACGCTCTAAAAACAACAATTGTTGAAGAACCCTAGATGAAAACAAGCAAGATAACTGTCTCAAAGGTGATTTTGGGTTCAAACATTGGACCCAACAGAGGAGGGTTACAATGATGACGAAACTGCATCTATCAAGTCTTCTCTAGTGATTAATTAAAAAAACTGCAGGTTACAAACCAAAAGCATAAAATCAGCTAATCTCAGACTTACCATGGAGTAAAATCCTAGCCATCGCTGGAAAAGCAGCTCCCTGATAAAAAACACGCATGTATTCATCCCTTTCCACCTTAATTGGAACCTCAGCACCAAGGACCTAGAACAAAATATCTCACCTTAGGGAAACTTTAATAATGAAGGCCACCAAGAAACAGAAGGACTTGTGCAATCCATGCACCTCCCTCCTCCCAGCACCATCCCATCTCTCCCTTCCCCCAACCCCCAACCCCCACCGCCGGGGGGGAAAAAAAGTGAAAAATGAAAACTAGAGCCATTTGGTTCCTTGGCAATCCGAGCAGTCTGCAGTGGGAAGTCTATTTCACCCTCCCTTCTGAGATAAAAATGGAAAGAGCCCTTTAGTGAGACGTGCGACAAAGCTAGAGAACACCATATCTCACTGAAAAAGGTTTCACCTGAAAGTGGCAATGACGTCGTGACACTTGGAATCAGGTGCCACAAATCAGAAGATGGGAGAAAAAAAGGATTTTGACAATTTGAAGATTCTTCTGAAACATTCGGAACCCTAAATGGATCACCGCCAATCCCCAATCAGGACCCTTTTTATTCCAGATGTCCCATCCCCAACCCAGCCCCCAAATGGACAAAGGCTAAATAAATGGGTGTCACCACCAAAACCCACACACTTCTCCAGGAACAACGATCAGATCAAACAATTCAGCAAGAAAGCAACGCCCTTGGTGAACCCAGGAACAGCACCTGACCCCTGTAGCGTTCGTCGAGGCAACCTGCAGACCCAAGCACAAACAGGTGATAAGCAAGGCTTAGACGAAGAAGAAAGAAGTGGTGTCCGAAAAAGAGACTATACGGTACGGTACGGATATAGAGGAGAGGAGACGGAGGTGGCATCGGACCTGCAACGAGGGCGGAGTCAACGGGGAAGAGAAGCACCGCGAGGGAGTGGAGGGCGCAGATGACGTCGTCCGCACAGAGAGCGGGGGCGGCAACCGCCGAGGAGACCTCCCCGACCTTGCGCAGGAGCAGGCTCTCCCGCTCTTCCTTGCTCCTGCCTCCTCCATGCTCTCCTTCGCCTGCCATGCACGCACCAACACTCTTCTTCTGCTGCTTCTTTTGTCGCCTCTCGCTCGCACCCGCAGTGAGTCCACCCCCGCCCGCCGACCTTTGCTTGCACGGACTGCTTCACCGGTTCAAACCTTTTTGGCTTTGGAGGGCGTTGGTCATTCTATTTTAAATAAACAATACCAATTTATTAAAATAACATTTTAATAATAGACAATCAAATAATGTTTTCTTTATGTTTGTTTGTTGTAAATCACCTTATATTAATTTTTCGTACCTTTGGAGTGTTTGGATATTATAAATTGTCATAATTTCAAAAATGATTGACTCCTAAAATTTTTCTTTTAATTGATTGCAATTTTCAATCTAAAATCATCTTAAACCAAAATAAATAATTTTAAAATTAAAATTATTTCTATTATCTTTAAAATCGAGGATTTCAAAATCAATATTTATGATGCACTATACAAGGCTCAATTTTGACTAAACCAACCTAGCCATTTGCATTTCTATATCCATAATTCAGTGTCTTTTACCATATGTTTATAAGATACATTATTTTGTATGACACATTTGTATGTGATAATTCTAGCATCTCGAACCCCAGATTCTTCAATAGAATCCCCTAAGATAGTATAGTGAAATGTAGCACACACTTTATTAGATATAAGAGTATAAGAAATTCACATAACAATTAAACATTAATGTCAACCATCGGATAATAGTCCAAATAATATAGGAGTAACATATGACAACTATAGAGGTAAAAAAGCTGGACGAATAGAGGAATGAGTGATAAGTATGTTGGTTATTGATATCCGTCAAGTCAATCGTATGACTTATTATGCACATCCTTGTTCGTAATTTTATAATAGTAATATAGGTATTATATTTATTTGCCCTATTATGACTTATTATGCACATCCTTGTTCGTAATTTTATAATAGTAATATAGGTAATTTTATAATCGTATGACTTATTATGACTTATTATGCACATCCTTGTTCGTAATTTTATAATAGTAATATAGGTAATTTTATAATCGTATGACTTATTATGCCGAGGATTCTTCTTCATCTGCTCCGGCTGCCAAAGAAGGTTTTTGCCCTTAACTCCCATCAAGATTCGAGACGGCGGCACGAGCAAAGGCAAATGATGATGATGTTGGAGATGGCTCCGATCTCAGCCCTGGTCTTCTTCCTTCCGGGTCTTCTTCTTGGACGGATCAAAGTCCTTGGCTCTACGCTCCAGGGACAAAGTTATTGTGCTCAGATCTGAAGACATTCTTCAGGTGTCTGAACCAATCCGAGTAGATCAGGTAAGTCAAAAGGGCATCAAGTATGCCGCGGAGTGGGTTATTCGACGACATAATTCCCTACAGGAGATAAGTAAAATCTATTTAGCAGATGTTCAATTATTAAAATTTTAAACAAGACATGGTCTTTTGTTCAAGTTTAACTCCCACTAATTTTCGACGGACTGTATAACCCTCAGTTATATAGAACGGGAGACGCCGACAGTCTCCTAGTGGGGATCATAATCTCAATGACTTGCACTACAGCCTTGTGGATAGCACAACAAACTGTAATACAATCAAAGAGCACCCAACTCATGGGACTTGCAACTCCTTGCAATGTCTGATCATAGCTTCGGTCCCCAGAGATTTAATGGCCTTGTGGATAGCACAACAAACAATTAATTCTGGTCTAAGCTAACCATCATTACGCGACGAGCATAGATTTGCATGCAGCCCTTGTGGATAGCACAACAAAGCTACATGGTTCCTCTACCCCGATCTGTAGGCATCTAATGCCATAGCCACAGTTTCTCCTCCTAATTAAGCAGGCCTTGTGGATAGCACAACAAACCTGCCTAAAGTGATTCGAATCCTATGACTGTAACGATGGTGGACCACGCGGTAAGTTCTTAACTACTCGCGTTAAGGCTTAGAGTTTATCTGAGGGTATTTAGATAACTTTTATCTTGGTCTCTCCTAGGTGATAGTATAAATATATCGTATATATTTACTAAATACTATAATCTGCTTTGATTCATAATCAAAAGAAAACAATGCATCTCATACATGTCATTAGTGTGGTCATGGATAGCACAGTGGGTTTGACTGGAGTCAACAGTCAAACGCACACACAATCTAACATAACATTTACATTAGATAAACCTGCAAACACATAGGCAAAGGATCTTCATCTTTTCGCCTTCCTGGTTACAGCTGTGGATCGTCCTCGCTCCTTCCTCGGTTGCCTCGATCAGATTACAATAATTCTAAAATTACAAGTAAATTGAAGAAGGCCTTATGGCGAGTACAAGAGAGAGAGGGAGGTAGAATTACATCGGAGTATGAGAGAGAGAGGTGCGCAGACCTCTATTTATTAACAATTAACAAACAATCATACATCCACGATTCATACAATCCATTCATCACATGAACAATTAAATAAGTGCATATCCATGACCACGGTGTGTTTTAAACATTCCACACATGATTCAGCGCATCACATGGCTAAAATAAATTAGTTTTCAAAATAAATAATTTTCGGCTTTCAAAAAGCTGGGATCCAATCAAAATTGGTATTTGAATTTCGAAAACTCATTTTATTAACTTAACATGCAATTAAATCAATATTTAAAAGCATTAAACACACATCACATGCGCACAAATTCCAAATTAATAATTCCAGATTATTCCATGCAAATTAGAACAATTCTAATAATCTAACATTTAGATTAAACCCCATTAATAATCTAACAATTAGACTATTTAAAGACTAATCTACCTCTTAGATTAATCCAACAAAGTTAATTAATAATTTAACACTTAAATTAATAATCAACCAAATTAATTATTAACTACTAATCTAACACTTAGATTAGCCAATTAATGTTAATTATTAATTTAACTCTTAAACCAATAATTAACACTAACTAATTAATAATTAATTAATCTAACTCTTATATTAAATAATTAAAGTTATCATTATTTTAACTATTAAATTAATGACTAACAATAATTAATTAAGGACTGCTAATTTAACATTTAAATCAGTCATTTAAGTTAATTATTAATTTAACCATTAAATTAATCAGTAACTCAATTATTAATTAAAAATTAGTTGAGATAATAGTTAATAATCTAACAATTAGACTAATAACTATTAATAACTAATTTAATAACTAATTTAACATTTAAATTATTTAAATTGAGGTTAATAATCAATTTAACATTTAAATTAATATTAACCCCAACAAATTAACAACTAATTGCTAGTTAATAAAAATCCTTAATTAACTAATGATTCAAAATCATTAATTAAAGAATTAACTAAATTAGAATTCTAATTTAAAATTTAAAACAATTTCAAATTTTAAATCCAAATCTAATTTAATTAATAACAGGGTAATAGGGTTTTAAATTGGGTAAAATAAAAGGGAAATGGGCCCTAGCCCATTAGGGCCGAATGGCCCGGGCCCTGGCTCGGCCAGGGGATCCGGCCCGGTCTGGCCAGGGTCCCGGTCCGCCCGCTATGAAACCCCGGCCCGGTTCGCCATCTTCCCTGTCGCTTAACCCGACGCCCCCAAAACTGCAGAAACCCTAGGGTTGTTGCAGGTGGAGGACGGCGGAGGCAGGGGCCGCCGCCGGCGGCGCCCCTGTCGGCGGACCACCGTCTGGCGCCGTCTGGACGGCCGGCAGCCTGCCGGAGCCGGAGTAGCCCCTTAGTCACCCTAATTTATCTGTTTTCTCAAAACGAAAAGAAGGGGAAAAAGGGCTCAATCCGGCCACCTCCATAGGGTTCTCTGGTGATGGCCTTGCTGCCTGGTGGTCCTTGGCGACCCCTTGGATGATCCAGGGTGTTGGCCCCGCCTCCCAACACTTGGGGATGCAAGAACGAAGCCACCGTAAACCCGGTTCTTCGTCCAATGAAGAACACTAAAACCTCAAAATAAAATTCGAATAATTGCATTAAAAAATAATCTAATTATTTTAATAATCAGTGTTCATCATATGAACATAGACCCAGCAATAAAATCGAACATTTATGCATGGAATAACGCATGAAATATTAAGTTCGGAGACCGAAACGGGACGAGAAACAGTGGAACCTGGCTCTGATACCACTGTTGGGATTTTCTCGGGTTTCTCCGGATCGCTCATGCAGTGGAAAATAAAATAAAACAGCGATCTGTTTTCCCGTTTCGAAAAACTAAAATCGATTATCGGATAATCGAAGTTCTCACCATGTGCGGATTCGAATCCGCAACCGTTCGGTTCCGTCAGTGCGACACCGCAAGATGCGCAAGTGCCCGGCCTCTAGCGAAGTCCACGCGATCCTCCCCGCGACGGATATCCTCGCGTTCCTCGTTCTTCGCAGCCCATGAAACCTCCGCCGGTCGCCGCAACGATCGCCGCAACGCGCGGACGATTTCCCGTCGAACGGGATTCGGAGAAGCGACGGAGCAGATCTGGATCTGTCTGGACGCCAGAGAGAGAGAGAAACAGAGGAGGGGCGGCTAGGGTTAGCAACAGCTTGGCCTGCTCAGCCCGTTCGCTATGTTTTATACTAACCGCGCGGTTTTTCATAAAAACCCCCGGTTTGTATAAAACCCACTTATTTATCCATCGCCTTGAGAATCATTTGCGTGTGACCCTCTAGGCCCAAGTACCAGTCCAGTTAATGGCCTAACAAGCCCAGTGACTCCTCACTGACTTTATTAATCAATTAATAACCCTTTATTAATTAATTAATCAATCGAATTGATGTCGCACATCGAATTCGACCGGGCCTCCGATCACGTTGGGTGCCAAGCAACACCGCATGAACCCGGAAGGTATTGGGGTTAAGTAACCCACTCTTGGAACCTTTCCGCCGACAGTTACCACGTGGATATAATCCTTAATTCGTACAATGCTCTCGAGTCAACTCAGGGTATGGCGAGCTGTCAAACCCTAACAGGTCGACTCACTTGGATTGGATGTCGCTGATGAATATCGGAAAACTCATTTTCCGATATTATCGTCCGCCCTGGCCAGGGACTTTCGCGCATCCTTCCTAGAGCATTCTCTCTCTAAGTACCGAGAGCGAATGATTCCTTATTGACACACAGTTCCCTTCGACGGTATTCCGTTGTACCCAATCCTTGGCGTATTAGAATCCCGTGGCTAGAGATTCATAAACCAAGGTCAAAGCACAGAAGTCCACCGACAAGGTGTCCTTGGTGTCTCATGTCCGAGGACCATCCACGCAACTGCGACAATAGAATCAAGCTGGTTGACAGTGAGGTACAATACCATCCAACGATTCAGTCGGATCAGTTCAGTGAACTCATTCTCCAATGAGCACTTACAGATTCGCCTTAGTGTCTCCACACAAGTGACTTATGAGATCAGTCACCCTCATCATATGAGCAGGAGTAATCTGTACTAGTCTAACCGGATATCCGATGTCCTTCTCGGATATCCTCCGACTATGAATAATTAAGAATATGTGCGTTTAAGTGATCAATCTCATTAGTATGATCTCATCATAATCTGATCACTATAGCACATATTCACGGACTTCATTATGAAACGATAATTAATGCGATTTACACATAATGAATATTATGCCATTATATTAATAAATGAACGAGATTTACATAGTCAGATTGACTTGTAGGCCACCTAAAACTAACAATCAGAAGTCCGTTCGAATTTATTGTGGGACATTAAATTCGGCTGATTAATTAATATAAGGATAATAGTTAAATTAGTGGATCCGTAAAGAGTTATTGGACTTAATGGGCCATTAACTAGACTAGTATTTGGTTCTAGAGGATCACACGCAAAAAGTTTTCAAGTCGGTGGATATTTTGACAGGATTTTGGATAAGTGTAGATTTTTAAGAAAAATCGCAAATCACTTATTATAAAAGTAATGTTGCTAGGTCAGGGACCAACAACCCTGACCTAGCCGTCCCCCTCTCTCTCCTCTCTCTCTCTGGGCTCCTCCCATCTCTAGCTAGCCCCAGAGACTCTGTTCCGACTCCCGCCTGCTTCGCCTCCCGTCTGATGGGAATTTTGAATCCGCTTGTCGCGGAGGATTACGCGCAGCCATATAGGATCCGCAGACGCTGCACCGAGCGAGGAAGCGAGGACGATCCATTAAGAGGAAGACCGTGTGGATATCGCTAGAGGTCGGGCACCTGTGCAGCTTGTGACATCACACCGACGGAATCGAACGGATGCGGATTCAAATCCACACAAAGTAAATACAATTTATTATTTAGTTTTGTAAACCCGAAATGGGATGGATCCAACAATTATTTTCCGCTGCGTTTCCCTCAGATCCGACATAGCGAACCCAACAAACTATACTCTAAGTTCACTTGAGTGCAATGAATTGAATAAAAGACTGTAACCATGTGATAATTGATGATGCAAAGGCTCCCTGAGTAGGTTGCTTAACCCCGATGCCTTCCAGGATTACGTAGTGTTGCTTGGCATCTAATTTAATCGAAAGTACAATCGATATTATCATGTGATGATAAATCGATAAAGCATTTCCTAGTATTTTATATTAAGTGAATTATCTAACCTAGTATTTTATATTAAGTGAATTATCTAAGTCATAAAATGTTATTGGGCTTATTGAGCTAAAACCGGGTACTCTGGTCAATTGCGAACCATGCAGCATGTGGGCTGTTCTCTAGCTCCTAGGCCTTGTATAATGGGCCTCATCTGGCTCCTTGGGTATCTTCCTGTTCACTGGCCCCCTACTTTCGAGGACTCAACACTTGTAGAGTGGTTGTGTGTACTTGGCTTTGGAAGCAATAGGGAATTGGTGCCACGTATCTATTCATACTAGTTTGTGCTAGATGGGCCCGTCTTACGATGGGGCTAGCCATATCGTTGTGCCCTTTGGTGGCAAGAGTCATATTGTACAGGGCTTCTACTTGCCCTAAATGGCTAATACGATGCTCGTCTTTTCACATTCCTTGACATGCCACATAACGCTCACGTTACAAGGCATTCAATTGATTTTTTGAATTTTTGGCACCTGTTGGGTTGCTTGCTTCACAAGTCTTCCTGTAGAGCCTACCTCCTTTGAGTCAAATATATGAATTACTCTTTGGAAAATAGGATCCCCGAATTTTTTAGATATCGTGTAGTATCTATAAGGAAATACTGGGTTTTGAAATAGAATGGAATTAAAAATTTAAGACTACATTTCTTGCCTTGGGTTGTTTTAGACTAATAAATTGGAATGTAAATGAAGTAAAGATCAAATCTAAACCATTACAGAGACCATGAATCTCCAAAGCTCGATGTAAAAAAAGGTTTAGATCGAGAGCCATACAAATGTCCAGCCTCTAGTGGGTATCCACATAAGCTCTTTATGAAGAACAAACTCCTCTCATGCACCACGGAATTGATCCTGTAATACCCCGAATGCCGTATCTAGTCATATCCAACTTCCATAGTTACAGAGACTGTACATGTGAATAACATAGCAAATACATATTGGAATTGAGAGAAAGAAAGTCCACAAAGCAATAAACTATAATACCATCCATCACATAATTCCAAACAATAAGCCAAACAAAGTCCATTGTAGACACGCTAATGACTTCATACTGAGTAAATTTCATATCACACTTATAATGCCCCAAAATGGTTTGATATTTAATTATTAATTAATTATTATTGATTTTTCTTGAAATTTGTTAATTAACGTCGACCATAGGTGATGCCATTTAGATTTCTAGCAGAAATCAGTTCGGAATTAAATTCTTAAATTCAGATGAGATATAACTGAATAACGTCGCCCATGGACGACGTCGTTTAAGTCCTAATCCGTATGTGTTTATGATTTTTTATTTCGAAGTAGTTTCCTAATTATCTAAATCATGACTTCTATGGTCGACGTGTTTTAGCTTTCCTAATATTTTCCGGTTTCCTTCGCAGATTTCTTTCTTTGATGGCCCCTCCTAATTAGCTAAATGGTGTCTCTTGATCATGACGCGTTTCAAGCACTTTCCTGATAAGTATGATTTGGTCGAGATAATCCGGTTCCAGATAGTGGAAGGGTTTCCAACTCCTTCCATGTCTTTACAGGGCAAGTCCAAGCCGCGAGAGAGTCATTTTGAAGGCCAAACAACTCTAATTGAAGTCTCTATATATGCAATACCCTTTGGACCTTTGAAAAAGGTTGGCTGTTGGTGTTTTTGGAGTTAAAATCAAGGTGAAAATGAGTCCTCTACTGTAGAAAACGTGGAAGGAATTTGAATGCTTCTTCTTCTTTCTTTTCCTTCTCCATTGAAGCTCTGGAAGACCAAGGCTATGGAGGGGCCATCCACACTCACCCCCTTTGTTTTTCTTTGCTAGTTTCTCTATAGTTTCCATCATTTATTTACTGTTTTACATAGTTCTTCATCACATCACTCCATCATACACACACCCACATCATATTTCCATGCCTACATGAGTTAGGGGTTTAAAGAAAAGAAACAAAAAGTGAGTTATTATTGTTTAGTTGCATGTTTAGACCACTAAATAGAATAGTTACTACACTTTCATAGCTCTAATATGTTTTCTTTCTTTTATTTGTTTGATTCTTTTGCAAGGTTTGAAGAAGAATAAAGGTTTTGAAGAAAAGGAACCACAAGAAAAATACAAAGAAACAAGAGTAAAGTTAAGGAAGAGGTTCTTCTTTTTCGGCCGACCGAAAAAGAGGAACAAAGAACCCAATCTCCCGATTTCACAAGGTTAGTAAGCGATCAACTTACTCCCTTGAAACCCTCGGTTTCTGGCGATTACGATTCAATTATATTTGTTAAATATTCAACACATGATATCATAGAGATAACATTCACAACTTGAGCACTTACATCCATTGGCAAAGTTTAATAACAAACAAATTTCATTGAATCATTTAATTCACAATTACATCAAAAAAATGAAATTTCTTAATTTGTTTTGCATAAAAAAAAATCCTAAGCTTCAGGAGCCTTGCGCCTTCAAACCAAGTCACGTATTTGATAACTTCCTCTACATCTTCTCCATTTGATTATAAATCATATACAATATATGAGTCTTGTCTCATGGAAAAGATGACCAACTCCTCATTTATTGGACATGGAGAGAGAGCCAAAGAGTTATTAGAACTCATACATTCTGATGTATGTAGGCCTATGTCCACTCAGGTTAGAAGAGGTTACTCATAGTTCATCACTTTTACTGATGATTTCTCTAGGCGTGGATGTGTATACTTAATGAAGCACAAACTTGAGACCTTTGAGAAATTCAAACAGTTTAAGAATGAAGTTGAGAAACAAATTAGAAAGAGTATCAAAAATCTTCGATCAAATCAAGGAGGGGAATACTTAAGTACCTAATTCACACTGTATTTAAAGGATAATGGGATAATCTCTCAGTAGACGCCTCCTTATACACCTCAACTAAATGGAGTAGCTAAGAGAAGGAATCGTACCTTATTGGACATGGTACGATCCATGATTTACTCTGCTAAATTACCCTTGTCATTATGGGGCTATGCCCTAGATACAGTTGCTCACCTATTGAACAAGGTTTTATCTAAATTAGTGTCTTCCACTCCATATGAGATATAGAAAGGAAAGAAACCATACCATAAACATGTTAAGCTTCGGATGCCCTGTATACGTCAAAAGACATAGTCCAGATAAATTAGAGTCTAAGATTGAAAAGTGCAGGTTTGTGGGATATCTTAAGGAAACTTATGGATATTATTTCGACCAACCTAGCGATTGATAGCTCATGATTGTATCGTTAAAACTCACAGCTAACAACCTTATTTTAATCAGCTCACTCAAATTCAATTTAACAATATAAGGGTAAGTCCGAGTCGAGTCCATAGAGAAATAAATTTTAATCTTTGAAAACTTTGGATTTTAATTATCTAAAAATAACAAGGACTTGAATTAACCAATTAATTGCCTACCTAAACAGCAAATAAATTAACTAAATTAACTAAGAATTGAAAATATAACTAAATGAACTAATTTAAAACAAAATAAACAAAACCATTAGAGGAGGGAAATCTAGGCTAAAGAAAACACCACTCTTTCACTTTTGCAATTAAAAAAAATAATAATATTATCACTAATTTAAAAGCGAGAAGTAAAATTACACAGTTTCTGATTTTAACATTTCCAACAGGCATAAATAAATAAAATAAAACTAATATAATAACTAAATTACAAAAAGGAATAAAAAAAGACAAAGCATCAGTGGCAATCAGGCGCAACCTTAAAGGGTTCTACGGGCGCACTGGACCGAGGTGGGGATCGTGGTAATAGACGGGCGTAGGGGCGCGTTGGACCGGCGGGTTGAGCTGGGTGTTGTGCGGCGGTTGGTAGCAGAGGGGGGAGCAGCGGAGGCCGAGGTGGGCGCGGTGCGCGGTGTACGGGCGGGGCAGCGCTGCAAGCGAAGGGCGCGTGGGGCGGGCCCCAGGCACTGAAGGGGTAGCGGTGGCTGAGCGGGAGCGCCCGCTTGAGCGGGCACGAGCGACGATGTCGCCCCCTGCGAAACACGCCAGGGCGACATGTGGCTCTGGGGGAGCACGGGCCTGGTGGCTTCTGTGGGCAGACGCTGGCGCGTGGCTTGGCGGGGCCAGTTCTTGTACGGCGGCGAGGCAGAGAGCGCCGCGTGTCACTGGTGGCGCACGGCCGAGGTAGGCGACGAGCAGGAGAAAAGAGAGAGAGGGAAAAGGTAGGGATGGTGAGATGCAGAGACAGGGAGCGGGAGAGAGAAGGAGAAAAAGGAAGAAAGAGCTGGAGAAGCAGAGAGAATGGGAAAGAGAAGAGAAAAGTAGGGAGAGAGAGCTAGAGAGAGAGAGAACGCTAGGATGCGTGAGAGAGAGGGGGAAAAACTGAGAGAGAAAGAGAGAGGGTTCTGACTGAGAGAGAGAGGAAAGCAGGGAGAATAAAAAATAAAAAGTAGAGAGGGGGGAAGGAAGAGAAGACTCTTTGAAAAAGGAGAGAGGTTTTCCAAAGAAATAAAGAAAGGAGGGAAGGGGGGTGTCGGCTGGCTTTTCTTGCCCTCTTCTTGGGTAAGGATTAGGGCAACCATTTTAGGGAAGCAAATGACACTTTTGTCCCGCTTTATTCTTTTTACCAAAATGAGGGTTATTTCTGCTGAGATTCGAACATTGGATCTCTCAAAAGTCTCCAGAGCCTTAACCACTGCACCACATCCTCTTCATGTCCTATTTTTACAGAAATAAATGTAAATTAAAGTTTTATTGTGAATAATATTATATTTATGGAAATAAATTTATTTATCATCTCGATTTTGCTAAAAAACCACAAATGCGTTATACTTTGTTATTTATATAAAATGACGATGTTTTTAACTCGTAATTTAACGAAATTGGTACCGTTGGGATCAGTACAAAATTATCTATCATTTTGCATTATTTTACACATAAAACTATGAGTATGATGCGTGCATTTGCCCTTTTTAATGATAAAAATTAACAACTTATCATACTCCCCAACGTACTCATTGCTAGTCCCTTAGCAATGCAAATAGAAGAGAAATTGAGACAACAATGAAATATCATGCTTCATTTGAGGTTATTAGACAATTAAATGGTAGCCGATCAGTAGAGCTAAAGTTCTCATTTCCCACTACACTTTGATTCGTGACAAGTGATTGTGCATATAAATTGGCATGCTTAGAATTTGTTTATGTCCTTTCCGTTATAGCCTTGCCTTTACTAATCCCTTTAGATAAAATTACCTGGCAGTCAGTGAGGATCGTTTTTCAGCTCCCGCTCGACTCAGCACTTTTCACGCTTGGTCGTATTTTTTTAGTATGAGGGACTTTTTATTTAGCGTGGGCTTTTCATTTAGTTGCGCTTTTGCCTTTGAGAGTGCGTACTTTTTACCACTCTCTTTAATTTGCCTACAAGGAGGTGTGTACTTTTGCCACCTGCCTTCCTTTAGCTCTTTTTGACACCTTATATGACATTTAATGTTTATAAATGTCCCTTTTTAAATGACTGTCTCTTTAGAGTGCTGTGTGGGTTGGTCCCCTATTACGAATCCTAACGTTCTTTTCATTCAACCCAAAAGAAAAAATTGGAATAGGTAGTCTTATCCTTAAGGTTAATTCTAGTAATTTTATACTTTTAAGGTCTTTCACTCGTTCTAAGTTGCCGTGTGTATGTGAAAATTATTCCTATCGTGCCTTCTTATGAAGTGGGATATTCTGAACTTTAAAGGCTCTATCCGATTTGGCTAACATAAAATGGATTTGATTATGATTCACTTAATGAAACATGATTCCAAGCAACTTACATGGGATGTGAAAAAGAAGTTTTTGAATTTTTTTTGACCATTTTCTTAATGAGAAATATCACTTTTCTTCAAAAGAATTTTTCAAAAATGCATGTGGATTGTGAGAAATATCAATTTTCTTCAAAAGATTTTTTTGAAAAATACATATGGATTGCCTCCCCCCATCTTGAATGGCATTGTCCTCAATGGCATAAAAGATATGAACAAAATGCTAGCCATAAGAAAACGGTGAAAGAGAGAAACTACCTGTGGCCATGAAGATGTGACTTTATCAAAGCCACTACTGCATAAAAACCTAAAAAGAAGAAGAAAAACAAAAGATGATCCAAAATACTGGGTTGTCTCCCAACGACCGCTAAGTTTAACGTCTTCAGCCAGACGGAAGCATAATTATTGTGGCTCACTCAGCGTCATGGATTCATGTGGGCTATTTTGAAGATTTTCAACAAACGATTTCAACCGTTGCCCATTAACAGTGGATGTGTAACGACCCCCTGTCAGTCGGTTCAATCATACTGGCATATTACGAACCGAAGGGACCCGTTAACAGCGGAAACAACCCGAACATGTCTTGTAGTTAAGGTTGAGCACTTTGCATGTAAATAGACAAGCGGTTGATCATAAGTTACATAACTCTTATATTTATGTCATATAATATATCGCAGTACATCAAGTCCAAGGTTATAACTTGTAAATTATATAGGGACTGGACTTACAAAACAAGTTCTACTTAACTAAACTTAGACTATAGAGATTCTTCGATTGCCCCAGGAAGGTCCTCTCCTCAAATGGGTTAAATAGTGTGGGTGTGTTTACCGACTCAGCAAGCACATGATACCACTACATGGCTTATATATATATATACATGAAAAGACAACATGATAATACCATATAATCATGTTATGATAGAACATAACATAGTAAGTTTCATCTAACATAGGGATCATGGCAATCATGGCATGATCGAAAGATCATGGTGTAACATGGCATGGCATGGGTATAAACATAAAGATCATAGCATGACGTGAGTATTAAAAAGATTATGGTGTAACATGGCATGAAATGGCATGGGTATAAACATAAGGATTATGGCATGACAACATAGCGTGGCATCATAGCATGACATTAGTATCATAAAGATCATGACATAGTATGGCATGGTGTGAGTATAAACATAAAGATCATGGCATGGCATCATGATGTGGCTTGACTTGATCTTGCATAGCATCATGGCATGGTTTGGCTTGATCATAGCATAGCATCGTGACATGGCATAAGTACAAGCATAATAGGGCATGGCATAGAATCATGGCACAGAAATCACGGTATGGCAACATAGCATGGCATAATAAGAATCTATCTACTTGTTTAATGGACATGCATCCAAACCACAACATGAGGAGGTTGACATGACATGCAGCTAGCGGTAAGGCAAATGCCCACTGGTGCTTCCACTGCGCAGCAGGGGGACCCACCCATCCCACCTGGACCGGGAGAATCGTACCTATGATTTACCTGTTTGCCTCGGGTTGCGTTTTTTAATTAATACCCGCTTCACAAGGATGCTTATATGATTCGGATGCATGAACTCCTAAGGTGGCACTGTTCGTAAGCATGTTCGATTTTAACATGGGAGGCTTATAACATGGATTTAGGCATGGTTTGGGAGTCCATTTAAGCTCTTATGTCATTTCGGCAGCATAACGGCTTAGTAGCATCTAGTTAAATTTGTAGGAAAATACATGTTTGAAAACATGCCATTACGATAGGAACATAACCATGAAGAAAGGACTATGTACTTGCTTTTAAACCAGGAGCTCACTTGGATATGATGGAAACTTCCTCCTCCTACACGTGCGAAGAACCTTGCGAACAACTCCCGTTCCCGCTCTAAATCTTTCTCTCTTCCTTTCTTCCTCTCTTTCTTCCTTTCTACCTCTCTTTCTATCTTTCTCTCTCACTTTCTCTCTCTAAACGTGGGCAAGGAGGAAGGGAAGGAATGGGGAGAATGAGAAGGATTACCCGCCTCTTTATAGGGGTGGTCATGGCCTAGGATGGGGACAAGTGTCCCTTAAGGTCTCTCTTGGATTTGGGACATGTGTCCTAAAGAGATAAAGATTGCTTGGATGGTGACAAGTGGCATGGTTTCTTGGGGGCCAAGAAATCTTACCACTATCCTTATCCTTTACCAATATCTTTTAGTACTTTTACATTTAAGTCCCTGTATCTTTTATAATTGGCTTTATACCCTTATTCAGTACTTCTTCACTGAATTTAACTTCTTTTTGGTGATTTGAGGACACTACTAGAAACCTTACAAATTATACTTAAGACCTTATAAAAATCATCTATTGCATCATAGGACATGAACTTTTCGAAATTGTGTTTATATTTTTTAGTATTTGCAAATATGCCCTTTTTATAATTTTGTATATCTTGGCATGTAACTGTAATCTTGTAGGTCTTTACATTCTCTCCCCTTTAAACAAAATTCATCCTCGAATTTTAAATCTAACTAAGTAAATTGCTGAATATGGTAAGGATCTTGCCAAAAAGACGTGGGTACTTGCTCCTCATTTCTTCTTCCATTTCCCATGTGGCTTCTTTGTAGGTGCTCAAATATAGTGTATGATTATCATGAATATCATGTTTATATAAATAATAAAAACAACTAAATTAAAGATCGTGATCGTCAGAAACCAAATGTTTCAAAAAGAATAAGTTGATTGCTACTAACCTTGTGAACTGGGAGATTGGATTCTTTGTTCTTCTCTTTCGGACGGCCGAAAAAGAAGAGCCCTTCTTTTGATGTTTACTCCTGTTTTGGTGTCATTTCCTTATGCTTTTCAATCCTTCCAATCCTTCCTTCACTTCGAACCTTACAAAAGAATTGAACAAAGAAAAAGAGAAGATATATTAGAGCTATGGGGTAGTGTAGTATCTTATCTAACTATCAATCTAAACATGCAACTAAACTGAAATAACTCACTTTTTGGTTTGATTCTTTAAACCCCTAACATGGACATGGGTTTGGAAAAGATGAAGTGGATGTGTGTGTATGGATTGATGTGATGAAAAAAACCTATGAAAAAAACAGTGATTAAACTATGAAGTCAATGAAAAACTAGAAAGGAATTGGAAAGAAAGATAGTTGGTTGGCCCCTTCAAAGCCTTGGTCTTCTTGAACTTCAATAGAGGAAGATGATGAAGAGGAAGAAGCCTTGGGATGTTGTCCATGTTTTCCTCCTTGAGAGCATTCAAACACCTTGCTTTTAGTTTCAAAACCACCAACTGTCAACCTTTTTCAAAGGTCAAAGGGGTATTGTATTTATAAGAATAGGTTTTAGAGTGTTTTGGGCTTCAAAAGGACTGTCTTCCGCCGTCGGACTTACCTTGGATAAGCATGGAGGAGTTTGCAACCTTTCCAACTTCGGAAACTGGATTATCTTGGCCAAATTATGTTTATCAGGAAACTCTAAAATTACGTCGCTTAGACAGGACGCCATTTGGCTAATTAAATCGGCCAAAATAGAAAGGAAATCTGAAAAGGAAACCGAAAAAGATTAGGAAAGCTAAATTACTTCTCTTAAGAGAGACGTGCTTTAGATAATTAAGAAATGAATTCAAATTAAAAAATAAAAAACGCAGACAAATTAGGACCTAAATGGTGTCTCCCTTACGCGACGCTATTCAGTTAAATATATCTGAATTTATGAATTTAATTTCGAACTGATTTCTACTAGAAATCTAAATAGCGTTGGCCGTGGGCGATGCGAATCAACAAATTTTGAGAAAAATAAATAAAAATTAATTATGATTAAACATCAGATCATTTTGGGGCATTATAATTGTGATATGAAATTACTCTATATGAGGTCAAAATTAGCGTGTCTCCAGTTGCCCCACCCTGACATTGACTTTGCAAGGGAGTGAAATAGAATAGAATGTACTGAAAAGGTGATGCTAAGGTGTGATGAGACACGCTCCCAACATCATATATATGATGGGAATCTTTCTTAAAATGAACAATGAAGTAACTTAAAGAAATCAATGGAATCAATTTTGTCTGGATGAAGTAGACAAAGGAAATAAATAAGGACGATCAACCTCTACGATTGGGAAGTACCTTAAGTCACAAATCCTATAGGTTTCATCATGGAGAGTGGTTAGCAGCTAATGTAGACGTACTACAACCATGATAGATCTTAAAAGGAAACAAGAAAATTTAGGATAAAGAATCCAAGCAAGAAGGAATTCCAAAGATATATTTAAGAAACTTCAAAGATAATTGAGAGATCAATTCAGGATGGAATATTTCGAGATCAATTCGGAATGGAATATTTCATATCACGTTGAGATTTATTTGATTAATGGTCTGAAACTTAATCAATAATTAATTTTTATCACAATAATTTCAAAGTCCTACATGATGCATGCTGGGATAAAATGAAAATTAAAATGAAATAAAATATAAATAATCAAGGATAATATTGTTAAACTGTCATTGATGAGTCAAGACACCAATCTTGTAATTCAGTGCTAAGCCGAAGCTTGTTTATCCACGTACAGTCTCACAAAAGTGGAACTATCGTCCCCATCAATTGACAATCTAACGGCCTCTCCGTGCGATTAAGAATCCTCTGGAATTATCACTATTTTTTTTGAAGGGGAACTCAAATTCCAGTTTCATCGGAACCACAAGGTCCTTGATATACTCTAATAAGTATTTAATATATAGTAATGCTAATGCAAACCAAATACATAAAGGAATACAAGGATAGAGATAACCATTTTTTTAGTTACAGCGAGGACTCAGTGAAACTCCCACAATGAGACCTTATTCGAAATTTTAGCTTTCTTTTTTATTTCTTGATATTTCCTGCATCAAAAAATTTGTCAGTAACTTTAAGCAAATAGATAATCAACATCAAATATCAGTAAATATGAAATTTTGGAAAAATATCAGAAATTCAGAAAACTCATTAAATGGCGTCGTAACTCTCTACATGTTCTCCAAATTCCAATTCTTCATGGGCATGATAGAACTATATATATATTTTTTTAAGAGATATATTTTCTTCTCCGGTCCAGGATGATTCTCTTCTCTTCCATAGATCAAAAAACTAGTTAACAAGCTCAACATTTCTATGCAATCATATATATCCAAGTGGCACATCCAAGGATTTATCATCCGTGTCAAATATTACAAGAGCACATGTATGGATTGGGTTGCAATGGGTGCTTTAGTCGAGCTGTGGTATCCTCAAACTCATATTTTTCTCTTCTCCACATTTGAAGCCACTATTCTTCTAGAAGAAGTTGAACTCTTATTGGGCCTTCCTAAGCTTAAGGTCAACAATGGTGAACCTGATTTGACTGAGATGATGCTAATGAGGGAAAAGATCAATGGTCATCAATTTTTGGAGAAGATTATGAAGAAACCAAAAGAAATTCAAGAGTGTCTTACTCAGAAGGGAATCAATCTTACAAAGCTAGCTGAATGGACCTTGAAAATGATAAAAAATCTCAAGGAAAAAGATACAGAGGGTGTGATGATGGCATTCACTGTGTGTTTAGCTGGAGCTCTACTATTCTCTGCCCAAGATAATATTTTAGAAGATGATCAAATCAGCGCAATCAATGGGGTCTTTGAAGGAAAGCAGATCAGCACAGCGGTTCTAGCCTATCTCTACAGAGGGCTCTCTGTAGCTTCTACGGGTCAATCTCCTTTTGGCAGTATGCTACTCTTAGCTCTATAGGTGGAATTCCACTTCAAATTCAACCATAATGAGGACAAAGTTCCAAGAATATCCAAAATGTATCAGCGCAGTCCTATCTTCCATATTGCCAACATTGTGAAGTTCAATGACAACATGACCAATCGAGTGCCCAACCTCAAGACTCGAGCTGACTGGCGCGCTTATTTCAAGACTATGCCAAGAACTGAATTCAAATCTACGCCACTCGCTCTCATAGAAAAGGCAGTATGAGTTCATCGTAGTGCTGGCACAGAGCTCCGACTAATCGGGCCGACCGAGTTCGTTCTCTATAATCCGCATCACTGTCATCCTCAGCTTGGTATGCCTCGCTATGAATTGCCGAAAATATCTTCTCTTTCTCTGATTAAAAAGCGGGCTTTAGGATCTGACGAAGACTTCGAAGCGACTGAAATCATTGCAACTTTATGGAACATCGGATTCACCTGTTGTGTAAAAACTCCTTACGAAGCCAATCGAGAATTATGGAAAACATATGTAAAGGAGCTTAAGAAAATTCGACATTGAAAGCTCTCAATTTCTTCCAAAGTTTTGATATAATTTTTGCTTTATTTTCAATGAGAAATTATTCCTTTATTGCAATAAGATCTTTCCTCGATGTTGTGCGATTTTTCCTAAATTTTTTCTTGAATAAAATTGATCTTTTCCCTCAAACTTTGGACTTTCGGACTCATTAATGCAAATCGCGTTGACTCAGAGAGACGCATTTAAGTCAAATTCAATTTCCGAGAATAAGTATTTAATCCTTAAACAACGTAAATCGCGTCTTTAGAGTGAGACACCTTTCTCTTTCTCTCTCCAATTATCTAGAAATTTTTAGCATTAATTCATTGAATCGCGTCTTTCTTAGGAGATGCATTTATTTGATTGTCCATTTTTTTATGTGGTATGGACCTGTCCAAAAAGGGCGGTTAATTCCAAATGGCGTCGCTCATATGGGACGTGTTTCACAAATTTCAAAATTTTTTCTTGCCGCCTTAGTTTGTGCGCCACTGAATGGAGTCGCTGTTCCCAGATGCGATTTAATTAATTCAAAGAGGGGTCGCCCGAGCCCGAGCCCTTCTCTCCTCATTCTCTCTTCTCACTTTCTCTCTCTTCACCCTCTTCCTTCTCTGGCGATGACCAACGTTCTCCGGCTATCTCTCCTTCCTCTGGCGATCTCCTCTGGCTCCGCCGATCTCCTCCATCACCGGGGATCATCAATCTCTCACTCTCCCTTACTTCCTCTCTCTCTCTCTCTCTCTCTCTCTCTCGGGCTCCATCTCTTCTCACACAAATTCCCACGAACCCTCCTCTATATCTCCCATCTAAGCCATGGAACAAGGCGGTCCAACCGATCTTAGTGGGAAGCAACGCCTAGTTGTGGCGATTGAGGTGGTAGAGGTGCCCGAAGAGATCCCCGAAGTGGCACCAACTGAAATGGCGATGGGACTTGCGGAAGTAGCGGCGTATAACCATGGACACTGAGGAGGGTCCACCTGTGGCTCAGGAAGGGGATGTGGCGGCAACACTGGCCGAGGAAGCCGGCCTACACTTGGTAAGCTTCAAACACCCTACTTAGAGTTAGATTTCAATTTCGGGGGGAAGCGGGGCTCGGCCACAGGTTATGGAACCTGTGGTTGAATCGTGTCTGGGCTCAGCGACGCGGTTTGAAACGCGTCAGCCAGGCCCGACGCTATTAAAAAATGGTGAGTAATTCCAAGAAATGCCTAAGAAATTGATTATTAATGTCCCATTTAATGATTTTTAATGAATTGTTTGGACAATGTAGGGCACGATGAGGACTAGGATCTCCTAGGACCTAGTGGTGGCGGCATACCCGGATTTTCAGAAGGCGCTGCTGGCGGAGATGGGATTTAGGGAGATCCTGGAGATAGAGCCATTTTGGATAGATCTAATGCTACTCTAGGTGCTACGGGGGAGGTGGCATGTTAAGAACAGGGCATTCCTAATGCCCTAGGTACACATGATTCCCAGTCTTGAGGATGTCACGAGGATCACTGGCCTTCGGATAGAAGGTTGGGCAGTTAGCGAGATCACGTATCCCGATTACATAGAATTAGCATAGGAACTGTTAGGATTGGAGGTGACGGAGCCAGAGGGCCGAGAGTCTCGGACTCTCACGAGAGTAGCCGTAGAGAGAGCCTGAGGACTAGTTGAGCCTAGGCAGCAGACGGCCGAGTCCCGGAAGAAACTGAGAGAGAGACTGGCTAGAGCTGCTAGCGCAGTCTATTGTCAGGATCCGAGTGACAGAGTTAGTGTGGATAGAGACCTTAGGAGGTTCTTAGTGTTTTTTTTTTTGTAGGCTTCTCTTTGGGACGAAGGGCGACTACATCCATTGTCGCTTCCTGACTCTCCTAGTAGACTTAGATAGACTAGGCGAGTATGCCTGGGGTGCAGCCCTTCTGGCTCACCTCTTCACCGACCTCTTCGGGGTTACGCCTGACCGGGAGACCACCATTAGCGGCTTCGCACCGTTTCTTCAGGTATTTAATTTGTCTTTAAATTCATTTAATTATTATTATTATTTAATGCAATGCATATGATGATTCTAACCTATATGTATGCAGATTTGGAGTTGCTACTATTTCCCTCTGGGCCGTGCAAGGCCTTCACTCCAGCCAGCGGTATCGCTGGCTAGACTATGGCGTTCGGTTGTGGATACGGCGCCACAGCATTACCAGTTGACGGCTCTTCACCGTCAGTTCTTGGACTACCCAGAGTTGCTGGTAAGTTCTAAAATTCATTTCTTGTCATTATTATTATGTTTCATGTTATGTTAAATGGTTGATTAATTAACTGTTCTGTTAGAATATTTTTAGCTACTTGTTAAAATGTTTAATTATTAACTAACTATTTTGTTAGAATGTTTACATACTTGTTAAATTAACTTTATTTGATTGATTGTTTGTTTATTTTAGTGTTAGGTGATTTAAATGTTCATTATAACATGACTTGTTTAATGTTTTATTGGTTGAATATGACATGACTTATTGATTTATTTACCATTATTTTCATATGAAATGCAATGCAACTAACCTATATGAATACAGGTCATCTGGCGTCCATACCTCGGTATGGACGATGCAGGACAACCTTGGGTTGAGCAGGGCAGGGCACGTTTCGAGTGACAAATTTGGGTGCACTGCATGAACGAGATCGAGATCTTGCACCTGCGGCTGGTGATGCGGACGTTGGGTTTGCACCGAGTGGATAGAGGAGGAGATCCCGGAGGGGATCGAGTGCACAATAAGGGGCAAGCAGGCACGTATCGATTGGAGTGCCAAGTTCCTAGATCAGTAGGACGACTGGCACCGGTGCGGGGTCCTAGTGATATCGCGAGCGGAGAGTAGCGAGCGCTATCTCCAACAGTACTGAACCCATTACGCCCCCCATCTTCAGCTGCTACGTCCTCTCGATGTGAGTATAATGATGTGCATGCTTCTTTTCATTTTGATTATTATCTCATTTATGTTCGTGAATATATGAATGACATGATGCGAATATGCAAGATGCGCAGGACGCCACCATCATCACCCTCAGGACCAGACTCCAAGATGCAGAGGCCCAACTTAAGCAAGTATAGAAGGAGCTCACTGAACTGGTAAGTATAATATGCATGAATGACATATGAATTATAAATGCTTCCTTTTCATTATTAAATTGTTTTGACACTTGCACACTGACGGTAGTCTCTTCTGTTACAACGCGCCGCTTATACTCTCGCGGCTCCTCCCTTGTCTCATACCAGCGCTTCTTCCTCTAGTGCCGCTCATGGGGCCACCATTACTGACCTGAGGAGTCAGTTAGCCCTAGCCATCCGCCGAGCCACTCAAGTTGAGGAGGATGTTACTGCCCGGAGAAGTCTTCAACTTACTTTCTTCATTTCTGCATGGTATTCTTTGCTTGCTTGATTAGTTGACTGATAGTGTCTTTTGTTGTAGGTTCAAGAGCTCTATCAGGTTCTCGAGGAGGCTCGAGGTAGAGCGGCCCGTGTCACTAAGTTGGAGGGGTAGCTGGTGAGGTTCTCCACAGGTGACCTCCCTCGCGAAGTATCACGCCTCCATATGCATTGGAGATTCTGACTGAGGAGCGAGACCGAGATTGGGCACAGCTGATGGCGGAGGTTCAACGCCTCCACGGCCACTGTCCATAGCAGAGCATGAGCGGCAGCGCGTGGAGGCCCGCTATCAGCGTGCTTGGCAGCTAGCCTTGGATAGGGGACATGCGAGCGCCTTCACACCAATCGTCGCAGTATCTTTTGGCCAAGCTGGGCCGAGCGCCATGGGACCACCACCGCCACCGACTCGTGGGCCAGACGGACCAGACGAGGCCCAAACTTAGCTTGATCAGGGGGCGGGTGAGAGTCAGCCATGAGGGCTGCCATTATGTATCTTCTTTTTTTGTTGTTTTGAAGTCCTGCTGACGGATTCATACATGTACAAAACTTTCTTGAATGTTAATGGAAGTTCTTTGACACTTGAATTTGTCTTTCTCTATATCTTCTTTCGGTACTTGCATTTATGCCCTGCGTACGACTTAGCAAATAGATTAGGTTTCTGTTTAGGCTTAGCCCCTTGCCCGATTAGGTAACCGACTACTGAATCCTATCCTTGATAGAAGGGTCAAGGGGCAAAGCTTTTATTAACGAAGGCAAAATAATTGAATTGAAAAAGAAATAAAGGGCAAAATGCAGCACACAAGCAGGCAGATGCTTACTGAAAATAAAAAGGATGCAACACACATAAATGTGACAAACAGATGCTAATTGAAATATTTTTCTGTTGCAATTGCAATTTTCAAAATATCTATTTTTTTTTGTTTTGAAATATTCAATTTTTTTGGGATTTTGAAATATTCATTTTTTTATTATTTTGAAATATCTATTTTTTTGGATTTTGAAATATTCATGTTTTCTTTTGAGATTTTGAAATATTCATTTTTTTTTGGATTTTGAAATATTCAATTTTTAACTAGACTAAAGACCAGCACAGTACTTGGATCATTAAAAGAGCTTATTCATTTGTTAACCTAATTTCCACATTATTCCTCGATAACCTAATCTAGACTCATTGTGCTTGTGTTGTGCTTATGTCCCCGATCCGATTTGATGATCTGACCCTTAGTTAACTTAGGCCATTCCTTAAGTTTGGAGCACGTCCCTTAGAGAGAAGGGAAGAAATGGTCTAGAAAGCTCTCGAGAGGGTTCCAGAGACCTAAGAAGATATCCATCATTTACCCTATTGTCTGTTGGGGTTCAGTCATTTTTACTTTGTGGGGTATTTTTTGGCCTTTTGATTTGACATTTGTGACCTTTTGCACTTGATTTGGCTTTTGCCTTTTTGATTTTTCTTTTGTAGGGCGGATCTTTTATTTTTCCCCTTTTTTGTTTTTATGACGGTCTCCTACTAAGATAGCGGGTATGTTCAGTAGTCTATTATGAGCCTCGTTCCGACATTGCGAGCTGAGAATAAAAAAGAATAATAAAGCAAAAATGGGTTGTACTTTACACTCTCAGTCAAGTTGTCAGTTTTCCTTGGACTTCACATCTCTAGTTACTCAAGGACAAAGCATGTTTTTGTGTGTATAATGCACCTGAATTAGCCTATTAAAGACTAAAGAGGGAATTTAGGATTTCAAATTTTCAGACTCCACTAGTCTTTGCACCATGCTAGTCAACACAACTTAAGCTAAGGGTAGTATTCCTTTAAGTATTAACCATTCCAAGGATGAGTTAACCCTTGACCTTCTGCATTAACCAATTTGTACGCGTTACTAGGAAAAGCTTCTTTTACAACATAGGGTCCTTCCCAGTTGGGTTGTAATTTAGAACGTAGATCACCGGGTTTTACAAAAATTCTTTTGACTACCATTTCACCGACTTTGAATTTACATTCAATGACCTTCTTTTGATAAAAATGTGCTAACCTATTTTGATAAACTCGCGAGTGATTAGCTGCTGACCATCTACTCTCGTCTAAAAGTTACAATTGAGCGAAGAGTGTAGAATGTTGTTCGTCAATGGAAAACTCCTTGTTCAATTGTACTCTTAATGACGAGATGAGGACTTCGTATGGAACTACCGTCTCCATTCCAAACGTTAAGGAATATGGGGTCTGCCTAGTGGAAGTGCGGATTGAAGTTCGGTAGGCCTATAGGGCCTCAACAAGTTTCTCTAGCCAGTCTGTGTATCGGTTAGATGCACACGTTTTCTTAATGATTTTTATCAAGGTTTTATTTCTTGCCTCTGCTTGGCCATTGCTTTATGGATAATAAGGGGATGAATGATGTAATGCAATTTTATACCTGTTGCATGGGTCCTTCAACTCTTGTGATATGAACTGTGGTCCATTGTCGGTGACGATGGTGCTTGGAATCCTGAACCTTGTGATAATGTTCTTCATGATAAACTTGTAGACTGTTGACGCTTTGACCTCCGTGTAAGCTTCAGCTTCTACCCACTTAGTGAAGTACTCCATCGCAGTAAGGATGAAAGATTTTTGCTTGATCGAGGAATTGGGATCACCAAGAGGTCCAATAATGTCGAATGCTCACATGGAGAAAGGCCATAGGGAGGAAACAAGATGGAGTGAAGATGCGGGAGAATGGATCTTGTCGGCATGAAATTAGCATTTGGCACACTTACGGACAAATCCTACACAATCTTCTTCCATAGTTGGCTAATAATATCCTTGTCTAAGGATTTTCTTTGATAAGATCTGTTCATTAACATGGCCACCACAAACTCCAACATGATTTTCTTCCATGATCTTCCAAAGCTCATCTTCGTCTAAGCATCTTAGAAGAACACCATCGAATCTGCATCTGTATAGCTCCCCTCCAACTAAGGTGTATCTCTGAGCAATTCTCCTGATAGCTTTCTTTTCCTCAGCAGTGGCTTCTTCAGGATATGACTGATCTTCACAGTATTTGGCAATTTTGTAGTACCATGATTTCTCTTCGTCTTCCATCTCTTATTGCAATTCTAATAGCATGATTTCTCTCCTCTCCACAATATCTCCGTCTCTAACCTTCTTCAGTAACTTTTCCTTAATCCTAAGAAAGGAAGGGTCCTCTACAGCAGGAGAGAGACGCATATGGATGATGATTGATTCGGAGTGTTTGCTGATTGAGAAATTTAGAGATGATGCGAGAGAAGCTAGAGCGTCAGCTAAGATGTTCTGATTCCGAGGAATATAGACGAAAATCAGTTTGGTGAAAAGCTTGGCATAAGCTGAGGTGAGTTCCTGATAAGGCTTGAGTTTGGGATCAAGAGTGCAGTACTTGGTGAGCACTTGGCGAAGAATCAATTGACTATCACCTACAATCCGCAGCTCGGTGGCACCATGGAGATGAGCAGCCTCGATGCCGACAAGAAGAGCCTTATATTCAGCTATGTTATTGGTAACATAAAAGGCAAGCTGAAAGGCTTGGGGAATGGTGACACCTTCAGGTGATAGGAGAACAATGCCGATACCCTTACCATGAGAGTTCAGAGCTCCGTCAAAATGCAAAGTCCACATGTCATCTTTGATTTTGTTGATAGACATCAGTTCTTCATTTGGAAACTCTGATCGGATCAGATCAGATATGGGGAGAGGGTGATGAGCAAGGTGTTCTGCTATGGCATAGCCTTTGATTGCTTTCTATTGGATGTAAATGATATCGAACTGAGAAAGAAAGATTTGCCAACGTGCTAATCGATTTGTAAAGACAAATTTCTCGCGGAGGAATTTGATTGGATTCATCCTAGCGATGATATGGACTTCATGGGCTATAAAGTAGTACTTCAACTTCTGAACTACCCATACCAGTGCAGCACATGTTTTCTCCATCGCTGTATATCTCTGTTCAACGGGGTTGAAAAGTTTAGAGAGATAATAGGCTACCCTCTCCTTTCCTGCTTCATCCTCTTGTGCTAGGACAACCCCCACAACGTCATCCAGGACAAAAATATATAGGATTAAATGTTTGACTGAAGACGGTGGTCTCAAGACAGGAGGACTTGGAAGATACTTCTTCAATCCATCGAACGCCTCCTGACACTTATCGTCTCAATCGAATTTGACTCCCGACTTAGTAAACTCGTAAAACAACTTACACCTTTGTGAGTGTTGGGAGACAAATCGGTAAATAAACTACAACCTCCCGATTAATCCTCTCAACTTTTTCAAGTTCTTAGGAGGTGGCATTTCAATAATGACTTTAGCCTTATTGGGATCGATCTCAATGCCCCGGTTACTGACTATGAATCATAACAACTTCACTGATGAGACACCAAATACGCATTTCTTCGAATTCATCTTTAACTGATACTCTCTTGATCTTTCCAAAACCTTTGCCAGAACTTCAATATCTCAGCCCTAGTCTTAGACTTAACCAGAAGGTTATTCACATACACTTCTAAATCTATATGCATCCTGTCATGCAGTGGCGGACGCAGAAACTTTGTCCAGTGGGGTCACTCGGATCATCATTAAATTTATCGATATTTTATATTTATTATATTAAAAATATTAAAATAAAAAAATAAGAATAAATATATTTTAATCATCATAAAAATGATATACTTCAATAAAAATGATATACTTTGTTACGAGGATTTTTTTCTTCTAGATGCACTCAGCGAATTTTTTATTATATCATAAATATAAATAATAATAATATGTAAAAAATCTAGTGGAATTGAGCTCCAAATGAGATTGGGGTCTTGTGGGTCATCTAAAAATCCAGTAGGATCACCTTATACCTAAATTTAAAATTTACCTTATTAAATTTAGACCCTTATAATAAAATTCTAAAATTTCAGTGGGGTCCTAGGACCCCACTGAAACCAGCTGGATCCGCCACATATGTCATGGAATATAGCCATCATTGTCCTTTGGTAGGTGGCTCTAGCATTCTTTAACCTAAACAACATGACTACATAGCAATACTTTCCCCATGGTGTAGTAAATGATGTTTTCTTCTAATCATCTTCTGCCAACTTAATCTGATTATACCTCGAAAAGTTATCCATGAATGATAGAGTCTCAAATCTAGTTGTATTGTCAATTAACACATCTATGTGAGGTAGTGGAAAATCATCTTTAGGACATGTTCGTTCAGATCTCAGAAGTCAATACAGATCTTGACTTTTCCATCCTTCTTCATAACCGGGACTATGTTAACCACCCATTGCGGATAGAGGACAACTCTAATAAATTTGGCTCTATGCAGCTTATCAACCTCTTCCTTCATCTTCAAAGCCATTTGTAGGTGGAAACGCCTTAATTTCTGTTTGACCAGGTTAGCTCTAGTTTTCAAGGTCAATCGATGTTCCACTAAAGAAGTATCTAACCCCGACATATCTTCATAGCTCTAGGCGAACGTGTCATTGTAATCTCTAAGAACTGGAACCAATGCCTCTTCATCTAATTTTGAAAGATTTTGACTAATGAGGACCACTTTAGGTTCTTTTTCAGTTCTTAGATTGATTTCCTTAGTCGGTTCTTCTACAATAGTTGAGGGTTCCTCAAATCTCTTTATCCACTCGCATACGCCTCAACTGCGTCCTTATCTTCTTCTTCTTCTTCAGTGACGAAGTCCTTTTCATGTACCAATTCATATACCCTATACCCGTCATCGACCAACTCATCTGCCTCATACTCTTCTGACAAATGGATAGGATTTTCTAACAATTAAGGGATTTGCCTACCCTTAGATTTCCTAGACTTCCTAATATGTCTAACTTCATTAGACTCCCTAACTTCATTAAATTGCCAACTACTAGACTCACTATCCTGACCTAAAGAGGACGAAGAATGATAAAAATCATTAGATACATAAGGGAGAATACAAGTGAATCTTCCTGAGAGGAGGGGCAAAGTAGATCTAGAAGGGAATCCTGTCCGAATGACCCGCGCAATGGGGTAGATTCGGATAGATAGTAGGATATCTCCTCAATGAGTATTTGTGAAGAAGAAGTTGCCAAATTGATATTTTTTTTAGTAATTTTTAGTATTTATCATGAAACATGAGTGAATTTGGAAGTGGGGAGCATCATGAGGGGGAGAAAATAGCACCATGGCCAGAGGATTAGGAGGATCATGCAATAGTAAGTCCCAGATCAAATCATGGATCCCCTCGAGGTTGAGGAGAATCCAGGGCAAAATGTCCTGAGGGGACAGAGTAATGATAATGGGCAATGCCTGGAGGATATCTTCAATGATGACCCTTGACCAAGTTAGGGTCAACAACAGAGTACATAATAGAGTGTGGAGGGTGAAAACATGAGAGGGGTATGTAGCTCTCCAGAGGTGATCAGTTGTTAAACCAGTTTCATAAGGATCATCTCGCTTCCCTTCATCTATCTCATCCCTAAGTAAAATCCTTTTATCAAATATGTCCCAGGCCCTTCTATCAGTTCATTAATCAATGGCGGCTACTGAGGTTTAGATGAGTGTAGGAACAGTCTGTTCAATGCTATATATATCTCCCAGGTTTCAAACTACCTGTAGCACTCAAACACCAGATCTTGAATTTTTCTCCTTTTCATTGGTCGTAGAGCCTCCAAGGATTTGTATGTCAGTAAGGGGGTGCAATGTCTGGCTAGCTCCCTCCTATAGATGTCATACAGGTCAAAATGGGAGGTTATCACCAACGTGTTGTCATTGTCGTGCTGAATTACGGGCCCTTGTACAAAATGGGTAGACAAAGTCCAAGTCAGGGGATCCCGATTTTCCTTACACGGTGTAACCATTGTCTTCCATATTTTGTTACCATCTTCTTCCTCTTATTGCTGGACAATTGTGTGTGTTACCTTCTCTGGCTTGTAGTCCAGACCATTCCCATGTATCCTTCTGTCATCTTTCACTGGCTTAATTCTTCCTTGTAATTGTGTGCCCAGATCCTTCCCAGGTTGATATCCAATCTTCATCATGATATTCCAGCCAGGGGTACTCATGGACTTCCCCCTTTTCATAGCATCGATCGGATAAGGAATAGGTAAGATGGATTTCAGCGGGTCTATCAATGGAAAGTAGGTTTGTAACAAGGATATGACTGGTTTTTGAATGGGTGAAGGAGTTGGAACTGGATTCTTGTTCAAAGAATGGGTTGCAGCAAGAATAGGCATACTAGTAACTTTGATGACTCGTCCTTTGTAGGGGAACTTGAGGCATTGATGGTTCGTTGATGGGATTGCCTCGAGTGTTTTGATATAAGGACGGCCGAGTATCCCTTTTAGTGAAGGTTCAATCTCAAGAATATGGAATTCGACCTCAGCATGACAAACATGACCTAACTCTACCTTCAAATAAACCATGCCCAGAGGGGAACGGGTAGAGTTGTCGTATGCAGTGGTAGAAATGGGGGAAGGCAATCATTTTTCTTTCAGTACCCTACAAAGCTCCAGTGTTCTCGATGGTAAAACATTAATAGAGGCCCTAGTGTCCACCAGGCATGCATCTACGGGTTTCCTGCAAATGTTCACTGTGATACTTAAAGCCATGCCCCTTGCTGCCAGGGGTGGCAATTCAAAGGAGTGGAAGGATATAGAAGGCTGATCCCCCTGAGGAACTAGCAGAGTGGTGATCTTTTCGACCAACACATCTTTATTGACCATCACTTTTTGTAGGTATTCTATCAGAGCTTCTTGATGGGTCTTAGATCTTTTGATCAGTTCCAATATAGAAATGCGTGCCGGTGTTTCGTCAAGATGCTTCAATAAATCATATTGAGTGCCTAGGACACTCTCTTCGTTATGTACTTCATCAGTTGCTCGTGACGGACCTTCCTGGATGGTAGATTGTAGGAATACTTTGCTGAAGATGCGGATGCTCCGGAGCTCAACAATGGATGATGCAGGCGATGTCTTAAGTACTGCCGGGTTTATAAGGGGTTTGGATGGCGTGATGGGTTGGCTTTGTGGTGTCGCGGGTGATTGGCTATTCGTAAGGATTGGGGTAATCTGGTTTTGATGCTATGGTAGTGGGTTCTGTACTATGCCTATGTTTTGTGGTGGTGCTGCCTGCTGAACTGGCACTCTCTGTTGTTGCTGTTGTTACTGTGGCTGTTACTGTTGTGGTCTTCTTGCCTTTAAGGCGGCAATGAACCTCTTCATCTCTTCCCAATCTATGCCTCATTGGTCATTTAAATCATGGATGTAGTCCCTAAATTGAAAACATGCATCCACAGTATGCTGAGGCTGTCGGTGGTACACACAATACCGAGAGGCATCTTCATTCGGTGGCCAGATGGTTTTTCCTTGGGTTATACTAAAGCATTAGCAGCCATGAGAGTATTAAAAAGATCGGAAGGTGACTCCGGTAATTGGGGATAAGCTGCTCTCTTCGGACCAGGAGGTTTTCTTTGTTGGGAATAGTCATTTGGAGGAGGAACCTGACTGTAATTCGGCTGCTGCTGATGTTGGTTGTATGCTTGCTGAGGTGGCTGTTGAGGTAACTGGAGATGCTGAGGCTGCTAGTGAGGTTGCTGTTGGAATTGTTGAGGGGGTGGCCTATAATCTTGTTGATTTGGCTGCCTCTATGCATTGTAAGGTGAGGGCTGACTTCTGACTAGCTGACCATGATTGTTGTTTATGATGTTGACCTGCTCATGTGATATGGTTCCTTCAGTAGTTGGTCCAGTTGTAGTAACATTTGGAGTGTTAGGCTTCCTGGTTGGTGGCCTATAAGTTCGACGAGGATCAAACACACTGGAGAATGTAGTGTCCTTGAAGGCATTTTGGGCGTAGCGCGCCCTCTCATATAACTCTGTCATAGTAGTCAGCTTGTTCAATGTTAGGACTAATTTGTACTACTGCGTGGCATTGGCAATCATCATCTTCACTTGCTCCGGCTCAGACAAGTGGTCCCTAATTTTCTCAGCCATTGATCGCCATCTATCAGCAAACACCACAAAGTCTTCGTCTGGCTTCATCTTCTCGTTAACCAGATCTGTGATAGATAGGGTAGGTGCAACCTGATCCTTGTACCTTTGTAAGAATTTCTTGGATACTACATCAAAATTTTCAACTTCATTCAGATGTAAAGAGAAGAACCACTCCAAAGTTGACCCTTCTAATGACATCCTGAATAGGAAAGCCAGTGCTCGCTTGTTGTTTTGGCAAAAAGAGGATTCATACAAGAATTCTTTAAGGTGGATGAAAGGATTGCCCGTACCCTTATACTTTCGGTACACTGGCGTTTCAGAAGGCAATAGATGGATCATAGGGGGGGTGAGATTGAAACTGAGGGGCATAAGCAATTCCCTCGTGTATGGTTTGGAATTGATTATAATTATGAGAGGCATAAGCATCTCTTTCATCTTCAGAATAGGACGCATCATAAACCCGAAGGGCATGAGCATCTCCCTCGTACTCAACCAATCTTCTTGCTCAAGAGCAACCATGTCGAGAGTTCTACCTGAACGTAGCATCATTGTGTTTGTTTATCAAGAACTCAAACAAGTTATTCATAGATTAACACACAAGTTGATGATTACGTCGTCTTAGGATTCCTTGTAGAGTTTAAACAGATTTTTAATTGAGATTCACTCAAGGAAGGATCCTAGTTTCAATTTAGTTTTTCCACCGTTATATGCAATGGCTCACAACGGTATGAAGATCTATCCGGGACTTCAAATGGTATAACCAACCCGATGAACAGAGAAGAAATCTCCGCTTTTGGGGACTTATAGAGCTCTTTACGCTAACCACTCTAGTCTGACCGAGGGATCGACCCAGTTAGAGAGAGGTGAGAGTGCTAAGAAAGGTGTTCCTATAAAAGGGGGGTAAGCCCCGATGCAAATGACCTGTGGCCTGGATGGCCTATAATGTAGTATAATGCATAAATATAAGTAGCAAATGTTAGGTTCGTTGTGTCTAGATTCAACCGAAAACGCAGCGAAATAAATTATCTCGGGATCGGATCTATCCCGTTTTGATCAAAAAATAATAATTCAGTAAATCTTATTTACCTTGCACGGATTCAAATCCGCATCCGAACGGTTCCGACGGTGTGATTCCGCAAGCCACTCACATGCCTGGCCTCTAGCAGTATCCACGCGGTCTTCCTCTTGGCAGATCGTCCTCGCTTCCTCGCTTGCAGCAGCGTTCGCGGATCCCGACTGGCTTAGAGTGATTCTCCGTGACATGCGGAGACGATTTCCCGTTGGACAGGAAGATGGAGCTCGGGAATCGAATCGGCTTTGCTGAGGGGCGCCCAGAGAGGGATGGCGCCAGAGAGAGAGGAGAGAGAGGTGGGGGACGGTGAGGGTTAGGGTTGCTGGTCCCTGAGCCTCGTCGCTAGCTTTTATAAGAAGTCCGTTAACGATTTTTCATAAAAACCCGAACTTATCCAAAACCTTGTTAAAAATCCACCAACTAGAAAACCATTTGCGTGTGACCCTCTAGGCCCAAATACTAGTCCAGTTAATGGCTCATTAAGTCCAGTAACCTTTTACTGACCCACTGAATTAATTAATATCCTTATATTAATTAATCAGTCGAATTTAATGTCATCACAATAAATTCGGACGGACTTCCGATCAAGTTGGGTGCCAAGCAACACTGCGTGATACCGGAATGCATTGGGGTTAATCAAACCCACTATGGGAACCTTTCCGGCAACAGTTACTGCGCGGATATAATTCTTCATCTGTGCAGTGTTCCCGAATCGACCTAGGGTATGATTTACTGTTAAACCCTAATCGGTCTATTCACTTGAATCAGATGCTGCTAATCTGAATCCGATAACTCCTTATCAGATACAGGGTCTGCCCTGGCCAGAGACCTTAAGCGCATCATTCGTGGAACATTCTCTCTCAAACTACCGAGAGCGAATGATTCCGTATTGAACACACAATTACCTTCGAGGGCATTTCCCTGAACCCGATCACTTGACTTATTGATAATCCATAGTTAGGGATTCGTTAGTCAAGGTCAAAGTTCAGAAACCTACCAACAAGATATCTTTGGTATCTCAGGCCCAAGGATCATCTACGCAATCGTGACAAAAGAATCAAGCTGGTTAACAGTGAGGTGTTTACCATCCAGGGATTCATAGTCGGATCAGTTCAGTGAACTCATTCACCAATGAGCACCAACAGGTCCAGCATAGTGTCTCCACAAAAGTGACTTAAAAGATCAGTCACCCTCATCATATGAGCTGAAGAAACCTGTACTAGTCTATCAAGATGTTTAATGTCCTTCTCAAACATCCTATGACTAGGAACAATTAAGAACATGTGTTTATAAACCTTCGCTCCCGTAATTATGATCTCATCATAATCCGAATATCAATGCACATGTTCATGGACTTCATCGTGATTCGATAACCAATGCTCAAATAAGATGCACAATGAAAATATGCCATTAATAATCTGAATATAATATAGTGTCAGATTGGCTTGGAGACCATCTAATACTAACAATCTCCCACTTTGACTAAAGGCAATCACTTTTATACAGAATACCCATATTCTCTAAGTGACGCTCAAAAACATTTTGAGACAAAGGCTTTATAAGTGGATCTGCTATGTTGTCAGTTGAGGAAACTCTTTCCACAACGACATCTCCTCGAGCTATAATCTCTCTAATCAGATGAAAGCGCCGCAGAATGTGCTTTGACTTCTGATGAGACCTCGGCTCTTTAGCTTTAGCAATTGCCCCATTGTTGTCACACAGCAGTGGGACGGGACCAGATATGCTATTCACCACACCAAGATCGCCGATGAATTTCTTCATCCATACAACTTCCTTGGCGGCTTTAGCAGCAGCAATATACTCGGCTTTCATTGTCGAATCAACAGTGGTTTCCTGTTTGGAACTTTTCCAGCTCACTGCTCCGCCGTTGAGTGTGAAAACAAAACATGATGTTGACTTGTCGTCATCAGGATCAAACTAAAAACTCGAGTCAGTGTATCATTGCAGCTTTAAGTCTACTCCTCCATAGACTAGAAATAAATCCTTAGTTCTTCTCAAGTACTTAAGGATGCATTTTACAGCCTTCTAGTGTTTATCACCTAGATCTGCCTGATGTCTGCTCGTAACACTTAGGGCATATGCTACATCAGGTCTAGTACATAGCATGGCATACATAATAGGGCTTATGGCAGAAGCATAGGGGACCTTATCCATCACAACCCTCTCTTCAAGTGTCTTGGAAGACTGACCTTTAGAAAGTGAAATTCCTTGTCTCATCGGTATGAGACCTCTCTTAGAATTTTCCATGCCAAATCTTTTGACAATGGTTTCTATGTACATAGATTGGATTAATGCAAGCATCTTCTTTGATCTATCTCTATAGATCCGTACTCCCAATACGTAAGATGCTTCTCCCAAATCCTTCATAGAGAAGTTCTTGGATAGTCAGATCTTTACAGATGACATCATCCCTACATCATTTCCAATGAGTAGGATGTCGTCAACGTAAAGAACCAGGAATGTGATTGCACTCCCACTGTTTTTGTTGTATACACAAGGCTCATCTTCATTCTTAATGAAACCATAAGATTTGATTGCTTCATCAAACCTTAGGTTCCAGCTTCAGGAAGCTTGCTTAAGTCCATAAATGGACCTCTGCAACTTGCATACCATGTTTGGAGATTCTTTGGATGTGAATCATTATGGTTGTATCATATACACCTCCTCTTCAAGATTTCTATTGAGGAAGGCAGTTTTCACATCCATCTGCCAAATTTTATAATCATAGTAGGCAGCAATGGCGAGAAGAATTCTGATAGACTTAATCATGGCAACGGGTGAAAAGGTTTCGTCATAATCAACACCTTGTCTTTGACGATAGCCTTTCGCCACTAATCTTGCCTTATAAGTCTCAATACGTCCATCTGTACAGATCTTTCTTTTAAAGATCAATTTGCGGCCGATAGGTACTATACCATCGGGTAAATCTTCCAAGTTCCAAACTTGGTTGATGTACATAGACTGTATTTCAGAATTCATGGCTTCTCGTCATTTCCTGGTCTCTGGATTTTCTATGGCCTCCCGGTAAGTCGTAGGATCATCATCCTCATTATAGAGTATCCTAGAACCATCCAAATTAATATGTCCCACATATCTTTCTGGTGGTTTAGATACTCTTTCAGACCTACGAGGTTATGTATTATTTTGAACAAGTTCAGAAACTGATAGTTCATTTGATGAACCATTACCAGTTTGTGGGTCTGGAATTTCTTCCAGAGTTATTTTACTCCCACTGTCCTTCTGGAGAATATAATCTTTTTCCATAAAGACAGCTCTCTGGCCACAAACACCTTTTGTTCCCCAGGATGACAAAAGTAATATCCATAAGTTTCCTTTGGATATCCCACAAATCTGTATTCGTTAGTTCTGGACTCCAGCTTATCTACGTTATGTCTTTTAATATGAGCTGGACATCCCTAGACTTTAACATATTTAAGGTCTGGTTTCTTTCCATTCCATATCTCATATGGAGTGGTTTCCACAGATTTGCTGGGTACCTTGTTTAGGATATACATAGCCGAGTTAAGTACATATCCCCATAAGGACATTGGTAATTTGGACATGCTCATCATAGATCGCACCATTTTCATTAATGTGCGATTTCTCCTTTTTGATACACCATTCATCTGAGGTGTATAAGGAGGTGTAAGCTGAGAAATGATACCATTATCCTTTAAGTATTTAATGAACTCTTTACTCAAGTATTCACCACCCCGATCGGATCGGATGGTTTTTATACTCTTTCAGTTTGTTTCTCTACTTCATTCTTAAATTATCTGAATTTCTCAAAGGCTTCAGATTTATACTTCAATAAGTATATGTATCCAAACCTTGAGTAATCATCAGTGAATGTTGAAGTATGAGAAACTACTAATGGCTTGGGTAGATATAGGGCCACATACATCTGAATGTATAAGTTTCAATATGTCTTTAGCTCGTTCTCTAGTTCTACTAAATGGAGACTTAGCTATTTTACCCATTAAACATGACTCACAAGTTGCATATGATTTATAATTAAAAGGATCTAAGTATCCTTCTTTATGCATCATTTGGAGTCTGTTTTCACCAATATGGTCAGGCCTATAATGCCATAAGTAGACTTTGTTCATTTCATACTTACTTCTTTTAATTAAAGAACTGATGTGTAAATATTTATGAGACACATTTAATAGATACAAACCATTGGACAAGATAGCAGAAGCTATTAATTTATTTTCAAAATAAATCGAACAACTATTGTTCCCAACATTTAAATTGTATCCAATTCTATCTAAACATGAAATAGAAATAATGTTTCTTATTATGTTAGGTACATAATAACATTCATCTAATGAAAATGTGTTTCCAGATGGTAGCTTGAGTTTCACTGTCCCCACAGCGAACGCCGCAACTCTTGCGCCATTACCTAGCCTCAGCTCCACCTCGCCGGTCCTCAACTTATGTCTTTTTGTCAGTGCCTGCATATAATTGTAGATATGAGATACACATCCGGTATCTAATACCCATGATGTACCATCTCTTATTGACAAGTTTATATCTATCATATAGATAGCTGAAGCTTCCTGATGCTTCCCAGTTCCTTGAGCCTTGTCCCTGAGGTATTCCTTGCAATTCCTCTTCCAGTGGCCCTTTTGATGACAGTAGAAGTAATCATCTTTCTCAGCACTCTTGATTTTGTCTTTCTTGACAACCTTTTGTTTTCTCTGAACCTTGTTCTTACCTTTCCGAAAGGCTTGAACTGCAAGTCTCTTTCTGTTGGTCTTACCAACCCTGAGGATTTGGGGTTTATCCTTCACAAGGTTCTCCTCTACAGTCTTTAACATGTTCAGTAGTTCAGCTAAGGTGGTCTGGATCTTGTTCATGTTAAAGTTAACGATGAACTGAGGATATAATTGTGGAAGGGAAGATAACACGTGGCCAATATGCATCTCCTTGGGAAGTGTAACCCTAAGATCATCCAGCCTCTCCACCCATTCAATCATCTTTAGTACATGAGTCTGTACTGAAGTTCCCTCTGCCATCTGAGCCTTGAACAGATTCTTAGATATCTCATATCGTTCGATTCTGCTCTGCTCATCAAACAACTCCTTCAAATGGAGGATGATGGATCTAGCATCCATCTCCTCATGTTGCCTTTGCAACTCATTGCTCATAGAGGCTAACATGTAGCATTAGGCCATGGTGGAGTCTTCCTTCTATTTTTCATATGCAATCATATCCTCCTCTGGGGCATCTAATGCTGGTATTAAGATTAACTAAAACAAGATATGGTCTTTTGTTATCTAGTTTTACTCTCATTAATTTTCGTCGAATTGTATAACCTTCAAATATACAGAACGAGAGACGCCGACTGTCTCCTAGTGGGGATCAGAATCTCCAAGTATCACAGTATGACCTCAGGTAAACACATAGTATCATACTGTTATCTCAGAGCAATCATCTCATGATAATTGCAACTCTTTGCAATATCTGATCATATTTTGGCTCCAAATCTATTAACGGTCCTGAGTAAACACAGTAGACCATTAAATATGTTCTAAGCATTACCATCAATACGTGATGGAGTAGAGTAGGAATATAGCCCTCGAGTAAACACGTGGATAGCTATACTGTTACTTTATTCCAATCTCCAGGCATCCAATGCCATAGTCAATATACCTCTCATCAGATGATGGCAAATCTTGGGTAAACACGAAGAATATGCCATCAATGAATCGAGATATAATAACTATATTGATGGAGAGCCACACGGTGCATTCTAAATGACTCGCGCTACGACTTAGATTTTAAAACGAACGTTTTAGATTATCTATTTGGTCTCATCCTAGGTGATAGAATCAATATACTGTATATATATATCTATATATATATATATATATACTAATAACCTAGTTAATTTGATTCATAATCAAATAATAAATACACACGCATCACATACATGTCGAGTGGTGGTCATGGATAACACAGTGGTTTGACTTGAGCCATACAGTCAAACGCACACACACACACACATAATACAACGTTTATATTATGAGTTCTGCAAACTCATAGGCTTAAAGAATTCTTTCTTATCCTTCTTGGTTGCAGTTGTAGATCATCCTCGCTCCACGCTCAGCCGTCTCGATCAAATTGCATCATAATTCATAATTACAAGATAATTTAAGAGGAGAAAGCCTTAAGGCGAATACAAAGGGAGGGAGGTAGAAATACGATGGAATATGAGAGGGAGGGGTTTGCAGACTTCTATTTATTAATGAACGATAAATCACACAATCACATCCACATTCACAACAATTAAAGTGCTAATTCATGACCACCGTATAGTTTTTTAGATTAAAACAAACCACACATGAAATAGCTTATCAAATGGTTAAATAAAATTTTCAAAAATAAATATTTATGGTTTCATATACCAGGGAACAATCAAAATTGGATTTAGAATTTTTCGAATAGATTATTAGTTTAATATGCATTTCAAATCATATTTAAAAGTCGTAACAACACATCAAATGTGAATAATAACTTAAATTAATGATCTAAGAATATTCCATGCAGCATTTGAACACTTCAAATAATTGGGGTTAATTTAACAATTAGATCATTTATGGTTTAATCTAACACTTTAGGATTAATTGATTAAATTAACAACTTTTGTCAATTAATTAATCAAAACAAAATAAACCTTAAATAGGACCCAATTAAAAAAAAATTGAATTTGATAACAATAAGTAAAATCATATTTTACAATTAATTATCAATCCAATTAACATTTTTTTAATTATTCAAAATAAATTTTTTTTAATTGGATCCTATATAAAACGGGGAAAGGGGGGGTGGGTGTGGCCCAAAATGGCTCAACCCAGTTGTGACCATGGCTTGAGCCAGGGCTTAGCTAGGGGCCCGGACCCAGGCCTGGTTTGGCCCCTGGCTGGCCTTGGCTCGGACCCCTGGCCCGGGCCAAGGTCCAGTTGGGCTGGACCCTATCGGCGGCTAGGGAAACCCTAGCCGCCCGAGAGTTCCCTGCCGTGCAGGGAACCTGACGCCCCCCCCCCCCCCCCCCCCCCCCCTCGGCCCTGGCGGCGGGCGGGCACCGGTCCTCGACCGCTGGCCACGGCGACCCCGTCGGCGTCATCTGGCCACCGGCGCCGGCCCGAGAGGGGCTCAAAATGGGATTTTTCCCTCCCTTTTCTCCCCAAATTTCAGGTTTCAAAAACCCAAAAACGAAGAAGAAAAAGCCATGGCCGACCATCCAAAACCGCAAACCACCGCCAACAACCTATTGCTTAGGAGTGGAAGATCTTATATCATGGGGAAACATCGTTTGGATCCGATTAAAACGCCAAGAACGAGGCGTTCTTCGTCTAACGAAGAACACGAAGAAAACCCCAAAATAAATTATTTTCTTCAATTAAAAATGCGATCTCATCATAATGATCATCTCATGAACAATAAAATATTTACATGCATGGAATTAATTCATTTATATCATAATTTTAGAAATTGAAACGGTGAAAACACAGTGGAAGTTGGCTATGATACCACTGTTAGGTTCGTTGTGTCTAGATCCGACCGAAAATGCAGCGGAATAAATTATCTCAGGATCGGATCTATCCCGTTTCGATAAAAAAAAAAAAATTCAGTAAATCTTATTTACCTTGCGTGGATTTGAATCCGCGTCCGAACAGTTCCGACGGTGTGATCTCGCAAGCCGCGCACGTGCCCGGCCTCTTGCAGTATCCATGCGGTCTTCCTTTTGGCGGATCGTCCTGGCATCCTAGGTCGCAGCAGCGTTCGCGGATCCCGACTTCCCGTCGAACCGGAAGATGGAGCTCGGGAATCGAACCGGCTCTACTGAAGGGCGCCCAGAGAGGGATGGCGCTAGAGAGAGAGGAGAGAGAGGTGGGGGACTGCCAGGGTTAGGGTTGCTGGCCCCTGAGCCTGGTCGTTAGCTTTTATAGGAAGTCCGTTCGGGTTTTTTCATAAAAACCCGAACTTATCCAAAACCACGTTAAAAATCCACCAACTAGAAAACCATTTGCGTATGACCCTCTAGGCCCAAATACCAGTCCAGTTAATGGCCCATTAAGTCCAGTAACTTCTTATTAACCCACTGAATTAATTAATATCCTTATATTAATTAATCAGTCAAATTTAATGTCACCACAATAAATTCGGACGGGCTTCTAATCACGTTGGGTGCCAAGCAACACTGCGTGATACCAGAAGGCATTGGGGTTAATCAAACCCACTATGGGAACCTTTCCGTCAACAGTTACCGTACGGATATAATCCTTCATCCGTGCAATATTCCTGGATCGACCTAGGGTATGGTTTACTGTTAAACCCTAATCGGTCTATTCACTTGAATCAGATGCCGCTAATCTGAATATGATAACTCCTTATCAGATATAGTATCCACCCTGGCCAGGGACTTTAAGCGCATCATTCGTGGAACATTCTCTCTCAAACTATTGAGAGCGGATGATTCCGTATTGAACACACAATTACCTTCAAGGGCATTTCCTTGAACCCGATCACTTGACTTATTGATAACCCATGGTTAGGGATTCGTTAGTTAAGGTCAAAGTTCAGAAACCTACCAACAAGATATCTTTGGTGTCTCAGGTCCAAGGATCATCTACGCAATCGTGACAAAAGAATCAAGCTGCTTAACAGTGAGGTGTTTACCATCTAGTGATTCATAGTCGGATCAGTTCAGTGAACTCATTCGCCAATGAGCACCTACAGGTCCAGCATAGTTTTTTCCACACAAGTGATTTAAAGGATTAGTCACCCTCATCATATGAGTTGAAGAAACATGTACTTAGTCTATCCGGAGGTTTAATGTCTTTCTCAAACGTCCTAAGACTAGGAACAATTAAGAACATGTGTTTATAAACCTTCGCTCTCGTAATTTTGATCTCATCATAATCCGAATATCAATGCACATGTTCATGGACTTCATCGTGATTCGATAAGCAAAGCTCAAATAAAATACACAATGAAAATATGCCATTAATAATCTGAATATAATACAGTGTCGGATTGGCTTATTGGCCATCCAATACTAACAGTAAAGAGATCAAAGATCCGAGGACTAATGAGCCGGAGGAAAACTGCTTGAATCGTGTCATTGTTCACATACGTTATTCAATCCAGTAACCCTTCTATTCACAGTGGCTCGGGCAACAACGCAAACATGAAGAACATGCTAAATCACGTTTTGTTAGAGAGACGCGCTTTGAATAGCGTCGCTCTGACCATACGCTATTTGTAGCCCGAAAACAATTATCTGACAGCAAAATTATGGGCAATCCCCCTCCAAATAACAAGGCAAACAACACTCAATTAAGCATGCAAAACTCAGTTTAACATGTTGATTATTATGCAAACAAACATTGATATCATTCAAACACACACATATTCTCAAATTAACAACTCAAGACAATCAAAGGGAGGGCAAAATCTTGCCACAAGAAGTGTCCACGAGGTGCACGTAGGGATAAAAAAATCGAACAACCAATCAACAATTTAACAAACGTGCCCGAGGGACACAAGCGGTGCACCGAGGGTGCCCAATGGAAATAACAAAAGTAAATAAGAAAAGAACGGTAAGACAAGTCCCACCGTGATCGCCAAAAAGCTGTAGGTGCTCAAATATGATGTATGATTATCATGAATATCATGTTCATATGAATAATAAAAACAACTAACTTAAAGATCGTGATCGCCAGAAACCAAAGGTTTCAAAAAAAATAAATTGATCGCTACTAACCTTGTGAACTGGGAGATTGGATTCTTTGTTCGTCTCTTTCGATCGGCCGAAAAAGAAGAGCCCTTCTTTTGATGTTTACTTCTGTTTTTGTGTCCTTTCCTTGTGCTTTTCAATTATTCCAATCCTTCCTTCACTTCGAACCTGACAAAAGAATTGAACAAAGAAAAAGAGAAGAAATATTAGATCCATGGGGTAGTGTAGTATTTATTCTAACTATCAATCGAAACATACAACTAAACTAAAATAACTCACGTTTTGGTTTGATTATTTAAACTCCTAACATGGACATGGGTTTAGAAAAGATGAAGTGTGTGTGTGTGTGTATGGATTGATGTGATGGAAAAAACTATGAAAAAAACAGTGATTAAACTATGAAGTCAATGAAAAACTAGAAAGGAATTGGAAAGAAAGATGGTTGGTTGGTCTTTTCAAAGCCTTGGTCCTTTTGAGCTTCAATAGAGGAAGATGATGAAGTGGAAGAAGCCTTGGGATGTTGTGCACGTTTTCCTCCTTGGGAGCCTTGAAACACCTTGTTTTTAGCTTCAAAACCACCAATTGCCAACCTTTTTCAAAGGTCCAAGGGGTATTGTATTTATAAAAATAGGTTTTAGAGTGTTTTGGACTTCAAAATGACTCTCTTCTGCAGTCGGACTTGTCTTGGATGAGCATGGAGGAGTTTGCAATCTTCCCAATCTCGGAAACCGGATTATCTCGGCCAAATCATATTTATCAGGAAACTCTGAAATCGCGTCACTTAGACGGGACACCATTTGGCTAATTACATCGGCAAAAATTGAAAGAAAATCTGGAAAGGAAACCAAAAAAGGAAACCGAAATTGCATCTCTGAAGAGCAAAGTACTTTAGATAATTAGGAAATTAATTCGAATTAAAAAGTTAGAAACACAGACAGATTAGGACCTAAATGGCGTCTCTCTTAGGCGACGCTATTCAGTTAAATCTATCTGAATTTAGGAATTTAATTCTGAATTGATTTCTACTAGAAATCTAAATGGCGTCGGTCGTGGGCGACGAGAAATCACCAAATTTCGAGAAAAATCAATAAAAAATAATTAATGATTAAACATCAAACCATTTTGGGGCATTATAATTGTGACATAAAATTTACTCAATATGAGGTCAAAATTAGCATGTCTACATTCTTCTGTTGACTGGTTTCTCCATAGGACTTTCACCAAGGCAATTGTCTTGTTTCTGAGCTCCTTTGTCTTGAAGTCTAGGATTTACACTGTCTGTTCTTTATAACTTAGATTTGGCTGGATCTGGAGTTCGCCATAATCTATGACATGAGATGGGTCATAAAGATATTTTTTGAGTATAGAGACATGGAAAATATTGTGAACTCCTTCCAGAGCAGGTGGTAGGACTAGCTGGTATGCTGCGTCTCCAATCTTCTGCAGAATTTCGAATGGACCAATATAGCGAGGTGCCAGCTTACTTCGCTTTCTGAATTTGGCAACTCCTTTTAATGGGGAAACCTTTAGAAAAACTTGATTCCTGACTTTGAAAGAGACATCTTTTCTTCTCCGATCGGCATAACTCTTTTGTCGATTTTATGCAGCTATCAACCTTTGACGAATAAGTTGAATGTTCTCTGTACTGGCCTGCACAATATCTGGTCCTATCATTCGTCTCTCTCCAGACTCTTCCCAACATATAGGTGATCTATACTGGCCTGCACAATATCTGGTCCTATCATTCGTCTCTCTTCAGACTCTTCCCAACATATAGGTGATCTATAGGGTCTCCTATATAGAGCTTCAAAAGGAGCCATTTTAATAGGCAAACTCGACCAACGGTAAGTTTTTATCCCAATCTTCTTTCCAATCCAGACTACAACTAAGCATATCTTCTTGTGTCTGGATGGTTCTTTCTGACTGACCGTCAGTCTGAGGATGGAAAGTAGTATTGAATTTTAATTGAGTGCCTAAAGCTTCCTCGAGACTCTTCCATTTTCTAGAGGTGAATCTAGAGTCTCTGTCGGAGATAATTGACTTGCGAACCCCGTGTAGCTTAATGATATTGTCTATGTATAACTTGATCAAACTTTCTACTGATTGTGAAATCTTGACTGGCAAGAAATGGGCAGATTTTGTAAATCTATCACCGATTACCCAAATGGGATCATGATCACGTACTGTTCAGGGAAGACCCACGATAAAGTCCATGGTGATATGTTCCCATTTTCACTTTGGAATTTCTATCTTTTGAAGTAGTCCAGAGGGTCTCTGGTGTTCTGCCTTAACCTGTTGACAGACTAGGCATTTATAAACAAAATCAGCAATATCTTTCTTCATACCTGGCCACCAGAAGGTACACTTGATGTCTTGAAACATCTTGGTACTTTCAGGATGAATAGTGAACTTTGACCTATGAGCTTCGGTTAATAGTTCCTTCCTTAATTCTTGGTTCTCTGGAACACATAGTCTGCCTTGAAAATATACCACTCCACAATCATTTGTTTCAAATCCAAGCTTATTAGTCAGTTCTTGCAATCTAGGGTCATTCTACTGAGCTTCAAAAATCTTTTCCACAATGGCAGATTGGATGGATAACTGAGATAAGGAGGCAATGACTTCCTCAATCAACTTCCAATCTTTGATCATCATCAGCGGCTTCTTGCTGAGAGCATCGGCTATAATATTTGCCTTGCTTGGGTGATAATTCAATTCAAAATTGTAATCTTTTAGGAATTTTATCTAACACTTCTGTCTATGATTGAACTCCTTCTGAGAGAAAATATATTTAAGGCTCTGATGGTCTGTGTAGACTTGAAATTGCACTCCATATAAATAATGCCTCCATATTTTGAGTGCATGAACTATTGCTGCTGATTCAAGATCATGGATAGGATAATTTAGCTCATGATCCTTTAGATGACGGGATGCATAAGCAATTACCTTACCATGCTGCATAAGCACACAACCGATACCTCGTCTTGAGGCATCAGTATAGATGACAAAACCTTCATTCCACTAGGCAGGGCAAGAGATGGAGCTGTAGTTAATCTTTCCTTTATCTCCTGAAAAATCCTTTCACATTTTTCTGTCCACAAAAATCTCACCGCTTTCCTGGTTAGCTTAGGAAGAGGGGTTGCTAGAGTAGCAAACCCTTCTATAAAGCGTCGATAGTATTCAGCTAGGCCTAGAAATGTAACGACCCGCCACCCTATAATAGGAGATCCGATTACTAAATGGGTACCGAATCATTAATTTGGAACCAAACCAGGATGTAGATACGTTTGGGAAATAAATAATTAACTAAGCTAAACATTCACATCGCATTGAATTAAAAAGGAAGTGCAAGAATTTAAAAGTAATTACAATGCAACATGACACATCAAATAATTACATACTCCAACTGAAAAGAAATAATTAAACATACATGCCAGAAAATAAAATAACAACTACATCGGGGCATACCCCGGAACAACAGCTACTGGCGCGCAACTCGAAGCAGTACTCTCCTCGCTATGCCTGCCTGGAACCCTCACCTGAAAACCGCAGGGGTGAGTCTCAATGAAAAGACTCAGTAGGGATCCCTTGATCCCCACTGCCCACACGCACACCCACAAGTGCAGAAACGCAACTAAAGGTAAAGTAAGCAAGTAAGCAGTAATTACTACTCCTAAATCTCGATATAAATCACATGCATTCGAAATATAACATGCATACCTCTGAAACCATTCTACTAGGGAGCCTACAACCAACGTCTTGGCAAAACACGCCAACCACACAAATGAAAGTGGGAAACACCGACCCGCTGAGACCAAATAGTAACCCCTCGGATAGCACGCTAGCTACTCCGGCCCAACTGGCTCAGGTGGTTACTCCTTCCCCCAGCACGAGTGACACTTCACAGGTACCTCTCCGACACCGGTACTAGCTAACCCCGGGGTTCATCAGGTGACCCTCTCTTACTAGGCGTCACCCCACCACTGCTCCCACCGGCGCTGTGTCCCTCCCACACCGACACAGGGTGTCAAGTGTTACAACTGTCACTCTAGGTCCACAGTAGCACAAAACACAACAAAGTGCGATCCGGTCACGTGAAAAGTCCACGGTCGCGCGAAATACAAGCAGTGTGATCAGGTCACCTAGAATCCATCATCATCGAGTATATTTAAAGCATGCATTAACTGAACTATCTAACAGTGTAAACACATATTAATAGCATGAATTAATGTTGTTCTGTCTTGAATCGCGTCGCCCAAGGCCGACGCCAATCAAACCTCCTAAATTGGTTCATGAAATCTCAGCCTCAGAATATGGCCTAAAAGGCGTCGCCGTAGGTAGCCGCCTATTAAAACGCGTCGCTGTCCTTGGACGCCATTCACAACAGAAGTCCCCTCTGATCGAAACCGTTGCCGGGACAATTTCTGCCTAAATGGCGTCGTGCTGGTCCGTCGCCATTTTGAATGGCGTCGTCCTAGCACGACGTCATTTAGCGCCAGAAACCAGGTTTCTGCAGCTCGACCCGAGGGTCCCCTTTAACCCCAAATTCACCTCAAAAACACCCAAGAAGGGGAAAACGAAGCGGGAAACCAATCCATCACATGAAAACCCACAAATCCACATTCATAGAAACCACCCTATCCATCAATAAAGTCCCTAAACATCCTTATTCTACCCAAAAATCCCTTACACGCATCATGCTTCAAAGCGGGAAAACATGGTTTTTAAATGAAACACTACGGGAATCGTCACCCTACCGGTTGCTCTAACTCCTCCAAGCTTCAAGCCGCCAACCCGTCTCGCCCCCATGCCGCCGCCGGTACCGCCGAGGACGTCGTTACTCTACCGAGCCGTCGGCCGCCGTCCAGAGAGAAAACGCTGCGGAGGAGGTGGTGGTGGTAGTGGTGGGAGTTAGGAGGTCGATGGAGTGGAGGGAGGTGAAATGGTGGGAGGACAAGATGGAGGGGGAGGAGAGATCGCCGGAGCCGCCGGAGGAAGTGAGGAGAGAGAGAAGGGAGGAGAAAATGAGGGAAAGGAAGGAGGGTTCGCGGGGTCAATACGTACTGGAAACTTTGGAAAGGACAAGTCCTCAGCGATCTCCAACTCTGAAAAATCTAAAATATGAGATGGATCCTGAATATATCTCCTCAACAAAGAAACATGGAACACATCGTGCACCCCTGCAAGATTGGGCGGCAAGGCTAGCTGATACGCCATTTCTCCAATTCGAGCAAGAATGGGAAAAGGCCCAATATATCGCGGACTCAGCTTACCTCGCTTCCCGAATCTCATCACACCCTTGCAGGGTGAGACTCGGAGAAATACGTGGTCCCCAACCTCAAACTCAAGCAGTCTCCTACGGATGTCTACATAACTCTTCTGCCTGCTTTGAGCTGCAATTAAATTCTACCGTACTACTCTGGCAACCTCAGCACACTGTTGTACCAACTCTGGTCCTGCTATCTGCCTCTCGCCAATCTCAGACCAACTCACAGGGGATCGACACGGTCGCCCGTACAATGCCTCGTAAGGCGCCATGCCGATACTAGAGTGATAACTGTTGTTGTAAGCAAACTCTACTGTAGACAAGTGCTGCTCCCAGGAACCTCCCCAGTCTAGGCAACATGCCCTGAACATATCCTCCAAAGTCTGAATGGTCCTCTCCGACTGCCCATCAGTCTCGGGATGATAGGCCGAGCTGAAGGCTAACTGCGTGCCCAAAGCCTTCTGAAAACTCTTCCAGAACCTAGAAGTAAATCTCGGATCCCGATCTAATACGATGGATAAGGGCACCCTGTGCAGAGAGATGATCCGATCCACAAACAGCTTAGCCAACTTACCGACTGACCAGTCCTTCTTAATAGCCAGGAAGTGTGCTGACTTGGTCAGTCGATCAATAATGACCCAGATCGCGTCTCTTCTGCCAAGGGATACAGGTAATCCCATCACAAAGCCCATAGTCACATGCTCCCATTTCCATTCCGGGATCGGCAAAGGCTGTAACAATCCTCCTGGTCTCTGATGTTCTTCTTTAACCTGCTGACAAGTCATGCATCTAGCCACATACTTAGCCACATCTTTCTTCATACTAGGCCACCAAAAGTGCCTCCTCAAACAATGATACATCTTAGTCGTTCCGGGATGCACTGTATATCTAGAACGGTGCGCCTCATCCAGGACACTCCTGCGCACGTCCTCCTCTGTCGGAACATAGAGTCTGCCTCTAAACCTGACTGTACCATCATCCCACAATTCCACCTCTGGTTTCTGGAGAATCTGCGGTAATTCCACATCTGCCCTCTGAGCCTCAATCACAGCATGGTACACTGCTGGCCTCACCGTTAGGCTAGCCAACACGGCTCTATCAGCCTCCCGTGGAATCCGAAAGGAAGATTCCACAACCTGTTCAAATAACCTCCATTCTCGAACCATGAGATATGACACTACCGACTTTCGACTCAAGGCGTCTGCCACCACATTCACCTTGCCCGGATGATAAGAAAGGTCGATGTCATAATCCTTGATGAATTCCATCCACCTACGCTGTCTTAAATTCAGATCCCTCTGTGTGAACACATACCTCAGGTCTTGTGATCGGTGAAAACCTGAAATTTCTCTCCATACAAATAATGTCGCCAGATTTTCAATGCAAACACCAAAACTGCCAACTCTAAATCATGAGTGGGATAGTTCTCCTCATGCTTCTTCAGCTGTCTAGAAGCATAGGCCACGACCCTACCATGCTGCATCAGAACTGCACCCAAACCTCGACGTGATGCATCTGAATAAACTACAAATCCACTTGAACCTGATGGAAGCACCAATATTGGAGCCGAAGTGAGGCGAGTCTTCAACTCAATGAAACTCCGCTCACACTCCTCGGTCCGCACGAAACGAACTCCCTTACGAGTCAACCTCGACAAGGGGGCCGCTATCGAAGAGAAACCCTGAACAAACCGCCTGTAATAACCTGCTAGCCCCAAGAAGCTCCTGATCTCAGTTACTGTTGTTGGCCTGCTTCAATCCATTACTGCCTCAATCTTGGCTGGGTACACTTCAATGCCATCGCCAGAGATGACATGCCCCAAGAAGTGCACCTTGTCTAACCAGAATTCACACTTGCTAAACTTGGCATAGAGTTGGTGCTCTCTCAGAACCTATAATACCACCTGAAGATGTGTGGCATGCTCTTCCTCAGAAGAAGAGTATATCATAATATCATCTACAAATACCACCACGAACTGATCCAGATAGGCCCTGAAGACTCGATTCATCAAATCCATAAAAGCTGCTGGAGCATTGGTCAAGCCAAAAGGCATAACCAAAAACTCATAATGCCCATACCGAGTCCTAAAGGCCGTCTTACTAACGTCGTCCTCACGGATCCTCATATGATAATACCTTGATCTCAAGTCAATATTCGAAAACACCCTCACAGACTGCAGCTGATCCATCAGATCATCGATCCTCGGAAGTGGATACTTGTTCTTTATTGTCACCTAGTTCAACTGTCTATAATCAATGCACAACCTCAGAGAACCATCCTTCTTCCTGACAAATAGAACTGGAGCACCCCACGGAGAAGTACTGGGACGAATAAAACGCTTATCCAATAGTTCTTGCAACTGTGCCTTCAACTCAGCGAGTTCAGCTGGCGCCATCCGATACGGGGCCTTAGACAGGGGCGCCGTACCCGGTGCAAGCTCAATAGTAAACTCAACCTCTCACTGAGGAGGAAGGTCAGACAACTCCTCAGGAAACACATCTACAAAGTTACACACTACAGGCACCTCTCGAGGACTGGGACTACCACTAACATTAGCTAGAACAACAGAGGCAAGGAAGGCCTCACAACCACCAACAAGTAACCTCTGGGCCTTAAAGGCAGAAATAAGAATACCTCGAGAAGAGAACCTAATACCTTGGAAGTAGAAGGTCGGGATGTCCGGAATAGAGAAACGCACCCTCTTCCTGTGGCAGTCCACCTCAGCATAATAAGCTTCGAACCAGTCCATGCCCAGGATGACATCAAAGTCGCGAATGGCGAGCACAACTAACTGGGCAGGTAACTCATGGTCCTCAATGGTCAAGGGAACATCACTCAAACAATTATAAGACAACAAGAAATCCCTAGAAGGAACCTCTATCATCAATCCATCAGATATCTCATCAACGGGTGCAGAAAGAACATCTACGAACTGCTCAAAAATGAAAGAATGCGAAGCACCCGAATCAATCAACACATGTGCAGAGTTCCCAAGGACAGAAAGTGTACCTTCCACCAAGTTGGATGCGCGAGCCTCCTTCATGGTGATAGCTAGAACTCTCCCCTGAGTCCTCGGCTTCTTCTGATCACCTGGTCCCTGCCCCTGACCACGCCCCTGCGGGCAAAACCTCGCCAAATGGCCCTGCTGGCCACAAGTGTAGCACCTCCCAGAAAAAGCAGGACACTGAGTCCCATCGTGAGTGCCACCGCAATGCCGACAGGAAGCCGGAAGCCTCTGACCTGACTCCTGCTGCGCACTGGACACTGACTGACTCTGCTGGGTCTGCCTCGGTCTGCTACTACCGCTGCTTCCGCTACTGCTGCCACCGCCTCGAAAGAACCTCCTGAACTTGGAGCCGAATGAAGATGATCCTGATCCGGACGAAGGTGCTACTGTTGCGGCCTTCCCCCTGCCACGAACTGGCCCCTGAATAGTCAGTCCCCTCTCCCGGGCCGACTGATCCTGCTGTGCCTCTACTGCTGCGGCACACCTAACCGCCGATGCCAAATCTGTACAACAGTGGGATGCCAGAAAACTCCTCAGACTGGACCTCAGTCCATCCACAAACCTCTCAGTTCGACGCTCCTCGTCTCCTGAGATAAAAGGCATAAACCTTCCAAGTGAAACAAACTTCGTCTGGTACTCAAGCACTGTCATGCTTCCTTGGGTCAGCTCCATAAATTCCCTCTCCTTGGCCCTCTGAACATGCCTTGGGAAATACTGTGCATTGAATTCCTTCACAAAAGTCTCCCATGGAATATCCCTGAGACTCCTATCCGCATAAGACAAACTCTTCAGAGTGGTCCACCAGTCATAGGTACCATCCTTCAACATGAAGCTAGCCAACGGAGTCCTCTCAACCGCCGCACAATCCATAGTGTCAAAAGTCTTCTCCATCTCCCTCAACCAATGAACAGCCTCATCAGGGTCGGGACGACCGGTGAAATGAGGCGGCCTCAGCTTCAAGAATTTCTCCAGGGTAGTCGAAGACCCTCCCCGAGCACTGGAACTCTCACTAGGGTCTCGGGTCTGGTATCTAGCCATCGTGTCCATCATAGCCTCCATGAAATGTTCCACACTCGGCCTACCGGCCTCAGATCCCTAGGGACATCTCCCCGCTCTCTAATAACTGGCATCCTCTTCCTAGGAGCCATCTAATCGCCTACAATCACAAAATCGAAAAGTTCTAATTAGAATCATTGTAGACACGCTAATTTTGACGTCATTTTGAGTAAATTTCATATCATATAATAATGCCTCAGAATGGTCTGATAATTAATCATTAATTAATTTTTATTAATCTTTTTGAGTGTCGGATTTAACAGACATGTTTAAGTTAATCAATTGAATTGATTTTAACTCAAATTTTAGTTAAATATGAAGAATCCTAAAAGGCGTCGACCCATGTGGACGCTATTTAGAGTTTATTCCTATTTTAACGTTTAAATTTGAATTTTAATTAATTGATTTATTAGCTAAAAGGCGTCTGTGAAGGTCGACGCGATTTAGGTTTCCTAAGCTGTTTTAACTTCTCTTCCGGATGTTTATCCTTATCTTAATTAGAGTAAAAGACGTCTACCAAGGTGGACGCGTTTTAGCTAATAAAGATAAAGATAAGTTTTCCCGGATATTTATCCTTATCTTAATTAATCTGAAAGGCGTCAGCCATGGTGGACGCGTTTTAGATAATTACAGATAAAGATGAATTAATCAGTAATTATCTGTCGATTAAGGTAGATAAATCCTAGATTTTTCTATGTTAATCGCGAACGCAGAAAATGCCTATAAATACCTTACATGTTGAAGAGTTAAAAAAAAAGAGAGAGAGAATTATTGAGCCTCAGCGTTATAGCGATTTGAAGATCGGAGCAACCACGTCGGAACGCCGGAGCGCTGTCACCAGAAGTCGGCATCCTTCTTCAAGATCTTCATCTCTTCAAAGCTTCAACCAACTGGACTGGGCATAAGTTTTTCATATTTGAATTTCATTTTCATTCATTAGCTTCATTCTCTCATACTCACTGCATGCAACACATACCACGTCATCAATTTTCCAAAACCCATCTGTTCTTAAGGGGTTTCAAAGTCATTTAAAACAAGTGAGTTGCTGTTTAAACATGTTTCTAATCATGGTTAACTTTGATATTATTTCCATTTAGATTCTTATCACTATTTCTTCTTTATTTTTCTGTTTCTGTCTCTGCTGCATTCAACAACAACCACAACAAGAAATAAAAAAGAGGGAAATCAAGCACCAAGCCAGGAGAACTTCTGGACGATCCTCAACATTCAACAGCAAGAACAAAAGAACAAGAAGAGGCTCTCTTTCTTCAGCCGGCTGAAGGAGGGGAACCAAGGATTCATTCTTCCGCGTTTAAACAGGTAGGCGATCAAACTCTTTTGAAGCTTTTTAGTTAAAAGTTTCTGGCGATCACAGCACCTTAGTTGCATTTTTTTAATAGGTTAATTTACCCTAAACAACATAGTTTTTTCACATAAATCACACGAGCAAATTTTCAGCACCTACAGCTCTTTTGGCGATCACGGTGGGACTTGGTCTCGCCGTCTTTTAATTTCTTTTGTTCTTGCTATTATCATACCGGGCACCCACGGTGCACCACTTGTGTCTTTCGACACGTCCTCACCGATTGGTGAGTGTTTAGTTTGTTTAATTCCCCTCGTGCACCACGTGCACACCCCAGTGGCAAGATCTTGCCTCCCATTTGATTAGTTTAAAAAAGCTGTTTTTGGTGATAAAATGCTGTGTGATTGCGTGATTTCTTAGTTGTTTAGATAGTAAATCATCCTGTTTAAAATCTGAAACTAAAAATCTTTGCATGAGTCGATTGTTTACTGCATTTTACCCTGTTTAAGGAGGATTCGACCCAGAAAATCCTCCTGGAAATCTGTTTCTGCGAACTGAAAAGCGTCCAGGAAAAGCGACACGTTTCAAAACCGCGTCAGGACACCTGGACGCCTTTTAGCCTCCAGATTATCTCTGTCGTTTACATCTGTTTCTGTGAATTAATTAAGTTCTGTGTTGAATAGCGTCGACCATCATCGACGCGATTCAGACAGTTTTTAGTTATTTTCCAGGTTTTCTCTGCTGTTTGCATATGTTCTCTGCGTAATAATTAAGTTCTGTTTTGAATAGCGTCGACTATCATCGACGCTATTCAGACAGTTTCTTAATTATTTTTCAGTTTCCAGATTTCTATGTTGAGTGCTAGCTACACATTACTCTATTAAGCATTAGAGGCCATCCAGGTCGCAGGGCATACGCATTGAGGCTAAAACCCTCCTTTTCTTAGGAACACATTACTCGACGTTAGCAACTCTCTCTGATTGGGTTGGTCCCTTGATCAGACTAGAGAAGTTGACGTTGAGACCTCCATAAGTCCCCAAAATCAAGGTATTCCTCCTTGATCATCGGGCTGGTTGTACCAATTGAAGTCCCGGCTAGATTCCGAAAGCGTTGTGAGAGAGAATCTTAGAGAATAACGGTGGAAATCAAACTGAAACTAGGATCCTTCCCTGAGCGAAATTGTGGTTTAATCCAATTCAAATAATTCAACAAGGAATCCTAAAATCACGTTAAGCATCCACTTGTTTGATTAATCTCTGCACAACTTGTTTGATTAATTTTTTTGAAAAGAGAATCTAATATAATGTTGCTGCGATCAGGCAGAGATTTGAGTATGGCCCAAGACGCCATTATCAACTACGAGGGAGATGCTAATGCCCCTCGCAATTCTGATTTCAACTACGAGAACGGGAGAGATGCTGATGCCTCTCGTAATTCTGTCCCCATTCCAGTTCGACATGACGGGAATGTCCGAACTCCTCTTTTTAATCCGCACGATCAATATCATTATCTTCCTCCGCATGAATATGCGATTCCTAATCCTGACTTTGAGGGGGACATGAATCAGCATGATCCCTCATCCTCCGATCCTATGGATCTTGTCAATGCTCTGGGAGTTCTTGCCTCCCGACTGGACCCTCAGCAGTTCGACGCGATCCAGTCTATCTTGAAGGGGAAGGCACCCATGCAGCCTGCTGAGCCGAATCCTGTGGCTCCCCCCGTTGTTCCTCAACAACCTCTTCCTCCTCCTCCTTACATCCATCAGGCCATGGAAGGCCTGCATCTTACTTCTCAGCCAACTGGGCCACAACTTTCGTCATCCAGGCAACCGGCTAGACCGCAGACGCCCATTTATCAAAATGCCCTTGGGCATGGCGGAAGCTCTGCCGGACCTCATCCTTATTATCCTCCTTGTCCAACGTACTCTAGGCAGCAGGCCTATCAAGTACTTCCTCCTCCTCCTCCTCCCCAGGCAGATCTGACCACACAGACGTTGCTGGCCAAGATGGAGCGCATGGATGAACAGTTCAACAATCTTCAGAAAATGATGGGGGTTAAAGCTGTGCCAGAAATCAATTTACCGAGCCTGCCAGTGTTCCATCTGCCACCCTCTGAAATGCCAGTGTATCGAAAGTATAACGGTACTGGTAACCCCTTCACGCACCTGAAGGAGTTCATGTACGAATCCTCTTTCTGGCAGAACGACAAGAGGTCGTTGGCTTTCTTGTTCAGGAGATCCCTAGAGGGACCAGCCCTCGAGTGGTTCTTTTCTCTGGAACCCTCAGAAGTAGAGGATTACGGTATCGTTTCACGCAAATTTATCCAACGATACCAGGACAGAGTTGCACCCTCCTTGTCTATCACGGATCTTATTGCAGAAAAGATGAAACCAGACGAGGAGTTTGTCAGTTTTGCTGACAGGTGGCGGGGCAAGGCTGAAAAAGTGAAAGATCACTTGTCCGAATCCGAACAAGTGAAAATGTTGATTTCTAACGCCACTCCCCAGTTCAAGCTAGTCCTCTCCTTGAACAACTTGACGAACATGGCAGAGCTCTATGAAAGAGCACGGTACTGCCAGAATGCTTTCAAGGACGCTACGTTCTCTAGCGTCTTTGATCCTCATAGACCTAACAGGCCTCCACCTCGGAAGCCTGCAGTGCCAAATTCTCCTAGCACAGGTCCAACTACTGAGGGCACGCTCTCTCACGAGCAGGTCAGTACTATGAACAATAACTCGCCCCAGTTTGTGAGGAATCAGCAGTACCAGAGGCCACCACAGCCGAGCCAGTAGGGGTACAGGCAACAGCAGAACCCCCATTACCAGCAACAATACCAGCGGCCCCAGCAGCCGAGTCAGCAACAGCTACAGCAACAGCCGCAACGGCAACCGCAGAATCAGCAGCCACATCAGCAGCAACAGCAACAGCCACAGTACCAGCCGCGTGCACCGCCGGCGTACCACAATGTCCCTCCTCCTGGTGACTACAACCAGCAAAGGAGACCTCCAGGCCCGAAAAGGGCAGAGTACCCGGCCCTCCCAGAATCCTTGGCAGATATTTTCAGCGCTTTAATGGCAGCCAATGCCTTAGTTTTGCCGAGAGAGAAGGCCGTCTGGCCTCAAAACGCCGATACGTCTAGGTATTGCTACTTCCACAGGCAACCTGGGCACACCATTGACACCTGCTTCCAATTCAGAGATTATATCCATGATCTCAACGAGCAGGGCGGCATTGACTGGGAGGAAATGAAGAAATACATAACAGCCCTGAAGGCGAGGAGACCGCAGCAGCAGCAGCAGCAAGCAAGACCACCGGCACAGGCAGTAGCACCACCCAACATGGGTATAGTGCAGAATCCACTCCCGGAGCACCAGAACCAAAACCAGGTTGCTCCCATTTTAACGAACAGCCAGTCTGAGGCTGGTCGTGGGCAGCAATGGAGAATAGAGGACTCTTCCTCTCTTTGTTCAACGGGTCACGTTCAAAGTACCGCAGAGCGACCACCACGCCGCACCTTCCACATACCAAGGCCACAACATGTTACCATCACCCCCATACCCACACCCACATATCACTCACCTACACCCAATAACCCATTACCATTACCCTCTTTCCTTAGACCCATTACGCCCCGCACCACTACGTCTCCATCATATAACCCCCCGCAAACCAATAACGCACCCCTCTTACCATCTAGGCCATTACTACGCATACCATTTCCTACTTCACCCGCTACCACTACCACTTACCCAGATATGCCATTACCATCTAAACCGCTATTACGCGTACCATTCCCCACTTCGCCAACCACTTACCCATCCACCATCCAACCCTCTAGGCCTTTAATCCGCACCGCGCCATCACCACCTAGTCCTACGCCATCACCTATATACCAACCTTCTACGCCATCCGCACCATCCAACTCTGCGGTACTTAAAGTGTCACCCGGATCCTCCACGGTTGAGGAACATGCGCTCCGGAGTGGAAGGATTTTCAACAAGGTCTTTCCTCAGTCCACAGTCAGAGACGGCCCATCACAGCCGACTGAGGAAGCCCACAATGAAGAGAGTGCACCAGGCACTCAATATGACCTGTTGAAACACCTGGATCGGACACCGGCACGGATCACTATACTCGAACTGATCAAAAGATCCAAAAGTCACCAAGAAGCTTTAATGGAATATCTGCAGAAAGTGATGGTCAATGAAGACGTGCCGGTAGAGAAGATTGCAGCACTACTAGTTCCTCAGGGGGATCAGCCCTTTATAACATTTCATACATCGGAACTAGCACCGCCAGCAGCCAGAAGCATGGCTCTGAGTATCACGGTCAACATCTGTAAGAAGGCCATGGATGCATGCCTGGTCGACACAGGGGCTTCGATCAATGTTCTACCTCCGAAGACCCTGGAGTTATGCGGTGTGCCCAAAGAGAAATGGCTGCCCAGCCCCATCTCAGTAACAGCATATGACAATTCTACCCGTTCCCCTCTGGGAATGGTTTATTTAAAGGTGGAGCTGGGCCCTGTAAGTCATGCAGAGGTCGAATTTCACATCTTGGAAATCGACCCTTCCATAAATGTCATTTTAGGCCGTCCTTATATTAAAACTCTTGAGGCGATTCCTTCTACGAATCATCAATGCCTCAAATTTCCTTACAAAGGACGAATAATTAAAGTAACGAGCATGCCGATCCTTACTGCTGCTCATTCCTTGAACATCAAATCTGCTGTCTTACCTGGCCGACAACCTTTTCTGTCGGTATTACAGGTCTACCGCCCAGTGGCTGATCCTCTGAAAGCCGTTACTATTTCTCCATATCCATTAGATGCTATCAAAAGGGGGAAGTGCATGAGTACCCCAGGATGGAGGATCATGATGAAGAACGGCTACGAGCCTGGGAAAGGTCTGGGCACGCAGTTGCAAGGCAGGACCACTCCTGTCAGAAATCATCGAGCAGCACCTGGAAGTGGTCTGGGCTATAGGCCAATAAAACTGAAACAAGATCTGGTTCAGAAAGCAGAAATCAAACAAGGCCCGAAGATCTGGGAGGCAATGTCTACACCACCTAAAGAAGGCCGAGATCCCCTAACATGGACCCTGTGTACTCACTTCGTGAAAGGGCCCATACTTAGCCACGATAATACGGTAGTCATTACTTCCTGTTTTGACTTCCATGATATATATGGCAGGGACTTGGCCAGACATTGCTCCGAATTGCTTACGTACCAATCCTTGGAGGCTCTGCGGCCTATGAAAAGGAGGAAATTTGATGATCCTGAATGTGAATGGTACAGGTGGTTCGACCTCAGGGACCTGTATATTGCATTGAACAGACTATTTCTGGATCCTGCAGAACCTAAGTGGCCGCCGCAGATTGATGAATTGATTGAAAGCCCCGGTGCCATATTTGACAAGCGGATACTGCTGTCCGAAGAGACTGATGAAGGGGAGCCAGATGACCCCTATGAAGCTGGTTATACAACAGATCTGCTCTGGAGAGGGACATATCCTTCACATGTCTTCATGCTCCATACCTTATTTCGTACACTGCTCTTGACCCCGACTTGGTCGCGGGTCATAATTGAAGATATTCCACGGGCTCCGCCCGTCATGATTACTCTGTCCCCTCGGGACATTATACCACAACTTCCTCTCGATCTAGAGAGGTTGTATAATCTGATCTGGGACATATTACTATATGATCCCCCCAATCTTCTGGCCTTGGTGCCACTTCCTCCGTCTGATTCTCCTCCCATTTTTATTCATTCCTGCTTTATGTTTAATTCTTTCACTTTCCAAAAAAAAACGCCAATTTGGCAACAAATTCTTCCCAAATCCTCATTGAGGAAACATCTTACTTGTCCGATTGCACCCCGCCACGCGGGTCCTTCGGTCAAGATTCTCTTCTAGATTTACTCTGTCCCTCCCCTCGGGAGGATTCTCTTGTATTTCCACTTGTATCCCAGGATTTTCTTCATCCTTCGTCTTCGTTAGGTTATGATAGTGAAGTTAGGCAGTCTAGTCAGATTAGTCAGGTTAGGAAGTCTAGGAAGCCTAAGGGTAGGCAAATTCCAGATAGATACCTCCAGGACTTAGCTGATAAGTGCTCTTCTTGCTCTTTGATCCCTCAGCTTTTAGAAAATCCAATTCAGATGCCAGAAGATTGCATGGATGATGAGTCAGTCAATGATGGGTATGGGGTGTATGAATTAGTACATGAAAAGGACCCCATTGAGGAAGATGACGAGGACGCAGCTGAGGCATATGCCAGTGGAGTGAAGAGATTTGATGAACCCTCGGCTGCCGTAGAAGAGCCCACCAAAGAAATTAATTTAGGGACTGAAGACGAACCTAAGGTTGTCCTCGTCAGTAAAAATCTTTCTACAGAGGATGAGAACGCAATGGTACAAGTACTAAAGGACTATAAGGACACTTTCGCCTGGAGTTATGAGGATATGCCGGGGCTAGACTCGTCTTTAGTTGAACACAGATTGACATTGAAGGAAGGAGCTAGCCCTGTCAAACAGAAATTAAGGCGATTCCACCCACAAATGGCTCTAAAGATGAAGGAAGAGGTCGATAAGTTGCATAAAGCGAAATTTATTAGAGTTGTCCTTTATCCACAATGGGTGGCCAATATAGTCCCGGTTATGAAGAAGGACGGAAAGGTCAGAATTTGCATTGACTTCCGCGACTTGAACCGGGCGTGTCCTAAAGACGATTTTCCATTGCCTCATATTGATGTACTCATCGATAACACCGCTGGCTATGAGACGTTATCATTTATGGATGGATTTTCAGGATATAATCAGATTAAGCTGGCAGAAGAGGATCAAGAGAAAACATCATTCACTACACCTTGGGGAACATACTGTTATGTTGTCATGCCATTTGGGTTAAAGAATGCTGGAGCCACTTATCAAAGGGCTATGATGGCAATATTTCATGACATGATGCACATAGACTTAGAAGTGTATGTGGATGATTTATTGGTTAAATCGAAAACAAAGGCTGAGCACGCCAAAGTTTTGGCAAGAGTATTAGAGAGGTCGAGAGAATATCAGTGTATTCGGGGTATCTTCAGGAAAATTGCTTGGATTTATCGTCAGCAAACGGGGAATTGAGATCGATCCTAACAAGGCGAAGGCTATTAGAGAAATGCCACCTCCTAAAAATTTGAAAGAGTTGAGAGGATTAATCGGAAGGTTGTAATTTATTCGCCGCTTTGTCTCCCAGCACTCACAAAGGTGTAAGCCGTTTTACGAGCTTACCAAGCCGGGAGTCAAATTCGATTGGGACGATAAGTGTCAGGAGGCATTCGATGGATTGAAGAACTATTTAGCAAGTCCTCCTGTTTTGAGACCACCATCTCCAGGAAAACCATTGATACTTTACATTTCAGTCCTGGATGATGCAGTGGGGGCTGTCTTAGCACAAGAAGATGAAGAAGGAAAAGAAAGGGCAGCCTACTATCTCTCTAAACTTCTCAACCCCGCTGAACAGAGATATACAGCGATGGAGAAAACATGTGCAGCATTGGTTTGGGTTGTGCAGAAATTGAAGCATTATTTTCTGGCCCATGAAGTCCACCTCATCGCTAGGATGAATCCGATCAAATTCCTCCTGGAGAAATCTGTTCTTACTGATAGGTTAGCGCGATGGCAAAGCTTTCTATCTCAATTCGATATCATTTATATTCAACAGAAAGCGATCAAGGGCTATGCCATAGCAGAACATCTCGCTCATCATCCCCTTCCTCGTTTTGATCCAGTCCGATCAGAGTTTCCGGATGAGGAACTGATGTCCGTAAATCAAATCAGAGATGATATGTGGACTCTGCATTTTGACGGAGCTCTGAATTCTCATGGAAAAGGGATTGGTATTGTTCTGTTATCACCTGAAGGTATCACCATTCCACAAGCCTTTCAGCTTGATTTTCCAGTTACAAACAATATTGCTGAATACGAGGCACTCCTTGCTGGTCTCGAGGCTGCTCATTTCCATGGTGCTACCAAACTCAGGATTGTAGGTGATAGCCAGCTGATTCTTCGCCAAGTACTGACCAAGTATCGAACTCTCGATCCCAAGCTCAAGCCTTATCAAGAGTTTACTTCTGTTTACTCAAAGCTTTTCACAAAATTGATCTTTGTCCATGTCCCTAGGAATCAAAACATCTTAGCTGACGCTCTAGCTTCACTCGCATCTTCTCTCAATTTTCCAATCAGTAAACAATCCGAATCAATCATAGTTCATAGGCGTCTTTCACCCGCCGTGAAAGATCCTTCATTCCTTAGAACTAAGGAGAAATTGCTGAAGAAAGTCAGAGACGGAGATATCATTGAGAGAAGAGAAATCATGTTGATGGAGCTGTTAGAAGAGATGGATGATGAACAGAAGCCATGGTATTATGAAATTGCAAAATATTGTGAAGATCAATCATATCCTGAAGAAGCTACAACTGAGGAGAAGAGAGCTATCAGGAGAGTTTCTCAAAGATACACCCTAGTTGGAGGAGCATTATACAAGAGAGGTTTTGATGGAGTTCTTCTGAGATGTCTAGACGAAGATGAGCTTTGGAAGGTTATGGAAGGAGCTCATAGTGGAGTTTGTGGTGGTCATGTCAATGGACAGATGCTAGCAAAGAAGATCCTTAGACAAGGATTTTATTGGCCAACCATGGAAGAAGACTGTGTAGGATATGTCCGTAGGTGTGCTAAGTGTCAACTTCACGCCGACAAAATTCATTCTCCTGCGTCTTCACTCCATCCTGTTTCTTCCCCATGGCCTTTCTCCATGTGGGCTTTCGACATTATTGGACCCCTTGGTAACCCAGATTCCGGCATCAAGCAAAAATCTTTCATTCTCACGGCAACGGAATACTTCACCAAGTGGGCCGAAGCTGAAGCGTACGTGGAGATCAAAGCATCAACCGTCTGCAAATTCATCATGAAGAACATCATCACCCGATTTGGAATTCCACGCACCATCGTCACCGACAACGGACCGCAGTTCGTGTCACAGGAACTGAAGGACCTCTGTAACAGGTATAAAATTGCATTGCATCATTCATCTCCTTATTATCCGCAAGGCAATGGCCAAGCAGAGGCAACGAATAAGACTTTGATAAAAATCATCAAAAAGACGTGTAAATCTAACAAGTTTACAGATTGGCCAGAAAAGTTGGTTGAGGCTCTATGGGCCTACCGAACTTCAATCCGCACGCCTACTGGGCAAACTCCTTATTCCTTAACATTTGGAATGGAGGCGGTAGTTCCATATGAGATCCTCATACCGTCATTAAAAGTACAATTGAATAAGGAATTTTCTATTGATGAACATCGTTCAGCACTCCTTGCTCAATTGGAACTTTTAGACGAGAAAAGATGGTCAGCTGCTAATCATGCAAAAGTTTATCAAAACAGACTAGCACGTTTTTATCAAAAGAAAGTCATTGAACGTAAGTTCAAAGTCGGTGAAATGGTTGTTAAAAGAATTTTTATAAAACCTGGTGGTCCGCGTTCTAACCTCCAACCCAACTGGGAAGGACCTTATGTTGTATCGCACGCTTTTCCTGGTAATGCTTATCGTCTTGTTAATGCAGATGGAGAAGAGTTAAAACATCCCTGGAATGGTTTACATCTTAAGAAATACTACCCTTAGGTTAAAGAGTCGATCAGTATGGTACAAAGATCAGTGGAATCAGAAAGTTTATAAACTCAAATTTCCTTATCAGTCTGAATAACTTAATTTTAAGCCCATTACTGCACACACTGACACGTTTGATTCGTGAGTAACAAGAGATGACAAGTCCTAAAGAATATCGAAAGCTTGACCGAAAGTGTAGAGTACAAATCATTCTTTTTAAAGCAAAAATTCTGTTTTAAACTCGGCCCATGATGTCGGAACGAGGCTTAGAATAGACTACCAAGAATACCCGCCATCTTAGTAGGAGGCCGTCATAAAAAAAAGGGGGAGATCCGTCCCGAAGAGAAGAAAAGAAGAAAGAAAAGAAAAAGCAAGGCAAAAAGCCAAATGTCAAATCAAAAAGACCATTACATTACAAACGTTACATCAAGGCCATGAAATGAAACAAAAGGGAACGCAAGGTCGATAAATACCCCGGAAAGAAAATGACCGAACCCCAACGGATATTAGGGTAGGAAAGGAACATCTTTTTAAGTCTCCGGAACCTTCTCATGGGCTTTCTAAACTTATTCATCTTTTCTTTCTAAAGAGATGTACTCCAAACTTAAGGAATGGCTTACATTGACTAAGGGTCAAATCATCAAATGGGATCACGAATGGAAACACAAATTCAAACACGATGGGTTTAAGTTGAGTTGTTAAAGAATACTTTGGAAATGAAGTTAATAAATGAATATGATCTTTTGATCCAAGTACCATGCTGATCTTTTAGTTAAAAAAAAAAAAAAAAAATACATAAGTCAAAAATCCAAAAAAAATACATAAGTCAAAAATCCAAAAAAAATAAATAAGTCAAAAATCCAAAAAAAAAACATATGTCAAAAAAAAAAAAAAAAAAAATTCAAAAAAAATGCATATGCCAAAATTCAAAAAAAAGTATATATTTCAAAACCCCAAACAAAAATGAATATTTTCAAAAAAAAAAAAAAAAAACAACAACAAAAATATTTCAGTTAGCATCTGCTTGTTGCATTTAGTATGTCTCATTCCTTTTATTTTCAGTGAGCATCTGTTTGCTTGTATGTTGCATTTGATTATTCTCACTACCTTTGTTAATAAAGGCTATGCCCCTTGACCCTTCTATCAAGGATATGATCAAGTAGTCGGTTACTTAACCAGGCAAGGGGCTAAGCCTGAACAGATACTTAACATGTTTGTTCAAGTCATATACAGGACACAAGGCATGAAGAGAGTTGGAATTCGAGTAGAGAACAGCCAGAAACCTGTTTCTGTGCGTGAAAGGCGTCGAGGATAAGCGACGCGTTTCAAAGTTGAATGGCGTCTGCACGACACGACGCGTTTCAGATCTTTATATGATTTATCCGAAATTCTATGGGTTTCGATGTTTAAATTAAATATTTATTGGAATTACTAACAATTTTGGTTGCAGGAAATTCAAAGAAAATTCAAGAAAGCTGGAAGATCTCACTGTGGAATTCAAGAAGTCTTGACCGTGGCTAAAAAGACGGTTATTTCTACCCTTGTATTATTCCATGTAATTATTGTGCATTCGCATTACTATATATTAATTTATTAGAGTATATCAAGGACCTTGTAATTTTGATGAAACTGGAATTTGAGTTCCCCTTCAACAAAAACAGTGATGATTCCAGAGAATTCTTAATCGCATGGATAGGCCGTTGGATTATTAATTAGTGAGGACGATGGTTCCACTTTTGTGAAACGGTGCGTGGATAAACGAGCTTCGGCTTAGCACTGGATTACAAGAATTGGTGTCTTGACTCATTAATGACAATTTAACAATATTATCCTTGATTAATTTATATTTTATTTGACTTTATATTTTTCTTTTAGCCCAGCATGCATCATATAGGACTTTGAAATCATTGTGATAAGAATTAATTATTGATTAAGTTTCAGACCATTAAATTAAATAACTCCAACATGATATGAAATATTCCATTCCGAATTGAGTATCTTGATTATCTTTGAGGTTCGTTTGAAGATATCATTGGAATTCTATCTTGATTGGATTCTTTATCCAATATTCTTGTTTTCTTTTAAGATCCATCATGGCTGCAGCACGTCCACATTGGCTGGCAAACGCTCCCCATGATGAAACCTACAGTGTCTATGACCTGAGGTACTTCCCACTCCGAGGAGGTTGATCGACCTTATTTTATTTCCTTGTCTACTTCATCCAGACAGGATTAATTCCATTGATTTCATTGAAGTATCTTCATTGATGATTTTGAGAAAAATTTCAATCATGTGATGTTAAGAGCGTGTCTCATCACACCTTGGCATCACCTTTTCAGTACATTCCATTTCATTTCACTTCCTTGCAAAGACGATGCCAAGGTGAGGCAGCTGTAGACACGCTAATTTTGACGTCATTTTGAGTAAATTTCATATCATATAATAATGCCTCAGAATGGTCTGATAATTAATCATTAATTAATTTTTATTAATCTTTTTGAGTGTCGGGTTTAACAGACATGTTTAAGTTAATCAATTGAATTGATTTTAACTCAAATTTTAGTTAAATATGAAGAATCCTAAAAGGCGTCGACCCATGTGAACGCTATTTAGAGTTTATTCCTATTTTAACGTTTAAATTTGAATTTTAATTAATTGATTTATTAGCTAAAAGGCGTCTGTGAAGGTCGACGCGATTTAGGTTTCCTAAGCTGTTTTAACTTCTCTTCCGGATGTTTATCCTTATCTTAATTAGAGTAAAAGACGTCTACCAAGGTGGACGCGTTTTAGCTAATAAAGATAAAGATAAGTTTTCCCGGATATTTATCCTTATCTTAATTAATCTGAAAGGCGTCAGCCATGGTGGACGCGTTTTAGATAATTACAGATAAAGATGAATTAATCAGTAATTATCTGTCGATTAAGGTAGATAAATCCTAGATTTTTCTATGTTAATCGCGAACGCAGAAAATGCCTATAAATACCTTACATGTTGAAGAGTTAAAAAAAAAAGAGAGAGAGAATTATTGAGCCTCAGCGTTATAGCGATTTGAAGATCGGAGCAACCACGTCGGAACGCCGGAGCGCTGTCACCAGAAGTCGGCATCCTTCTTCAAGATCTTCATCTCTTCAAAGCTTCAACCAACTGGACTGGGCATAAGTTTTTCATATTTGAATTTCATTTTCATTCATTAGCTTCATTCTCTCATACTCACTGCATGCAACACACACCACGTCATCAATTTTCCAAAACCCATCTGTTCTTAAGGGGTTTCAAAGTCATTTAAAACAAGTGAGTTGCTGTTTAAACATGTTTCTAATCATGGTTAACTTTGATATTATTTCCATTTAGATTCTTATCACTATTTCTTCTTTATTTTTCTGTTTCTGTCTCTGCTGCATTCAACAACAACCACAACAAGAAATAAAAAAGAGGGAAATCAAGCACCAAGCCAGGAGAACTTCTGGACGATCCTCAACATTCAACAGCAAGAACAAAAGAACAAGAAGAGGCTCTCTTTCTTCAGCCGGCTGAAGGAGGGGAACCAAGGATTCATTCTTCCGCGTTTAAACAGGTAGGCGATCAAACTCTTTTGAAGCTTTTTAGTTAAAAGTTTCTGGCGATCACAGCACCTTAGTTGCATTTTTTTAATAGGTTAATTTACCCTAAACAACATAGTTTTTTCACATAAATCACACGAGCAAATTTTCAGCACCTACAATCATAAAACCTAAAACCTATACTACCGTCGTGCCTGTACGGGATAATGTAATTATTTGCAGGACTTACAAAATTTAACCTAGTTATTCATTTATTTGTCAGACCGAATGCTATGATACCAACTGTAACGACCCGCCACCCTATAATCGGGGATCCGATTACTAAATGGGTACCGAATCATTAATTTGGAACCAAACCAGGATCTAGATACGTCTGGGAAATAAATAATTAACTAAGCTAAACATTCACATCGCATTGAATTAAAAAGGAAGTGCAAGAATTTAAAAGTTATTACAATGCGACACGACACAGCAAATAATTACATACTCCAACTGAAAAGAAATAATTAAGCGTACATGCTAGAAAATAAAATAACAACTACATCGGGGCATACCCCGGAACAACAACTATTGGCGTGCAACTCGAAGCAGTACTCTCCTCGCTAAGCCTGCCTGGAACCCTCACTTGAAAACCACAGGGGTGAGTCTCAACGAAAAGACTCAGGTGCAGAAACGCAACTAAAGGTAAATCTCGATATAAATCACATGCATTCGAAATATAACATGCATACCTTTGAAACCATTCTACCAAGGAGCCTACAACCAACGTCTCGGCAAAACACGTCAACCACACAACCGAAAGTGGGAAACACCGACCCGCTGAGACCAAACAGTAATCCCTCGGATAGCACGCTAGCTACTCCGGCCCAACTGGCTCAGGTGGTTACTCCTTCCCCCAGCACGAGTGACACTTCACAGGTACCTCTCCGACACCGGTACTAGCTAACCCCGGGGTTCACCAGGTGACCCTCTCTCACTAGGCGTCACCCCGCCACTACTCCCACCGACGCTGTATCCCTCCCACACCGACACAGGATGTCAAGCGCTACAATTGTCACTCTAGGTCCACAGTAGCACAAAACACAGCACAGTGAGATCCGGTCACGTGAAAAGTCCACGGTCGCGCGAAACACAAGCAATGTGATCATGTCACATAGAATCCATCATCATCGAGTATATGTAAAGCATGCATTAACTGAACTATCTAACAGTGTAAACACATATTAATAGCATGAATTAATGTGGTTTTGTCTTGAATCGCGTCGCCCAAGGTCGACGCCATTCAAGCCTCCTAAACTGGTTCATGAAATCTCAGCCTCAGAATATGGCCTAAAAGGCGTCGCCGTAGGTAACCGCTTATTAAAATGCGTCGCTGTCCTTGGACGCCATTCACAACAGAAGTCCCCTCTGACAGAAACCGTTGCCGGGACAATTTCCGCCTAAATGGCGTCGTGCTGGCCCGTCGCCATTCTGAATGGCGTCGTCCTAGCACGACGTCATTTAGCGCCAGAAACCAGGTTTCTGCAGCTCGACCCGAGGGTCCCCTTTAACCCCAAATTCACCCCAAAAACACCCAAGAAGGGGAAAACGAAGAGGGAAACCAATCCATCACATGAAAACCCACAAATCCACATTCATAGAAACCACCCTATCCATCAATAAAGTCCCTAAACATCCTTATTCTACCCAAAAATCCCTTACACGCATCATGCTTCAAAGCGGGAAAACATGGTTTTTAAATGAAACACTACGGGAATCGTCACCCTACCAGTTGCTCGAACTCCTCCAAGCTTCAAGCCGCCAACTCGTCTCTCCCCCACGCTGCCGCCGGTACCGCCGAGGACATTGTTACTCCACTGGGACGTCGGCCGCCGTCCGGAGAGAAAACGCCGCGGAGGAGGTGGTGGTGGTAGTGGTGGGAGTTAGGAGGTCGATGGAGTGGAGGGAGAGGTGAAATGGTGGGAGGACAAGATGGAGGGGGAGGAGATATCGCCAGAGCCGTCGGAGGAAGTGAGGAGAGAGAGAAGGGAGGAGAAAATGAGGGAAAGGAAGGAGCGTTCGCGGGGTTAAGCAGAAGCTGGGTAAAACGCGTCGTGCAACACAGACACCTATCAGTTGACATTACGGGCCGTACTGACAGAACTCTGAAACGCGTCGCCTATCCTAGACGCCGTTCAGACGACAAGACCGGCACCGTACACTGACAACCCAGGGTCGTACTCTGAATGGCGTCGTCCATCGAGGACGCCTTTCAGACGACAAGACAGGGCCGTACTCTCGCGGCCCGAAACCTGCCCACGTGGTACTACAGCCAGTCGACTAAATGGCGTCCACTCAGCAGGACGCCGTTCAGAAGGCGTCGTGCATCCTAGACGTCATTTAGAAGGCACTCCCCAGACCCATCAGGGCCCAAACCAGGAGATCCGACCCAGAAATTGACCCAATAACCGGATCCGAAACCTCAGTCCTTACAAGAAAATTCCGAACTTCAGTTGGCGTTTTGGGTGCTTCCCAATTAAATATAGCTTGAATCTTGGCCGGATCAACAGCTACACCTTCTTTAGAAATAATATGGCCAAGGAATTGAATTTGTTGTAACAAGAACTCACAGTTGCTAAATTTGGCATATAGTTTGTGAGTTCTGAGAGTTTCCAGAATAATCTTCAGATGTTCCTTATGTGCTTCTTCAGTAGGACAATATATCAGGACATCATCTATAAATACTACTACAAAATGATCCAAGTATGGTTTGAATATCCGGTTCATTAAATCCATCAAAGCTGCAGGGGCTTTGGTCAAATCAAAAGGCGTGAATAGAAATTCATAGTGCTTGTACCTAGTTTGAAATGCTGTTTTGGGAATATCTTATTCTTTAATCCTTAATTGATGACATCCCGATCGAAGATCTATCTTCGAAAATACGATAGCAGCTTGTAATTGATCAAATAGATCATCAATTCGCGGCAGGGGATATCGATTCTTGATAGTGACTTGATTCATCTTCCGGTAATCTACATAGAGCCGCAAGGATCCATCTTTGTTTCTAACAAATATAATAGGAGCACCCCATGGAGACACATTAGGACGAATAAATCTTTTGTCTAGTAATTCTTGAAGCTGCTTCTTTAATTCTGCCAACTCAGTAGGTGCCATACGATAGGGAATCTTAGAGATGGGCACTGTGCCGGGAGAAGCTCAATTGAGAATTCGATCTCCCTTACTGGCAGCATGCTTGGTAATTCATCTGGAAAGACATCTGGATATTCTTTAATTACATCAATGTCAGAAATAGAGAGGGCTTTCTTTTCTTTTATGATAGATACTACACTGATTAAATAGGCTGAACAACCTTTGTCAATGCAGTGTCGTGCCTTAAGTGCTGAGATGGTTTGTTTTCAAAGTTTGGAGAGTTTAAGAGAGAACCCTTCTTCCCCTGGAATTCTAAAAATAATCTTTTTCCTTCGGCAATCAAGCATAGCATGGTGTTGTTTTAGCCAGTCCATCCCTAGAATGACATCAATGTCTTTCATCTTAAGCACATGTAATTGGGTGGAGAGTCGTCTACCCTCGATCTCTACCTTAAGAGAACTAATGCACCTTTGATACTGGAGAACTCTTCTAGGAGTGAAATAGTCATAAGGACTGGAGTTTCAACTAGATCTATTTTATGAGATAATGATTGTATGAATTCTTCTGAAATGAAGGAATGCGTAGCACCAATATAAAAAAGAACTCGAGCATAAGTATCGGCTATAAGAACCGTACCTTCAGTGATGTTCTCAACAGCCCCCATATCTTCCCGAGTCAAGGCAGAAACACAAGCTGGCGTTCGTGATTTGGTCGAAACTGTTGGCTGCGTTGATGCCGATGTTCGCATAGGAGTGGTTCTATCCTTGGGATAGTTCTTCTTAATATGTCCAGTCTCCCCACAACCAAAACATCGACCGAATCCCCGCAGACATTCAATACCTTCGTGTCTTTTTCCACATTTCTGACATAGAAGGTAAGAGGGAACTCGAGCAGATGTAGTAGTCATTACTGGCATCTTCGGAGGCTCTGTCTTCCTCCTTTTGGGCGCAAATGAAGATGCTTGTCTCTGCACAGAGGAAGATGCATGCCTCTTAAGATTTGCCTTGCTTTCTTCTAAATAAATCTCGTGCTCTGCTTATTGCCTGCATGTGGCTTCAACCACCTCTTCCATGTAGCTAAATTTGTGCGTGACCAGCTTATTGCGTAATATAGGTTTTTGCCCCATATGAAATTTTTGTAGTTTCCAATGTTCATCAAGGCACATGTGAGGTGTGAATTTGGCCAACTCAGAAAATCTGGCTTCATACTCCATGACTGACAGTGCCTTGGGTCAGGGACAGAAACTCCTGCATCATTTTATCTTGAATATGTTGTGGAAAGAACTTAGCTCTGAAGGCTGTAAAAAATTCTTCCCACATTACCCCTCCTTCTCTTCCGGCAAACTTTATACGGAGGGTAGAAAACCACTATGTGTCCGCCCGATCCTGTAACATGTAACTTCTCAGATTTACTTTATCAGTTTCTGGGCAACAGATGGCACGAAAGATCTTTTTGATCTCCCGTATCCAACTTTCGGCAATCAGGGGGGCGCTCTCCCCCTTAAAAATAGGAGGCCCTATCTTCTTAAATCGCTCCATAGCGATGGCTCCTGCTTGGCCTCCCTGGTCTACAGAGTTCGCTATTGTTGGGTAGCATGGAGAAACTCTTGGAAAATCTGCACAATGGCTCCCATATCTAGGAATGATGGTGAAGGAACAAGTGTAGTATTATAGGGCTCTAGACTGACCCTTCCGGCCCTAGGCATCCTCCCTCGTACGTTAGTCGCCATAACCTATAGGACAAGTCATAGGTTAGTCTAAGTTTAGCTAGGTCTGGCCTCCTAATTCTACTACCCTTGGACTTGTTGTACATGCTTTTAGTGCTCATCCTTAACCTTGCTTTGATACCACAATCTGTATTGACTGCCTATCGGCTGGTTCAGTCATGCTGACTTACTACGAACCGAAGGGACCCGTTAATAGCGGAAACAATCCGAACATGTCTTGTAGTTAAGGTTGAACACTTTGCATGTAAATAGACAAGCGGTTGATCATAAGTCACAAAACTCTTATATTGATGTCATATAATACATCGCAATACATCAAGTCCAGGGGTACAACTTGTAAATTATATAGGGACTGGACTTACAAAAATAAGCTCTGCTCAACTAAACTAAGACTGTAGAGATTCCTCGATTGCCCCAGGAAGGTCCTCTCCTTAAAGGGGATTAAATAGTATGGGTGAGTTTACCAACTCAGCAAGCACATGATACCAATACATGGCTTATATATATATATATATATATATATATATATACATGAAAAGACACATGATAATGCCATATAATCATGTTATGATATAACATAACATAGTAAGCTTCAGCTAACATAGGGATCATGGCATAGTATGTCATGGTGTGAGTATAAACATAAAGATCATGGCATGGCATCATGGTATGGCTTGACTTGATCTTGCATAGCATCATGGCATGGTTTGGCTTGATCATGGCATAGCATCGTGGCATGGCATAAGTACAAGCATAATAGGGGCATGGCATAGAATCATGGCACATAAATCATGGTATGGCAACATAGCATGAAATAGTAATAATCTTTCCACTTGTTTAACGGACATGCATTCAAACCATAACATGAGGAGGTTCGCATGATATGCAGCCAGTGATAAGGCAAATGCCAACTGGCGCTTCCACTGCGTAGCAGGGGGACCCACCCGTCCCATTTGGACTGGGAGAATCATACCTAGGATTTACCCGTTTGCCTCGGGTTGCGTCTTTTAATTAATGCCTGTCTCAAAAGGATGCTTATATGATTTGGACGTATGGACTCCTAAGGTAGCACTGTCCGTAAGCGCGTTAGATTTTAACATGGGAGACTTATAGCATGGGATTTAAACATGGATTTAGGCATGGGTTGGGAGTCCATTTAGGTTCTTATGTCATTTCAGTAGCATAATGGCTTAGTAGCATCTAGTTAAATTTATAGGAAAATACATGTTTGAAAACATGCCATTGCGATAGGAAAATAACCATGAAGAAAGAACCATGTACTTGCCTTTAAAACAGGAGCTCACTTGGATACGGCAGAAACTTCCTCCTCCTACACGTGCGAAGAACCATGCGAATAGCTCCCATTCCCGCTTTAAATCTTTCTCTCTTCCTTTCTCCCTCTCTTTCTTACTTCCTCTCTTCCTTTCTACCTCTCTTTCTCTCTCACTTTCTCTCTCTAAATGTTACGACCCGTCACCCTATGATCGGAAATCCGATCACTAAATGGGTGTCGAATCATTATCCACGGTCTCACACCCGGATCTCATACACACGTCTGGAGGAGTAAGTGTTAAACAAGGCTAAATATAACAATCACACGGACATTAAGGAAAGTACAAGTGCGCAGGAAGGAAATTAATAATGTCCATACACAGTCCAACAATAATTACATGGTCCAAAGAATTAAATAAGTACAGGCAGAAGTAAAGTACAACAACATCGGGGCATACCCCGGAACTGAGATAGCTGCTGGTCCGCACACCAAGGAGAACACCACGCCTCCACTCGCCAAGAGGTCCACACCTGAAACCGCAGGGAGTGAGCCACACCAGAATTTGGCTCAGTAGGGATCATCCGATCCCCCGCCTCCCACTCACACACCCACAAGTGCAATAATACAGATACAAGTAAAGCGGTAATTACTACTCCTAAATCTCGATATAAACCACATGCATTCGAAATGTAACATGCATATATCAGAAATAATTCTACTAGGGAGCCTACAACCAGCGTCTTGATAAAGCACGCCAACCACACAACCGAAAGTGGGAAACACCGACCCGCTGAGACCAAACAGTAACCCCTCGGATAGCACGCTAGCTACTCCGGCCCAACTGGCTCAGGTGGTTACTCCTTCCCCCAGCACGAGTGACACTCCACAGGTACCACTCCGACACTGGTACTAGCTAACCCCGGGGTTCACCAGGTGACCCTCTCTCACTAGGCGTCACCCCGCCACTGCTCCCACCGGTGCTGTGTCCCACCCACACCGACACAGGGTGTCAAGCGCTACAACTGTCACTCTAGGTCCACAGTCACACAAAACACAGCATAGTGCGATCCGGTCACGTAAGAAGCCCACGGTCGCACGAAACACAATGCGGTGCGATCCGGTCACAAGGAATCCATCATCATCGAGTTTATTTAAAGCATGCATTAACTGAACTATCTAACAGTGTAAACACATTAATAGCATGAATTAATGTGGTTCTGTCTTGAATTGCGTCGCCCAAGGCCGACGCCATTCAAGCCTCCTAAACTGGTTCATGTGAATTCTGGCCGCGGAAGTGGCCTAAAATGCGTCGCCGCAGATAGCCGCCTTTTGAAAGGCGTCGCTGCCCCTCGTCGCCTGATAGCGGCAGAAGCAGGGACATGCTATGGTTGATTCTCTTAAAATGCGTTGTCTTGGGAAGTCGCCTTTTTGAAAAAGCGTCGCTGTCCCTGGACACTATTCACAACAGAACCCCACTCTGACAGAAACCGCTATCGGACAATTTCTGCCTAAATGGCATCGTGCTGGGCCGTCGCCGTTCTGAATGGCGTCGTCCTAGCGCGACGTCATTTAGCGTCAGAAACCTGGTTTCTGCAGCGACCCGAGGGTCCCTTTTAACCCCCAATTCACCCCAAAAACACCCAAGAAGGGGGGAAAACGAAGAGGGAAAACAAACCACCACGTGAAACCCACGAATCCTCATTCCTAAAAACGGCCATTTCCACCAAGAAACCTCCTTAACATGCTCATTCTACCCAAAATCCCCATACACGCATCATGATTTACACAGAAAACACGGATGAAACAACTACAATACATGCTAGGTTCGTCCCCCTACCGATTTCTTGAACTCCTCCTGGCTCCGTGCCGCAGAACCGCCGCACCGCAGACCGCCGCCGGTACCTCCGAAGACGTCGTCACTCCGCCGGGACGTCGGCCGCAGTCCGGAGAATGAAGCGCCGCGAAGGAAGTGGTGGTGGTAGTGGTGAGAGGTAGAGAGGTACTGGAGTGGTGGAAGAGGAAGGAAAGGAAGGGAAGGGAAAAGAGAATCGGAGGGGGCGGAGAGAGGGAAGAGAGAGAGTGAGAGGGAGAGAATGAGAGAAAGGAAGGAAGGCTCGCGGGGTCAATCCGAAACAGGATAAAACGCGTCGCCTATCAAAGACGTCGTTCAGACGACAAGACCGGCACCGTACACTGACAATCCAGGGTCGTACTATGAATGGCGTCGTCCATCGAGGACGCCTTTCAGACGACATGACGCCCACGTGGCGTCCACGTGGCACAACAACCACTCGACTAAATGGCGTCCACTCAGAAGGACGCCGTTCAAAAGACGTCGTGCATCCTAGACGTCATTTAGAAGGCACTCCCCAGACCCATCAGGGCCCAAACCAGGGGATCCGACCCAGAAACTGACCTGATAACCGGATCCGAAACCTCAGTCCTTACACTAAATGTAGGCAAGCAGGAAGGGAATGAATGGGGAAAATGAGAGGGGTTACCCCCCCTGTTTATAGGGGTGGTCATGGCTTAGGATGGGGACAAGTGTCCCTTAAGGTCTCTCTTAGATTTGAGACATGTGTCCTAAAGAGATAAGGGTTGCTTGAATAGGGACATGTGGCATGGTGAGGTGGCATGGTTTCTTGGGGGCCAAGATACCTTTCCATTATCCTTTACCAGTATCCTTAAGCATTTTTACATTTAAGTCCCTATATCTTTGATAATTGGCTTTATACCCTTGTTCAGTAGTTCTTCATCAAATTTAACTTCTTTTCGGCAATTTGAGGACACTACTAGAAGCCTTACAAATTATATTTAAGACCTTATGGAAATCATCTATTGCATCATAGGACATGAACTTGTCGAAATTATATTTGCAAATATGCCCTTTTTATAATTATGTATATGTTGGCATGTAATTGTAATCTTGTAGGTCCTTACAGAATGTGTGTCCAGTCTTTGGAGCCATGATTTTGACAGCTCCATGGTCAAAAGCTTTAATGACCAGAAGGGCCCGTCCCACCTTGATTTCCGTTTTCTTGGGAATAGGTGAAGCCTATAGTTAAATAGCCAAACCTTTTGATTTGGATGGAAAGATTTCTTCATAATGTGTTTATCATGGAAGACTTTAGTTTTGGCTTTATAAATCTTTGAGTTTTCATAGGCTTCATTGCGTAACTCTTCTAACTCACTCAGCTGTAAGGTCTTGTGAGCACCAGCTTGGGTTAGGTCCAGGTTAATTTGTTTGATGGCTTAATACGCCCTATGTTCCAATTCTACAGGAAGGTGGCACGCTTTTCCAAAAAACCAAGCGATAAGGGAACATGCCAATAGGAGTTTTATAGGCGGTCTGATAGTCCTACAAAGCATCATCCAATCTTTCAGACCAATCTTTCCTATCAGGTCTGACGAACTTTTGCAAAATATTCTTGATTTCCCTATTGGATACCTCCACTTGGTCACTGGTTTGGAGATGATAAGGGGTAGCCAGCTTGTGATTAATCCCATATTTCTTAAGCAGAGATCAAAATTGAGAATTCGTGAAATGCGTATCCCCATCACTTATGATAGCTTTGGGCCATCCGAACCGAGAAAATATATGTTTCTAGATGAATTTCATGACCACTTTATGATCATTGGTTCGGGTGGCTACTGCTTCAATCCACTTAGATATATAATCCACCGCCACTAAGATATATTCATGTCTAAACGAAGGTGGAAAAGGTCCCATAAAATATATTCCCCAAACATCAAAGACTTCAATCACTAGAATTGGGTTGAGTGGCATCATATCCCTTTTTACCATATTTCCTACAGTTTGGCATATGAGGCAACTTCTGCTAAATTTATGGGCATCTTTAAAAAGTGTGGACCCGTAAAAACCACTATGCAGGATCTTGGCTGCAGTTTTCTTCCCTGAGAAATAGCCTCTACAAGAAAGCTTGTGGCAAAAGTTCAATATGCTCTGTTGCTCTTCCTCAGGAACACATCGCTGGATGATTTGATCGGGATAGAATTTTGAATAACTCAGGATCTTCCCAGAAGTAATACTTCTCTTGGGCGAAGAATATGTCCTTCTTACTTTTAGTCCATCCTTCCAGAAGCTGATTGAGTACCCTATAATTGACAATATGGGCATACCAAGGTGCAACGGTGTGAGAAATGGTCAAAAGGTGCTCATCAGGGAATGAATCTGTCATTGGTTCACTTTCAGAAATCAGAATATGGGATAGGTGATTCAGCTACCACGTTCTCAGAGCCCTTTTTATCCTAAATTTCTAAATCAAATTCTTGAAGTAATAAAATCCATCTGATGAGGTTAGGCTTAGCATCCTTCTTGGTCAGCAGGTATTTCAATGCTGAGTGATCAGAATAAATTATGACTTTTGCCTCTAAAAGATAAGATCAAAATTCCTCTAGAGCAAAAACTATAGTAAAAATTCCATTTATGTGGTGGTATAATTCATTTGTGCATGTGTAAGGGTGCGACTTGCATAATAGATCACTACGGTACACTTGTTGATCCTTTGTCCCAACACCGCACCGATAGCATAGTCGGAGGCATTACACATGTTTTCGAAAGGTAAAGGCCATCAGGAGATTGAAGAATCAGAGCTTTGGTCAAAGCTTCCTTCAAAGAATTGAATGCCTTTACGCATGGTTCATCTAGGTGAAATGGGAAATCCTTAGCTAGGAGAAGAGTTAGTGGTCGGACAATTTGGGAGAAATTTTATATGAACCGGCGATAGAAACCGGCATGGCCAAGAAATGAACGGATTTTTCTGACCGAGGTGGGAGGAGGAAGATTAGATATGAGATCAATCTTAGCTTTATCTACCTCTATCCCCCTCTCATATATGATGTGGCCTAGAACAATGCCCTCGTGAGCCGTAAAATGACTCTTCTCCCAGTTAAGTATCAGATTGGTTTCTATACATCGAGCTAGCACTTGTTTTAGATTTTTTAGGCAATTTTCAAAAGAATCCCCGAAGATCGAAAAATCATTCATGAAAACTTTGAGGAACTCTCCCACCATGTCGAAGAATATAGCCATCATGCACTGTTGAAACGTGGCTAGTGCGTTGCATAATCCAAATGGCATTCTCCTGAAAGCAAATGTGCCATAAGTGTTATATCCTGGACCTCAAGCCCATTAATTTGTTAATGGGCCAAGCTTAATTAAGCCTAGTTAGATTTAAATAAGCTTAATTAAGTCAGTTAATGGGCTAAAATGATTTAAATCTGTTTAATATTTATTTAATAATATAATAATAGGTTTAAAATGGATATGTCATTAGTTAAGTAAAAGCAAGCCCAAAAAACCCATTAGTGACCAAATTAGGAACTAGTTAGATTCTAACACTTGGTTAATTTTCAGATATGAAAACTGTGAGAAAACGCTGTTTTGTAAACGCAATAACGTTGCGCTCAAAAGACTAAAAATGATATAAAATATATGGTTGTAAAGAAGATATAAAAGACTACAACTTTGTCAGAAGGATTAAAAGGTAAGTTCGATAGTTAATGGGTCGAATCAGAGAGAGTTTATGGGAGGAAACCCATTATGCACCAAAATCTGGGTTTCTAGTTTGAATCGAACTACTTTAGCTTGTTGGTTAAGGAAGGTACGATTTGACTTCGACTTGAAAACTTTGGGGGATTAATTTGGGTAGTATTAAGAAGCAAAATAGTATATATGTGGCCTTGGAGTCGTGCATAAGGCCTCCTCCACGCAGTCCCAAGATTAGAGGTAAGAACATGGTATTCTTCATGAGAAAGAGAAGTATTTTGATTTAATTCTCTCTAGAAATTGATTCTAATGGATGGATTGTTATTCTTTGAAGTTTAGAGGTCGTGGAATAAGCCTTAGATTACAAGAAAATTGAGATTGGAGTGCTATAAGGTGATCGAAAGGCATTAGAGGGGAGTGTTCTTCGTGTTCTTGAGGTAGGCGATGATAACCCATTGAATGATTTTTGTTTTAATATAAAAACTTTGTTTTGATTTTCAAAAGTAGTCAAACATACTTCTTGGAACTATAATCTACCAATCCATGACTTTATATTCCACTTTCACCTATGAATATTTGATTAAATTCGCAAAATTCTATATTCTGGAAATTTAGGACCTATAGCTATGTTTTCAAGACCTTTCAGAAACTGTGACAAATTTTCAGCTTGAACTTAAATTGACTATAACTCTTTTGTTCTTTAGTCGATTGACTTGAAATTTTGAACACACTTTGATTTCGATCTGTTATACCTTCTGGTAAAATCTCATAAATTTTATATTTCATTTGCTTATTATTCTATTATTTATTCGATTGACCCAATCTGACTTAAGTTATTTATATGTCATTTGATACTCTAAATCATTCGTTTGATGTCGAAATTACATGAAACTTTTTTCTTATGATTCCTTTGACTACTTGGACATGTTCACCAAGTTTGATAATTTTTTGAATCTATTTTCTATTTTCGGCCTTATTTGTTCATTTTTCGTCTCTGAAAATTAGTTTTATTAGCCTAAACTTATAATTCTTTGTCAGAAAAATATAATAAAATTCCAGTAGCATGTGCTTCTATCCAGCAACCTATTTTGATTATCTTTACTCTGGTTATTCATCTCTATGATCAAGTTGGTCTTTTAAGTAGTTATTTTATAAGTAAAAGTACGTATTTTGATTTATACATATATGTAGTACTTTGATAATTTAAATTTCATATATTTGTTCATCTTCTATCATCATTTGATCTTTGTCATTATGGTTGTGCCATAATTATTTGACTTTGTTAAGACGTTGTCATTTTAAGGAGATATTTGGCCCGATTCCATTATAAGCATCCATATTGGATAGGGTATTTTATTTGGAACCCGAGGGCAAACAGGTGGAATCCTAATTTTTGGCTGGTTAAAACCAGGGGACGGCGATACGTAACCTCCTGGCAGTTTGGAGTTGGGTGGGACTTAGACTCCCCGGTTCTGTGCAGTGACCAAGACTTTTGCATCATTTACCTAGATGCTTTGGTATTTGTTTTGTTTGGCTCCTTATGTTATGGTTTAGGTGTATGTCCGTTATGATATGATTTGATTTGTTTGATTGACACATAAATTTGAAATCTTTGCTCCATATGTTTATTTGAATTCAGCTTAGTCATTTGAATCTTTTGATCATCATATTTAGCTATTCCTTTACAATCATATGAATCTGTCTTAACTATATGATCCATGATATTAATTTGATTTGATAAGTTACTATGTCATGGTATTTGCTATTTGATATGAGATGTGCATAGGGGACGACGATACATAATGCCTTGACAATTTGACAATTTGGTATGTTCTGTTCGATATACGATATGTTTTGATCATGGTTAGTAGACTTATTCAATTAAATCATAATTTGATCATGCCTTATATGCTATATGTTAGTACAATTTGTTCTTACTATTAGAAAACACATATGATTTGATAATTTATATTTGACCATGTTTTGTATTATAATATTATTTGAGTTATATGTAGAATTGTGAAAATCGTATATATATTTGATATTATCTCTTTTAAATTATTATATTATTAGCATTTGGTAAATTTGATTTGCCTACTGAGTGGTTGTACTCATAAACTCTACTAACATTTTCAGAGATTGAGGATGAAGAGTTAACCGAGGAACATGACTTTGCTTAAGGAATTGGATTCAGACTTATTTGGAGGTTATCTAGGATTAGATTACTGTTTCTTAGATGTGATGTAGTAGGAACTTGAGAGAGTATATGTACTTTTATATTTCTTTAGTGAGTTGGGAGATTTTATTTCTGTTGCATGTTTGATGAAATTTGAGGATCCTGGTTATGATAATATAATGGAATATCTAGATTTAATGATGGTAAATGGCATGTTTATTTCTTGGTTATTTGTCTCTCATCATTCATCTTCGATTTGTATATTATTTGATTCCATATTTACGTAACTTGAATCCGAAGTGAGTCTAAATGACTGAACCGGATTAAGGACATAACAATAAGGACATGTAAATGTGGTCTTTTCTTGATCTTTCGGGTAAATAGCCAGTTGATTATACCTGGAGTGCCCATCTAAGAAGCAGAAGAACGTCTAGCCCGATAACTTTTCGAAAATCTTATCCATGAACGGGAGTGGAAAGTGGTCTTTCTTAGTCATGATATCAATACACACTCTCCACCCTGTAGTGAGCCTAGTGGGTACCTCTTCCTCATGATCATTCTTAATAACCGTCAATTTGGACTTTTTGGGTACCACTTGAGTTGGGCTAACCCATTTGCTGTCCGATATGAGGTAAATGATATCTACATCAAGCCATTTCACAACCTCTTTCTTAACCACTTCTTTCATATTTAGGTTGAGTCGCCTTTACATTTCTCGACTCGGCTTAGAATTATCTTCCATATAGATGTGATGCATGCAAATGGACGGGCTAATTCCTTTTAAATCTGCCACCGACCATCCAATGGCACCATTATGGGTTTTAAGGACTTCGATTAGTTGGGCTTCCTACAGGGAGGCGAGATTTGCCGCGATGATGACCTGAAGAGTGTGGTCAGAGCCCAAGAAGACATACTTGAGAGACTCGGGTAATGGCTTGAGTTCGAGTGCAGGAGGGTCCTCTAAAGATGGCAGAGCGGGCTCAGACTGCAAGGTTGACAGAGGTTCCACCTTGGGTTAAGATGTTAAAGGTTTGGGAGAATCTTTTATAGCATTGGCTTCTTCTAAAAGGTCATGATTGAGCACCGAATTCTCTTCAACCAAATTATCCAAGATATCAATGGTGTGACACTCTTCTTTGTGATCCGGATATTGGGATGCTTTGAAAACATTGCGTTTGACCTTTTGACCCCTAAAGGATATGTCCATTATGCCAGTCTCACAATTAACATTAGCTTTGGCCGTGTCTAAAAATGAACGTCCTAGAATGATCGGGGTGTGAATGAGTTCTTCAAGTGCGGCCATATCCAGAAAAAGAAAATCTACGGGAAAATAACAATCATGGACTTTTACAATGACATCCTCAATAAGTCCCCGTGGAGTTTTCATAGGCCTATCAGCCAGTTGTAAAATGATGGATGTGGGCTTAAGTTCCCCAATAACAAATTTTTCGTAAATAGCTATTGGCAAAAGGTTCACACTGGCACCTAAGTCCAATAAAGCTTTATCAAATGTGATTCCACCTAGGTCACATGAGATTAATGGTGTCCCGGGGTCCTTTAGCTTCTTGGGAAGGTGGTTCATTAGTATTGCACTTACATCCTCTGAAAGCGTAACCTTTCCAGGTGCCATTCTAGATTCCCTTTGTGGTGTGCATAATTCCTTAAGGAATTTAGCATAAGCCGGCACATGCTTAATGGCATCAAGGAGTGGAATATTGATCTAAACTTGCTTGAATAATTCCATCAACGCCTCATTCTGGACCAATTTCTTCCTTGCATTGGGCTTGGCCACTAAAGCATTTGGGAAAGGCACCCTTGGTTGATATGAGCTTGAGCTTGGGCCTTCATCTAGTTTTTCTTTTCTTTTAGGATTCCCCCCAACTTCTCCATATTGAGTTTTGCCTCACTTTCACTTTAGACCTCATGGGATCCATTAGTGGAACTTTCTATTACCTCCGTAGCCTTCTGTGGGTCATCCAAGGTCTTTCCACTTCTAAGGGCCGAAATAGCTTTAGCATTCTCGAATTGCAGTCCTTTAGGTTGTTATAATGGGCCGAGTTGAGGTAAAAAGCCCGATTGAGGTGGAAAACCCGTAAGTTGATTCCTCGGATTAGCTATGGGTTGACTAGGAAGTTGGCCCACTTCCCTTCTTATAGTTGCCTCAGCTAATTGCCCCATTTGACTCTCCAACTTGGAAATAGACTGTTGTTGGGTCAAGATAAGTTGTTAGAGTTGTGTGAACTTGTCATCAAAGTTGGACTGAGAGGGTTGTTGATAAGTAGGTGGAGGAGGATATTGGGTTGATTGTCCTGATTGGAAGGATTGATAATGGGCTGGTTGAGAGAATTGGGCTTGAGAGAATTTGGCCTGAGGTCTCCTAGCATGTGTATTCCTATAGAAATTGGACTGACCAGCCGGGATCGTAAGTGTTTGAGAATGGATCATTATCGGACCTAGAGAATCTCAGGGCGGCCTGAACTTGTTCTTGAATGAATGGTGGAAGTTGGGCCGCAGCTGAGCATTCAGTCACTTAATTGGCCGGACTTGCGCACAAAGCATACATGTCATGGGGGATGGAAGATGAGCCCTCGTATGGACTAGATGGTGTTGGACAGGTAGGTTCTTATTTATTTAAGGCTAAGAGTTAGTCCAACTTTTAGGCCAATATGTTTATCTTATCCAATTTATGATTAATCAAATTGATGTCCATTTTGGATTCAGGTTCTCCTCGATTTTTAAGTTCATACATCCCAATCCGTTTAGATGGCCCAACAGCCCTCTCGTAAGATGAGAGAGAGGCATGATTGATAGAGTTATCACTAAGCATTTTAAATAAATCATAGGCCCCATCTTCACTCTTCATCATAAATGCCCCTCCACAAGAGGCATCCACCATTTGTGTGAATTGTTCAGACAACCCTTCGTAGAATGCTTGGATAATTTGCCATTTTGATAGCTCATAATGAGGGAATTTTTGAAGCAATTCTTTTAATCTCTCCCAGATTCATAAATTAATTCCCCGGGGGTTTGGGTAAAACTTGTGATGGCCCTTCTCATAGTGTTGGTTTGCCCTATGGGATAGAACTTCTTGAGAAATTCTTTTTGCATTTCTTCTCATATCCTAATGGGCCTTCCTATAGTCCCCAGCCAATATTTGGCCTTATCCTTCAGTGAAAAGGGGAATAGGGTCAACTTAAGGGTATCATCGGTGAAATTCTGGATTTTCATTGTGGAATAGATCTTTAGAAATTCATCCAGATGCTTATAAGGATCTTCATTTGTATTCCCATAAAAAAATGGGAGTATCTGAATGGTGCTTGATTTAATTTCATATTGATTGGCCGGATTTTAAGGAAGATGAATGCAAGATGAAGGTTGATATTGATTCGGGATGAAATAATCTTTCATTTGCTTCACCGGATTCTGATTCTCGGCCATTGGATCTAGAGGTGGATTTCTTTGATGTAGAACTTTTTCGATTTTAACAATTGGTCCTAAAAGGGTAGGGCTTTGAGATCTCCTACCTTGCATACACTAGGACGAAGAGAGAAGGACTTGTATTTTCTTTTTCACTTTATATATATATATATGCAAGCAATTTAACAAACAATGTAAGGACTGAGATTTCAAATTCGATTATCAGGTCGATTTCAGTGTCGGACCCCTTGGTTTGGGCCCTTGTGGGGCTGGGGCATGGGCTCCTTTTCGTTCGACGCGGTTTCAACAACGTCGGGTTAGGGGGATGATAAAATGTTAAATTGATCATTTAAAGGCAATCATATGCATCATACTCATGTTTTTATCTGCAAAATAGCATGAAATGATAGATAATTGTGTAACAAGTCCAACGGTACCAATTTCATCAAATTCTGACTTAAAAACATCGTCATTTCATGTGATTAAAGGAGCATAGCGCATTTGCGTTTTTTTGACAAAATCGAGACGAAATGAATAAATATGATGATATTTTTATGATAATGCGCTAAATTATATTTATTTTGTGTGAACAGGACATGCCGATGAGGCAGTGCAGCTGGTGGAGTTTCCGGAAATTTGGGGAAGGTCTAGTGTGTGGATTTCAACTAAAACAGGGGTAAAAATACAATTTGATTCCTTCCTTCGTTGGAGTTTCCCAAAACCCACTATTTCCTTCCGTCTCTCCAATTTCCTAAACACATCCCTTCCTTTATTTTAAAAATCCTCTCTCTCTCTCTCGTTTTAGAAATTTGAATCCTATTTCTTCTCCAGTTTCCTCTCTTCTCAGCCTCTCCCTCCTCCTTTTCCAACTCAAACCCGTAGCTTCTCTCCTCTCCAGCCGGCTAATCCTTCTCCTCTCTATAAATCTTCCTTCCCGCAGCTTCTCTTTCCCTCTCTCTCGCTAGTTTCTCTCCCGTATTCTCTCTCTCTAGTTATCTTTCTCTCTCTCTTCTAACCCGCAGCCCTTCACTCTCTTCCTCTCTCTGTCTCGTAGCACTCTCCTGCTCTCTCTCCATTTCCCAACCTCTTATTCGCTCTCTCTCTCAGTCTCTCAGTCTCTCAGTCTCTTCCTCCCTCTCGCTCTGTCTCTTTCTTCTCTCTCTCGCCGGCCAGCAGCCGCACCACGCGCGACACCGGCCCTCGCTGCACCAGCCGCTGCGCAGGAACCACCCCACGCGTAGCCAATTGCCCCGCCGCTCATGCATGTTACCCACGGGCCTGCACGCGTGCATGCACGCTGACCGCCGCTCGTGCACGTCGTCTGAACCAGCACCTCACGCTGCCAAGCTTCTCCACGGCTTCCTCCCCCGCTGCACCTCCAGCGGCAGCACCCAGCAGCTCCACCTTCTCCACGCACACAGCCCCGCTGCACCAGCGCATGCATGAAGCACGCACCACGTGCCGCACTCCAAGCATCCTTCCAGCCACCAGCAGCAACCTGCATGCAGCTACGTGAAGCCAGCATCCCAGCAGCCGCCTCCTATTTTCCTCTCCTCCACGTGAACCAGCAGCAGGCCCCCTTCCTCTCCATCCACGCGCCGGCATCAACCACCTGCAGTAGCACATCAGCAGGCCTCCTCCAACGCGCCTCTTGCAGCCACGTACAACAGCTTCCAAGCACTCCACGCAGCAGCCTGCTTCCTCAAGCAAAGCAAGCAGGTTTTCTTCCTTTCCATCCAAGTTCCAGCATCACCAGCTCCCACAGTCCGGTGAAGCATCCTCCTACCGTCCACTAGCTGCTGCATCTCCAGCAGGCCACCTACGGCACCAGCAGCAGGCTTTCTCCACCCGCTCCACGTGCATGCAAGTACAACAACCATACCCTAGGTCGATTCAGGAACATTACACGGATGAAGGATTATATCCGCGCGCTAACTGATGACAGAAAGGTTCCAATAGAGGGTTGTGATAACCCCAATGCCATCTAGGATCACGCGATGTTGCTTGGCATCCAACGTGATCGGAAGCCCGTCCGAATTTACTGTGGGACATTAAATTCAGCTGATTAATTAATATAAGGATATTAATTAAATCAGTGGGTCCATAAAGAGTTACTGGGCTTAATGGGCCATTAACTGGACAGGTATTGGGGCCTAGAGGGTTACACGCAAAAGGTTTTCAAGTCGATGGATAATTCGACGGGTTTTCGGAGAAGTATGGGCTTTTATGAAAAATCGCAAACATACTTATTATAAAAGAACGACTGCTAGGTCGGGGGCTAGCAACCTTAACCCTAGCAGCCGCCCTCTCTCTCTCCTCTCTCCTGGACGCACATCACGAGGTTGGCCCTCTAGAGGCTCCAAGAAGGATAAGAAAGAGTTCCCTAAGCCTATGAGTTTGCAACCATGATATAAATGTTGTATTATGTGCGTGTGTGTAAGGATTAAGGATTCGGGTTCAGCTATTGGGACGGTTTCGGGCCGGACCCCCTGGTTTGAGCCCTGATGGGTCTGGGGTGTGCCTTCTAAACGACGTCTGGGGTGCATGACGCCTTTAGAATGGCGTCTTGCCATGTGGACGCCATTTAGTTGGGTTGCTGTTGTGCCACGTGAGCTGGCTTTGGGCCGCGAGAGTACGGCCCCGGTCTTTTCGTCTGAACGGCGTCTTGGATGGATGACGCGTTTCAGATATTCTGTCAGAATACGACCCCGTCATGTCAGTTGAAAGGTGTCTGTCTAGAACGATACGTTTTACCTGTTTCAGTTTGACCCCGCGAGCCTCCCCTCCTTTCTCTCATTCTCTCCTTCTCATTCTCTCTCTTCCCCCTCTCCGACCCTCTCTGTTTCCCTCTTTCCTTTCCCCTCCCCCTTCTTCCTCTTCCACCACTCCACCACCTCTCTACCACTCACCACTACCACCACCACCTCCTCTGCGGCACTTCACTCTCCGGGCGGCGGCCGACGTCCCGGCGGAGTAACGGCGTCCACGGTGGTACCGGAGGCGGTTTGCGGTGCGGCGGTTCGGTGGCACGGAGCTAGGAGGAGTTCAAGCGACCGGTAGGGGGACGATCCTTGCATGTAATTTGGCTGTGTCATCCGTATTTCTCGCTTTGAAGCATGCGACGTGTATGAAGATTTGGGTAGAATGAGCATATTTAAAGGGGCTTGTTAATGAAAATGGTCATTTTTTGAAATGGGAATTAGTGTGTTTCATGTGGTAAATTGGATTCTCCCCTTCATTTCCTATTTTTGGGTATTTTTGGGATGATTTTGGGGTAGAGGAAAACCTATTTTGAGGTTCAGGTTAAGTTTCATGGAACCAGATTTCGGGCTCTAAATGGCATCGGGCTAGGGCGACGCCATTTAAAATGGTGACGGGCTAGGACGACGCCATTTAGGCCAGAATTGTCCAAGAAGCGGTTTCTGTGAGAGAATAGAGTTCTGTTTTGAATGGCATCCAGGGACAGCGACGCCTTTCTAACGGCGGCTTCCCAGGACAACGCGTTTTAGTTCAGACCGCCCGGAGGTCTGAATCTATTTCTGTCATGATTAGGCGACTAGGGACAGCGACGCCGTTTAAAAAAATAATTCCCATGCACGACGTGTTTTAGGCCAACTTCTGAGGCCAGTTTTCACATGAACCAGTTTATGGGTCTTGAATGACGTCGGCCTTGGGCGATGTGATTCAAGATAGAACTTCATTAAATGCATGCTTGAAATCGTACTTCGAGGCCGAAGATTTATGTATAATCGGAATAACATTGTGTATACATGTGTTTATGCGATTGTGGTTTGCGTTTGACACCTTGTGTCGGTGTGGGAGGGACACGGTGTCTAGGTGGCATTGTTGCTGTACCGGTGTGGGAGGGGTACATGTTAGTGTTTCACCTATGGCTGGGGGAAGCAGAACCACCTAGAGTCAGTCGGGCCGGAGTAGCCAGCGCGCTATCCGAGGGGTTACTGTTTGGCCTCAGCGGGTCGGTGGTTTCCTAGTTTCTCGCGACGATTTCCGGCGTGTTTCTTACTGTGGAGCCGGCTGTGGTGTTACTGGAGTTTACCCTTTCGCCACTGGGCCTGATGTAACCTAAGATATTGAGGTTACCAGTGGTACCCTTCGCCCTTTGGCCTGATGTGACCCGGGAGGTTAGGGTTACGGGTAGTCCCTATAGCTTCGGCTTGAGGGGGTTTCGCCGGTCCCCAGGGCCCTCTTGAAGCGCCGAGGCCTGGCGTTGAGGGAAGTCCGGTCGATAGGACAGTGGTCTAGACTGCTTGTGTGTACACGTAACTGGGCGGTGGTGGTTCACTAGTCCCAGCTAGTCCTAGTTCGACTCACTGCCTCACCCTACGGTGCCCGGAACATCGTAGGGGTGGACAGGCGTGGGTGTTGGTGGTGTTGTGAGGCGACGTTTGTATGCGGTCGACAGTGTGGTTTGAGTGTTTAGCCGGATCTTTGGTTACGAATTGTGGTGTTGAGTTGGGTTACTTGAATTGCTTAGAACAGTGCCTGTTGCATTACAGATACATATGTCACATATCGGTATTTAGAAACTGCTTTTACTGCTTTAATTAAATTACCTTATTTTCTATATTACTGTACTTGTGTGTGTGTGTGGGAGGCGGGGATCGGATGATCCCTACAGAGCCCAATTTTGGTGTGGCTCACTCCCTGCGGTTTCAGTTGTGGACTTCTTGTCGAGTGGCAACGTGTGGTGTTCTCCTCGGTGTGCGGGCCAGCAGCTATCTCTGTTTCAGGGTATGCCCCGATGTTGTTGTACTTTGCTTTTGCCTGTACTTATTTAATTTCTTAGACCATGTAATTATTGTTGGACTGTGTACGGACCTTATTAATTTCCTTCCTGCGCACTTGTATTTTCGTTGAAGTCAGTGAGATTGTTATATTTAGCCTTGTTTAACGCTTATTTCTCCAGACGTGTCGTATGAGATCCGGGTGTGAACCTGTAGATAATGATTCGATACCCGTTTAGTAATCGGGTTTCCGATTATATGGTGGCAGGTCGTTACAAATGGTATCAGAGCTCAGTCTGGTCGAGTATGTGATAAACTAGGTTAGATATCATTGTCCAACAATAAGTACGAGTCTGTACGGGCGATGGCTGCTGGCATAGATTAATAGGTTTTGACGCGCTTGTTTCGATTTTTGTGTTTATAGAATAGTGATGGCACCAAAGATGAGAGTTCCCTTGGTTCGTAGTACGGGAGTTGAAGATGGTAGTTCGGGGGTAGAGGGGCATAATGTGGATCGTTTCATGGAAGCTATGATTGGGGCAATGTCTAGATACGAACCGAGAGATGGTGGTGAGGGATCCAATTCTCGAGGTGGTCATTCCACAGCGTTGGAGCGGTTCTTGAAGTTGAAGACCCCTTCTTTTACGGGTCAACCTGTCCCAGACGAGACAGCTCATTGGATTAGGGAGGTGGAGAAGGCATTTGATATTCTTGAGTGTGCTGAAAATGACAAGAGTTTGTGGCAACCTACTTGTTGAAAGACGATGGCTATGATTGGTGGGTTACCATCAAGAGAATGATGTTTTCGTATAGGTCCTTGAGAGAGATTCCCTGGGAGGTATTTGTTAGAGAGTTTAGTGGACAGTACTTGTCAAGGCAGGTTCGGAAGGCTAAGGAAAGGGAGTTTATGGAATTGGTGCATAATGATATGTCAGTTCTGGAATATCAGATGAAGTTTGTTCCTCTCCGAAGGTTCATTCCACACATATCTGAGCATGAGGAACGTCGAACGGAGAGATTTGTGGATGGACTCTGATATGATCTATGGGGAATAGTGGCATCTCATTGTTGTAGTGATCTTGCATCAGCAGTTCGGTGCGCAGTAGTAGTGGAGACTCACTTACTACAAATGGCGAAAGAGTTGGAGCGGTCAACACGAGGGAAGCAACAAAGCAAGAACAAATCAGTGATTCTTTCGACAGATGGTTCGAGTTCCTTTGGGTCCAGGTTCCAGGGGATGTTTTATGGTGAGGATGAAGATGGTTCAGTTCGGCAGATGCAGACTATGGCTAGCAGACAGCAGGAAGCGAGACAGGATGTGGTGGATCATTGTCCTCGTTGTGGTAGGCAACATGGCAATCAGATATGTCCATTGGTCACTGGTAGTTGTTTTGGCTGTGGTAGAAAGGGACATCTTGTGAGGAACTGTCCCCAAAAGAATAAGACAGGTCAGGAGCAGAATGGTCAATAGAAGCCCAGGACCTAGAGTGGTGTTGTGTGTTTTCTCTTAGAAGAGGTCCGAGATGCTGGGCTAGATGAACACTTTTATCTTGTCTTTTAGGTAGTAGTTGTGAACTCTTATGGCACTTTTTATGTATTTTGGATATGGTGGAGAATCAATTTTGTAATATTTGCCTTGTAAAGCTAATGAATGGTTATATCAGTCTATCAATTTTGGCAGAATCGTTGAACTTAGTTAACTTAGTGATTGATGAGGTCGACCGATTATACGGAGCCCCGTGTAAGAGTGTGATCAGTGAGGGTGATTGATGTAATCCGTGTTACCGGCGTGGAATTGTTGACTGTGGTTATCGTTTAAGCAGTTACAATTTCGAGGACGAAATTCTTTTAAGGGGGAGAGTATGTAAGGATTGAGGATTCAGGTTCAGCTATCGGGTCGGTTTCGGGGCGGACCCCCTGGTTTGGGCCCTGATGGGTCTAGGGTGTGCCTTCTAAACGACGTCTGGGGTGCACGACACCTTTAGAATGGCATCTTGCTGTATGGACGCCATTTAGCTGGGTTGCTGTTGTGCCACGTGGGCTGGCGTTGGGCCGCGAGAGTACAGCCCGGTCTTGTCGTCTGAACGGCATCTTGGTTGGACGACGCGTTTTAGACATTCTGTTAGAGTACGACCTCGTCATGTCAGTTGAAAGGCGTCTGTCTAGCACGACGTGTTTTACCTGTTTCAATTTGACCCCGCCAGCCTCTCCTCCTTTTTCTCATTCTCTCCTTCTCATTCTCTCTCTTCTCCCTCTCCGACCCTCTCCGTTTCCCTCTTTCCTTTTCCCTCCCCCTTCTTCCTCTTCCACCACTCCACCACCTCTCACCACTACCACCACCACCTCCTCTGCGGCACTTCACTCTCCGGGCGGCGGCCGATGTCCCGACGGAGTGACGGCGTCTACGGCAGTACCAGCGGCGGTTCGGCGGCACGGAGTTAAGAGGAGTTCAAGTGACCGGTAGGGGGACGATCCTTGCATGTAATTTGGTTGTGTCATCCGTATTTCTCGCTTTGAAGCATGCGACGTGTATGAAGATTTGGGTAGAATGAGCATATTTAAAGGGGCTTGTTAATGAAAATGGTCATTTTTTGAAATGGGAATTAGTGTGTTTCATGTGGTAAATTGGATTCTCCCCTTCATTTCCTATTTTTGGGTATTTTTGGGATGATTTTGGGGTAGAGGAAAACCTATTTTGTGGTTCAGGTTAAGTTTCATGGAACCAGATTTCGGGCTCTAAATGGCATCGGGCTAGGGCGACGCCATTTAAAATGGTGACGGGCTAGGACGACGCCATTTAGGCCAGAATTGTCCAAGAAGCGGTTTCTGTGAGAGAATAGAGTTCTGTTTTGAATGGCATCCAGGGACAGCGACGCCTTTCAAACGGCGGCTTCTCAGGACGACGCATTTTAGTTCAGACCGTACGGAGGTCTGAATCTATTTATGTCATGATTAGGCGACTAGGGACAGTGACGCCGTTTAAAAAAATGACTGTCATGCATTACGTGTTTTAAGCCAACTTCCAAGGCCAGTTTTCACATGAACTAGTTTAGGGGTCTTGAAAGACGTCGGCCTTGGGCGATGCGATTCAAGATAGAACTTCATTAAATGCATGCTTGAAATCGTACATCGAGGCCGAAGATTTATGTATAATCGGAATCACATTGTGTATACATGTGTTTATGCGATTGTGATTTGCGTTTGACACCTTGTGTCGGTGTAGGAGGGACACGGTGTCTAGGTGGCATTGTTGCCGTACCGGTGTGGGAGGGGTACATGTTAGTGTTTCACCTATGGCTGGGGGAAGCAAAACCACCTAGAGCTAGTCGGACCGGAGTAGCCAGCGCGCTATCCGAGGGGTTACTGTTTGGTCTCAGTGGGTCGGTGTTTTACTAGTTTGTCGTGGCAATTTTCGACGTGTTTCTTACTATGGATCCGGGTGTGGTGTTGCTGGAGTTTACCCTTTCGCCACTGGGCCTGATGTAACCTGAGATATCGAGGTTACGAGTGGTACCCTTCGCCCTTTGGCCTGATGTGACCCGGGAGGTTAGGGTTACGGGTAGTCCCTATAGCTTCGGCTTGAGGGGGTTTCGCCGGTCCCCAGGGCCCTCTTGAAGCGCCGAGGCCTAGCGTTGAGGGAAGTCCGGTCGATAGAACAGTGGTCTAGACTGCTTGTGTGTACACGTAACTGGGCGGTGGTGGTTCACTAGTCGCAGCTAGTCCTAGTTCGACTCACTGCCTCACCCTACGGTGCCCGGAACATCGTAGGGGTGGACAGGCGTGGGTGTTGGTAGTGTTGTGAGGCGACGTTTGTATGCGGCCGACAGTGTGGTTTGATTGTTTAGCTGGATCTTTGGTTACGAACTGTGGTATTGAGTTGGGTTACTTGAATTGCTTAGAACTGTACCTGTTGCATTACGGATACATATGTCACATATCGGTATTTAGAAATTGTGTTAACTACTTTAATTAAATTACCTTCTTTTCTGTATTACTGCACTTATGTGTGTGTGTGGGAGGCGGGGATCGGATGATCCCTACTGAGCCCAATTCTGATGTGGCTCACTCCCTACAGTTTCAGGTGTGGACTTCTTGTCGAGTGGCAGTGTGTGGTGTTCTCCTTAGTGTGCGGGCCAGCAGCTATCTCTGTTCCAGGGTATGCCCCGATGTCGTTGTAGTTTGCTTTTGCCTGTACTTATTTAATTTCTTAGACCATGTAATTATTGTTGGACTGTGTACGGACCATATTAATATCTTTCCTACGCACTTGTATTTTCTTTGAAGTCCATGAGATTGTTATATTTTGCCTTGTTTAATGCTTATTTCTCGAGACGTGTCGTATGAGAACCAGGTGTGAACCTGTAGATAATGATCCGATACCCATTTAGTAATCGGGTTTCCGATTATAGGGTGGCGAGTCGTTACAAATGGTATCAGAGCTCAATCTGGTCGAGTATGTGATAAACTAAGTTGGATATCATAGTCCAACAATAAGTACGAGTTTGTACGGGCGATGGCTGCTGGCATAGATTAGTAGGTTTCGACGTGCTTGTTTCGATTTTTGTGTTTATCGAATAGTGATGGCACCAAAGAGGAGAGTTCCGTTGGTTCGTAGTACGGGAGCTGACGATGGTAGTTCGGGGGTAGAGGGGCATAATGTGGATCGTTTCATGGAAACTATGATTGGGGCAATGTCTAGATACCAACCGGGAGATGGTGGTGAGGGATCCAATTCCCGAGGTGGTCAGTCCGCGGTGATGGAGTGGTTCTTGAAGTTGAAGACCCCTTCTTTCATGGTCAGCACGAGGGAAGCAACAAAGCAAGAACAAATCAGCGATTCCTTCGACAGACGGTTCGAGTTCCTTTGGGTCCAGGTTCCAGGGGATGCTTTATGATGAGGATGAAGACGGTTCTGTTCGGCAGATGTAGACTATGGCTAGCAGACAGCAGGAAGCGAGACAGGGTGCGGTGGATCATTGTCCTTGTTGTGGTAGGCAACATGGCAATCGAATATGTCCATTGGTCACTAGTAAGTGTCTTGGATGTGGTAGAATGGGACATCTTGTAAGGAACTGTCCCCGGAAGAATAAGGCAGGTCAGGAGCCAGGTGGTCAATAGAAGCCCAGGACCTAGAGTGGTGTTGTGTGTTCTCTCTTAGAAGAGGTCCGAGATGCTGGGCTAGATGAACACTTTTATCTTGTCTTTTAGGTAGTAGTTGTGAACTGTTATGGCACTTTTTATGTATTTTGGACATGGTGGAGAATCAATTTTGTAATATGTGCATCGTAAGGCTAATGAATGGTTATATCAATCTATCCGTTTTGGCAGAATCGTAGAACATAGTTAACATAGTCATTGATGAGATTGACCGTTTATACGGAGCCCCGTGTAAGAGTGTGATCAGTGAGCGTGATTGATGTAATCCGTGTTACCGGTGTGGAATTGTTGACTGTGGTTATCGTTTGAGCGGTTACAATTTCGAGGACGAAATTCTTTTAAGGGGGGAGTATGTAAGGATTGAGGATTCGGGTTCAGCTATCTGGTCGGTTTCGGGCCGGATCCGCTGGTTTGGGCCCTGATGGATCTGAGGTGTGCCTTGTAAACGACGTCTGGGGTGCATGACGCCTTTAGAATGGCGTCTTGTTGTGTGGACGCCATTTAGCTGGGTTGCTGTTGTGCCACATGGGCTGGCTTTGGGCCGTGATCGTCTGAACGGCGTCTTGGATGGATGACGTGTTTCAGACATTCTGTCAGAGTACGACCCCGTCATGTCAGTTGAGAGGCGTCTTTCTAGAACGACGTGTTTTACCTATTTCAATTTGACCCCACTAGCCACCCCTCCTTTCTCTCATTCTCTCCCTTCCCCCTCTCCGACCCTCTCTGTTTCCCTCTTTCCTTTCCCCTCCCCCTTCTTCCTCTTCCACCACTCCACCACCTCTCTACCTCTCACCACTACCACCACCACCTCCTCCGCGGCACTTCAATCTCCGGGCGGCGGCCGACGTCCCGGCGGAGTGACGGGGTCCATGGCGGTACCAGCGGCGGTTTGCAGTGCGACAGTTCGGCGGCATGGAGCTAGTAGGAGTTCAAGTGACCGGTAGGGGGACGATCCTTGCATGTAATTTGGTTGTGTCATCCGTATTTCCCGCTTTGAAGCATGTGACGTGAATGAAGATTTGGGTAGAATGAGCATGTTTAAAGGGGCTTTTTAATGAAAATTGTCATTTTTATGAAATGGGAATTAGTGTCTTTCATGTGGTAAATTGGATTCTTCCCTTCATTTCCTATTTTTGGGTATTTTTGGGATGATTTTGGTTAGAGGAAACCCTGTTTTGAGGTTCGAGTTAAGTTTCATGGAACCAGATTTCGGGCTCTAAATGGCGTCAGGCAAGGGCGACGCCATTTAAAATTGGGACCTGCTAGGACGACACCATTTAAGCCAGAATTGTCTCGGAAGCGGTTTCTGTGAGAGAATTGAGTTCTGTTTTGAATGGCGTCCGGGGACAGCGACGCCTCTCAAACGACGGCTTCTCACGACGACGCGTTTCAGTTCAAACTGCCCGGAGGTCTGAATCTGTTTTTGTCATGATTAGGCGACTAGGGACAGTGACGCCGTTTAAAAAAATGACTACCATGCACGACATGTTTTAAGCCAACTTCCGAGGCCAGTTTTCACATGAACCAGTTTAGGGGTCTTGAATGACGTCGGCCTTAGGCGACGCGATTCAAGATAGAACTTCATTAAATGCATGCTTGAAATCGTACATCGAGGCCGAAGATTTATGTATAATCGGAATCACATTGTGCATACATGTGTTTATGCGATTGTGGTTTGCATTTGACACCTTGTGTCGGTGTGGGAGGGACACTATGTCTAGGTGGCATTGTTACCTTACCGGTGTAGGAGGAGTACATGTTAGTGTTTCACCTACGGCTGGGGGAAGCAGAGTCACCTAGAGTCAGTCGGGCCGGAGTAGCCAGTGTGCTATTCGAGGGGTTACTGTTTGGTCTCAGCGGGTCGGTGTTTTCCTAGTTTGTCGTGGCAATTTCCGGCATGTTTCTTACTGCGGAGCCGGGTGTGGTGTTGCTGGAGTTTACCCTTTCGCCACTGGGCTTGATGTAACATGAGATATCGAGGTTACGAGTGGTACCCTTCGCCCTTTGGCCTGATGTGACCCAGGAGGTTAGGGTTACGGGTAGTCCCTATAACTTTGGTTTGAGGGGGTTTCACTGGTCCCCAGGGCCCTCTTGCAGCACCGAGGCCTGGCATTGAGGGAAGTCCGGTCGATAGGACAGTGGTCTAGACTGCTTGTGTGCACACGTAACTGGGCGGTGGTGGTTCACTAGTCCTAGTTAGTCCTAGTTGGACTCACTGCCTCACCCTACGATGCCCGGAACATCGTAGGGGTGGACAGGCGTGGGTGTTGGTGGTGTTGTGAGGCGACGTTTGTATGCGGTCGACAGTGTGGTTTGAGTGTTTAGCCGAATCTTTGGTTACGAACTGTGGTGTTGAGTTGGGTTACTTGAATTGCTTAGGACTGTACCTGTTGCATTACGGATACATATGTCACATATCAGTATTTAGAAACTGTGTTTACTGCTTTAATTAAATTACCTTCTTTTCTGTATTACTGCACTTGTGTGTGTGTGTGGGAGGCGGGGATCGGATGATCCCTACAGAGCCCAATTCTGGTGTGGCTCACTCCCTGCAGTTTCTGGTGTGGACTTCTTGTCGAGTGGCGGCGTGTGATGTTCTCCTTGGTGTGCGGGCCAGCCGCTATCTCTGTTATGGGGTATGCCCCGATGTTGTTGTACTTTGCTTTTGCCTGTACTTATTTAATTTCTTAGACCATGTAATTATTGTTGGACTGTGTACGGACCTTATTAATTTCCTTCCTGCGCACTAGTATTTTTTTTGAAGTCCCTGAGATTGTTATATTTTGCCTTGTTTAACGCTTTTTTCTCCAGATGAGTCGTATGAGATCCAGGTGTGAACCTGTAGATAATGATCCGATACCCATTTAGTAATCGGGTTTCCGATTATATGGTGGCGGGTCGTTACAAATGGTATCAGAGCTAAGTCTAGTCGAGTATGTGATAAACTAAGTTAGATATCATAGTCCAACAACAAGTACGAGTATGTATGGGCGATGGCTGCTGGCATAGATTAATAGGTTTTGACATGCTTGTTTCGATTTTTGTGTTTATAGAATAGTGATGGCACCAAAGACGAGAGTTCCCTTGGTTCGTAGTATGGGAGCTGACGATGGTAGTTCGGGGGCAGAGGGGCATAATGTGGATCGTTTCATGGAAGCTATGATTTGGGCAATGTCTAGATACCAACTGGGAGATGGTGGTGAGGGATCCAATTCTTGAGGTGGTTAGTCCACGGTGATGGAGCGGTTCTTGAAGTTGAAGACCCCTTCTTTCACGGGTCAACCTGTCCCAGACGAGGCAGCTCATTGGATTAGGGAGGTGGAGAAGGCATTCGATATTCTTGAGTGTGCTGCGAATGACAAGAGTTTGTTGGCAACCTACTTGTTGAAAGACGATGGCTATGATTGGTGGGTTACCATCAAGAGAATGATGTTTTCGTATAGATCCTTGAGAGAGATTCCCTGGGAGGTATTTGTTAGAGAGTTTAGTGGACAGTACTTTTCAAGGCACGTTCGGAAGGCCAAGGAAATGGAGTTTATGGAATTGGTGTAGAATGATATGTCAGTTCTGGAATATCAGATGAAGTTTCTCGCTCTCGGAAGGTTCGTTCCACACATATCTGAGTATGAGGAATGTGAACGGAGTGACTTGTGGATGGAGTCCTGTATGATCTGAGGGGAATAGTGGCATCTCTTTGTTGTAGTGATCTTGCATCAGCAGTTCGGTGCGCAGCAGCAGTGGAGACTCACTTACTACAAATGGCGAAAGAGTTGGAGTGGTCAGCACGAGGGAAGCAACAAAGCAAGAACAAATCAACGATTCTTTCGACAGATGGTTCGAGTTCTTTTGGGTCCAGGTTCCAGGGGATGCTTTATGACGAGGATGAAGACTGTTCGGTTCGGCAGATGTAGACTGTGGCTAGCAGACAGCAGGAAGCGAGACAGGATGTGGTGGATCATTGTCCTCGTTGTGGTAGGCAACATGGCAATCGAATATGTCCATTGGTCACTGGTAGCTGTTTTGGCTGTGGTAGAAAGAGGCATCTTGTGAGGAATTGTCCCCAAAAGAATAAAACAGGTTAGGAGCCGAGTGGTCAATAGAAGCCCAGGACCTAGAGTGGTGTTGTGTGTTAGCTTAGAAGAGGTCCGAGATGATGGGCTAGATGAACACTTTTATCTTGTCTTATAGGTAGTAGTGATGAACTCTTATGGAACTTTTTATGTATTTTGGACATGGTGGAGAATCAATTTTGTAATATGTGCCTCGTAAGGCTAATGAATGGTTATATCAGTCTATCAGTTTTGGCAGAATCGTAGAACTTAGTTTACTTAGTGATTGATGAGATTGACCGGTTATACGGAGCCCCGTGTAAGAGTGTGATCAGTGAGGGTGATTGATGTAATCCGTGTTACCGGCGTGGAATTGTTGACTATGGTTATCGTTTGAGCGACTACAATTTCGAGGATGAAATTCTTTTAAGGGGGAGAGTATGTAAGGATTGAGGATTCGGGTTCAGCTATCGGGTCGGTTTCAGGCCGGACCCCCTGGTTTGGGCCCTGATGGGTCTGGGGTGTGCCTTCTAAACGACGTCTGGGGTGCATGACGCCTTTGGAATGGCATCTTGCTGTGTGGACGCCATTTAGCTGGGTTGTTGTTGTGCCACGTGAGCTGGCTTTGAGCCGCGAGAGTACGGCCCCGGTCTTTTCGTCTGAACGGCGTCTTGGATGGACGACGCGTTTCAGACATTCTGTCAGAATACGACCCCGTCATGTCAGTTGAAAGGCATCTGTCTAGAACGATACGTTTTACCTGTTTCAGTTTGACCCCGCGAGCCTCTCCTCCTTTTTCTCATTCTCTCCTTCTCATTCTCTCTCTTCCCCCTCTCCGACCCTCTCCGTTTCCCTCTTTCCTTTTCCCTCCCCCTTCTTCCTCTTCCACCACTCCACCACCTCTCTACCTCTCATCACTACCACCACCACCTCCTCCGCGGCACTTCACTCTCCGGGCAGCGGTCGATGTCCCGGCAGTGTGACAGCGTCTACGGTGGTCCCGGCGGAGGTTTGTGGTGCGGCGGTTCGGCGGCACGAAGCTAGGAGGAGTTCAAGTGACCGGTAGGGGGACGATCCTTGCATGTAATTTGGTTGTGTCATCTGTATTTCCCACTTTGAGGCATGCGACGTGTATGAAGATTTGGGTACAATGAGCATGTTTGAAGGCGATTTTTAATGAAAATGGTCATTTTTATGAATAGGAAATTAGTGTGTTTCATGCGGTTAATTGGATTCTCCCCTTCATTTCCAATTTTTGGGTATTTTTGGGATGATTTTGGGGTAGAAGAAACCCTGTTTTGAGGTTCGGGTTAAGTTTCATGGAACCAGATTTCGGGCTCTAAATGGCGTCGGGCTAGGACGACGCCATTTAAAATGGTGATGGGCTAGGACGATGCCATTTAGGCCAAAATTGTCCCAGAAGCGGTTTCTGTGAGAGAATTGAGTTTTGTTTTGAATGGCGTCCGGGGACAGCGACGCCTCTCAAACGACGGCTTCTCACGACGACGCGTTTTAGTTCAGACTGCCCGGAGGTCTGAATATGTTTTTGCCATGATTAGGCGACTAGGGACAGCGACGCTGTTTAAAAAAATGACTACCATGCACGATGTGTTTTAAGCCAACTTCCGAGGCCATTTTTCACATGAACCAGTTTAGGGGTCTTGAATGACGTCGGTCTTAGGCGACGCGATTCAAGATCGAACTTCATTAAATGCATGCTTGACATCGTACATCGAGGCCAAAGATTTATGTATAATCGGAATCACATTGTGTATACATGTGTTTATGCGATTGTCGTTTGCGTTTGACACCTTGTGTCGGTGTGGGAGGGACACGATGTCTAGGTGGCATTGTTGCCGTACCGGTGTGGGAGGGGTACATGTTCGTGTTTCACCTATGGCTGGGGCAAGAAAAACCACCTAGAGCCAGTCAGACCGGAGTAGCTAGCACGCTATCCGAGGGGTTACTGTTTGGTCTCAGCGGGTCGGTGTTTTCCTAGTTTGTCGTGGCAATTTCCGGCGTGTTTCTTACTGTGGAGCCGGGTGATGTGTTGTTGGAGTTTACCCTTTCGCCATTGGGCCTGATGTAACCTGAGATATCGAGGTTACGAGTGATACCCTTCGCCCTTTGGCCTGATGTGACCCGGGAGGTTAGGGTTACGGATAGTCCCTATAGATTCGGCTTGAGGGGGTTTCGCCGGTCCCTAGGGCCCGCTTGAAGTGCCGAGGCCTGGCGTTGAGGGAAGTCCGGTCGATAGGACAGTGGTCTACACTGCTTGTGTGCACACGTAACTTGGTGGTGGTGGTTCACTAGCCCTAGTTAGTCCTAGTTCGACTCACTGCCTCACCCTACGGTGCCCAGAACATCGTAGGGGTGGACAGGCGTGGGTGTTGGTGGTGTGGTGAGGCGACGTTTGTTTGCGGTCGACAGTGTGGTTTGAGTGTTTAGCCGGATCTTTGGTTACGAACTGTGGTGTTGAGTTGGGTTACTTGAATTGCTTAGAACTGTGCATGTTGCATTATGGATACATATGTCACATATCGGTATTTAGAAACTATGTTTACTGCTTTAATTAAATTACCTTCTTTTTTGTATTACTACACTTGTGTGTGTGTGTGGGAGGCGGGGATCGGATGATCCCTACTGAGTCCAATTCTGGTGTGGCTCACTCCCTGCGGTTGCAGGTGTAAATTCTTGTCGAGTGGCGGTCTGTGGTGTTCTCCTTGGTGTGCGGGCCAGCAGCTATCTCTGTTCCGGGGTATGCCCCGATGTTGTTGTACTTTGCTTTTGCCTGTACTTATTTAATTTCTTAGACCATGTAATTATTGTTGGACTGTGTACATACCTTATTAATTTCTTTCCTGCGCACTTGTATTTTCTTTGAAGTTCGTAAGATTGTTATATTTAGCCTTGTTTAACGCTTACTTCTCCAGACGTGTCGTATGAGATCCGAGTGTGAACCTGTATATAATGATCCGATACCCATTTAGTAATCGGGTTTCCGATTATAGGGTGGCGGGTCGTTACAGTGTGAGTTTGACTGTCTGGCTCAAGTCAAACCACAATGCTATCCATGACCACACTAATGACATGCGTGTGATGCATGTGTTTTATTTTGATTATGAATCAAATAAGTTTGGTTATTAGTATATGTAATGTATACGATATTTTTAATACTATCACCTAGTATGAGACCAAAGTAAATAAATAAAACCTTCATTAAAAAATATAAGCCGTAATGTGAGTCATTGATAATGCACCGCTTGGCTCTCCATCAATATGATTAATAAAACTTAATTCAGTAGTGGCATATTCTATGTGTTTACTCGAGATTTGCCATCGTCTGTTGAGAAAACTATTAATTATGGCATTAGATGTATTTGGATAAGAATAGAGGAACGATATAGTTAGCCACGTGTTTACCCGAGAACTATATTTCTACTCTACTCTATCAAGTATTGATGGTAAACCTTAGACCGGGGATAATGGTCTACTGTGTTTATCTGGGACCATTAAATAACCTGGGAACCGAAACATGATTAGATATTGCAAGGAGTTGCAATTACCATAAGATGGTTGCTCTAAGAAAACAGTATAATACTATGTGTTTACCCAATGTTATACTGTGACTCTTGGAGATTCTGATCCCGTCTAGGAGACTGTCGGTCTCTCCCGTTTTGTATATCTGAAGGTTATACGGTCCAACGAAAATTGGTGGGAGTAAAACTAGATAAACAAAGTCTATTTTTAAATTAATTGACTGAATATCTGCTAATTGTAATATGATTATCTCTTGTAGGCTAAAATGTAGTACCATAACCCGTTACATGGTATACTTGATGCCACTCGTTTGATAAGCCCGAATTACTCAGACTGGCTCAGGAACCTGAAGATTGTCCTCAGGTCTGAGTAAATTGCTTATGTTCTGGATGATGAACCTCCTACTGAACCAGCATTAGATGCCCCAGAGGAGGACATGCTGACATATAAAAAATGGAAGTAAGATTCCACCATGGCCCAATGCTACATGCTGGCCTCTATGAGCAAAGAGTTGCAGAGGCAGCATGAGCAGATGGATGCTAGATCCATCATGCTCCATTTAAAGGAGCTGTTTGGTGAGCAAAGCAGGATCGAGAGATATGAGATATCTAAGAATATGTTCAAGGCTCAAATGGCAGAGGGATCTTCAGTACAGACTTATGTGCTGAAGATGATAGAATGGGTGGAGAGGTTGGATGCTCTTGGGGTTCCACTCCCCAAGGAGATGCATAGCGACCTTGTGTTATCTTCACTTTTACAATCATATGCATAGTTGATTGTTAACTTTAACATGAACAAGATCCAGACCACTTTGGCTGAATTACTGAACATGCTGAAGACTGCAGAGGGGAACCTTGTGAAGTATAAACCTCATGTTCTTATGGTTGGTAAGACCGGCAGGAAAAAACTAGTAGTCCAAGCCTTCAGGAAAGGTAAAAGCAAGAATCAGAAGAAGCCAAAAGTTGTCAAGAAGGACAAAGGAAAGAGTGCTGAGAAGGATGAATGCTTCTACTATCATCAGAAGGGGCACTGGAAGAGGAATTGTAAAGAATACTTCAAGGACAAGGCTTAAGGAACTGTGAAGCAGCAGGACGCTTCAGGTATCTATATGATAGATGTAAACTTATCAATTAGAGATTATACATCATAGGTATTAGAGACTGAATGTATTTCTCATATCTGCAATTTTGTGCAGGCACTGACAAGAAGGCGTAAGCTGAGGACTGGCGAAGTGGAGCTGAGGCTAGGTAATGGCGCAAGAGTTGCGGCGATCGTTGTAGGGACAGTGGAACTCAAGCTGCCATCCGGAGACACTTTTTCATTAGATGAATGTTATTATGTACCTAGCATAATAAGGAATATTATTTTTATTTCATGTCTAGATAGAATAAGATACAATTTACATGTTGGGAACAATTATTGTTCAATTTATTTTAGAAATAAATTAATAGCCTCTGCTATATTGTCCAATGGATTGTATCTTTTAAATGTGTCTCATGAGAATTTAAACATCAGTTCCATAACTAAAAGAAAAAGGTATGAAATGAACAAAACTACTTATGGCATTGTAGGCTTGGTCACATTGAAGAAAACAGACTCCAAAGATTGCATAAAGATAGATACTTAGATCTATTTGATTATGAATCATATGCGATCTGTGGGTCATGTTTGATGGGTAAAATGGCTAAATCTCCATTTTCTGGAACTGGAGAGCGAGCCAAAAGCTTATTGGAACTAATACATTCTGATGTATGTAGTCCTTTGTCTACCCAAGCCATTAGTGGTTTCTCGTACTTCATCACATTCACTGATGATTGCTTAAGATTCGGATTCATATACTTTCAGAAGTATAAATCTAAAATCTTTGAGAAATTCAGAGAATTTAGGAATGAAGTAGAAAAACAAATTAGAAAAAAGCATAAAAGCCATCTGATCTGATCGTGGTGGTGAATACTTGAGTACAAAGTTCATTAAATACCTAAAGGATAATGGTATCCTATCTCAGCTTACACCTACTTATACATCTCAGATGAATGGTGTATCAAAAAGGAGGAATCGCACATTAATATAATGGTGCGATCCATGATGAGCATGTTCAAATTGTTAGTTTTAGGTGGCCTACAAGCCAATTTGACTATGTAAATCTCGTTCATTAATTAATATAATGACATAATATTCATTATGTGTAAATCGCATTAATTATTGTTTCATAATGAAGTACGTGAATATGTGATATAGTGATCAGATTATGATGAGATCATACTAATGAGACTGATCACTTAAACACACATATTCTTAATCGTTCCTAGTCGGAGGATATCTGAGAAGGACATTGGATATCCGGTTAGACTTGTACAGATTACTCCTGCTCATATGATGAAGGTGACTGATCTCATAAGTCACTTGTGTTGAGATACTAAGGTGAATCTGTAGGTGCTCATTAGAGAATGAGTTCACTGAACTGATTCGAATGAATCGCTGGATGGTATTGTACCTCACTGTCAACCATCTTGATTCTATTGTCGCAGTTGCATGGATGGTCCTCGGACCTGAGACACCAAGGACACCTTGTTGGTAGACTTCTGTGCTTTGACCTTGGTTTACGAATCTTTAGCCACGGGATTCTAAAACGCCAAGGATTGGATACAGCGGAATACCGTCAAAGGGAATTGTGTGTCAATAAGGAATCATTCGCTCTCGGTACTTAGAGAGAGAATGCTCTAGAAAGGATGCACGAACGTCTTTGGCTAGGGCGGACGATAATATCAGGAAAGGATTTTTCCGATATTCATCAGCGGCATCCAATCCAAGTGAGTCGACCGGTTAGGGTTTGACAGCACGCCATACCCTGAGTTGGCTCGAGAGCATTGTACGAATGAAGGATTATATCCACGCGGTAACTGTCGGCGTAAAGGTTCCAAGAGTGGGTTACTTAACCCCAATACCTTTCGGGTTCACGCGGTGTTGCTTGGCACCCAACGTGATCGGAGACCCGATCGAATTCGATGTGCGACATCAATTCGATTGATTAATTAATTAATAAAGAGTTATCAATTGATTAATAAAGCCAGTAAGGAGTTACTTGGCTTATTGGGCTATTAACCGGACTGGTCACACGCAAATGATTCTAAAGGCGATGGATAAATAAGTGGGTTTTATACAAACCGGAGTTTTTTATGAAAAATCGCGCGGTTAGTATAAAATATAGCGAACGGGTTGAGCAGGCCAAGCTGCTGCTAACCCTAGCCGCCTCTCCTCTGTTTCTCTCTCTCTCTGGCGTCCCAGACAGATCCAGATCTACTCCGCCGCTTCTCCTACTCCCGTTCGAAGAAAAATTGTCTGCGCGTTGCGGCGACCGGCGGAGGTTTCGTGGGCTGCGAAGAACGAGGAACGTGAGGACATCCATCGCGAGGAGGATCGCGTGGACTCCGCTAGAGGCCGGGCGCTTGCGTGGCTTGCGGTGTCGCACCAACGGAACCAAACGGTTGCAGATTCGAATCCGCATATGGTAAGAACCGATAATCCGATTATCGTGATTTTTAGTTTTTCGAAATGGGAACGGATCTCCGTTTTATTTTTATTTCTGCTACGCGGGAGATCAGGAGAAACCCAAGAACCCAACAGTGGTATCAGAGCTAGGTTCCACTGTTTCTCGTCCCATTTCGGTGTCCGATTTAATATTTCCACAAATTATTCCATCCTACGTTTTATTTTTTTTATGCACGATTGATAATCATAAGATGATTAATGCGATTAGATTGCTCAATTTTGTGTAAGAGTAATTCTTTATTTGGGGTTTTTCGGAGTTCTTCATGCGATGAAGAACGGGGCTCCATCCGATGCCTTTTGGGACATTTTGATGTTCGCAGAGGATGCTTGAATAGCCTAGATGATCCTAGGACTATGGCCAGTCACCATGGACATCTAACCCGACACTAGAGTAGCCATGAGGGGCTGCTTTATGGGGTTATTCTTCCTCCTATTTTCAGTTTTAAGAAAACCTGAAAAACTAAAATAAAGGGGTTAACGGGGTCGGGGAGCAGCTTATGAACCTCTCCGGCGAGCCCACCGTCGCCGGAAGGTCCGTACGACGCCGGGAAGCCGACCGCTGGGCAGGGCGCCGCCGCCGGGGGGCGCTTGCTGCCTCCCCTTGCCACCGGCTTGCACCTGCAAACACTGCTGAGCGTTTAAGGTTTCGGGGGGCTCGTCGGGTTGGAGGGGTTGCCGGCTTGGGCCGGTTCGACCGGCTAGACCGGCTGGCCAGGGGGCCCCCTCATCGGGCTTAAACCCATTAACCAGGGTGCCGGGACCTGGCTCGCACCAGGGACCCTGGCTCGCACTAGGGACCCTGGCTCGCACCAGGGACCCTGGCTCGGGCCCTGGCCGAGCCCAGGTTCAACAAATGGCTCGAACCAGATGCCCCTTTTGGGCTGGGCCCTATCCCTAATTAAACCTCATTTGCCCATTTGATAATTAAAACATATCTTAATTTGACTTCAAAATTGTTTTGAAATTTAAATTATTATCAAATTTTAATTTATTTGGGCTAAATGATTATGGAATCATCTTATTAACAAATTGTTGTTAATAATTAAAGTTAGTTATTAATTAAAATGTTAAATTAATAATTAATTTTGAATGATTAATTTAAGAGTTAAATTAATGTTCATTAGTTAACTGAAATTAATTGTTAGTTTAAGTGTTAAATTGATAATTAATTTTAATAAACTAATATATTGGTTTAATTAGAAGTTATTAATTATTGGTTTAAGTGTTAAACTAATAATTAATATTAATCTAATAATCTAAGAGTTAGATTGATAGTTGATAATTAATTTGTGTTAATTATTAGTTTAAGAGTTAAATTAATTATTAACATTGATTAATTTAACTAGTCTAAGAGTTAGATTGGTTACTGATCTAAATGTTAGATTAGTGATTAATTATTAATAGTCTAATTGTTAGATTATTAATATATTTTTAATCTAAGTGTTAGATTATTAGAAGTGTTCTAATTTGCATGAAATAATCTGAAATTATTAATTTGGAGTGTGTGCACATGTGATGTGTGTTTTGATGCTTTTAAATTAGGTTTGATTGCATGTTAAATTGATTAAAAGTGTTTTCGAAATTCAAATACCAATTTTGATTGGATCCCAACTTTTTGAAAGCCAAAATTATATATTTTGAAAAATTCTTTTATTTTAGCCATGTGATGCGCTGAATCACGTGTGGAATGTATAAAACACACAGTGGTCATGGATATGCACCTTTAATTATTCATTTGATGAATGGATTGTATGGATCGTGGATGTTTGTTGGATATTTATTAATTGTTAATAAATAGAGGTCTGCGTACATCTCTCTCTCTCAAACTCTGATGTACTTCTACTTCCCTCTCTTTTGTACTCGCCATAAGGCTTTATTCTGTTTACATGTAAATTTAGATTTAAATTGTAATCTGATCGAGGCAACCGAGGAAGGAGCGAGGACGATCCACTGCTGCAATCAAGAAGGTGATATGATGGAGATCTTTTGCCTTTATGTTTGTAGAATTATCTGATATAATTGTTATGTTAGATTGTGTGTGCGTTTGACTGTTGGCTCCAGTCAAACCCACTATGCTATCCATGACCACACTAGACATGTATGTGATGCATTGTTTTTATTTTGATTATGAATCAAAACAGGTATAGTATTTAGTAAATATGTACGATATATTTATATACTATCACCTAAGAGAGACCAAGATAAAAGTTATCTAAATACCCTCAGATAAACTCGAAGCCATAACGCGAGTAGTTAAGAACTTACCGCGTGGTCCACCATCGTTATAGTCATAGGATTCGAATCACTTTAGACATGTTTGTTGTGCTATCCACAAGGCCTGTTTAATTGGGAGGAGAAACTATGGCTACGGCATTAGATGCCTATATGATCGGGGTAGAGGAACCATGTAGCTTTGTTGTGCTATCCACAAAGGCTGCATGCAAATCTATGCTCGTCGCGTAACGATGGTTAGCTTAGACCAGAATTAATGGTTTGTTGTGCTATCCACAAGGCCATTAAATATCTGAGGACCGAAGCTATGATCAGATATTGCAAGGAGTTGTAAGTCCTATGAGTTGGGTGCTCTTTGATTGTATTACAGTTTGTTGTGCTATCCACAAGGCTGTACTGCAAGTCATTGAGATTCTGATCTCGACTAGGAGATTGTCGGCGTCTCCCGTTCTGTATAACTGAGGGTTATATAGTCCGTCAAAAATTAGTGGGAGTTAAAACTTGATTAAAAGACCATGTCTTGTTTTAAAAGTTAATAATTGAACATCTGCTAAATAGATTTTATTCATTAACTGTAGGGAATTATGTCGTCGTATAACCCACTCCGTGGCATACTTGATGCCCTTTTGACTTACCAAATCTACTCAGATTGGCTCAAACACTTGAAGAATGTCTTCAGATCTGAGCAGATTGCCTACACCCTTGATGCTGATCATCCTGCTGAATCGGCATTAGATGCCTCTGAGACAGAGATGATCGCATACGATTAAAGATCGAAGGACAAAGGCAAAAGAGTAGTAAAGGGTGACTGCTTCTACTGTAAGCAATATGGTCACTGGAAGAGGAACTGCAAGGAGTTCCTCAACAATAAAGATCATGGAAAGGTGAAGCTGTCTGATGCTTCAGATATCTATATGATAGATATAAACTTGTTAGTTAGAGATTCCACATCTTGGGTATTAGATACCGGATGTGCTTCTCATATCTGCTATGATGTGCAGATGCTGACAAGTAAGCGTAAGCTGAGAAAAGGCGAGGTGGAATTGAGACTAGGAAACGGCGCAAAAGTTGCGGCGATTGCTATAAGGACAGTAAACCTCAGGATTCCATCGAGAGACGTCTTATCATTGGAAGATTGTTATTATGTTCCTAGCATAATAAAGAACATCATATCAGTATCTTGTTTGGACAAGATGGGATATAGGTTGTCTATTGAGAATAGAAGTTGTTCGATTTATTATGGTAATAAATCAATAGCTTCGGCATCTTTAGTCAACGGTCTATATCTGTTAGATGTTTCTTATTACAATCTTCACATTGATAATGCTCTTAAGAAGAGCAAGAATTGTATAAATCAAGCCTACATGTGGCATTGTAGACTTGGTCATATTGGTGAAAGCAGGTTGCAAAAGTCATGTGAATCCTACCTTATGGGAAAGATGACAAAATCTCCATTTACTGGACATGGAGAACGTGCCAAGGACATTCTGGAACTAATACATTCAGATATATGTGGTCCAATGTCTACCCAAGCCAAAGGTGGCTTTTCATACTTCATCACATTCACCGATGACTTCTCAAGATTCGGCTATGTGTACTTAATGAAGTACAAGTCGGAAGCATTTGAGATGTTCAAGGAGTTCAAGAATGAGGTAGAGAAGCAATTAGGAAAGAGTATTAAAGCTCTTCGATCATATCGAGGAGGAGAATACTTAAGTACTAATTTCACACAATTCTTAAAGGATAATGGTATCCTTTCTCAGCTAACCCCTCCATATACACCATAGATGAATGATGTATCATAAATGAGGAATCGCACCTTGTTGGACGTGGTGCGATCCATGATGAACTTTTCGGGATTACCAGTGTCCCTCTGGGGGTATACTCTAGAGTCAGCAGCATACCTACTGAACAGAGTACCCAACAAGTCTGTGGCCTCTACTCTATATGAGATATGGAAAGGTAGGAAACTAGAATTTAAACATGTTAAAGTCTGGGGTTGTCCTGCTCATGTAAAGAGACATGATCCAGACAAGCTGGAATCACGAACTGATAAATGTAGGTTTGTGGGATATCCAAAGGAAACCTTTGGATACTACTTTTTCCATCCTAGTGAACAAAAGGTGTTTGTCACCAGGAAAGCTGTGGGAGTAAAATAGTACTAGAAGAGGTTCCAAATCCCAAAACAGCTGCATTATCATCAGATGAGATATCAGTTCTTGAATATGTTCAAGTACACATAAATGAGCCTCGTAGATCTGGTAGACTACCTAGACTACCCGAACGATATGTGGGACATACCGCTGAAGGTGAGTCTAAGGTAGAATATAATGATGATGATGATCCGAAAACCTACCAGGAGGCCATAGAAGGCCCAGAAGCTGGAAAATGACGAGAAGCCATGAACTCAGAAATCTAGTCCATGTACACCAACCAAGTTTGGAACTTAGAGGACTTGCCCGAGGGTATTGTACCCATCGGATGCAAGTGGATCTTTAAGAGAAAAATTGGTGCTGATGGACAGATTGATACTTATAAGGCAAGGTTGGTGGCAAAGGGATATCGTTAAAGGCAAGGAATTGACTATGACGAGACTTTCTCACCAGTTGCCATGATAAAGTCGATCAGAGTTCTACTCGTCATTGCTGTACATTTTGATTATGAGATATGGCAGATGGATGTGAAGACTGCCTTCCTCAACGGTAACCTTGAGGAAGAGGTGTATATGATACAACCGGAAGGCTTCACATCCAAAGAATCTCCAGATAAAGTGTGCAAGCTTCGGAGGTCTATTTATGGACTGAAGCAAGCTTCCCGGAGCTGGAACATAAGATTTGACGAGGCTATCAAGTCTTATAACTTCATTAAGAATGAAGATGAACCTTGTGTGTACAAGAAGACCAGTGGGAGTGCAGTCACCTTCTTAGTTCTTTATGTAGATGACATACTACTCATTGGGAATGATGTAGCTATGATGTCATCAGTAAAGATTTGGCTGTCGAAAAACTTCTCCATGAAGGATTTAGGAGAAGCATCCTACGTATTGGGAATACAGATCTATAGAGATAGATCAAAGACGATGCTTTGAATGACCCAATCCTTTTACATAGATACCATAGTCAAAAGGTTTGGCATGAAAAATGCCAAGAGAGGTCTCATATCGATGAGACAAGGAATTAGTCTCTCAAAGGAGCAGTCTCCTAAGACTCTTAATGAGAGGGCACTCATGGATAGAATACCATATGCCTCTGCCATAGGATCTATTATGTATGCCATGCTATGTACACGGCCTGATGTAGCATTTGCTCTAAGTGTTACGAGCAGATTTCAGGCTGATCCAGGCGGAGAGCACTGGAAAGTAATGAAATGTATCCTTAAGTACTTGAGAAGAACTAAGGATATGTTTCTTGTCTATGGAGGAGGTGACTTGAAACTCCGAGGCTTTACTGACTCGAGTTTCTAGTCAGATCCAGATGATAGCAAGTCTACATCTGGATTCGTCTTTACTTTGAATGGAGGCGCAGTGTGCTGGAAGAGTTCCAAGCAAGTAACCACTGCAGATTCGACGACTGAAGCTGAGTACATCGCTGCAGCTGAAGCCGCCAAGGAAGTAATGTGGTTGAAGAAATTCATCACCAACCTCGGCGTAGTTCCCAGCATCTCTGAGCCTGTTCCGCTGTTGTGCGACAACAATGGAGCGATTGCGCAAGCGAAAGAGCCAGGGTCTCATCAAAAAATGAAGCATATTTTGAGGCGCTTTCATCTTATCAGAGAGATCATATCTAGAGGAGATGTAGTAGTGTAAAGAGTTCCATCTGTCGACAATGTAGCAGATCTACTGACAAAGCCGTTGGATCAAATTGTGTTTGAGCGTCACCTAGAGTCTATAGGCTTATTGTATAAAGGTGATTGGCTTTAGTCCAAGTGGGAGATTGTTAGTTTTTGGTGGCCTACAAGCCAATCTGACTATGTAAATCTCGTTCATTTATTAATATAATGGCATAATATTCATTATGTGTAAATCGCATTAATTATCGTTTTATAATGAAGTCCGTGAATATGCGCTATAGTGATCAAATTATGATGAGATCGTACTAATGAGACTGATACTTAAACGCACATATTCTTAATTGTTCCTAGTCGGAGGATATCCGAGAAGGACATCAGATATTTGGTTAGACTAGTACATATTACTCCTGCTCATATGATGAGGGTGAGTGATCTTATAAGTCACTTCTGTGGAGATACTAAGGCGAATCTGTAGGTGCTCATTGGAGAATGAGTTCACTGAACTGATCCGAATGAATCGCTGGATGGTATTGTACCTCACTGTCAACCAGCTTGATTCTATTGTCGCAGTTGCGTGGATGGTCCTCGAACCTGAGACACCAAGGACACCTTGTCGGTGGACTTCTGTGCTTTGACCTTGGTTTATGAAACTATAGCCACGGGATTCTAAAATGCCAAGGATTAGGTACAACGGAATACCGTCGAAGGGAATTGTGTGTCAATAAGGAATCATTCACTCTCGGTACTTAGAGAGAGAATGCTCTAGAAAGGATGCGTGGAAGTCCTTGGCCAGGGCGAACGATACTATCAGGAAAGGAGTTTTCTGATATTCATTAGCGGCATCCAATCCAAGTGAGTCGACCGGTTAGGGTTTGACAGCACGCCATACCCTGAGTTGACTCAAGAGCATTGTACGAATGAAGGATTATATCCACGCGGTAACTGTCGGCAGAAAGGTTCCATGAGTGGGTTACTTAACTCTAATACCTTCCGGGTTCACGCGGTATTGCTTGGCACCCAACGTGATCGGAGGTCCGATCGAATTCGATGTGCGACATCAATTCGATTGATTAATTAATTAATAAAGAGTTATTAATTGATTAATAAAGCCAGTAAGGAGTTACTTGACTTATTGGGCTATTAACCAGACCGGTAATTAGGTCTAGAGGGTCACACACAAATGATTCTCAAGGCGATGGATAAATAAGTGAGTTTTATACAAATCGGGGGGTTTTATGAAAAACAGCGCGGTTAGTATAAAATATAGTGAACGGGCTGAGCAGGCCAAGCTGCTGCTAACCCTAACTGCCCCTCCTCTGTTTCTCTCTCTCTCTGGCGTCCCAGACAGATCCGGATCTGCTCCGCCGCTTCTCCGACTCCCGTTCGATGGGAAATCGTCCGCGCATTGCGGCGATCGTTGCGGCGACCAGCGGAGGTTTCGTGGGCTACGAAGAACGAGGAACGCGAGGACATCCGTCGCGAGGAGGATCGCGTGGACTCCACTAGAGGCCGGGCGCTTGCGTGGCTTGCGGTGTCGCACCGACGGAACCGAATGGTTGCGGATTCGAATTTGCACACGGTAAGAACCGATAATCCGATTATCTGATTTTTAGTTTTTCGAAACGAAAACAGATCTCCGTTTTATTTTTATTTCTGCTGTGCGGGAGATCTGGAGAAACCCGAGAACCCAACACAAACGGTACTCAGCAAATCTGTTGAAACCACTCCATATGAGATATAAAATGGAAAGAAACCATACCTTAAACATGTTAAAGTCTGGTGATGTCCTGCTCATGTTAAAAGACATGATGCAAATAAGCTGAAGTCCAGAACTGACAAATGCAAATTTGTGGGATATCCAAAGGAAACTTATGGATATTGCTTTTATCATCCTGGCGAACAAAAGGTGTTTGTAGCCAGGAGAGCTGTCTTTTGGAAGAAGATTATATTCTCCAGAAGGACAGTGGGAGTAAAGTAACTCTGGAGTTAATTGCAAACATACAAATTGGTAATGGTTCATCTGATGAACTGTTAGTTTCTGAACCTGTTCAAATAAGTACACAAGAAATTCGTAGGTAAAAAAGGGTACCTAAACCACCAGAAATATATGTAGGACATATTAATTTGGATGGTTCTAGGATACTCTATAATGAGGATGATGATCCTAAGACTTACAAGGAGGCCATTGAAAGCCCAGAGGCTGGGAAATGGCGAGAAGCCATGAATTTTGAAATTCAGTCCATACACATCGACCAAGTTTGGAACTTGGTTGACTTGCCTGAAGGTATAGTACCTATCGGCTGCAAATGGATCTTTAAAAGAAAGATCGGTGCAGATGGATGAATAGAGACTTATAAGGCAAGGCTAGTGGCGAAAGGGTATCGTCAAAGGCAAGGAATTGACTATGACGAAACCTTCTGACCTATTGCCATGATTAAATCTATCAGAATTCTTCCCGCCATTGTTGCATACCATGATTACGAGATCTAGCAGATGGATGTGAAAACGGCCTTCCTCAATGAAAACCTTGAGGAAGAGGTGTATATCATACAACCTGAGGGCTTCACATCAAAAGAATCTCCAGATATAGTATGCAGGTTGCAAAGGTCCATCTATGGATTGAAGCAAGCTTCCCGTAGCTAGAACATAAAGCTTGATGAGACAATCAAATCTTATGGTTTCATTAAGAAAGAAGATGAGCCTTGTGTATACAAAAAAAAACAGTGGGAGCACAATCACATTCCTGGTTCTTTACGTTGATGACATCCTACTTATTAGGAATGATGTAGGAATGATATCATCAATAAAGATCTCGCTTTTCAAGAACTTCTCCATGAAGGATTTGGGAGAAGCATATTACGTATTGGGAATACGAATCTATAGAGATTGATCAAAGAAGATGCTTGCCTTAACCCAATCCATGTACATAGAAAACATTGTCAAAAGGTTTGGCATGGAAAATTCCAAGAGAGGTCTCATACCGATGAGACATAGAATTTATCTCTCCAAAGGTTAGTCTCCCAAGACTTCTGAGGAGAGGGCAATGATGGATAAGATTTCCTATGCTTCAGCCATAGGTTCCATCATGTATGCCATGATATGTACTAGACCTGATGTTGCATATGCTCTAAGCGTTACGAGCAGACATCAGACAGATCCAGGTGATGAACACTGGAAGGCTGTGAAATGCATCCTTAAGTACTTGAGAAGAGCTAAGGATATGTTTATAGTCTATGGAGGAGGATATTTAAAGCTGCAAGGATACACTGATTCAAGTTTTCAGTCTGATCCTGATGACAGCAAGTCGACATCAAGTTTTGTCTTCACACTCAACGGGGGAGCAGTGAGCTAGAAAAGTTCCAAGCAGGAAACCACTGTTGATTCGACAATGAAAGCTGAATATATTACTGCTGCTAAAGCCCCCAAGGAAGTTGTCTAGATGAAGAAATTCATCGACGATCTTGGTGTGGTGGAAAGCATCTCTAGTCCCGTCCCATTACTGTGTGTTAACAATGGGGCGATTGCTCGAGCGAAAGAGCCGAGGTCTTATCAGAAGTTGAAGTGCATTTTGCGGTGCTTTTATCTGATCAGAGAGATTATAGCTCGAGGAGATGTCGTAGTGGAGAGAGTTCGTTCAACTGACAACATAGTAGATCTACTAACAAAACCTTTGTCTCAAAATGTCTTTGAGCGTCACTTAGAGAATATGGGTATTCTGTATAAAAGTGATTGGCTTTAGTCCAAGTGGGAGATTGTAAATATTAGGTGGTCTGAAAGCCAATCCAATACTATCTATCATTCAATTTATTAATATAATGGCATTAATTCATTGTGTGTAATTAGTTCGATCTATGATTATCATATCACGATGAAGTCCATGAACATGTACAACAATCTTCGGATTATGATGAGATAATAATTACGGGGCCGAAGACTTATAAGTACATGTTCTTAATTATTCCTAGTCGGAGGATGTTTGAGATGGACATCAAACATCCGGATAAACTAGTACAGGTTTCTTCAGCTCATATGATGAGGGTGATTGATCCTATATGTCACTTGTGTGGAGACACTATGCTGGACCTGTAGGTACTCATTGGGGAATGAGTTCATTGAATTGATCCGACCTAGAATCGCTGGATAGTATATACCTCACTGTTAACCAGCTCGATTCTTTTGTCTCGATTGCGTAGATGATCTTTGGACCTGAGACACCAAAGCTACCTTGTTAGTATTGTTGGGTTTTCTCGGTTTCTCCGGATCGCTCACGCAACGGAAAATAAAAATTTTACAGCGATCCGTTACCCGTTTCGTAGAACTAAAATACGATAATCAGATTATCGAAGTTCTCACCGTGTGCGGATTCGAATCCGCAGCCGTTCGGTTCCGTCGGTGTGACACCGCAAGCCGCGCAAGTGCCCGGCCTCTAGCGAAGTCCACGCGATCCTCCCCGCGACGGATATCCTCGAGTTCTTCGTTCTTCGCAGCCCGCGAAGCCTCCGCTGGTCGCCGCAATGATCACCGCAGTGCGCAGACGATTTCCCGTCGAACGGGATTCGGAGAAGCGGCAGAGCAGATCTGGATCTGCCTGGACTCCAGAGGAAGACAGAAAACGAGGAGGGGCGGCTAGGGTTAGCAGCAGCTTGGCCTGCTCAGCCCGTTCTCTATGTTTTATACTAACCGCGCGGTTTTTCACAAAAACCCCCGGTTTGTATAAAACCCACTTATTTATCCATCGCCTTGAGAATCATTTGCATGTGACCCTCTAGGCCCAAGTACCAGTCCAGTTAATGGCCCAGTAAGCCCAGTGACTCCTCACTGGCTTTATTAATCAATTAATAACCCTTTATTAACTAATTAATCAATCGAATTGATGTCGCACATTGAATTCGACCTGGCCTCCTATCACGTTAGGTGCCAAGCAACACCGCGTGAACCCGGAAGGTATTGGGGTTAAGTAACCCACTCTTGGAACCTTTCCGTCGACAGTTACCGCGTGGATATAATCCTTCATTCGTACAATGCTCTCGAGTCAACTCAGGGTATGGCGAGCTGTCAAACCCTAACCGGTCGACTCACTTGGATTGGATGCCGCTGATGAATATCGGAGAACTCCTTTCCCGATATTATCGTCCGCCCTGGCCAGGGACTTTCGCGCATCCTTCCTAGAGCATTCTCTCTCTAAGTACCGAGAGCGAATGATTCCTTATTGACACACAATTCCCTTCGACGGTATTCCGCTGCACCCAATCTTTGGCGTATTAGAATCCCGTGGCTAGAGATTCGTAGACCAAGGTCAAAGTACAGAAGTCCACCGACAAGGTGTCCTTGGTGTCTCAGGTCCGAGGACCATCCACGCAACTGCTCCAATAGAATCAAGCTGGTTGACAGTGAGGTACAATACCATCCAGCGATTCAGTCGGATCAGTTCAGTGAACTCATTCTCCAATGAGCACCTACAGATTCGCCTTAGTGTCTCCACACAAATGACTTATGAGACCAGTCATCCTCATCATATGAGCAGGAGTAATCGGTACTAGTCTAACCGGATATCCGATGTCCTTCTCGGATATCCTCCGACTAGGAAAGATTAAGAATATGTGTGTTTAAGTGATCAGTCTCAGTAGTATGATCTCATCATAATCTGATCACCATAGCACATATTCACGGACTTCATTATGAAACGATAATTAACGCGATTTACACATAATGAATATTATGCCATTTTATTAATAATGAACGAGATTTACATTGTTAGATTGGCTTGTAGGCCACCTAAACTAACAATCTCCCACTTGGACTAAAGCCAATCACCTTTATACAATAAGCCCATAGACTCTAGGTGACGCTCAAACACAATTCGAGCCAACGGCTTTGTCAGTGGATCTGCTACATTGTCGACAGATGGAACTCTTTCCACTACTACATCTCCTCTGGATATGATCTCTCTGATAAGGTGAAAGCGCCTCAGAATATGCTTCGATTTCTGATGAGACCGTGGCTCTTTCTTATGATGTTGATATGATATTGATATGATGTTTTTTATTATGCTAGGAACATAATAACAATCTTCCAATAGTAAGGTGTCCCCCGATGGAAGCCTGAGGTTTGCTGTCCCAACAGCAATCGCCGCAACTTTTGCGCCGTTTCCTAGCCTCAATTCCACCTCACCTTGTCTCAGCTTGCGCTTACTTGTCAGCAACTGCACATCATGGCAGATATGAGAAGCACATCCGGTATCCAATACCCAAGATGTGGAATCTCTAACTGACAAGTTGATATCTATCATATAGATATATGAAGCTTCACACAGCTTCACTCTTCCATGAGGTTTATCATCAAGGAACTCCTTGCAGTTCCTCTTCCAGTGACCATACTGCTTATAGTAGAAGCAGTCACCCTTCACTACTCTTTTACCTTTGTCCTTCGATCCTTTATCGTTAGCTGTCATCTCTGCTTCAGGGGCATCTAATGCCGATTCCGCAAGAGGATCAGCTCTAGGGACATAGTTATTGCGTTCAGATCTGAAGACATTCTTCAGGCTTCTGAACCAATTCGAGTAGATCAGGTAAGTCAAAATGGCATCAAGTATGCCACGGAGTGGGTTATTCGACGACATAATTCCCTACAGGAGATAAGTAAAATTTATTTAGCAGATGTTCAATTATTAAAGTTTAAAACAAGACATGGTCTTTTGTTCAAGTTTAACTCCCACTAATTTTCGACGGACTGTATAACCCTCAGTTATACAGAACGGGAGGCGTCGACAGTCTCCTAGTGGGGATCAGAATCTCAATGACTTGCACTACAGCCTTGTGGATAGCACAACAAACTGTAATACAATCAGAGAGCACCCAACTCATGGGACTTGCAACTCCTTGCAATATCTGATCATAGCTTCGGTCCCCAGAGATTTAATGGCCTTGTGGATAGCACAACAAACCACTAATTCTGGTCTAAGCTAACCATCATTACGCGACGAGCATAGATTTGCATGCTGCCCTTGTGGATAGCACAACAAAGCTACATGGTTCCTCTACCCCGATCTATAGGCATCTAATGCCATAGCCACAGTTTCTCCTCCCAATTAAGCAGGCCTTGTGGATAGCACAACAAACCTGCCTAAAGTGATTCGAATCCTATGACTATAACGATGGTGGACCACGCGGTGAGTTCTCAACTACTCACGTTACGGCTTAGAGTTTATCTGAGGGTATTTGGATAACTTTTATCTTGGTCTCTCCTAGGTGATAGTATATAAATATATCGTATATATTTACTAAATACTATAACCTGCTTTGATTCATAATCAAAAGATAAACAATGCATCACATACATGTCATTAGTGTGGTCATGGATAGCACAGTGGGTTTGACTGGAGCCAACAGTCAAACGCACACACATTCTAATCATAACAATTATATTAGATAACCTGCAAACACAGGCAAGAGATCTCCATCTTTTCGCCTTCCTGGTTGCAGTTGTGGATCGTCCTCGCTCCTTCCTCGGTTGCCTCAATCATATTACATTAATTCTAGAATTAACAGGTAAATTGAAGAAGGCCTTATGGCGAGTACAAGAGAGAGAGGGAGGTAGAAATACATCGGAGTATGAGAAAGAGAGGTGCGCAGACCTCTATTTATTAACAATTAATAAACATCATACATCCACGATCCACACAATCCATTCATCACATGAACAATTAAAAGTGCATATCCATGACCACGGTGTGTTTTAAACATTCCACACATGATTCAACGCATCACATGGCTAAAACAAATGAGTTTTAAAAAATAGATAAGTTTGACTTTCAGAAAGCTGGGATCCAATCAAAATTGGTGTTTGAATTTCGAAAACTCATTTAATTATCTTAACATGCAATTAAATCAAATTTAAAAGCAATAAACACACATCACATGCGCACACACTCCGAATTAATAATTCCAGATTATTCCATGCAAATTAGAACATTTCTAATAATCTAACACTTAGATTAAACCCCATTCATAATCTAACAATTAGACCATTAAATAACTAATCTAACTCTTAGACTAGTCCATCAAAGTTAATTAACAATTTAACACTTAAAATTATTAATTAACTCTAATTATTAATTAACTACTAATCTAACTCTTAGATTAGTTAATCAATGTTAATTAGTAATTTAACATTTAAACTATTAATCAACACTGATTAATTAATAATTTTTCATCTAACACTTAGATAAGTTAACTTGAAATTAATCATTAATCTTAACACTTAAAATCAACAATTAACTCTAATTAACTGATAATTACTAATTTAACAATTAAATTAGTCAATTAGAATTAATTATTAATTTAACACTTAAATTAATAACTAACTCTAAATAATAATTAACAATTAGATGTTTTAATAACTAATAATCTAACATTTAGATTAAAAATTATTAACCATTAATTTTAACACTTAAATTAGATAACTACAGTTAATTATTAAATTAACACTTAACTTAATAATTAACCATAATTATTAAGAACTAATTGTAATTAAAATGATTCACAATCATTAATTAAAAAGTCCAATTAAATTTCAAAACAATTTTGAAATCAATTAAAATTAAAATCAAATTTTTAATTCAATTTTAAATGGGCATATGGGGTTTAAAGGGGTTTTAAAACATTTATAGAATGGGCCCAGCCCATTCAAGAACTGGCTCGAGCCACAGGGGAGCCTGGGCTTGGCCAGGGACCGAGCCAGGGTCCCTCGGCTCGAGCCAGGGCTCAGCCCCTTTGGGCCCAAGGGCCCTGGCTAGCCCAGCCGCCCGGTCCGGCCGGTTGGACCGGCCCCGAGCCAGTTCCCCTCCAACCTGCAACCCTTCATTCCAGCAGAAACCCTAGCTGCCGCAGGTGGAAGGGGGGGGGATCCGGCGCCGCCGCCGGCCGGCCTCCGGCGTCGCCCGGCCCCGGCCGGCGATGCCCCCGGCGCCGGCGACGTGCCCGGCGCCGGCAGGGCCGCCGGTGACCCCCCGGTTGGGGTGCAATCCAAGCCCAAAGAACCCCCAAAAATCTGGTTTTGCAAGGTTCCAAAATACGAATTAGGGCTCGAATTTTTCAGCTTTTCAGGGCCACCCCGACGCCGGAAAAAATACCGGATGTGCAGTGGTGACTATCACCCAAAGATCCAGAGTCTCGGCCGGCCATCCCAACGCTTGGGAGGCCGATTTAATCCGCTGTAAAGTCGTCGTTCTTCGTCTCACGAAGAACACGAAAACCCCCAAAATAATCTCGAAAAATCACGAAAAAATAATCAAATTATTTGTGTTCATCTCATGAACACTAATCCGTCATTTTAATCGGATTAAACGCATGGAATAACTCAAGAAAAATCAATTTCGGAAACCGAAACGGGACGAGAAACAGTGGAACCTGGCTCTGATACCACTGTTGGGTTTTCTCGGTTTCTCCGGATCGCTCACGCAGCGGAAAATAAAAATTTTACAGCGATCCGTTACCCGTTTCGTAGAACTAAAATACGATAATCGGATTATCGAAGTTCTCACCGTGTGCGGATTCGAATCCGCAGCCGTTCGGTTCCGTCGGTGTGACACCGCAAGCCGCGCAGGCGCCCGGCCTCTAGCGAAGTCCACGCGATCCTCCCCGCGACGGATATCCTCGAGTTCGTCGTTCTTCGCAGCCCGCGAAGCCTCCACTGGTCGCCGCAATGATCGCCGCAGTGCGCGGACGATTTCCCGTCGAACGGGATTCGGAGAAGCGGCGGAGCAGATCTGGATCTGCCTGGACTCCAGAGGAAGACAGAAAACGAGGAGGGGCGGCTAGGGTTAGCAGCAGCTTGGCCTGCTCAGCCCGTTCGCTATGTTTTATACTAACCGCGCGGTTTTTCACAAAAACCCCCGGTTTGTATAAAACCCACTTATTTATCCATCGCCTTGAGAATCATTTGCGTGTGACCCTCTAGGCCCAAGTACCAGTCCAGTTAATGGCCCAGTAAGCCCAGTGACTCCTCACTGGCTTTATTAATTAATTAATAACTCTTTATTAATCAATTAATCAATCGAATTGATGTCGCACATCGAATTCGACCGGGCCTCCGATCACGTTGGGTGCCAAGCAACACTGCGTGAACCCGGAAGGTATTTGGGGTTAAGTAACCCACTCTTGGAACCTTTCCGTCGACAGTTACCGCGTGGATATAATCCTTCATTCGTACAATGCTCTCGAGTCAACTCAGGGTATGGCGAGCTGTCAAACCCTAACCGGTCGACTCACTTGGATTGGATGCCGCTGATGAATATCGGAGAGCTCCTTTCCCGATATTATCGTCCGCCCTGGCCAGGGACTTTCGCGCATCCTTCCTAGAGCATTCTCTCTCTAAGTACCGAGAGCGAGTGATTCCTTATTGACACACAATTCCCTTCGACGGTATTCCGCTGCACCCAATCCTTGGCGTATTAGAATCCCGTGGCTAGAGATTCGTAGACCAAGGTCAAAGTACAGAAGTCCACCGACAAGGTGTCCTTGGTGTCTCAGGTCCGAGGACCATCCACGCAACTGCGACAATAGAATCAAGCTGGTTGACAGTGAGGTACAATACCATCCAGCGATTCAGTCGGATCAGTTCAGTGAACTCATTCTCCAATGAGCACCTACAGATTCGCCTTAGTGTCTCCACACAAATGACTTATGAGACCAGTCATCCTCATCATATGAGCAGGAGTAATCGGTACTAGTCTAACCGGATATCCGATGTCCTTCTCGGATATCCTCCGACTAGGAAAGATTAAGAATATGTGTGTTTAAGTGATCAGTCTCAGTAGTATGATCTCATCATAATCTGATCACCATAGCACATATTCACGGACTTCATTATGAAACGATAATTAACGCGATTTACACATAATGAATATTATGCCATTTTATTAATAATGAACGAGATTTACATTGTTAGATTGGCTTGTAGGCCACCTAAACTAACAAGTATGTCTCTGAACTTTGACTTTGACTAACGAATCCCTAACCATGGGTTATCAATAAGTCAAATGATCGGGTTCAGAGCAATGCCATTGAAGATAATTGTGTGTTCAATATGGGATCATCTGCTCTCGGTATTATGAGAGAGAATGTTCTGGGAATGAAGCCTTAAGTCCCTGGCCAGGGCGAACACTGTATCAGATAAAGAGTTATTCGATATAGATTAGCGGCATCTGATTCAAGTGAATCGACCATCTCGGGTTTAACAGTAAACAATACCCTAGGTCGATTCGGGAACATTGCACCGATGAAGGATTTTATCCGCGCGCTAACTGATGACGGAAAGGTTTCAATAGAGGGTTGCGATAACCCCAATGCCATCCAGGATCACGTGATGTTGCTTGGCATCCAACCTGATCAGAAGCCCGTCCAAATTTACTGTAGGATATTAAATTCGGCTGATTAATTAATATAAGGATATTAATTAATTCAGTAAGTCTGTAAAGAGTTACTGGGCTTAATGGGCCATTAACTGGACTGGTATTTGGGCCTAGAGGGTCACACGCAAAAAGTATTCAAGTCGATGGATAATTAGACGGGTTTTTGGATAAGTATGGGTTTTTACGAAAAACCACAAACATACTTATTATAAAAGAATGGCTGCTAGGTCGGGGGGCTAGCACCCCTAACCCTAGCCGCTGCCCTCTCTCTCTCCTCTCTCTTAGGCGCACATCTCGAGGCCGGCCCTCTGGAGGCTCTGTTTCGACTCCTGATTGCTCTGCCTTCCGTCGGACGGGAGTTTCCGAATCCGCATGTTGCGGCAAATTACGCATAGCCAGAGGGGATCCACGAACGCCGCACCAAGCGAGGAGGCAAGGACGATCCATCGCGAGGAGAACTGCGTGGATACCGCTAGAGGTCGAGCACCTGCGCGGCTTGCAGTATCGCTCCGACGAAATCGAAGAATGAACGTGGATTCGAATCCGTGCAGGGTAAATTAGATTTTCCAAAATATTTTATTGATTGAAACGGGACGGATACGATCCAGAATAATTATTTCCGCTGCGTTTTTCAGTCGGATCTTGACACAGCAAACCCAACAGATAGTCGGGCCTAGGGGGTCTGACACAAAAGGATTTACATGAGACTGGGTTAATAGAGATTTATATACATGTTTTGGACTTTTGTGTAAAAGTTGGGTTAATATATATAACAGAGTAATGTGGAGAAAAACTCTAAGTAGCACGTAGGTCTCTCTTTAGTCGTTCCCCTCTCACTCCCTCTCTCACCGTCCCTCTCCTCTCTCCTGTGGTGGAAGGCGACGCCGACGATATGAAGGAGATCCCGTCCGCACATAGATCCGTGTGGATACTATGCTAGAGGCCGTGCACGTATATGGATACCCTGTCCCACGAATCATCTGCAATTCGAGGAGATTTTCGATCTCCATTTGTTCGTCTCCAATCTTTGGGAGATTTTTCTTGGGTGAAAAATCTGTCTCTCTCTATTGTTTTGGGTTATAACGGCAAGAACATCACATCCCAATCCCGTTGCTCGTCGTTTTTATTCTTTCACTGCGTCCCCCGAACATCTTATAGTGGTATCAGAGGTACGTTCATGTTCTGTTCTTACCGGTTTCAGGGTTTATTTGTATTTGCCTTTTGCACAAGGTCACCATGTTGACGACATTCCTAGTTTGATTATGTATTAAACGGATCATGTTCATCGCTTGGGAATTGTTCTTTGTATAGAGGTTAGATTGGTTCTTTCGGGGCAAAGTTTGAAGCACCGGAGAGCAAGAACCTGCACTGAAAAGTCAGCCATTTAGCTAATTCGCAATAGACTTTGGGGTCTAAAATCATTTTATAACCCCAAAAATTGAGTCGCCGAAGTTTCTTGATTGCTAGAGGAGGTCCACGTTGGTAGTGGGCATTGAACGATGGTGGTAGAAAGCTTGGGCGGTGCTCGGTTGTGGTGGACGGTAGGTCGGAGTCTCGGCAGCAAGGAAATAAGCTGGCACCAACCGCGTAGGGCCTCCCTCCCCGACACTAGGCTGGGGAGGGGGGGCAGCGGCTAGGGGAAACCCTAGCTGCGCGCCCAGGTCGATGGGGACTATGGACCACCGCCCGACTTAAGCGCGGGCGGTGGACTACAGTCCAATGCTTTCCTCGGCCCAGTGCCCTCCCCATCATCGGGAGCATTTGATTCTAGCCATGCTTGTATTTATTTTCACCATAGGTTGTAATGGATCACCAACTGGCTCTGGTGTATCCAACTAGATTATGGAGTCTATGATCATCCAATGTTGTTTATGTATATATATATATGTATATATATATATCTATATATATATATATATATATATATATATATATATATATATATATATATATATATATCTGTGTGTGTGTGTGTGTGTGTGTGTGTGTGTGTGTGTGTGTGTGTGCGCTACTAGATACAAATTTACTATAATTTGATAATTTATGATATTCCAGATTTAGTCGATGTGTATGTAGCACAATAATTGACGAGACCTTAAAATATTAGCTCGAAAAATATCTCAATTAAATTCAAGTTAATTAATGTGAGTGAATTGAGAACACAACCACAGCAGTGGCCTTCCATTAGATGCCTCACTTTGGGGTAGAGTCCAGATGTATCTTTGTTAATCTACCCCAAAAGGTGCATCCTTAATCCATGCTCATAACATTATGATGGTTGAACTTGACCAAATATTCACAATTTGTTGTGCTACCACAGGGTTATGATAATTTGGAGGTCAAACTATCGAGAGTTGCAAAGAGTTGCAATTAGCAAGAGTTGTCTACCAATTAAGAATGGTATAGTTTGTTGAGCTGTCTCAAGACTATGCACATTGTGTTAATAGGGTCTCAGTACCCACTAGGAGATCATTGGAATCTCTCGCTTCACATAATGAGGGTTATGTGATTCGTAGTAAATTAGTGGGAGATTACATTAAAATTTTAAAATATATTTTTAATGTAATTAAAACTTTGAATAGCTGCATATTTATCAAAAATTATATTTTATCTCAACATATCACAAACATGTCATCGATCAAACCGTTCTATGGCATATTAGATGTTATTGGCCCGAACTTTACTGACTGGTTGAGGAACGTGAGGATAGTCCTCACCATTGAGAAAATAGCCTATTTCCTCGACAAGGAAGTACTTGAGCTTGCCAAAAACCCCTCAATAGTTGAGAGGGAGGCTAACAAGAAATGGAGGGAAGATGTTGTCACTGCTCAATGCATCATGTACGCTTCAATGACTAATGAATTGCAAAGGCAGCACTAATAGATGAGTGCCTACTCCATGTTGATTCATTTACAAGAGTTGTTTAGTGACCAAAGTAGGACCGAGAGGTATGAGATATCTCGTAGTCCTTTTCGTGCAAGGATGGCAGAAGGATCACCTTTTCAAGCCCATGTCCTGAAAATGATTGACTAGATAGAGAAACTTGTAGGACTTAGTTTTTCGGTAGTGCGTGATCTCCAAATTGATTTGATCCTGCAGTCCCTCCTAGATTCCTGTTCTAACTTTGTGATGAATTTCAACATGAACAAGATTAATGCCACCATGGCAGAACTCGTGAACATGCTGAAGATAGTTGAGATCACTATAAAGAGGGATAAGCATCAAGTTGTGCTTGTCGGTAAGACTGAAAAGAAAAGAAAGCCTCAGAAGCCCTTTAAGGAAGGAAAAGACAAGAAGGCAAAGATAAACAAGGCTGGTAAGAAACCTCAATCAGATCAGAAAGACAAGAGAAAGTACTTCCATTACGAGAAGGAAGGGCATTGGAAAAGGAATTGCAAGAAGTATCTTGAAGTGAAGGCTAAGAAGAAGCAAGCTAAGGTTACAGGTATCTATATGATAGACTGAACCTTTCTTACAGATCTACATCCTAAGTGTTAAACACCGGTTATGCTTCACATATCTATAATGACTTACAGGTACTGCAGGGCAGTAGGAGGCTTGCTAAAGGAGTGGTCAAGCTTCGCATGGGGAATGGAGCAAGAGTTGTTGCACACGCCGTAGGATCCATTAACCTCAGTTTACCTTCTGGAGTTACTTTGTTTCTGGTCATCTGCTATTATGTTGCCAGTATTGTTAAGAACATTATTTCTATTTCTTGTTTGGACAAGATAGGATATATAGCATTTCTATTAAGAACAAGGGGTTTTCATTATTTAGGGATGGCAATAAGATTGCAAATGGGAATTTGTATAAGGGCTTGTATGTTTTAGATTGCCCATCAAGAGGTTTAGAGATGGGGTGAATGCGGCATATCTTTGGCACTGTAGGCTAGGTCACATCATTGAGAACAGACTCACTAGGATGCATAAAAATGGATATCCTGATTCATTTGGTTATGAATCATATGAAACATGTGAGTCATGCCTCGCTGGTAAGATGACGAAGCTCCTTTTAATGGAAAGACAGAAAGTGCCAATGAGTTATTAGAACTCATACATTTAGATGTATGTGGACCCATGTCCATGTTAGTTTTAGGTGGCCTACAAGCCAATCTAACTATGTAAATCTCGTTCATTTATTAATAAAATACCATAATATTCATTATGGATAAATTGCATTAATTATCGTTTCATAATGAAGTCCGTGAATATGTGCTATAGTGATCAGATTATGATGAGATCATACAAATGAGACTGATCACTTAAACACACATATTCTTAATCGTTCCTAGTCGGAGGATATCCGAGAAGGACATCGCATATCTGGTTAGACTAGTACAGATTACTCCTGCTCATATGATGAGGGTGATTGATCTCATAAGTCACTTGTGTGGAGACACTAAGGCGAATCTGTAGGTGCTCATTGGAGAATGAGTTCACTGAACTGATCCGACTGAATCGCTGGATGGTATTGTACCTCACTGTCAACTAGCTTGATTCTATTGTCGCAGTTGCGTGGATGGTCCTCGGACCTGAGACACCAAGGACACCTTGTCGGTGGACTTCTGTGCTTTGACCTTGGTTTACGAATCTCTAGCCATGGGATTCTAATACGCTAAGGATTGGATACAGCGGAATACCGTCGAAGAGAATTGTGTGTCAATAAGGAATCATTCACTCTCGGTACTTAGAGAGAGAATGCTCTAGGAAGGATGCGCGAAAGTCCCTGTCCAGGGCGGACGATAATATCGGGGAAGGAGTTTTCCGATATTTATCAGCGGCATCCAATCCAAGTGAGTCGACCGGTTAGGGTTTGATAGCACGCCATACCCTGAGTTGACTCGAGAGCATTGTACGAATGAAGGATTATATCCACGCGGTAACTGTCGGCGGAAAGGTTCCAAGAGTGGGTTACTTAACCGCAAATACCTTCCGGGTTCACGCGGTGTTGCTTGGCACCCAACGTGATCGAAGGCCCGGTCGAATTCGATGTGCGACATCAATTCGATTGATTAATTAATTAATAAAGGGTTATTAATTGATTGATAAAGCCAGTGAGGAGTCACTGGGCTTGTTGGGCCATTAACTGGATTGGTACTTGGGCCTAGAGGGTCACACGCACATGATTCTCAAGGCGATGGATAAATAAGTGGGTTTTATACAAACCGGGGGTTTTGATTAAAAACCGCGGGGTTAGTATAAAACATAGCGAACGGGCTGAGCAGGCCAAGCTGCTGCTAACCCTAGCCGCCCCTCCTCAGTTTCTCTCTCTCTCTGGCATCCAGACATATCCAGATTTGCTCCGCCGCTTCTCCGAATCCCGTTAGACAGGAAATCGTTTGCGTGTTGTGGCGATCGTTGCGGCGACCGGCGGAGGTTTCGTGGGCTGCGAAGAACGAGGAACGCGAGGATATCCGTCGCGGGGAGGATCGCGTGGACTTCGCTAGAGGCCGGGCGTTTGCGCGGCTTGCGGTGTCGCACCGACGGAACCGAACGGTTGCGGATTCGAATCCGCACACGGTGAGAATCGATTATCCGATAATCGTTGTTTTTAGTTTTTCGAAACGGGAAAACGGATCGTTGTTTTATTTTATTTTCCGCTGCGTGAGCGATCCGGAGAAACTCTAGAAATCCCAACAGTGGTATCAGAGCCAGGTTCCACTGTTTCTCGTCCCGTTTTGGTCTCCGAACTTAATATTTCATGCGTTATTCCATGCATAAATGTTCGATTAATTGTCGGACCTGTGTTCATACTATGGGCACAGTTAATTAGATTATTTTTTTGCAATTTTTCGAAATTTTTTTGGGGGTTTTTAGATTTTTCATGTGATGAAGATCCGGATTTATTGCGGCTTTGTTCGAGCCCCCCAAGTGTTGGGATGGCTAGACTAGGACCCCTGATGATCTGGGGATTGTCACCGGGTATCAATGGACTCCTAACCGGTGCCGGAGAGGCCGCTGGAGATGGCCGGATTTCCCCTCTTTTTCCCCTTCTACACAGGTTGAAAAACTAGATTTTGGGCAGATTTCAAATGCGCGGTTGGGCACATATTTGGCCACCGCCGGCGCCAGGCACGTCGCCGGCGCCGAGGGCACTGCCGGCTGGGGCCGGCGCCGTAGGGGGGCACGGCCGCCGGCCCCCCAGCCCCTCCCACCGCCGGCTACAACCCGTTTAAGGTTTCTGCAACCAGGTGGGGGTTGAGTGGGAAGGAAGGGGGACCGGTTCTCGGGACCGGGTCCGAGCCGGGCCAGGGCCACCAGCGCCAGGTTCGCACATGGTCTGGGCCCTGGCTCGGACCAGGCCCGAGCAACAGCTCCCCCAATGGGCTGAGCCCCCTAACCCCTTAAATCCCAATTTTATTAAACCCCTTTATTCCATATTAGCCCATTTAATAAAATTAAAATTGGATTTTAATTTAATTCAAAAATCTATTTTGAAAGTTTTAATTATTATTCAAATTTATTAAATTGGGCTGTAATGATTTTCAATCATTATGTAATTAAGGATTTTTTATTAACTAGCAATTAGTTGTTAATTAGTTGGGGTTAATATTAATTTAAATGTTAAATTGATTATTAACCTCAATTTAACTAATTTAAATTTTAAAATAGTTATTAAATTAGTTATTAATAGTTATTAATCTAATTGTTAGATTATTAACTATTATCTCAGCTAATTGTTATTTTATATTTGAGTTCGTGATTAATTTAATGGTTAAATTAATAATTAACTTAAATGACTGATTTAAATGTTAAATTGGCAGTCCTTAATTAATTATTGTTAGTCATTAATTTAATAGTTAAATTAATGATAACTTTAATTATTTAATCTAAGAGTTAGATTAATTAAATATTAATTACTGAGTGTTAATTATTAGTTTAAAAGTTAAATTAATAATTAACATTAATTGGCTAATCTAAGTGTTAGATTAGTAGTTAATAATTAATTTGGTTGATTATTAATTTAAGTGTTAAATTATTAATTAACTTTGATGGACTAGTCTAAGAGTTAGATTAGTTATTAATAGTCTAATTGTTAGATTATTAATGGGGTTTAATCTAAGTGTTAGATTATTAGAATTGTTCTAATTGGCATGGAATAATCTAGAATTATTAATTTGGAGTGTGTGCGCATGTGATGTGTGTTTAATGCGTTTAAATTTTGATTTAATTGCGTGTTAAGTTAATAAAATGAGTTTTCGAAATTCAAACACCAATTTTGATTGGATCCCAGTTTTTTGAAAGCCAAAATTATTTATTTTGAAAAACTCATTTGTTTTAGCCATGTGATGCGCTGAATCATGTGTGGAATGTTTAAAACACACCGTGGTCATGGATATGCACTTATTTAATTGTTCATTTGATGAATGATGGATTGTGTGGATCGTGGATGTATGATTTTTATTAATTGTTAATAAATAGAGGTCTGCACACCTCTCTCTCTCATACTCCGATGTATTTCTACCTCCCTCACTCTTGTACTCGCCATAAGGCTTTCTTCAATTTACTTGTAAATTCTAGAATTTATTGTAATATGATCGAAGCAACCGAGGAAGGAGCGAGGGCGATCCACAGCTGCAACCAGGAAGGCGAAAAGATGAAGATCTCTTGCCTATGTGTTTGTAGGTCATCTAATATAATTGTTGTGTTAGATTGTGTGTGCGTTTGACTGTTGGCTCCAGTCAAACCCACTGTGCTATCCATGACCACACTAATGACATGTATGAGATGCATTGTTTTCTTTTGATTATGAATCAAAGCAGGTTATAGTATTTAGTAAATATATACGATATATTTATACTATCACCTAGGAGAGACCAAGATAACAGTTATCTAAATACCCTCAGATAAACTCTAAGCCGTAACGTGAGTAGTTAAGAACTTACCGCGTGGTCCACCATCGTTATAGTCATAGGATTCGAATCACTTTAGGAAGGTTTGTTGTGCTATCCACAAGGCCTGCTTAATTGGGAGGAGAAACTGTGGCTATGGCATTAGATGCCTATATGATCGGGGTAGAGGAACCATGTAGCGTTGTTGTGCTATCCACAAGGGCTGCATGCAAATCTATGCTCGTCGTGTAATGATGGTTAGCTTAGACCAGAATTAATAGTTTGTTGTGCTATCCACAAAGCCATTAAATCTCTGGGGACCGAAGCTATGATCAAATATTGTAAGGAGTTGCAAGTCCCATGAATTGGGTGCTCTTTGATTGTATTACAGTTTGTTGTGCTATCTACAAGGCTATAGTGCAAGTCATTGAGATTTTGATCCCCACTAGGAGACTGTCGGCGTCTCCCGTTCTGTATAACTGAGGGTTATACAGTCCGTCGAAAATTAGTGGGAGTTAAACTTGAACAAAAGACCATGTCTTGTTTTAAATTTTAATAATTGAACATCTGCTAAATAGATTTTACTTATCTCCTGTAGGGAATTATGTCGTCGAATAACCCACTCCGTGGCATACTTGATGCCTTTTTGACTTACCTGATCTACTTAGATTGGTTCAGAAACTTGAAGAATGTCTTCAGATCTTAGCATATTGACTTTGTCCCTGGATCTGATCCTCCTGCAGAATTGGCATCGGATGCCCCTGAAGCAGAGATGATAGCTAATGATAAAAGATCGAAGGACAAAGGCAAAAGAGTAGTAAAGGGTGACTGCTTCTACTATAAGCAGTATGGTCACTGGAAGAGGAATTGCAAGGAGTTCCTTAATGATAAAGCTCATAGAAGAGTGAAGCTGTCTGCAGCTTCAAATATCTATATGATAGATATCAACTTGTTAGTTAGAGATTCCACATCTTGGGTATTAGATACCAGATGTGCTTCTCATATCTGCCGTGATGTGTAGATGCTGATAGGGGTGTTCACGGTTTGGTTTGGTTTGGTTTGAGGGCAAAATTTTAGAAACCAAACCAAATCGAAGTAGAGAGTCAAACCGAACCAAACCAAACCGTAATAGTTTGAAACCGAACCAAACCAAACCGAAATAATTCGGTTTGGTTCGGTTTGGTTTGCGGTTTGGGCCTTATAATGGGCCACTATGATTAAATAATTTACTTCAACATTATTATTTTTAAATAATTATTAAAAATATTATTTAAAAAATATTTGGAGGTTTAAGTCACGAAATGGACTATTATAGTTAAACATCTTATTTTATTAAGGACTTAACATCTTTTTTTATAATGGGCCACTATGATTAAATAATTTACTTCAACATTATTATTTTTTAAATAGTTATTAAAAATATTATTTAAAAAATATTTGGAGGTTTAAGTCACGAAATGGACTATTATAGTTAAACATCTTATTTTATTAAGGACTTAACATCTTTTTTGTACAAGATTACGATCTAAAAAATATTATTTGAAAATAATTTAAAATTTTATATCTTATAATTCACATAAACTCACACTTAATTTAAGAATTTAATACTTATATTACACCCTTTTAACGTAATTCGGTTTATTCGGGTTGGTTTGGTTTATGAACAAGAGAAACCAAACCAAACCAAATTTCTTAATTCGGTTTGGTTTCAAACCAAACCGAAAATTTCAAAAATTCAAACCGAACCAAACCGAACCGAATTAACCGGTTTGGTTTGGTTTTTCGGTTTGAACCGAATAGTGAACACCCCTAGATGCTGACAAGTAAGCGCAAGCTGAGACAAAGCGAGGTGGAATTGAGGCTAGGAAACGACGCAAAAGTTGCAGCGATTGCTATTGGGACTGTAAGGACTGGGGTTTCGGGTTCTGTATTCGGGTTGGTTTCGGGTCGGATCCCCCGTTTTGGACCTTGAGGAGTCTTGAGAATTTCTTCTGAATGACGTCTGTCCTGCACGACGCCTTTCAAACGGCGTCTTACTAGGTGGACACCATTTAGGTATGTTGTTGTTGCGCCACGTGGGCGGGTTTCGGGCCGCGAGAGTACGAGGCCTGTCGTGTCGTCTGAACGGCGTCCTGAATGGGCAACGCCATTCAGACTGCGACCCTGCAATGTCTGTGTACGGTGCCGGTCTTGTCCTCTGAACGGCGTCGGTGGTGAGCGACGCATTTCAGAGCACTGTCAGTACGGCCCGTCTTATCATCTAATTGGCGTCTGTCTCAGACGACGCGTTTTATCCTGTTTCAGATTGACCCCGCGAGCCTTCCTTTCTTTCCCTCATTCTCACCTTCTCACTCTCTCTCCTCGCTCTCTCCGCCCCTCCGACCTTTCTCTTCCCCTTTCTTTTCCCCCTTCTTTTTCTTCCACCACTCCATTACCTCTCTACCTCTCACCACTACCACCACCACTTTCTTCGCGGCGTTCTATTGTCCGGGCGGCGACCGACGTCCCGGCGGAGTGGCGGCGTCCTCGAAGTACCGGCGGCGGTCTGCGGTGCGACGGTTGGGCGGCGGAGCCAGGAGGAGTTCAAGAATCGGTAGGGAGACGAACCTTGCATGGATTGTAATCGTTTCACCCGTAGTTTCCATGTGAAGCATGATGAGTTTGGGGGTAGAATGAGCATGTTAAGAAGGGGTTTCTTAGTGATATGGCTGTGTTTATAAATGTGGATTTATGAAGTTCTCGCATGGTAGTTTGATTTCCCCTCTTCCTCTTCTGTTTCGGTGCGTTTTGGGGCATTTGGGGGTGAAAAGAGGAACCCTCGGGTAGAACTGCGGAACTAGGTTTCTGGCGTTAAATGACGTCGTACCTGGACGACGCCATTTAGAATGACGACGGGCCAGCATGACGCCATTTAATTCTGGCGCTAAATAACGTCTTGCCTGGACGACGCCATTTAGAATGGCGACGGGCCAGCACGACGCTATTTAGGCAGAAATCACCCTGATTGAGGTTTCTGCAAGTTTGGGGTCCCGTTGAGAATGGCGTCTGAGGACAGTGACGCCTTTCTAAAAGGCGGCTTCCCAGGACGATGCCTTTTAAGTGGAATCCACCGTAGCCTATCCCTGCTTCTGCCGCCATCAGACGACGAGGGATGGCGACGCGTTTTAATAGGCGGCTACCTTCGGCAACGCATTTTAGGCCAGATTCTGAGGCCGGGTTTAAATGAACCAGTTTAGGAGGCTTGAATGGCGTCAGCCACGGGCGACGGGATTCAAGGTAGAACTTCATTAACTCTTGTTATTAATACGTGTTTCACTGTTAGATAGTTCAATAAATGCATGCTTGAGTTGTACATCGAGGCTGGGGATTTATGTGTGAGTGGAATTATATCATGTGTGTGTGTTTATGCGATTGTGGAATTGGAATAGTTATGGTTTACGTTTGTCACCTTGTGCCGAAGTGGGAGGGCCTTGGTGTCCGTGAGGCATTGTTTCCGTACCGATGGTGAAGGGGTACATGTTGTGTTTTCACCTATGGCTGAGGAAAACAGAACCACCTTGAGCCCGTCAGGCCGGAGTAGCCAGTGCGCTATCCGAGCGGCTGTTGTTTGGTCTCAGCGGGTCGGGGTTTTCCTGTTTGTCGTGGCAGCTTCCGGCGCGTTTCTTGCTGTGGAGCTGGGTGTGGTACTGTTGGAGTTGTTTTACCCCTTTAGCCACTAGGACTGATGTGACCTGTGATATCAAGGTTGCGAGTGGTACCCTTCGCCCTTTGGCCTGATGCAGCCTGGGAGGTTAGGGTTGTGGGTAGTCCCTATAGCTTCGGCTTGACGGGAGTTTCGCCGGTCCCCAGAGACCTCCTGAAGCGCCGAGGCCTGGCGTGGAGGAAGTCCGGTCGGTAGGACAGTAGTCTAGACTGCTTGTGTGCACACGTAGCTGGGCAGTGGTGGTTCACTAGTCCCAGTTAGTCCTAGTTTGACTCACTGCCTCACCCTACGGTGCCCGGAACACTGTAGGGGCGGACAGGCGTGAGTGTTGGTGGTGTTGTGAGGCGACGTTTGTTTGCGGTCGACAGTGTGGTTTGGTCGCTTAGTTGGACCCTTGGTTATGAGTTGTGGCATTGTGTTGGGTTATTCGGATTACTCAGAACTGTGCCTGCTACATTGCTTGTACGTACGTTTCATATCAGGTTTTGGGAGCTGTGTTTACTGCTTTATTTAATTGCCATATTTCTGTATTATTGCACTTGTAGGTGTGTGAGTGGGAGACGGGGATCGGATTGTTAGAATTGGGTGGCCTCAAAGTCAATCATTGTACATTCTAGTTCAAATTATTAATAAAGGCAATAATTTCTTCATTTAATAGTTCTCGCAAATTAACTATCGTAATGAAGGTCCATAGACAAATGTATGGGATATTGAATCATGATGAGATCATGATAGTGAGATCAATATCCTCAGTCAATTGTCTTAAACAGTTCTCGATCATAGGATATTTGAGATGGACATTAAATATCCGATAAGATCGACACAAGTTATGTCTGCTCATGTGATGAGGGTGAATGATCTCACATTCACTCGTGTGGTAACACTAAGACAAACAAGTGGGTGCTCATTAGAGAATGAGTTCACTGAACAGACCCAAATAAGAATTCCTGGATGGTAATTATACCTATTAGTAAACCAGGGAATTCAATCGTTGCAGTAGCACAGTTGGTCCTTTGACCTGAGTCACCAATGATACCTTGTTTGTGGACCATTGTATCTTGATTCTCTGACTCGTGGACTTTAACCATTAAGTCCACCATAATCGGTCTTTCAGATACAGTGGAAAGCTTGCGAAGGTAATTGAGTGAACAACAAGGGATCACTCACTCTTGGTATAAGACTGGAGAGAGAATGTCCTATGGATGTGTACACAGAAATCCCTGGCTAGGGTCAAATGAAAGAGATGTCTTTCTAGATATTAACTGTGTACTGGAATCCATCTGGATAATGCGAAAAAGGGTTTGACTATAAAACCATACCCTTGCGTTATTGGGACATTGCATGAGTGAAGGATTATATCTGTGCGGTATCTGCGGACGGAAAGGTTCAATTGAAGGGAACAATATCCCTTATATCTTCTAGGATCATGAGGTAGTGTTTGGTGTTGTTCATGATCAGAAGGCCAAGTGAATTAATCATCGTATGATAATTTACTTGTTTATTAAATTAATCATTTAACATATGATGTTTAAATGTTAATTAATAAATATTAAACTCAAGAAACAGTTCTAAGTTTAATGGGCCTGCAACCGGACTGATATATGGGCCTAGAGGGTCACACACATAAGAGTTCTCGTCAGACGGTGAGAGACGTTAAATTTCATGCTTATCTGGGTTTTTATGAAAAGCCATAGGATAAACATGAAGATTTAATGGAGAATTATCCAAGGCCAAACTCTTGGATAATCATGAGGATTATTCCCTGTGCTTATCCTTATTTCTATAAAAGGAGGGACAAGGGGAAGGGGTAAAAAGGTTAGTTGGACGAATTACTCACCCGAGATTCTCTCTCTCCTCTCTCTCTCTCCTTCTCTCTCTCTTGGAGTGGATCTGTCTCTCTCCGCGCATGGTGGATTTGAGATCTGGTCGGAGCACTCAAGTCGAGGAGGAAATCGCGTCTACTGCGGGAACTCGTGTGGATACCTCTAGAGATCGTGCGCGTGCGCGATTACCGAGTCGGCATCATCCACGGGAGATTCGAAACCCCGCAAAGGTGAAGAATTGTTCTTCCCGCATTTATTTTAATGTCCGTTTTACGACCCCAGCACCTGATACAATGGAATCATTTTTATTTCCGTTGCGTTCATGGCGATTCCTTACAGTGGTATCAGAGCCAAGTTGCTGGTTCAGTTGTAAAACGACATCGTTTTGCGTGATTTTCTCGTTATGCGTGAAGAACCCGTATTGTATGTGTTCTTGTGTTTAATCTGATTAAAATGACAGAATCGTGTTCATATGATGAACATAAATAATTTGATTATTTTTCTGTAATTTTTCGGATTTTATTTTGGTTTTTCGGAGTTCTTCGTGGGACGACGAACGGGGTACTTCGGCAGCTTCATACGTGCATCCCAAGCGTTGGGATGGCCGGCAGAATCTCTAGATCTCTTGGTAATAGTCACCACTTCGCATTGGGCATGAAGATCGGCACCGAAGTGCCCTTGGAGGTCTTAAAAATCGAGCCCAAACTTGGTTTTTTAAAAACCTGAAAAATGAAATTTTTTGGGTTTTTGGGGGCTTTGTTTGCTCTCCATCGCCGGTCACCGGCGGCCCTGCCGGCGCCGGGGGCACCGCCGGCCGGGGCCGCCGCCGCCAGGGGTGGCCGTCGGCGCCCCAAATGAACCCTGTGCCTCCGGTTAGTGTTTGCTGGTAAGAACAGGAGGGCTCGGTCGAATGGGGTAGAAACGGGTGAACAGCCCAGTCCCGACCCGGTCGGACCGGGCGGGGGCCGGGCGGCGCCCTGGCCGAGCCAGGGTTCGACCCTGGCCGATCCAGGGCTCGGGTCTGGCTGGGCCAGACCCCCTGGCCGAACCAGGGCTCGACCCTGGCCGAGCCAGGGCACTGGGTCCGGGCCTTTGGGCCCTAATGGGCTGGGCCCATTTTTCTGGTTTATTAAATTTTTTTTTAATGCCTGTTTAACCCCCTGTAAACCCATTAAAAGCCCATTTAAGCCCATTTAAAACCTGTTTTAAAATTGTTTTAAAACAGAATAATTGTAGGAATAATTAATAAATGTTATTAATTATTTTTATGATTATTAACAGCTTTTTAAAGTGTTTAATAGCTGTTATTTAATTAAAGGGCTTTATTATTAATAGGGTGTTAGTTAATTATTTAAATTTTTTTTGGATAATTAATTTTCCTGTTAATTTAATTAGTTTAAAATTGTTTTAAACTGATTTCATGCATAACTTGATTACATTTATCTGTTCAAATTGTTTGAATTATTATTTAGCTTAACTGAATGGTTTAGTTATTTAATTGTCAATAATGCTTTGAATATTATTGATAATGCTGAAATAAATGTTATTTCGAAAACTAATTGGTATTATAATTTTATATTTATAAAATTTAATATCAATATGCAATTATGTGATGATTGTGATGCATGTGATGTGTTATATGGTGGGATGATCATGGACTTAGTATTTTCATGTGATGAATGATGTGGATGGATGCGATGCTTATTTCATTTGGTATTTTAAATAGGACCTGCGTGTCCTCCTCCTTCTTAATCCAAGTGTACTTTCTACCTTCCTATAAGATTGTACTCCCTTTGATAAGATCAAGATTTCTAATTGTTTAAATGTACATTTGTGGACCTGCGAGTCCTGAATTTCATATTTAAATGTATCGGATTAAGCTTTGAGGACGGGATCTTCTGAAGACACCTATGGAGGAAGGACTCGCATCAAATGGAACCAGTGTTGCTGTTTTCACATTAGGATCCTATTATGGATCATCGTTTGGCTCCGATGATTCCATAATAGCTTTAGTAGTCCATGATCATCCCCATTTAATTTTTCTGCATATATGTGATATTTGTGGACTATGCTATCATATATATATTTCTATTTAGTATAATGATACTTCAAATCGAAATACTATTGATAGCACGATTTTTACAAATCAAATCAAAACCCTCTTTTAAAAACTTAAGTTGTAAACGTGAGATAATCAGAATAATCCACGTAACCCACCATCATTATAGATTTTAGGATAATTCTTATCTCAAACGGATTTGCTGTGCTACCACAAGGTCCATTTGATTTAGAAATTAAACTAGATCTACGACATGTGATGTCATTAAGATGAATGAACAAATAGTGTAGTTTTGTTGTGCTACCACAATGATTGCACTATGAATTCATGTCATCTAAGTAATGATGGATAAACTTAACTGAATCATTTGATTTGTTGTGCTACCACAAGGTCATTCTGATTCAGGGGTTAAATCGATCGGATATTGCAATCATTGCAACTGTCAAGAGTTGACTGCCTACGGGACTTGATGTGATTTGTTGTGCTACCACAAGGTCACATGCATGTTGCCCGAAGGATTCTGATCCCCACTAGGAGATCACCGGAATCTCCCGTTCTGTATCTTAGAGGGTCATACAGATCGCCGAAAAATAGTGGGAGCATAAATCTAGATTAAAAGTCCTAAATCTGATTTTAAGAACTATCTGCTCATTATTATATATATTTCCATGTAGGTCGCTATGTCGTCACCTAACCCCCTCCGTTGCATACTTGATGCAAACAAACTCACGGGACCAAATTACATTAACTGGTTACGCGACCTGAACATTGTCCTCAGGTGTGAAAAGCTAGCCTATGTCCTGGATCAACCAGATCCAGTGCAACCCGGTGATAATGCTAACGAAGATGAATTAATGATGTATGAAAACTGGAAGGAGGACTCTGTCAAGGTCCAGTGTTATATGCTTGGTTCAATGAACAATGAACTGCAGCGACAACATGATAACATGGAACCTAAGACTATTCTGAATCACCTACAAGAGTTGTTTGGTGAACAATCCAGAACAGAAAGATATGAGATATTTAAGAAATTGTTCAGGACCAGAATGAGCGAGGGCACATCTGTGCAAACTCATGTGCTCAAGATGATAGAATGGATTGAGAGGCTTGCTGTGCTTGGCTTTGTTATGAACAATGACCTGAGCATCGACTTAATCCTACAGTCCCTTCCAGATTCATTTTCACAATTCATTATCAACTTCAATATGAACAAAATTGAAGTTTCACTGGCTGAGCTGCTCAACATGTTGAAGACAGCAGAAGGCACTATCCAGAAAGACAAGCCACAAGTAATACTTGTTGGTAAGACCAACAAGAAAAGAAAAGCTGGATAGACCTTTAAGAAAGGTAAGCCTAAGAAGCTAGTGAAAAGCAAACTGGCGGTTCAAAAGGACAAGGCTAAAGTCAATGATAAAGGTCAGTGTTTCCACTGCCATAAAGAAGGTCATTGGAAGAGAAACTGCAAGATTTATCTTGCAGAAAAAGCAAAGGAGAAGCTTGGTGAAGCTTCAGATATTCTCATGATCGATCTTAACTTGTCTTATAGAGAATCAACATTCTGGGTATTAGATACTGGATGTGTCTCTCATATCTGCAATAACTTGCAGGTGTTAACAAGTAAAAGAAGATTGAACCGTGGAGACGTGGATTTGAGGCTCGGGAATGGAGCAAAAGTTGCTGCGTTAGCTGTGGGGACAGCAAGACTTCAGATGCCGTCAGGAGACTCATTGGAACTAATAGATTGTTATTATGTTCCGACCATTATTAGGAATATCATATCTATTTCATGTTTAGATAGACAAGGATATTCTATAAAACTAGAGAATAAAGGTTGTTCAATTTATGAAGGAGACAAATTGTTTGCTTTTGGATATTTATTGAATGGATTATATTTACTTGATAATTCATATGATGTTTGTCTGGTAAATAAATCTCTTGAATGCTTAGATAAGGATGTGAATAAATCGTACCTATGGCATTGTAGGCTAGGTCATATAAATGAGAACATGATCATAAGGTTGCAAAAGAATGGATATCTTGATCCATTTGATTATGAATCATTTGCAACCTGTGAAGCTTGTCTCATGGGAAAGATGACCAAAGCTCCATTCTCAGGACATGGAGACAGAGCTAAGGACTTATTGGAACTAATACATAGTGATGTATGTGGTCCAATGTCCACTCATGCTATGGGTGTTTACTCATACTTTGTTCCATTCACAGATGATTTCTCAAGATATGGCTACATATATTTGATGAAATATAAGTCAGAAGTCTTTGAGAAATTTAAAGAGTTTAAAAACGAAGTTGAGAACCAGACTGGAAAGAGTATCAAAACTCTTCGATCAGATCGAGGGGGTGAATACTTAAGTACAGAATTCACAGAATATCTAAAGAATAATGGTATTTTGTCTCAGTGGACTCCTCCCTATACACCACAATTAAATGGTGTATCGGAAAGGAAAAATCGTACCCTATTAGATATGGTACGATCAATGATGAGTTATGCTAAACTTCCAATCTCTTTATGGGGATATGCACTGTTGACTGCTGCATATCTGTTGAACAAAGTTCCCAGTAAGTCAGTACCTTCCACTCCATATGAGATATGGAAAGGAAAGAAACCAGACTTTAAGCATGTTAGAGTCTGGAGTTGTCCTGCACATGTCAAAAGACATGATCCAGACAAACTGGATTCCAGGACAGAGAAATGTAGATTTGTGGGATATCCAAAAGAGACTTTTGGATATTACTTCTATCAGCCCAGCGATCAAAGGATGTTTGTCGCAAAAAGAACTGTCTTCTTAGAGAAAGAATATCTTTCAAAAGAAGACAGTGGGAGCAAGATAGAACTGGAAGAAATCCTAGACTCACAAATCAACACTAGTTCATCTTCTGAACCATGACTCAAGAACTTGTTCAAGATGATACACATATGGTTCGCAGATCAGGTAGAGTGCCTAAGCAGCCTGAAAGATATGTTGGACATATCGATGATGGCAAACCAAAAGTGCACTTAAATGAGGATGATGATCCTCAAACCTACCAAGAAGCCATAAATAGTCAAGAATCAGAAAAATGGCAAGAGGCAATGAATTCTGAAATTCAGTCCATGTATGCCAACCAAGTTTGGAACTTGGTTGATCTGCCAGAAGGTATGGTACCTATTGGCAGTAAATGGATCTTTAAAAGACAGATCGGAGCAGATGGACAGATTGACACATACAAGGCAAGGCTGGTAGCAAAAGGATATCGTCAAAGGCAAGGCATTGACTATGACGAAACCTTTTCTCCAGTTGCCATGATTAAGTCAATCAGAATACTTCTTGCAATCGCTGCATTCTATGATTATGAAATATGGCAAATGGATGTGAAAACAGCATTCCTTAATGGGAACCTTCAAGAAGAGGTGTATATGATACAACCTGAAGGATTCACTTCCAAAGAGCATTCAAGCAAGGTATGCAAGCTGCAAAGATCCATCTATGGATTAAAGCAGGCATCCCGAACTTAGAACTTAAGATTTGATGAAGCAATCAAATCTTATGACTTCATTAAGAATGAAGATGAACCTTGTGTATACAAAAAGGCTAGTGGGAGCGCAGTAACCTTTTTGGTACTTTACGTTGATGACATTCTACTCATTGGGAATGATGTAGGAATGTTGTCATCAGTAAAGGCTTGGTTATCCAAAAACTTCTCCATGAAAGATTTGGGAGAAGCATCTTATATTCTGGGAATAAGGATCTATAGAGATAGGTCCAAAAGGATGCTTGGCTTATCCCAATCTATATACATAGATACCATAGTCAAAAGGTTTGGCATGGAAAATTCCAAGAGATGTCTCGTTCCAATGAGTCATGGAATTTATCTCTCTAAAGAAATGTCTTCCAAGACACCTGAAGAGAGAGCGTACATGGATAGAGTTCCTTATGCCTCGGCAATAGGATCTATCATGTATGCAATGCTATGTACTAGGCTTGATGTGGCACACCCACTAAGTGTCACTAGTAGATATCAGACTGATCCAGGTGAGGAACACTGGAAGGCCGTGAAATGTATCCTTAGATACTTGAGAAGGACTAAGGATCTATTTCTCGTTTATGGAGGAAACGACTTGGAACTTCGAGGATTTACTGACTCAAGTTTCCAGTCGGATATGGATGACAGCAAATCCATGTCTGGATTTGTATTCATGTTAAATGGAGGTGCAGTAAGTTGGAAGAGTTCCAAACAAGAAACTACTGCAGATTCGACGACCGAAGCAGAATACATTGCTGCAGCTGAAGCGGCCAAGCAGGCGGTTTGGATGAAGAAGTTCATCTCGGCACTTGGAGTAGTTCCAAGCATTTCAGATCCTGTTCCATTATTGTGTGACAACAATGGGGCAATAGCTCAAGCGAAGGAGCCAAGATCACATCAGAAGTCAAAGCACATTCTGAGACGATTTCATCTGATTCATGAGATCATCGCCCGAGGAGATATAGTAGTTGAGAAAGTATCATCTTAACATAATGTAGCAGATCCCTTGACTAAGCCATTGTCTCAAAACAATTTAGAACGTCACCTTAAGTCTATGGGACTTAGACACATGGGTGTTTGGCTATAGTCCAAGTGGGAGAATGTTAGAATTGGGTGGCCTCAAAGCCAATCATTGTACATTCTAGTTCAAATTATTAATAAAGGCAATCATTTCTTCATTTAATAGTTCTCGCAAATTAACTATCGTAATGAAGGTCCATAGACAAATGTATGGGATATTGAATCATGATGAGATCATGATAGTGAGATCAATATCCTCAGTCAATTGTCTTAAACAGTTCTCGATCATAGGATATTTGAGATGTACATTAAATATCCGATAAGATCGACACAAGTTATGTCTGCTCATGTGATGAGGGTGAATGATCTCACATTCACTCGTGTGGTGACACTAAGACAAACAAGTGGGTGCTCATTAGAGAATGAGTTCACTGAACAGACCCAAATAAGAATTCCTGGATGGTAATTATACCTATTAGTCAACCAGGGAATTCAATCGTTGCAGTAGCACAGTTGGTCCTTTGACCTGAGTCACCAATGATACCTTGTTTGTGGACCATTGTATCTTGATTCTCTGACTCGTGGACTTTAACCATTAAGTCCACCATAATCGGTCTTTCAGATACAGTGGAAAGCTTGCGAAGGTAATTGAGTGAACAACAAGGGATCACTCACTCTTGGTATAAGACTGGAGAGAGAATGTCCTATGGATGTGTACACAGAAATCCCTGGCCAGGGTCAAATGAAAGAGATGTCTTTCTAGATATTAACTGTGTACTGGAATCCATCTGGATAATGCGAAAAAGGGTTTGACTATAAAACCATACCCTTGCGTTATTGGGACATTGCATGAGTGAAGGATTATATCTGTACGGTATCTGCAGACGGAAAGGTTCAATTGAAGGGAACAATATCCCTTATATCTTCTAGGATCATGAGGTAGTGTTTGGTACTGTTCATGATCAGAAGGCCAAGTGAATTAATCATCGGATGATAATTTACTTGTTTATTAAATTAATCATTTAACATATGATGTTTAAATGTTAATTAATAAATATTAAACTCAAGAAACAGTTCTAAGTTTAATGGGCCTGCAACCGGACTGATATATGGGCCTAGAGGGTCACACACATAAGAGTTCTCGTCAGACGGTGAGAGACGTTAAATTTCATGCTTATCTGGGTTTTTATGAAAAGCCGCAGGATAAACATGAAGATTTAATAGAGAATTATCCAAGGCCAAACTCTTGGATAATCATGAGGATTATTCCCTGTGCTTATCCTTATTTCTATAAAAGTAGGGCCAAGGGGAAGGGGTAAAAAGGTTAGTTGGACGAATTACTCACCCGAGATTCTCTCTCTCCTCTCTCTCTCTCCTTCTCTCTCTCTTGGAGTGGATCTGTCTCTCTCCGCGCATGGTGGATTTGAGATCTGGTCGGAGCACTCAAGTCGAGGAGGAAATCGCGTCTACTGCGGGAACTCGTGTGGATACCTCTAGAGATCGTGCGCGTGCGCGATTACCGAGTCGGCATCATCCACGGGAGATTTGAAACCCCGCAAAGGTGAAGAACTGTTCTTCCCGCATTTATTTTAATGTCCATTTTACGACGTTTGTCTGCGGTCGACAGTGTGATTTGGTCGCTTAGTTGGACCCTTGGTTATGAGTTGTGGCATTGTGTTGGGTTATTCGGATTACTTAGAACTGTGCCTGCTGCATTGCTTGTACGTACGTTTCATATCAGGTTTTGGGAGCTGTGTTTACTGGTTTATTTAATTGCCATATTTCTGTATTATTGCACTTGTAGGTGTGTGAGTGGGAGACGGGGATCGGATGATCCCTATTGAGCCCAATTCTGGTGTGGCTCACTCCTTGCGGTTTCAGGTGTGGACCTCGTGGCGTGTGGCGGCGTGTGGTGTCTCCTTGGTGTGCGGACCAGCAACTATCTCAGTTCGGGGTATGCCCCGATGTTGTTGTACTTTGATTCTGCCTGTACTTATTTAATTATTGTTGGACTATATACGGACATTGTTAATTTCCTTCCTGCGGACTTGTAATTTCCTTGTGGTCCGTGTGATTGTTATATTTAGCCTTGTTTAACGCTTACTCCTCCAGATGCGTTGTGTGAGATCCGGGTGTGAACCCGCAGTTAATGGTCCGACATCCATTTAGTAATCGGATTCCCGATTATAGGATGGCGGGTCGTTACAGGGACAGCAAACCTCAGGCTTCCATCGGGAGACGCCTTACTATTAGAAGATTGTTATTATGTTCCTAGCATAATAAAGAACATCATATCAATATCTTGTTTGGACAAGATAGGATATAGGTTGACTATTGAGAATAGAAGTTGTTTGATTTATTATGGTAATAAATCAATAGCTTCAGCATCTTTAGTCAACGGTCTATATCTCTTATATGTTTCTTATTACAATCTTCAAATTGATAATGCTCTTAAGAAGAGCAAGAATTGTGTGAACCAAGCCTATATGTGGCATTGTAGACGTAGGCACATTGGCGAAAGCAGGTTGCAAAAGTTGCACAAGCATGGTTACTTAACAGCATTCGATTATGAATCGTTTGCAACATGTGAATCCTGCCTTATGGGAAAGATGGCAAAATCTCAATTTACTGGACATGGAGAATGTGCCAAGGACATTCTGGAACTAATACATTCGGATGTATGTGATCCCATATCCACCCAAGCCAAAGGTGGCTTTTCATACTTCATCACGTTCACCGATGACTTCTCAAGATTCGGCTATGTGTACTTAATGAAGTACAAGTCGGAAGCATTTGAGAAGTTCAAGGAGTTCAAGAATGAGGTAGAGAAGCAGTTAGGAAAGAGTATTAAAACTCTTCGATCAGATCGAGGAGGAGAATACTTGAGTACTAACTTCACACAATTCTTAAAGGATAATGGTATCCTTTCTCGGCTGACCCCTCCATATACACCACAGATGAATGGTGTATCGGAAAGGAGGAATCGCACCTTGTTGGATATGGTGCGATCCATGATGAGCTTTTCAGGATTACCAGTGTCCCTCTGGGGGTATGCTCTAGAGTCAGCAGCATACCTACTGAACAGAATACCCAGCAAGTCTGTGGCCTCTACTCCATATGAGATATGGAAAGGCAAGAAACCAGAATTTAAACATGTTAAAGTTTGGGGTTGTCCTGCTCATGTAAAGAGGCATGATCTAGACAAGCTGGAATCACGAACTGATAAATGTAGGTTTGTGGGATATCCAAAGGAAGCCTTTGGATACTATTTTTTCCATCCTGGTGAACAAAAGGTGTTTGTCGCCAGGAAAGCTATCTTCTTGGAAGAGGAATACCTTCTCCAGGAGGACAGTGGGAGTAAAATAGTATTGGAAGAGGTTCCAGATCCCCAAACAGCTATATTATCATCAGATGAGATATCAGTTCCTGAATCTGTTCAGGTACACACAGATGAACCTCGTAGATCTTGTAGAGTACCTAAACTACCCGAACGATATGTGGGACATATTGCTGAAGGTAAGTCTAAAGTACAATATAATGAGGATGATGATCCGAAAACCTACCAGGAGGCCATAGAAGGCCCAGAAGCCGGGAAATGGCGAGAAGCCATGAACTCAAAAATCCAGTCCATGTACACCAACCAAGTTTGGAACTTGGAGGACTTACCCGAGGGTATTGTACCCATCGGTTGCATGTGGATCTTTAAGAGAAATATCGGTGCTGATGGACGGATCGACACTTATAAGGCAAGCTTGGTGGCAAAGGGTTATCGTCAAAGGCAATGAATTGACTATGACAAGACTTTCTCACCAGTTGCCATGATAAAGTCGATCAGAGTTTTGCTCGCCATTGCTGCACACTTTGATTATGAAATCTGGCAAATGGATGTAAAGACTGCCTTCCTCAATGGTAACCTTGAGGAAGAGGTGTATATGATACAACCAGAAGGTTTCACATCCAAAGAATCTCCAGATAAAGTGTGCAAGCTTCAGAGGTCCATTTATGGACTGAAGTAGGCTTCCCGGAGCTGGAACATAAGATTTGACGAGGCTGTCAAGTCTTATGACTTCATTAAGAATGAAGATGAGTCTTGTGTGTACAAGAAGACCAGTGGGAGTGCAGTCACTTTTCTAGTTCTTTACGTAGATGACATACTACTCATTGGGAATGATGTAGCTATGATGTCATCAGTAAAGATTTGGCTGTCGAAAAACTTCTCCATGAAGGATTTAGGAGAAGCATCCTACGTTTTGGGAATACAGATCTATAGAGATAGATCAAAGACGATGCTTTGAATGACCCAATCCTTTTACATAGAAACCATAGTCAAAAAGTTTGGCATAGAAAATTTCAAGAGAGGTCTCATACCGATGAGACATGGAATTAGTCTCTCAAAGGAGCAGTCTCCTAAGACTCCTGATGAGAGGGCATTCCTGGATAGAATACCCTATGCCTCTGCCATAGGATCTATCATATATGCCATGCTATGTACACGGCATGATGTTGCATTTGCTCTAAGTGTTACGAGCAGATTTCAGGCTGATCCAGGCGAAGAGCACTGGAAGGCAGTGAAATGTATCCTTAAGTATTTGAAAAGAACTAATGATATGTTTCTTGTCTATGGAGGAGGTGACTTGAAACTGCGAGGCTTTACTGACTCGAGTTTCCAGTCGGATCCAGATGATAGCAAGTCTACATTTAGATTCGTGTTTACTTTGAATGGAGGAGCAGTGTGCTGGAAGAGTTCCAAGCAAGTAACCACTGCAGATTCGACGACTGAAGCTGAGTACATCGCTGCAGCTGAAGCCGCCAAGGAAGCAGTGTGGTTGAAGAAATTCATCACCGACCTCAGCGTAGTTCCCAGCATCTCTGAGCTTGTTCCACTGTTTTGCGACAACAATGGAGCCATTGCGCAAGCGAAAGAGGCGCGGTCTCATCAGAAATCGAAGCATATTCTGAGGCGCTTTCACCTTATCAGAGAGATCATATCTAGAGGAGATGTAGTAGTGGAAAGAGTTCCATCCGTCGACAATGTAGCAGATCCACTGACGAAGCCGTTGGCTCAAATTGTGTTTGAGCGTCACCTAGAGTCTATAGGCTTATTGTATAAAGGTGATTGGCTTTAGTCCAAGTGGGAGATTGTTAGTTTTAGGTGGCCTACAAGCCAATCTGACTATGTAAATCTCGTTCATTTATTAATAAAATGGCATAATATTCATTATATGTAAATCGCATTAATTATCGTTTCATAATGAAGTCCGTGAATATGTGCTATAGTGATCAGATTATGATGAGATCATACTAATGAGACTGATCACTTAAACACACATATTCTTAATCGTTCCTAGTCGGAGGATATCCGAGAAGGACATCGGATATCCGGTTAGACTAGTACAGATTACTCCTACTCATATGATGAGGGTGACTGATCTCATAAGTCACTTGTGTGGAGACACTAAGGCGAATCTATAGGTGCTCATTGGAGAATGAGTTCACTGAACTGATCCGACTGAATCGCTGGATGGTATTGTACCTCACTGTCAACTAGCTTGATTCTATTGTCGCAGTTGCGTGGATGGTCCTCGGACCTGAGACACCAAGGACACCTTGTTGGTGGACTTCTGTGCTTTGACCTTGGTTTACGAATCTTTAGCCATGGGATTCTAATACGCTAAGGATTGGATACAACGGAATACCGTCGAAGAGAATTGTGTGTCAATAAGGAATCATTCGCTCTCGGTACTTAGAGAGAGAATGCTCTAGGAGGGATGCGCGAAAGTCCCTGGCCAGGGCGGACGATAATATCGGGGAAGGAGTTTTCCGATATTTATCAGCGGCATCCAATCCAAGTGTGTCGACCGGTTAGGGTTTGACAGCTCGCCATACCCTGAGTTGACTCGAGAGCATTGTACGAATGAAGGATTATATCCACGGGGTAACTGTCGGCGGAAAGGTTCCAAGAGTGGGTTACTTAACCCCAATACCTTCCGGGTTCACGCGGTGTTGCTTGGCACCTAACGTGATAGGAGGCCAGGTCGAATTCAATGTGCGACATCAATTCGATTGATTAATTAGTTAATAAAGGGTTATTAATTGATTAATAAAGCCAGTGAGGAGTCATTTGACTTGTTGGGCCATTAACTGGACTGGTACTTGGGCCTAGAGGGTCACACGCACATGATTCTCAAGGCGATGGATAAATAAGTGAGTTTTATACAAACTGGGGTTTTTTTTGAAAAACCGCGCGGTTAATATAAAACATAGCGAACGGGCTGAGCAAGCCAAGTTGCTGCTAACCCTAGCCGTCCCTCCTCAGTTTCTCTCTCTCTCTTGCGTCCAGACAGATCCAGATCTGCTCCGCCGCTTCTCCGAATCCCGTTCGACGGGAAATCGTTTGCGTGTTGTGGCGATCGTTGCGGCGACCGGCGGAGGTTTCGTGGGCTGCGAAGAACGAGGAACGCGAGGATATCCGTCGTGGGGAGGATCGCGTGGACTTCACTAGAGGCCGGGAGTTTGCGCTGCTTGCGGTGTCGCACCGACGGAACCGAACGGTTACGGATTCGAATCCGCACACAGTGAGAATCGATTATCCGATAATCGTTGTTTTTAGTTTTTCGAAATGAGAAAACGGATCACTGTTTTATTTTATTTTCCGCTGCGTGAGCGATCCGAAGAAACCCGAGAAATCCCAACAGTCCACACATGCCAAAGGTGTTTTTTCCTACATCATTACATTCATTGATGATTTTTCTTGATTTGAATATGTGTACTTGATGAAGTAAAAATCCGAGGCATTCGAGAAATTTAAGGAATTCAGAAAAGATAATTGGATTCTATCACAATGGACACCTCCCCTGCACACCTCAATTAAATGGAGTTGCCGAAAAGAGGAATCGTATCTTACTAGATATGGTAAGGTCCATTATGAACTTTGCTGCTCTTCCCGTGTCTCTTTGGGGCTACGCCCTAGAGACAGTTGCATACCTCCAAAACAATGTTCCGACTAAATCACCATAAGCATAGTGGGAGCAAGGTAGTCCTAGAAGAAGTTCTAGAATCACAGGTCAACATTAGATACCTCAGGAATCTGTTCATGAATCATACATTTCGGTTCAATAGAGATTAGATTCAGTTGTACGTAGTTCAGATAAGGTACCTAGACAACTTGATAGATATGTGAGACATATTCTCATGATGGAAAAAGGTACAAAACATTGAGGATGAGGTCCCTCAAACTTATGAGGAGGCAATAAACAATATTGACTTGCGAAATGACAGGAAGTCATGAATTCTGAAATGGAATAAGTATATTCCAACCAAGTTTGGAACTTGGTAGATCCACCAAAGGATCTTATACACATTGGATGCAAATGGGTCTATAAAAGAAAGATTAACTCTGATGGAAAGGTGGAGACCTTCAAGGCAACATTGGTTGCAAAAAGGTATACTCAAAAGTAAGGCATTGATTATGAGGAAATCTTCTCGCCAGTGGTCACGATCAAATCCATTAGAATCCTACTGGCCATAGCCGTACACTATGACTATAAAATTTGACAAATGGATATGAAGACAGTCTTCCTTAACGTAAAAGTCGAGGATGAGGTGTATATGATACAACCTCAATGTTTTACATCTACAGAGTTTCTAGGAAGGGTGTGCAAACTGCAGAAGCATTTATGAACTGAAGTAGGTGTCTCGCAGTTTGAATATAAGATTTGATGAAGCAATCAAATCTTACGACTTTACTAAGAATGAAGACGAACCGTGTGTATACAGGAAAGTTAGTGGGAGTGCAGTGACTTTTCGTATTCTTTATGTTGATGACATTCTACTCATTAGGAATCATATAGTAATGTTGTCGTCTGTGAAAGCTTTGTTGTCATCTAATTTCTCCATGAAGGACTTGGAAAAAGTATCCTATATCCTATAGATAAATATATATAGGGATACATATAATAGGATGCTTGGCTTATCTCAGTCTATGTACATATACACAATTGCTAAAATGTTTAACATGCAAGATTTCAAAAGGGGTCTCATACGGATGAGGCATAAAATCTATCTTTCCAAGAATATGCCACCAATGACACCTGAGGAGAGAGAGTATATGAGTGAGGTACCTTATGCTTCAGCTATTGGGTCTATTATGTACGTGATGCTATGTACTAGGCTTGACGTAGCGAATGCTTTAAGCATAGCCAACATATATCATGTTGATCCCGGTCGACAATATTGGACAACTGTGAAATGTATCCTTAAATACTTAAGAAGGACTAAGGATATATTTTTGGTCTATGAAGTTTTTGATTTGAAAGTTGTTGGATACACAGGCTTTAGCTTTCAATCAGATCACAATAACAACAAGTCCACATCAGGATATATCTTTACCTTGAATGGTGGAGCGGTAAGTTGGAAGAGTTCGAAGTAGAGTACGACAGCCGAATCTACAACCGAGGGAGAATACATTGCAGCCTTAGAATCAACAAAGGAAGCGATCTAGATGCAGAAATTCATCACTGAGCTTGGGATTGTACCCAGTTTCTTTGATCCAGTGTCCTTGTTTTGTGACAACAATGGGACAATAGCACATGCTAAGGAACCCAGGTCTCATCAAAGGTCAAAACATATTCTACGGAAGTCCCACTTAATCACATAGATGATTGCTCGAGGAGATATTCTTATCTGAAGATAACATTGCAGACCCACTGACAAAGCCTTTGGTTTAGGAAGTTTTTGAACATCGCTTACATGGGATGGGGATCAAACATGTGGGTGATTAACTGTAGCCCAAATGGGAGAATGAAGGAGTTAGGATGTCCTAAGCTAATCATAGACATAATTCTTGTAATTCTTATTCAATAATAAATGATATTTCTCATATATATATATATCCAAGGACTTATGCAATGAGCGTTAAATCACAAGGGGTTGTGATAATGGAATTAATCCTCTATAAACATAAGTCCTAAGCTGTTCTCAGTCACATAATACTCGAACCGGACATCGAGTATTCGGACAAACTGATGCATACTATGTCTGCTCATGTGATGAGAGTGGTTGGTCTGATAACCACTAGTGTGGAGATATTGAGACAAACATGTAGGTGCTCATTGGTTTGAATGAGTTCATTGAACTGATCCACTCCAGAATTCCTAGATGGTCTTACTTGTTAGCTAGGATATTTCGTGTCACAGTAGTTCGGTAGGTTCTTTGACCAGAGTCACCAAAGATACCTTGTACGAGGACCACTCTACCTAGCTCTTGATTAAGGATTCAAAGTATCTGAGTTCGAATATTCAATTGACCGTTAGCAGTGGAAATTGCACGAAGGTGATGGAGTGGTCAAGATGGAATGGCCCACGATAGTCTATGATCATCTTAGTTCCTGGCCAGAATTAATAGGATTACGGAAATGGAGTTTTCCTCTATATCATTGAGGGATCGATCTACTTAAGTGATCAAAGAGTTTGACAATTAACCATGCTCCATCATCACTGTTAAAGTTCGGTAGAAAAACATAGAGAAAAACCCTAACTAGTATGTAGGTCTCTCTTTGGCTATCCCTTTCTCTTTCCCTCTTTAGCTGTCCCTCTCCTCTCTACTGTGGTGGAAGGCGATACTGAGGACGTGAAGGAGATCCCGTCTGTGCGTAGATCCATGTGGATACTACGTTAGAGGCCATGCGCATGTACGGCTACCTCGTCCCGCGGATTGTCTATGATTTGAAGAGATTTTTTATCTCTGTTTATTCGTCTCTAATTTTCAAGAGATTTTTCTTGACCCTACAAAAGTGAAAAATCGCTCTCTCTCTATTGTTTTGAGTTGTAACGGCAAGAACATCACGTCCCGATCCCATTGCTCATCATTTTTATTGCTCTGCTGTGTCATGCGAGTATCTTACACCAATCCCCAACCATGACGGGTCCCTACTTTTTGTCTGACCTATTTTTTGGTTTATGTACTTGACTTCCACTATCTTCTCACACATAAAATCCTATTTTACCCTCCTTTTTGCATTGTCAGATGAGAATAATTACATGTAATGTCCTAGGCATACGGGTGAGGTGCAAACTTTTTATTTTGGTTTTTGGTTGGAATTTTTAATTTTTTAGAGCATACGATTAAAAATCAGATAGTACAGTTAATAAGCTCGAGTTCGCTATGAACTTGCAATATATTTCTTTCTTAGATTTTTTTTTTTTTGCATACACAAATCAGGGCATGTTCAAAAAGAGTTCTTTTTTTTTAAAAAAACAATCAAACTCAGGGCTAAGTCGAACTTGGTATCAATGTTATCTGATTATTTATCGGACACTTCGAAAAATAAACAAAAATTCTAGAAAGAAAGTAAAAAGAATTGTCCTGCAGCCCCGCTAGGGTGTAGGATTGGATTAATGTTATTAGTAACATATAATGCATAATAAATTATCAGTCACACATAATGTAACTTTTTCTCCCTTGAGAACAAAAGTCACATTATATGTGACCAATAATTGATTATGCATTACATGTTACTGATAGCATTAATCCGGTCATGCGCCCCAGCAGGGTTGGGTCGATTTTTATTTTTTATTTTTTTAGAAGTTTTAATTTTTTGGAGTATATGATAAAAAATTAGATAATATTGTCAACATGCTCGATTCCGCCCCGAGCTTGTTATATATTCGTTTTTCGTTAAAAGAAATTTTATTTGTGCACACCCTAACTTGAGTGTACAACAAAGTTCTTTTTCTAAAAAAGAAACATATTGCAAGCACGGGGCTAACTCGAATTTATAGACTATACCATCCATTTTCAGTCAGGTGCTCTAAGAAAATCTTAAAAATTCCAAATAGAAAACAAAAAAATAAAAATTGAACTGATCCTCAGCCATATGGCTGGGCCGGTTTTCCTTTATTTTAATTTTTTTGTTGGAATTTTTTAATTTTTTTTGAAATCTTTGATAAAAACTTATGATATTCTTAACAAACTGGAGTTGGGTTTAATAAGAATGTTAACTATTCAGTTCAACCCGAAAAACAAAACCAAACTAAGAGTTGCCTCTTGATGAGGCAGAATCCGATTCGGCCCATTAAAGCAAGCCCAGACCCCGTTCAGCCCAACAGCAACAGTACCAGGCCCTCCGGGAGCCTTCGGCCCATCAGCGGCCCAACAGCCCTCGGCCCGTAAGAGGCATCGTCGCTCCCGGCCCAATAGGCTTCAGCCCGTCAGTGGCCCACCAGCCTACGGCCCGGGAACAGCTCGGCAGCCCAGGGCCCAACAGGCTTCGGCCCATCAGCGGCCCAACCCCCTTCGGCCCGATAGCCGAGTCCGGCCCACTCCGGTGGCGGATCAGGCACTATGGCGGTTTATCAGTAAGCCCGCATTTAGTCCTATATCGGCTGCCACCGTTAACCATCCTCTATCCTTTGCTATAAATACACCGCTATTTATTGCCAAAGGGATGCTTCCTCAAGCCTCCGAGACCCTTAAGGACTACAGTCCGAAAAGCATTAAAGCTACTCTCTTTGCCTTTTGAATTGAATCTTCTTCAGGAGATAACTTGACCGTCGGAGGGGGTTCCCCAGGGCTGAAACCCGGGACTCCTGCTGACTGGTTTTCTTCTTCTTTCCCTCCTGCAGGAGCTCGGTTCGAATCATCGCCGACCTTCCCGAGTCGGTCTCGACCGCCGACCTCGGACTCCTCTCCCTGGTCTCGACGCCGTGCGCCGGCTGCCCTTGCAACAGGGGATACTCGGCCTCGCGCCGCCCCTTCGTCCGCCGAAGGAGCCTCGGCCCCGACTTCCCGGAGCAAGCCGGCCACCGACCGAGCACCCCTCGGCCTTCGGACTCTCGGCTTCGCCTCTGCGTCCTTTGCCTTCCGGATCCCCGTCGGGCCTCTGAACACCGATCCGACCCAGCACCGGATCCATCTCTTCGGATTCCGGCTTCGGAATCCGGTCGTGATAGCTTCGGCTACATCACGTGGCGCCGTCTGTGGGAAACCAACAAAACAAGTCATGTCTCAGCGTCCTATGACCCGACGGTCCGGACAAAGCGAAGCAGAAGCGCGGGAGGCCTCGGCGCAGATGCTGCCTTCCGAAGGTGCCCCTTCTGCCCCGCCGAGCCTGCCTCTTCCAAACATACCGGAGTCTTTCGCCTCGGAAGACCGAGTGGGGGTGCTCCAGCAACAAGTGGCAACGCTGGCCGCTGCCGTCACGTCCCTAGCGCCTCTTCAGGAGATGGTGTCCGCCATCGCCCAGCGCATGGGACTGATGGGACAGCTTCCTCAGCAGGCGCCGCTCCCCCCACTCTACCCAGTACAAGATACCCGGTTCCGGCCGGCGCCTACACCGATTTCTCCCAACGAAACCACGGCGACGCGCAGCGAGCCCTCGGCGCTACCTGCCCGAGCTCCTCGCGCTGATCGTCTGACGGATCAAGATTATGCTTCGTCAGAATTCCGTCCGGCCCGGACTGGAGGACAATCCGTTGCCACCTCGACTGCCCCGGACCTGGACCGGCGGCTGACGGCAATGCGCAAGGAGATGCAGCAGATGGTGTCTCGGCCTCACGGGGCACCTCTCGCCAGCAGCATCCTGGAGCAGACCCCATTCACGGCGGAGCTCCTGGCCACCGAGGTGCCGCCCAATTTCAAGCTGCCGAAGGGCCCTCTCTACGACGGAATGACAGATCTGGTCTGTCATTTCCAGAGATTCAACGCCTACCTCCGGGTCCGAGGGATCTCCGAGGCAGTCCGCTACCGTCTTTTCCCCCTCACCCTTGAAAAAATCGCCCTCACCTGGTTCGAGACGCTGGCCCCCAACTCCATCCACTCCCTAGTCCAGTTGGGCCAGTTGTTCATCGACCAGTTCTATGATGCCACCCGGCAGTGCAAAACCTCCGCCAGCTTGCTGGCCATCCGGCAAGGCCCCACCGAAACTCTCCAGGAGTACTTCACCAAGTTCCGGACCGAGGCCGCCCAAATCCCGAACCTCGACAGCTCGATCGCGGTCTCAGCCGTGATCAGCGGGTGCCGGGACGAGGGACTCCTCGGCTCCATTGGGAAGCGCCATCCCCCTACCTTCCAGGACCTCGTGGCCCGGGCCCATAAATACATCAACCGGGAGGCCCTGATGCTGTCCAGGGGTAAAGGCGCAGCCGAAGCCACCTCGGCACCTGCTCCCCAGGTGGTCCGACCTCGGTCAGAAGACCAAGAGCCCTCCCGAAAGCGATATCGCCGGGAGGACTGGGACAGGGAGAGGCGACGGGACCCGCAGCCGCGGTACCTACCCTTACCTGCTCCCCCTTCCCGGATGCTCATGGAGGTGAAGGGCATGCTCCGGCGGCCTGATCGCATCAAGACCGATCCTCGCCGAAGGGACCCCGGCAAATACTGTGAGTATCACCGGGAGATCGGCCACACGACGGATGAGTGCCGACAGCTCCGGGAGGAGATCGACCGCATCATCCGGGAGGGGAGATTGCCGCAGCACTGACGGGAGCAGCCGCCGCAGCAAAACCGAGACGTCCCTGCAGCGCCCAGGCAACAACAACCCCCGGCGATAGAAGCCGCTCCTCCGCCGAAGGTCACCTCGGCCCCGGTAGAGTTATCCCATCAAAGACCCAGTTCTGGGTCTATCATGATGATATCCGGAGGGCCGGGGGAAGGATCAAGGCCGCGGCAGCGCAGCACCGTAGCAGCGGTTGACGGTGAACCGAAGCGGCCCCGTCTAGAAGACATCACCTTCGGCTCCGAGGACCTGACTGATGTTCAGGTCCCTCACGATGACGCCCTCGTCGTCAATGCTGTAATAAATAGCTATGATGTACATAGAATATTTGTGGATAATGGAAGTGCCCCAAACATCTTGTTTTATGATTGTTTTGAAAAAATGGGATTGAGTGAGGCTAATATGAAGCCTCACCGGGGCCCCCTCTTCGGTTTTAACGGCTCGCCCTGCCGAGTAGAGGGCATTGTCCGACTCCCTGTAACCTTAGGCTCCGCCCCCCGGCAATTAACCGTTGAAACGGACTTTGCCGTTGTAAAAATCGATTCAGCCTACAACGCCATATTCGGCCGAAGGCTCATCGGCGGGGTCGGAGCCGTGCCTTCGTCCTTCCATCAGAAGCTGAAGTTTCATACCAGCCATGGAATAGGCGAGGCCAGAGGGAATCAAGAAGCGGCCCGACAGTGTTACATGATTTCGGTCAAAGGGAAGACCGCAGCTGAAACCCCCGGGGTTGACCCGGAGGTAGCAGAGCACCGACTCCATACCGATCCCGACCAGCCCCCGGTAAAGCAGAAGCGGCGCACCTTCAATCAGGAAAGGAGGGCCGCCATCCAAGCCGAAGTGCAGAAGGGGCTGGACGCCGGACACCTCCGAGAGGTGCACCATCCGGACTGGATCGCCAACGTGGTGATGGTGCCAAAGAAAGATGGCAAATGGCGTATGTGCGTGGACTTCACCAACCTCAACAAGGCCTGTCCGATGGATAGCTTTCCGCTGCCTCGGATAGACCAGGTGGTGGACTCAACTTCCGGCCACAAGCTTTTAAGCTTCCTCGACGCCTATTCAGGCTACCACCAGATCCGGATGCATCCGGATGATGAGAGCAAGACCAGCTTCACGACCGATTTGGGCCTGTACTGCTATACCCGAATGCCCTTCGGTCTGAAGAATGCCGGCTCAACATATCAGCGCCTGGTCAACAAAGTGTTCGCCCCGCAGCTCGGCCGAAACATGGAGGTCTATATAGACGACATGTTGGTCAAGAGCCGCGTTGCTGCAGAGCATTTGGCCGACCTGGCCGAGACTTTCTCCGCCCTTAGGCGGTACAAGATGAAGTTGTACCCGGCCAAGTGCGCCTTCGGGGTAGCCTCCGGGAAGTTCCTCGGCTACATGGTCACTCACCGAGGGGTGGAGGCTAATCCCGAGAAGGTTTCGGCCATCATGCAGATGCTCCCCCCGGCAAACCTCTGAGAGGTACAGAAGCTGAACGGGAGGATCGCAGCCCTAAGCCGCTTCATGTCAAGGGCCGCAGACTATTGTTTCCCCTTCTTCAAGCTGCTGAAGAAGGCCAACAACTTCGACTGGACGGATGAGTGCCAAGCAACCTTCAATCAGCTGAAGGCCTACCTCTCCAAAGTCCCCATCTTGTCCAAGCCGGTTCCCGGGGAACCCCTGAGCTTGTACCTTGCAGTCTCCGAGACGGCTCTCAGCGTCGTCCTCGTCCGAGAGCAAGATGGCGTTCAGAAGCCAGTTTACTACACCAACCGAGCCCTTCAAGGAGCAGAACTCCGGTATCTTGCCCTGGAGAAGCTGGCTCTGGCCCTCGTCTCTTCCGCAAGGAGGCTCCGGCCTTACTTTCTGGCCCATTCCGTGAAAGTTCTCAACGACCAGCCCCTAAGGCAAATTCTCTCCCGGCCGGAGGTGTCTGGCAGGCTGGCGAAATGGGCGATCGAGCTAGGAGAGTTCGACATCTCCTACGCCCCTCGGGTAGCAATAAAAGCCCAGGCGCTGGCAGACTTCATCGCCGAACTTACCCCCGGCGCCACCACGGCACTTCAGCCGGCACCCGACGTAGTCGAAGCCAAGGCTACTTCGGATCCTGCGCCAGCAGACGAATGGCGACTCTTCGTGGATGGCTCCGCGTGCTCCACGGGCAGCGGCGCCGGATGGATCCTGGCATCACCCGAAGGGGTCGTCACGGAGTACGCCCTGCGCTTCTCCTTCCCAGCAACTAACAATGCCGCCGAGTACGAAGCTCTCATCTCCGTCCTCCGGGCCGCGAAGAAGCTGGGCGCCCGGAACCTGAAAGCCTTCAGCGATTCCCAGCTGATCGCCAGCCACATCTCCGGGGAGTACGAGGCTCGGGACGCAATAATGGCATCTTATCTCCAGGTGACTTGCAAAATCCTTGCCCAATTCGATTCTTATGAAATCGTGAGGATCCCGAGAGCCGAGAATACCCGAGCCGATGCACTTTCCCGGCTGGCGTCAACTCAAGACGGGGGAGGAGGCCGAATGATCCTCGTCGAGGAGCTCGCCGAACCAAGCCTCGGCGAAACCGAAGCCATGCAAGTCACTGAGGTCGAGGCCGAGACGTGGATGACCCCCCTCGTCACCTTTCTTCTCCGAGGAGAAGTCCCGCCAGACCCAAGGGAGGCGAAGCACATTCGGCAGCGCTCATCCCACTTCCTCCTTCTGGACGGGGTGCTATACAAGAAATCCTTCGGCCGACCACTGCTGCGGTGCCTCGGCCCGGCTGAAGCTGACTACGCCGCGAGAGAAGTACATGAAGGGGTGTGCGGGGCGCATGCGGGAGGAAGGGCCCTGGCTCACAAGCTTTTAAGGCAAGGCTACTGGTGGCCAACACTCCGAGAGGACGCTTTAGCCCTCGTACGGCGCTGTGACCAGTGCCAGAGGTTAAGCTCCCTCATTCACCAGGCAGCCACCCTTCTGACCCCCTTGTCCGATCCCTGGCCTTTCGCTCAATGGGGAATCGACCTCTTGGGACCTTTTCCCATCGCCACCGGCCAGAGAAAATTCCTCATCGTGGCGGTAGATTATTTCACTAAGTGGGTCGAAGCCGAACCCCTCGCGTCAATAACCGATAGCAATGCTTGGAACTTCGTGTGGAAGTCCATCATTTGCCGGTTCGGCATCCCTCGGGCCATCATTTCTGACAATGGAAAGCAGTTCGACAGCCGACGGTTCAGCGACAACTGCGCCAGCTTCGGCATACTTCACAAATTCACTTCGGTGGCGCTTCCTCGAGCAAACGGCCAAGTTGAAGTCACCAACCGAAGCCTGCTGCAGGGATTGAAAACCCGCCTCGGCGAAGCTAAAGGCCGATGGGTAGAGGAGCTGCCAAGTGTTCTGTGGGCCTATCGGACGACAAGCCGAATCCTCACCGGCGAAACTCCCTTTCGCATGGCCTATGGGATAGAGGCCGTTATTCCGGTGGAAATAGGCCTTCCCTCTCCCAGGGTCGTTGCTTACAATCCGGAGGCCAACGAAGAAGGTTTGAAAGACCACCTGGACCTCATTGAAGAGACCCGAGACAAGGCTCGCATCCGGCTGGCAGCTTATCAGCAGCGCATGGCCAAGTACCACAACACTCGAGTAAAGCCCCGAAGCTTTGAAGTAGGGAGCCTCGTGTTGAGGAATGCTCATGCTTCCAAACCAGCCGAAGCCTCACGGAAGCTTGCCCCCAACTGGGAGGGGCCCTATCGGGTCAGGGAGGTGATCAGGCGTGGAGCTTATCGGTTGGAGACCCTTTCGGGCCAACCTCTTCCTCGCACCTGGAATGTAGAGCGCCTTCGGCGTTTTTATATGTAAGTCACCTCTCCCCAGGCTTTCAGCCGGAGGGTATGAATAAAGGTCTCTTTTTCAGGAAACTTGTTGGTATTCTCTCAAAGTCCGCGAGTCCTTCGATCCGACGAATGGCTTCGGCCATGTAATCCGGATCAGGACGGGGCATGTTATTCTCTAAGTCCGTGTAAACCATATCGGGAGTGGCTTCGGCCATGCAAACCGTATCGGGAGCGGCATGGTATTCTCTCAAAATCCGCGAGTCCTTCGATCCGACGAATGGCTTCGGCCATGTAATCCGGATCAGGACGCGGCATGTTATTCTCTAAGTCCGTGTAAACCGTATCGGGAGTGGCTTCGGCCATGCAAACCGTATCGGGAGCGGCATGGTATTCTCTCAAAGTCCGCGAGTCCTTCGATCCGACGAATGGCTTCGGCCATATAATCCGGATCAGGACGCGGCATGTTATTCTCTAAGTCTGCGTAAGGTGAAGCGGGAGTGGCTTCGGCCACACGAACCGCATCTTGGGCGGCGGGATACCCCGTCGAATGTTATGAACCACATTAGCAAAGGCCCTGGCAGTATCTACCGGCGATATTCTATCAACGCCCTATCCGAACCTACATCGGGTCTCGGCTTCGCGAACTACAGCGAACGACGGCAGGATCTCGAACTTCTGAAAGGCCAGATTCGGTCAAATCATGCAGAAGACAACGAGGTAAAACTCAGAAATACTTCCTGTATTCACAGAAGGGGAAGTACAAAATCGGCCATCCGCCTGGCTGAAGGCTTACAAAAGTAGGAAAACAAAAACCGGGGGGGGAACCCTCGTATCAGCCCTCGACAACCCCTTCCTCCTCCGCTTCGACTGCGTCTCGGCCAGGAGAGGGAGAGGGAGAGTCAACGATCTGCACAGCTTCAGGAGCGGCAGCCTCGACGGGGGCCTCCTCGGCGGGCACGGCTTCGTCGTCTGGAGCTGGGGTCGAGGCCTTCTCGGCCATAAGCTCCTTCCACCAGGATAGGAGCTCCCTGGCTTCCTCGCCCATTGGCAGGGCAACCCCGGTTAAATCAACGGTCGGGCAGGCCCTCTGGGCGACAGCCAGCCCGAGGTCGAAGACCGAAGAGGCCGCTAGCAGCTGAGCTTGGATGATCTCCTCGGCGTAGTCCGGGCCGGCCTTATAATCGGCCACGGCCGAGTCCGCCGCCTCCTCCAGCTCCAGCTTCAGGGCCGATACCTCCTCGGCATGGCGACGTTTCTCCGAAGCCCGCCGGGAGTCCTTGTCCTGGATCTGGGCCTTAAGGGCCTGGATCTCAGTCTGAGCCGCAGCGAGCTCACGCTCGGCCTTCTCCTTCTCCCGCTCGGCCTTCACCTTGGCCTCGGCGGAAGCACGGGCCTCTGCTGCCCTCTCCTCCAGCTGCGCCCGCGTCCGGGCGTTCGCGGTTACGAGCCCATCAATCATGGGCTCGATACGGGGCCCCGCCGAAGGACCCTCACCCGAACCGGCCGACTCCCCCTCGGCCTCCATGAGCTTGATCCGGAGCAGCTCCTGATGGTGAATCAGGACACTGCCCGTCACCGCGGCCTGCGGACCGAAAGCAGACAAGGATCAGACAATAAAAATTAATCAAAGAACAGCTAAGGAGAGCTAAGTTGAAGCGCACTCAAGCTTCTTACCTAAACCGCCAACCGAGCGCTCATCGCCGCCAGGTCGGTGACCGAGTGGTCCCTCAGCTCTTCGAAAGCCGAAGGGAGAGTGAGGCTGCGGAGCAGACGGAGGCACGTCTGCGAGTCCTCCATGCTCTCGTCCTTATAAATCCCCGGTTCGGGGTGCCACCACTCGCGCTGCGCCCGGGGCGCCTGCGACCCGGCGCCTTCGTCGTCGGCCCCTGCCGATACGGCCGGAGGAGAGTCGCCCCTCGGCATCTCGGGAGACGCCAGCCTTGCAGCCCTTCGGGCCCCGGCACTTCTCCTGATCAGCGGAGCTGGCTCCGCCTCTTCGGCCTCTTCCGCCCGGGGGAGCTTCGACGGTCGGCCGCCCCTTCGAGCGGCGAACTTAGTCTTTCGCTCCCTCTCGAGAGCGGCGGCGGCAGCACGGCCTTCGGTGGAGGCCGCAGTCCTTGGAACCCCGCCTTGGGTCCTCGGAGCTCCAGCGCCTCGGCCGGACCCGCCTGCCGCCTGCGGGGCTGGTGCCCGGCCTGGACCGCGCTGATCGGATATCCGGGCAAGGAGGGCGTCGAGCTCGGACATTGCTGCAAGCAAGAAGACGTGTTAAAAACGAAACAGCGACCAAGTGCAAACTCAAAGCCGACTTACCCTCGGCCGAAACTTCATCAGCCTCCTCAGCCGGAGGAGCGGCAGCCCTTCCTCCGCGGCCCCGCGGAGTCTCCCCGGGGGGAAGGTAGGGGAAGGCTCGCTCCGGATCGAACCGAGGGTCCGGCCATACCCCGGCATTCACCAGCCGCTCTGACTCACTGAGAAGCCCCCAGATGTTGTACGAGGCCATGATCTGAATGTGGCCCACGAGGGTACTCTGGACGGAGGTCAGAACAGGAGGATCAGAGAGACCTGCGGCCAGCGACGTCCATTCGGTGGGAAAGGGCCACACGCCCTTCTCGTTCTCTGGCAGAGAGATGAAGATGAATTTCCTCTTCCAGCCATGGATGGACGAGGGCTTCCCGGAGAATATGCTTCGGCCGACCCGAGGGACGAAGCAGTACCACTCGGATCTCCCCTGCCTTTGGATTTTAAAGAGGTAGCGGAAGACGTTGATGGAAGGAGTGATCCGTATACGGGCGAAAACACTCAAGAAACCGTATACGGTGCGCCAAGAGTTGGGAAAAAGCTGAGACGGGGCTAGCCCGTAGAAGCTGAGAAGGTTGATGACGAAGGTGGGAAGAGGAAGACGAAAGCCCGCCTGGAAACTATCTACGTAGATAGAGAAGGAACTCGGGCGGAGAGTGTTGGCCCTGGTAGCGGAGCCAGGCCGGTAAGGGGTCGTCCAAGAAGGAAGTTGGAAGTAAGAAGCAAGGTTCTTAACCTCTGCGTCCGAAAGGGCGCAGGATGCTTCCGAAGCAATGTCGGGACGACGGCGTCCCGAGGTGGAAGCCCGGCCTGGGTTCCGGACCTCCTCGGTGGCCTCGGCCTCGGAAGCCTCGGCCCCGGAAGCCTCGGCCCCGGAGACCTCGGCCCCGGAAGCCTCGGACCCCTCTGCCCCAGAGACCTCAGACTCTTCAGACATCGCAGAAGCGAGGGAATCCAAGGTAAGGGGAGATGACAGAGAAGATTTGGCTGAGTGGGAAGGAGTATACTCCTCGTCCGAAGGAGTAATCTCACTGGAAGAAGGACTCCGGATCATAAGGCCGCGAAGGGAAGGAAGAAGGCCAAGGCTTACTCTCAGGAAGGGGGAGGAAATCTCTCCTGAACCGAGCACAGCTTCTCAAGCCACCCAGCTCCACCGACAAGGCGCTCTGAGGAATGGAGATCCTCCCACGGTGGCCGGCGAGCTCGGACGAAGCCTTCAGAGAGCTATCTTTTCGCCGGAGAGGAGGGAGAGCTCGGGGGATCGCAGGAGCAACACAGACGCAGCAGCAGGAAGAAGAACAGTGCCCTGCTGAGGGCTTGTATTTATAAGCCCCATCCGAAGCGCCTCCCGCCGAAGCCAACGGCCGAGATCGTCCCCTTCGTCCCACCGCTCCTCTTGGATGCCCGCCACGTGCACCGTCCTTCGGCAATGATGACGGACCGGCTCCGGGACTTGAAGCAGAGCGATCGACGGCCGAAAGCGCTCCGACCCTTCGGCTGATCACTTGGATGCCCGCCACGTGTCCCGATCCGCGTGCCGAAGAAGGGAGCGGCGGCAATCTGAGTGGAGCCTCGGGCAGAGAGCCGAGGCGATCCGCGACCCGCGAGCGGTCAGGATCCTTTTGTGCTTTTGACGGAGCGGCCGGATGCGTGACGCGTGTCCCGTGCTTCTTCGCGAGGCGACGCCCATCCCGTCCATTTAATGAAGCCTGACGCGAGTCAGAGGGGTCGGCCCTTCGCCTTCTGAGCTATGAGCCTTCGTCGCCACTCCGAGCGAAGACGAAGCAACCGCATAGCCCTCGGCCGACCGGGGGCACCCTCTTCTCAAAGAAAAAGAACAGAGCTTCGGGTAAGACACCTGTTACGCTATTCTCCTACTAGCTTCGGGCTATACTCTCGCCATCTCAGAACTGAGGAAGACAAGAGTGGGGGGCTATGTGAGGAGGCAGAATCCGATTCGGCCCATTAAAGCAAGCCCAGACCCCATTCAGCCCAACAACAGCAGTACCAGGCCCTCCGGGAGCCTTCGGCCCATCAGCGGCCCAACAGCCCTCGGCCCGTAAGAGGCACCGTCGCTCCCAGCCCAACAGGCTTCAGCCCGTCAGTGGCCCACCAGCCTACGGCCCGGGAACAGCGCGGCAGCCCAGGGCCCAACAGGCTTTGGCCCATCAGCGGCCCAACCCCCTTCGGCCCGATAGCCGAGTCCGGCCCACTCCGGTGGCGGATCAGGCACTATGGCGGTTTATCAGTAAGCCCGCATTTAGTCCTATATCGGCTGCCACCGTTAACCATCCTCTATCATTTGCTATAAATACACCGCTATTTATTGCCAAAGGGATGCTTCCTCAAGCCTCCGAGACCCTTAAGGACTACAGTCCGAAAAGCATTAAAGCTACTCTCTTTGCCTTCTGAATCGAATCTTCTTCAGGAGCTAACTTGACCGTCGGAGGGGGTTCCCCAGGGCTGAAACCCGGGACTCCTGCTGACTGGTTTTCTTCTTCTTTCCCTCCTTCAGGAGCTCGGTTCGAATCATCGCCGACCTTCCCGAGTCGGTCTCGACCGCCGACCTCGGACTCCTCTCCCTGGTCTCGACGCCGTGCGCCGGCTGCCCTTGCAACAGGGGATACTCGGCCTCGCGCCGCCCCTTCGTCCGCCGAAGGAGCCTCGGCCCCGACTTCCCGGAGCAAGCCGGCCACCGACCGAGCACCCATCGGCCTTCGGACTCTCGGCTTCGCCTCTGCGTCCTTAGCCTTCCGGATCCCCGTCGGGCCTCTGAACACCGATCCGACCCAGCATCGGATCCATCTCTTCGGATTCCGGCTTCAGAATCCGGTCGTGATAGCTTCGGCTACATCACCTCCCATGCTTAGATAATATAAGGGGTGGAGAAAAGTTTAGGATCCCGGCATTGGACTAAAGGGTCCACACCACGTCTAAAGGCGCCGCATGCTCAGCGCATATTCTGCCGTTTAGTCGTGTATCGGATGTTTTATGTAATGCATTGCCGACAGAGTCTATAAATGAACTGGGCGTCTGCTCTGTCAAGGCGTATCACTAGGCCGCGGGGCCTCATGTCAACAAGAGCGTTACGCTCTGTCAAGGCCCAACAGAGTTTAAATGTTAACGTGGCCCGTGGGATGGCATCTAGGCCTGGCCCAACAAAAAGTTTAAATGTTATGCGGCCCATGGATATTCATCTGGGCCTGGCCCAATGAAAAGTTTTAATTGTTAATGTGGGTTGCAGCTGGGTCTAGCCCAATGAAAAGTTGGGGGGTGCATAGTATTTGCTCCCAATAAATTAGAAGCCCAAACCAGTTCAAATCGAATTAAACCAACTTTTTTTGGTTTGGTTTGGTTCGGTTTCTGAGAGTGGATTGGTTTGGTTCTGTTTGAAATTTTTTCCCTCTAAACTAAACCAAATCGACCTGTGAACACCCCTTATGGTTGGAGCTCGCATTATATTTATTTTTGAAAAAAAGATTTTTTTGTGCATGCCTCAATTTGCTTGCGCCCCTTTTTTGATCAGATGCTCCCACAAATTTTAAAAATTCCTACAAGAAAAAAAGAAGAAAACTACCGGCACCTCAACTGTGCGCTCAGGACATTACATTCTCACGAGCGAATGCAAAAGGGAGGGCACAATGGGGTTTTATGTGTGAGGAGATAGTGGGAGTCAAATATAAAAACTGGCAAATAAGTCAAATAAACAGTAGGGATTTGTCGCAGTGCGACTTATTGCCGGGAATTGGACAATAAATCTGCCAGTTTGTCAAGGACCCCAAGTTTATATATATATATATACATGCATCCCAAATATAGTGCTTTTTTTTCTACACAAATCTCTCTCTCTATCTCTCTCTCTCTCTCATACCCTATGGTCTATACCCTTTAATTCCCGATCTTCAAGATCAAGTCATTTGAAGGCACATTATACATGGACAACTTTTCCAACTCAATAAATACATATATAACTTAAGTTTCTTAATGACCTTAGAGGCATGGCTCATGCCATGCAAAGTTTTTGAACGATGACAAAATATGCAATGATTAGACATATGTAAAAATATGTGTCGATAATCTGACGAGATATAGGCCATAAATTAACTCAACAAATGTCTTAACTTGACTCGATTAATAAATAGTTTCATAGCAGTAATAGGGGATATAAGCCAAAACTCCTACTAGAAAATAGCTTCAGTCAATCGTTCGACAACTGAACATGAATTTGGTCTCTAGTTAATTCACAATGAACATAAAACATGACATTGGTCAGTTGATGATTTGTCAGCTTCTATCCTATACAGTAACGGTCATTTATTCGACATATCAGTTGATATGCGATTGGCAAATTACCTTTCCCACTTGTTTACAATCTACAATTAATTTTTGAAATAATCTTCATCAAGAAAATTCTCTAATCAGTCGGAAATTGTTGACTAGTTGTTCTTCTAATTGATAAACACGTTCCAATATCTAGTAGAAACTTCAACTATGAATATCATTGTATTTACAACAAGGCAGAATTTGAAAGGATTGCATGGGAGACAACAAAATAAAATTTAAATATAGAATGTAGCATAAAAACAAATCCAATACGGTTCATTTGATCTATTTTTGATAAGTCAAATCAGAAGAGATCTGATCTTCACCTTGCACAAAATTGGATTTGTGTTCATAGTTTGGTTCCACTAAAGTGATGATGCTAGCCACATAGGTGCCTAACCTCTAGTAATATCCACATAGTTTTTCAATAAAGCGATTGTCCTCACTTCTTTAGAGGGATTTGCCTGATCCCCAGTTCTCTTCTTCTTCATAGGTCCCGACGGCATGCTTGCGAGGCAGTTAGCAGTGTAATGGCGAACACAAAAGAGAGAGAGAAAGGGAGGCTGATAAAGTGTTAAATTGATCATTTAAGGGCAATCATATACATCATACTCATGTTTTTATCTGCAAAATAGTATGAAATGATAGATAATTGTGTATCAAGTCCAACGGTACCAATTTCGTCAAATTCTGATTTAAAAATATCGTCATTTCATGTGATTAAAGGAGTATAGCGCATTTGCGGTTTTTCGACAAAACCGAGACAAAATAAATAAATATGATGATATTTTTATGATAATGTGCTAATTTATATTTATTTTATGTGAACAGGACATGCCGATGATACAGTGTAGCTGGTGGAGTTTCCGAAAATTTGGGGGAGGTCTAGTGTTCGAATTTCGATAAATTCGACGTCATTTTGTCCAAAAGATTAAAGTAGGGATAAAAACGTCATTTGAGGTCCTAATACTACCCAAATTCTTGCCCGAAGAATCCAAGAAAGACCCGTCACTTTCCTTTCCCCCACTTTTTTTTTTTTAAAAGTTTCCCTCCCAAATTAAAGAAAATCTCTCTGTTTCCTTTTCTCTGTCCCTCGATTTCCTCCCTTCTCTCCAGTTTCCTTTCCCACGTCTCTTTTCCTCTCTATATATTTCACCCTCTCTTCTCAGCCTCCAACTCCTCTCGAATGCCGACTCTCTCTTCCTCTCTATAGCCTTCTCTCTCCCACGATTCTCCTCTTCCGTTTCCAACTCTCTCCCCGCAGCCCTCTCTTCCTCTCTCCGTTCTGCTCTTATTCCGACTCCATCTCTCTCTCCATTATTTTTTCTCAAGCCGCAGCCCTCTCTTCCTCTCTCCGTTCTGCTCCTCCCTCTGGTTCTCCCTCTCCCCGTTTTCTCCTCGTCTTCTCAGCCTCTCCCTCGCGGTCTCTCTTTCTCTTTCTCCCTCCACAACACACGCACCTCTTTCCCTCTCTCGGTTTCTCTCTTTCTCTCCCTCTGTTAACCCTCTCACTAGCGCAACCATCCACGCCTTCCAGCCTGCGGTCAAGCACCAGCCGGGAAGCTTCTCCACGTTGCCGGCAAGCTCCTTCATCAACCTGTCCATGCGCCAGCTCCAGTGCTTGCAGCCCGGCGTCCACATCTCAGCAACACCCACACCACGCAGCAGTCGGCAGCTCCTGCGAGCCTGCCAGCACCTCCTCCACACGTAACCAGCGGTGCATGTAGGCTTGTGCGAGCCCGTGGCAACGTCCCACGCATGCCAGCGCCTTCCACGTGCATGCAGCTCCTGCAAGTGCCCAGCCAGCGGCAACCGCACCCTCCACAGCCTCCTCCTCTCCGCTGGTCTGAAGCATCTCCAGCAGCAGCACTGTTCAAGGCCACCAGCTCCTTCAAGCTTGCATGCCGGCAAGGGTCTCAGCACCTCCACGTAGTCCAGCCTTCCTCCACGCAGCAGCTATCAAGATCCTCCTTCCACGCAGCACCCACCAGGTGGCAAAGCAACCAACAGCTCCAGCACCCCTTCAAGTTCCACACAGCAGGCCTTCCTCCTCTCCTCCACGTGCCAGCAACATACTCTTCCCAGCAGCACTCCCAGCAGCTGTCCCAGCTGAACCAAAGCCACCAGCAGCCGGCCTTCTTCTCGGTTCCTCCGATGGTCTACTGCGCCGCATCCCTTCACCTGTGGTCCATTGTGCCGGCAGTTTCCACAAAGCACCCACAGGACTGCTTTCATTATCTTGTTGTTTAGGTTTAGTTATTTGAATGTTATTTTAAGTTGATTAAATCCAGAAAAGTTTATAAGGTTAATTCTTTGTTGTTAGATGGGTGACGATTAATGACAATAGTATTTAGAGTTTCTTCATTTAATTGATTATTTTTTTGACTGTGCGTGTATTGTTTTTATTAGTTTATTTAGTCAGTTATTTTTGTTGTAGTTTTAAGTTGTGTTAGTTGATTAAGTTGTTGTTGTGATTAAATGTCTAATTAATTAATGCAAATCATTAAATTTTTTTTCTAGATCAACCAAAATCCAATGTTTTCAAATATTAAGATTTTAACTCCCTGTGGATCGACTCGGACTCACCATTATTAAATTTCCAAAATCTGATTTGAGTGAGCCGGATAAATTTAGATTGAACATTTTCATGAGTGTTTAACGACGCATAATTTGGAACGATCAATTTTTGGCGCCGTTGCCGGGGATTTAGATTTTTAATTTTGATTATCTTGGATTTAGTGTAATTATTCTTTAGCTAATCTTATTTTTCTTATTTTTGCAGGTATATTGAAAAAAAAAAGAAAAGGAAAGCGAAATCATGGTCAGTGTGTTCAAACTTTCTATGTTTCAATTTCCTTACTTTAGTTAGTTTCCAATTTTGGAGTTTCAAGTTTAGATAGGTTTCCATTAACTAAAAAAAAAAAAAGAAACGAAAAGAAGAACATCCAAAGTTAAAAATTTTCATCTCCAAGATTAGAAACCTTCCATGCTAGGCATTCATCATTCTAGGAAAGTATGAGCTAGTTTCCTTGCACAGTTATTTCCATAAATCGTTGAAGATTGCGGGGGAAAGGTACGTGTTTCAATTTTAGCAAGTTATTCATGATTGCATCAACACACCTTGCATTGATTTGTTGCCTTGTATTGCATTCAAAAAGACTTTAAGGGCAGCAACTTTAACCACATAAGGTAGGGATTTGATCACCCTTCCTTAGCCCACAAATCACCTTCCTTGCATTGGCATTTCCTAATCCAATTAAAAGCAAGTCGAAAGAGAATCTAGGGTTTACACCGCGAGTGGTTTAAATCTTGGGTTGCCTCCATTTTTGGCAACGGTGTTTAGGCTAGAGGTTAAAAAGGCAAACGTCTAAGCAGGAAAGTGGTTCTCTAATTAGGTCCCTACGAAAGTAGGGGGAGCCTCCCACTACCCCACCTCTTACCTGGCCGTTGATTGATTGTGGTTGTGACTCGAGGTGGACTCCATTCACCTTGTAAGAAAATTCACATAGAGAGTCTAGGTTAACATTAGATCATTAGGATAATTTGTTTGTTAAAATTATTTGCATTTAAAAAAGAAAAAGAAAAAAAAGAAATAGAAAACAAAATTCAAATCCATCCTCTCTCTATCAATCCTAGTGCATGCAAGGTAGGAGATCTCAAAACCCTAACCTTCTAGGACCACTTGCTGAAATAGAAAGAATCCTACATCAAAGAAATCCACCACAAGATCCAATGGCTGATAATCAGGACCCACCAAAGCAAATGAAGGACTATTTCATTTCAAATCGATATCAACCTTCATCCTGTATTCATCTTCTTCAGAATCCAGCCAATCAATATGAAATCAAATCTAGCACCATTCAGATGCTCCCATCCTTTTACGGGAATACTAATGAAGATCCTTATAAGCATCTGGATGAATTTCTAGAAATCTGTTCCACGGTGAAGATCCAGAATTTCACCGATGATGGCCTTAAGTTGACCTTATTTCCCTTTTCATTAAAGGACAAGGCTAAATATTGGTTGGGAACTATAGGAAGGCCCATTAGGACATGGGAAGAAATGCAGAAAGAATTTCTCAATAAGTTTTATCCCATCGGGCGGACCAATACCATGAGAAGGGCCATCACGAGTTTTACCCAAACTCCCGGAGAATTGATTCATGAATCTTGAGAAAAACTGAAAGAATTGCTTAGAAAATGCCCTCATCATGGGCTTTCAAAATGGCAAATTGTCCAAGCATTCTATGAAGGATTGTCTGAACAGTTCAGACAGATGGTGGATGCCTCATGTGGAGGGGCATTTATGATGAAAAATGAAGATGAGGCCTATGATCTGTTCGAGATGTTAAGTGAAAATTCCATCAATCATGCCTCATTATCATCTTATGAAAGGTCTGTTGGGCCATCTAAACGGACTGGAATGTATAAACTTAAGGCCCGTGGAGAGCCCGAATCCAAAATGGACATAAATCTGATTAATCAGAAATTAGATAAGGTAGACATCTTGGCCCAAAAACTAGACCAACTCCTGGCCTTCAACAAGCAAGAGCCTACTTACCCAACACAATCTAGTCCATATGAAGGCCCATCCTCTGCTAATCATTATATTTGTGCCTTATGCGCAAGTCCAACTCATCAAGTGAATGAATGCCCAACGGCGGCCCAACTTCCCCCGTTCAATCAAGAACAAGTTCAGGCGGCCCAGGGATTCTCCAGGCCTAATAATGACCCATTCTCAAATACTTACAATCCTGGCTGGAGAAACCACCCTAATTTCTCTTGGAAGAATCAGCAGGCCCCATTACCAATGTCCAATCCTCCCATGCATCAAGCCCAAAAGCTACAGAACTCATTTCAACAACAATCTAATTTCTATGGAAATGTTCAGGCTAGGGGATCTCAAGCCCAATTTTCTCAACCAGCCCAGTATCAATCAGGTCAACCGGCCCCTTATCAATCATTCCAATCAGGTCAACCGGCCCACTACCACTCATTCCAATAAGGACAGCCAACCCAATACCATCCTCCACCCACTTACCAACAACCTCCTCAGTCCAACTTTGATGACAAATTCACTCAACTCCAACAACTGATTTTGACCCAGCAACAATCAATTGCTAAGTTGGAAAGTCAAATGGGCCAACTAGCTGAGGCTACGATGCGAAGAGAAGTGGGCCAACTTCCTAGTCAACCCATTGCCAATCCAAGGAATCAACCTCCGGGTTTTCCACAGTAATCGGGCCTTTTACCTCAGCCTGGCCCGTTACCACAACCTAAAGGGCCACAATTGGAGAATGCTAAAGCCATTTCAGCCCTTAGGAGTGGGAGAAGTTTAGAAAAACCACATGCAGATGGAGAGTTAGCCAAAGGGTCTCCTGATGGGCCTCAGGAAATTGAAAGTGAGAGTGAAGATGAACCCAACATGGAAAAGTTGGAGGCGGATCTGAAAGGAAAAGGGTAAATAGATGAAGGCCCAAGTTCCTATCAACCTAGGGTGCCATTTCCTAATGCCTTGTTAGCTAAGCCCAATGCTAGGAAGAAATTGGCCCAGAATAAGGAGTTGTTGGATTTATTCAAACAAGTCCAAATTAATATTCCACTCCTCGATGCCATCAAGCATGTGCCAGCTTATGCTAAGTTTCTCAAGGAATTATGCACTCCACGAAGAGAATCTAGAATGGCATCCGAAAAGGTTCGGCTTTCAGAAGATGTTAGTGCGATTGTGATGAATCATTTACCCAAGAAGTTAAAGGATCCTGGAGCACCTCTAATCTCATGTGACTTAGCTGGAGTTACATTTGATAGAGCTTTATTGGATTTAGGTGCTAGTGTGAATCTTTTGCCAACAGCCATTTATGAAAAAATTGATATTGGAGAATTAAAGCCCACACCCATCATCTTGCAGTTGGCTGATAGGTCTGTGAAGACTCCACGGGGATTAATTGAGGATGTTATTGTGAAGGTTCATGATTGCTATTTTCCCATGGATTTTCTTATTCTGGATATGGCATTACCTGAGGAACTTATTCACACTCCGATCATCCTAGGTCGTCCATTCTTAGCCATTGCCAAAGCTAATATAAATTGTGAAACTGGCATAATGGACATTTCATTTGGGGGTCAAAAGGTCCAGATTAATGTCTTCAAAGTATCTCAATACCCAGATCATGAAAAAGAATGCCATACTATTGATGTCTTGGATAATATGGTTGACGAAAATGATATGTTCACACATGACCTTTTGGAAGAAGTCAATACCCTAAAAGATTCACCCGGCCCATTAACATCTTGTGTAACGACCCGCCACCCTATAATCGGGGATCCGATTACTAAATGGGTACCGAATCATTAATTTGGAAGCAAACCAGGATCTAAGTAAGTCTGGGAAATAAATAATAAACTAAGCTAAACATTCACATCACATTGAATTGAAAGGAAAATGCAGGAATTAAAAGTTATTACAATGCGACTCGAGACAGCAAATAATTACATACTCCAACAGAAAAGAAATAATTAAACATACAGGCCAGAAATAAAGATAACAACTACGTCGGGGCATACCCAGGAACAACAACTGACGGCGCGCGACACACAGCAGCACACCCCTCGCTAAGTCTGCCTGGAGTCCTTACCTGAAAACCATAGGGGTGAGTCTCAACGAAAAGACTCAATAGGGATCCTTCGATCCCCACTAGCCACTCACACACCCACAAGTGCAAAATATAGCTGAAGGTAAAGTAACAAGTACAGTAGTAAATACTACTCCTAAATCTCGATATGAATCACATGCATTCGAAGTACATAACATGCATATCTCTAAAAAAACCAGTCTACCAGGCCCACAACCAACGTCTCGGCAAAACACGCCAACCACACGAACAAAGGTGAGAAACACCGACCCGCTGAGACCAAACAGTAACTCCTCGGATAGCACTTTAGCTACTCCGGCCCAATTGGCTCAGGTGGTTACTCCTTCCCTCAGCACGAGTGACACTTCAAAGGTACCACACCCACACCGGTACTAGCTAATCCCGGGGTTCACCAGGAGACCCTCTCTCACTAGGCGTCACCCCGCCACACCCACACCGGCGTTGTGCTCCACCCACACCAGCACAGGGTGATAAAGCGCTACAACTGTCACTCTAGGTCCACAGTAGCTCAAAACACACCACAGTAAGAAGTCCACGGTCGCATGCAACACCACGCGTACGATCTGGTTACAATGAATCCATCACCACAGAGTATAATTTGAAGCATGCACTTAACTAACTAAACAACTGTCTAACAGTGTAACATGTTTTAATGGAATGAATTAGTGTGATTCTGTCTTGAATCGCGTCGCCCAAGGCCGACGCCATTCAAGTCTCCTAAACTGGTCCACATAAACTCGGCCACAGAACCTGGCGTAAAACGCGTCGCCGAAGCCAGTCGTCTATTGAAAAGTCGTCACTGTCCCTGGACGCTTTTCAGTCCGGGAACAGGGTCTGTTAATGGGTTAAATCGCGTCGTGTATGGGCGCCGCCTTTCTAAAAGGCGTCGCTTCACCTCGACGCCATTTAGCCCCGACAGATAGGTTCTTTCCTTGCTTCCCCCAATCCTCGAGGTGGGATTCCTCCCCCAAAACGCGTAGAAAAGGCACAAAACATAGAGGGGAAGGAGGAGAATCCATCTACCCATTAGAACACCCAATTTCTCATACATGCACTTAGCGTTTTCACCCCAAAAAAGCACCCCAAAGCATGCTTCAAATGCTGGAAAACATGGTTTGCAAACGAATATGTACTGGGGATAGTCACTCTACCGGTTACTTGAACTCCTCCAAGCTCCAAGCCGCCCACCTGTCTCGCCCCACGCCGCCGCCGGTACCGCCGAGGTCGTCGTTACTCCATCGGGACGTCGGCCGCCGTCCGGAGAGAAAATGCCGCGGAGGAGGTGGTGGTGGTAGTGGTGGGAGCTAGGAGGTCGATGGAGTGGAGGGAGAGATGAAATGGTGGGAGGAAAAGAGGGAGGGGAAGGAGGCGTCGCCGGAATCGCCGGAGGAAGGGAGGAGACAGAGAGGGAAGGAAGAAATGAGGGAAAGGAATGAGGGTTCGCGGGGTAACCAGAAACTGTCTAAAACGCGTCGAGCTGTACGGACGCCTATCAGTCGACATGACGGGCCGCTCTGACAGAAGTCTGAAACGCGTCGTCTATCCAAGATGCCGTTCAGACGACAAGACTGGCGCTGTACACTGACAACCCAGGGTCCCAGTCTGAAAGGCGTCGTCCATCGCGGACGCCGTTCAGATGACACGACAGCGCCGTACTCTCGCGGCCCAAAGTCAGCCCACGTGGCGCAATCTAAAATGCGTCTGTACTGCTGGACGCCGTTTAAACCGCGTCGAGCCCGCTCGACGCGAAACAGAACAGAGTCTCAGCCCCATCAGGGCCTGAACTACAGGGTCAGACCCCGAAAACCGGATCCGAAAACCTCAGTCCTTACATCTTGGCCCAAGGTTGAACCTTTACCAGCCTTACAGTCTGAGCCCGCTTTGCCATCTTTAGAGGACCCTCCTGAGCTTGAACTCAAACCATTACCTGAGTCTCTCAAGTATATCTTTTTGGGCCCGGACCAAACTCTCCCGGTCATCATTGCGGCAAATCTCACATCACCGCAAGAGGCCCAATTAACTGAGGTTCTCAAAGACCACAAGGGTGCCATTGGATGGTGATCGTTTCGAATTGTGCGTCGTTAAACACTCATGAAAACGTTCAATCTAAATTTATCCGGCTCACTCAAATCAGATTTTAAAAATTAACAGTGGTAAGTCCGAGTCGATCCACAGGGAGTTAGAATTTTAATTTCGAAAACTTTGGAATCTAGTTATCTAAAAAAATAGATGAGAATTTGAATAAGTAATTACTTAATTAAGCTAAAACTCAATTAACTAATGATACTTAAAAATATAATTACTTTAATTAAACAAATCTTTTTTCTTTTCTTTTCTTTTTCAGAAATTAACCACAAACGTAAATGGAAAATAAGCACGACAAAGAAAATTATAACATCAAAGACAAACTATTGTTTAAATGTATAAATCATTAATTATCATGAATCAAATAACCTAATTAACAACTAATAATTAATTAAACAACAACTATTCAAGAACTAATCTTAATTAAATAACCAAAAACTAACTAAATAATACTAACACTACCCCTAATTAAAGAACCGAAAACAACACAAAATTGGAGTGGTTTACTGCAGGTTGCTCGGTCAGTGCAGGCTTGGAGAAGCTGCTGCGTTGGGCTCGGTTGATGGAGGTGGCTGCTGTGGAGGTGCTTGCTTGGCTGGGACAGCACGTGGACTGCATGCGTGGCTGCAGGAGGAGCTTGGAGAAGCTTCAAGCGTGGAGAAGCTGCTGGTTCTGCAGGCCGTGGATGTGCAGCCAGGTGGAGAAGCTGCTGGTGCTGGGCATGGGCAGTGCAGGCTTGCCGTGAACGCAGCTACGTGGAGGAGCTTGGCAGCCGGGTGGAGAAGCTGGCTTCGTGGAGGTGCACTTGGAGGTTCAAGCGTGTATGCATGTGCTGCGGCGCGTGGATGAAGGAGGTGCACCGGAGAGCAGCTGCTGGTGTGTTGCTGCTGCGTTCAGGTTGGCGTGGAGGTGCAGCGGGCAGGAGGAGTTGCTGCACGCGCTGGTTGTGGCTGTGGAGAAGGAAGCCGTGCATGCAGCCTGCAGCTGCGATTGCTGCTGAAGCTGCTGCTCGTGGAAGCCGGTTGCTGGAGCTACGCGGTGCTTGGAAAAGGATGCTGCGAATCTGCTGCCTTCACCACATGAAGATGCAGGAAGGAGCTGCTGGTATGGGCAGTTGCCGCGGCACGTGCATGGCAGGAGCTTGAGGTGCTGTCGGTGCTGGGATGCAACTGGCAACGCGAAGCAGCTGGTGGCTTCCCGCATGCGCCGCTGGGAGGTGTTTGCTAACTGCTCGCTGGAGAGACGTGGAGAGCTTCAGCAGACGTGCGTGAGCGGCGGGACAGCTGGCTACGCGTGGAGCAGTGCAGGGAGCTTCACCGGACGTTCGCTGGGGACGTGCATGCCTGCGCGTATGCACGCTGGAGCGTGTGGTGGTGCGGCTGCTGCTGGCTGGGTGCGTGCCGGACGTGGGGAAGCTGGCAACGCGTGGACGTGCGGCGGCTGCTGAAGCTTCAGGCTGGCGAGAGAGAGAAGAGAGAGACAGAGCAAGAGGGGAGAGGACAGCGCTGGGAGATCACAGAGTACTGGAGAGAGCTAGGAGGAAGGAAGGCCACGGCTGGGAACTTCAGGCGCGTGGAGGCTGGTGCAGCGGGGGTCGGTGAGAGACAGGAGAAAGAGACAGAACGAGAGGGAAGAGAAAGAGAGCATGTCGGGGAAAGGAAAACGAGAGAGGAAGACTGCGGGAGAGGTGAGAAAGAGAAGGAGGCACAGAGGGGGGGCTGCGGAGGAGAAGGAGAAAACGAGAGAGAGAGAGAGAAGACAGAGATCCCTGTGTGGGAAGGGAGGATAGATTAATATAGAGAGGAAGATAGGCGTGGGAAGGAAACTGGAGAAGAAGTCGGACTGGAGTTGGAAAATTGGGGAGAAAAAAGGAAACTGGAAAAGAAATAGGATTCACTTTCTAAAACGAGAGAGAGAAAGAGGATCTTTAAAAGAAATGACGGGATGTGTTTTAGGAAATTGGAGAGACAGAAGGAAATAGTAGATTTTGGGAAACTCCAGTGAAGGAAGGAGTCAATTTGTATTTTTACCCCTGTTTTAGTTGAAATCCGCACACCGGACCACTCCCAAATTTCCGGAAACTCCTCCAGCTGCACTGCATCCTCGGCATGTCCTGTTCACATCAAATAAATATAATTTAGCGCATTATCATAAAAATATCATCATATTTATTCATTTCATCTCGGTTTTGTCGAAAAACCGCAAATGCGCTACACTCCTTTGATCACATGAAATGACGATGTTTTTAAGTCAGAATTTGATGAAATTGGTACCGTTGGACTTGTTACACAATTATCTATCATTTAATGCCATTTTGCAGATAAAAACATGAGTATGATGCATATGGTTGCCCTTAAATGATCAATTTAACACTTTATCACACCCCCCAACTTACCCATTGCTAGTCCCTTAGCAATGCAAATAAGGAAATGTTAGGACAAATAATGAATTATCATGCTTCATTTGTAGTATCTTTCGCAATCAATTTAAGTGGTAGCCGTTTGGTTGAGCTAAAAAGTTTTCATATCCCACAATATTTTGATTAAGACAGGTGATTGTGCATGAAATTTGACACACTTAGAACTCGTTTCCGACCTTTCTGGTATATTCTTGCCTTTACTACCCTTTAGATAAGACTACTTGGGGAGGGGAAGAGAATAAAAGATTTCCCGATCAGTCAGTGAGGACCGTTTTTCAGTTCCCGTCCCAACTCAGCACTTTTCACGACTTGGTCATATTTTTGGTACGATGGATTTTTTAGCGTGGCGTTTCCTTCATTTTATTGTACTTTTGCTTTTGAGAGTGCGTACTTTTGGCCACTCTCTTTGAATTGCCTGAGGGGAGGTGCGTACTTTTTGCCACCTACCTTCCTTTAGCTCTTTTAACGCCTTCTATTGTCTTTAATGTTTACAGCTGTCCATTTTAAATGACCGCCTCTTTTAGAGTGCTGAGTGGGACAGTCCCCTATTACGGATCTTACACATTCCTTTCGTTCAACCCAAAAGAAAAATTAGAATAAGTAGTCTCATCCTTTAAGATAATTCCAGCAATTCTATACTTTTAAGATCCTTCATTTATTCTAAGTTGCCGTGTGTGTGTGAAAATCATCCTGCCGTGGATTTTTTGTAGAGTGGGATATTTAAACTTTACAGGCTCTTTAACCAATGTGACTAACAGAAAAGCTGATATGTTTAAGATTTACTTAATGAAACATGATTTTCATGCAATTTTTGTCTAGGATGCGAAAAGAAGTTTTTGAAAAAATTTGACCATTTTTCAGTGAAAGATATTAGTTTTCTTCAAAAGATTTTCAATAAATGCATATGATTGTCCCACCCCCCAACTTGATTGACATTGTCCTCAATGGCATAAAAGAGATGAAAAATACGCAGCCAAAAGAGAATTTGTGAAGGAGTGAAACAACCTGCAATGATAAGGATGCGACATACCCACGGCGATCGCTGCTCAGGGACCTAAAAGGAAAAGAAATATCAAAAACTGAAGTAAAATATTGGGGTGCCTCCCAACAAGCGCTAAGTTTATCGTCTTCAGCCAGACGGAAGTTCAGTTAGTGTGGATCACTCAGTTCTATGGATTCATGTGGTTCATTTTGAAGATTTTCAATGAATGGTTTCAACCGTTGACCATTAACAGTAAAAATGTTCCCACTTTTGGGGTTCAGAATTTTAACGGCGCCATGATCGAAGGCTTTAACGACCACGAAGGGTCCATCCCATCTGGATTTCAGTTTTCCAGGAAATAGGCGAAGCCTAGAATTAAATAGCCAAACTTTCTGATTTGGAAGAAATGATTTTCTGACATTATGTTTATCATGAAAAGCTTTAGTTTTGGCTTTATAGATCTTTGAATTTTCATAGGCCTCGTTACGCAACTCTTCCAGCTCACTCAGTTGTAAGGTTCGGTGGGAACCAGCTTGGGCTAGGTCTAGATTGACTTGTTTGATGGCCCAATAAGCCCTATGTTCCAATTCCACTGGAAGGTGGCACGCTTTTCCGAAAACTAGGCGATAAGGAGACATGCCAATAGGAGTTTTGTAAGCGGTCCGATAGGCCTATAAAGCGTCATCCAATCTTTCAGACCAATCTTTTCTATCGGGCCTAACGGACTTTTGCAGAATGTTCTTAATCTCTCTATTTGAAACTTCCACTTGGCCACTAGTTTGGGGATAATAGGGGGTGGCTACCTTGTGATTAATCCCATATTTCTTAAGCAAAGCCCGAAACTGATAATTCGTGAAGTGCGTTCCCCCATCACTAATGATAGCTTTAGGCCACCCGAACCGAGAAAAGATATTCTTTTGAACGAATTTAATGACCACTTTATGATCATTGGTTCGGGTGGCTACCGCTTCAATCCATTTTGAGACATAATCCACCGCTACCAGAATATATGTATGTCCAAAAGAGGGTGGAAAAGGTCCTATACCCAGACATCAAAGACTTCAACCACCAAGATTGGGTTGAGTGGCATCATATCCCTTTTCGCCATATTTCCTATGGCCTGACATCGGAGGCAAGTTTTGCTAAATTTATGGGCATCTTTGAAAAGTGTGGGCCAGTAAAAACCACTTTGTAGGACTTTGGCTGCAGTTTTCTTTCCTGAGAAGTGGCCCCCACAGGCCAGATTATGACAGAAGTTAAGAACACTCTGTTGTTCTTCTTCGGGAACACATTGCCTAATGATTTGATCAGGACAAAATTTGAATAATTCAGGATCCTCCCAGAAATAATATTTTTCCTGAGAAAAGAATTTGTCCTTTTCACTTTTGGTCCATCCTTCCGGAAGCTGATTAGTCACCTTGTAATTGACAATGTGAGCATACCAAGGTGTAACAGTGTGAGAAATGGTCAGTAGATGCTCATCAGGAAAGGAATCAGTGATCGGTGTACTTTCAGATATCAGAATTCGGGATAGGTGGTCAGCTACCACATTCTCAGAACCCTTGTTATCCCGAATTTCCAAATCGAATTCCTGAAGGAGTAAGATCCATCTAATAAGCCTAGGCTTTGCATCCTTTTTGGTCAACAGGTATTTCAGAGCTGAGTGATCAGAATAGATTATGACTTTTGCCCCTAAAAGATAAGATCTGAATTTTTCTAGGGCAAAAACCACAGCTAACAATTCTTTTTCTGTGGTGGTATAATTCATTTGAGCATCTGCAAGGGTGCGACTTGCATAATATATCACCACGGGACATTTGTTGATTCTTTGTCCCAAAACCGCACCGATAGCATAATCAGAGGCATCACACATGATTTCGAAGGGTAAAGACCAATCTGGAGATTGAAGAATTGGGGCTTTGATCAAAGATTCCTTCAGAGAACTAAATGCTTTGATGCAAGATTCATCTATTTGGAAAGGAACGTCCTTAGCTAGGAGAAGAGTTAGAGGTCGGGCAATTTGAGAGAAATTGTGGATAAACCGGCGATAGAAACCGGCATGGCCAAGGAATGAACGGATCTGTCTGACTGAGGTAGGAGGAGGAAGATTGGATATGAGATCGATCTTAGCTTTATCTACCTCTATCCCCCTTTCAGACACAATGTGGCCTAAAACAATGCCCTCGCGAACCATAAAATGGCTCTTTTCCCAGCTAAGAATCAGATTGGTGTCTATGCATCGTGCTAGCACTTGTTTAAGATTTTCCAGGCAATTTTCAAAAGAGTCCCCGAAGATTGAGAAATCGTCCATAAAAACTTCGAGGAATTCTCCCACCATATCGGAGAAGATAGCCATCATGCACCGTTGAAATGTGGCTGGTGCGTTGCATAATCCGAATGGAATTCTCCTAAAAGCAAACGTGCCATAAGGGCACGTGAAGGTGGTCTTTTCTTGATCTTCTGGGTAAATAGCCACTTGATTATACCCGGAGTACCCATCTAAGAAGCAGAAGTACTTATGGCCCGATAACTTTTCCAGAATCTGGTCCATGAATGGGAGTGGAAAGTGGTCCTTCTTAGTCATGAGATTCAACTTTCGGTAATCAATGCACACTCTCCATCCCGTGGTGAGCCTAGTGGGTACCTCTTCTCCATGATCATTCTTAATAACTGTTAATCCAGATTTCTTGGGTACCACTTGGGTTGGGCTGACCCATTTACTGTCTGATATTGGGTAAATAATACCCGCATCCAGCCATTTCACAACTTCCTTCTTCACTACTTCTTTCATATTGGGGTTAAGCCGCCTTTGCATCTCCCGACTCGGCTTAGCATTCTCTTCCATATAGATGTGATGCATGGAAATGGACGGACTTATTCCTTTCAAATCGGCCACCGACCATCCAATAGCACCTTTGTGGTCTTTGAGGACCTCGGTTAATTGGGCCTCCTGCGGCGATGTGAGATTTGCCGCAATGATGACCGGGAGAGTTTGGTCCGGGCCCAAAAAGATATACTTGAGAGACTCAGGTAATGGTTTGAGTTCAAGTTCAGGAGGGTCCTCTAAAGATGGCAAAGCGGGCTCAGATTGTAAGGCTGGTAAAGGTTCAACCTTTGGCCAAGATGTTAATGGGCCAGGAGAGTCCTTTAGAGTGTTGGCTTCCTCCAAAAAGTCATATGTGGACATCTCATTTTCTTCAACCAGATTATCCAATATATCAATAGTGTGGCATTCTTTTTCATGATCTGGGTATTGAGATGCTTTGAAGACATTAATCTGGACCTTTTGACCCCCAAATGAAATGTCCATTATGCCAGTTTCACAATTTATATTAGCCTTCGCAGTGGCTAAGAATGGACGACCTAAGATGATCGGAGTGTGAATGAGTTCCTCAGGTAATGCCATATCTAGAATAAGAAAATCCACGGGAAAATAACAATCATTAACCTTTACAATAACATCCTCAATTAATCCCCGTGGAGTTTTCACAGACCTATCAGCCAATTGCAAGATGATGGATGTGGGCTTTAATTCTCCTATATCAAATTTCTCATAAATGGCTGTTGGCAATAGATTCACACTAGCACCTAGATCCAATAAAGCTCTATCAAATGTAACTCCAGCTAAGTCACATGAAATTAGAGGTGCTCCAGGATCCTTTAACTTCTTGGGTAAATGATTCATCACAATTGCACTAACATCCTCAGAAAGCCGAACCTTTTCGGGTGCCATTCTAGATTCTCTTCGTGGAGTACATAAGTCCTTGAGAAACTTAGCATAAGCTGGCACATGCTTGATGGCATCGAGGAGTGGAATATTAATTTGGACTTGTTTGAACAAATCCAACAACTCCTCATTCTGGGCCAGTTTCTTCCTGGTATTGGGCTTAGCTAACAAGGCATTAGGAAATGGCACCCTAGGTTTATAAGAACTCGGGCCTTCATCAATCTTCCCTTTTCCTTTCAGATCCTCCTCCAACTTATCTATGATGGGTTCATCTTCACTCTCACTTTCAATTTCCTGAGGCCCATCAGTGGAACCTTTAGCTAACTCTCCATCTGCATGTGGTTTTTCTAAACTTCTCCCACTCCTAAGGGCTGAAATGGCTTTAGCATTCTCAAATTGTGGCCCTTTAGGCTGTGGTACCGGGCCAGGCTGAGGTAAAAGGCCCGATTGCTGTGGAAAACCTGGAGGTTGATTCCTTGGATTGGCAACGGGTTGACTAGGAAGTTGGCGTACTTCTCTTCTCATCGCGGCCTCAGCTAGTTGACCCATTTGACTTTCCAACTTAGCAATGGATTGTTGCTGGGTCAAAATCAGTTGTTGGAGTTGAGTGAATTTATCATCAAAGTTGGGCTGAGGAGGTTGTTGGTAAGTGGGTGGAGGATGGTATTGGGTTGGCTGTCCTGATTGGAATGAGTGGTAGTGGGCCGGTTGACCTGATTGATACTAGGCCGATTGACCTGATTGATATTGGGTCGATTGACCTGATTGATACGGGGCCGGTTGAGAGAACTGGGCTTGAGATCCCCTAGCCTGAACATTTCCATAGAAATTAGATTGTTGTTGGAATGAATTCTGTGGCTTTTGGGCTTGATGCATGGGAGGATGGGACATTGGTAATGGGGCCTGCTGATTCTTCCAAGAGAAATTAGGGTGATTTCTCCAGCCATGATTGTAAGTATTTGAGAATGGGTCATTATTGGCCCTGGAGAATCCCTGGGCAGCCTGAACTTGTTCTTGAATGAATGGTGGAAGTTGGGCCGCAGTTGGGCATTCATTCACTTGATGGGTTGGACTTGCGCATAAGGCACAAATATCATGATTGGCAGAAGATGGGCCTTCATATGGACTAGATTGTGTTGGGTAAGTAGGCTCTTGCTTGTTTAAGGCCAAGAGTTGGTCTAGTTTCTGGGCCAAGATGTCTACCTTATCCAATTTCTGATTAATCAGATTTATGTCCATTCTAGATTCGGGCTCTCCGCGGGCCTTAAGTTCATACATTCCAGTCCGTTTAGATGGCCCAACAGACCTTTCATAAGATGATAATGAGGCATGATTGATGGAATTTTCACTTAACATCTCAAACAGATCATAGGCCTCATCTTCATTTTTCATCATAAATGCCCCTCCACATGAGGCATCCACCATCTGTCTGAACTGTTCAGACAATCCTTCATAGAATGCTTGGACAATTTGCCATTTTGAAAGCCCATGATGAGGGCATTTTCTAAGCAATTCTTTCAGTCTTTCCCAAGATTCGTGGATCAATTCCCCGGGAGTTTGGGTAAAACTGGTGATGGCCCGTCTCATGGTATTGGTCCGCCCGATGGGATAGAACTTCTTGAGAAATTGTTTCTGCATTTCTTCCCATGTCCTAATGGGCCTTCCTATGGTTCCCAACCAATATTTAGCCTTGTCCTTTAATGAAAAGGGAAATAAGGTCAATTTATGGCCATCATCGGTGAAATTCTGGATTCTCACCGTGGAACAAATTTCAAGAAATTCATCCAGATGCTTATAAGGATCTTCATTAGTATTCCCATAAAAGGATGGGAGCATCTGAATGGTGCTAGATTTGATTTCATATTGATTGGCTGGATTTTGAGGAAGATGAATACATGATGAAGGTTGATATCGATTTGGAATGAAATAGTCCTTCATTTGCTTTGGTGGGTCCTGATTATCAGCCATTGGATCTTGTGGTGGATTTCTTTGATGTAGGATTCTTTCTATTTCGGCAAATGGTCCTAGAAGGTTAGGATTTTGAGATCTCCTACCTTGCATAAACTAGGACTGATGGAGAGAGGATTTTGTTTTCTATTTCTTGTTTTTTTTTTTTTTTTAAATGCAAACAATTTTGGCAAACAAATTATCCTAATGATCTAAGGTTAACCTAGACACTCTGTGTGAATTTTCTTACAAGGTGACTGTAGTCCACCTCGAGTCACACCCACAATCAGTCAACGGCCAGGTAAGAGGTGGGGTAGTGGGAGGCTCCCCCTACTTTCGTAGGGACCTAATTAGAGAACCACTTTCCCGCTTAGGCGTTTGCCTTTTTACCTCTAGCCTAGACACCGTTTCCAAAAATGGAGGCAACTCGAGATTTAAACCACTCACGGTGTAAACCCTAGATTCTCTTTCGACTTGCTTTTAGTTGGATTAGGAAATGCCAATGCAAGGAAGGTGATTTGTGGGCTAAGGAAGGGTAATCAAATCCCTACCTTATGTGGTTAAAGTTGCTGCCCTTACTGTCTTTTTTTGGATGCAATACAAGGCAACAAATCAATGCAAGGTGTGTTGATGCAATCATGAATGACTTGCTAAAAATTGAAACACGTACCTTTTCCCCGCAATCTTCAACAATTTATGGAAATAACTGTGAAAGGAAACTAACTCATGCTTTCCTAGGATGATGAATGCCTAGCATGGAAAGTTTCTAATCTTGGCAATGAAGGTTTTTAAATTTGGATGTTCCTCTTTTTGTTTCTTTTTTTAGTTAATGGAAACCTATATAAACTAGAAACTACAAAAAAGGAAACTAACTAAAGTAAGGAAATTGAAACATAGAAAGTTGGAACACAGTGACCATGATTTCGCTTTCCTTTTCTTTTTTTCTTTTTTTTCAATTTACCTGCAAAAATAAGAAAAATAAGGTTAGTTAGAGACTAATTACACTAAATCCAAGATAATCAAAATTAAAAATCTAACTCCCCGGCAACGGCGCCAAAAATTGATCGTTTCGAATTGTGCGTCGTTAAACACTCATGAAAACGTTCAATCTAAATTTATCCGGCTCACTCAAATCAGATTTTAAAAATTAACAGTGGTAAGTTCGAGTCGATCCACAGGGAGTTAGAATTTTAATTTTGAAAACTTTGGAATCTAGTTATCTAAAAAAATAGATGAGAATTTGAATAACTAATTACTTAATTAAGCTAAAACTCAATTAACTAATGATACTTAAAAATATAATTACTTTAATTAAACAAATCTTTTTCTTTTCTTTTCTTTTCTTTTTCAGAAATTAACCACAAACGTAAATGGAAAATAAGCACGACAAAGAAAATTATAACATCAAAGACAAACTATTGTTTAAATGTATAAATCATTAATTATCATGAATCAAATAACCTAATTAACAACTAATAATTAATTAAACAACAACTATTCAAGAACTAATCTTAATTAAATAACCAAAAACTAACTAAATAATACTAACACTACCCCTAATTAAAGAACCGAAAACAACACAAAACTGGAGTGGTTTACTGCCGGTTGCTCGGTCAGTGCAGCCTTGGAGAAGCTGCTGCGTTGGGCTCGGTTGATGGAGGTGGCTGCTGTGGAGGTGCTTGCTTGGCTGGGACAGCACGTGGACTGCATGCGTGGCTGCAGGAGGAGCTTGGAGAAGCTTCAAGCGTGGAGAAGCTGCTGGTTCTGCAGGCCGTGGATGTGCAGCCAGGTGGAGAAGCTGCTGGTGCTGGGCATGGGCAGTGCAGGCTTGCCGTGAACGCAGCTACGTGGAGGAGCTTGGCAGCCGGGTGGAGAAGCTGGCTTCGTGGAGGTGCACTTGGAGGTTCAAGCGTGCATGCATGTGCTGCGGCGCGTGGATGAAGGAGGTGCACCGGAGAGCAGCTGCTGGTGTGTTGCTGCTGCGTTCAGGTTGGCGTGGAGGTGCAGTGGGCAGGAGGAGTTGCTGCACGCGCTGGTTGTGGCTGTGGAGAAGGAAGCCGTGCATGCAGCCTGCAGCTGCGATTGCTGCTGAAGCTGCTGCTCGTGGAAGCCGGTTGCTGGAGCTACGCGGTGCTTGGAAAAGGATGCTGCGAATCTGCTGCCTTCACCACATGAAGATGCAGGAAGGAGCTGCTGGTATGGGCAGTTGCCGCGGCACGTGCATGGCAGGAGCTTGAGGTGCTGTCGGTGCTGGGATGCAACTGGCAACGCGAAGCAGCTGGTGGCTTCCCGCATGCGCCGCTGGGAGGTGTTTGCTAACTGCTCGCTGGAGAGACGTGGAGAGCTTCAGCAGACGTGTGTGAGCGGCGGGACAGCTGGCTACGCGCGGAGCAGAGCAGGGAGCTTCACCGGACGTTCGCTGGGGACGTGCATGCCTGCGCGTATGCACACTGGAGCGTGTGGTGGTGCGGCTGCTGCTGGCTGGGTGTGTGCCGGACGAGGGGAAGCTGGCTACGCGTGGACGTGCGGCGGCTGCTGAAGCTTCAGGCTGGCGAGAGAGAGAAGAGAGAGACAGAGCAAGAGGGGAGAGGACAGCGCTGGGAGATCACAGAGTACTGGAGAGAGCTAGGAGGAAGGAAGGCCACGGCTGGGAACTTCAGGCGCGTGGAGGCTGGTGCAGCGGGGGTCGGTGAGAGACAGGAGAAAGAGACAGAACGAGAGGGAAGAGAAAGAGAGCATGTCGGGGAAAGGAAAACGAGAGAGGAAGACTGCGGGAGAGGTGAGAAAGAGAAGGAGGCACAGAGGGGGGGCTGCGGAGGAGAAGGAGAAAACGAGAGAGAGAGAGAGAAGACAGAGATCCCTGCGTGGGAAGGGAGGATAGATTAATATAGAGAGGAAGATAGGCGTGGGAAGGAAACTGGAGAAGAAGTCGGACTGGAGTTGGAAAATTGGGGAGAAAAAAGGAAACTGGAAAAGAAATAGGGTTCACTTTCTAAAACGAGAGAGAGAAAGAGGATCTTTAAAATAAAGGACGGGATGTGTTTTAGGAAATTGGAGAGACAGAAGGAAATAGTAGATTTTGGGAAACTCCAGTGAAGGAAGGAGTCAATTTGTATTTTTACCCCTGTTTTAGTTGAAATCCGCACACCGGACCACTCCCAAATTTCCGGAAACTCCTCCAGCTGCACTACATCCTCGGCATGTCCTGTTCACATCAAATAAATATAATTTAGCGCATTATCATAAAAATATCATCATATTTATTCATTTCATCTCGGTTTTGTCGAAAAACCGCAAATGCGCTACACTCCTTTGATCACATGAAATGACGATGTTTTTAAGTCAGAATTTGATGAAATTGGTACCGTTGGACTTGCTACACAATTATCTATCATTTCATGCTATTTTGCAGATAAAAACATGAGTATGATGCATATGGTTGCCCTTAAATGATCAATTTAACACTTTATCAGATGGTCGGTGGCAGATTTAAAAGGAATTAGCCCGTCCATCTATATGGAAGAGAATTCTAAACCCAATCGGGAGATGCAAAGGCGGCTTAACCCCAATATGAAAGAAGTGGTGAAGAAGGAAGTTGTGAAATGGTTGGATGCGGGTATCATTTACCCAATATCGGATAGTAAATGGGTCAGCCCAACCCAAGTGGTACCCAAGAAATCTGGATTAACAGTTATCAAGAATGATCATAGAGAAGAGGTACCCACTAGGCTCACCACGGGATGGAGAGTGTGCATTGATTACCGAAAGCTGAATCTAATGACAAAGAAGGATCACTTTCCACTCCCATTCATGGATCAAATTCTAGAAAAGTTATCGGGCCAGAAGTACTTTTGCTTCTTAGATGGGTACTCAGGGTACAATCAAGTGGCTATTTATTCGGAAGATCAAGAAAAGACCACCTTCACGTGCCTTTATGGCACGTTTCCTTTTAGGAGAATGCCATTTGGATTATGCAATGCACCAGCCACATTTCAACGGTGCATGATGGCTATCTTCTCCGATATGGTGGGAGAATTCCTCGAAGTTTTCATGGATGATTTCTCAATCTTCGGGGACTCTTTTGAAAATTGCCTGGAAAATCTTAAACAGGTGCTAGCACGATGCATAGACACCAATCTGATACTTAGCTGGGAAAAGAGCCATTTTATGGTTCGAGAGGGCATTGTTCTAGGCCACATTGTGTCTGAAAGGGGGATAGAGATAGATAAAGCTAAGATCGATCTCATATCCAATCTTCCTCCTCCCACCTCAGTCAGACAGATCGGTTCATTCCTTGGCCATGCCGGTTTCTATCGCCGGTTTATCCACAATTTCTCTCAAATTGCCCGGCCTCTAACTCTTCTCCTAGCTAAGGACGTTCTTTTCCAAATGGATGAATCTTGCATCAAGGCATTTAATTCTCTGAAGGAATCTTTGACCAAAGCTCCGATTCTTCAATCTCCAGATTGGTCTTAACCCTTCGAAATCATGTGTGATGCCTCTGATTATGCTATCGGTGCGGTTTTGGGACAAAGAATCAACAAGTGTCCCGTAGTGATATATTATGCAAGTCGCACCCTTGCAGATGCTTAAATGAATTATACCACCACAGAAAAGGAATTATTAGCTGTGGTTTTTGCCCTAGAAAAATTCAGATCTTATCTTTTAGGGGCAAAAGTCATAATATATTCCGATCACTCAGCTCTGAAATACCTGTTGACCAAGAAGGATGCAAAGCCTAGGCTTATTAGATGGATCTTACTCCTTCAGGAATTTGATTTGAAAATTCGGGATAAGAAGGGTTCTGAGAATGTGGTAGTTGACCACCTATCCCGAATTCCGATCTCTGAAAGTACACTAATCACTGATTCCTTTCCTGATGAGCATCTGCTGACCATTTCTCAAACTGTTGCACTTTGGTATGCTCATATTGTCAATTACAAGGTGACTAATAAGCTTTCGGAAGAATAGACTAAAAGTGAAAAGGACAAATTCTTTTCTCAGGAAAAATATTATTTCTGGGAGGATCCTGAATTATTCAAATTCTGTCCTGATCAAATCATTAGGCGATGTGTTCCTGAAGAAGAACAACAGAGTGTTCTTAACTTCTGTCATAATTTGGCCTGTGGGGGCCATTTCTCAGGAAAGAAAACTGCAACCAAGGTCCTACAAAGTGGTTTTTACTGGCCCACACTTTTCAAAGATGTCCATGAATTTAGCAGAACTTGCCTCCGATGTCAGGCCGTAGGAAATATGGCGAAAAGGGATATGATGCCACTCAACCCAATCTTGGTGGTTGAAGTCTTTGATGTTTGGGGAATTGACTTTATGGGACCTTTTCCACCCTCTTTTTGACATACATATATTCTGGTAGCGGTAGATTATGTCTCAAAATGGATTGAAGCAGTAGCCACCCGAACCAATGATCATAAAGTGGTCATTAAATTCGTTCAGAAGAATATCTTTTCTCGGTTCGGGTGGCCTAAAGCTATCATAAGTGATGGGGGAACGCACTTCACGAATTACCAATTTCGGGCTTTGCTTAAGAAATATGGGATTAATCACAAAGTAGCTACCCCTTATCATCCCCAAACCAGTGGCCAAGAGGAAGTTTCCAATAGAGAGATTAAGAATATTATGCAAAAGTCCGTTAGGCCCGATAGAAAAGATTGGTCTGAAAGATTGGATGATGCTTTATGGGCCTATCGGACCGCTTACAAAACTCCTATTGGCATGTCTCCTTATCGCCTGATTTTTGGAAAAGCGTGCCACCTTCCGGTGGAATTGGAACATAGGGCTTATTGGGCCATCAAACAAGTCAATCTGGACCTAGCCCAAGCTGGTTCCCACCGAACCTTACAACTGAGTGAGCTGGAAGAGTTGCGCAACGAGGCCTATGAAAATTCAAAGATCTATAAAGCCAAAACTAAAGCTTTTCATGATAAACATATTGTAAGAAAATCCTTTCTTCCAAATCAGAAAGTTTGGCTATTTAATTCTAGGCTTCGCCTATTTCCTGGAAAACTAAAATCCAGATGGGATGGACCCTTCGTGGTCGTTAAGGCCTTCGATCATGGCGCCGTTAAAATTCTGAATCCTAAGAGCGGGAACACTTTCACTGTTAATGGTCAACGGTTGAAACCATTCATTGAAAATCTTCAAAATGAACCACCTGAGTCCATAGAACTGAGTGATCCACATTAACTGAACTTCCGTCTGGCTGAAGACGATAAACATAGCGCTTGTTGGGAGGCAACCAAATATTTATTTCAGCTTTTGTATTTCTTTCCTTTTAGGTCCCTGAGCAGCAGTCGCCGTGGGTATGTCGCAGCCTCTTCATTACAGGTTGTTTCGCTCCTTCACAAATTCTTTTCTGGCTGCATGTTTTTCATATCTTTTATGCCATTGAGGACAATGTCAATCAAGTTGGAGGGTGGGACAATCAATTTGACATGCATTTATTGGAAAATCTTTTGAAGAAAACTGATATTTTGGTCAAATTTTTAAAACTTCTTTTCACATCCTATGAAAATTGCATGAAAATCATGTTTCATTAAGTAAATCATAAACAAATCAGTTTTTGGTGGTCACATTGGTTAAAGAACCTTCAAAGTTTAAATATCCCACTTCACAAAAATCCACGGCAGGATGATTTTCACACACACACGGCAACTTAGAATAAATAAAAGATCTTAAAAGTATAGAATTGCTGGAATTAACCTTAAGGGTAAGACTAGTTATTCTAATTTTTCTTTTGGGTTGAACGAAAAGAATGTATAGGATCCGTAATAGGGGACTGTCCCACTCAACACTCTAAACGAGGCGGTCATTTAAAATGGACAGCTTAAAGACTAAAGGTAATAAAAGGCATTAAAAGAGCTAAAGGAAGGAAGGTGGCAAAAAGTACGCACCTCCCCTCAGGCAATTCAAAGAGAGTGGTAAAAAGTACGCACTCTCAAAAGAAAAAGTATAATGAAATGAAAAAGCCACGCTAAAAAGTCCATCGTACTGAAAACATGACCAAGTCGCGAAAAGTGCTGAGTTGGGACGGGAACTGAAAATCGGTCCTCACTGACTGATCGGGAAATCTTTTATTCTCTTCTCCTCCCTAGGTAGTCTTATCTAAAGGGTAGTAAAGGCAAGAATATACCAGAAAGGTCGGAAACGAGTTCTAAGCGTGCCAATTTTCATGCACAATCACCTGTCGTGAATCAAAATATTGTGGGATATGAAAACTTTTAGCTTAACCAATCGGCTACCACTTAAATTGATTGTGAAAGATACTACAAATGAAGCATGATAATTCATTGTTTGTCCTAACTTTTCCTTATTTGCATTGCTAAGGGACTAGCAATGAGTAAGTTGGGGGGTGTGATAAAGTATTAAATTGATTATTTAAGGACAATCATATGCATCATACTCATGTTTTTATCTACAAAATAGCATGAAATGATAGATAATTGTGTACCAAGTCCAACGGTACCGATTTCGTCAAATTCTGACTTAAAAACATCGTCATTTTATGTGATTAAAGGAGTATAGCGCATTTGCGGTTTTTCGACAAAACCGAGACGAAATAAATAAATATGATGATATTTTTATGATAATGTGCTAATTTATATTTATTTTATGTGAACAGGACATGCCGATGATGCAGTGTAGCTGGTGAAGTTTCCGGAAATTTGGGGGAGGTCTAGTATTCGAATTTCGATAAATTCGACGTCATTTTGTCCAAAAGATTAAAGCAGGGGTAAAAACGTCATTTGAGGTCCTAATACTACCCAAATTCTTGTCCGAAGAATCCAAGAAAGACCCGTCACTTTCCTTTCCTCATTTTTTTTTAAAAAAAGTTTCCCTCCCAAATTAAAGAAAATATCTCTGTTTCCTTTTCTCTGTCCCTCGAATTCCTCCCTTCTCTCCAGTTTCCTTTCCACGTCTCTTTTCCTCTCTATATATTTCACCATCTCTTCTCAGCCTCCAACTCCTCTCGAATGCCGACTCTCTCTTCCTCTCTATAGCCTTCTCTCTCCCACGATTCTCCTCTTCCGTTTCCAACTCTCTCCCCGCAGCCCTCTCTTCCTTTCTCCGTTCTGCTCTTATTCCGACTCCTGCTATCTCTCCATTATTTTTTCTCAAGTCGCAACCCTCTCTTCCTCTCTCCGTTCTGCTCCTCCCTCCGGTTCTCCCTCTCCCCGTTTTCTCCTCGTCTTCTCAGCCTCTCCCTCGCTGTCTCTCTTTCTCTTTCTCCCTCCACAACACACGCACCTCTATCCCTCTCTCGGTTTCTCTCTTTCTCTCCCTCTGTTAACCCTCTCACTAGCGCAGCCATCCACGCCTTCCAGCCTGCGGTCAAGCACCAGCCGGCAAGCTTCTCCACGTTGCCGGCAAGCTCCTTCATCAACCTGTCCACGCGCCAGCTCCAGTGCTTGCAGCCCGGCGTTCACATCTCAGCTGCACCCACACCACGCAGCAGTCGGCAGCTCCTGCGAGCCTGCCAGCACCTCCTCCACGTGTAACCAGCGGTGCATGCAGGCTTGTGCGAGCCCACGGCAAACGTCCCACGCTTGCCAGTGCCTTCCACGTGCATGCAACTCCTGCAAGCGCCCAGCCAGCGGCAACCGCACCCTCCACAGCCTCCTCCTCTCCGCTGGTCTAAGGCATCTCCAGCAGCAGCACTGTTCAAGGCCACCAGCTCCTTCACGCTTGCATGCCGGCAAGGGTCTCAGCACCTCCACGTAGTCCAGCCTTCCTCCACGCAGCAGCTATCAAGATCCTCCTTCCACGCAGCACCCACCTGGCGGCAAACCAACCAGCAGCTCTAGCACCCGTTCAAGTTCCACACAGCAGGCCTTCCTCCTCTCCTCCACGTGCCAGCAACATACTCTTCCCAGCAGCACTCCCAGCAGCTGTCCCAGCTGAACCAAAGCTACCAGCAGCCGGCCTTCTTCTCGGTTCCTCCGATGGTCTACTGCGCCGCATCCCTTCACCTGTGGTCCATTGTGCCGGCAGTTTCCACAAAGCACCCACAAGACTGCTTTCATTATCTTGTTGTTTAGGTTTAGTTATTTGAATGTTATTTTAAGTTGATTAAATCCAGAAAAGTTTATAAGGTTAATTCTTTGTTGTTAGATGGGTGATGATTAATGACAAAAGTATTTAGAGTTTCTTCATTTAATTGATTATTATTTTTGACTGTGCGTGTATTGTTTTTATTAGTTTATTTAGTCAGTTATTTTTGTTGTAGTTTTAAGTTGTGTTAGTTGATTAAGTTGTTGTTGTGATTAAATGTCTAATTAATTAACGCAAATCATTAATTTTTTTTCTAGATCAACCAAAATCCAAAGTTTTCAAATATTAAGATTTTAACTCCCTGTGGATCGACTCGGACTCACCATTATTAAATTTCCAAAATCTGATTTGAGTGAGCCGGATAAATTTAGATTGAACGTTTTCATGAGTGTTTAACGACGCACAATTTGGAACGATCAGAGGCCTCCTATTGTATGGGACGACTAGAGGAGAAGAGAGGGGGTGGTCAGGGATTCTTGAGAAAACTTAGAGCTTGGGCAAGGGATTCCCTCTTAGGTTATATTTATATTAGTTTCTTGGATTTTTCCACAAAACTCCTAAACTTGTATAAATTTCCATCGGCCAAGAACCTTGCTCTTGTGACCCTCTAGGCCTAGGTGCCAGTCTGGTGTCGAGCCCACTAAGCCTAGTAACATCTTATTGGCTTGATTAACACTTAATATATCGACTTAATAAACCATCTTATGATTAAATCGATTGGACTTCCAATCATGGTGGTACCAAGCAACATGTCATAATCTCAGAAGGCATTATGATGCAAACACCCTCTCAGGAACCTTTTTGTTAACAATTTCCACACAACTATTATCCTTCATCCATACAATGCTTCCAAGCAAAACTAGGGTATGGCTTTATTGTCAAACATTAATCATGTTTGCTCACTTGTATTAGGTAATGTCCATGTGAATCATCAGGAAATTGCTTTTTTGATATGTAGTTCGGTCCTAGCTAGGGACTTCTAGGATATCATTGCATAGATCATTCTCTTTGAGCATACCATAATAGAATGATTCTTTATCGACCACATAATCACCTTCGAAGATATCCTATTGAGACCGAGTACTGGATTGTTCAGGATCCCATAATTAGAGTTCTATTAGTTAAGATGAAAATGCAGCAGTCCACCAATAGGGTGTCTTAGGTCCAAGGACCAACCATGCTATTGTCAAATCATGACCATCTAGAGATTCATTGTCAAATCAGTTCAATGAACTCACTATTTCCCAACTATGAATAACCTAGAGGGGTGAATGGGTTTCTAAAGCTAGAATGAAACGCGGAACTAAAAAGCTAATTGGACAATAGGAGGGAGAGATAAGGAGCAAGCGAACAATGAATATAGAGATTTATATTGGTTCGGTCTATCTAGACCTACATCCGGTTCCCAAGCAACCTCTTGTTATTTCTACTACATAAGGTACAAACCCTTTGCCAATTATACAACAACACTCTGAACTCCAACAGGTCTTCCCTTTCAACTAAAGGAGAACAAGCCACCCTGCACGCTAGGTAGGTCTTCCCTTTTAACAAAGGGGAACAAATCGTCCTGTACACCGGACATGTCTTTTCTTTTAATGCCAGGAAGAGGAACATAACAAGTACAATGTATGAAGTGTATAGAAATGCCTCTTGATAGGTTGATATGTAAAGAAAATCAAAAGCATAGATCAAGACTAAGAACTACTGTAATGAAAAATATAGTGCTTGATCTTGCTGAAGGCCTAAGAGCTAGTAGTGCATAATGAACTTGAAGCTCTCTTTCTCTCTCTTAGGCTATCTCTTGAATGTGAGGAAGGTCCTTTCTAATGTAGCAATAGAAACCTTCTTCTTTTTTAGTAGAGCTCTCTCTATATCTCTGTGTTTCTCTCTGTCTATTTCTCACTATCTCGCTTGCTTCATTGACCTCATATCCCTGAAGCTCAAATTGCAGGGTATATAAACTGCCTTCAAAATTTGTCTGTTAAACAACAAGACAGGATTCGTTAGACAAGGGTTTCCCATTGAGTCTAACGTTTGAATTTCTTCAAATAAATAAGAGTTTTTTATGCTATTCAGAAGCTTTATATTAACTAGGTACCTATAGGCTAGAGCACTCAAGTACAATCTTAGACTGGTTGGAAAGTTTCCTGTTAAGAACTTGAATGAAAAGTTACACAAAAAAGGCAAATAGGCTTTTTCTACCTAGTCTGTCAATATAGCATGAAATCCAATATAAAAAGGTTCTAGAAAGCTGAACAACACAAAAAAGATGTTTAAAATAAATATAGACATTCCCTCATTTTGACAATACAGAACCACAAAGAAACTATGCACGGTTGCCAACAAAAGTACCGTCATAAATCTAGTCTGGCAGATCATGAGATTCGTTAGAGTGAAAATACATTTGAATGTCTTTAGATTTGAATAGTAATCGTTTAAGCAAATTGATTAGAAGCACAATTAATCCAAGTCAAGGGCACTTTCTAAGAAACTGTTAATCGAATCTATTCACAAAGGTTAATCGAATCTATTCGCAAAGGTTAATTAATTTGCGATTATAAAGATAATTGAAGTTCAGTTCGAGTCTCAAAATCAATTAAACCGAACACAACAATCGATTAATTACAAGATGATAATCGAAGTTTAAACACGAGTAATCGATTAATTATATAACAGTAATCGAAGCAATGGAGTTAAAATGATAATCGATCTAATCAATAATTACAGTATCATTGGATAAGGCTTAATCGATTGATCGATAATGATAATCGAAGTGTAAATACGAGAATCGATTATGCAGCGGTTAACTAATCGATTAGATAGATATCAATAATCGAAGTGAGAACTCAATAATCGGTTAGAGTTGAATATTAATCGAAGTCAAAACTCAATCACGTAATCGATTAGAAGTATATCAATAATCGAAGTATAAACACAGTAATTGATTATGTAGCTATTAGAACTAATCAATTTGATAGACATTAATAATCAAAGTGAAGACTCACTAATCGATTAGAGCTCTAACATTAATCGAAATCGAAACTCAATCACTTAATTGATTGAACCAATTAATCAAAGTTGCGATTAAACACTTAATAAATTGAAATATAATCAAAGCTTATGACTGATTAAGACTTCAAGGATAATCAATTAAAGACATGTATTCCAACTAAAAATAGAATCGATTAACTTAGACAATACTTGAAAACAAAATGTTAATCAATTAGTGATACATATTTAATCGATTTAGTTAAAAGATCATAAAGCTCCTGAAATTGACTAAGTCTAGAATTGAACATGTAATTATGAAACTGACAGCATAAAAACACATTCAATTAAGCAATCAAGATAAATGTATATAATGCTTGTTGCTAACATTTTCATTCTTTATTAGCACTAAATTATAGGAGTAAAATAGACATACAAATTGCAAGACAATCTCCCCATTTTAGTGTTGACAAAACTTCTGAAAATGCTAGAATATGGCACATGGTAAAAGCATTGATATCAGAAGACATGTCACGCATAGAAATAAAATCATGTCACATATAATACCAGTCTCCCCCCGTTTGTTAGAAGGTTAGAATGTAGGAGGTATTTCTCCCCCTTTGTGTTAACATACAACGTGCAGTGTGTATATAGCAAAATGTAAATATTTATCAAAGTATATAATGTTGGATAGACAATACTTCTACCCCTTTTTGTCAATTACTCAAAAACGAGAAGGGGGAATAGATAGAGTAAAGATTACATGAATTGCATGAAAGATTGAGGGACCATGAGTGCATGAGTTGTCATTATCTCCCAAGTCTTTTGTTCAAGAAATTCTAATCTAAATAGGAAGGCTTCTGGTGATAGTTCAATAGGTTGACCAACCTCAGTTTGCTTCTGACAATACTGTTCATAGTTTGTCTGCATCCTTTCATTATACTCTACAACAGAAATCTTAGTCCTTAGGATAGAAGAACTGGATTCCTTGCATATCTTAGGAAAGCGTTGATGCTGAGTGGACACTTTAACTGATTTTGAGATTGTTCTCTCTTCATATTGTAAAATGCCAGATAGTTCTGCTTCTAGTTGATGTAGGATTCTATAGAGTGAGCTATGGACTACTGATCCTCAAATTCTTTTACAGTGAATATATTCTTCCCATTAGGTCCTCTCTCTCTGTTAATGTCCAACAACTACTTATGGGCCTCTCGATTAGCCTTTGCCCATTCTTCTTCACTATATCTCTCAGCCTGAGAGTATACCTATGCTAATGCGGCTGAGGAGATTACACTTTGTTAGTATTAGATGGTCTCAAAGCCAATCCGATACTATGTACTTATTCAGATTATTAATAAATGGTAATAATTCATTGTATGTAATTAATTTGATCTATGTTTATCGTATCACGATGAAGTCTATGAACATGTGCAACAGTCTTCAGATTATGATGATATCATAATTACGGGACCGAAGATTTATAAACATATGTTCTTAATTGTTCCTAGTCATAGGATGTTTGAGATAGGACATCGAACATCCGGATAGACTAGTATAGGTTACTTCAGCTCATATGATGAGGGTAACTGATCCCATAAGTCACTTGTGTGGAGACACTATGCTGGACCTATAGGTGCTCATTGGTGAATGAGTTCACTGAACTGATCCGACTATAAATCGCTGGATGGTAATCACCTCACTGTTAATCAGCTCGATTCATTTGTCCCGATTGCATGGATGATCCTTGGACCTGAGACTCCAAAGATATCTTGTTGGTAGGTTTCTGAGCTTTGACCTTGACTAACGAATCCCTAACCATGGGTTATCAATAAGTCAAGCGATCGAGTTCAGGGAAATACCCTCGAAGGTAATTGTGTGTTCAATACGGGATATCCGCTCTCGTTAGTTTGAGAGAGAATGTTTCGGGAATGATGCGCTTAAAGTCCCTGGCCAGGGCGGACTCTGTAATCAATAAGGAGTTATCGGATTCAGATTAGCGGCATATGATTCAAGTGAATCGACCAAATAGGGTTTAACAGAAAACCATGCCCTAAGTCGATTCGAGAACATTGCACGGATAAAGGATTATATCCGCGTGCTAACCGATAACAGAAAGGTTCCAATAGAGGGTTGCGATAACCCCAGTGCCATCCAGGATCACACGATGTTGCTTTGCATCCAACGTGATCGGCAGTCCGTCCGAATTTATTGTGGGACATTAAATTCGGCTGATTAATTGAATATAAGGATATTAATTAATTTAGTGGGTCAGTAAAGGGTTACTGGACTTAATGGGCTATTAACTGGACTGGTATTTGGGCCTAGAGGGTCACATGCAAATGGTTTTCAAGTCGATGAATAATCCGACAAGATTTCGGATAAGTCTGGCTTTTTATGAAAAACCGCAAACTGACTTATTATAAAAGAACGGATTCTACGTCGGGGGATAGCAACCCTGACCTAGCCGTCATTCGTTCTTTCTCTCTTTCTTTCTCTTCTGGGCGTGCGGTTCTCGACTGCTCCGCCTTCCGTCCGACGAGAGATTCAGAATCTACATGTCGCGGCGGATTACGCACAACCAGACGGGATCTACAAACGCCGCAACGAGCGAGGAAGTGAGGACGATCCATCGAGAGGAGAACCGCGTGGATACCGCTAGAGGTCGGGCATGTGCGTGACTTGCGGCATCACTCCAACGGAACCGGAAAACGAACGCGGATTCGAATCCGCACAAGGTAAATCCGATTTACTCCGGTATTGTTTTGTTCATCGAAACGGGATGGATCCGATCCCGAATATTTTATTCCGCTACGTTTTTCGGTCGGATCCCGACACAGCAATCCCAACAGTGGTATCAGAGCCAGGTTCTACTGTGTTTTCGCCGTTTCGGTCTCTAAAAATTATAGTTTTTGAATTTATTCCATGCTTAAATTTATTTTATTGAAAGATTTATATTCATTAGATGATTACTGCGATAAGATCGCGATTTAAATATAAAGAAAAAATTATTTTTGGGGGTTTTTCATCGTGTTCTTCGTTGGACGAAGAACATGGTATTTTTGATAGAATCGGATCCATGAGATGGATCTTTGGGGGCTTTAATCGTTGTGATCGATGCCGGCAGCATGGGGATCTAGGTACCGCTGGCCATGGCCTTCTTCTTCCTCTTGGGTTTTTGAAACCACTGTAAAAAAGGGGGTGGAGGAAAGAATTTTTTTTTTTGAAAAAAAAAAGGGGCCACTGGAGCCCTTCACGGGCCTGCCCCGGCCGCCGGAAGGCGCCGGCGATGTCTCCGAAACCGGTGGACGGTCGCCGGTGGCCGGACGGTGCCGGTGCCGGCGCCGGAAGGGAACCCCGTAGGGGTTGCCGCCGTTTGGTTTCCTGCACAACAGGGAACCGTCGGGCGGCCCCCTGTCGGGCGGCTTTGGTTTCCGCTAGCCGCCGACAAGGTCCAGCCCGACTGGTCCCTGGCTCGAGCCAGGCGGCCCGAGCCAGGGCCCAGACCAGGCCTGCGGGCTTGGGTCCGAGCCCAGGCTGGGCCCTGGCCCGAGCCAGGGGTTCAGCCGGGCTGACCCCCTTCTTAATACCCCATATCTTTTATTTTTATATATTAGTGGCCCTGTTAAAATTAATTTTATTTTATTTTATTGTTAAAATTTGATTTTGACATTAAAATTTTAATTTTGGGTCCTAATAATAAAATATGAGCTTTTCATTATCATATTAACAAATGTTGTTAATACTAATTATTAATCTAAGGTGTTAGATTAATTGTTGTATTTAATTGTTTTATACCCCCATAATTGTTTGAATTGTTCAAATTGAGCATGGAATATTTCTAAAGCCATTATTTTTGGATTTTGTGCATATTTGATGTGTTATTGATTGCTTGTTTAAATTCGATTTAAATTAAGCATGCATAAATTGATTTTCAAAAATTCTAAATTCTCCAAAATTTTGTTTGGTCCCTGGTTTTATGAAACCTGAAATTATTATTATTTTCAAAAATTTAATTTAGCCATTTGATGTGCTATTTCGTGTGTGGTTTGTTTAACTAAAACACATGGTGGTCATGGATGAGCATTAACTGTGGATGTGGAATGTGATTGTGTGGTTTATTGTTTATTAATAAATAGAGGTCTGCGAACCTCTCCCTCTCATATTCCATTGTACTTCTACCTTCCTCCTTGATGTAATCGCCATAAGGCTTCCTCATTTAAATTATCATGTAATTGAGAATTATGATGTAATTTGATCGAGGCGGCTGTGCGCGGAGCAAGGATGATCCACAACTGCCGACCAGATGAAAATGAATGAGTTCATTGAATCCATGGGTTTGCAGACTCATGATATAAGATGTTATATTGTGTATGTGTGTGCGTTTGACTGTCTGGCTCAAGTCAAACCGCAGTGCCGTCCATGACCACACTAATGACATATATGTGATGCGTGTGCTTTATATTCGCTAGGTTATTAGTATTGATAATATATTCGATATATTTAATACTATCACCTAGGATGAGACCAAACTAAATAAGTAAAACCTTTGTAACAAACTCTAAGCCGTAGCGCGAGTCATTGAGAATGCACCGCATGGCTCTCCATCAATATGATCAATAGAAGATGATTCAGTGATGGCAGATACTATGTGTTTATCCGAGGTCTACCATTGTCTGATGAGAGGACCGTTGATCATGGCATTAGATGCCTTTGGATAAGAGTAGAGGAACAATATAGTTATCCACGTGTTTACCTCGAAACTATATTTCTACTTTACTCTGTCACGTATTGATGGTAAAACTTAGACCGGGGATAATGGTCTACTGTGTTTACTCGGGACCATTAAACTTGGGAGCCGAAATATGATCGGTTATTGTAAGGAGTTGCAATTATTATGAGATGATTGCTCTGAGATAGCGGTATGATACTACGTGTTTACCCGAGGTCATACCGTGATGCTTGGAGATTCTGATCCCAACTAGGACAGTCGGCGTCTCCCGTTCTGTATATCTGAAGGTTATACAGTCCGTCGAAAATTAGTGGGAGTAAAACTAGATAATAAAAGACCATATCTTGTTTTAGTTAATTTGAATATCTGCTAATTATCAATTGATTATCTCCTGTAAGCGAGAATGTCGCACCATAACCCGTTGCGAGGCATACTTGATGCCAACCGTTTGATAGTCACCAATTACTCAGACTAGCTCAGAAACCTGAGGATAGTCCTCAGGTCTGAGCAGATTGCCTACGTCTTGGATAATGAACCTCCTACTGAACCAGCATTAGATGCTCCAGAGGAGGAAATGATAGCGTATGAAAAATGGAAGGAAGATTCCACCATGGCCCAATGCTACATGTTAGCCTCTATGAGCAATGAGTTGCAGAGACAACATGAAGAGATGGATGCTAGATCCATCATGCTCCATTTGAAGGAGCTATTTGGTGAGCAGAGCAGAATCGAACGATATGAGATATCGAAGAATCTGTTTAAGGCTCAGATGGCAGAGGGAACTTCAGTACAGAATCACGTGCTGAAGATGATTGAGTGGGTGGAGAGGCTGGATGCTCTTGGGATTACACTTCCCAAGGAGATGCATACATACCTCGTGTTGTCTTCACTTCCACTGTCATATGCTCAGTTCATCGTTAATTTTAACATGAACAAGATCCAGGCTACCTTAGCTAAACTGCTGAACATGTTAAAGACTGCTGAAGGGAACCTTGTGAAGGATAAACCCCAAGTCCTCATGGTTGGTAAGACCAACAGAAAAAGACTTGCAGTCCATGCTTTTCGAAAGAATAAGAACAAGGTTCAGAGAAAGGCAAAGGTTGCCAAGAAAGACAAAGGTAAAAGTTCTGAGAAAGGTGATTGCTTCTAATGTCACCGAAAGGGCATTGGAAGAGGAATTGCAAAGAATACCTCAAGGACAAGGCTCAAGGAACTGTGAAGCAGCATGACGCTTCAGGTATCTATATGATAGATGTAAACTTGTCAATAAGAGATTGTACATCATGGGTATTAGATACTGGATGTGTATCTCATATCTGCAATTCTGTGCAGGCACTGACAAGAAGGCGTAAGCTGAGGACCGGCGAGGTGGAGCTGAGACTAGGTAACAGCGCAAGAGTTGCGGTGATCGCTGTGGGGACAGTGAAGCTCAAGCTACCATCCGGAGACACATTTTTATTAGATGAATGCTATTATGTACCTAGCATAATAAGGAATATCATTTCTATTTCATGCTTAGATAGAATCGGATACAATTTAAATTTTGGGAACAGTAGTTGTTCAATTTATTTCGGAAATAAATTAATAGCTTTTGCTATTTTGTCCAATGGTTTGTATCTATTGAATGTGTCTCATGATAATTTACACATCGGTTCTTCAATTAAAAAGAGTAAGTATGAAATGAACAAAGCCTACTTGTGGCATTGTAGGCTTGGACACATTGGTGAAAACAGACTCCAAAGGATGCATAAAGATGGATACTTGGATCCATTTGATTATGAATCATATGCAACCTGTGAGTCATGTTTAATGGGTAAAATGGCTAAGTATCCATTTAGTGGAACTGGAGAATGAGCCAAAGACATATTAGAACTCATACATTCAGATGTATGTGGTCCTATATCAACCCAAGCCATTGGTGGTTTCTCATACTTCATTACATTCACTAATGATTACTCAAGGTTTGGATATATATAATTATTGAAGTATAAATCTGAAGTCTTTGAAAAATTCAGAGAATTTAAGAATGAAGTAGAAAAACAAACAAGAAAGAGTATAAAAACCATTCGATCTGATCGGGGTGGTGAATACTTGAGTACTGAGTTCATTAAATACTTAAAGGATAATGGTATCCTTTCTCAGTTTACACCTCCTTATACACCTCAGATGAATGGTGTATCAAAAAGGAGAAATCGCACATTAATGGAAATGGTGCGATACATGATGAGCATGTCCAAATTACCAGTGTCCTTATGAGGATATGCACTTAGTTCGACTATGTATATCCTGAACAAGGTACCCAGCAAATCTGTTGAAACCACTTCATATGAGATATGGAATGGAAGGAAACCAGACTTAAACATGTTAAAGTCTGGGATGTCCTGCTCATGTTAAAAGACATGAAGCAGATAAGCTGGAATCCAGAACTGACAAATGCAGATTTGTGGGATATCCAAAGGAAACTTATGGATATTACTTTTATCATCCTGGCGAACAAAAGGTGTTTGTGGCCAGGAGAGCTGTCTTTCTGGAAGAAGATTATATTCTCCAGAAGGACAGTGGGAGTAAAGTAATTCTGGAAGAAATTCCAGACCCACAAACTGGCAATGGTTCATCAGATGAACCGTTAGTTTCTGAACCTGTTCAAAATGATACACGGGAACCTTATAGGTCTGAAAGAGTATCTAAACCACCAGAAAGATATGTGGGACATATTAATTTGGATGGGTCAAGGATACTATATAATGAGGATGATGATCCTAAGACTTACCAGGAGGCCATTGAAAGTCCCGAGGCCGAAAAATGGCAGGTGTAGGTGCTTAAAATGCTTGTGTGATTAACATGAAAAATCTATGTTGTTTAGTGTAAACTAAACCTATTAAAAACAGCAACTAAGTGCAGTGATCGCCAGAAACTTTTGACTTAAAAGTTTCAAAAGGAAGCTTTGATCGCCTACCTGTTTGAACGCGGAAGATGTTAAGCTCTTGATTCCCCTCCTTCAGCCGGCTGAAGAAAGAGAGCCCTTCTCGTTCTTTGTTCTTGCTGTTGAGTTTGAGGTTGAGGATCGTCCAGAAGTCCTTCTGACTTTGTGCTTGATTTCCCCTTTGATTCTCTTGTTGTTGTTGAGTGCAACAGAGATAGAGAGAAAAGAAATGAAGAAACAATGATGAGAATTTAAGTGGAAGCAGTATCTAAACTAATCATGATTTTAAACATGCGATTGAACAGCATACTTACTTGTTAAATGGCTTTTAAAACCCCTTTAATCAAAAAGGTTTTGAAAGATGATGCTGTGGTGTGTGTATTGCATAAAGTGAATATTGAAGAATGAAAGATTAATGAGGATGTAGAATAAAAATGCAGAAATGAAACACTTATGCCCAATGGTTGAAGCCTTGAATTGATGAAGATTCTTGAAAGGACGCCGACTTCTGGAAATGGCAGCGCTCCGGCGTTCCGACGTTGTTGCTCCGATCTTCAACTCGTTATAATAACGCTCTCTTAATGGCTTTCAACTCTCTTTTTTTTTTTTAACTCTTCAAGATGCAAGGTATTTATAGGCTTCTTCTGCGTCCGTGATTAACATAGAAAAATCTAGGATTTATCTATCTTAACCGACAGATAAATACTGATTAATTCATCTTTATCTGTAATTATCTAAAACGCGTCCACATTGGTTGACGCCTTTCAGATTAATTAAGATAAGGATAAATATCCGAGAAAACTTATCTTTATCTTTATTAGCTAAAACGCGTCTACATGTGCAGACGTCTTTTAAATTGATTAAGATAAGGATAAACATCCGGAAGAAAAGTTAAAATAACTTAGGAAACCTAAAACGCGTCGACCCTTACAGACGCCTTTTAGCTAATTAATCAATTGATTAAAATTCAAATTTAAACGTTAAAATAAGAATAAACTCTAAATCGCGTCCACACAGGTCGACGTCTTTTAGAATTCTTCATATTTTAATTGAAATTTGAGCTAAAATCAATTTAATTGATTAACTTAAACATGTCTGTTAAACCCGACACTCAAAAATATCAATAAAAATTAATCAATGATTAAATATGAAACCATTCTGAGGCATTATTATATGATATGAAATTTACTCAAAATGATGTCAAAATTAGCGTGTCTACAGCAGGAAGCCATGAATTCTGAAATACAGTCCATATACATCAACCAAGTTTGGAACTTGGTAGATTTGCCCGATGGTATAGTACCTATCGGCTGCAAATGGATCTTTAAAAGAAATATCGATGCAAATGGACGTATTGAGACTTATAAAGCAAGATTAGTGGCGAAAGGCTATGGTCAAAGACAAGGTGTTGACTATGACGAAACCTTTTCACCCGTTGCTATGATTAAGTCTATCAGAATTCTTCTCACCATTGCTGCCTACCATGATTATGAAATCTGGCAGATGGATGTGAAGACTGCCTTCCTCAATGGAAACCTTGAGGAGGAGGTGTATGTGATACAACCAGAAGGATTCACATCCAAAGAATCTCCAGACATGGTATGCAAGTTGCAAAGGTCCATTTATGGACTGAAGCAAGCTTCCCGAAGCTGGAACATAAGATTTGATGAGGCGAATGAGTTCACTAAACTGATCCGACTATGAATTGCTGGATGGTAATCACCTCACTGTTAACCAGCTCGATTTATTTGTCACGATTACGTGGATGATCCTTGGACCTGAGACTCCAAAGATATCTTGTTGGTAGGTTTCTAAGCTTTGACCTTGACTAACGAATTCCTAACCATGGGTTATCAATAAGTCAAGTGATCGGGTTCAGGGAAATGCCCTCGAAGGTAATTGTATGTTCAATACGGGATCATCCGCTCTCGGTAGTTTAAGAGAGAATATTCCAGGAATGATGTGCTTAAAGTCCCTGGCCAGGGCGGACTCTGTAATCGATAAGGAGTTATTAGATTCAGATTAGCGGCATCTGATTCAAGTGAATCGACCAAATAGGGTTTAACAGTAAACCATGCCCTAGGTCGATTCGAGAACATTGCACGGATGAAGGATTATATCCGCGTGCTAACCGATGACAAAAAGGTTCCAATAGAGGGTTGCGATAACCCCAGTGCCATCCAGGTTCACGCGATGTTTCTTGGCATCCAACGTGATCGGCAGTCCGTCCGAATTTATTGTGGGACATTAAATTCGACTGATTAATTGAATATAAGGATATTAATTAATTTAGTGGGTCAGTAAAGGGTCACTGGACTTAATGGGCTATTAACTGGACTGGTATTTGGGCCTAGACACACGCAAATGGTTTTCAAGTCGATGGATAATCCGACAAGATTTCGGATAAGTCTGGCTTTTTATGAAAAACCGCAAACTGACTTATTATAAAAGAACGGATTCTACGTCGGGGGCCAGCAACCCTGACCTAGCCGTCATTCGTTCTTTCTCTCTTTCTTTCTCTTCTGGGCGTGCGGTTCCCGACTGCTCCGCCTTCCGTCCGAAGGAAGATTCAGAATCCGCATGTCACGGCGGATTACGCGCAGCCAGACGGGATCTACGGACGCTGCAGTGTACGAGGAAGCGAGGACGATCCATCGAGAGGAGAACCGCGTGGATACCGCTAGAGGTCGGGCATCTGCGCGACTTGCGGCATCGCTCCAACGGAACCAGAAAACGAACGCGGATTCGAATCCGCGCAAGGTAAATCCGATTTACTCTGGTATTGTTTTGTTCATCGAAACCGGATGGATCCGATCCCGAATATGTTATTCCGCTGCGTTTTTCGGTCGGATCCCGACACAGCGATCCCAACACACTTTCCTTAAGAGCTCTTTTCAAAAACTCAGGGAATGACAACACAGTGTGTAACTTGACATACTGCTTGACTTTCAGTTTGGCATACAACTCTATAATCTGCCCCTACTAGTGTATCCATCATGAGGTAATGCACCTGGGGATACTTGATACAGTAAGGGATGGAGTTCAAGTCAAGGTCCAAGGAGAGCTCAATCCGAGGTCCTTGTTAAGATAATTGTGCCACCTAGATGAGATATTGGAATTGGCTCAACAAGACCTCTGATGCATTAGTAGCTCTTCTCCTTTCATTGAAGTATAAGAAACTTTTGTATTTCCACTTTACTGTATCCTTATATCTACCCCACTTGAGCTCATGTATGGCCTCCATCCATTAAAGCAGACTCCATGGAGGCAAACCTTATTCAGCTCTGCTCATATTGTTCCTGGTAAACTTGAAGAAGTCTGTTGGATGATCTTTTCTTCACTCTTCTTCAGTTTAGTATGTTGAGTTCTCTCGGACAGTCTCAACTTCCTTAGTGGCAATCTGATGTTGAGCAATATATTGCTTAATGTACTCATTTGTAGATATTGGTCCCTATCAGCTAGAAGTTGCCATTCAAGTTCCTTGTTTACCCAATTTGGCTGTGCAATCCTCATCTAACCCTGTTGAATTACTAAAATAAGAAAATTTGTGTCTGGTGTATTGACCAGTGGATAAGTGAGCAGCAGAGAATATGCAAAAGTAGATGAGAAAGAGGTAGACAAGATCTGTAGGTCAGCACAAAGATGATAAAAAGTATCATATCATAGAGTCAATTATAACAACATGAGGAATCGATTAAGTTCAAAGGGAATCGATCAAAAGATCGATTATAGAAATGGTCAGTTAATCGATCCAACAGGTAACTTTAATTACTAACTGATGGATAGTGTAATCATTGTGCATATAGATTCACAATCAATTCATAATGAACTAGATAATTGATTTGAAATAATTATGTAATCGCTTCAAAGATAATCAAGTAATTGATTCAAAATCAAATAGTTAATTGATCAAACATATAGAGATAATCGAATTCAAAATGGATAATTAATCAATCAAATAGCCTCCAAACATAATCACTTAAGTCCTTTTAATCGATTAGATGAGAGTAATCGATTACTTAACAGTCAATCAAAAATCATAACTGAAAGAGCTCATAATTGATTAAATGGAACGACTTAATAAAAGTAGCGCTTGGGTTAACAGATAAACTTAATCGATTAGCGATAGCTTTGTAATCAATATGGCTAATTGATTTGGCCATAACAACAAACTTAATTGGTTAATGACAGCGATTAAAATGGGTAGACTTAATCGATACTCTAATCAAGTAGAGGTTTTTTATTCGCAACTGACTTTCTCACTGTTAATTGATTAGCAGTTGGGTTTAATCAAAGTTTCAAAGAGTTTTTAATTAATTTGAGTCAAGACTTCCTAAAATTGACTAAGTCGCAGAGCAATGTATTCTCGGTACAATGAATCTGTTAGTCTGTATTTGATTAAATCACTCATTTAACTCGACTACAAATGGTCTGATTTCTTCATTTTTTCATTGTATGTTATCACTTAAACTTGGGGATCAAGTAATACACAAATAAATAGCTCAACAAGCTCTCCCTTTTTGGTGATGATAAATCTTTTGAAATGTAGAATCAGACCAGTAAAAACACAATGAAAACAAAACTAAATAAAGGTATTGTAGCAAAACAGAATAAAGTAGCAGAACAATTATGATTGGATGTCAAAGCAAATGCACATCTCTAAAATCAGTGTGTATGATAGATCCTTTTCTCCCGCATTTTGTCAATTACCAAAAGCAGGGGTACAAAGGTGTAAGGTGATAAGAAAGAGAGGGAATGTTATGAGAATTTTGGACTAATGTAAAAGATGTAGGTTTTGATTATCTCCCAAGTTGTGAGTTCTCTCTCTTTAAACACCTGAGTGAACTCATTCAAAGATTCCGAGTTTATTCTGTTGACATCCTTCATCTTCTCACAATATGTTTTATGTCCTTCTTACACTCTGTTCATGTACTCTTCATGAGGTAAGGTGTTCTTCAATAAGGGGAGGGGCTCCAGCTTGTTTCCCTCATAGGTCATGAAGGTTTTAAACTTTGTGAGTTCTAACTTCTTGCCATAATAGGCTCTGAATTTCTTCATCCGCTCCAAGCGAACATCAAGATATAAATCCATAGACTAATCATCTTCTAATACTTGGAGTGTGAAAGCCTTCTTTATGGCTTTTTGCCTTTCTTCATTCACCTAAAAAAACATCTCATAATGGGCTAGATAAGCTTTGCCCCATTCTTCTGTAGTGTATTTTTATGCTTAAGTGTATATCTTGGCTAGGTCAATCATAGGAATGAGTTCCTTATTTTAAGCTTTCCGAATGAATTGTGAGAAAGATAGAGCTTTCTTGAACTTAGCCATGTGTCTTGCCTGCATCTTCATCTACAACTACAATATATTGTTCCCCTCACGTAAATTATTTGCAAGGATGTGCAATGAGGGAATCAAAGAACTTTTGGGAGGCTAGGTATCTTGGCAGGTAGTTCAATCCTAGAGGATGATTCTCCTTGCATTGCTTTTTCTATGAGGACCATATACTAGAATGCTGCTAGATTGATTTCAGATTGATATGAATTTATCTTGAAGTTGTCGTAATTCAAAACTTATGCATACTCCTTTGCAGCACCATCTCTAATATTTCCCCATTTCACTTCATGCTTGAGCTCCATCCATTTTCACAACTTAATGAGATCTTGGTCTTTGTAAGCCATAACCTTATTACTGTTCATAAATTATGCATAAAGCAAGGCATGTGCCTTGTGCCACTGGGCCTTTGTGTGCTTGCAAGATCCTTGTCTTACTTTCGGAACATCTTCTAATATAAGCTTGCATTGTTTGAGGAATAGGTCAATATAATGATCCAAGGTCAAGGTTGGTAGACTTAAGACATTTAGTGTAGCATTCCTCTAAAGCATGTCAATATAATGCTTCCTCCTCTTAGGTGTGGCCAGAAATATATCTTTATAAAGAGGACTTAATTTCCCTTGTCACAGTTCTAACTTCATATGTGGGACGAGCTTGGATGATATCAGTAATTTGTGGCTATTGATGTCTCCCTGGAGTTTGGAGGCACTGCTGAGGAACTGGCAATGGGAGGTGGAGGAACAAATGAGGAACTTCCAATATGAGTAAGAACTGATGAGGATCTGTCAATATGAACAAAAGCAGTGGGAATGGTAGGGGAAGCTGGTGCTTCAAATGCGGTTGCTTGTGTTGGAATTGTTGTTGGAATTTAGGTGGATGATGAAGGTCCAATAGAGATTGAAGGTGATATGTAGTGGTTGGTGCAACATGTTCAGACGAGATTGAAGATGGCGGTGGAGTAGTGACTTCGGGAGGATGTACACTAGTGGGATCTTCAGATGTAGATGAGGGAGCATCTAAAGATGGTTGTGGCGTGGAAGCAAAGGGAAGTGTAGACACGCTAATTTTGACGTCATTTCGAGTAAATTTCATATCATATAATAATGCCTCATAATGGTCTAAATTTAATCATTGATTAATTTTTATTGATATTTTGAGTGTCGGGTTTAACAGACATGTTTAAGTTAATCAATTAAATTGATTTTAGCTCAAATTTCAGTTAAAATATGCAGAATTCTAAAACGTGTCAACCTGTGTGGACACGATTCAGAATTCTAAAACGTGTCAACCTGTGTGGACGCGATTCAGAATTCTAAAAAGCGTCAACCTGTGTGGACGCGATTTAGAGTTTATTCCTGTTTTAGCGTTTAAATTTGAATTTTAATCATTTGATTAATTAGCTAAAAGGCGTCTGTGAGTCATGACGCGTTTTAGGTTTCCTAAGTTATTTTAACTTCTTTTCCGGATGTTTATCCTTATCTTAATTAGAGTAAAAGACGTCTACACATGTGAATGCGTTTTAGCTAATAAAGATAAAGATAAGTTTTCCCGGATATTTATCCTTATCTTAATTAATCTGAAAGGCGTCAGCCATGGTGGACGCGTTTTAGATAATTACAGATAAAGATGAATTAATCAGTATTTATCTGTCAGTTAAGATAGATAAATCCTAGATTTTTCTATGTTAATCGCGAACGCAGAAAAAGCCTATAAATACCTTGCATCTCGAAGAGTAAAAAAAGTGTGAAGCGTAATCTTGAGTTAATTGAGCGATAGCAAGTTGAAGATCGGAGCAACAACGTCGGAACGCCGGAGCGCTGCCATTTCCAGAAGTCGGCGTCCTTTCAAGATCTTCATCCTTTCAAGGCTTCAACCAATTGGGCATAAGTGTTTCAATTCTGCATTTTTTTTTTACATCTTCATTAATCTCATTCTTCATATTCACTTCATGCAACACATACCACTGCATCATCTTTCAAAACCTATTTGATTTAAGGGGTTTCAAAACCATTTAAACAAGTAAGTTTGCTGTTCAATCATATACTTAAAATCATGATCAGTTTAGACATTGCTTCCATTTAAATTCTCATCATTATTTCTTTATTTTCTTTCTCTATTTCTGCTGCACTCAACAACAACAAGAGAAACAAAAGGGGAAATCAAGCACAAAGCCAAAAGGACTTCTGGACGATCCTCAACCTCAAACTCAACGGCAAGAACAAAAGAACAAAGAAAGGGCTCTCTTTCTTCAGCCGGCTGAAGGAGGGGAATCAAGGAGGGGAATCAAGGATTCGATATCTTCCGCGTTCAAACAGGTAGGCGATCATACTCTCTTTTGAAACTTTTAAGTCAAAAGTTTCTGGCGATCACTGCACTTTAGTTGCTGTTTTTAATAGGTTAGTTTACACTAAACAACATAGCCTTTTCATGTTAATCACACGAGCATTTTCAGCACCTACAGGAAGTACATCCGGAGTGGTGGTAGGTGTAGGAATGGAGGATAAGGGTGATGAAGAAGTGGTTGGACAGATCGTATTTCATGCATGCACATTATCAAGGACATGGATGTACTCAGAAACTACAACAGAAGCAATAGGAATTGAGCTTTCTGGTGGCATAGAAGAGGTGGTAGGTTTAGAGGTGGTTGTTGTTGTAGGGATAGGTTTGGGGATAGGACTGGTAGATGATGGAATATCGACAGGAGGAGTGAGGAAGGCCTAGAGGGAGAAGGAGAAGGTGGAGAGGTAGATAGAGGAGTTTCTAGTCCTCTTCCTTTGTTGGGATCACCTTCCTCCTAAAGAATGTCTACCACAGTGTGGCTTTGGCTTGCTTCAGTTCTTCAATGGATGAATGCATATCAGCCATTGCCTTTATCAATTCAGCCATATGCAACTTAACTTCAGTTAGATCATCTTGGTGCTGATCCATCTTATGCATCAATAGATCTATTTATCTACTTGTGAAACCTTGGCTGGCCTATCCTCTCTTCTCTTCCTTACTTTCTCTTTCTGTGCTTGGGGTGGAGGAGTAGGTGTCGGTTGTGCCTAATCTTCTATATTTACATAAAAAAATCCTGTGCTCAGTAGGTCATTCAAAAGAGCCTCTACTACTTGGTCACTTTGCCTCTATAGTACCCTCCCCCTCAGCTGGTGCAAGCTACCCCTCAACATCAGCTGGTTGAGAAGGGGCCTCTATGGGTGTTGTTGCTTAAGAGGGTTCCTTTGCTACTTGGTCTATCAGGTTTCTTGGAACTTTTGATGCAATTTCTGCTATATATGCTACTATTTCTACTGTCTCTGCCACTTCCAGTTGGCCCTAAGGTATCTTTGCAGGTGCCTCTTTAGGCTGTTCCTAAGGGGCAACTTCTACCTCCGTTGCTATTGCCGGTTCTAGTTGTTCTGCTACTATTGCCATACCAGTCACAATGGACTTGGTCCATACTCCATCTCTATATTGAAGTGGCTTCTCAAGTTACTGGAGTTGAGGGGAAGGTGATAAATTTCTTCTTCCCTAAAGAAATCTACTCCAAAGTGTCTGAAGACAACTATTAATAGGTGACCACAAGGTAGCCACACTCTTTTCTTGGACATTGATTCACCTTCTTCACCTTCCTTTTCCTTCTCTTTCTTACTCTTCTTCTTCTTTAATGGAGAAAGACTATCTCTTGCACTCCTCATTGCATCCAAAAATGAATGTTGGCAAGTTGACACTTTTCTTTTGGAGTATCTAGTATAGCAGGTCAGCATTTTTTCACGGTACTACTGACAAAGTGCTGCCTTTGCTCACCATAAAGTGGCTTAAAATAAGATACAACATTCTTTTCTTTGCTGTTTGTTGGTTGACATAAACACATCCTTTCCTGAAGGTGTACTGCAAAGCAACTATGCATCCAGGCTTCACTGTGATATCTTCTTAATCACTTGGAGTGGGATCCTTGTTTTCACAAACAAACAAGGTCTTCAACGATTCAGGCTTAATCTCTATGTCCTTTGACTTTGGCTGTCAGATGGGTCTTTGAGTGTCCCTTCGTTGTTGTGTAGAAGGCTTTGACCAAGTCTTTATAAAAGGGCTCCTTCACTTCACATATTTGTTTCCATTTCAAATATTCTATGTATTTTTCCATAGATCCTAACCCTTTGTTTCATAGATATTCACAATCAACGTATTTCCAAATCACAGAAAGCTACTGATGTAATCTTGAACCTTTGATATTGTACTTCTATTACAAAGTAGGTTCTATCAGATCCTAGGGCTGCTGCTGTGACTGCGGCGGGAGTTGCTGGTTCTACCATTTTTGTTGCTTGGGATCTAGGGTTCCAAAGAGCAAAAGGAAGAGGATTTGAAGGAAAATGAAATCAATCGATGGAATTGAATGAGGGCGAAGGTAGAGTAGGTCAAGAATCAAATAAAGGTTCTACCTTTGATGTGAAATCATGCAAGGAAGATGGGAGTGGGAGCTGGAGATTGCATGGGAGCAAAAGGAGCAGTATAGGCCGAAAATGAGAAAACAAATCAATTGCAAGGTGAGGAGAGGAAGACGATGATTAATTGTGTTTATATAAGGTGTCGATCAAAAGATAAGTTTGACTGGTGTAGACATCGATTAACGAAAGGAGTTAATCCATTAGAGTAGTGGACGCAATCGATAATAAGAAATGAGTCAAGTAATCGAAGATGGATCACTTAATCGAAATAAAATCAAGTAATCGAAGTGGCCAGCTTAATCGATATTAGTCACCTAATCGAAGTGAATAGATTAGTTGCGATGAAAGATAACTGATTACTTGAACATAACTTAAGGGCAATGTAATTAATTGACTGGACACCTATTAAGGAACAAAAGGCAAAGGGTAGCTAATTGATTGTGAATACTTAATCAATATGCGAGTATTTGATTGAACGAAGGGGTTAAGCAATTAAGCGAAGCAACACATTGATTAAGTATCGAGGTTCTAACTGTTGGGATCTGGGCGGGGAGCGACGAACACAGCTAAAGCAATAAAATAATCTCTGCTCGATGCCCTCAGATCCGATTCAGAACGAAAAACTAAAATCGAAAAATGCGAGCGTGATTACATCACCGTGTGCGGATTCAAATCCGCAACTATGTCATTTCCATCGAGGCGATACCACTAGCCGCACATGCATCTACCCTCCAGCGGTATCCACGCGATCCTCCGTGGTGGTTCTGTTAGTTTAGGTGGCCTACAAGCCAATATAACAATGTAAATCTCGTTCATTATTAATAAAATGGCATAATATTCATTATGTGTAAATCGCGTTAATTATCGTTTCATAATGAAGTCCGTGAATATGTGCTATGGTGATCAGATTATGATGAGATCATACTAATGAGACTGATCACTTAAACACACATGTTCTTAATCGTTCCTAGTCGGAGGATATCCGAGAAGGACATCGGATATCCAGTTAGACTAGTACAGATTACTCCTGCTCATATGATGAGGGTGACTGGTCTCATAAGTCACTTGTGTGGAGACACTAAGGCGAATATGTAGGTGCTCATTGGAGAATGAGTTCACTGAACTGATCCGACTGAATCGCTGGATGGTATTGTACCTCACTGTCAACCAGCTTGATTCTATTGTCGCAGTTGCGTGGATGGTCCTCGGACTTGAGACACCAAGGACACCTTGGCGGTGGACTTCTGTACTTTGACCTTGGTCTACGAATCTCTAGCCATAGGATTCTAATACGCCAAGGATTGGGTGCAGCGGAATACCGTCGAAGGGAATTGTGTGTCAATAAGGAATCATTCGCTCTCGGTACTTAGAGAGAGAATGCTCTAGGAAGGATGCGCGGAAGTCCCTGGCCAGGGCGGACGATAATGTCGGGAAAGGAGTTTTCCGATATTCATCAGCGGCATCCAATCCAAGTGAGTCGACTGGTTAGGGTTTGACAGCTCGCCATACCCTGAGTTGACTCGAGAGCATTGTACGAATGAAGGATTATATCCACGCGGTAACTGTCGACGGAAAGGTTCCAAGAGTGGGTTACTTAACCCCAAATACCTTCCGGGTTCACGCGGTGTTGCTTGGCACCCAACGTGATCGGAGGCCCGGTCGAATTCGATGTGCGACATCAATTCGATTGATTAATTGATTAATAAAGGGTTATTAATTAATTAATAAAGCCAGTGAGGAGTCACTGGGCTTGTTGGGCCATTAACTGGACTGGTACTTGGGCCTAGAGGGTCACACGCAAATGATTCTCAAGGCGATGCATAAATAAGTGGGTTTTATACAAACCGGGGGTTTTTGTGAAAAACTGCGCGGTTAGTATAAAACATAGCGAACGGGCTGAGCAGGCCAAGCTGCTGCTAACCTTGGCCGCCCCTCCTCAGTTTCTGTCTCTCTCTGGCGTCCAGGCAGATCCAGATCTGTCTCGCCGCTTCTCCGAATCCCGTTCGACGGGAAATCGTTCGCGCACTGCGGCGATCATTGCGGCGACCAGCGGAGGGTTCGCGGGCTGCGAAGAACGACGAACTCGAGGATATCCATCGCGGGGAGGATCGCGTGGACTTCGCTAGAGGCCGGGCGCTTGCGCGGCTTGCGGTGTCACACCGACGGAACCGAACGACTGCGGATTCGAATCCGCACACGGTGAGAATTTCGATAATTAGATTATCGTATTTTAGTCTCCGAAACGGGAACGGATCGCTGTAAATAATTTTATTTTTTCTGCTGCGTGAGCGATCCGGAGAAACCGGGAAAACCCAACAGTGGTATCAGAGCCAGGTTCCACTGTTTCTCGTCCCGTTTTGGTTTCCGAAATTGATTTTTCTTGAGTTATTCCATGCGTTTAATCCGATTAAAATGACGGATTAGTGTTCATGAGATGAACACAAATAATTTGATTATTTTTCCGTGATTTTTCGAGATTATTTTGGGGGTTTTTCGTGTTCTTCGTGAGACGAAGAACGGCGACTTTACGGCGGCTTCAATCGGCTTCCCAAGTGTTGGGATGGCCGGCCGAGACCACGGATCTCTTGGTGATAGTCACCACTACGCATTCGACATATTTGCCGGCACCATGGTGGCCTCGAAGAGCTACAAAAACGAGCCCCAAATCGGATTTAAAACCTGCGAAAACCAGATTTTTGAGGGATTTTTGGGGCTTGGCCGGCTCCTTTCGGGGCCTCTCCGGCGACCCTGCCGGCGCCGGGGGCACCGCCGGCGCCGGGGCTTCGCCGGCCGGAGCTAGGCAGGGCCGGGGGCGGCCGCCGGTGCCGCCTGGAACTCCCTGCCGCCGCCGGCTAGGGTTCTGCAAGAGACAGGGCGTCGGGTGGTTGGGTGGAGGAAGGAGCCAGGCCGGCCGGTCCCGAGCCGGTTCGGACCGGTTCGGCCGGACCCGGCTAGGGCCAGCACCTGGCTGGGCCAGGGCTGGTGCCTGGCTCGACCAGGACTCGAGCCTGGCTGGGCCAGGGCTCGAGCCTGGCCGAACCAGGGCTCGGACAGCCCATCTGGCTGAGCCCGGTTCACATTAAAACCCTTATTAAACCCCATAATGCCCATTTAAAAATTGATTTTTAATTTGATTTTAATTTTAGTTGATTTCAAAATTGTTTTGATATTTAATTGGGCTTTTTTAAATTAATGATTGTGAATCATTTTAATTACAATTAGTTCTTAACAAATTATGGTTAATTATTAAGTTAAGTGTTAATTTAATAATTAACTGTAGTTATCTAATTTTAAGTGTTAAAATTAATGGTTAATAATTTTTAATCTAAATGTTAGATTATTAGTTATTAAAACATCTAATTGTTAATTATTATTTAGAGTTAGTTATTAATTTAAGTGTTAAATTAATAATTAATTCTAATTGACTAATTTAATTGTTCAATTAGTAATTATCAGTTAATTAGAGTTAATTGTTGATTTTAAGTGTTAAGATTAATGATTAATTTCAAGTTAACTTATCTAAGTGTTAGATGAAAATTATTAATTAATCAGTGTTGATTAATAGTTTAAATGTTAAATTACTAATTAACATTAATTAACTAATCTAAGAGTTAGATTAGTAGTTAATTAATAGTTAGAGTTAATTAATAATTTAAGTGTTAAATTGTTAATTAATTTTGATGGATTAATCTAAGAGTTAGATTAATCTTTAAATAGTCTAATTGTTAGATTATTGATGGGGTTTAATTTAAGTGTTAGATTATTAGAAATGTTCTAATTTGCATGGAATAATCTAGAATTATTAATTCGGAGTGTGTGCGCATGTGATGTGTGTTTAATGCTTTTAAATTTTGATTTAATTGCATGATAACTTAATAAAATGAGTTTTCGAAAATCAAATGCCAATTTTGATTGGATCCTAGTTTTTTGAAAGCCAAAACTTATCTAATTTTGAAAACTCATTTGTTTTAGCCATGTGATGCGCTGAATCATGTGTGGGATGTTTAAAACACACCGTGGTCATGGATATGCACTTAATTTATTGTTCATGTGATGAATGATGGATTGAGTGGATCGTGGATGTATGATTTTTATTAATTGTTAATAAATAGAGGTCTGCGCACCTCTCTCTCTCATACTCCGATGTATTTCTACCTCCCTCTCTCTCTTGTACTCGCCATAAGGCCTTCTCCAATTTACCTGTTAATTCTAGAATTAATGTAATATGATTGAGGCAACCGAGGAAGGGGCGAGGACGATCCACAGCTGCAACCAGGAAGGCGATAAGATGGAGATCTCTTGCCTATGTGTTTGCAGGTTATCTAATGTAAATGTTATGATTAGATTGTGTGTGCGTTTGACTGTTGGCTCCAGTCAAACCCACTGTGCTATCTATGACCACACTAAAGACATGTATGAGATGCATTGTTTTTCTTTTGATTATGAATCAAAGCAGGTTATAGTATTTAGTAAATATATACGATATATTTATACTATCACCTAGGAGAGACCAAGATAAAAGTTATCTAAATACCCTCAGATAAACTCTAAGCCGTAACGCGAGTAGTTGAGAACTTACCGCGTGGTCCACCATCGTTATAGTCATAGGATTCAAATCACTTTAGGCAGGTTTGTTGTGCTATCCACAAGGCCTGCTTAATTGGGAGGAGAAACTGTGGCTATGGCATTAGATGCCTATAGATCGGGGTAGAGGAACCATGTAGCTTTGTTGTGCTATCCACAAGGGCTGCATGCAAATCTATGCTCGTCGCGTAATGATGGTTAGCTTAGACCAGAATTAGTGGTCTGTTGTGCTATCCACAAGGCCATTAAATCTCTGGGGACCGAAGCTATGATCAGATATTGCAAGGAGTTGCAAGTCCCATGAGTTGGGTGCTCTCTGATTGTATTACAGTTTGTTGTGCTATCCACAAGGCTGTAGTGCAAGTCATTGAGATTCTGATCCTCACTAGGAGACTGTCGGCGTCTCCCGTTCTGTATAACTGAGGGTTATACAGTCCGTCGAAAATTAGTGGGAGTTAAACTTGAACAAAAGACCTTGTCTTGTTTTAAACATTAATAATTGAACATCTACTAAATAGATTTTACTTATCTCCTGTAGGAACTATGTCGTCGAATAACCCACTCCGTGGCATACTTGATGCCATTTTGACTTACTTGATCTACTCGGATTCGTTCAGAAGCCTGAAGAATGTCTTCAGATCTGAACGCAATAACTTTGTCCCTAGAGCGGATCCTCTTGCTGAATCGGCATTAGATGCCCCTGAAGCAGAGATGACAGCTAACGATAAAGGATCGAAGGACAAAGGTAAAAGAGTAGTGAAGGGTGACTGCTTCTACTATAAGCAGTATGGTCACTGGAAGAGGAACTGCAAGGAATTCCTTCATGATAAAGCGCATGGAAGAGTGAAGCTGTCTGAAGCTTCAGATATCTATATGATAGATATCAACTTGTCGGTTAGAGATTCCACATCTTGGGTATTAGATACCGGATGTGCTTCTCATATCTGCCATGATGTGCAGATGCTGACAAGTAAGCGTAAGCTGAGACAAGGTGAGGTGGAATTGAGGCTAGGAAACAGCGCAAAAGTTGCGGCGATTGTTGTTGGGACAGCAAACCTCAAACTTCCATCGGGAGACACCTTATTATTGGAAGATTGTTATTATGTTCCTAGCATAATAAAGAACATCATATCAATATCTTGTTTGGACAAGATCGGATATAGGTTGACTATTGAGAATAGAAGTTGTACGATTTATTATGGTAATAAATCAATAGCTTCGGCATCTTTAGTCAACGGTCTATATCTATTAGATGTTTCTTATTACAATCTTCAGATTGATAATGTTCTTAAGAAGAGCAAGAATTGTGTGAACCAGGCCTACATATGGCATTGTAGACTTGGGCTCATTGGCGAAAGCAGGTTACAAAAGTTGCACAAGCATGGTTACTTAACAGCATTCGATTATGAATCGTTTGCAACATGTGAATCCTGCCTTATGGGAAAGATGGCAAAATCTCCATTTAGTGGACATGGAGAACGTGCCAAGGACATTCTGGAACTGATACATTCGGATGTATGTGGTCCCATGTCTACCCAAGCCAAAGGTGGCTTTTCTTACTTCTTCACGTTCACCGATGACTTCTCAAGATTCGGCTATGTGTACTTAATGAAGTACAAGTAGGAAGCACATGAGAAGTTTAAGGAGTTCAAGAATGAGGTGGAGAAGCAGTTAGGAAAGAGTATTAAAGCTCTTCGATCATATCGAGGAGGAGAATACTTGAGTATTAATTTCACACAATTCTTAAAGGATAATGGTATCCTTTCTCAGCTGACCCCTCCATATACGCCACAGATGAATGGTGTATCAGAAAGGAGGAATCGCACCTTGTTGGACATGGTGCGATCCATGATGAGCTTTTCAGGATTACCAGTGTCCCTCTGGGGGTATGCTCTAGAGTCAGCAACATACCTACTGAACAGAATACCCAGCAAGTCTGTGGCCTCTACTCCATATGAGATATGGAAAGGCAAGAAACCAGAATTTAAACATGTTAAAGTCTGGGGTTGTCCTGCTCATGTAAAGAGGCATGATCCAGACAAGCTGGAATCACGAACTGATAAATGCAGGTTTGTGGGATATCCAAAGGAAACCTTTGGATACTATTTTTACCATCCTGATGAACAAAAGGTGTTTGTCGCCAGGAAAGCTGTCTTTCTGGAAGAGGAAAACCTTATCCAGGAGAACAGTGGGAGTAAAATAGTACTGGAAGAGGTTCCAGATCCCCAAACAGCTGCATTATCATCAGATGAGATATCAGTTCCTGAATCTGTTCAGGTACACACACATGAGCCTCGTAGATCTGGTAGAGTACCTAGACTACCCGAACGATATGTGGGACATATCGCTGAAGGTGAGTCTAAGGTACAATATAATGAGGATGATGATCCTAAAAGCTACCAGGAGGCTATAGAAGACCCAGAATCCGGGAAATGGCGAGAAGCCATGAACTCAGAAATCCAGTCCATGTACACCAACCAAGTTTGGAACTTGGAGGACTTGCCCGAGGGTATTGTACCCATCGGTTGCAAGTGGATCTTTAAGAGAAAGATCGGTGCTGATGGACGGATCGACACTTATAAGGCAAGGTTGGTGGCAAAGGGATATCGTCAAAGGCAAGGAATTGACTATGACGAGACTTTCTCACCAGTTGCCATGATAAAGTCAATCAGAGTTCTGCTCGCCATTGCTGCACATTTTGATTACGAAATCTGGCAGATGGATGTGAAGACTGCCTTCCTCAATGGTAATCTTGAGGAGGAGGTGTATATGATACAACCAGAAGGTTTCACATCCAAAGAATCTCCAGATAAAGTGTGCAAGCTTCAGAGGTCCATTTATGGACTGAAGCAAGCCTCCCGGAGTTGGAACATAAGATTTGACGAGGCTGTCAAGTCTTATGACTTCATTAAGAATGAAGATGAGCCTTGTGTGTACAAGAAGACCAGTGGGAGTGCAGTCACTTTTCTAGTTCTTTACGTAGATGACATACTACTCATTGGGAATGATGTAGTTATGATGTCATCAGTAAAGATCTGGCTGTCGAAAAACTTCTCCATGAAGGATTTGGGAGAAGCATCCTACGTATTGGGAATACGGATCTATAGAGATAGATCAAAGAGGATGCTTGGAATGACCCAATCCTTGTACATAGATACCATAGTCAAAAGGTTTGGCATGGAAAATTCCAAGAGAAGTCTCATACCGATGAGACATGGAATTAATCTCTCAAAGGAGCAGTCTCCTAAGACTCCTGATGAGAGGGCATTCATGGATAGAATACCCTATGCCTCTGCCATAGGATCTATCATGTATGCCATGCTATGTACACGGCCTGATGTTGCATTTGCTCTAAGTGTTACGAGCAAATTTCAGGCTGATCCAGGCGAAGAGCACTGGAAGGCAGTGAAATGCATCCTTAAGTACTTGAGAAGAACTAAGGATATGTTTCTTGTCTATGGAGGAGGTGACTTGAAACTGCGAGGCTTTATTGACTCGAGTTTCCAGTCGGATCCAGATGATAGCAAGTCAACATCTGGATTCGTATTTACATTGAACGGAGGGGCAGTGTGCTGGAAGAGTTCCAAGCAAGTAACTACTGCAGATTCGACAACTGAGGCTGAGCATATCGCTGCAGCTGAAGCTTTCAAGGAAAAAGTGTGGTTGAAAATGTTCATCACCGACCTTGACATAGTTCCCAATATCCTTGATCATGTTCCGCTGTTGTGCGACAACAATGGGACTATTGCACAAGTGAAAGAGCCATGGTCTCATCAGAAATCGAAAGATGTTCTGAGGCGCTTTTATATTATCCAGAAGAGATTTAGTAGTGGAAAGAGTTCCACCCGTCGATCAGGTAGCAGATCCACTGACAAAGCCGTTGGCTCAAATTGTGCTTGAGCGTCACCTAGAGTCTGTAGACTTATTGTATAAAGGTGATTGACTTTAGTCCAAGTGGGAGATTGTTAGTTTAGGTGGCCTACAAGCCAATATAACAATGTAAATCTCGTTCATTATTAATAAAATGGCATAATATTCATTATGTGTAAATCGCGTTAATTATCGTTTCATAATGAAGTCCGTGAATATGTGCTATGGTGATCAGATTATGATGAGATCATACTAATGAGACTGATCACTTAAACACACATGTTCTTAATCGTTCCTAGTCAGAGGATATCCGAGAAGGACATCGGATATCCGGTTAGACTAGTACAGATTACTCCTGCTCATATGATGAGGGTGACTGGTCTCATAAGTCACTTGTGTGGAGACACTAAGGCGAATCTGTAGGTGCTCATTGGAGAATGAGTTCACTGAACTGATCCGACTGAATCGCTGGATGGTATTGTACCTCACTGTCAACCAGCTTGATTCTATTGTCGCAGTTGCGTGGATGGTCCTCGGACTTGAGACACCAAGGACACCTTGGCGGTGGACTTCTGTACTTTGACCTTGGTCTACGAATCTCTAGCCATGGGATTCTAATACGCCAAGGATTGGGTGCAGCGGAATACCGTCGAAGGGAATTGTGTGTCAATAAGGAATCATTCGCTCTCGGTACTTAGAGAGAGAATGCTCTAGGAAGGATGCGCGGAAGTCACTGGCCAGGGCGGACGATAATATCGGTAAAGGAGTTTTCCGATATTCATCAGCGGCATCCAATCCAAGTGAGTCGACCGGTTAGGGTTTGACAGCTCGCCATACCCTGAGTTGACTCGAGAGCATTGTACGAATGAAGGATTATATCCACGCGGTAACTGTCGACGGAAAGGTTCCAAGACTGGGTTACTTAACCCCAAATACCTTCCGGGTTCACGCGGTGTTGCTTGGCACCCAACGTGATCTGAGGCCCGGTCGAATTCGATGTGCGACATCAATTCGATTGATTAATTGATTAATAAAGGGTTATTAATTAATTAATAAAGCCAGTGAGGAGTCACTGGGCTTGTTGGGCCATTAACTGGACTGGTACTTGGGCCTAGAGTGTCACACGCAAATGATTCTCAAGGCGATGGATAAATAAGTGGGTTTTATACAAACCGGGGGTTTTTGTGAAAAACTGCGCGGTTAGTATAAAACATAGCGAACGGGCTGAGCAGGCCAAGCTGCTGCTAACCCTGGCCGCCCCTCCTCAGTTTCTGTCTCTCTCTGGCGTCCAGGCAGATCCAGATCTGTCCCGCCGCTTCTCCGAATCCCGTTCGACGGGAAATCGTCCGCGCACTGCGGCGATCATTGCGGCGACCAGCGGAGGGTTCGCGGGCTGCGAAGAACGACGAACTCGAGGATATCCGTCGCGGGGAGGATCGCGTGGACTTCGCTAGAGGCCGGGCGCTTGCGCGGCTTGCGGTGTCACACCGACGGAACCGAACGGCTGCGGATTCGAATCCGCACACGGTGAGAATTTCGATAATTAGATTATCGTATTTTAGTCTCCGAAACGGGAACGGATCGCTGTAAATAATTTTATTTTTTCCGCTGCGTGAGCGATCCGGAGAAACCGAGAAAACCCAACAGGTTCATCCTCACTTCCTCGTCTAGATCAGCACGTTTGTTGAAGACTCGTTGCAGCAACGACGTTCGAAAATCCGCGGACGGGAATTCCCGACTTTCGGGAATTGTGCGCGGCGGAGATGGGACAGCACCTGGGGCACCGAGAGGGGCGCCCAAAGGAGGAGGAGAGAGAGAAGTGGACGGCTAGACTTGAGAGCACCTGGAGCTTTGTCCAGGGTTTCACAACAGCACGTATATATATTAAGTCGCCGCGGCTTTTCACAAAAATCCCCAACTTGATATAAATCCCACTTAAGTACCACCGACTGAGAATCTATTTGCGTGTGACCCTCTAGGCCCATTAACTAGTTTGGTTTTCAGTCCGTTAAGTCCAATAACCATTTAGCGACTTATAATAATTAATTAATATCCAATATTTAATTAATTACTTAACCGAATTAACATCTCATATAAATTCGATCGGACTTCCGATCAAGTTGGGTGCCAAGCAACACTGCATGATCTCGGAAGGCAATGGGGTTCAACAACCCACTCATGGAATCTTTCCATCCATAGTTACCGCGTGGCTATAATCCTTCGTACGCATAATACTCTTAAGTTAACCTAGGATATGGTCAATTGTCAAATCGTAGATGGTCAACTCATTTGAATCAAACTCCACTGTACAATATCCGGAAACACCTTTTCTGATATTGTGTCTACTCTGGCCAGAGACTCCTACGAATCTATTCTAGAGCATTCTCTCTCCAGTTACCTAAGAGCGAACGATCCTATTATGAACACACAATCACCTTCGAAGGTCTTCCGCTGGAATCGATCCTTGACTATTAGAGATCCCGTAGATAGGGATTCGTAAACCAAGGTCAAAGCCCAGAAGTCCACTAACAAGGTATCTTTGTAATGACCGAGACTTTCGGATCCGGTTTTCGGGTCAGACCCTGTTGTTCTAGTCCCTGTGGGGGGGGCGGAAGTTCTGAGTTGAATCGCGTCAGGACATGGGGACGCATTTTAAACGGCGTCCACCTTGGCAGACGCGTTTCAGGTGCTGCCACGTGGGTGCCGCGGGGGGTTGGCCTTGGGCCGCGTGAGTACGGCCCTGTCAGGTCGTCTGAACGGCGTCTGCGAAGGACGACGCCTTTCAGACTGCGACTCTGGACGTGTCAGAGTACGGCCCTGACAAGTTGTCTGAATGGCGTCTATGTAGGACGACGCGTTTCAGAATCTTGTCAGAGCGGCCGTCTTGTCACCTGATAGGCGTCCGTAGATGTCGACGCGTTTTAGCCAGTTCCTGGTTAACCCCGTGAGCCCTCCTTCTTTCCCTCATTTTTCCCCTACTCTCCTTCCCTTCTCCTTCTCCGGCGACCGGCGGCGAACTCCTCCTCTTCTCTCTTTTCCTCCCACCATTTCGACTCTCCCTCCACTCCATCCTCCACCTAACCCGTACCACTACCACCTCCACTTCCACTGCGGCGTTCTACTCTCCGGACGGCGGCCGACGTCACGGTGGAGCTAGGACGACACGGCGGTACCGGCGGCGGCGTGGGGCGAGAATGGTGAACGGTGTGGAGCTTGGAGGAGTTCGAGTGTCCGGTAGGGTGACGGCCCCTGTAACATTGTGTTTAAAATCATGTTTTCCTCAACATGCATGTGGTGGATCTTCGGTTTTGGGGGTTAGAATGAGCATGTTTAGGTTTTCTATGGGGGTGTTTTCCCACGAGTTGCCTTGCTCTCCGTTTCCCCTCCAGTTTTCGTGATTTTCGGGGTTATTTGGAATTGGGAGGGAGCCCTCGGGTTTAGGGCATCCCTGGTTCCTGGGGCTGAAAGACGTCGTGCATGGACGACGCCTTTTTGAAGGGCGTCGGGCCATCACGACGCCTTTTAGACAGGAATCGACTGACAGGCAGACTACCTGGTCGGGGATTCTGTGGCTAAATGGCGTCATGGGTAAACGACGCATTTTTGAATGGCGTCAGGCGTCCATGACGCGTTTTAACCACAGAAGTCCCCTGAATAAAGTTCTTGGAAATTCCGGATTTTCGTGTTGATTGGCGTCTGGGGATGTCGACGCCTTTTAAAAGGCGACTACTGGTGTCGACGCCTTTTAAGGCCAGAATCTGAAGACTGATTTATATGTAAACCTGTACTTGGAGCTTGAATGGTGTCGACCTTGGTCGACGCGATTCAAGCCAGAATCTCACTAATGCATGCCAGTAAAATGTGTTCATACTGCTAGATAGACGGTTAGCACATGTTTTAGTGCACCCGATAGAGATGGATTCCTCACGATCGGATGATTCTATGTGTGTTATGCAATCGCGGCCTTTTCACGTGACCGGATCACACTGTGTTGGGTTTTCAGTTACGGTGGACCTGGAGTGACATTGTAGCACTTTATCACCCTGTGCTGGTGGGGGCGTGAGCACAGCGCCGGTGGGGGCGTGGGCGGGGTGACGCCTAGTGAGAGAGGGTCACCTGGTGAACCCCGGGGTCAGCTAGTACCGGTGTCGGAGTGGTACATTCGGAGAGTCACTCATGCTGAGGGAAGGGGTAGTCACCTGAGCCAGTTGGGCCGGAGTAGCGAGCGTGCTATCCGAGGGGCTACTCCTTGGTCTCAGTGGGTCGAGGTTTTTCCCACCGTTGTTTGTATAGTCGGCGAGTTCTATCGGAACTACAGTTGTGGATTCTCTAGCGGCTGGTTTAGAATGTGCATGTTCATTATGCTTCGATTGCATGTATTCTCACGTAGAGAATTAGGTATTGTACCTGCCACTACACTTGTTACTTCACCGTTAGCTGTACTTTACACTTGTGGGTGTGTGCGTGGGCAGTGGGGATCGAAGGATCCCTACTGAGTCTTGTTCTTGAGACTCACCCCTGCGGTTTTCAGGTGAGGACTCCCAGCAGACTTAGAGCGGCGTGTGCGGCCGTGTGTTGTGCGTCTTCGGCAGTTGTTCTGGGGTATGCCCCGATGTAGTTGTTATTTATTTCTGGCCTGTATGCTTAATTATTTTCTTTCAGCTGGAGTATGTAATTATTTGCTGTAATTGAGTCGCATTGTAATAATTTTAATTTCCTGCACTTTCATTTCAATTCAATGCGATGGGAATGTTTAGCTTAGTTTATTATTTATTTCCCAGACTTACTAGATCCTGGTTTGGTCCCAAATTAATGATTCGGTACCCATTTAGTAATCGGATCCCCGATTATAGGGTGGCGGGTCGTTACAATCTTGGTGTCTCATGTTGAAGGACCAACCACGCCATTGTGACGATGAATCAAGCCAGTTGACAGTTACGTAAATTACCATTCGGCGATTCATATCGGATCAGTTCAGTGAACTCATTCTCCAATAAGCACCTACAGGTTCTCCATAGTGTCTCCACACAAGTGACTAACAAGATTAGTTACCCTCATCATATGAGCTAGAATAACCTGTTCTAGTCTTACTGTGTTTGATGTCCTCTTCAAACATCCTACGACTAGGAACGATTAAGAATATATGTTTATAAGTTATCAGTCTCATTATTATGATCTCATCATAATCCGATGACTATTGCACACATTCAAAGATTTCATTATGCGTACTTATAAATACACGAATATACATAATGAAATAAATGTTATTTATTAAAGAACCAGATTGTAACAGGTGCCTTAAGATATGCTTAGAAGACACCTATATCCATCAATCTACCACTTGGAATCAAGCCAATCACTTTCGCATTTGATCTCCATCAAATCTAGATGATGATCACATAAAGTTTATGACTAAGGCTCGATCGGGGATCTGTTAAATCATTCATAAATTGAATAACTTTCATTACGTTATTTCCTCTTAATCTTTTGTCTCTTAAGTTGTGAAAGAGCCGCAGAATGTTTTTATAACTTCTGATGAGATCATGGCTCGACCACAAAATTGATCGCTTCCACTGTTGTCCTACAATAACGAGACATGATCGGAGACCTTTTAGAACTACATCTAGTTCGAGGATGAACTCTTTCATCCATACTGTTCCAATAACAGTATCAATTGTTTATGTCGTCATTTTAATATCGAGTTCTGAATTGGAAACCTTCAAATCCACACATATTGTTCTATCAATAGTACCTAGTTATAATCATCATGTAAGCAGTAGTTTCTAGTTTGGAACTCTTCCAATCCACTGCTTTCAGATTAAAAGATAAAATTCAAGTTAGACTTGAAATTTTAGTCAAAGTGACTCATGGTTTCAAATCATCCTCTCCATTTATAGGAGTGCATCCTTAGAACTTCTCAAGTACTTAGCGATATGTATCACTCCTTCTATCAATGTTCCTCTGTATCCTTCAAGGAACCTTTCCTTAAAAAAATAAATTCCATATCTCAACAAATAAGACTAATTATGGAGTTTATCATGTCAAACATTTTGATATATAGGTTAAGGTAACATCCTCATCAATCTGGTTTAACATATTTGTATTCTCAATAACCAGGATGTTGTATCTGAATCTATTCTGGAGAAGTACATGGATAATAATGCTTTTACTGATTGTAATATCCTGATGTCATTTCCAATGACTTTGATGTTATTATCACAAAGCATTACTTATGCAACCGTGCTCCCATTGTCCTCTTTGTACACACACAATCCGTGATCATTCTTAATAATCATTTAGTGTTTGACCATTAAGTCAAAACTCTTACTGTAACTTTTGGGACGCTTTAGTTTGATTCAAAATGATCTTTGAAATCAAAACTTGCTTCCTAGATATTCTAAAAGTTTTAAAGTTGTATCATATACATCTTTTCTCCAATCACATTGAGGGAATGCTTTTAATATCTAACTGCCTTATCTTATTATAATGATAGGCAATATTGGCAAGTAGAATTCTAATAAACTTATTTATGGTAACTGCTGAAGAAAAACCTGTCAAAATCAACATTTTGACCTTGACCATTTTCTTCAGTTTGCTATATAAGTTTTAATTAGTCTATTTTGTACTAATTTTCATTCTGATGATTTACATGCTACTGATAGGTACAATACCCTCGATCAATATTATCAAGTTCTGAACTTAATAGGTGTTATGGACTATAGTTTTGAATTCTTAATTTTCTTGTCAATTTCAAAGTTGCAATTATGATAGGGAGTTTTCTCATAGATTTTGGATCATAATCCACATCTTTCAGCTCCTCTCATTCTGCTATCTCTAATATGTCAAACATATCTTTCTAGACATTTGAGAGAATCTCAAATTTCTATGAAACTCCTTTATGTGTGTCATAAATGTTAGTCTTAGGTGGCCTACAAGCCAATCTGACTATGTAACTCTCGTTCATTTATTAATAAAATGGTATATTTCATTGTGTAATTCGTATAGTTATCATCTCATGATGAAGTCTATGAATATGTACGATAGTTAACAGATTATGATGAGATCATACTAATCAGACTGATCACTTAAACACACATATTCTCAATTGTTCCTAGTCGGAGGATATCTGAGATAGACATCGGATATCCAGTTATACTAGTACAGATTACTCCCGCTCATATGATGAGGGTGACTGATCTCATAGTCACTTGTGTGGAGACACTTAAGGGAATCTATAGGTGCTCATTAGAGAATGAGTTCACTGAACTGATCTGACTGAATTGTTGGATGGTATAGTACCTCACTGTCAACCAGCTTGATTCTATTGTCGCAATTGCGTGGATGGTCATCGGGCCTGAGACACAAAGGACACCTTGTCAGTGGACTTCTGTGCTTTGTTTTTGGTTTAAGAATCTTTATTCATAGGATTCTAAACAGCCAAGGATCGGGTACAACGGAATACCGTCGAAGAGAATTGAGTGTTAATAAGTAATCATTCGTTCTCGGTACGTAGAGAGAGAATGTTCTAGGAAAGATGTGTTGAAGTAACTGGCCAGGCGGACGATAATATCGGGAAAGGAGTTTTCCGAGATTATACGACAACATCCGATCTAAGTGACTCGATCGGTTAGGGTTTGATAGTACAACATATCCTGAGTTGACTCAAGAGCATTGTACGAATGAAGGATTATATCTACCCGGTAACTATTGGCGGAAAAGTTCCAAGAGTGGGTTACTTAACCCCGATACCTTCCGGGTTCACACGGTGTTACTTGGAACCCAACATGATCGGAGGCCCGATCGAATTTAATATGCGATATTAATTCGATTGATTAATAAATTAATAATGAGTTATTAATTGATTAATCAAGCCAGTGAGGAGTCACTAGGCTTATTGGGCCATTAACCGGATTAGTTAATGGGCTTAGAGGGTCATACGCAAATGATTCTCAAGGCGATGGATAATAAGTAGGTTTTATATTAAACCAGGGGTTTTTATGAAAAATCGTACGGTTAATATAAAAGTTAGCGAACGGGCTAAGTAGGCTAGGCTGCTGCTCAACCCTAGCCGCCCCCTCCTCTCTTCCTCTCTCTCTCTCTCTTTGACATGGGGCCGGGCTCTATTCTCCGGGTTTGCTCCGCCGCTTCTCCGACTCTCGTCCGACGGGAAATCGACCGCGCTTCGCGGCAATCGTTGTGGCGAACGGCAAAGGGTTCGTAGGCTGCGACGAGCGAGAAACGTGAGGATTGTTAGTCTTCGGTGCCCTAAAAGTCAATATGACTTTGTAATCTCGTTCATATTTATTAATATAATGGCATAATATTCATTATGTGTAAATCATATTAATTATCGTCTCATAATGAAGTCCATGAATATGTGCGATAGTGATCAGATTATGATGAGATCATACTATTGAGGTTGATCACTTAAACACATATTCTTAATAGTTCTTAGTTGGAGGATATCCGAGAAGGACATCGGATATCCGATTAGACTAGTACAGATAACTCCTGCTCATAATATGAGGGTGACTGATCTTATAGTCACTTGTGTGGAGACACTAAGGCGAATCTGTAGGTGCTCATTGGAGAATGAGTTCACTGAACTGATCCGACTGAATCACTAGATGGTACTGTACCTCACTGTCAACCAGCTTGATTCTATTGTCGCAGTTGCGTGGATGGTCCTCGGACCTGAGACACCAAGAACACCTTGTCGGTGGACTTTTGTGCTTTGACCTTGGTTTATGAATCTCTAACCACAGGATTCTAAACAGCCAAGAATCGGGTACAGCGGAATACCGTCGAAGGAAATTGAGTGTCAGTAAGGAATCATTCACTCTCAGTACGATGAGAGAGAATGCTATAGGAAGGATGCGCGAAAGTCACTAGCCAGGGCGGACGATAATATCGAGAAAGTAGTTTTCCGATATTCATCAGCGGCATACAATCCAAGTGAGTTGACTGGTTAGGGTTTGACAACACGCCATACCCTGAGTCGACTCGAGAGTATTGTACGAATGAAGGACTATATCCATGCGGTAATTGTCGGCGGAAAGGTTCTAAGAGTGGGTTACTTAACCCCGATACCTTCCGGGTTCACGCGGTGTTGCTTGGCACCCAACGTGATTGGAGGCCCGATAGAATTCGATGTGCGACATTAATTCGATTGATTAATTAATTAATAAAGGGTTATTATTTGATTAATAAAGCCAGTGAGGAGTCACTGGGCTTATTGGGCTATTAACCGGACTGGTAATTGGGTCTAGAGGGTCACACGCAAATGATTCTCAAGGCGATGGATAAATAAGTGGGTTTTATACAAACCAGGGGTTTTTATGAAAAATCGCGCGGTTAGTATAAAATGTAGCGAACGGGTTGAGCAGGCCAAGCTGCTGCTAACCCTAGCCACCCCCACCTCTGTTTCTCTCTCTCTGGTGTCCAAGAAGAATCCGAAACTCCGGATCTGCTCCGACGCTTCTCCGTATCCCGTTCGATGGGAAATCGTTTGCGCATTGCGGCGATCATTGCGGCAAACGGAGGAGACTTCGTAGGATGCGAAGAATGAGGAATTGGAGGATATCCTTCATGAGGAGGATCGCGTGGACTCCGCTAGAGGCCGGGCGCTTGCGCGGCTTGCGGTGTCGCATCGACAGAACCGAACGGTTGCGGATTCGAATCCACACATGGTGAGATTCGATAATCCGATTATCGAAGTTTTCAGATTTTTTGAAACGAGAACGGATCTCATATTTATATTTTATTTCCGCTGCTCGAGAGATCCGGAGAAACCCGAGAACCCAACAGTGGTATCAGAGCTAGGTTCCACTGTTTCTCGTCCCGTTTCGGACTCCGAAATTGATTTTTCTTTGTATTATTCCATGCATATAATCCGATTATAATCATAGAAAGGTGTTCATGAGATGAACAGAAATAATTAGATTATATTTCTGTAAAAATCGGATTAATATTTTGGGGTTTTTCGTGTTCTTCGTCGGACGAAGAACAACGGGTTTCGGACATTCTTTGCGGTTTCATTCGGGCTTCCCCAAGTGTTGGGAAGGGTTGGCCGAGACCCCGGATCCTTGGGGAAGGATCACCGGTCATCCTTGGGCTCAAAGCTGGAGCCGGAGAGGCTGTTGTAGGGACTGCAAAATGGAGATTTTGTTCGTCTGTTGTTTTGGTTTTGAGAAAACCAGAAGATGAAGGAGGATTAACTAGCAGCTGGCTCGCCCTTGGATACATGGGCTCACCGCCGGCGAGCCTGGCGGCACCGGACCGCCGGTCACTGCTGGTTCTTCCAGCCAGAACTGCCGCCTAACCTGCTGCTGGGAATAATGGTATGCGTCGGGTTAAGGGTGCTGCCTATTTGAAATAGGAAACGGCCGGCGAGCCCAACGGCGCCGGAGCTCTCGCCAGTGCCAGGGGCGATGCCAATGGGACCGGCAGCACCGAAGCCGTCCATCGGCGGCACCGGAAGTTCCCCACCCACCACCCTGCAATCTGCAACAAGGTAAAGGGGGTTAGGGTTTTCAGTGTGGCTGGCTAGGAGAGGGGGTGGACCAGGGACCCGGTCTCGAGCCGGTCGGACCGACCGGGGTGGGTCAAGGACCTGGCTGGGTCAGGCCCAAGGCAAGCACCAGCCTGGTCCGAGCCCTGGCTCAGCCAGGACCCAAGCCATTGGCTCAGCCATCTGAGCCAACCCATTTCTTTTCCCTTTTAATTTGTGAATTAATCCCCTAAACCCCTATAGCCCATTTAAAATTAAATTGGAGTTTAATTTAAATATATTCAAAATTGTTTTGAAAGTATTAAATTTAATATTCAATTTTATTTATTTGGCTTTAATAATTATGAATTATTAGTATTAACAAATAGTTGTTAAATAATTAAAGTTAATTATTAATTTAATTGTTAAATTAATAATTAATCTTAATTGACTAATTTAAATGTTAAATTAGTATCTATTAGTTAATCGGAGTTAATTGATAATTTAAATGTTAAATTGATAATTAACTTCAATTAACTAAACTAATGGTTTAATTAGGAGTAATTTGTTATTGGTTTAAGAGTTAAAATAATAATTAATTTTAATCCAATAATATAATAGTTAGATTAATGGTCAACTATTATTTAGTGTTAATTATTAGTTTAGTAGTTAAATTAGTAATTAACATTTATTAATTAACTAATCTAAGAGTTAAATTAGTAATTAATAACACATTAGAGTTAATTATTAATTTAAGTGTTAAATTAATGATTAATTTTAATCTACTGATCTAAAAGTTAGATTAGTATATAATTTTAATATTCTAATTGTTAGATTATTAATTTGATTCAATCTAATTGTTAGATTGTTTCATTATTAGAAATGTTCTAATTTGCATGGAATGATATGAAAATTATTAATTTGGAGTGTGTGCGCATGTGATGTGCGATTTGATGCTTTTAAATTTGATTTAGTTGTATGTTAAGTTAATTAAAAGTGTTTTCGAAATTCAAATACTAATTTTGATTGGATCCCAGTTTTTGAAAGCCAAAGATATTTAATTTTTGAAAACTCTTTTATTTTAGCCATGTGATGTGTTGAATCTAGTGTAGAATGTTTAAAACATACTGTGGTCATGGATATGCATATTTTAAATTATTCATGTGATGAATGACGTGTGTGGATCGTGCTTGTATGGTTGTATGAATATTTATTAATTGTTAATAAATAGAGGTATGCGCACCTCTCTCTCTCTCATACTCCGATGTATTTCTACCTCTCTCTCTCTTGTACTCACCATGAGGCCCTCTTCTATTTACATGTAATTTTATAATTCAATGTAATTTGATCGAAGCGACCGAGGAAGGAGCAAGGACGATCCACAGATGCAACTAGGAAGGCGATGTGATGCAGATCCTTTGTCTGTGTGTTTGCTGATTATCTAATGTAAAGGTTATATTAGAATTATGTATGCGTTTGACTGTTGGCTCCAGTCAAATCCACTGTGCTATGCATGACCACACTTGACATGTATGAGATGCATTATTTTCGTTTGATTATGAATCAAAGCAGGTATGGTATGTATTAAATATATACAATATATTTATATACTATCACCTAGGAGAGACCAAGATAAAAATTATCTAAATACCCTCGTCTAAATTCTAAGCCGTAACATGGGTAGTTTAGAACTTACCGCGTGGTCCACCATCGTTATAGTCACAAGATTCGAATCACTTTAGGCAGTTTGTTGTGCTACCACAAGGCCTGTTTAATTGTGAGGAGAGACTGTGGCTATGACATTAGATGTCTATTTGATCGGGGTAGAGGAACCATGTAGCTTTGTTATGCTATCCACAAGGGCTGCATGCAAATCTATGCTCATCTCGTAACGATGGTTAACTTAGACCAGAATTAATGGTTTGTTGTGCTATCCACAAGGCCATTAAATCTCTGGGGACTAAAGCTATGATCGGATATTGCAAGGAGTTGCAAGTCCCATGAGTTGGGTGCTCTTTGATTGTTTTACAACTTTCTTGTACTATCTACAAGGTTGTACTACAAGTCATTGAAATTCTAATCCCCACTATGGGACTGTCGGCGTCTCCCGTTCTGTATAGCTGAGGGTTATACAGTCCGTCAAAAATTAGTGGGAGTTAAAACTTGAACATAAAGACCATGTCTTGTTTTAAATTTTAATAATTGAACATATCCTAAATAGATTTACTTATCTCCTCTAGGGAATTATGTTATCGAATAACCCACTCCGTGGCATATTTGATGCCAAACGTTTGGTTAGCCTGAACTACTTAGATTGGTCCAGAAACCTGAATAATGTCTTCAGATCTGAACACATTGACTGTGTCCTTGGAGCAGATCCTCCTGTTGAACCGGCATTGGATGCCATTGACGCAGAGATGATAGCTAACGATAAAAGATCGAAGGACAAAGACGAAGAAGTAGTAAAAGGTGACTGCTTCTACAATAAGCAGTATGGTCACTGGAAGAGGAACTGTAAGGAGTTCCTCAACGATAAAACTCATGGAAAGGTGAAGCTGTTTGAAGCTTCAGATATCTATATGATAAATATCAACTGTTAGTTTTAGGTGGCCTATAAGCCAATCTGACTATGTAAATCTCGTTCATTTATTAATATAATGTCATAATATTCATTATGTGTAAATCGCATTAATTATTGTTTTATAATGAAGTCCGTGAATATGTGCTATAGTGATCAGATTATGATGAGATCATACTAATGAGACTGATTACTTAAACGCACATATTCTTAATCGTTCCTAGTCAGAGGATATCCGAGAAGGACATCGGATATCCAGTTAGACTTGTACAGATTACTCTTGCTCATATGATGAGGGTGACTGATCTCATAAGTCATTTGTGTGGAGATACTAAGGCGAATCTGTAGGTGCTCATTGGAGAATGAGTTCACTGAACTGATCCGACTGAATCGCTGGATGGTATTGTACCTCACTGTCAACCAGCTTGATTCTATTGTCGCAATTGCGTGGATGGTCCTTGGACCTGAGACACCAAGGACACCTTGTCGGTGGACTTCTGTGCTATGACCTTGGTTTATGAATCTCTAGCCACGGGATTCTAAAATGCCAAGGATTGGGTACAACGGAATACCGTCGAAGGGAATTGTGTACCAATAAGGAATCATTTGCTCTCGGTACTTAGCGAGAGAATGCTCTAGGAAGGATGCGCGGAAGTCCCTGGCCAGGGCGGACGGTAATATCAGGAAAGGAGTTTTCCGATATTTATTAGCGGCATCCAATCCAAGTGAGTCGACCGGTTAGGGTTTGACAGCACGCCATACCCTGAGTTGACTCGAGAGCATTGTACGAATGAAGGATTATATCCCCGTGATAATTGTCGGCGGAAAGGTTCTACGAGTGGGTTACTTAACCCCGATACCTTCCGGATTCACGCGGTGTTGCTTGGCACCCAACGTGATCGGAGGCCCGGTCGAATTCGATGTGCAACATCAATTCGATTGATTAATTAATAAAGGGTTATTAATTGATTAATAAAGCCAGTGAGGAGTCACTGGGCTCGTTGGGCCATTAACTGGACTGATAATTGGGCCTAGAGGGTCACACGCAAATGATTCTCAAGGCGATGGATAAATAAGTGGGTTTTATACAAATTGGGGGTTTTTATGAAAAATCGCGCGGTTAGTATAAAACATAGCGAACGTGCTGAGCAGGCCAAGCTGCTGCTAACCCTAGCCGCCCCTCCTCTGTTTCTCTCTCTCTTTGGCATCCAGACAGATTCAGATCTGCTATGCCGCTTCTCCGAATCCCATTCGACGGGAAATCGTCCGCGCGTTGCGGCGACCGGCGGAAGTTTCGTGGGTTGCGAAGAACGAGGAACGTGAGGATATCCGTCGCGAGGAGGATCGCATGGACTTCGCTAGAGGCCAGGCACTTGCGCGGCTTGCGGTGTCGCACCGACGGAACCGAACGGTTGCGGATTCGAATCCACACACGGTGAGAATCGATTATCCGATAATCGTAGTTTTTAGTTTTTCGAAACGGGAACGGATCTCCGTTTTTATTTTTATTTCCGCTGCGCATGAGATCCGGAGAAACCCGAGAATCCAACAGTGGTATCAGAGCCAGGTTCCATTGTTTCTCATCCCGTTTCGGGTTCCAAAATTAATTCTTCTGTGTATTATTCCATGCAAAGATTCGATCCTTTTGCTGGATCTGCGTTCATGAGATGAACACAGATTTTATAATATTTTTAATTATTATTATTCTGCAATTTTTCGAATTAATTTTGGGGTTTTCGTAGTTCTTCATGAGATGATGAACCGGGGCTTTTCGGCGACTTCGTACTCGATTCCCAAGCGTTGGGATGGTGGCCCGGATCCCCGAATCTCAAAGTGATAGTCACCACAGCACATCCGGTATCTTTGTCGGCGCCGGAGTGGCATTGGAGAGCTACAAAATCGAGCCCCAAATTGGATTTAAATCATGAAAAATCAGATTTTGGGGGTCTTGAAGGGGCTCGGCCTGCTATTGTTTTGGCCACCGCCGGCGACCCTGCCGGCGCCGGGCACGTCGCCGGCGCCGGGGGCATCGCCGGCCGGGGGCATCGCCGGCCGGGGCTGGCGGCGCTGGGGGGGCCGGCCGGCGGCGGCCTACAACAACCCCAGCCACCGGTTGCTGTATCCTGCCGTTTAGGGTTTCAGGCGTTTGAAGGAGAAGATGCAGTCGGACCGCCCGGTCCCGACCCGGTTGGACCGGGCCGGGAGCTGGCCGGCTGGGGCGGCCCCAGGTAGGCCCGGGTCCGAGCCCCTAGCCGAGCCAGGGCTCGAACCACTTGCCCCAGAGGGCTGAGCCCACTGAACCCCTTAATCCCATTGTTGTTTAACCCCTTATTCTATTTAAACCAAAATTCTATAAGCCTAATTAAATAAAATTGGAGTTTAATTTAAATTCAAAAATGTTTTGAAAATTAAATTATTATTCAATTTATTTTTATTAGGCATTAATGATTATGAATCATTATAATTAACAAAGTGTTGTTAATTAATTTGAATTAATTATTAATTTAAGTGTTAAATTAATAATTAATTTTAATTGGCTCATTTAAGAGTTAAATTAGTAGTTAGTAGTTAATTATAATTAATTGTTAGTTTAATTGTTAAATTGATGATTAATTTTAATTAACTAATATAATGGTTTAATTAGAAGTTATTAATTATTGGTTTAAGTGTTAAATTAATAATTAATATTAATCCAATAATCTAAGAGTTAGATTTTTGGTTAAATAATTAATTTGTGTTAATTACTAGTTTAAGAGTTAAATTAGTTATTAACATTAATTAATTAATTAGTCTAAGAGTTAGATTAATTGTTAATACCTAATTAAAGTTGATTATTAATTTAAGTGTTAAATTAATGATTAATTTTAATTTGCTAATTTAAGAGTTAAATTATTTATTAATAGTCTAATTGTTAGATTATTAATGGAGTTTCAATCTAATTGTTAGATTAATTATTAGAATTGTTCTAATTTGCATGGAATAATATGGAATTATTAATTTGGAGTGTGTGTACATGTGATGTGTGTTTTGATGCTTTTAAATTAGATTTGATTGCATGATAAGTTAATTAAAAGTGTTTTTGAAATTCAAATACCAATTTTGATTAGATCTCAGCTTTTTGAAAGCCAAAGTTATCTATTTTTGAAAACTCTTTTATTTTAGCCATGTGATGCGCTAAATCATGTATGGGATGTTTAAAAAACACCGTGGTCATGGATATGCACTTATTTAATTATTCATGTGATGAATGATGTGTTTGTGTGGATCGTGGATGAATGATGGATATTTATTAAATTGTTAATAAATAGAGATCTGCGTATCTCTCCCTCTCTCATTCTCCGATGTATTTCTACCTCCCTCTCTCTTGTACTCGCCATAAGGCTCTCTTCTAATTACATGTAATTTTAGAATTTATTGTAATATGATCGAGGCAACTGAGGAAGGAGCGAGGACGATCCACAGATGCAACCAGGAAGGCGATATGATGGAGATCTCTTGCCTATGTGTTTGCAGGTTTATCTAATGTAAATGTTATGTTAGATTGTGTATGCGTTTGACTGTTGGCTCTAGTCAAACCCACTGTCTATCCATGACCATACTAGACATGTATGTGATGCATTGTTTTTCTTTTGATTATGAATCAAAGCAGGTATAGTATTGAGTAAATATATACGATATATTTATATACTATCACCTAAGAGAGACCAAGATAAAAGTTATTTAAATACCCTCAGATAAACTCTAACCCGTAACGCGAGTAGTTAAGAACTTACCGCGTGGTCCACCATCATTATAGTCATAGGATTTGAATCATTTTAGGCAGGTTTGTTGTGCTATCCACAAGGCCTGCTTAATTGGGAGGAGAAACTGTGGCTATGGCATTAGATGCCTATATGATCGGGGTAGAGGAACCATGTAGCTTTGTTGTGCTATCCACAAGGGCTGCATGCAAATCTATACTCGTCGTGTAACGATGGTTAGCTTAGACCAGAATTAGTGGTTTGTTGTGTTATCTACAAGGCCATTAAATCTCTGAAGACCAAAGCTATGATCAGATACTGCAAGGAGTTGCAAGTCCTATGAGTTGGGTGCTCTTTGATTGTATTACAGTTTATTGTGCTATTCACAAGACTGTAGTGCAAGTCATTGAGATTCTTATCCCTACTAGGAGACTGTCGGCGTCTCCCGTTCTGTATAACCGAGGGTTATACAGTCCGTCGAAAATTAGTGGGAGTTAAAACTTGAACAAAAGACAATGTCTTGTTTTACATTTAATATTTGAACATCTGCTAAAATAGAATTTATCTCCTATAGGGAATAATGTCGTCGAATAACTCACTCTGTGGCATACTTGATGCCAAACGTTTGACTAGCCTATACTACTCAGATTGATTCAGATTCAGAAACCTGAACACATTGGCTATGTTCTTGGAGCTGATCGTCCTGCTGAACCGGCATTGGATGCCCTTGACGCAGAGATGATAGCTATCGATAAAAGATCGAAGGACAAAGACAAAGGAGTAGTAAAGGGTGACTGCTTCTACCGTAAGCAGAATAGTCACTGGAAGAGGAACTGCAAGGAGTTCCTTAGCGATAAAGCTCGTGGAAAAGTGAAGCTATCAGAAGCTTCAGATATCTATATGATAGATATCAACTTGTCAGTTAGATATTCCACATCTTAGGTATTAGATACCGGATGTGCTTCTCATATCTGCCATGATGTACAGATACTAACAAGTAAGCGCAAGCAGAGACAAGGTGAGGTGGAATTGAGGCTAGGAAACAGCGCAAAAGTTGCGGCGATTGCTGTTGAGACAGCAAACCTCAGGCTTCCATCAGGAGACGCCTTACTATTATAAGATTGTTATTATGCTCCTAGAATAATAAAGAACATCATATCAATATCTTATTTGGACAAGATGAGATATAGGTTGTCTATTGAGAATAGAAGTTGTTCGATTTATTATGGTAATAAATCAATAGCTTCGGCATCTTCAGTCAACGGTCTATATCTATTAGATATTTCTTATTACAATCTTCAAATTGATAAAGCTCTTAAGAAGAGCAAGAATTGTGTGAACCAAGCCTACATGTGGCATTGTAGACTTAGGCACATTGGCAAAAGCAGGTTACAAAAGTTACACAAGAATGGTTATTCAACAGCATTCGATTACGAATCGTTTGCAACATGTGAATCCTGCCTTATGGGAAAGATGGCAAAATCTCCGTTTATTGGACAAGGAGAACGTGCCAAGGACACTCTGGAACTAATACATTTGGATGTATGTGGTCCCATATCCACTCAAACCAAAGGTGGTTTCTCATACTTCATCACGTTCACCGATGACTTCTCAAGATTCGGCTATGTGTACTTAATGAAGTACAAGTCGGAAGCATTTGAGAAGTTCAAGGAGTTCAAGAATGAGGTAGAGAAGCAGTTAGGAAAGAGTATTAAAGCTCTTCGATCAGATCGAGGAGGAGAATACTTGAGTACTAATTTCGCACAGTTCTTAAAGAAAAATGGTATCCTTTCTCAGCTGACCCCTCCATATACACCACAGATGAATGGTGTATCAGAAAGGAGGAATCGCACCTTGTTGGACATGGTGCGATCCATGATGAGTTTTTCGAGATTACCAGTGTCCCTCTGAAGGTATGCTCTAGAGTCAGCAGCATACCTACTGGACAGAGTACCCAGCAAGTCTGTGGCCTCTACTCCATATGAGATATGGAAAGACAGGAAATCAGAATTTAAACATGTTAAAGTCTGGGGTTGTCCTGCTCATGTAAAGAGGCATGATCTAGACAAGCTGGAATCACGAACTGATAAATGCAGGTTTGTGGGATATCCAAAGGAAACCTTTGGATACTATTTTTTCCATCCTGGTAAACAAAATGTGTTTGTCGCCAGGAAAGCTGTCTTCCTAGAAGAGGAATACCTTCTCCAAGAAGACAGTAGGAATAAAATAGTACTAGAAGAGGTTCCAGATTCCCAAACAGTTATATTATCATCAGATGAGATATCAGTTCCTGAATCTGTTCAGGTACACACAGATGAGCCTCGTAGAACTGGTAGAGTACCTAGACTACCCGAACGTTATGTGGGACAAATCGCTGAAGGTGAGTCTAAGGTAGAATATAATGAGGATGATGATCCTAAAACCTACCAGGAGGCCATAGAAGGCCTAGAAGCCGGGAAATGGCGAGAAGCCATGAACTCAGAAATCCAGTCTACGTACACCAACCATGTTTTGAATTTGGAGGACTTGCCCGAGGGTATTGTACCCATCGGTTGTAAGTGGATATTTAAGAGAAAGATCGGTGCTGATGGACGAATCGACACTTATAGGGTAAGGTTGGTGGCAAAGGGATATCGTCAAAGGCAAGTGATCATTCCAAATTGTGCGTCGTTAAACACTCATGAAAACGTTCAATCTAAATTTATCCGGCTCACTCAAATCAAATTTTGAAAATTAATAGCGGTGAGTCCAAGTCGATCCACAGGGAGATAGAATTTTAACTTTGAAAACTTTGGACTTTAGTTAATCTAAAAATAAGTGAGATTTTAAGTAAACTAATTACTTAATTAAACTAAAATTAAGTTAACTAATGTTACCTAAAAATAGGATTACTTAAATTAAACAAATATTTTTCTTTTCTTTTCTTTTTCAGAAATTAAACACAAACATATATGGAAAATAAGCACAACTAAAAAATTAACAAAGAAACTGTTATTTAACTAGGTGTAAATGATTAATTAACTAAAAATCATGAAACAACTTACAACATTTAATGGTTTAATATCCTAAATAAACAAAACATTAAATAACAACTGACTAATCCTAATTAAATAAACAACTATTATACTAATGGGGGAAGGGAAAGAATAAAATAAAAGCAATATGTGGGGGACTTGTTGGCTGGTGCAGTGGTCCACAAGGAAAGGAGGGTGGTGCAGTGGTCCAGCTGATGCTTGAGCAGGTGGTGTTGCTGTGTAGCTGCCGTGCGTGGAGGTGCTTGGCTCAGCTGGGACAGCACGTGGAGGAGAGGAGGAAGCTGCTGGAGCTCTGATGGAGGCTTGCAGACGTTGGAGTGCAGCTGGGTGCGTGGACAGGTGCTGACCGGTTGCTTGCCGTGCGTGGAGTGCGGGGTTGAAGCTGCCGTTTGAGGATGCTGCTGAAGAGATCTCACCGGCGTGCATGGAAAGATGCTGGAGCAAGCGGACGTGGATGTCTGGAGGAGCTTGACAGCCGGCTACGTGCCTGCATGCATGCGCTGGGGGGTTGCCGCGTGTGCATGAGCTGCTGGAGGTGCAAGCTTCACCGGACCTGCGTGGACGGCGCGTGCAGGAGGTGCTTGCTGGCTGCTAGCTGGAGGATAGGAGGAGGATGTCGGCTACGTGCATGGGCAACACGTGGAGAAGCTTGGAGCTGCTGGATGCGTGCTGCTAGCCGGAGGATAGGAGGAGGCTGTCGGCTACGTGCATGGGCAACACGTGGAGAAGCTTGGTGCTGCTGGATGCATGCAGAAGGTGGAGGACTTGGCAAGCTTGGACAGGTGCTGGTGTGTAGACGTGCAGCTGCTGGAGGAAGCCGTGAAGCTCGGGTGATGCAGACTTGGATGAGGGCTACACCGGGTGCTGTTGAAAGTGGATCTTGAGGCAGCTGGAAGAGGTGCTGGAATGCCGGGTGGGGACTTGGAAGCTGGCTATGGCTGGAGGAACTTGGAGCTGCTGCTGCCGGTGTACGTGGACAGGTTGCTGCGTTCAGGTTGGCGGCTGCCTTCACCAAGCATGCATGTTGGTGGCTTCGTGCAGGAGGGGATGCTGGAGGGATTCGCTTGGAAGCTTGACGTGGAGGCTGTTGTTGCAGCTGAGAGTGCAGCGTGGGGTGTGCGTAGGAACCAGAGAGAGAGGCCGAGAGAGACTGCGGAGGGAGGTTGTGTGGAGGAGAAAGAGAGAGGGAATCTGCTGGTGCTGCGTGGAGGGAAGATCGAGAGAGAACAGAGCGAGAGAAAGAGAGAAACCGAGAAGAGGGAGAACCGGAAAAGAGAGAGGGGTGCTGGAGAGGAGTTGGAAAAGAAGAAGAAGAGAAAGATAACCGGGGAGAGGAGGCGGAACTGCTGGGAATTATTGAAAAGAGGAAGAGACCAAGAGAGCAAGAGAAGAGGGGTGGAGAGCTGCGGGAGATCCTCCGAGAAGGAGAGGGTCTGGGGGAGAGGGAACGTGGGAGGCTGCTGTGAAAACAAAAACGAGAGAGAGCAGAGACGGAGGAGGAGAGAAACCGAGGAGGAGAGGAGGAGAGAAGTTGGGAAAATCCGAGAGAGAGTTTTTAATCCGAGAGAGAGTTTTTAATTCGAGAGAGGAGGCGAATCTGGGAGAGAGAGGGGGAATATATAGGAGAATTGGAAGAGGAGAAGGAACGTGGGAGGCTTGGAGCAGGGACATGATTCAGATTTGGAGAGGAAGAGGAAACTGGAGAAGGAAGAGGATTCTACTTTCTAAAAAGAGAGAGAGAAAGTTTTTTGAAATAAAGAAAGGAAGGGATGTGGTTGGAAAATTAAAGAGAAGGAAGGAAATAGAAGATTTTGGGAAACTCCAGAGAAAGAAGGAATCAGAGCAATATTAGGACATCAAATTGCATTTTTACCCCTGCTTTTAGTTGAAATCCGAACATTAGACCTCCCCCAAATTTTCAGAAACTCCACCAGCTGCACTGCATCATCGGCATGTCATGTTCACATAAAATAAATATAAATTAGCGCATTATCATAAAAATATCATCATATTTATTTATTTCGTCTCGATTTTGTCGAAAAACCGCAGATGCGCTATACTCCTTTAAACACATGAAATGACGATGTTTTTAAGTCAGAATTTGACGAAATTGGTACTGTTGGACTTGTTACACAATTATCTATCATTTCATGCTATTTTGCAGATAAAAACATGAGTATGATGCATATGATTGCTCTTAAATGATCAATTTAGGACTTTATCACACCCCCCAACTTACTCATTGCTAGTCCCTTAGCAATGCAAACAAGGAAAAGTTAGGACAAACAATAAATTATCATGCTTCATTTGTCGTATCTTTCACAATCAATTTAAGTGGTAGCCGATTGGTTAAGCTAAAAGTTTTCATATCCCACAATATTTAGATTCACGACAGTTGATTGTGCATGAAATTTGACACACTTAGAACTCGTTTCCACCCTTTCTGGTATATTCTTGCCTTTACTACCTTTTAGATAAGACTACCTCGGGAGGAGAAGAGAATAAAAGATTTCCCGATCAGTCAATGAGGACCGTTTTTCAGTTCCCGTCCCAACTCAGCACTTTTCCCGACTTGGTCATATTTTTGGTACGATGGACTTTTTAGCGTGGCGTTTCTTTCATTGTACTTTTGCTTTTGAGAGTGCGTACTTTTTGCCACTCTCTTTGAATTGCCTGAGGGGAGATGCGTACTTTTTGCCACCTACCTTCCTTTAGCTCTTTTAACGCCTTCTATTGCCTTTAGTGTTTACAGCTGTCCATTTTAAATGACCGCCTCTTTTAGAGTGCTGAGTGGTACAGTCCCCTATTACGGATCCTACACATTCTTTTCGTTCAACCCAAAAGAAAAATTAGAATAAGTAGTCTTATCCTTGAGGTTAATTCGAGCAATTCTATACTTTTAAGATCTTTCATTTATTCTAAGTTGCCGTGTGTGTGTGAAAATCATCATGCTGTGGATTTTTGTAAAGTGGGATATTTAAACTTTAAAGGCTCTTTAACCAATGTGACTAACAGAAAACTGATTTGTTTAAGATTTACTTAATCAAACATGATTTTCATGCAATTTTCCTAGGATGTGAAAAGAAGTTTTTGAAAAAATTTTGACCATTTTTCTGTGAAAGATGTCAATTTTCTTCAAAAGTTTTTCAATAAATGCATATCAAATTGATTGTCCCACCCCCCAACTTAATTGACATTGTCCTCAATGGCATAAAAGATATGAAAAACATGTCAGCCAGAAGAGAATTTGTGAAGGAGCGAAATAACCTGTAATGAAGAGGATGCGACATTCCCACGACGATTGCTGCTCAGGGACCTAAAAGGAAAAGAAATACAAAAACTGAAGTAAAATATTAGGTTGCCTCCCAACAAGCGCTAAGTTTATTGTCTTCAGCCAGATGGAAGTTCACTTAATGTGGATCACTCAGTTCTATGGATTCAGGTGGCTCATTTTGAAGATTTTCAATGAATGGTTTCAACCGTTGACCATTAACTATAAAAGTGTTCCTACTCTTGGGATTCAGAATTTTAACGGCTCCATGATCGAAAGCTTTAACGATTACGAATGGTCCATCCCATATGGATTTCAGTTTTCCAGGAAATAGGCGAAGCCTAGAATTAAATAGCCAAACTTTCTGATTTGGAAGAAAGGATTTTCTCACAATATGTTTATCATGAAAAGCTTTAGTTTTGGCTTTATAAATCTTTGAATTTTCATAGGCCTTGTTGCGCAACTCTTCTAGCTCACTCAGTTGTAAGGTTTGGTGGGAACCAGCTTGGGCTAGGTCCAGATTGACTTGTTTGATGGCCCAATAAGCCCTATGTTCCAATTCCACCAGAAGGTGGCATGCTTTTCCAAAAACTAGGCGATGAGACATGCCAATAGGAGTTTTGTAAGCGGTTCGATAGGCTCATAAAGCATCATCCAATCTTTCAGACCAATCTTTTCTATCGGGCCTAACGGATTTTTGCAGAATATTCTTAATCTCTATATTGGAAACTTCCACTTGGCCACTGGTTTGGGGATGATAAGGGGTAGCTACTTTGTGATTAATCCCATATTTCTTAAGCAAAGTCCGAAACTGGTAATTCGTAAAGTGCATTCCCCCATCACTTATGATAGCTTTAGGCCACCCGAACCGAGAAAAAGATATTCTTCTGAACGAATTTAATGACCACTTTATGATCATTGGTCCGGGTGGGTACTGCTTCAATCCACTTAGAGACATAATCCACCGCTACCAGAATATATGTATGTCCAAAAGAGGGTGGAAAAGGTCCCATAAAGTCAATTCCCCAAACATCAAAGACTTCAACCACCAAGATTGGGTTGAGTGGCATCATATCCCTTTTCGCCATATTCCCTACAGCCTGACATCGGAGGCAAGTTTTGCTAAATTCGTGGGCATCTTTGAAAAGTGTGGGCCAGTAAAAACCACTTTGCAGGACCTTGGCTGCAGTTTTCTTTCCTGAGAAATGGCCCTCACAAGCCAGATTATGACAGAAGTTGAGAACACTCTGTTGTTCTTCTTCAGGAACACATCGCCTAATGATTTGATTAGGACAGAATTTGAATAATTCAGGATCCTCCCAGAAATAATATTTTTCCTGAGAAAAGAATTTGTCCTTTTCACTTTTAGTCCATCATTCCGGAAGCTGATTAGTCACCTTGTAATTGACAATATGAGCATACCAAGGTGCAACAGTGTGCGAAATGGTTAGTAGATGCTCATCAGGAAAGGGATCAGTGATTGGTGTACTTTCAGAGATCGGAATTCGGGATAGGTGGTCAGCTACTACATTCTCAGAACCCTTCTTATCCCGAATTTTCAAATCAAATTCCTGGAGGAGTAAGATCCATCTAATAAGCCTAGGCTTTGCATCCTTCTTGGTCAACATGTATTTCAGAGCTGAGTGATCAGAATAGATTATGACTTTTGCCCCTAAAAGATAAGATCTGAATTTTTCTAGGGCAAAAACCACAGCCAATAATTCCTTTTCTGTGGTGGTATAATTCATTTGAGCATCGGCAAGGGTGCGACTTGCATAATATATCACCACGGGACATTTGTTGATTCTTTGTCCCAAAACCGCACCGATAGTATAATCTGAGGCATCACACATGATTTCGAAGGGTAAAGACCAATCTGGAGATTGAAGAATGGGGGCTTTGGTCAAAGATTCCTTCAGAGAATTAAATGCCTTGATGCAAGATTCATCCATTTGGAAAGGGACATCCTTAGCTAGGAGAAGAGTTAGAGGCCGGGCAATTTGAGAGAAATTGTGGATAAACCGGCGATAGAAACTGGCATGGCCAAGGAATGAACGGATCTGTCTGACCGAGGTAGGAGGAGGAAGATTGGATATGAGATCGATCTTAGCTTTATCTACCTCTATCCCCCTTTCAGACACAATGTGGCCTAGAACAATGCCCTCTCGAACCATAAAATGGCTCTTTTCCTAGCTAAGTATCAGATTGGTGTCTATGCATCGTGCTAGCACCTGTTTAAGATTTTCTAGACAATTTTCAAAAGAGTCCCCGAAGATTGAGAAATCATCCATGAAAACTTCGAGGAATTCTCCCACCATATCGGAGAAGATGGCCATCATGCACCGTTGAAATGTGGCTGGTGCGTTGCATAATCCGAATGGCATTCTCCTAAAAGCAAACGTGCCATAAGGGCACGTGAAGGTGGTCTTTTCTTGATCTTCCGGGTAAATAGCCACTTGATTGTACCCGGAGTACCCATCTAAGAAGCAAAAGTACTTCTGGCCCGATAATTTTTCCAGAATATGATCCATAAATGGGAGTGGAAAGTGATCCTTCTTAGTCATTAGATTCAACTTTCGGTAATCAATGCACACTCTCCATCCCGTGGTGAGCCTAGTGGGTACCTCTTCTCCATGATCATTCTTGATAACCGTTAATCCAGATTTCTTGGGTACCACTTGGGTTGGACTGACCCATTTATTGTCTGATATTGGGTAAATGATACCCGCATCCAGCCATTTCACAACTTCCTTCTTCACCACTTCTTTCATATTGGGATTAAGCCGCCTTTGCATCTCCCGACTGGGCTTAGAATTCTCTTCCATATAGATGTGATGCATGCAAATGGACGGGCTAATTCCCTTTAAATCTGCCACCGACCAACCAATGGCACCCTTGTGGTCTTTGAGGACCTCGGTTAATTGGGCCTCCTGCGGCGATGTGAGATTTGCCGCAATGATGACCGGGAGAGTTTGGTCCGAGCCCAAAAAGATATACTTGAGAGACTCAGGTAATGGTTTGAGTTCAAGCTCATGAGGGTCGTCTAAGGATGGCAAAGCGGGCTCAGATTGTAAGGCTGGTAAATGTTCAACCTTGGGCCAAGATGTTAATGGGCCGGGCGAATCCTTTAGAGTGTTGGCTTCCTCCAAAAGGTCATATGTGGACGTCTCATTTTCTTCAACCAGATTATCCAAGACATCAATAGTATGGCATTCTTTTTCATGATCTGGGTATTGAGATGCTTTGAAGACATTAATCTGGACCTTTTGACCCCCAAATGAAATGTCCATTATGCCAGTTTCACAATTTATATTAGCTTTGGCAGTGGCTAAGAATGGACGACCTAGGATGATCATAGTGTGAATGAGTTCCGCAGGTAATGCCATAACCAGAATAAGAAAATCCACGGGAAAATAACAGTCATGAACCTTCACAATAACATCCTCAATTAATCCCCGTGGAGTTTTCACAGACCTATCAGCCAACTGCAAGATGATGGGTGTGGGTTTTAATTCTCCAATATCAAATTTCTCATAAATGGCTGTTGGCAATAGATTCACACTAGCACCTAGATCCAATGAAGCTCTATCAAATGTAACTCCAGCTAAGTCACATGAAATTAGAGGTGCTCCAGGATCTTTTAATTTCTTGGGTAAATGATTCATCACAATTGCACTAACATCCTTAGAAAGCCGAACCTTTTCGGGTGCCATTCTAGATTCTCTTCGTGGAGTACATAATTCCTTGAGAAACTTAACATAAGCTGGCACATGCTTGATGGCATCGAGGAGTGAAATATTAATTTGGACTTGTTTGAACAAATCCAACAACTCCTCATTCTGGGCCAGTTTCTTCCTAGTATTGGGCTTAGCTAACAAGGCATTAGGAAATGGCACCCTAGGTTTATAAGAACTTGGGCCTTCATCAATCTTCCCTTTTCCTTTCAGATCCTCCTCCAACTTCTCTATGTTGGGTTCAGTCTCACTATCACTTTCAATTTCATGAGGCCCATCAGTGGAACCTTTGGCTAACTCTTCATATGCATGTGGTTTTTCTAAACTTCTCCCACTCCTAAGGGCTGAAATGGCTTTAGCATTCTCCAATTGTGGCCCTTTAGATTGTGGTAACGGGCCAGGTTGAGGTAAAAGGCCCGATTGTTGTGGAAAACCCAGAGGTTGATTCCTTGGATTGGCAATGGGTTGACTAGGAGGTTGACCCACTTCTCTTCTCATCGTAGCCTCAGCTAGTTGGCCCATTTGACTTTCCAACTTAGCAATGGATTGTTGCTGGATCAAAATCAGTTGTTGGAGTTGAGTGAATTTGTCATCAAAGTTGGGCTGAGGAGGTGGTTGGTAAGTGGGTGGAGGATGATATTGGGTTGGCTGTCCTGATTGGAATGAGTGGTAGTGGGTCGGTTGACCTGATTGATACTGGGCCGGTTGACCTGATTGATACGGGGCCGGCTGACCTAATTGATATTGGGTCGGTTGAGAAAATTGGGCTTGAGATCCCCTAGCCTGAACATTTCTATAGAAATTAAATTGATGTTGAAATGAATTCTGTGGCTTTGGGGCTTGATGCATGGGAGGATTGGACATCGGTGATGGGGCCTGCTGATTCTTCCAAGAGAAATTAGGGTGGTTTCTCCAGCCAGGATTGTAAGTATTTGAGAATGGGTCATTATTGGGCCTGGAGAATCCCTGGGCTGCCTGAACTTGTTCTTGAATGAATGGTGGAAGTTGGGCCGCCGTTGGGCATTCATTCACTTGATGAGTTGGACTTGTGAATAAGGCACAAATATCATGATTAGTAGAGGATGGGCCTTCATATGGACTAGATTGTGTTGGGTAAGTAGGCTCTTGCTTATTTAAGGCCAGGAGATGGTCTAGTTTCTGGGCCAAGATGTCTACCTTATCCAATTTCTGATTAATCAGATTTATGTCCATTCTGGATTCGGGCTCTCCACGGGCCTTGAGTTCATACATTCCAGTCCGTTTAGATGGCCCAACAGACCTTTCATAAGATGATAATGAGGCATGATTGATGGAATTTTCACTTAACATCTTGAACAGATCATAGGCCTCATCTTCATTTTTCATCATAAATGCCCGTCCACATGAGGCATCCACCATCTGTCTGAACTGTTCAGACAATCCTTTATAGAATGCTTGGACAATTTGCCATTTTGAAAGCCCATGATGAGGGCATTTCCTAAGCAATTCTTTCAGTCTTTCCCAAGATTCATGGATCAATTCCCCGGGAGTTTGGGTAAAACTCGTGATGGCTCTTCTCATGGTATTGGTCCGCCCGATGGGATAGAACTTCTTAAGAAATTCTTTCTGCATCTCTTCCCATGTCCTAATGGGCCTTCCTATAGTTCCCAACCAATATTTAGCCTTGTCCTTTAATGAAAAGGGAAATAAGGTCAACTTAAGGCCATCATCGGTGAAATTCTGGATCTTCACCGTGGAACAAATTTCTAGAAATTCATCCAGATGCTTATAAGGATCTTCATTAGTATTCCCATAAAAAGATGGGAGCATCTGAATGGTGCTAGATTTGATTTCATATTGATTGGCTGGATTTTGAGGAAGATGAATACAGGATGAAGGTTGAAATCGATTTGGAATAAAATAGTCCTTCATTTGCTTTGGTGGGTCCTGATTATCAGCCATTAGATCTTGTGATGGATTTCTTTGATGTAGGATTCTTTCTATTTCAGCAAATGGTCCTAGAAGGTTAGGATTTTGAGATCTCCTACCTTGCATGCACTAGGATTGATAGAGAGAGGATGGATTTGAATTTTGTTTTCTATTTCTTGTTTTTTTTTTTTTAAATGCAAACAATTTTGACAAACAAATTATCCTAATGATCTAATGTTAACCTAGACTCTCTATGTGAATTTTCTTACAAGGTGAATGGAGTCCACCTCGAGTCACAACCACAATCAATCAACGGCCAGGTAAGAGGTGGGGTAGTGGAAGGCTCCCCCTACTTTCGTAGGGACCTAATTAGAGAACCACTTTCTCGCTTAGGCGTTTGCCTTTTCAACCTCTAGCCTAGACACCGTTGCCAAAAATGGAGGCAACCCGAGATTTAAACCACTCACGGTGTAAACCCTAGATTCTCTTTCGACTTGCTTTTAATTGGATTAGGAAATGCCAATGCAAGGAAGGTGATTTGTGGGCTAAGGAAGGGTGATCAAATCCCTACCTTATGTGGTTAAAGTTGCTGCCCTTAAAGTCTTTTTTGAATGCAATACAAGGCAACAAATCAATGCAAGGTGTGTTGATGCAATCATGAATGACTTACTAAAATTGAAACACGTACCTTTCCCCCGCAATCTACAACAATTTATGGAAATAACTGTGAAAGGAAACTAACTCATGCTTTCCTAAGATGATGAATGCCTAGCATGGAAGGTTTCTAATCTTGGAAATGAAGATTTTTAAATTTGGATGTTCTTCTTTTTGTTTCTTTTTTTAGTTAATGGAAACCTATCTAAATTAGAAACTACAAAAATGGAAACTAACTAGAATAAGGAAATTGAAACATAGAAAGTTAGAACACACTTACCATGATTTCGCTTTCCTTTTTTTTTTTTTCAATTTACCGGCAAAAATAAGAAAAATAAGGTTAGCTAAAGAATAATTACACTACATCCAAGATAATCAAAATTAAAAATCTAAATCCCTGGCAACGACGTCAAAAATTGATCGTTCCAAATTGTGCATCGTTAAACACTCATGAAAACGTTCAATCTAAATTTATCCGGCTCACTCAAATCAAATTTTGAAAATTAATAGCGGTGAGTCCGAGTCGATCCACAGGGAGATAGAATTTTAACTTTGAAAACTTTGGACTTTAGTTAATCTAAAAATAAGTGAGATTTTAAGTAAACTAATTACTTAATTAAACTAAAATTAAGTTAACTAATGTTACCTAAAAATAGGATTACTTAAATTAAACAAATCTTTTTTTTTTCTTTTCTTTTTCAGAAATTAAACACAAACATATATGGAAAATAAGCACAACTAAAAAAATAACAAAGAAACTGTTATTTAACTAGGTGTAAATGATTAATTAACTAAAAATCATGAAACAACTTACAACATTTAATGGTTTAATATCCTAAATAAACAAAACATTAAATAACAACTGACTAATCCTAATTAAATAAACAACTATTATACTAATGGGAGAAGGGAAAGAATAAAATAAAAGCAATCTGTGGGGGACTTGTTGGCTGGTGCAGTGGTCCACAAGGAAAGGAGGGTGGTGCAGTGGTCCAGCTGATGCTTGAGCAGGTGGTGTTGCTGTGTAGCTGCCGTGCGTGGAGGTGCTTGGCTCAGCTGGGACAGCACGTGGAGGAGAGGAGGAAGCTACTGTAGCTCTGATGGAGGCTTGCAGACGTTGGAGTGCAGCTGGGTGCGTGGACAGGTGCTGACCGGTTGCTTGCCGTGCGTGGAGTGCGGGGTTGAAGCTGCCGTTTGAGGATGCTGCTGAAGAGATCTCACCGGCGTGCATGGACAGATGCTGGAGCAAGCGGACGTGGATGGCTGGAGGAGCTTGACAGCCGGCTACGTGCCTGCATGCATGCGCTGGGGGGTTGCCGCGTGTGCATGAGCTGCTGGAGGTGCAGGCTTCACCGGACCTGCGTGGACGGCGCGTGTAGGAGGTGCTTGCTGGCTGCTAGCCGGAGGATAGGAGGAGGCTGTCGGCGTGTGTAGACGTGTAGCTGCTGGAGGAAGCTGTGAAGCTCGGGTGATGCAGACTTGGATGAGGGCTTCACCGGGTGCTGTTGAAGGTGGATCTTGAGGCAGCTGGAAGAGGTGCTGGAACGCCGGGTGGGGACTTGGAAGCTGGCTATGGCTGGAGGAACTTGGAGCTGCTGCTGCCGGTGTATGTGGACAGGTTGCTGCGTTCAGGTTGGCGGCTGCCTTCACCAAGCATGCATGCTGGTGGCTTCGTGCAGGAGGGGATGCTGGAGGGATTCGCTTGGAAGCTTGACGTGGAGGCTGTTGTTGCAGCTGAGAGTGCAGCGTGGGGTGTGCGTAGGAACCAGAGAGAGAGGCCGAGAGAGACTGCGGAGGGAGGTTGTGTGGAGGAGAAAGAGAGAGGGAATCTGCTGGTGCTGCGTGGAGGGAAGATCGAGAGAGAACAGAGCGAGAGAAAGAGAGAAACCGAGAAGAGGGAGAACCGGAAAAGAGAGAGGGGTGCTGGAAAGGAGTTGGAAAAGAAGAAGAAGAGAAAGATAACCGGGGAGAGGAGGCGGAACTGCTGGGAATTATTGAAAAGAGGAAGAGACCAAGAGAGCAAGAGAAGAGGGGTGGAGAGCTGCGGGAGATCCTCCGAGAAGGAGAGGGTCTGGGGGAGAGGGAACGTGGGAGGCTGCTGTGAAAACAAAAACGAGAGAGAGCAGAGACGGAGGAGGAGAGAAACCGAGGAGGAGAGGAGGAGAGAAGTTGGGAAAATCCGAGAGAGAGTTTTTAATTCGAGAGAGGAGGCGAATCTGGGAGAGAGAGGGGGAATATATAGGAGAAATTGGAAGAGGAGAAGGAACGTGGGAGGCTTGGAGCAGGGACAGGATTCAGATTTGGAGAGGAAGAGGAAACTGGAGAAGGAAGAGGATTCTACTTTCTAAAAAGAGAGAGAGAAGGTTTTTTGAAATAATGAAAGGAAGGGATGTGGTTGGAAAATTGAAGAGAAGGAAGGAAATAGAAGATTTTGGGAAACTCCAGAGAAAGAAGGAATCAGAGCAATATTAGGACATCAAATTGCATTTTTACCCCTGCTTTTAGTTGAAATCCGAACATTAGACCTCCCCCAAATTTTCAGAAACTCCACCAGCTGCACTGCATCATCGGCATGTCATGTTCACATAAAATAAATATAAATTAGCGCATTATCATAAAAATATCATCATATTTATTTATTTCGTCTCGATTTTGTCGAAAAACCGCAGATGCGCTATACTCCTTTAAACACATGAAATGACGATGTTTTTAAGTCAGAATTTGACGAAATTGGTACCGTTGGACTTGTTACACAATTATCTATCTTTTCATGCTATTTTGCAGATAAAAACATGAGTATGATGCATATGATTGCCCTTAAATGATCAATTTAGCACTTTATCAGCAAAGAATTGACTATGATGACACTTTCTCACCAGTTGCCATGATAAAGTTGATCAGAGTTCTACTCGCTATTGCTGCACATTTTTATTATGTAATCTGGCAGATGGATGTGAATACTGCTTTCCTCAATGGTAACCTTGAGGAAGAGGTGTATATGATACAACCAGAAGGTTTCACATCCAAAGAATCTCCAGATAAAGTGTGCAAGCTTCAGAGGTCCATTTATGGACTGAAGCAGGCTTCCCGGAGCTGGAACATAAGATTTGACGCGGCTGTCAAGTCTTATGACTTCATTAAGAATGAAGATGAGCCTTGTGTGTACAAGAAGACTAGTGGGAGTGCAGTCACTTTTCTAGTTCTTTACGTAGATGACATACTACTCATTGCGAATGATGTAGCTATGATGTCATCAGTAAAGATCTGGCTGTCGAAAAACTTCTTTATGGAGGATTTGGGAGAAGCATCCTACGTATTGAGAATACGGATCTATAGAGATAGATCAAAGAGGATGCTTGGAATGACCCAATCCTTGTATATAGATACCATAGTCAAAAGGTTTGACATGAAAAATTCCAAGAGAGATCTCATACCGATAAGACATGGAATTAGTCTCTCAAAGGAGCAGTCTCCTAAGACTCCTAATGAGTGGGCATTCACGGATAGAATACCCTATGCCTTTGCCATAGGATCTATTATATATGCCATACTATGTACACGGCCTGATGTTGCATTTGCTTTAAGTGTTACGAGCAGATTTCAGGCTGATCCAGGCGAAGAGCACTGGAAGGCAGTGAAATGTATCCTTAAGTACTTGAGAAGAACTAAGGATATATTTCTTGTCTATGGAGGAGGTGACTTGAAACTGCTAGGCTTTACTGACTCGAGTTTCCAGTCGGATCCATATGATAGCAAGTCTACATCTGGATTCGTGTTTACTTTGAATGGAGGCGCAGTGTGCTAGAAGACTTCCAAGCAAGTGACCACTGCAGATTCGACGACTGAAGCTGAGTACATTGCTGCAGCTGAAGCCGCCAAGGAAGCAGTGTGGTTGAAGAAATTCATCACCGACCTCGGCGTAGTTCCCAGCATCTTTGAGCCTGTTCTGCTGTTGTGCGACAACAATGGAGCGATTACGCAATCGAAAGAGCCGCGGTCTCATCAGAAATCAAAGCATATTCTGAGGCGCTTTCATCTTATCAGAGAGATCAAATCCAGAGGAGATGTAGTGGTGGAAAGAGTTCCATCCGTCGACAATATAGTAGATCTACTTACAAAGCCGTTGGCCCAAATTGTGTTTGAGCGTCGCCTAGAGTCCATAGGCTTATTGTATAAAGGTGATTGGCTTTAGTCCAAGTGGGAGATTTTTAGCTTTAGGTGGCCTATAAGCCAATTTGACTATGTAAATCTTGTTCATTTATTAATATAATGGCATAATATTCATTATGGGTAAATCGCATTAATAATCGTTTCATAATGAAGTCCATGAATATGTGCTATAGTGATCAGATTATGATGAGATCATACTAATGAGACTGATCACTTAAACACCCATATTCTTAATCGTTCCTAGTCGGAGGATATCCGAGAAGGACATCGGATATCTAGTTAGACTAGTACAGATTACTCCTGCTCATATGATGAGGGTGACTGATCTCATAAGTCACTTATGTGGAGACACTAAGGCGAATCTGTAGGTGCTCATTGGAGAATGAGTTAACTGAACTGATCTGACTGAATTGCTGGATGGTATTATACCTCACTGTCAACCAGCTTGATTCTATTATCGCAGTTGCGTGGATGGTCCTCAGACCTGAGACACCAAGGACACCTTGTCGATGGACTTCTGTGCTTTGACCTTGGTTTACGAATCTCTAGCCACGGGATTCTAAAACGTCAAGGATTGGGTACATCATAATACCGTCGAAGGGAATTGTGTGCCAATAAGGAATCATTTGCTCTCGGTACTTAGAGAGAGAATGCTCCAGGAAGGATGCGCGGAAGTCCCTAGCCAGGGCGGACGGTAATGTCGGGAAAGGAGTTTTCTGATATTTATCAGCGGCATCCAATCCAAGTGAGTCGACCGGTTAGGGTTTGACAGCACGCCATATCCTGAGTTGACTCGAGAGCATTGTACGAATGAAGGATTATATCCACGCGGTAACTGTCGGCGGAAAGGTTCCAAGAGTGGGTTACTTAACCCCCATACCTTCCGGATTCACGCGGTGTTGCTTGGCACCCAATGTGATCGGAGGCCCGGTCGAATTCGATGTGCGACATCAATTCGATTGATTAATTAATAAAGGGTTATTAATTGATTAATAAAGCCAGTGAGGAGTCACTGGGCTGGTTGGGCCATTAACTGGACTGGTAATTGGGCCTAGAGGGTCACACGCAAATGATTCTCAAGGCGATGGATAAATAAGTGGGTTTTATACAAATCGGGGGTTTTTATGAAAAATCGCGTAGTTAGTATAAAACATAGCAAATGGGCTGAGCAGGCCAAGCTGTTGCTAACCCTAGCTGCCCCTCCTCTGTTTCTCTCTCTCTCTGGTGTCCAGACAGATCCATATCTGCTCCGCCGCTTCTCCCAATCCCGTTCGACGGGAAATCGTCCGCGCGTTGTGGCGATCGTTGCGGCGACCGGCGGAAGTTTCGTGGGCTGTGAAGAACGAGGAACGTGAGGATATCCGTCGTGAGGAGGATCGCGTGGACTTCGCTAGAGGCCGGGCTCTTGCGCAGCTTGCGGTGTCACACCGACGGAACCGAACGGTTGCGGATTCGAATCCGCACACGGTGAGAATCGATTATCCGATAATCGTAGTTTTTAGTTTTTAGAAACGGGAACGGATCTCCGTTTTATTTTTATTTCCGCTGCGCGTGAGATCCAGAGAATCCGAGAATCCAACATCAACTTGTCAGTAAGAGATTCCACATCTTGGGTATTAGATACCAGATATGCTTCTCATATCTACCATGATGTGCATATGATGACAAGTAAGCGCAAGATGAGAAAAGGCGAGGTGGAATTGAGGATAGGAAATGGCGCAAAAGTTGCGGCGGTTGCTGTAGGGACAGCAAACCTCAAACTTCCATCGGGAGACGTCTTACTATTAGAAGATTGTTATTATGTTCCTAGCATAATAAAGAACATCATATCAGTATCTTGTTTGGACAAGATAGGATATAGGTTGTCTATTGAGAATAGAAGTTGTTCGATTTGTTATGGTAATAAATCAATAGCTTCGGCGTCTTTAGTCAACGGCCTATATCTTTTAGATGTTTCTTATTACAATCTTCACATTGATAATGCTTTTAAGAAGAGCAAGAATTGTGTGAACCAAGCCTATATGTGGCATTGTAGACTTAGGCATATTGGTGAATGAAGGTTGCATAGGTTGCAGAAGCATGGTTATTTAACTGCATTCGATTATGAATCGTTTGCGACATGTAAATCCTATCTTATGGGAAAGATGGCAAAATCTCCATTTACTGGACATAGAGAACGTGCCAAGGACATCTTAGAACTAATACATTCGGATGTAACTGGTCCGATGTCTACCCACGCCATAGGTGGCTTTTCATACTTCATTACGTTCACCGATGACTTCTCAAGATTTGGTTATGTGTACTTAATGAAGTACAAGTCGGAAGCATTAGAGAAGTTCAAGGAGTTCAAGAATGAAGTAGATAAGCAGTTAGGAAAGAGTATTAAAGCTCTTCGATCAAATCGAGGAGGAGAATACTTGAGTACTAATTTCACACAATTCTTAAAGGATAATGGTATCCTTTCTCAGCTGACCCCTCTATATACACCACAAATGAATGGTATATCAGAAAGGAGGAATCGCACCTTGTTGGACATGCTGTGATCCATGATGAGCTTTTCGGAATTACCAGTGTCCCTCTGGAGGTATGCTCTAGAGTCAGCAGTATATCTACTGAACAGAGTACCCAGCAAGTCTATAGCCTCTACTCCATATGAGATATGGAAAGGTAGGAAACCAGAATTTAAACATGTTAAAGTCTGGGGTTGTCCTGTGATCGTTTCGAATTGTGTGTCGTTAAACACATGAAAACGTTCAATCTAAATTTATCCGGCTCACTCAAATCAAAATTTGGAAATTTAATAGTGGTGAGTCCGAGTCGATCCACAGGGAGATAGAATTTTAATTTTGAAAACTTTGGAGTTTAGTTAATCTAAAAAAATAAGTGATGATGGTTTATGATTTTTATTAATGCTCTAGAATTCAATTATTCTAAAAATAATAACAACCTAAATTAACTAATTATATTAAATGTTTAATTACCTGATTAAACCATACACAAGCTACTTAACTAAAATTAAAAAGAAATCAAATTAATTAAACTAATTCTAAGTAAACAAGCAAACATCCCTAATGTAATGAAGAAATAAGTATTAACTAAATAAAAGTTGAACAAAACTCTCATAAATTACTATCCTTTTAACAATAATGACACTTATCTAAACTAATAAAAATAATTAATGGAGAAAAATTAAGTAAACAACATGCAACAAATAAGGGCTTTGAGGAGCTTCTGCTGGGCTTCGTTGGAAAAGGAGGAGTTCGAGAAGAGCAGTGAACAGCTGCTACACGTGGAGGCTTGCATGGCGGCAGGTTGCTGGCAGGTGGAAGAACATGCAGGTGCATGGAGGTGCTGAGATGCTGATGCGTTTGCTGCTGGCTGCGTGGAGGAGAGGAGGAAAGTTGCCGGCTGCTGCGTGGAGGGTTGCTGGAGAGACAACAGCTGGTGGATGGAGAGGAAGATAGGAGGTAGGCTGCTTGCTGGTTCTGCAGGTTCGTTGCTGGACTTGTGCTCACCAAGCTTGCATGGGCAGCACGTGGAGCTAGAGGAAGCTCAGCTGGTGCGTGGAGGAGCTTGCAAGCATGCGTGCAGGTTGCTGCTGCACGTGGATGGCAGTGATGCTTGAGGTGCTGTCGGTGCTGCTTGAAGCTGGTGGAAGGGGTGCTGGAACTTGTTGGAAGAAGGCTGGGATGCTGCTACGTGGTGCTGCAGGAGGAAGAAGCTGCTGCTGGAGGGGTCCGCCGGCGTGCATGGATGGCAACTGCAGGAGGTGGTTGCCGCGGAGGTGCAGGTGGCCTCGCTGGCATGCAGGCGTGGGGGAGCTTCAGCCGGCTGCGGGGTGCTGCTCGTGGGAGCGCTGGGAACGCACAGGTGCTCCAGGAGGGCGTGGGAGCCGGTTGCTACCGCTGGAGATGTTGTTGCACGCACCGCTGGGAGGAGTTGTTGGCTACGCGTGGGGCGCAGGGGTTGCTGGAGGTGCAGCCGGGCGCGGAGGAGAGACGGCAGGAACGAGAGAGAGAGAGCTATGGAGGGAGAGAAAGAGAAGAGAGAGGGCGTGTGGGATACCGAGAGAGGGACGGAGGGATGCGGGAAGGAAAACTGAGAGAAGAACTGAGAGAGGAAGGCTGCTGGGGAAAAGAAAACGAGAGAGAGAAGAAAAGAGAGAACCGTGAAAGAGAGTTGGAGAGACCCGGAGAAAGAGAAGAGAGTAGATTAATATAGAGAGGAAAATAGGCGTGGGAAGGAAACTGGAGAAGAAGTCGGACTGGGATTGGAAAATTGGAGAGAAAAAGGAAACTGGAAAAGAAAGAGGATTCAACTTTCTAAAACGAGAGAGAGAGAGGATTTTTAAAATAAAGGAAGGGATGTGTTTAGGAAATTGGAGAGACGGAAGGAAATAGTGGGTTTTGGGAAACTCCAGCGGAGGAAGGAATCAAATTGCATTTTTACCCCTGTTTTAGTTGAAATCCGCACACTGTACCTCCCCCAAATTTCCGGAAACTCCTCCAGCTGCACTGCATCATTGGCATGTCCTGTTCACATCAAATAAATATAATTTAGCGCATTATCATAAAAATATCATCATATTTATTCATTTCGTCTCGGTTTTGTCGAAAAACCGCAAATGCGCTACACTCCTTTGATCACATGAAATGACGATGTTTTTAAGTCAGAATTTGATGAAATTGGTACCGTTGGACTTGTTACACAATTATCTATCATTTCATGCTATTTTGCAGATAAAAACATGAGCATGATGCATATGATTGCCCTTAAATGATCAATTTAACACTTTATCATCCTGCTCATGTAAAGAGGCATGATACAGACAAGCTGGAATCACGAACTGATAAATGTAGGTTTGTGGGATATCTAAAGGAAACTTTTGGATAGTACTTTTACCATCCTAGTGAACAAAAGGTGTTTGTCGCCAGGAAAACTATCTTCTTGGAAGAGGAATACTTTCTCCAAGAGGACAGTGGGAGTAAAATAGTACTCGAAGAGGTTCCAGATCCCCAAACAGCTACATTATCTTCAGATGAGATATCAGTTCCTGAATCTGTTCAGGTACACACAAATGAGCCTCGTAGATCTGGTAGATTACCTAGACTGTCCGAACGATATGTAGGACATATCGCTGAAGGTGAGTCTAAGGTAGAATATAATGAGGATGATGATCCTAAAATCTACTAGGAAGCCATAGAAGGCCCAGAAGCCGGGAAATGGCGAGAAGCCATGAACTCATAAATCCAGTCTATGTACACCAACCAAGTTTGGAATTTGGAGGACTTGTCCGAGGGTAATGTACCCATTAGATGCAAGTGGATCTTTAAGAGAAAGATCGGTGCTGATAGATGGATCGATACTTATAAGGCAAGGTTTGTGGCAAAGGGATATCGTCAAAGGCAAGGAATTGACTATGACGAGACTTTCTCACCAGTTGCCATGATAAAGTCGATCAGAGTTCTACTCGCCGTTGCTGCACATTTTGATTAGGAAATCTGACAGATGGATGTGAAGACTGCCTTCCTCAACGGTAACTTTGAGGAAGAGGTGTGTATGATACAACCAGAACGTTTCACATCCAAAGAATCTCCAGATAATGATAGCAAGTCTACATCTGGATTTGTGTTTATATGAAATGGAGGCGTAGTGTGCTGGAAAAGTCCCAAGAAAGCAACCACTGCAGATTCGACGACTGAAGCTGAATACATAGCTCCAGCTGAAGCCGCCAAGGAAGCAATGCGGTTGATGAACTTCATCACCAACCTCGGCGAAGTTCCCAGCATCTCTGAACTTATTCCGTTGTAGTACGACAACAATGGAGCATTTGCGCAAGCGAAAGAGCCACGGTCTCATCAAAAATCGTAGCATATTCTGAGGTGCTTTCATCTTATCAGAGTGATTATATCCAGAGGAGATGTAGTGGTGGAAAGAGTTCTATCTGTCGACAATGTAGCAGATCCACTGACAAAGCCGTTGGCTCAAATTGTGTTTAAGCGTCACCTAGATTCTATAGGCTCACTATATAAAGGTGATTGGCTTTAGTCTAAGTTGGAGATTGTTAGTCTTAGGTGGCCTAAAAGCCAATATGACTTTGTAATCTCGTTCATATTTATTAATATAATGGCATAATATTCATTATGTGTAAATCGTATTAATTATCGTCTCATAATGAAGTCCATGAATATGTGCGATAGTGATCAGATTATGATGAGATCATACTATTGAGACTGATCACTTAAACACACATATTCCTAATCGTTCCTAGACAGAGGATATTCGAGAAGAACATCGGATATCCGGTTAGACTAGTACAGATTACTCCTGCTCATAAGATGAGGGTGACTGATCTCATAGTCACTTGAGTGGAGACACTAAGGTGAATCTGTAGGTGCTCATTGGAGAATGAGTTCACTGAACTGATCCTGAATCGCTGGATGGTACTGTACCTCACTGTCAATCAGCTTGATTCTATTGTCGCAGTTGCGTGGATGGTCCTCGGACCTGAGACACCAAGGACACCTTGTCAGTGGACTTCTGTGCTTTGACCTTAGTTTATGAATCTCTAACCACGGGATTCTAAACAACCAAGAATCGGGTACAACGGAATACCGTCGAAGGGAATTGAGTGTCAATAAGGAATCATTCGCTCTCGGTACGATGAGAGAGAATGCTCTAGGAAGGATATGCGAAAGTCCCTGGCCATGGCAGACGATAATATCGGGAAAGGAGTTTTCCGATATTCATCATCGGCATCCAATCCAAGTGAGGCGACCGGTTAGGGTTGGACAACACGCCATACCCTAAGTCCACTTGAGAGCATTGTACGAATGAAGGACTATATCGACGCGGTAACTGTCGGTGGAAAGGTTCTAAGAGTGGGTTACTTAACCCCGATACCTTCCGGGTTCACGCGGTGTTGCTTGGCACCCAACGTGATCGGAGGCCCAATCGAATTCGATGTGCGACATCAATTTGATTGATTAATTAATTAATAAAGGGTTATTAATTTATTAATAAAGCCAGTGAGGAGTCACTGGGCTTATTGGGCTATTAATCGGACTAGTAATTGGGCCTAGAGGGTCACACACAAATGATTCTTAAGGCGATAGATAAATAAGTGTGTTTTATACAAATCGGGGGTTTTTATGAAAAACAACGCGGTTAGTATAAAATGTAGCGAACGGGCTGAACAGGCCAACCTGCTGCTAACCCTAGCTGCCCCCTCCTCTGTTTCTCTCTCTCTAGTGTCCAAGAAGAATCCGGAACTCCGGATCTACTCCGACACTTCTCCGAATCCCATCCGACGGGAAATCGTCCGCGCATTGCGGCGATCATTGCGGCGAACGGCTGAGACTTTGTAGGCTGCGAAGAACGAGGAACAGGAGGATATCCGTCGTGAGGAGGATCGCATGGACTCCGCTAGAGGCCGGGCGCTTGTGCGGCTTGCGGTGTCGCACCGACGGAACCAAACGGTTGCGGATTCGAATCCACACACGGTGAGATTTGATAATCTGATTATCATACTTTTTAGATTTTTCGAAATGAGAATGGATCTCAGATTTATATTTTATTTCCGTTGTGTGAGAGATCCGGAGAAACCCGAGAACCCAACAAGGATATCCACCATGAGGAGGATCGCGTGGACTTTGCTAGAGGCCGGGCATTTGTGCAGCTAGCGGTGTCACACCGACGGAACCAATCAGTCGTAGATTCGAATCCTCGCGAAGGTAATAATCCAATTAACGGTTATTCGGATTTTTAGTTTTATCGAAACGATAAAATAGATCGTTGCTTTTACATTAATTTCGGTTGCGTGAGTGATCCGGAGAAACATGAGAACCTAACAATAGTATAAGAGCCAGGTTCCACTATTTCTTGTCCCATTTCAATCTCCAAATTAATTTTTCTTGTGTTATTCCATGCATCGTTTTAATTTTTATGCAAGTTTAAAATCATGAGATTATTGTTGCGATTCGATCGCTTATTTTTGTATAAAAATTAATTTTTTTGGGGGGGATTTTCAGATTTCTTCATGTGATGAAGAATGGGGTTTATTGCGGCTTCACTCGGGCCCCCAAGTGTTGGGATGGAGGACCGGAACCCAGGATCATCTGGGGAAAGTCTCCGGCCATCACTGGGCTCCTCGCCAGTGCTGGAGAGGCAGTTGGAAGGGCCTCCATCTTCTTCTTCCTCTTCGGTTTGATGAAAAACCAGAAAAAACCCTTGTTTTGGGAGGAGCTCGGTCAGCAACTAAGAGGGCCATTGGTAGCCCTATTGGCACCGGGGGGGGGGGGGGGTCGCCAACGGGGCCGAGCGGCTTCAGGCGCCGGCCACCGGGCGGCTCTGCCGTGCCCCCCCTGGCCTCCACCTGCAACTGATATGGGGGTGTTGGAATTTCAGTCGTATCGAAGGGGGGCCCGAGCCAGCGAGCCATTTGGGGCCAAACGCGGTTCGACCGAGACAGGCTTGGCTGGTCCACTGGTGGGCCGGCCCTGAGCCAAGTTCGAGCCCTGGCTCGAACCAGACCCTGCCTATGGCTTGAGACAAACGCCAGGTGGCTCACCCTATTCCCAAATTAAAGCATTTCCCTAAATTAAAATATTAAAACCCCACTACCCATTAAAATATAAAATTTGTCTTTAATTTAAAATTCAGAATTTGTTTTGAAAAATTGAAATTGTTATATAATTTTATTTTATTGGGCATTAATGATTATGTTAATTCTTAATTGTTAATTATAATTAATATAACCATTAATTATTAATTAGAATTAATTATTAATTAAGAGTTAAATTAATAATTAATTTTAATTTCACTAATTTAAGAGTTAGATTAGTATTTAAAAATGATTAGTCTAAGTGTTAGATTATTAATTATTAAATCATCTCATTATTAATTAATTAGAGTTAGTTATTAATTTAAGTGTTAAATTAATAATAAACTTAAATGACTAATTAAAGTGTTAAATTAGTAGTCATTAATTAATTAGTGTTATTATTAGTTTAAGAGTTAAATTAATGATTGACATTAATTTACTAATAAGGGTTAGATTAGTACTTTTAGTTAATTAGAGTTAACTATTGATTTAAGTGTTAAGTTAATGATTAATTTTAAATTAACTTATCTAAGAGTTAGTTTAAAAATTATTAATTAATTAGTGTTAATTAATAATTTAAGTGTTAAATTAGTAATTAACATTAATTAACTAATCTAAGAGTTAGATTAGTAGTTAATAATAATTAGAGTTAATTAATAATTTAAATGTTAAAATTGTTAATTAACTTTCATAGACTAATCTAAGAGTTATATTAGTAATTAATTATTAATAGTCTAATTGTTAGATTATTAATATTGATTAATCTAAATGTTATATTGTTTTAATTATTAGAAATGTTCTAATAGCATAGAATAATATGAAAATTATTAATTTGGAGTGTGTGCACATGTGATGTGAGTGTTATATGCTTTTAAATTTGATTAATTGCATGTTAAGTAAATAAAATGAGTTTTTGAAATTCAAATGCCAATTTTGATTGGATCCTAGCTTTTCGAAAACCAAAATTATTTATTTTGAAAACTCTTTTGTTTTAGACATGTGATGCGTTTATCATGTGGGGAATATATAAAATACACCGTGGTTATGGATATGCACTTATTTAATTAGCCATGTGATGAATGATGTGTGTGGATCGTAGATGTATGGTTAAATGGATATTTATTAAATTGTTAATAAATAGAGTTCTACGTACCTATCTCTCTCTCTCTCTCTCATACTCCGATGTAATCCAACCTTCGTCTCTCTTGTACTCGCCATAAGGCCTTCTTGTAGGGACTGAGGTTTAGGATCCAGTTATCGGGTCGATTTTGGTGTCGGACCCCTTGGTTTGAGCCCTTGTGAGGCTAGGGTATGGATGTGATTTTGAACGGCATCGGCCTAAGGGGAGGCCATTTAGGAGCTTTGCTGGGGTGCCGCGTGGGCAGGCGTAGGGGCGCATGTGTATGGCCCCGGTTGTGTCGTCTGAATGGCGTCTTGCATGGACGACGCAATTCATACATCTGTCAGGGTACGACTCGGTTCTGTCGTCTGAATGACGTTTTCCTAGAACGATGCAATTTAGGCTTGCTCGATTTGACGTCCGAGCCTTCCCTCCTTTCTCTCATTTCTCTCATTCTCCCTTTCTCTCCTTCCTCTCTTTGAACCCTTCGACGCCCCCATTCCCTTCTCCTTCTCTTCCTCTCCCTATTACTCCTCTTCCTCCACTCCACCAACCTCCTAACCCTCACAACTACCGCCACCATCTCCTCCGTGGCACATTACTCTCCAGACGGCGGCCGACGTTCCAGTGGAGTGACGGTGTCTACGGCGGTACCGGCGGCAGCTCGTGGCGTGGCAGTTCGGCGGCTAGAAGCAAGGAGGAGTTCAAGTAACCGGTAGGGTGACAATCTTTGTTGTATTTATTTAAAATCATGTTTTTTCCCCGCTTTAAAGCATTTGTTGTATGGAGGTTTTTGTGTAGAAAATCATATTTTAAGGGGTTTTTGATGAAAATAGACATTTTTGGATTTTCGAGAAGTAAATTGGATTGTTGGGCCTCTCCCCCTATCTTCCTCGTGTTTTTTTTAGTATTTTGGGGGAGAAGAGGGACCCTCGATTTTGTTCGGTGGAACGCAGTTTCGGGCGTTAAATGGCGTCGGGACTAGTTGACGCCATTTAGAATGGCGTCAAGACCAGGTGACGCTATTTAATGACCTAATTTCTCGGTTCCCGAGCCCAGCGTGGGATAATGAGCTAAATGACGTCAGCCATGGGCGACGCCATTCAGGCCAGCATCCTTGGGTCCTAGCGCCTGTGAGAAAACTAAACCAGTTTAGGAGACTTGAATGACGTCAGTTACCGGCGACGCGATTCAAGACATAACCTCATTAATTCATGCAATTAACATGTGTTTACATTATTATATAATTCAGTTAAATGTATGTTCGATATCGTACTTCGAGGACGAGATTTAACACATGACCTCGCATTGTGTTGTGTTTTGTGCGATCGTAGACCGAGAGTGACAGTTGTTAGCACTTAAGCACCCTGTGTTGGTGTGGGAGTGACACAACGCCGGTGTGGGAGTGGTAGGGTGACGTCTAAAGAGGGGTTGCTATTTCGTTCCGGCAGGTCGGTGTTTTCCTCGTTCGGTTGTGTGGTTTGTGTGTTTAGACGAGAAGCCGGTTGTGGACTCCATGGTGAAGTGGTTTCAGAGTTGTGCCTGTTGCATCTTCGAATGTATATGTTTCATATCGGAATTTGGGAATCTTTGGGATTTGTGCTTACTGCTTTACTTATTTGATTGCCTATATTTGTGTTGTTGCACTTGTGGGTGCATGAGTGGGTGTTGGGGATCGAAGGATCCCTACTGAGTCCATTTCGATGAGACTCACCTCTGCGGTTTTTAGGTGAGGGTTCACGGTAGGCGTAGCATGAAGGGTTTCGTCTCGGGTTGTGCGCCAGCAGACACTGTTTTGGGATATGCCCTGATGTAGTTGTTATTTCCTTTTTAGGCTTGTACACATAATTATTTGTTTTCAGTTAGAATATGTCATTATTTGCTGAGTCAAGTCGAATTGTAATAATTTTTAATTCCTGCACTTCCTTTACAATTCGATGTAATGTGGAATGTTTAGCTTAGTTTATCATTTATTTCCCAGACTTATCGAGCACTTGGTTTGGCTCCAAATTTTAATGATTTGGTACCCATTTAGTAATCGGATTCCCGATTATAGGGTGGCGGGTCGTTACATTTCTTCTATTTATATATAAAATTTGAATTTATTGTAATCTGATCGAGGCAACCAAGGAAGGAGTGAGGACGATCTACAACTGTAACCAGGAAGGCGATTCGATGGAAATCCTTTGCTTTTATATTTGCACGATTATCTAATATAATTGTTATATTAGATTATGTGTGCATTTGACTGTTGGCTCCAGTCAAACCCACTGTGCTATCCATGACCACACTTGATATGTATGTGATACAATGTTTTATTTTTTATTATGAATCAAAGTAGGTATAAAATTTAGTAAATATATAGGATATATTTATATACTATCACCTAGGAGAGACCAAGATAAAAGTTATCTAAATACTCTCGTCTAAATTTTAAGCCGTAACGTGAGTAGTTAAGAAGTTACCGCGTGGTCCACCATTGTTATAGTCATATGATTCAAATTACTTTAGGTAGGTTTGTTGTGCTATCCATAAGGCCTGTTTAATTGTAAGGAGAGACTATAGCTATGGCATTGGATGCCTATTGATCGGGGGAGAGGAACTATGTTGCTTTGTTGTGCTAGCCCCAAGGACTGAATGCAAATCTATGCTCGTCTCGTAACGATGGTTAACTTAGACTAGAATTAATGGCTTGTTGTGCAATCTCTGGGACCTAAGATATGATCGGATATTGCAAGGAGTTGCAAGTCTCATGAGATGGGTGCTCTTTGATTGTATTATAGTTTGTTGTGCCATCCATAAGACTGTACTACAAGTCATTGAGATTCTGATCCCCACTAGGAGACTGTCGGTGTCTCTTGTTCTGTATAGCTTAGGTATAGTCCGTCGGAAATTAGTGGGAGTTAAAATTTGATCAAAAGACCAAATCTTGTTTTAAAATTTTAATAACTACTGCTAAGATAGATTTCAGTTCTTGTAGAGAATTATGTTGTCAAATAACCCATTCCATGGCATACTTGATGCCAATCTTTTGACTAGCCTGAACTACTCAGATTGGCTTAGAAACCTGAAGAATGTCTTCAAATATGCTCCACTTTCCGTTCGACGGGGATTCCTAATCCGCATGTCGCGGCGGATTACGCGCAGCCAGACGGGATCCACGAACGCCGCAGCGAGCGAGGAAGCGAGGACGATCCATCGCGAGGAGAACCGCGTGGATACCACTAGAGGTCGGGCATCTACGCGACTTGCGGCATCGCTCCGACGGAACCGGAAAACGGACGTGGATTCGAATCCGCGCAAGGTAAATTCGATTTACACCGGTTTTATTTTAACGATCGAAACGGGACAGATCCGATCCCGAACTTGTTATTCCGCTGCGTTTTTAGGATCGGATCCCGTCACAGCGATCCCAACAGTGGTATCAGAGCCAGGTTCCACTGTGTTTTCGTCGTTTCGGTCTCTAAAAATTGTGGTTTTAAAATTTAAATCTATGCTAGTAATTATTTTCTTGAAAGAATTGGGTTCATGAGATGTTCACAACGATGAGATCGCGATTTAAATCTGAAGAAAATATTTTTTTGGGGTTATTTCGTCGTGTTCTTCGTCCTTGTTCTTGGCATTTTTGAAGGGATCTAAAGAATGTTTCCTTGAGATCCAAGATCTTACAATCCTTGGCAATATGTTGCTGACGATATTTTGGAGATTTTTGGATCGCTGGCCATGTTTTTCTTCTTTGTTTTGGGTTTTTGAAACCTAAAATTTTGGGGAATAGAAGGGGCTAAAAATCGGATTTTTGATCTCCCTTAGGCCACCGTCGGTGGGCCGGACGTCGCCGGCGAGGTCCTCGTCACTGCCGTCGAGGTCCGGTGGCCGGCCATCGCCGGACCAGCGCTGGAGAAGAACCCCAAAGGGGCTATGGCGCCGTCGGGTTCCCTGCACAGCAGGGAACTCTCGGGCTACCCGGCCAGGCGGCTAGGGTTTCCCTAGCCGTCGACCGGGTTGGCCCGGCTGGACCCTGGCCCGGGCCAGGGGTCCGGGCCCCTGGCTGATCCCTGGCTCGGCCCTGGCTCGAGCCAGGGGCTCAGCAGGGCTGAGCCCTTTAGGGGCCCAGTTAATTTATTTTTTTATTAAATTAATTATAAAATTGGTTTAATAATTATCTGTAAAATATGATTTTACTATTTTTATTAAATTCAATTTTTATTGGGCCCTTATTAAGGTTTATTATGTTAATTAATTAACAAAAGGTTGTTAATTGAATTAATTCTAAATGTTAGATTAAACCTTATGCGATCTAATTGTTAGATTAACCCCAAATTATTTGAGCATGGAATGTTTCTAAAGCTATTAATTTTAGATTTTATGCATATTGATGTGCATTTATTTGCTTGTTTAAATTGGATTTAAATTAGCATGCTTGAACTAAATACTAAATTTTTCGAAAATTCCAAATTATCCAAAATTTTGTTTGGTCCCTGGTTTTATGAAACCTGAAAATATTATTATTTTCGAAAATTTTATTTAGCCATTTGATGTGCAATTCATGTGTGGTTTGTTTAAATAAAACACATGGTGGTCATGGACGAGCATTAATTGTGGATGTGGAATGTGATTGTGTGGTTTATTGTTTATTAATAAATAGAGGTCTGCGAACCTCTCCCTCTCATATTCTCATGTACTTCTACCTTCCTCCTCGATGTAATCGCCATAAGGCTTCCTTATTTAAATTATCATGTAATTGAGAATTATGATGTAATTTGATCGAGGCGGATGTGCGCGGAGCGAGGATGATCCACAACTGCCGACCAGATGAAAATGAAGGAGTTCATTGAATCCATGGGTTTTCAGACTCATGATATAAGTTGTTATGTTGTGTATGTGTGTGCGTTTGACTGTCTGGCTCAAGTCAAACCGTAGTACCGTCCATGACCACACTAATGACATGTATGTGATGCGTGTGCTTAATATTTGCTAGGTTATTAGTATTTATAATATATTCGATATATTTAATACTATCACCTAGGATGAGACCAAACTAAATAAGTAAAACCTTCGTTACAAATTCTAAGCCGTAGCGCGAGTCATTGAGAATGTACCGCATGGCTCTCCATCAATATGATCAATGGAACTTAATTCAGTCATGACAGATACTATGTGTTTACCCGAGGTCTGCCATTGTCTGTTGAGAGGACTGTTGATCATGGCATTAGATGCCTTTGGATAAGAGTAGAGGAACGATATAGTTATCCACGTGTTTACCCGGGAACTATATTTCTACTTTACTCTGTCACGTATTAATGGTAAAGCTTAGACCGGGGATAATGGTCTATTGTGTTTACCTGGGACCATTAAACTTGGGAGCCGAAGTATGATCAGATATTGCAAGGAGTTGCAATTATCATGAGATGATTGCTCTGAGATAGCGGTATGATACTACGTGTTTACCCGAGGTCATACTGTGATGCTTGGAGATTCTGATCCCCACTAGGAGACAGTCGGCGTCTCCCGTTCTGTATATCTGAAGGTTATACAGTCCGTCGAAAATTAGTGGGAGTAAAACTAGATAATAAAAGACCATATCTTGTTTTAGTTAATCTGAATATCTGCTAATTATCAATTGATTATCTCCTGTAGGCAAGAATGTCGCACCATAACCCATTGCGAGGCATACTTGATGCCAACCGTTTGATAGGCACCAATTACTCAGACTGGCTCAGAAACTTGAAGATAGTTCTCAGGTCTAAGCAGATTGCCTACGTCTTGGATAATGAACCTCCTGCTGAACCAGCATTAGATGCTCCAGAGGAGGAAATGATAGCGTATGAAAAATGGAAGGAGGATTCCACCATGGCCCAATGCTACATGTTAGCCTCTATGAGCAATGAGTTGCAGAGGCAACATGTAGAGATGGATGCTAGATCCATCATGTTCCATTTAAAGGAGCTCTTTGGTGAGCAGAGCAGAATCGAACGATATGAGATATCGAAGAATCTGTTCAAGGCTTAGATGGCAGAGGGAACTTCAGTACAGAATCACGTGCTGAAGATGATTGAGTGGGTAGAGAGGCTGGATGCTCTTGGGATTACACTTCCCAAGGAGATGCACATAGACCTCGTGTTGTCTTCACTTCCACCGTCATAGGCTCAGTTCATCGTTAATTTTAACATGAACAAGATCTAGGCCACCTTGGCTGAACTGTTGAACATGTTAAAAACTGCTGAGGGGAACCTTGTGAAGGATAAACCCCAAGTCCTAATGGTTGGTAAGACCAACAGAAAAAGACTTGCAGTCTAAGCTTTTCGAAAGAATAAGAACAAGGTTCAGAGAAAGGCAAAGGTTACCAGGAAAGACAAAGGTAAAAGTGCTGAGAAAGGTGATTGCTTCTATTGTCACCAGAAAGGGCATTGGAAGAGGAATTGCAAAGAATACCTCAAGGACAAGGCTCAAGGAACTGTGAAGCAGCAGGAAGCTTCAGGTATCTATATGATAGATGTAAACTTGTCAATAAGAGATTGTACATCATGGGTATTAGATACTGGATGTGTATCTCATATTTGCAATTCTGTGCAGGCACTGACAAGAAGGCGTAAGCTGAGGACCGGTGAGGTGGAGCTGAGGCTAGGTAACAGCGCAAGAGTTGCGGCGATCGCTGTGGGGATAGTGAAACTCAAGTTACCATCCGGAGACACATTTTTATTAGATGAATGTTATTATGTACCTAGCATAATAAGGAACATCATTTCTATTTCATGTTTAGATAGAATTAGATACAATTTAAATTTTGGGAACAATAGTTGTTCAATTTATTTTGGAAATAAATTAATAGCTTCTACTATCTTGTCCAATGGATTGTATCTATTGAATGTGTCTCATGATAATTTACATATTGGTCCTTCAATTAAAAGAAGTAAGTGTGAAATGAACTAAGCCTACTTGTGGCATTATAGGCTTGGACATATTGGTGAAAACAGACTCCAAAAGTTGCATAAAGATGGATATTGGGATCCATTTGATTATGAATCATATGCAACCTGTGAGTCATGTTTAATGGGTAAAATGGCTAAGTCTCCATTTAGTAGAACTGGAGAACGAGCCAAAGGCATATTAGAACTCATACATTCAGATGTATGTGGTCCTATGTCAACCCAAGCCATTGGTGGTTTCTCATACTTCATTACATTCACTGATGATTACTCAAGGTTTGGATATGTATACTTATTGAAGTATAAATCTGAAGCCTTTGAGAAATTCAGAGAATTTAAGAATGAAGTAGAAAAACAAATAGGAAAGAGTATAAAAACCATCTGATCTGATCGGGGTAGTGAATACTTGAGTACTCAGTTCATTAAATACTTAAAGGATAATGGTATCCTTTCTCAGCTTACACCTCCTTATACACCTCAGATGAATGGTATATCAGAAAGGAGAAATCGCACCTTAATGGAAATGGTGCGATCCATGATGAGCATGTCCAAATTACCAGTGTCCTTATGGGGATATGCACTTAGCTCGGCTATGTATATCCTGAACAAGGTACCCAGCAAATCTGTTGAGACCACTCCATATGAGATATGGAATGGAAGGAAACCAGACCTTAAACATGTTAAAGTCTGGGAATGTCCTGCTCATGTTAAAAGACATGACGTAGATAAGCTGAAATCCAGAACTGACAAATGCAGATTTGTGGGATATCCAAAGGAAACTTATGGATATTACTTTTATCATCCTGGTGAACAAAAGGTGTTTGTTGCTAGGAGAGCTGTCTTTCTAGAAGAAGATTATATTCTCCAGAAGGACAGTGGGAGTAAAGTAACACTGGAAGAAATTCCAGACCCACAAACTGGCAATGGTTCATCAGATGAATCGTCAGTGTCTGAACCTGTTCAAAATGATACATAGGAACCTCATAGGTCTGAAAGAGTACCTAAACCACCAGAATGATATGTGGGACATATTAATTTGGATGGTTCAAGGATACTCTATAATGAGGATGATGATCCTAAGACTCATCAGGAGGCCATTGAAAGTCCAGAGGCCGAAAAATGGTGGGAAGCCATGAATTCTGAAATACAGTCCATGTACATCAACCAAGTTTGGAACTTGATGGATTTACCCGATGGTATAGTACCTATCGGCTGCAAATGGATCTTTAAAAGAAAGATCGGTGCAGATGGACATATTGAGACTTATAAAGCAAGACTAGTGGTGAAAGGCTATCGTTAAAGACAAGGTGCTGACTACTACGGAACTTTTGCACCCGTTGCTATGATTAAGTCCATCAGAATTCTTCTCGCCATTGCTGCCTACCATGATTATGAAATCTGGCAGATGGATGTGAAAACTGCATTACTCAATGGAAACCTTGAGGAGGAGGTGTATATGATATAACCAGAAGATTCACATCCAAAGAATCTCCAGACATGGTATGCAAGTTGCAGAGGTCCATTTATGGACTGAAGCAAACATCCCAAAGCTGGAACATAAGATTTGATGAGGCAATCAAATCTTATGGCTTCATTAAGAATGAAGATGAGCCCTGTGTATACAAGAAAAACAGTGAGAGCGCAATCACATTTCTGGTTCTTTGCGTTGACGACATCCTACTCATTGGGAATGATGTAGGAATGATGTCATCAGTAAAGATATGGCTGTCAAATAACTTCTCCATGAAGGATTTGGGAGAAGCATCTTACGTATTAGGAATACGGATCTATAGAGATAGATCAAAGAAGATGCTAGCTTTAACCCAATCTATGTACATAGAAACCATTGTCAAAAGGTTTGGCATGGAAAATTCCAAGAGAGGTCTCATACTGATGAGACATGAAATTTCACTCTATAAAGGTCAGTCTCCCAAGACACCTGAAGAGAGGGCGGTGATGGATAAAGTCCCCTATGCTTCTGCCAAAGGGTCCATCATGTATGCCATGCTATGTACCAGATCTGATGTAGCATATGCTCTAAGTGTTACGAGCAGACATCAGGCAGATCTAGGTGATGAACACTGGAAGGGTGTGAAATGCATCCTTAAGTACTTGAGAAGGACTAAGGATCTATTTCTAGTCTATGGAGGAGGAGACTTAAAGCTGGAAGGATATACTGACTCGAGTTTTCAGTCTGATCCTGACGACAGCAAGTCAACATCAGGTTTTTTTTTTACACTCAACGGGGGAGCAGTGAGCTGGAAAAGTTCCAAGCAGGAAACCACTGCTGATTCGACAACGGAAGCCGAGTATATTGCTGCTGCTGAAGCCGCCAAGGAAGCTGTATGGATGAAGAAATTCATCGGCGATCTTGGTATGGTGGAAAGCATATCTGGTCTCGCCCCACTGCGGTGTGACAACAATGGGGCGATTGCTCAAGCGAAAGAGCCGAGGTCTCATCAGAAGTCGAAGCACATTCTGTGGCGCTTTCATCTGATCAGAGAGATTATAGCTCGAAGAGATGTCGTGGTGGAAAGAGTTCCCTCAGCCGACAACATAGCAGATCCACTTACAAAGCCTTTGTCTCAAAATGTTTTTGAGCGTCACTTAAAGAATATGGGTATTCTGTATAAAAGTGATTGGCTATAGTCCAAGTAAGAGGTTGTTAGTATTAGATGGTCTCAAAGCCAATCCGATACTATGTACTTATTCAGATTATTAATAAATGGCAATAATTCATTGTGTGTAATTAATTCGATTTGTGTTTATCGTATCACGATGAAGTCCATGAACATGTGCAATAGTCTTCGGATTATGATGAGATCATAATTACGGGACCGAAGACTTATAAACACATGTTCTTAATTGTTCCTAGTCATAGGATGTTTGAGATAGGACATCGAACATCCGGGTAGACTAGAATAGGTTACTTCAGCTCATATGATGAGGGTAACTGATCCCATAAGTCACTTGTGTGGAGACACTATGCTGAACCTATAGGTGCTCATTGGTGAATGAGTTCACTGAATTGATCTGACTATTAATCGCTAGATGGTAATCACCTCACTGTTAACCAGCTCGATTCATTTGTCACGGTTGCGTGGATGATCCTTGGACCTGAGACTCCAAAGATATCTTGTTGGTAGGTTTCTGAGCTTTGACCTTGACGAACGAATCCCTAACCATGGGTTATCAATAAGTCAAGCGATCGGGTTCAGGGAAATGCCCTCGATGGTAATTGTGTGTTCAATATGGGATCATCCGCTCTCGGTAGTTTGAGAGAGAATGTTCCGGGAATGATGTGCTTAAAGTCCCTGGCTAGGGCGGACTCTGTAATCGATAAGGAGTTATCGGATTTAGATTAGCGGCATCTGCTTCAAGTGAATCGACCAAATAGGGTTTAACAGTAAACCATGCCCTAGGTCGATTCGGGAACATTGCACGGATGAAGGATTATATCCGCGCGCTAACCGATGACAGAAAGGTTCCAATAGAGGGTTGCAATAACCCCAGTGCCATCCAAGATCACGCGATGTTGTTTGGCATCCAACGTGATCGGCAGTCCGTCCGAATTTATTGTGGGACATTAAATTCGGTTGATTAATTGAATATAAGGATATTAATTAATTCAGTGGGTCAGTAAAGGGTTACTTGACTTAATGGGCTATTAACTGGACTGGTATTTGGACCTAGAGGGTCACACGCAAATGGTTTTCAAGTCGATGGATAATCCGACAGGATTTCGGATAAGTCTGGGTTTTTATGAAAAACTGCAAACTGACTTATTATAAAAGAACGGATTCTACGTCTGGGGCCAGCAACTCTGACCTAGCCGTCATTCGTTGTTTCTCCCTTTCTCTCTCTTCTGGGCGTGCGGTTCCCAACTGCTCCACTTTCCGTTCGACGGGGATTCTGAATCCGCATGTTGCGGCGGATTACGCGCAGCCAGACGGGATCCACGAACGCCGCAGCGAGCGAGGAAGCGAGGACGATCCATCGCGAGGAGAACAGCGTGGATACCGCTAGAGGTTGGGCATCTGCGCAACTTGCGGCATCGCTCCGACGGAACCGAAAAACGGACGCGGATTCGAATACGTGCAAGGTAAATTTGATTTACACCGGTTTTATTTTAACGATCGAAACGGGATAGATCCGATCCTGAACTTGTTATTCCGCTGCGTTTTTAGGATCGGATCCCGGCCCAGCGATCCCAACAGTATTTAGTAAATATATACAATATATTTATATACTATCACCTAGGAGAGACCAAGATAAAAGTTATCTAAATACCCTCGTCTTAATTCTAAGCCGTAACGTGAGTGGTTAAGAACTTACCGCGTGGTCCACCATCATTATAGTCATAGGACTCGAATCACTTTAGGCAGGTTTGTTGTGTTACCACAAGGTATGTTTAATTGTGAGGAGAGACTGTGGCTATGGCATAAGATGCCTATTTGATCTGGGTAGAGGAACCATGTAGCTCTGTTGTGCTATCTACAAGGGCTGCATGCAAATCTATGCTCGTCTTGTAACGATGATTGGCTTAGACCAGAATTAGTGGCTTGTTGTTCTATCCACAAGGCCATTAAATCTCTGGGGACCGAAGATATGATCGGATATTGTAAGGAGTTGCAAGTCCTATGAGATGGGTGCTCTTTGATTGTATTACAGTTTGTTGTGCTATCCACAAGGCTGTATTGCAAGTCATTGAGATTCTGATCCCTACTAGGAGACTGTTGGCGTCTCCCGTTCTGTATAGCTGAGGGTTATACAGTCCATCGAAAATTAGTGGGAGTTAAAACTTGATTAAAAAGACCATGTCTTATTTTAAATTTTAATAATTGAACATTTGCTAAATAGATTTTACTTATCTCCTGTAGAAAATTATGTCCTCGAATAACCGACTCCGTGACATACTTGATGCTAATCTTTTGACTAGCAAGAACTACTCCGATTCGCTCAGAAACCTGAAGAATGTCTTCAGATTTGAGTACATTGCCTACTTCCTGGGAGCTGATCCTCCTGCTGAACCAGCATTGGCTGCCTTTGACGCAGTGATGATAGCTAACGATAAAAGGAAGAATGGCAATGTTAAAGGAGTAGTAAAAGGTGACTGTTTCTACCGTAAACAAAATGGTCACTGGAAGAGGAACTGCAAGGAGTTCCTCAACGATAAAGCTTATGGAAAGGTGAAGCTATCAGAAGTTTCAGATATCTATATGATAGATATCAACTTGTCAGTTAGAGATTCCACATCTTGAGTATTAGATACCGGATGTGCTTCTTAGATCTACTATGATGTGCAGATGCTGACAAGTAAGTGCAAGCTGAGAAAAGGCGAGGTGGAATTGAGGCTAGGAAACGGCACAAAAGTTGCGGCGGTTGTTGTTGGGATAGCAAACCTCAAGGTTCCATCGCGAGATGTCTTATCATTAGAATATTGTTATTATGTTCCTAGCATAAAAAAGAACATCATATCAATATCTTGTTTGGACAAGATAGGATATAGGTTGTCTGTTGAGAATAGAAGTTGCTTGATTTATTATGGTAATAAGTCAATAGCTTCGGCATCTTTAGTCAACGGACTATATCTTTTAGATGTTTCTTATTACAATCTTCATATTGATGATGCTCCTAAGAAGAGCAAGAATTGTGTGAGCCAAGCCTACATGTGGCATTGTAGACTTGGTCATATTGATGAAAGGAGGCTGCAAAAGTTGCACCGACATGGTTATTTAACAGCATTCGATTATGAATCATTTGCGACATGTGAGTCCTGCCTTATAGGAAAGATGGCAAAGTCTCAATTTATCGGACATGGAGAACGTACCAAGTACGTTTTGGAACTAATACATTCAGATGTATGTGGTCCAATGTCCACCCAAGACAAAGGTGGCTTTTCATACTTTATCACGTTCACCGATGACTTCTCAATATTCGGCTATGTGTACTTAATGAAGTATAGGTCGGAAGCATTTGAGAAGTTCAAGGAGTTCAAGAATTAGGTAGAGAAACAGTTAGGAAAGAATATTAATGCTCTTCGATCAGATCGAGGAGGAGAATACTTGAGTACTAATTTCACACAATTCTTAGAGGATAATGGTATCATTCCTCAGCTAACCCCTCCATATACACCACAAATGAATGGTGTATCAGAAAGGAGAAATCGCACCTTGTTGGACATGGTGCAATCCATGATGAGTTTTTCGGGATTACTAGTGTCCCTCTAGGGGTATGTTCTAGAGTCAGCAGCATACCTACTGAACAGAGTACCCAGCAAGTCTATGAGCTCTACTCTATATGAGATATGGAAATGCAAGAAACCAAAATTTAAACATGTTAAAGTCTGGAGTTGTCTTGCTCATGTAAAGAGGCATGATCTAGACAAGCTGGAATCACAAACTGATAAATACAGGTTTGTGGGATATCCAAAGGAAACCTTTGGATACTACTTTTACCATCCTGATAAACAAAAGGTGTTTGTCGCCAGGAAAGCTGTGTTCCTAGAAGAGGAATACCTTCTCCAGGAGGACAGTAGGAGTAGAATAGTACTAGAAGAGGTTCCAGATCCTCAAACAGCTGCATTATCATCAGTTGAGATATCAGTTCTTGAATCTGTTCAGGTACACACAGATGAGCCTCGTACATCTGGTAGATTACCTAGAATACCCGAACGATATGTGGGACATATCGCTGAAGGTGAGTCTAAGGTAGAATATAATGAGGATGATGATCCTAAAACCTACCAGGAGGCCATAGAAGGCCCAAAAACTGGGAAATGGCGAGAAGCCATGAACTCATAAATCCAGTCCATGTACACCAACCAAGTTTGGAAGTTTAAGGACTTGCCCGAGGGTATTGTACCCATCGGATGCAAGTGGATCTTTAAGAGAAAGATTGGTGCTGATGGACGGATCGATACTTATAAGGCAAGGTTTGTGGCAAAAGGATATCGTCAAAGGCAAGGAATTGACTATGACGAGACTTTATCACTAGTTCCCATGATAAAGTCGATCAGAGTTCTACTCGCCGTTGCTGCACATTTTGATTAGAAAATCTGGTAGATGGATGTGAAGACTGCCTTCCTCAACGGTAACTTTGAGGAAGAGGTGTATATGATACAACCAGAACGTTTCAAATCCAAAGAATCTCTAGATAAAGTGTGCAAGCTTTAGAGGTCCATTTATGGACTGAAGCAGGCTTCCTGGAGCTGGAACATCAGATTTGACGAGGTTGTCAAGTCTTATGACTTCATTAAGAATGAAGATGAGCCTTGTGTGTACAAGAAGACCAGTGGGAGCACAGTCACCTTCTTAGTTCTTTATGTAGACAACATACTACTCATTGGGAATGATGTAGCTATGATGTCATCGGTAAAGATCTGACTGTCGAAAAACTTCTCCATGAAGGATTAGGGAGAAGCATCCTATGTATTGGAAAAACGGATCCATAGAGATAGATCAAAGAGGATGCTTGGAATGACCCAATCCTAGTACGTAGAAACCATAGTCAAAAGATTAGGCATAGAAAATTCCAAGATAGGTCTCATACCGATGAGACATAGAATTAATCTCTCAAAGAAGCAGTCTCCTAAGACTCCTGATGAGAGGGAACTTATGGATAGAGTACCCTATGCCTCTGCCATAGGATCTATCATGTATATCATGCTATGTACACGGCGTAATATTACATTTTCTCTAAGTGTTACGAGCAGATTTCAGACTGATCCAGACGAAGAGCACTGAAGGGCAGTGAAATGTATCATTAAGTACTTGAGAAGAACTAAGGACATGTTTCTTGTCTATGAAGGTGGTGACTTGAACTACGAGGTTTTACTGACTCGAGTTTCCAGTCAGATCCAGATGATAGCAAGTCTACATCTGGATTCGTGTTTACATTAAACGGAGGCGCAATATTCTTAATCATTCCTAGTCGGAGGATATCCGAGAAGGATATCGGATATCCGGTTAGAGTAGTACAAATTACTCTTGCTCATATGATGAGGGTGACTGATCTCATAAGTCACTTGTGTGGAGACACTAAGGCGAATCTATAGGTGCTCATTAGAGAATGAGTTCACTGAACTAATCCGACTGAATCGTTGGATGGTATTGTACCTCACTATCAACTAGCTTGATTCTATTGTTGCAGTTGCGTAGATGGTCCTCGGACCTGAGACACCAAGGACACCTTGTCAGTGGACTTCTGTGCTTTGACCTTGGTTTATGAATCTCTAACCACGGGATTCTAAAAAGCCAAGGATCGGGTACAACGGAATACAATCGAAGCAAATAAGCGGAATACCGTCGAAGGAAATTGAGTGTCAATAAGGAATCATTCGCTCTCGGTACTTAAAGAGAGAATGCTCTAGGAAGGATGCGCGAAAGTCCCTGACTAGGGCAGACGATAATATCGGGAAAGGAGTTTTCCGACATTCATCAGCGGCATCCAATCCAAATGAGTTGACCGGTTAGGGTTTGACCGTACACCATACCCTGAGTTGACTCGAGAGCATTGTACGAATGAAGGATTATATCCATACGGTAATTATCGGTGGAAAGGTTCAAAGAGTGGGTTACTTAACCCCGATACCTTCCGGGTTCACGCGGTGTTGCTTGGCACCCAACGTGATCGGAGGTCCGATTGAATTCGATGTGCGACATTAATTCGATTGATTAATTAATTAATATGAGTTTTTAATTGATTAATCAGGCTAGTGAGGTGTCACTGGGTTTATTGGGCCATTAACCGAACTGGTTATAGGGCCTAGAGGGTCACACGCAAATGATTCTCAAGGCGATGGATGAATAAGTGAGTTTTATATTAGCTGGGAGTTTTTATGAAAAACTGTGCGATTAGTTTAAAATGTAGTGAACGAGCTAAGCAGGCCAGGCTGTTGCTTAACCCTGGCTGCCCACTCCTCTCTTCCCCTCTCTCCCTGGCCCCCCAGATAAGCCCAGATCAATGGGTCTACTTTGCCGTCTTCTCCGACTCCCATTCAACGGGAAATCGTCCGCGCGTTGTGGCGATCATTACGGTGAACAACGGAGGTTTCGTGGGCTACGAAGAACGAGGAACTGTGAGGATATCCAGTGCGAGGAGGATTGTGTAGACTTCGCTAGAGGCCGGGTGCTTGCGCAGCTAGCGGTGTTATACCGACGGAACCATTCGGTCGCGAATTCGAATCCTCACGCGGTAATCTCCGATTACAATTCTAATCCGATTTTAGTTTTTTCGAAACGGGAAACGGAACGTAGATAGATTATGTTTTTATTCCGCTACTGTTTGCGATCCGGAGAAATGCGAGAATCCAACAGTATTAGAAAGGAGGAATCGCACCTTATTGGACATGGTGCGATCCATGGTGAGCTTTTTGGAATTACCAGTGTCCCTCTGGGGGTATGCTCTAGAGTCAGCAACATATCTACTTAACAGAGTACCCACCAAGTCTATGGCATCTACTCCATATGAGATATGGAAAGGCAGGAAACTAGAATTTAAACATGTTAAAGTCTGGGGTTGTCCTATTCATATAAAGAGACATGATCCAGACAAGCTGGAATCATGAACTGATAAATGCAGGTTTATGGGATATCCAAAAGAGACCTTTGGATCCTATCTCTACCATCCTGGTGAACAAAAGGTGTTTGTCGCCAAGAAAGCTATCTTCCTAGAAGAGGAATATCTTCTCTAGGAGTACAGTAGGAGTACAATAGTCCTAGAAGAGGTTCCATATCCCCAAACAACTGCAAAATCATCGGATGAGGTATCAGTTCCTAAATCAGTATAAGTACACACGGATGAGCTTCGTAGATCTGGTAGAGTACCTAGACTACCCGAAATGGCGAGAAGCCATGAACTCAGAAATCCAGCCCATGTACACCAACCAAGTTTTGAACTTTGAGGACTTGCCCGAGGGTATTGTATCTATAGGGTGTAAGTGGATCTTTAAAAGAAGGATTGGTGCTGATGGACAGATTGACACTTATAAGGTAAGATTGGTGGCAAAGGGATATCGTCAAAGGCAAGAAATTGACTATGATGAGACTTTTGTTAGTTTAGGTGGCCTACAAGCCAATCTAACAATGTAAATCTCGTTCATTATTAATAAAACGGCATAATATTCATTATGTGTAAATCGCGTTAATTATCGTTTCATAATGAAGTCCGTGAATATGTGCTATGGTGATCAGATTATGATGAGATCATACTAATGAGACTGATCACTTAAACACACATATTCTTAATCGTTCCTAGTCGGAGGATATCCGAGAAGGACATCGGATATCCGGTTAGACTAGTACCGATTACTCCTACTCATATGATGAGGGTGACTGGTCTCATAAGTCACTTGTGTGGAGACACTAAGGCGAATCTGTAGGTGCTCATTGGAGAATGAGTTCACTGAACTGATCCGACTGAATCGCTGGATGGTGTTGTACCTCACTGTCAACCAGCTTGATTCTATTGTCGCAGTTGCGTGGATAGTCCTCGGACCTGAGACACCAAGGACACCTTGGCGGTGGACTTCTGTACTTTGACCTTGGTCTATGAATCTCTAGCCACGGGATTCTAATACGCCAAGGATTGGGTGCAGCGGAATACCGTCGAAGGGAATTGTGTGTCAATAAGGAATCATTCGCTCTCGGTACTTAGAGAGAGAATGCTCTAGGAAGGATGCGCGGAAGTCCCTGGCCAGGGCGGACGATAATATCGGGAAAGGAGTTTTCCGATATTCATCAGCGGCATCCAATCCAAGTGAGTCGACCGGTTAGGGTTTGATAGCTCGCCATACCCTGAGTTGACTCGAGAGCATTGTACGAATGAAGGATTATATCCACGCGGTAACTGTCGGTGGAAAGGTTCCAAGAGTGGGTTACTTAACCCCAAATACCTTCCGGGTTCACGCGGTGTTGCTTGGCACCCAACGTGATCGGAGGCCCGGTCGAATTCGATGTGCGACCTCAATTCGATTGATTAATTGATTAATAAAGGGTTATTAATTAATTAATAAAGCCAGTGAGGAGTCACTAGGCTTACTGGGCCATTAACTGGACTGGTACTTGGGCCTAGAGGGTCACACGCAAATGATTCTCAAGGCGATGCATAAATAAGTGGGTTTTATACAAACCGGGGGTTTTTGTGAAAAACCGCGCGGTTAGTATAAAACATAGCGAACGGACTGAGCAGGCCAAGCTGCTGCTAACCCTAGCCGCCCCTCCTCAGTTTCTATCTTCCTCTGGAGTCCAAGCAGATCCAGATCTGCTCCGCCGCTTCCCGAATCCCGTTCGACGGGAAATCGTCTGCGCACTGCGGCGATCATTGCGGCGACCAGAGGAGGCTTCGCGGGCTGCGAAGAACGACGAACTCGAGGATATCCGTCGCGGGGAGGATCGCGTGGACTTCGCTAGAGGCCGGGCGCTTGCGCGGCTTGCGGTGTCACACCGACGGAACCGAACGGCTGCGGATTCGAATCCGCACACGGTGAGAACTTCGATAATCCGATTATCGTATTTTAGATTTCGAAACGGGAACGGATCGCTGTAAATAATTTTGTTTTCCGCTGCGTGAGCGATCCGGAGAAACCGAGAAAACCCAACAGTGGTATCAGAGCCAGGTTCCACTGTTTCTCGTCCCGTTTCGGATCTCTAAATTAATTTTTCCATGAGTTATTCCATGCTGTAACTTCGAATAATTGTTGGATCCGTGTTCATGCGATGAACACAGTTAATCTGATTATTTTCTTTCAATTTTTCGAGATTATTTTGGGGGTTTTTCGTGTTCTTCGTGAGACGAAGAACGGCGTGTTTACGGCGGCTTTAATCAGCCTCCCAAGCGTTGGGATGGCCGGCCGAGACTCCGGATCCATAGAGGATAGTCAGCCGGTCCAACCGGCTGGGCCGGCCCGGCTCCTGGTCTGGCCGGGCTTGGCCAGGTTGGCCCTAGCCAGGAGCCAGGGTTCGACCCTGGTTCGATCCAGGCCGAGCCACTGGCTCGAACCTGGCCCCCTAAATGGGCTGGGCCCATTTTCTTCATTTTACCCCATTTAAACCCCTTAACCCTAAGCCCATTTGAATATAAAATGAACTGGTTTGTAATTTTAATATTCAAAATTGTTTTGAAAATTGAAATTATTTTTCAAATTATATTTAATTGGGCTTAATTAATGATTTTGAATCATTATGATAATTAAGTATTTTTATTAACTAGCAATTAGTTATTAATTAATTAGGGTTAATATTAATTTAAATGTTAAATTAATTATTAACCTTAATATGACTAATTTAATGGTTAAATTGGTCATTAACTTTTAATTTCAACTAATTGTTAATTAATATTTAAGTTAATTATTAATTTAATTGTTAAATTAATAATTAACTTAAGTGACTAATTTAAGTGTTAAATTAGTAGTATTTAATGATTAATTGTCAGTTATTAATTTAAGGGTTAAATTAATGATTAACTTTAATCATCTAATCTAATTGTTAGATTATAGTTATTAATTCATTAGTGTTAATTAATAATTTAAGTGTTAAATTACTAATTAACATTAATTAACTAATTTAAAAGTTGGATTAGTATTTAATTAATAATTAGAGTTAATTAATGATTTAAGTGTTAAATTATTAATTAAGTTTGTTGGATTAATCTAAGAGTTAGATTAGTCTTTAAATAGTCTAATTGTTAGATTATTAATGGGGTTTAATCTAAGTGTTAGATTATTAGAAATGTTCTAATTTACATGGAATAATATGGAATTATTAATTCGGAGTGTGTGCGCATGTGATGTGTGTTTATTGCTTTTAAATTTGATTTAATTGCATGTTAAGTTAATAAAATGAGTTTTTCGAAATTCAAATGCCAATTTTGATTGGATCCCAGCTTTTTGAAAGCCAAAACTTATCTATTTTTGAAAACTCATTTGTTTTAGCCATGTGATGCGCTGATTCATGTGTGGGATGTTTAAAACACACCGTGGTCATAGATATGCACTTAATTTATTATTCATGTGATGAATGGATTGTGTGGATCGTGGATGTATGTTTAATTATTAATTGTTAATAAATAGAGGTCTGCGCACCTCTCTCTCTCATACTCCGATGTATTTCTACCTCCCTCTCTCTCTCGTACTCGCCATAAGGCCTTCTTCCATTTACTTGTTAATTCTAGAATTAATGTAATATGATGGAGGCAACCGAGGAAGGAGCGAGGACGATCCACAGCTGCAACCAGGAAGGCGAAAAGATGGAGATCTCTTGCCTATGTGTTTGCAGGTTATCTAATATAATTGTTATGATTAGAATGTGTGTGCGTTTGACTGTTGGCTCCAGTCAAACCCACTGTGCTATCCATGACCACACTAATGACATGTATGTGATGCATTGTTTATCTTTTGATTATGAATCAAAGCAGGTTATAGTATTTCGTAAATATATACGATATATCTATATACTATCACCTAGGAGAGACCAAGATAAAAGTTATCTAAATACCCTCAGATAAACTCTAAGCCGTAATGCGAGTAGTTAAGAACTTACCGCGTGGTCCACCATCGTTATAGTCATAGGATTCGAATCATTTTAGGCAGGTTTGTTGTGCTATCCACAAGGCCTGCTTAATTGGGAGGAGAAACTGTGGCTATGGCATTAGATGCCTATAGATCGGGGTAGAGGAACCATGTAGCTTTGTTGTGCTATCCACAAGGGCTGCATGCAAATCTATGCTCGTCGCGTAATGATGGTTAGCTTAGACCAGGATTAATGGTTTGTTGTGCTATCTACAAGGCCATTAAATCTCTGGGGATCGAAGCCAAGATCAGATATTGCAAGGAGTTGCAAGTCCCATGAGTTGGGTGCTCTCTGATTGCATTACAGTTTGTTGTGCTATCCACAAGGCTGTAGTGCAAGTCATTGAGATTCTGATCCCCACTAGGAGACTGTCGGCGTCTCCTGTTCTGTATAACTGAGGGTTATACAGTCCGTCGAAAATTAGTGGGAGTTAAACTTGAACAAAAGACCATGTCTTGTTTTAAATTTTAATAATTGAACATCTGCTAAATAGATTTTACTTATCTCCTGTAGGGAATTATGTCGTCGAATAACTCACTCCGTGGCATACTTGATGCCGTTTTGACTTACCTGATCTACTCAGATTGGTTCAGAAGCCTGAAGAATGTCTTCAGATCTGAACGCAAAAACTTTGTCCCTGGAGCTGATCCTCCTGCTGAATCGGCATTAGATGCCCCTGAAGCAGAGATGACAGCTAACGATAAAGGATCGAAAGACAAAGGTAAAAGAGTAGTGAAGGGTGACTGCTTCTACTATAAGCAGTATGGTCACTGGAAGAGGAACTGCAAGAAGTTCCTTCATGATAAAGCTCATGGAAGAGTGAAGCTGTCTGAAGTTTAAGATATCTATATGATAGATATCAACTTATCGGTTAGAGATTCCACATCTTGGGTATTGGATACCGGATGTGCTTCTCATATCTGCCATGATGTGCAGATGCTGACAAGTAAGCGCAAGCTGAGACAAGGTGAGGTGGAATTGAGGCTAGGAAATGGCGCAAAAGTTGCGGCGATTGCTGTTGGGACAGCAAACCTCAGGCTTCCATCGGGAGAGACTTTACTATTGGAAGATTGTTATTATGTTCCTAGCATAATAAAGAACATCATATCAATATCTTGTTTGGACAAGATAGGATATAGGATGACAATTGAGAATAGAAGTTGTTCGATTTATTATGGTAATAAATCAATAGCTTTGGCATCTTTAGTCAACGGTCTATATCTATTAGATGTTTCTCATTACAATCTTCAGATTGATAATGCTCTTAAGAAGAGCAAGAATTGTGTGAACCAGGCCTACATGTGGCATTGTAGACTTGGGCACATTGGCGAAAGCAAGTTGCAAAAGTTGCACAAGCATGGTTACTTAACAGCATTCGATTATGAATCGTTTGCAACATGTGAATCCTGCCTTATGGGAAAGATGGCAAAATCTCCATTTAGTGGACATGCAGAACGTGCCAAGGACATTTTGGAACTAATACATTCGGATGTATGTGGTCCCATGTCCACCCAAGCCAAAGGTGGCTTTTCTTACTTCATCACGTTCACCGATGACTTCTCAAGATTCGGCTATGTATACTTAATGAAGTACAAGTCGGAAGCATTTGAGAAGTTCAAGGAGTTCAAGAATGAGGTGGAGAAGCAGTTAGGAAAGAGTAATAAAGCTCTTCGATCAGATCGAGGAGGAGAATACTTGAGTACTAACTTCACACAATTCTTAAAGGATAATGGTATCCTTTCTCAACTGACCCCTCCATATACACCACAGATGAATGGTGTATCAGAAAGGAGGAATCGCACCTTGTTGGACATGGTGCGATCTATGATGAGCTTTTTAGGATTACCAGTGTCCCTCTGGGGTTATGCTCTAGAGTCAGCAGCATACCTACTGAACAGAGTACCCAGCAAGTCTGTGGCCTCTACTCCATATGAGATATGGAAAGGCAGGAAACCAGAATTTAAACATGTTAAAGTCTGGGGTTGTCCTGCTCATGTGAAGAGGCATGATCCAGACAAGCTGGAATCACGAACTGATAAATGCAGGTTTGTGGGATATCCAAAGGAAACCTTTGGATACTATTTTTACCATCCTCGTGAACAAAAGGTGTTTGTCGCCAGGAAAGCTGTCTTCTTGGAAGAGGAATACCTTCTCCAGGAGGACAGTGGGAGTAAAATAGTACTGGAAGAGGTTCCAGATCCCCAAACAGCTGCATTATCATCAGATGAGATATCAGTTCCTGAATCTGTTCAGGTACACACAGATGAGCCCCGTAGATCTGGTAGAGTACCTAGACTACCTGAACGATATGTGGGACATATTGATGAAGGTGAATCTAAGGTAGTATATAATGAGGATGATGATCCGAAAACCTACCAGGAGGCTATAGAAGGCCCAGAAGCCGGGAAATGGCGAGAAGCCATGAACTCAGAAATCCAGTCCATGTACACCAACCAAGTTTGGAATTTAGAGGACTTGCCCGAGGGTATTGTACCCATCGGTTACAAGTGGATCTTTAAGAGAAAGATCGGTGCTGATGGACGGATCGACACTTATAAGGAAAGGTTGGTGGCAAAAGGATATCGTCAAAGGCAAGGAATTGACTATGACGAGACATTCTCACCAGTTGCCATGATAAAGTCGATCAGAGTTCTGCTCGCCATTGCTGCACATTTTGATTATGAAATCTGGCAGATGGATGTGAAGACTGCCTTTCTTAATGGTAACCTTGAGGAGGAGGTGTATATGATACAACCAGAAGGTTTCACATCCAAAGAATCTCCAGATAAAGTGTGCAAGCTTCAGAGGTCCATTTATGGACTGAAGCAAGCTTCCCGGAGCTGGAACATAAGATTTGACGAGGCTGTCAAGTCTTATGGCTTCATTAAGAATGAAGATGAGCCTTATGTGTACAAGAAGACCAGAGGGAGTGCAGTCACTTTTCTAGTTCTTTACGTAGATGACATACTACTCATTGGGAATGATGTAGCTATGATGTCATCAGTAAAGGTCTGGCTGTCGAAAAACTTCTCCATGAAGGATTTGGGAGAAGCATCCTACGTATTGGGAATACGGATCTATAGAGATAGATCAAAGAGGATGCTTGGAATGACCCAATCCTTGTACATAGATACCATAGTCAAAAGGTTTGGCATGGAAATTTCCAAGAGAGGTTTCATACCGATGAGACATGGAATCAATCTCTCAAAGGAGCAGTCTCCTAAGACTCCTGATGAGAGGGCATTCATGGATAGAATACCCTATGCCTCTTCCATAGGATCTATCATGTATGCCATGCTATGTACATGGCCTGATGTTGCATTTGCTCTAAGTGTTACGAGCAGATTTCAGGCTGATCCAGGCGAAGAGCACTGGAAGGCAGTGAAATGCATCTTTAAGTACTTGAGAAGAACTAAGGATATGTTTCTTGTCTATGGAGGAGGTGACTTGAAACTGCGAGGCTTTACTGACTCGAGTTTCCAGTCAGATCCAGATGATAGCAAGTCAACATCTGGATTCGTGTTTACTTTGAACGGTAGGGCAGTGTGCTGGAAGAGTTCCAAGCAAGTAACCACTGCAGATTCGACAACTGAAGCTGAGTACATCGCTGCAGCTGAAGCCGCCAAGGAAGCAGTGTGGTTGAAGAAATTCATCACCGACCTCGGCGTAGTTCCCAGCATCTCTGAGCCTGTTCCACTGTTGTGCGACAACAATGGAGCGATTGCGCAAGCGAAAGAGCCACGGTCTCATCAGAAATCGAAGCATATTCTGAGGCGCTTTCACCTTATCAGAGAGATCATATCCAGAGGAGATGTAGTAGTGGAAAGAGTTCCATCCGTCGACAATGTAGCAGATCCACTGACAAAGCCGTTGGCTCAAATTGTGTTTGAGCGTCACCTAGAGTCTATGGGCTTATTGTATAAAGGTGATTGGCTTTAGTCCAAGTGGGAGATTGTTAGTTTAGGTGGCCTACAAGCCAATCTAACAATGTAAATCTCGTTCATTATTAATAAAATGGCATAATATTCATTATGTGTAAATCGCGTTAATTATCGTTTCATAATGAAGTCCGTGAATATGTGCTATGGTGATCAGATTATGATGAGATCATACTAATGAGACTGATCACTTAAACACACATATTCTTAATCGTTCCTAGTCGGAGGATATCCGAGAAGGACATCGGATATCCGGTTAGACTAGTACAAATTACTCCTACTCATATGATGAGGGTGACTGGTCTCATAAGTCACTTGTGTGGAGACACTAAGGCGAATCTGTAGGTGCTCATTGGAGAATGAGTTCACTGAACTGATCCGACTGAATCGCTGGATGGTGTTGTACCTCACTGTCAACCAGCTTGATTCTATTGTCGCAGTTGCGTGGATGGTCCTCGGACCTGAGACACCAAGGACACCTTGGCGGTGGACTTCTGTACTTTGACCTTGGTCTACGAATCTATAGCCACGGGATTCTAATACGCCAAGGATTGGGTGCAGCGGAATACCGTCGAAGGGAATTGTGTGTCAATAAGGAATCATTCGCTCTCGGTACTTAGAGAGAGAATGCTCTAGGAAGGATACGCGGAAGTCCCTGGCCAGGGCGGATGATAATATCGGGAAAGGAGTTTTCCGATATTCATCAGCGGCATCCAATCCAAGTGAGTCGACCGGTTAGGGTTTGACAGCTCGCCATACCCTGAGTTGACTCGAGAGCATGGTACGAATGAAGGATTATATCCACGCGGTAACTGTCGGCGGAAAGGTTCCAAGAGTGGGTTACTTAACCCCAAATACCTTCCGGGTTCACGCGGTGTTGCTTGGCACCCAACGTGATCGGAGGCCCGGTCGAATTCAATGTGCGACATCAATTCGATTGATTAATTGATTAATAAAGGGTTATTAATTAATTAATAAAGCCAGTGAGGAGTCACTAGGCTTACTGGGCCATTAACTGGACTGGTACTTGGGCCTAGAGGGTCACACGCAAATGATTCTCAAGGCGATGGATAAATAAGTGGGTTTTATACAAACCAGGGGTTTTTGTGAAAAACTGCGCGGTTAGTATAAAACATAGCGAACGGGCTGAGCAGGCCAAGCTGCTGCTAACCCTAGCCGCCCCTCCTCAGTTTCTATCTTCCTCTGGAGTCCAGGCAGATCCAGATCTGCTCCGCCGCTTCCCGAATCCCGTTCGACGGGAAATCGTCTGCGCACTGCGGCGATCATTGCGGCGACCAGAGGAGGCTTCGCGGGCTGCAAAGAACGACTAACTCGAGGATATCCGTCGCGGGGAGGATCGCGTGGACTTCGCTAGAGGCCGGGCACTTCCGCGTCTTGCGGTGTCACACCGACGGAACCGAACGGCTGCGGATTCGAATCCGCACACGGTGAGAACTTCGATAATCCGATTATCGTATTTTAGATTTCGAAACGGGAACGGATCGCTGTAAATAATTTTGTTTTCCGCTGCGTGAGCGATCCGGAGAAACCGAGAAAACCCAACAACTTTCTCATCATTTGCCATGATAAAGTCGATCAGAGTTCTACTCGCCATAGTTGCACACTAGGATTATGAGATCTTGCAGATGGATGTGAAGACTGCCTTCCTCAACAGTAACTTTGAGAAAGAGGTGTATATGATTCAACCAGATGGTTTCACATCCAAGAAATCTCCAGATAAAGTGTGCAAGCTTCAGAGGCCCATTTATGGACTGAAGCAAGCTTCCCGGAGCTGGAACATAAGATTTGACGAGGCTGTCAAGTCTTATGACTTCATTAAGAATGAAGATGAGCCTTATGTGTACAAGAAGACTAGTGGGAGCGCAGTCACCTTCTTAGTTCTTTACGTAGATGACATACTACTCATTGGGAATGATGTAGCTATGTTGTCATCAGTAAAGATCTGGTTGTCGAAAAACTTCTTCATGAAGGATTTGGGGGAAGCATCCTACGTATTGGGAATACATATCTATAGAGATAAATCAAAGAGGATGCTCGGAATGACCCAATCCAAGAACATAGATACCATAGTTAAAAGGTTTGGCATGAAAAATTTCAAAAGAGGCTCATACCGATGAGACATAGAATTAATCTCCCAAAGGAGAAGTCTCCTAAGACTCCTATGAGAGGGCATTCATGGATAGAGTACCCTATGCCTCTGCTATAAGATCTATCATGTATGCCATGCTATGTACGTGACTTGATGTAGCATATGCTCTAAGTGTTACGAGCATATTTCAGGCTGATCCAGGCAAAGAGCACTGGAAGGCAGTGAAATGTATCCTTAAGTTCTTGAGAAGAACTAAGGATATGTTTCTTGTCTATGGAGGAGGTGACTTGAAACTGTAAGGCTTTACTGACTCGAGTTTCCAATCAGATCTAGATGCTAGCAAATCTATATCTGAACTTGTGTTTACTTTGAACAGAGGCACAGTGTGCTGGAAGAGTTCCAAGCAAAAAACTACGGCAGATTCGACAACTGAAGCTGAGCACATCACTGCGGCTGAAGCTGCCAAGGAAGCAGTGTGGTTGAAGAAGTTCATCACTGACCTTGGCATAATTCCCTACATCTCTGATCCTGTTCCACTGTTGTGCGACAACAATGGAGCTATTGCACAAGTGAAAGAGCCGTGGTCTCATCAGAAATCGAAAGATATTCTGAGGCACTTTCATCTTATCAGAGAGATCATTTTCAGAGGAGATGTAGTGATGGAAAGAGTTTCATCCGCCGATAATGTAGCAGATCCACTGACGAAGCCACTGTCTCAAAATGTGTTTGAGCGTCACCTAGAGTCTATTGGATTATTGCATAAAGGTGATTGGCTTTAGTCCAAGTAGGGGATTGTTAGTCTTAGGTGGCCTACGAGCCAATCTAACTATATAAATCTCGTTCGTTTATTACTATAAATGGCATAATATTCATTATATGTAATTCGTATTGTTATCATCTCATAATGAAGTCTCTGAATATGTGCGATATAAATCAGATTATGATGAGATCATACTAATGAGACTTATCACTTAAACACACATATTATTAATAGTTCCTAGTTGGAGGATATCCGAGAAAGACATCGGATATCAGGTTAGACTAGTATAGATTACTCCTGCCCATATGATGAGGGTGACTGATCTCATAGTCACTTGTGTGGAGACACTAAGGCGAATATGTAGGTGCTCATTAGAGAATGAGTTCACTGAACTGATTCGACTGAATCACTGGACGGTATTATTGTACCTCACTGTCAACCAGCTTGATTCTATTGTCACAGTTGCGTGGATGGTCCTCGGACCTAAGACACCAAGGACACCTTGTCGGTGGACTTCTGTGCTTTGACCTTGGTTTATGAATCTCTATCTATGGGATTCTAAACAGCTAAGGATCGAGTATAGCGGAATACCGTCGAATGGAATTGTGTGTCAATAATGAATCATTCACTCTTGGTACTTGGAAAGAGAATGATCTAAGAAGGATGCGTGGAAGTTCTTGGCCAGGGCGGACGATAATATTCGGAAAAGAGTTTTCCGTTATTATTCGACAACATCCGATCCAAGTGAGTCGACCGGTTAGGGTTTGACAGTTTACCGTACCCTGAGTTGACTCGAGAGCATTGTACGAATGAAAGATTATATCCACATGGTAACTGTCGGTGTAAAGGTTCCAAGAGTGGGTTACTTAACTTCAATACTTTCCAAGTTCACGCAATGTTGCTTGCCACCCAACGTGATCGGAGGCCCGATCAAATTCGATGTGCGACATTAATTCGATTGATTAATTAATTAATATGAGTTATTAATGGATTAATTAGGCCACTGAGGAGTCACTGGGCTTATTTGGCCATTAACCGGACAAGTTATTTGGCCTAGAGGGTCACACGCAAATGATTCTCAAGGTGATGGATAATAAAGTGGGTTTTATTTAAACCGGGGGTTTTTATGAAAAATCGTGTGGTTAATATAAAATGTAGTGAACGGGATGCGCAGGCCGGGTTGCTGCTCAACCCTAACCGCCCCCTCCTCTCTTCCTCTCTCTCTCTAGCGCCCCAGACAAGCCCGGATCACCGGGTCTGCTCTGCTGTCTTCTCCAACTTCCGTTTGATGGGAAATCGTCTGCGGGTTGCGGCGATCGTTGCGGCGAACGGCGAAGGTTTCGTGGGCTGCGAAGAATGAGGAACCGTGAGGATATCCGTCGCGAGGAGGATCGCGTGGACTTCGGTAGAGGCCGTGTGCTTGCGCGGCTAGCGGTGTCACACCGATAGAGCCAATCGGATGCGGATTTGAATCCGCCCGTAGTAATATTTGATTACCGTTCTAATCCGATTTTAGTTTATCAAAATGGGAAACGGATCGCTATTATTTTATTTATTTTTTTTCACTACGTGAGTGATCCGGATAAACACGAGATGCGAGCAGCAACCTCTTGGGATTTATTCTAACACACAGTATAAACCCCTTGTCGGTTATACATCCAATATCCTGTACACCAACATGTCTTCCCTGCCCATCTAAAGGGGAACAACACCTTGCAAACTAACTGGTCTTCTCTTACAACTTCAAGGAGAACAACCTCTTATAGATCAACATGTCTTCTCTTTCAACCTGAAGAGGAACAACACCCTACAAACTAGTAGGTCTTCCCTTCCAATCAACTGGGAAGAAAAACAATCAAACAATGAGTGTTTCTTTTAGTGGGCTGTTGTTCACAAAAGAACAAATATAAAATCAAGACAGTAAATGCAATGATAAGAACAATAAATTAAAGTTGTCTTGATCTGAAGGAGAATCTGCAGAAGCCTCTTGAATGAGTTGAGGACGTGGATGAATTAGGCTCTTGGATTCTTCAATAGCTCTTGCACTTTATCTCAATCTCTTTCTTAGGCACACAGGAAGAAACTTTTGAATGCACAGAATGTAGGCTTGAAGCTTCAGAATTGTGAGTGTATGTTATCTTAATTTTTGAATCTCTTGATGCTTTTTCACTCTTTCTTTTTCTTTCTCTTTTTGGTTCTAATATGTCTTTCAGAGTAACTAGTCATTAATATAAAGACATAATTCAGAAATCCTTCCGTTAAGATTGAGTAATTTTCATTGAGTCTAATGATCCTTGATTGAGTCTAATGTTAACAAAGATGTGTCTAAGTATTATCCAGCTTAGACTAATGTAAACCATTCAAACTTAGCGAGAAATCGTCTTGGTTCAACTTAAAAGAGACCTCTAGAAAGACTGAATGTTTGTCTTTGGAAGCTGATCCTCATAACATTTTTCTCTTTCTGTGAATAGTTTGTACAGCTCTACCTATCTTGTAGGTATTTTAGAAGCAAAGAAAAATCACATCTAGTGTACTGACCAGAGGATAGGTGAGAGCAAAATGTCTAAAAAGGTGGTCAAAAAAATTACTGGTGTGTCTATTATATGAGCTAGAAAATACGTAATATTTAAATCACATTAAATTGATTGGTTCTATTTGAACAAAGATAGAAATAAAGCATCATTAAATTAATTCACACAGTTCTATAAGCATGAATTTATATACATAAATAATCTAATAATTAATTAAAAGAATTAGCTCCTAATCGAGTTCAGAGAATGCAGTTAATTATGATCGATTATACAGATAAATTAAATTGGTTTACAAATGGCCTATTAATCGATCCTTAAGGTAATGTGTTGATTGATTAAATAATTATTTATCAATAGAAATGAAAACAAGCTATCAGAGTACCAAGTGATATTAATCGATTGACAGTGCCATAGATAATTGATGCTACGAGAGAATCGTTAATTGATTGTCTTTAACAAGCAATTAGATGGTGAGAAGATATTATCAATCGACTGAACAAACAACAAACAGGTTGAGTGAAGCTTGGTCTAGTTATCGATTTATGAAACAACTGATAATCGATTGCATGGCCATTGATAAAGTGTTAAATTGATCATGTAAAGGCAATCAAACGCATCATACTCATGTTTTTATCTATAAAATAGCATGAAATGATAGATAATTGCGTACCAAGTCCAACGGTACCAATTTCGTCAAATTCTGACTTAAAAACATCGTCATTTCATGTGATTAATGGAGTATAGCACATCTGCGGTTTTTCGACAAAACCGAGACAAAATAAATAAATATAATGATATTTTTATGATAATGTGCTAATTTATATTTATTTTATGTGAACAGGAGATGCCGATGATGTAGTGCAGTTGGTGGAGTTTCTAGAAATTTGGGGGAGGTCTAGTGTTCGGATTTCAATAAATTCGACTACAATAGGGGTAAAAATGTAATTTGATGTCCTAATATTGCCCTAGTTCCACGCCCAAGAAGGGCCAGCCGCCTTCCATGCGCTGCGGTGAGGTTTACCAGCAGCCTGCACCTCCACGCGGTGAAGCCAGCAGCTCCAGCAGACACGTACCTGTAAGTTTAATCAACAAGGACTCCACGCGTTGCCCTCTGCCAAGCACCCTACTGCACGTACCCGAGCACCAGCAGCCACACTCCTTCGTGGTCCACTGCACCGGAGACCCTACCCTACTGCTGTGTTGTGCCCTACACTGCTGTTGGACTTGGTCTAATGCGCCTGTGCCCTCTGAGCTTCCTAGTTCCACCGGAGCTGCTGCATAATCTGTTAATTTGCTTTAGTTTATTTTAGTTTAGTTAATTAAGTTGTTAGTGTTTGATTATTTTTTGTTGCATAAAATTCGATTAGTTTAAATCTCTCTTCTCAATTTTAAATGTAGTTGTATTTGTGTTTTTAAAAAATTAGGTTAGTTTAATTTGTAAATTTAGTTTAATTCAATTAGATAGTTAATTAATCAATTCAAATTCCCAATTTTTTTTTTAGATAATTAAAATCTAAGGTTTTCGAAATTAAAATCTTAATTCCCTGTGGATTCGACTCGGACTCACAATTATTAATTTTCAAAATTGAATTTAAATGAGCCGAATAAATTTATATTGAACGTTCTCATGAGTGTTTAACGACGCACAATTTGGAACGATCAATTTTTGGCGCCGTTGCCGGAGAGTTAGATTTTTAATTTTGATTATCTTGGATTTAGTGTAATTAATCTTTAGCTAACCTTATTTTTCTTATTTTCGCAGGTATATTGAAAAAAAAAAAAAAGGGAAAGTGAAATCATGATAAGTGTGTTCCAACTTTCTATGTTTCAATTTCCTGACTTTAGTTAGTTTCCATTTTTGTAGTTTCTAGTTTAGATAGGATTCCATTAACTAAAAAAGGAACAAAAAGAAGAACATCCAAATTTAAAAACTTTCATTTCCAAGATTAGAAACCTTCCATGCTAGGTATTCATCATTCTAGGAAAGCATGAGTTAGTTTCCTTTCACAGTTATTTCCATAAATTGTTGAAGATTGCGGGGGAAAGGTACGTGTTTCAATTTTAGCAAGTCATTCATGATTGCATCAACACACCTTGCATTGATTTGTTTGTTGCCTTGTATTGCATTCAAAAAGACTTTAAGGGCAACAACTTTAACCACATAAGGTAGGGATTTGATCACCCTTCCTTAGCCCACAAATCACCTTCCTTGTATTGACATTTCCTAATCCAATTAAAAGCATGTCGAAAGAGAATCTAGGGTTTACAACGTGAGTGGTTTAAATCTCGGGTTGCCTCCATTTTTGGCAACGGTGTCTAGGCTAGAGGTTAAAAAGGCAAACGTCTAAGCGGGAAAGTGGTTATCTAATTAGGTCCCTACGAAAGTAGGGGGAGCCTCTCACTACCCCACCTCTTACCTGGCCGTTAATTGCTTGTGGTTGTGACTTGAGGTGGACTCCATTCACCTTGTAAGAAAATTCATATAGAGAGTCTAGGTTAACATTAGATCATTAGGATAATTTGTTTGTCAAAATTGTTTGCATTTAAAAAAAAAAAACAAGAAATAAAAAACAAAATTCAAATCCATCCTCTCTCCATCAGTCCTAGTGTATGCAAGGTAGGAGATCTCAAAACCCTAACCTTCTAGGACTATTTGCTAAAATAGAAAGAATCCTACATCAAAGAAATCCACCACAAGATCAAATGGCTGATAATCAGGACCCACCAAAGCAAATGAAGGACTATTTCATTCCAAATCGATATCAACCTTCATCCTGTATTCATCTTCCTTAGAATCCAGCCAATCAATATGAAATTAAATCTAGTACCATTCAGATGCTCCCATCCTTTTATGGGAATACTAACGAAGATCCTTATAAGCTTCTGGATGAATTTCTAGAAATCTGTTCCACGGTGAAGATCCAGAATTTCACCGATGATGGCCTTAAGTTGACCTTATTTCCCTTTTCATTAAAGGACAAGGCGAAATATTGGTTGGGAACTATAGGAAGGCCCATTAGGACATGGGAAGAAATGCAGAAAGAATTTCTCAAGAAGTTCTATCCCATAGGGCGGACCAATACCATGAGAAGGGCCATCACGAGTTTTACCCAAACTCCTGGGGAATTGATCCACGAATCTTGGGAAAGACTGAAAGAATTGCTTAGGAAATTCCCTCATAATGGGCTTTCAAAATGGCAAATTGTCCAAGCATTCTATGAAGGATTGTCTGAACAGTTCAGACAGATGGTAGATGCCTCATGTGGAGGGGCATTTATGATGAAAAATGAAGATGAGGCCTATGATCTGTTTGAGATGTTAAGTGAAAATTCCATCAATCATGCCTCATTATCATCTTATGAGAGATCTGTTGGGCCATCTAAACGGACTGGAATGTATGAGCTTAAGGCCCGTGGAGAGCCCGAATCCAAAATGGACATAAATCTGATTAATCAGAAATTGGATAAGGTAGACATCTTGGCCCAGAAACTAGACCAACTCTTGACCTTAAACAAGCAAGAGCATACTTACCCAACACAATCTAGTCCATATGAAGGCCCATCTGCTGCTAATCATGACATTTGTGCCTTATGTGCAAGTCCAACCCATCAAGTGAATGAATGCCCAACTGCAGCCCAATTTCCACCATTCATTCAAGAACAAGTTCAGGCTACCCAGGGATTCTCCATGCCCAATAATGATCCATTCTCAAATACTTACAATCCTGGCTGGAGAAACCACCCTAATTTCTCTTGGAAGAATCAGCATGCCCCATTACCGATGTCCAATCCTCCCATGCATCAAGCCCAAAAGCCACAGAATTCATTTAAATAGCAATCTAATTTCTATATGTTTCTCTCTCTCTCTGACGTCCAAACATATCCAGATCTGCTCCGCCGCTTCTTCGAATCCCGTTCGACGGAAAATCGTCTGCGCGTTGCGGCGATCGTTACAGCGACCGGCGGAGGATCGCGTGGATTTCGCTAAAGGCGCGAACGGTTGCGGATTCTAATCCGCACACGGTAAGAACTTCGATTATCCGATTATCGATTTTTTTGTTTTTCGAAACGGGAACGGATCGCTGTTTTAATATTTTATTTTCCGCTGTGTGAGCGATCCGGAGAAACCCGAGAAACTCAACAGTGGTATCAAAGCCAAGTTCCACTGTTTCTCGTCCCATTTCAGTCTCCGATTTAATTGTTCCTTGAAATTATTCCATGCTTATAGATCGATTATTTGCTGGATATTTGTTCATACGATGAACACAAAATTAATTGGATTAATGTGATGCAATTTTCGATATTAATTTTGGGGTTTTTCGCGTTCTTCGTCGGACGAAGAATTGCGTGTTCCGGGCACACTCTGCGGCTTCATTTGGGCATCCCCAATCATTGGGGAGGTATGGATGGCCCTGGATAATCCATAGGGTTGTATGGAACCACTGGGCTTCGAGGCCATCGCCGAAAAACCTGTTGGAGGTGGCCGGAGTTGGGTGGCTGCTCCTCTTTTTGGTTTTAACAGAACTGAAGTTCATGGAGAAGGGGAGGGTTAATGGGCTCGGGACAACAAACGTAGGGGGCATGCCGGCGCCGGGGAAGCCGCCGGTGCCGGGGCCATCGCCGGCCGGGCCGGTCGGCGCTGGGGCGCCAGCCACCAAGCCCCTACAACCCAGCCCGCCGCCGCCTGCACTTGCAGATTTAGGGTTATAGGCCGTCAGTTTGATGAAGGTTAGAGGTGGAAGAAGCCGGTTGGACCGGGCTGGTTCCAGTTGGACCGGGCCTGGGCTGGCTGAGCTAGGGACCCAAGCCCTGGCTCGAGCCTAGGGGCTTGGTTTGGCCTTGGCTCAGCCTTTTAGCCGAGCCTTGGCTCTGTTTAAGGGCTGGGCCCTTTTACTTTCAAACCCAAACCCCAATTAAACCATATGCCCAGTTAATTAAACTAAATTGGACTTAATTTAAATTTTAAAATTGTTTTAAAATTTTAGATTATTGTTCAATTTTATTTAATTAACCCTTTAATGATTTTGAATCATATTAAACCCTTTATTCATTGTTAGCCCATTTAATCAAATTAAAATTGGATTTTAATTTAATTCAAAATCTGTTTTGAAAAAAATTAATTATTATTCAGTTTTATTAAATTGGGCTTTAATGATTTTAGAATCATTATTATTAACAATTGTTGTTAATCGATTAAAGTTAGTTATTAATTTAAGTGTTAAATTAATAGTTAACTTTAATTAGCTAATTTAAATGTTAAATTAGAACTTATCATTTAATTAGAGTTAATTGTTAATTTTAAGTGTTAAGATTAATGATTAATTTTAAGTTAACTAATCAAAGAGTTAGATTAATTAATCATTAATTACTTAGTGTTAATTATTAGTTTAAAAGTTAAATTAATAATTAACATTAATTGACTAATCTAAATGTTAGGTTAGTAGTTACTAATTAATTTGGTTGATTATTAATTTAAGTGTTAAATTATTAATTAGCTTTGTTGGATTAATCTAAGAGTTAGATTAGTCTTTAATAGTCTAATTGTTAGATTGTTAATGGGGTTCAATCTAAGTGTTAGATTATTAGAATTGTTCTAATTTGCATAGAATAATCTGGAATTATTAATTCGGAGTGTGTGCACATGTGATGTGTGTTTATTGATTTTAAATTTTGATTTAATTGTATGTTAAGTTAATTAAAAGTGTTTTCGAAATTCAAATACCAATTTTGATTGGATCCCATGCTTTTGAAAGCCAAAATTATATATTTTGAAAACTCTTTTATTTTAGCCATGTGATGCGCTGAATCATGTGTGGGATGTTTAAAACACACCGTGGTCATAGATATGCACTTAATTAATTGTTCATTTGATGAATGATGTGTTTGTGTGGATCGTGAATGAATGATGGATGTTTATTAATTGTTAATAAATAGAGATCTGCGTATCTCTCCCTGTCTCATTCTCTGATGTATTTCTACCTCCCTCTCTCTTGTACTCGCCATAAGACTCTCTTCTAATTGCATGTAATTCTAGAATTAATGTAATATGATCGAGGCAACCGAGGAAGGAGTGAGGACGATCCACAGTTGCAACCAGGAAGGCGAAAAGACGTAGATCCTTTGCCTGTGTGTTTGCTGATTATCTAATGTAAATGTTATAGTAGAATTTTGTGTGCGTTTGACTGATGGCTCCAGTCAAACCCACTGTGCTATCCATGAGCACACTAAAGACATGTATGAGATGCATTGTTTTTCTTTTGATTATGAATCAAAGCAGGTATAGTATTTAGAAAATAAATATGATATATTTATATACTATCACCTAGGAGAGACCAAGATAAAAGTTATCTAAATACCCTCAGATAAACTCTAAACCGTAACTCGAGTAGTTAAGAACTTACCGCGTGGTCCACCATCATTATAGTCATAGGTTTCGAATCACTTTAGGCAGGTTTGTTGTGCTATCCACAAGGCCTGCTTAATTGGGAGGAGAAACTGTGGCTATGGCATTAGATGCCTATATAATCGGGGTAGAGGAACCATGTAGCTTTGTGTGCTATCCACAAGGGCTGCATGCAAATCTATGCTCGTCACGTAATGATGGTTAGCTTAGACCAGGATTCATGGTTTGTTGTGCTATCCACAAGGCCATTAAATCTCTGGGGACCGAAGCCATGATCAGATATTGCAATACATCTAGAATTAACCCCAATACCTTCCGGGTTCACGCGGTGTTGCTTGGCACCCAACGTGATCGGAGGCCCGGTCGAATTTGATGTAAGACATCAATTCGGTTGATTAATTAATTAATAAAGGGTTATTAATTGATTAATAAAGCCAGTGAGGAGTCACTGGGCTTGTTGGGCCATTAACTGGACTGGTACTTAGGCCTAGAGGGTCACACGCAAATGATTCTCAAGGCGATAGATAAATAAGTAGGTTTTACATTAACCGGGGGGTTTTTGTGTAAAACCGCGCGGTTAGTATAAAATATAGCGAACGGGCTGAGCAGGTGATCGTTCCAAATTGTGTGTCGTTAAACACTCATGAGAACGTTCAATTTAAATTTATTCGGCTCATTCAAATTCGATTTTGAAAATTAATAATGGTGAGTCCGAGTCGATCCACAGGGAGTTAAATTTTTAACTTTGAAAACTTTGGAATTTAGTTAGTCTAAAAAGTTGAGAATTTGAGTGAACTACTTACTTATTCAAACTACAATTCAATTAACTAATGTTACCTAAAAATATAATTACGTAAATTAAACAAATCTTTTGTTTTTCTTTTTCAGAAATTAAACATAACTTCAGTTGAAGAATAATCACAACTACGAAATTATAACAAAAAAAAAACTATTGTTTAATTGTGTAAACCATTAATCATCATGAATCAAATAACCAATAACTAACCCTAATTAAATAACCAATAACTAATAAAACATCCTTAAACATCAAATAACCAACAACTACCCCTAATTAAATAACCAATACTGTATTAGTGGGGGAGAGAAAGAACAAATCAGCGGCAGCTTCTGTGGGTTTGCCGGCACAATGGATCGCGAGGGGAGGCTTCTGGGAAGCGGCTTGCAGCAGCTTCAGGCTTCAGGTGTTGCCGCGTGGGGGTCTTGCTGGTTGGGCTCTTGGACATCCATGCATGCATGCACTGGGTGCTTTGTTGGAGAGCATGCACGGAAGCACGCGGCGTGGGAGCTTGCAGGTTCAGCTTGGGAAGCTTGTATAGGTTTGCAGCTTGACGTGGAGGAGGTTGCTGGCTGCTGCGTGGAGAACGGGCAGCGTGGAGCTGCTTGCTTGTTCAGCTTGGACATGGAACAGGTTTGCAGCTGGCTACGTGTGGGTGCATGGCGGCATGCATGGGGCTTGCTGCTAGGCTTCAGCGGACGTTGCTGCTGCACGTGGAGACTTGCCGGCGTGCATGCATGCGCTGGGCAATGCGTGGATCTGTTGCTGGCATGCGTGCAGCTGCGTGGAGGAGCTTGCTGGAGCTTGCCGCGGAGGTGCAGTTGCTGATGGTGCACTGGACAGATGCTTGGAGGGCAACGTTCTTTAGCTAAAGTTTTCATATCCCACAATATTTTGATTCACGACAGGTGATTGTGCATGAAAATTGACACGCTTAGAACTCGTTTCCGACTTTTCTGGTATATTCTTGCCTTTACTACCCTTTAGATAAGACTACCTGGGGAGGAGAAGAGAATAAAAGATTTCCCGATCAGTCAATGAGGACCGTTTTTCAGTTCTCGTCCCAACTTAGCATTTTTCACGACTTGGTCATATTTCTGGTACGATGGACTTTTTAGCGTGGCTTTTTGTTTTTTTCATTTCATTGTACTTTTGCTTTTGAGAGTGCGTACTTTTTGCCACTCTCTTTGAATTGCCTGAGGGAAGGTGCGTACTTTTTGCCACCTACCTTCCTTTTGCTCTTTTAACGCTTTCTATTGCCTTTAGTGTTTACAGCTGTCCATTTTAAATAACCGCCTCTTTTAGAGTGCTGAGTGGGACTGTCCCCTATTACGAATCCTACACATTCCTTTCGTTCAACCTAAAAAGAAAAATTAGAATAAGTAGTCTTATCCTTAAGGTTAATTCTAGCAATTCTATACTTTTAAGATCTTTCATTTATTCTAAGTTGCCGTGTGTGTGTGAAAATCATCCTGCCGTGGATTTTTGTGAAGTGGGATATTTAAACTTTGAAGGTTCTTTAACCAATGTGACAACCAAAAAAACTGATTTGTTTAAGATTTACTTAATGAAACATGATTTTCATACAATTTTCATAGAATGTGAAAAGAAGTTTTTGAAAGAAATTTTAAAATTTTTGACTATTTTTCAGTGAAAGATATCAGTTTACTTCAAAAGATTTCCAATAAATGCATATCAAATTGATTGTCCCACCCCCCAACTTGATTGACATTGTCCTCAATGGCATAAAAGATATGAAAAACATGTCAGCTAGAAGAGAATTGTGAAGGAAAGAAACAACCTGTGATGAAGAAGATGCGACATACCCAAGGCGACTGCTGCTCAGGGACCTAAAAATGAAAAGAAATACAAAAACTGAAGTAAAAGATTGGGTTGCCTCCCAATAAGCGCTAAGTTTATCATCTTCAGCCAGACAGAATGTGCACACTATCCAATGCCTAATAGCACAATTTCAGTGCATGCATTTTGAAGTTTGTTGGTTGGAGTGCACTCAGCATTGCATGTAGCTGATGACTCAGAGTGTTATCATTGAGGTTCCAGAGAAAATAATTTTTCAACATGGTCAATGGGATATTGGTTCTACTTGATTCATAGGCCATGTCAACCACGTACCCCGCTTCTTTTCCTTGACTAAATTGAAGGACTTGATCCTCGATAAAGAGATCAAAAGTTCCCAGAATGATGGCCCCTTGATTCAATGTAGGGGATGATCCAATGTCGAAGATGGGGAAATCAGCAAATATGTGTCTCCTATCCACCTGAATAAGAGTATTTTGGCTCATGTCATGTGGCTGCTTAATGAAATGATCAATTGACTGCAAAGCAACCGACGTGCACTTTAATTTGTGGATTCCAAATTTCTCAAAGATAGAGACTGAGAACAGGTTCAGTTTGGCCTCAAATTTCAATAAAATCCAGTAAATATTCATGTTATCGATATTGTAAGAATTGAGTTGGGCAACACAATAAGTTTCTTTGAGAAAATGGTTGTTGATGTGGACTTGGCCCAATAATTCCATCACCTCCTTGAGTCGGGCCAGCTTTTGGAGGCTATTGGGCTTAGATTCTCTAACACTCGGAAAACGGATCATAGATAGGCGAATATCTGGGCTCTCACTAGAATCCTTCTCGTCTCCTTCATCTCCCCCCGACTGACCCTCAATAGGCTCTTCTTGATGATTTGCTAAGTCTATGGCTTCAGTTTTCTCTTGATGCAATTCTTCAAGATTATCCACTTTCTGATCTATTAGGAAGAAGAAATATTCAAGATCCAGACCATCATGTGTATTTAATTCTTCTGTGGGAAATAGAAAGTGTTCAAAGTCCAGATCAATATCAAGCAAATCTCTTATTTCTCCTTCTCCTTTTTCCTTCAAGCTCTCCTCAAGAGAGATAGGTGTGATTGTGACTTTACTTTGCTGGTTAGTATGAGGGTTTTCCATCTTCTCTCTATCCACCTGGTATATATCTTCCAGAATATCCACTTTCTCTATTGAGAAGGAAAAATATTCGAGGTTAGGACTAGCATGTATATTGACTTCCACTGTGGGGAACATGAAGTGTTCAAAATCCGGATTAACCTCTAGAAGATCACTCACTTCCCCTTCTCCTTTTCTATCACTTAAGCTTTCCTCAGGACAGACAGGTATTATCATAGATGCATCTTGTTGACCAGTCTCAGGATTTTTCATAGATTGATTCATGCTAGTATTCCCTATTCTCACCTGATACAACTCCTTAAGATTCTCTCCGTTTTCAAGATCAGGCATGATGTGACTATTTCCGGGTTGAGCGATTTCAAGTTGAATTTGTGAGTTGATTTGTTGGTCAAAATCAGGTGAAAAAGATTGCAGATTTTCAATGGGCTTGCTAAGCACTTCTTCTAAATCGATCCTTAGATTAGTTTCAGTCAAACAGTCAACTAGGGCCTGCATTCTACCAATGGTTTGTTGTTGGGCCAAGACTATTTGTTCAAGTTGCATGAATTGATCATCTTGAGGATGCGGATAACTGGGCTGATAATCAAACTGCGAAGAATAAGAATATGTCGAATAATTTGATTGGAAGCAAGGTGGACAAGAGCTTGTGGACAATGGATAATCGGAGTGTCCATGATTGTGGGCCAAACCACTAGAGTAGCCTTGGAATTGGGGTCAATCCGAGAAGTCTTGGATAGCTAGACTTGGAGCTTGGGCCTGGTGAGGTGGAAATTGAAGAGCAGGTGGGGTATCATAATGGTCCTGATTGGCCCAAATGGGGCATCTCTCTTGATAGGTATATGATTGTGTGGGAGATGAGGACGGTTCTGGGCCCAAAACTAGAAATTGATCAATTGTGTGGGCCAAGTTGTCTAGCTTATCTAATATGTTAGCCAAATCTATATTAGGTGGTGGAGGGAAAGGTGTGATGGTATTAAGACATGGGCTAAGAAATTGGTTCATTTGAGTCCACTCAATGCTGAAAATCTTCTTTTTATTTATTTATTTATTAATGATGCAAACAAGTTAGCACACAATTATTCCTAAGACAACTATGGTTAAACTAGCGTACATGATGTGTTTCTCACAAATTAATCTAGGTTTAATTCAAGTCCATCCTCACAATTATCAATCGGCCAGGTAAGAGGTGGGGTGGTGGGAGGCTCCCTCTACTTTCGTAGGGACCTAATTAAAGAACTACCGACCCACTTAGGCGTTTGCCATTTGACCTCTAGCCTTAGACACCGGTCTCCAAAAGTGATAGTGGACTCAAGCTAGGCCCAAATCTCATTGTGAACCCTAAATTGAATTCCTACTCACTTTTAATGGGCTTGGGTTAGTGAAAGAGTGCAAGGGATGGTTGTTTTTGGGCCAAGGAAGGGTAATCAAATCCCCACCTTATTTTGTTAATGGACTTGCCCTTAAGATATTTTTATGTGAAGTGCACAACCAATTCTAACAAGGGGTTCTATGCAAACATGGAAATGCATGAACATGGTATTTAAGGAAGGTAAAAATCTCACCTTGTCCCCCGCAATCTTCAACAATTTATGGAAATAACTGTGAAAAGAAACTAGCTCATGCTTTCCTAGAATGATGAATGCCTAGCATGGAAGGTTTCTAATCTTGGAAATGAAGGTTTTTAAATTTAGATGTTCTTCTTTTTGTTTCTTTTTTTTAGTTAATGGAAACCTATCTAAACTAGAAACTACAAAAATAGAAACTAACTAAAGTAAGGAAATTGAAACATAGAAAGTTGGAACACACTTACCATGATTTTGCTTTACTTTTTTTTTTTTTTTTTTCAATATACCTGCAAAAATAAGCAAAAGACGGTTAGCTAAAGAATAATTATACTAAATCCAAGATAATCAAAATTAAAAATATAACTCCCCGGCAATGGCGCCAAAAATTGATCGTTCCAAATTGTGCATCGTTAAACACTCATGAGAACGTTCAATCTAAATTTATTCGGCTCATTCAAATTAGATTTTGAAAATTGATGATGGTGAGTCCGAGTCGATCCACAAGGAGATAAAATTTTAATTTTGAAAACCTTAGATTTTAATTATCTAAAAAAAATTGGGAATTTGAATTGATTAATTAACTATCTAATTAAATTAAAATAAATTTACGAATTTAACTAACCTAATTTTTAAAAACACAAATACAACCACCTTTAAAATTGAGAAGAGAGAGAGATTAACAAAATATTATAAAAAAAAAATAACATAACTTCTATGTTAAACTAATCGAGTTTTATGCAACAATAAATAATAAACACTAACAACTTTAACTCAACTAAACTAAAATAAGCCAAATCAAAATAATAGATTATACTAATAATACAAATGCAGCAGGTGCGGCGGAACTAAGAAGGATGTGAGTGCAGGTGTTTGATTGGAGGAGGTTGGCATGCGCTGGAGGAGAGCGTAGAGGTGTAGTTGCTGCTGGTGCTGGCGCTGGAGGAAGCAGCTGAGACGTGGAGGGCTTCAGCAGGAGGAGAGAGCCGGCTAGTGGCTGCTGGCTGGTGAGTGGAGGTGGTTTGCATAGGGAAGACGGCGCCGGGTGTTGTCGGCTACGTGGAGGAGGGCTTCACCAAGCGTGCATGGGCAGCGTGTGGAACTGCTGGAGGTGGTTGAGTGGAGAACCTGGCACGTGCAGCTGTGTGAAGGGATGCTGGCTTCACCATGCATGGGAGGTGCTGGCTCGCATAGCTGCTTGCAGGCGCGTGTGCATGGGTTTCAGCGGACGTGGAGCTGCAGGGAGCAACTTGACAACGCCGGGTGCTGGAGGTGCGTTGCTGGCTTGGACGTGGAGCCGCTGGCTGGGCTTCACTACAGAGTGGAGGTCTTGCAGAGAGAAATCGAGGGAGAGAGAAAGAGAGACTGAGAGAGAGAGAACAAAGGGAGAGAAAGAGAAATCGTGGGAGAGAGGAAGAGAAGAGAGGGAGAACTGTGCGTGGGAGAAAGAGAGAGGAGGAGGAGCCGGCTGGAGAGGAGAATCCGAGAGAGAGAGAGCTATGGAGGGCTGCGGGGTTGAGAAAGAATAAGAGAAGGAGAGGCTGCGGGCTGGGGTTCTGGAGAAAGAATCCGAGAGAGAGAGGCTTGTGGAGGATTTGGAGAAGGAGAATCTGAGAGAGAGGGGGAATAAGACGGCCGGGAGGAAGAGAGAGATATATAGAGGGGAAGAGAGAGTCGTGGGTGAAGGAGAGAGGTAGAGAAGGAAAGAAGGAGAGACAGAGAAAAGGAAACAGAGAGGAGAGAAGGAAACAGAGAGAATTGGGTTCGGGAAGGAAGGTTTATTTAAAAAAAAAAAGGAAAGTGGACTTTAGGAAGACGGCTGGTCCTTTTCGGGTTCCTCTTGGCCATGGAATTAGGGTAACACTAGGGCCTCAAATGACGTTTTTACCTCTGCTTTAATCTTTTGGACAAAATGACGTCGAATTTATCGAAATTCGAACCCTAGACCTCCCCCAAATTTTCGGAAACTCCACCAGCTGCACTGCATCATCGGCATGTCCTGTTCACATAAAATAAATTCAAATTAGCATATTATCATAAAAATATCATTATATTTATTTATTTCGTCTCGGTTTTGTTGAAAAACCGCAAATGCGCTATACTCCATTAATCACATGAAATGACGATGTTTTTAAGTCAGAATTTGACGAAATTGGTACCGTTGGACTTGGTATGCAGTTATCTATCATTTCATGCTATTTTACAGATAAAAACGTGAGTATGATGCATATGATTGCCCTTAAATGATCAATTTAACACTTTATCAGCAGGCCGAGCTGTTGCTAACCCTAGCTGCCCCTCCTCTGTTTCTTTCTCTCTCTGACGTCCAGACAGATCCAGATCTGCTCCGCCGCTTCTCCGAATCCCGTTCGACGGGAAATCGTCCACGCGTTGCGGCGATCGTTACGGCGACCGGCGGAGGTTTCATGGGCTACGAAGAACGAGGAACGTGAGGTTATCCGTCGCGAGGAGGATCGCGTGGACTTCGCTAGAGGCAGGGCGCTTGCGCAGCTTGCGGTGTCGCACCGACGTAACCGAACGGTTGCGGATTCGAATCTACACATAGTGAGAACTTCGATTATCCGATAATCGATTTTTTTTTTTTCGAAACAGGAACGGATCGCTGTTTTAATATTTTATTTTCCGCTGCGTGAGCGATCCGGAGAAACCCGAGAAACCCAACATAAGGTTCATAGACAAATGTATGGGATATTGAATCATGATGAAATCATAATAGTGAGATCAATATTCTTAGTCACTTGTCTTAAACAGTTCTCGATCATAGGATATTTGAGATGGACATTAAATATACGATAAGATCGACACAAGTTATTTATGATCATGCGATGAGGGTGAATGATCTCACATTCACTCGTGTGATGACACTAAGGCAAACTTGTGGGTGCTCATTAGAGAATGAGTTCACTGAATATATCCGAATAAGAATTCATGGATGGTAACTATACCTAATAGTCAACCAGGGAATTCAATCGTTGCAGTAGCACAGTTGACTCTTTGACATGAGTCACCAATGATACCTTGTTTGTAGACCATTATGTCTTGATTCTCTGACTTGTGGACTTTAACCATTAAGTCCATGATAGTCAGTCTCTCAGACACATTGGAAAGCTTGCGAAGGTAATTGCGTGAACAACAGGGGATCACTCACTCTTGGTATAAGACCGGAGAGAGAATGTCCTATGGATGTGTACACAGAAATCCCTGGCCATGGTCAACTGAAAGAGATGTCTTTCTAGAAGTTAACTGAGTACTGGAATCCATCTAAATAATGCGATAGAAGGTTTGACTGTAAAACCATACCCTTGCGTTATTGGGACATTAGATGAGTGAAGGATTTTATCTGTGCAGTACCTGCAGATAGAAAGGTTCAAATAAAGGGAACAATATCCCTTATATCTTCTGGGATCATGAGGTAGTGTTTGGTGCCGTTCATGGTCAGAAGGCCAAGTGGATTAATTATCAGATGATAAACCACTTATTTATTGAATTAATTATTTAACATATGATATTTAAATAATAATTAATGAATATTAAACTTTAGAATTAGTTCTAAGTTTAATGGGCCTAAACCAGACTGATATATGGGCCTGGAGGGTCACACACATAAGAGTTCTCGTAAGACGGTGAGAGGTGTTAAATATTATGGTTATCTGGGTTTTTGTGAAAAGCCGCAAGATAAACATGAATATTTAATAGAGAATTATCCAAGGCCAAACTCTTGGATAATCATGAGAATTAATCCTTGTGCTTATCTTTGTTTCTTATATAAGGAGGCCAAGGGGTGGGTTGGACAGAGTTGGACGTACACAACCACTTCTTGGAGTTTCTCTCTCCTCTCTCTCTCTCTCCTTCTCTCTCTTGAAGTAGATCTCTCTCTCTCTCCGCGCACGGTGGATTTGAGATCGGGTCCAAGTACTCAAGCCGAGAAGGGAATCGCGTCTGCATCGGAAGCTCGTGTGGATACTTCTGGAGATCGTACGCGTGCGCGATTACCGAATCGGTCAAATCCACGGGAGATTCGAAACCCCGCAAAGGTGAAGAACAGTTCTTCCGCATTAATTTCATTGTCCGTTTTACGATCCCAGCAACCAATACATAGGAATAATTTATTTTTTCACTGCGTTTTAGGCGATTCCTAACAGTGGTATCAGAGCCAGGCTGCTAGTTCAATCGTAAACGGCATCGTTTTGCATGCTGTTTTATTGTTATGCGCGCTGAACATGTATTGTACATGTTCTTGGGCTAAAATTACTTTAAATATCTAGAAACGTTCCCAAGTTTTTAGAATGTCTAAAATTATTGGGATTTGATCCCGGATTCAAAAAGGGGTTTAGTTCTCAATGTGATTACTAATGAAGGATATAAATACGAGTTGAAATCTCATGGCAGATTATTTTCTTGAGCAGAAACCCCTCTAACTGCATGACGATTTACTTCCAGGACTGTCCTGGCCCCCTCTAATTTTGCATGGAGATCCGGTGATGCTTATCCTTTGTCTCTGTTATGAACAAGCATAAGGCAGACAAGCATGGTTTTTCTACAGGTATAAGTCTTCAATTTCCTTTCTGGTATGACCAGAATCATAACCTGTGATGGACGAAATTATCTAGGATGTCTATGGAATCATCTAGGGCCTGGACCTACCTGCAAGGGCCATGGTTATTCTTTTCTTATTCCACGGACCGAAACTTAGAATAATTAGCGTTTGAGGACTAACAGGGATGGTCCCTGGATTCCAGTGGTCTTTGGTGATGCTGGGAGCTTCCCACACACCTGCAACGACCGACGGCATCCTCCCTTTCTTCCCGCGGCCATGTGAACCAGGTCGCGTTGAGAACCGGCCATGCAAAGCCATGCAGGGAGCTAGGGACGTCCGACAACGAGAACTGGCGCCGCCGGCGACGTCCACCGGCGTCGTGGGGGTCGGCCGGAGCCCCACCGTCGATCACCTGGGCCGGCGCCAGCCTTCCCCCGCCGGTCGGGGTCGAACCAGGCGGCACCCCCTGCTAGAAACCCTAATCGGGCGGCAGGGGCGACTGGCGCATGAGCCAGCGGGCCGGCCCGCCTGGACCCGCGTGACCCGCACCAGATCCGGACTGGGCCGGACCCGGCTGACCGAGCACTTACCCGAGCCCCTTTAAACCCCCCTTTTTTTAACCATTTTTAGCCCCATTTTAAACCCTTTTTAGCCCATTTAAAAATTGTTTTAAAATTTAAATTTTATGGGATAATTAATAACTGTTATTAATTATTATTAACAGATTATTAAACTGTTAATAACTGTTAATTTAATGAAAGGGTTTTTAATTGATTAAAGGGTATAGTTAATATTTTAAAATTGTATTATATTATTAACTTCCCTGTTAATCAATTAAATTTAATAATGTAACAATGCATAACCTGTTTTTATTCTATTGTTCAAATTGTTTGAGCATGTGTAAAGTTAACTCAATAGTTAGTTAATTTAATTATCAATAATGTTGTGCATGTTATTGATGTGCATGAGATAAATGTTATTTTAAAAACTTATGGTATTATTTTATTTATACATAATATGATACCAACTATAATTATCTGATAATTATATGCTGCATGTGATGTGTATGGTGGGATGATCATGGACTTAGGTTGATCATGTAATGATTATTGTATGTGAATGAATGTGATGCATGTTTCATTTGGTATTTTAAATAGAACCTGCGTGTCGTCCTCTACCTTAATCCAAGTGTACATTCTATCTTCCTCGAAGCTTGTACTCTCCTTGATAAGATCAAGGTTTCTTATTATTTAACTGTACATTTATGGACCTGCGAGTCTTAAATTCATATTTAAATATTCCAGATCAAGTTTTGAGGTCGGGAACTTCTGAAGACACCTCTGGAGGAAGGACACACATCAAATGGAACCCATGTTGCTAAATTCACACTAGGATTTTATTATGGATCATCGTTTGGCTCTGATGATTCCATAATAGTTTAAGTAGTCCATGATCATCCTTATTTATCTTTCTGCATATATATGATATCTGTGGAATATGCTGTTAAATAGATATTTCTATTTAGTATTATGATACTTCAAAACGAAATATTATTAATAGCATGATTTTTTATAAATTAACTTAAAACCCTCTTTTAAAATTTTAAGTTGTAAACGTGAGATATTCAGAATAATCCACGTAACCCATCATCATTATAGATCTAAGAATAATTCTTATTTCAAATGGATTTGTTGTGCTACCACAAGGTCTATTTGATTTATAAATTAATCTAGGTCTACGACATGTGATGTCAATAAGATAGATGGACAAATAGTGTAGTTTTGTTGTGCTACCACAAGGATTGTACTACGAATTCATGTTATCTAAGTAATGATGGTTAAACTTAACTGATTGTTGTGCTACCACAAGATCATTCTGATTTAGGGGTTAAATTTGATTGGATATTGCAATTGTTGCAATTGTCAAGAGTTGACTGCCTAAGGGACTTGATGTGATTTGTTGTGCTACCACAAGATCATATGCATGATACCCGAAGGATTCTGATCCCTACTAGGAGATCACCGGAATCTCCCATTCTGTGTATTAGAGGGTCATACAGATCGCCGAAAAATAGTGCGAGTATAAATCTAGACTAAAAGTTCTAAATCTGATTTTAAGAACTATCTGCTTATTTTTATATTTCCTTGTAGGTCGCTATGTCATCACCTAACCCCCTTCGTTGCATACTTGATGCAAACAAACTCACGGGACCAAATTACATTGACTGGTTACGCAACCTGAAGATTGTCCTTAGGTGTGAAAAACTAGCCTATGTCCTGGATCAACCTGATCTAGAACAACCTGGTTAAAATGCTAACGAAGATGAGTTAATGTTGTTTGAAAACTGGAAGGAGGACTCTGTTAAATTCCAGTGTTATATGCTTGGTTCAATGAACCAAAGTCCATTCTAACTACATCAATAGCATGATAACATGGAAGCCAAAGTCCATTCTGACTCACCTACAAGAGTTGTTTGGTGAACAATCGAGAACAGAAAGATATGAGATATCTGAGAAATTGTTCAGGACCAAAATGAGCGAGGGTACATCTGTGCAAACTCATGTGCTCAAGATGATAGAATGGATTGAGAAACTTGCAGTGTTTGGTTTTGTTATGAACAATGACCTAAGCATCGACTTAATCCTACAGTCCCTACCAGATTCATTTTGACAATTCATCATCAACTTCAATATGAACAAGATTGAGGTTACACTGGCTGAGCTGCTCAACATGTTGAAGACAACTGAAGGCACTATCCAGAAAGATAAGCCACATGTTATGCTTGTTGGTAAGACCAATAAGAAAAGAAAAGCTAGACAGACCTTTAAGAAAGGTAAGCCAAAGAAGCCAGTGAAAAGCAAACCAGCGGTTCAAAAGGACAAAGCTAAAGTCAATGATAAAGGTCAGTATTTCCACTGCCATAAAGAAGGTCACTGGAAGAGAAACTGTAAGGACTGAGATTTCGGGTTCAGTATTCGGGTTGGGTTCGGGTCGGATCCCCTGGTTTGGACCCTGTAGGGGTCTTGAGATTCCTGGCTGAATGGCGTCAGCACTGCTCGACGCCTTTCAAAAGGCGTCAGGTTGTGTGCACGCCATTTAGGTCTGCAGGTTGTTGTGCCACGTGTGCGCCACGTGGGCGGGTTTCGAGCCGCGAGAGTATGGCCCCGGTCACATCGTCTGAACGGCGTCCAGGTTGGCCGACGCGATTCAGACTGTGACCTCTGCGATGTCAGGGTACGGCGCCAGAGCGTTGTCAGTACGGCCTGTCCTGTCGTCTGAACGGCGTCCACGGTGGGCGACGCGTTTCAGACCGCTGTCAGTACGGCCCGTCCTGTCAGACTGATAGGCGTCTACCTCGATCGACGCGTTTTAGCAGGATTCAGATTGACTCCGCGAGCCTTCCCTTCCTTCCCTCATTCTCGTCTTCACTCTCTCTCTCTTCGCCCTCTCTGCCCCCTCCGACACTCTTCTTCCCCTTCCCTTCCTCTTCTTCCTCTTCCAATCACTCCATAGCCTCTCTACCCCTCACCTCTACCTCCACCACCTCCTTCGCGGCGTTCCCTTCTCCGGACGGCGGCCGACGTCCCGGCGGAGTGGCGGCGTCCTCGAGGGTACCGGCGGCGGTCTGCGGTGCGGCGTACCGGCGGCGAGGAGCTTGGAGGAGTTCGAGAATCGGTAGGGGGACGAACCTTGCATGTGTTGCTCGTGTGTTCCTTGGCGTGACATGATGTGTTTGGGCTAGATTGAGCATGTTTAGGGGGTTTCCTTGTGGGAATGTCTGTGCTTGTGATCGTGGTTTCGTAGTATGCATGTGATAGATGAATGCTTCTTCCTCCCCTTCTTGTTTTGGGGCTTTTCGGGGTGTTTGGGGTTAAGGGAGAAACACTCAGTTCGAACCAGGGAACCAGGTTTCTGGCGCTAAACGGCGTCGTGCCTGGTCGACGCCTTTCAGAAGGGCGTCAGGTCAGTACGACGCCTTTTATGGCAGAAACCTCCATGTTCGAGATTCCGCAAAATAGGGGTTCTGGCGCTAAATGACGTCATGGATGGGCGACGCCTTTCAGAAGGGCGTCGGGCCATCATGACGCCATTTAGACAGGAAAATCACCCCGAGTGAGGGTCTGTAAATCTGGAATTTCAGTGTGAATGGCGTCTGTGGACCTGGACGCGTTTTAGATAGGCGACTTCCTATGACGACGCGTTTCACGGAATAAACTGGCTTCAATAAACCTGTATGAGGGACTTGAATGGCGTCGACCTCGGTCGACGCGATTCAAGATAGAAATGCTTAACTCTGGTTATTTAATACATGTTTCACGGTGGGATGGTTCAAATGCATGCTTTACGTTGTACAATGAGACTGAGGACTTCTGCGTGAATGGAGTTACATCATGTTATATGTGTGTGTGTGTGTTTATGCGATTGTGGATTGGAATAACTGTGGTTTCCGACTATCACCATGGGCCGATGGGAGAAGGGCCATGGTGTCTGTGAGCCGTACCGGTGGGAGAAGGGGTACATGTTGTGTTTTACCTTTGGCTGAGGGAAACAGGATCGCCTTGAGCCTGATGGGCCGGAGTAGCCGGTGTGCTATCCGAGGGGTCGCTGTTCGTCCTCAGCGGGTCGGGGTTTCCCTGTTTGTCATGACAGCTTCCGGCGCGTTTCTTGTTGTGGAGCTGGTTGTGGTACTGTTGGAGTTGGCTTACCCTTTAGCCATTGGGCCTGATGTGACCTTTGATCAAGGTTACGAGTGGTACCCTTAGCCCTTTGGCCTGACGCAGCCCGGGAGATTTGGGTTTGTGGGTAGTTCCTGTAGCTTCGGCTTGACAGGGGTTCGCCGGTCCCCAGGGCCCTCCTGAAGCACTGAGGCCTAGCGTGGAGGCAATCCGGACGGTAGGACAGTAGTCTAGACTGCTTGTGTGCACACGTAGCTGGCAGTGGCGGTACACTGGTTCCAGCTAGTCCTAGTTTGACTCACTGCCTCACCCTACAGTGCCCCGGAACACTCTAGGGGTGGACAGGCGTGAGCTGTGGTGGTAGTGTTGGGAGGCGACGTTTGACTTCGGTCGACAGTGTGGTTCAGTCGCTTCGTGGACTTTGGCTGTGAGACGTGACTCTGTGTTGGGTTCTTCGGGTTACTCAGAATGGTTCCTGTTACACTGCTTATCGTACGTTTCATATCAGAGTTGGGTGCTATGTTTACTGCTTTACTTAAATTGCCATATATTCCTGTTGTTACACTTGTGGGTGTGTGAGTGGGAGGCGGGGGATCGGATGATCCCTACTGAGCCCATTTCTGGTGTGGCTCACTCCCTGCGGTTTCAGGTGTGGACCTCGAGGCGAGCGGAAGCGTGGTGTCTTGTTGGTGTGCGGACCAGCAGCTGTCTTAGTTCCGGGGTATGCCCCGATGTTGTTGTACTTCCTTCTGCCTGTACTTATTTAATGGTTGGACATGTAATTATTGTTGGACTGTATACGGACATTGTTATTTTTCCTTCCTGCGCACTTGCTTACCTTTGTAGTCCGTGTGATTGTTATATTTAGCCTTGTTTAGCACTTACTCCTCCAGATGTGTTGTGTGAGATCCAGGTGTGAACCCGCAGTTAATGGGCCGACATCCATTTAGTGACCGGGTTTCCGGTCATAGGATGGCGGGTCGTGACAGTTGGTATCAGAGCTCAATCTGGTCGAGTATGTGGTAAACTGGGTTAGATATTATAGTCCAACAATAAGTACGAGTCGGTACAGGCGATGGCTGCTGGTGTAGATTGATTGGTTTTGACGTGTTTTGGTTCGATTTGCGTGTTGTGGGGCAGCGATGGCGCCAAAAAGGAGAGTTCCGGTGGCTCGGGATTCGAGAGCAGATGGTGGTGGTTCAGGAGCAGAGGGACATGACGTGGACCGTTTTAGGGAAGCTATGATTGGGGCTACGTCTAGACACCGGCAAGGAGTTGGGAGTGAGAGATCCAATTCCCGAGACAGTCAGTCTACGATTTTGGAGCGGTTCTTGAAGTTGAAGACCCCTTCTTTCACATGACGGCCAGTCTCGGACGAGGCAGCCCTTTGGATTAAGGAAATGGAGAAGGCATTTGATGTTCTTGAGTGTGCTGAGAATGACAAGACCTTGTTGGTGACTTATTTATTGAAGGACAATGCATTTGAGTGGTGGGTCGCTACTAGAGAAGTGATGTTTGCAGATAGGTCCTTGAGAGAGATCCCTTGGGAGATGTTTGTGAGAGAATTTAGTGGACAGTACTTTTCGAGGCACGTTCGGAAGACGAAGGCAATGGAGTTTATGGAATTGGTACAGGACGACATGTCGGTTTTAGAATACCAAGCGAAGTTTGTGGCTCTTGGAAGATTCGTACCACATATATCTGAGCACGAGGAAATTAGAACAGAGAGATTTGTGGACGGACTTCGTTATGAAATGAGGTCAATGGTGGCACCTCAGCATTGTAGGGATCTGGCGTCAGCAGCACGATGCGCAGCAGCGGTGGAGACTCAATTCCAGCAGATGGCGAGAGAATTGGAGCGTTCGGCACGAGGGAAGCAGCAAGGCAGGAGCAGATCAACTGTCTTTTCGTCAGGCGGTCCGAGTTCCTTCGAGTTCAGGTCCCAAGAGATGCCTTGTGGTGAGGGCAGCAAAGGTCCGATTCATCGGATGCATTCTGTGGCTAGCAAGCGGCAGGGAGCGAGGCAGGATGCGGGAGGTCATTGTTCCCAGTGTGGTGGTCATCATGGCAGTCGGACGTGCCCATTGGTCTCTAGTGGCTGTTTTGGTTGTGGTAAGAAGGGGCATTTTCTGAGAAATTGTCCCCAGAAGAGTAAGACAGATCAGGAACCGAGTGGTCAGTAAGAGCCGGGACGTGGAGTAGTGTTACATCTCTTGGCGGGGATTCGAGATATCAGACTAGAGGAGCACTTTCGTCTTGTCTTATTCAGAAGTGGTTGTGAACTCTCGTAGCACTTTTGTGTATTGGGGCTTGGTGGAGAAATCGGTTTTGTAATTTGTGCCTTGCTAGTGTGTGGTTGTGCCTTGCTAGTATATGGATATTTTGATCTATCAGCTTTTGTCAGAATTGAGAATCTTAGTTAACTCGGCGTAAATGTGTTGGAACCCTGTGTGGGTGATTGGTAAGAATGATTGTTGTTATTGGTGTGTGTCGGCGTGTGATGGTTAGCCGAGTTGAGCGTTGAGCGGTTGCAATTTCGAGGACGAAATTCTTTTAAGGGGGGGAGATTGTAAGGACTGAGATTTTGGGTTCAGTATTCGGGTCGGGTTCGGGTCGGATCCCCTGGTTTGGACCCTGTAGGGGTCTTGAGATTCCTGGCTGAATGGCGTCAGCACTGCTCGACGCCTTTCAAAAGGCGTCAGGTTGTGTGCACGCCATTTAGGTCTGCAGGTTGTTGTGCCACGTGTGCGCCACGTGGGCGGGTTTCAGGCCGCGAGAGTACGGCCCCGGTCACATCGTCTGAACGGCGTCCAGGTTGGCCGACGCGATTCAGACTGTGACCTCTGCGATGTCAGGGTACGGCGCCAGAGCGTTGTCAGTACGGCCTGTCCTGTCGTCTGAACGGCGTCCACGGTGGGCGACGCGTTTCAGACCGCTGTCAGTACGGCCCGTCCTGTCAGACTGATAGGCGTCTACCTCGATCGACGCATTTTAGCAGGATTCAGATTGACTCCGCGAGCCTTCCCTTCCTTCCCTCATTCTCGTCTTCACTCTCTCTCTCTTCGCCCTCTCCGCCCCCTCCGACTCTCTTCTTCCCCTTCCCTTCCTCTTCTTCCTCTTCCAATCACTCCATAGCCTCTCTACCCCTCACCTCTACCTCCACCACCTCCTTCGCGGCGTTCCCTTCTCCGGACGGCGGCCGACGTCCCGGCGGAGTGGCGGCGTCCTCGAGGGTACCGGCGGCGGTCTGCGGTGCGGCGTACCGGCGGCGAGGAGCTTGGAGGAGTTCGAGAACCGGTAGGGGGACGAACCTTGCATGTGTTGCTCGTGTGTTCCTTGGCGTGACATGATGTGTTTGGGCTAGATTGAGCATGTTTAGGGGGTTTCCTTGTGGGAATGTCTGTGCTTGTGATCGTGGTTTCGTAGTATGCATGTGATAGATGAATGCTTCTTCCTCCCCTTCTTGTTTTGGGGCTTTTCGGGGTGTTTGGGGTTAAGGGAGAAACCCTCGGTTCGAACCAGGGAACCAGGTTTCTGGCGCTAAACGGCGTCGTGCCTGGTCGACGCCTTTCAGAAGGGCGTCAGGGCAGTACGACGCCTTTTATGGCAGAAACCTCCCTGTTCGAGATTCCGCAAAATAGGGGTTCTGGCGCTAAATGACGTCATGGATGGGCGACGCCTTTCAGAAGGGCGTCGGGCCATCATGACGCCATTTAGACAGGAAAATCACCCCGAGTGAGGGTCTGTAAATCTGGAATTTCAGTGTGAATGGCGTCTGTGGACCTGGACGCGTTTTAGATAGGCGACTTCCTATGACGACGCGTTTCACGGAATAAACTGGCTTCAATAAACCTGTCTGAGGGACTTGAATGGCGTCGACCTCGGTCGACGCGATTCAAGACAGAAATGCTTAACTCTGGTTATTTAATACATGTTTCACGGTGGGATGGTTCAAATGCATGCTTTACGTTGTACAATGAGACTGAGGACTTCTGCGTGAATGGAGTTACATCATGTTATATGTGTGTGTGTGTTTATGCGATTGTGGATTGGAATAACTGTGGTTTTCGACTGTCACCATGGGCCGATGGGAGAAGGGCCATGGTGTCTGTGAGCCGTACCGGTGGGAGAAGGGGTACATGTTGTGTTTTACCTTTGGCTGAGGGAAACAGGATCGCCTTGAGCCTGACGGGCCGGAGTAGCCGGTGTGCTTTCCGAGGGGTCACTGTTTGTCCTCAGCGGGTCGGGGTTTCCCTGTTTGTCGTGACAGCTTTCGGCGCGTTTCTTGCTGTGGAGCTGGTTGTGGTACTGTTGGAGTTGGCTTACCCTTTAGCCATTGGGCCTGATGTGACCTTTGATCAAGGTTACGAGTGGCACCCTTAGCCTTTTGGCCTGACGCAGCCCGGGAGATTTGGATTTGTGGGTAGTTCCTGTAGCTTCGGCTTGACGGGGGTTCGCCGGTCCCCAGGGCCCTCCTGAAGCACTGAGGCCTAGCGTGGAGGCAATCCGGACGGTAGGACAGTAGTCTAGACTGCTTGTGTGCACACGTAGCTGGCAGTGGCGGTACACTGGTTCCAGCTAGTCCTAGTTTGACTCACTGCCTCACCCTACAGTGCCCCGGAACACTCTAGGGGTGGACAGGCGTGAGCTGTGGTGGTAGTGTTGGGAGGCGACGTTTGACTTCGGTCGACAGTGTGGTTCAGTCGCTTCGTGGACTTTGGCTGTGAGACGTGACTCTGTGTTGGGTTCTTCGGGTTACTCAGAATGGTTCCTGTTACACTGCTTATCGTACGTTTCATATCAGAGTTGGGTGCTATGTTTACTGCTTTACTTAAATTGCCATATATTCCTGTTGTTACACTTGTGGGTGTGTGAGTGGGAGGCGGGGGATCGGATGATCCCTACTGAGCCCATTTCTGGTGTGGCTCACTCCCTGCGGTTTCAGGTGTGGACCTCGAGGCGAGCGGAAGCGTGGTGTCTTGTTGGTGTGCGGACCAGCAGCTGTCTTAGTTCCGGGGTATGCCCCGATGTTGTTGTACTTCCTTCTGCCTGTACTTATTTAATGGTTGGACATGTAATTATTGTTGGACTGTATACGGACATTGTTATTTTTCCTTCCTGCGCACTTGCTTACCTTTGTAGTCCGTGTGATTGTTATATTTAGCCTTGTTTAGCACTTACTCCTCCAGATGTGTTGTGTGAGATCCGGGTGTGAACCCGCAGTTAATGGGCCGACATCCATTTAGTGACCGGGTCTCCGGTCATAGGATGGCGGGTCGTTACAGAAACTGTAAGATTTATCTAGCAGAAAAAACAAAGAAGAAGCTTGGTGAAGCTTCAGGTATACTCATGATTGATCTTAACCTGTCTTATAGAGAATCAACATCTTGGGTATTAGATACTGGATGTGTTTCTCATATCTGCAATAACTTGCAGGTGCTAACAAGTAAAAGAAGATTGAATCGCGGAGACGTGGATCTGAGACTTGGGAATGGAGCAAAAGTTGTTGCGTTAGCTGTGTGGACAACAAGACTTCATATGCCGTCAGGAGACTCATTGGAACTAATAGATTGTTATTATGTTCCAACCATTATTAGGAATATCATATCTATTTCATGTTTAGATAAACAAGGATATTCTATGAAACTTAAGAATAAAGGTTGTTCCATTTATCAAGGAGACAAATTGTTTTTTTCTGGATATTTATTGAATGGTTTATATTTACTTGATATTGCATATGATGTATGTCTAGTAAATAAGTCTCTTGAACGAATAGATAAAGATGTGAATAACTCATACCTATGGCATTGTAGGCTAGGTCATATAAATGAGAAAAGGATCATTACGTTGCAAAAGAATGGATATCTTGATCCATTTGATTATGAATCATTTGCAACTTGTGAAGCTCTTCTCATGGGAAAAATGACCAAAACTCCATTTTCAGGACATGGAGAAAGAGCTAAGGACTTATTGGAACTAATACATAGTGATGTATGTGGTCCAATGTACACTCATGCTATGGGTGGTTATTCATACTTCGTTTCATTTACAGATGATTTCTCAAGATATGGTTGCATATATTTAATGAAATATAAGTCAGAAGTCTTTGAGAAATTTAAAGAATTTAAAAATGAAGTTGAGAACCAAACTAGAAAGAGTATCAAAACTCTTCGATCAGATCGAGGGGGTGAATACTTAAGTACAGAATTCATACAATATCTTAAGAATAATGGTATTCTGTTTCAGTGGACTCCTCCCTATACACCACAATTAAATGGTGTATCGGAAAGGAGAAATCGTACTCTATTAGATATGGTACGATCAATGATGAATTATGCTAAACTTCTAATTTATTTATGGGGATATGCACTATTAGCTGTTGCATATTTGTTGAACAAAGTTCCTAGTAAGTCAGTATCTTCCACTCCATATGAGATATGGAAAGGGAAGAAACCAGACTTTAAGCATGTTAGAGTCTGGGGTTGTCCTGCACATGTCAAAAGACATGATTCAGATAAACTGGATTCCAGGACAGAAAAGTGTAGGTTTGTGGGATATCCAAAAGAGACTTTTGGATATTATTTCTATCAGCCCAGTGATCAAAGGGTGTTTATCGCAAAAAGAGCTGTCTTCTTAGAGAAAGAATATCTTTCAAAAGAAGACAGTGGGAGCAAGATAGAACTGGAAGAAATTGCAGACTCACAAATCAATGCTGGCTCATCTAATGAGTTGTTGACTCAAGAATTTGTTCAAGACAATACACAAAAGGTTCGTAGATCTGGTAGAGTGCCTAAGCAGCATGAAAGATATGTTGGACATATTGATGACGGCAAACCAATAGTGCACTTAAATGAGGATGATGATCCTCAAACCTACCAAGAAGCGATGAATAGTAAAGAATCAGAGAAATGGCAAGAGGCAATGGATTCAGAAATTCAGTCCATGTATTCCAACCAAGTTTGGAACTTGGTTAATCTGCCAGAAGGTATAATATCTATTGACAGTAAATAGATCTTTAAAAGAAAGATCGGGGCAGATGGACAGATTGACACATACAAGGCAAGGCTGGTCGCGAAAGGGTATCATCAAAGACAAGGCATTGACTATGACGAATTTTTTTCTCTAGTTGCCATGATTAAGTCAATCAGAATACTTCTTGCTATCGCTGCATTCTATAATTATGAAATATGGCAAATGGATGTGAAAACAACATTCCTTAACGGGAACCTTCAAGAAGAGGTATATATGATACAACCTGAAGGATTCACTTCCAAAGAGCATTCAAGTAAGGTATGCAGAATGCATAGATCCATTTATAGATTAAAGCAGGCATCCCGAACTCGGAACTTAAAATTTGATGAGGCAATCAAATCTTATAACTTCATTAAGAATGAAGATGAACCTTGTGTATACAAAAAGACCAGTGGGAGCGCAGTTACCTTTTTGGCACTTTACGTTGATGACATTCTACTCATTGGGAATGATGTAAGAATGTTGTCATCAGTAAAGATTTGGTTGTCCAAGAACTTCTCCATGAAGGATTTGGGAGAAGCATCCTATATTCTGGGAATAAGGATCTATAGAGATAGATCCAAACGATGCTCGAATTATCTCAATCCATGTACATAGACACCATAGTCAAAAGGTTTGGCATGGAAAATTCTAAGAGAGGCCTCATTCCGATGAGACATGGAATTTATCTCTTTAAAGGAATGTCTCCAAAGACACCTGAAGAGAAAGCATACATGGATAGAGTTCCTTATGCTTCGGCAATAGGATCTATCATGTATGCAATGCTATGTACTAGACCTGATGTGGCACACCCACTAAGTGTCACTAAAAGATATCAAGCTGATCCAGATGAGGAACACTGGAAGGCGGTGAAATGTATCCTTAGATACTTAAGAAGGACTAAGGATCTATTTCTTGTCTATAGATGAAACGACTTGGAACTTCGAGGGTTTACTGACTCGAGCTTCCAATCGGATATGGATGATAGCAAATCCATGTTTGGATTTGTGTTCATGTTAAATGGAGGTCTAGTAAGTTGGAAAAGTTCCAAACAAGAAACAACTGCAGATTCGACGACCGAAGCAGAATACATTGCTGTAGCTAAAGCGGCTAAGGAGGCGGTTTGGATGAAGAAGTTCATCTCTGCACTTAGAGTAGTTCCAAGCATTTCAGATCCTATTCCATTATTGTGTGACAACAATGGGGCAATAGCTCAAGCAAAGGAGCCAAGATCGCATCAGAAGTCGAAGCACATTCTGAGATGATTTCACCTGATAAGTGAGATTATCGCCCGAGGAGATATAATAATTGAGAAAGTCTCATCCGAAGATAATGTAGCAGATCCCTTGACTAAGCCACTGTCTCAAAACAATTTAGAACGTCACCTTAAGTCCATAGGACTTAGACACATGGGTGATTGTCTATAGTCCAAGTGGGAGAATGATAGAATTGGGTGGCCTCAAAGCCAATCATTGTACATTCTAGTTTAGATTATTAATAAATATAATTATTTCTTCATTTATAGTTCTAGCAAATTAACTATCGTAATGAAGGTCCATAGACAAATGTATGGGATATTGAATCATGATGAGATCATGATAGTAAGATCAATATTCTTAGTCACTTGTCTTAAAAAGTTCTCGAACATAGGATATTTGAGATGGACATTAAATATTCGATAAGATCGATACAAGTTATTTATGCTCATGCGATGAGGGTGAATGATCTCACATTCACTCGTGTGGTGACACTAAGACAAACTTGTGGGTGCTCATTAGAGAATGAGTTCACTGAACAAATTCGAATAAGAATTCCTGGATGGTAATTATACCTAATAGTCAACCAGGAAATTCAATCGTTGCAGTAGCACAGTTGGTCCTTTGACCTGAGTCACCAATGATACCTTGTTTGTAGACCATTATGTCTTGATTCTCTGACTTGTGGACTTTAGCCATTAAGTCCATGATAGTCAGTCTGTAAGGATCGAGACTTTCGGATCCGGTTTTCGGGGTCGGACCCTGTAGTTCTGACCTTAGTGGGGGCTGAGGTTCTGTAACGATTCGCGTCAGGACCTCGAGACGCGTTTTGAACGGCATCCACCATTGCAGACGCGTTTCAGGTTCTGCCACATGAGTGCCACGTGGGCTGGCTTTGGGCCGCGAAAGTACGGCCCTGTCGTGCCGCCTGAACGGCGTCCACGTGTGACGACGCCTTTCAGACTGCGACTCTGGGATTGTCAGAGTACGGCCCTCACATGTCGCCTGAACGGCGTCTGCTTTGAACGACGCGTTTCAGAGTCTTGTCAGAGCGGCCGTCACATCACCTGATAGGCGTCCGTGGATGTCGACGCGTTTTATCCAGTCTCTGGTTAACCCCGCGAGCCCTCCTTCTTTCCCTCATTTTCTTCCTTCTCTCTTTCTCACCTTTCCTTCCGGTGAACTCGGCGGCGATTCCTCCTCCGCCCTCTTTTCCTCCCACCATTTCATCTCTCCCTCCACTCCATCCTCTACCTAGCTCCTACCACTACCACCTCCACTTCTACTGCGGCGTTTTACTCTCCGAATGGCGGCCGACGTCACGGTGGAGTAAGGACGACCACAGCGGTACCGGCGGCGGCGTGGGGCGAGGCGGGTGGACGGCTTGAAGCTTGGAGGAGTTCAAGTATTCGGTAGGGTGACGGCCCCCATAGTATTGTGTTTAAACCATGTTTTCCCTCATTTAAGCACGTTATGGATCTTTGGTTTGGGGGGGGGGGGGGTAGAACAAGCATGTTTAGGAGTTCTTCTTGATGATATGGGGGATTTCTATGAATGTGATTTCCTGTGGATTGAATTTCCCCTCTTTCTCCTCCGTTTTTGGGTGATTTTGGGGTTGTTGGGGTTGAAAAGGGAGCCCTCGGGCTCATGGCAGACTCTTGTTCCTGGGGTTGAAAGACGTCGTGCATGGACGACGCCGTTTTGAAGGGCGTCGGGCCATCACGACGCCTTTTAGGCAGGAATCGCCTTACTGAGAGTCTACCAGTTCGGGGATTATGGGACTAAAAGACGTCATGGATGGGCGACGCGATTTGAATAGCGTCGGGTAGCCATGACGCCTTTTAAGGCAGAAATCCCCTGAGTAATGTTTTCTAGAATTCCTAGATTTTTGTGCTAAATGGCGTCTGAGGATGTCGACGCCTTTTAAAAGGCGACTACTGGTGTCGACGCCTTTTAAGGCCTGATTCTGAAGACAGTGTTTTACATAAACCAGTACATGGAGCTTAAATGGCGTCGGCCCTGGGCGACGCGATTCAAGACAGAACCACACTAATTCATGCCAGAAAAATGTGTTCATACTGCTAGATAGTTGGTTAGTGCATGTTTTAGTGTACTCGATAGAGATGAATTCTTTATGACCGGATGGTACTACCTTGTGTGTTATGCGATCGCGGACTTTTCACGTGACCGGATCATACTGTTCTGGGTTTTGTGTTACTGTGGACCTGGAGTGACAGTGTAGCGCTTTATCACCCTGTGCTGGTGTGGGCGTAGCACAGCGCCGGGTGAACCCCGGGGTCAGCTAGTACCGGTGTCTGAGTGGTACATTCGGAGAGTCACTCATGCTGAGGGAAGGAGTAACCACCTGAGCCAGTTGGGCCGGAGTAGCTAGTGTGCTATCCGAGGGGTTACTGCTTGGTCTCAGCGGGTCGAGGTTTTCCCACCGTTGTTTGTGTGGTTGGCGAGTTCTATCGAGACGACAGTTGTGGGTTCCCTAGTCGGCTGGTTTAGAATATGCATGTTTATTATATTTCGACTGCATGTGATTTCACGTTGAGAATTAGGAATTGTACCTACTACTGTGCTTATTACTTTACCGTTAACTGTGCCTTGCACTTGTGGGTGTGTGCGTGGGCAGTGGGGATCGAAGGATCCCTACTGAGTCTTGTCTTGAGACTCACCCCTGCGGTTTTCAGGTGAGGACTCCCAGCAGACCTAGAGCGGCGTGTGCGGCCGTGTGTCGAGCGCCTTCAGCGGTTGTTCCGGGGTATGCCCCGATGTAGTTCTTATTTATTTCTGGCCTGTATGTTTAATTATTTCTTTTCAGTTGGAGTATGTAATTATTTGCTGTATCGAGTCGCATTGTAATAATTTTAATTCCTGCACTTTCATTTCAATTCAATGCGATGTGAATGTTTAGCTTAGTTTATTATTTATTTCCCAGACTTACTTAGATCCTGATTTGGTTCCAAATTAATGATTCGGTACCCATTTATAATCGGCTCCCCGATTATAGGGTGGCGGGTCGTTACACAGTCTCTCAGACACAGTGGAAAGCTTGCGAAGGTAATTGAGTGAACAAAAGGGGATCACTCACTCTTGGTATAAGACTGGAGAGAGAATATCCTAAGGATGTGTACACAGAAATCCCTGGCAGTGGTCAACTGAAAGAGATGTCTTACTAGAAGTTAACTGAGTACTGGAATCTATCTAAATAATGCGATAGAAGGTTTGACTGTAAAACCATACCCTTGCGTTATTGGGACATTAGATGAGTGAAGGATTTTATCTGTGCAGTACCTGCAGATAGAAAGGTTCAAATAAAGGGAACAGTATCCCTTATATCTTTTGGGATCATAAGGTAGTGTTTGGTGCCGTTCATGGTCAGAAGGCCAAGTGGATTAATTATCAGATGATAAACCACTTATTTATTGAATTAATTATTTAACATATGATGTTTAAATAATAATTAATAAATATTAAACTTTAGAATTAATTCTAATTTTAATGGGCCTGAACTAGACTGATATATGGGTCAAGAGGGTCACACACATAAGAGTTCTCGTAAGACGGTGAGAGGTGTTAAATATTATGGTTATCTAGGTTTTTGTGAAAAGTCGTAGGATAAACATGAATATTTAATGGAGAATTATCCAAGGCCAAACTCTTGGATAATCATGAGAATTAATCATTGTGTTTATCCTTATTTCTTATATAAGGAGGCTAAGGGGTGGGTTGCACAGAGTTAGACGTACACAACCACTTCTTGGAGTTTCTCTCTCCTCTCTCTCTCCCTCTCTCTCTCCTTCTCTCTCTTGAAGTAGATCTCTCTCTCTCTGCACATGGTGGATTTGAGATCAGGTCAAAGTACTCAAGCCGAGAAGGGAATCGCGTTTGCATCGGGAGCTCATGTGGATACCTCTGGAGATCATGCGCGTGCGCGATTACTGAATCGTTCGAATCCACGGGAGATTTGAAACCCCGCAAAGGTGAAGAACAGTTCTTCCGCATTAATTTCATTGTCCGTTTTACGATCCCAGCAACCGATACATAGGAATCGTTTATTTTTCCGCTACATTTTAGGCGATTCCTAATACCAACGCAGTCCTATCTTCCATATTGCCAACATTGTGAAGTTCAATGACAACATGACCAATCGAGTGCCCAACCTCAAGACTCGAGCTGACTGGCGCGCTTATTTCAAGACTATGCCAAGAACTAGATTCGAATCCACGCCACTCGCTCTCATGGAAAAGGCGGTTCGAGTGCGCCGTAGTGCTAGCACAGAGCTCCGACTGATCGGGACAACCGAGTTCGTTCTCTATAATCCACATCGCTGTCATCCTCAACTTGGTATGCCTCGCTATGAATTTCCTAAGATATCTTCTCTTTCTCCAATCAAGAAGTGGGCTCTAGGAACTGATGAAGACTTTGAAGCGACTGAACTCATTGCAACTCTATGGAACATCGGATTCACCCGTTGTGTAAAAAATCCTCATGAAGCCAATCGAGAATTATGGAATACATATGTAAAGGAGCTTAAGAAAATCCGACCTTGAAAGCTCTCAATTTCATCCAGAGTTTGATGTAATTTCTACTTTATTTTCAATGAGAAATTATTCCATTATTGCAATAAGATCTTTTCTCGATGTTGTCCGATTTTCCCTGATTTTTTCCTTGAATAAAACTGATATTTTTCCTGAAATATCAACAGTTCGGGCTCATTAAATGCTAATAGCGTCGACTCAGAGAAACACATTTCAACAAAATTTAATTTTCGGAAATAAAGATTTAATCCTCAAGCAGTCAAAATAGTGTCTTGATAGGAAGATGCCTTTCTCTTTCTCTCTCCTATCCTCCAGAAATTTCCATAATTAATTCGCTGAATCATGGCTCCCTTCCGAGACGCGAATAATCATTACTTCAGATTTTCCATAGTACGGGCTTGACCGAAAAGGGCGGTTAATTACAAATCGCGTCACCCTAAAGGAACAGGTTTCTCAGATTTCAAAATCCGTTGTTACCGCCTCAGTTTGTACGCCACTGAATGACGTCGCTATACCGAGACGCGATTTCAACAATTCAAATAGGGGTTCGCGAGCCCGAGCCTCCTCTCTTCCTCATTCTCCCTAACTCTTTCTCTCTCTTCTTTCTTCCTCCTCTCCGGCGACGGCGATGCTCCCCAGCGATCCTCTCCTCCGGCGATCTTCTTCTCTTCCTCGAACTCCTTCTCACGAGCTCTCTCACATTCTCTCTCTCTCACAAAATCTCTCCCTCTCATTCGTCCATTCTCTCAAACTCTCTCTCACTCTTCTACACAACCCCCATGGAGCAAAGAGGGCCTAGCGACCTTGGAAAACGGCACCAAGTCACGGCAATCGAGGTGGTGGAATTTCCCGAGGGTGAAGAACCTCCTGAAGTGGCCGAAAAAGTGGAGGCGGAACTCACAGAGGTAGTGGCGTTTATGGACGCCGAGGAGGCTCCACCTACGGCTCAAGAAGGAGAAGCGGCGGAGGCACCGGCCAAGGAAGCCAGTCCACACCTCGTACGCCTCGAAAACGGCTTATTTGTATTAAAATTTCAATTTTGGGGGGAAGGGAACTCTGCCGCAGGTTCGTAGAACCTATGATGAATGGCGTCTGGACTTTATGATGCGTTTTGAAATGTGTCAGCCTTACCCAACGCAGTTCAAAAATGCTGATTATTGTTTTGAAAATTGATTGTTAATGTTCTGATGATGATTTTAATCGATTATTTGGATAATGCAGGGCACAATGAGGATCATGATCTCTTGGGACTTGGTGGTGGCTACCTATAGGGGTCTCCTAGATGTCCAGAAGGCACAGCTGGCGGAGATGGGGTTTACGAAGATCTTGGAGATAAAACCTTTTTCAATGGATTTAGTGTTACTCCAGGTTCTTAGAGATTGGTGGCATGCTGAGAGTCGGGCATTCTTAATGTCCTGGGGATACATGATCCCCAGCTTAGAGGATGCCACTAGGATCACCGGCCTCTAGGTGGAAGGTCGTACGGTTAGCGGGATCACCCATCCCGACTATCGAGGGTTTGCATAGGAGTTGCTAGGATTAGAGGTGGCAGGGCCAAAGGGCCGAGAGTCTTGGACTCTCCTTAGGACCGCTGTAGAGGGGCCCCTAGGACTAGTGGAACCTAAGCAGAGGACAGATGACTCCAGGGAGGGGTTGAGATTGAGATTAGCCAGGGCAGCTAGCGAGGTATATTGCTAGGATCCGAGTGATAGAGATAGAGTAGATAGGGACCTTAGGATCTTTCTAGTATTTTTCTTTGGTAAGCTTCTTTTTAGGACGAAGGGCGACTACATCCATTGTCACTTCCTGACTCTCCTTGTAGATTTAGATAGATTAGGTGAGTACGCTTGGGGTGCAGCCCTTCTGGCTCACCTCTTCACCGACCTCTTCGCAATCATGCCTGACCGGGGGCTACCATCAGTAGCTTCGTGCCGTTTCTTCAGGTACTTAACTTGTTTTATCAATTCATTTCATGATTATTTGATTCTTTATGCAATACATATGATGATTCTAACTTATATATTCATGTATGCAGATCTGGACATATTACTATTTTCCCCTGGGCAGGTCAAGGCCTTCAATCCAGCCGGTGGCAGCACCGCTGGTGCGACGGTGGCGTTCGGTGGTGGATACGGTGCTATAACATCACCAGCTGACGGCCCTCCGCCGTCAGTTCTTGGACTACCTAGAGTTGCTGGTAAGTTTTAAGATTCTTTTCTTTCCATTATTACATGTTTCATGGTTTATTAAAATGTTTAAATTTAATTAATTATTTTGTTAGAATTAATTAAAATGTTTTGTAGGATATTTTAATTATTTAATTAAATACTTGTTAAATTAACATTTTTTTTTATGAAAATTTAAGTTTAATTGTTAAACATTTGATTGAATATTTGATTGATGATTTAAATGTTAGATGATTTAAATGTTTATTATAACATGACTTGTTTAATGTTTTATTGGTTGAATAAGACATGACTTATTGATTTATTTATCATTATTTTCATATGAAATGCAATGCAACTAACCTATATGAATGCAGGTTATCTGGCGTCCGTACCTCGGTATGGACGATGCAGGTCAGCCTTGGGTGGAGCAAGGCAGGGCTCGTTTCGGACGACAGATCTTGCTTCATTGTATGAACGAGATTGAGCTCCTGCGGCTCAGGCTGGTGATGAGGATGATGGGCCTCCACCAGGAGTGGATAGAGGAGGAGATCTCGGAGGGAATCGGGCGCACAATGCGGGGCAAATAGGCGCGCACCGATTGGAGTGCCAAGTTCTCGGACCAGCGCGACGACTAGCACCGGTGCGGGGTTCCAGTGGCATTACGAGCGGAGAGTAACGAGGTCTACCTCCAGTAATACTGGACCCACTACGCCACCCATCTTCAGCTGTTGCGTCCACTCGATGTGAGTATGATGTTTATGCTTCTTATGTTTTATTCTTATCTTGTGTATATTCATGAATGCAAGAGATGATATGGTGTGAATGTGCAGGATGCTCGGGATGCTACGATCATCATCCTCTGGGCCCGACTCCAGGATGCAGAGGCCCAACTGGAGTAGATTCAGAAGGAAATGAATGAGCTGGTAAGTATGAAATGAATCAAGTATGAATGTTATGAATTATGAATGCATCTTTTATTATCATTAATTGAATTGTTTTGACACTTGTCCACTGACGATGGTTCCCTTCTTATTACATCGCACTGCTTATGCACATGCAGTCCCTCCCTTTGCTTCCACAACCGGCACTACCTCATCCAATACTGTACATGAGGCCACCATCACCGACCTGCTGTTAGTTTTAGGTGGCCTACAAGCCAATCTGACTATGTAAATCTCATTCATTTATTAATATAATGGCATAATATTCATTATGTGTAAATCGCATTAATTTTCGTTTCATAATGAAGTCCGTGAATATGTGCTATAGTGATCAGATTATGATGAGATCATACTAATGAGACTGATCACTTAAACACACATATTCTTAATCGTTCCTAGTCGGAGGATATTCGAGAAGGACATCGGATATCCGGTTAGACTAGTACAGATTACTCCTGCTCATATGATGAGGGTGACTGATCTCATAAGTCACTTGTGTGGAGACACTAACGCGAATCTGTAGGTGCTCATTGGAGAATGAGTTCACTGAACTGATCCGATTGAATCGCTGGATGGTATTATACCTCACTGTCAACCAGCTTGATTCTACTGTCGTAGTTGCGTGGATGGTCCTCGGACCTGAGACACCAAGGACACCTTGTCGGTGGACTTCTGTGCTTTGACCTTGGTTTACGAATCTCTAGCCACGAGATTCTAAAACGCCAAGGATTGGGTACAGTGGAATACTGTCGAAGGGAATTGTATGTCAATAAGGAATTATTCACTCTCGTTACTTAGAGAGAGAATGCTCCAGGAAGGATGCGCGGAAGTCCCTGGCCAGGACGGACGATAATATTGGGAAAGGAGTTTTCCGATATTTATCAGCGGCATCCAATCCAAGTGAGTCGACCGGTTAGGGTTTGATCGCACGCCATACCCTGAGTTGACTCGAGAGCATTATACGAATGAAAGATTATATCCACGCGGTAACTGTCGGCGGAAAGGTTCCAAGAATGGGTTACTTAACCCCGATACCTTCCGGGTTTACGCGGTGTCGCTTGGCACCCAACGTGATCGGAGTCCCGGTCAAATTCGATGTGCGACATCAGTTCGATTGATTAATTAATTAATAAAGGGTTATTAATTGATTAATAAAGCCAGTGAGGAGTCACTGGGCTTGTTGGGCCATTAACTGGATAGGTAATTTGGCCTAGAGGGTCACACGCCAATGATTCTCAAGGCGAGGGATAAATAAGTGGGTTTTATATAAACCGGGGGTTTTTATGAAAAACTGGGAGTTTTTATGAAAAACCGTGGGGTTAGTATAAAACATAGCGAACGGGCTGAGCAGGCCAAGCTGCTGCTAACCCTAGCCGCCCCTCCTCTATTTCTCTCTCTCTTTGGTGTCCAAAGAAATCTAGATCTACTTCGCCGCTTCTCCGAATCCCGTTCGACGAGAAATCGTCCGCACGTTGCGACGACCGGCAGAGGTTTTGTGGGCTGCGAAGAATGAGGAACGTGAGGATATCCGTCGCGAGGAGGATCGCGTGGACTTCGCTAGAGGCCGGGCGCTTGTGCAGCTTGCGGTGTCGCACCGATGGAACCGAACGGTTGCGGATTCGAATCCGCACACGGTGAGAATCGATTATCCAATAATCGTAGTTTTTAGTTTTTCAAAACGGGAACGGATCTCCGTTTTTATTTTATTTTCCATTACGCGTGAGATCCGGAGAAACCCGAGAACCCAACAGTGTTATTAGAGCCAGGTTCCACTGTTTCTCGTCCCGTTTCGGGTTTCGAAATTAATTTTTTCTTGATTTATTCCATGTCGTATGTTCAATTATTTGCAAGATCTGTGTTCATATGATGAACAGAAATTAATTGGATTAATGTTCTGCAATTTTCATAATTATTTTTTGGGGGTTTTGTGTTCTTCGTGGGATGAAGAACGGCGGGTTAAGAACTTACCCTCAGATAAACTCTAAGCCGTAACATGAGTAGTTAAGAACTTACCACGTGGTCCACCATCGTTATAGTCATAGGATTCGAATCACTTTAGGCAGGTTTGTTGTGCTATCCACAAGGCCTGCTTAATTGGGAGGAGAAACTGTGGCTATGGCATTAGATGCCTATATGATCGGAGTAGAGGAACCATGTAGCTTTGTTGTGCTATCCACAAGGGCTGCATGCAAATCTATGCTCGTTGCGTAACGATGGTTAGGTTAGACCAGAATTAGTGGTTTGTTGTGCTATCCACAAGGCCATTAAATCTCTGGGGACCGAAGCCATGATCAGATATTGCAAGGAGTTGCAAATCCCATGAGTTGGGTGCTCTTTGATTGTATTACAGTTTGTTGTGCTATCCACAAGGCTGTAGTGCAAGTCATTGAGATTCTGATCCCCACTAGGAGACTGTCGACGTCTCTCGTTCTGTATAACTGAGGGTTATGCAGTCCGTCGAAAATTAGTGGGAGTTAAACTTGAACAAAAGACCATGTTTTGTTTTATCTTTAATAATTGAACATCTTGTAAAAGATTTGATATATCTCCTGTAGGGAATTATGTCGTCGAATAACCCACTCCGTAGCATACTTGATGCCCTTTTGACTTACCTGATCTACTCGGATTGGTTCAGAAACCTGAAGAATGTCTTCAGATCTGAACATATTGACTTTGTCCCTGGAACAGATCCTCCTGCTGAATCGGCATTGGATGCTCCTGAAGCAGAGATGACAGCTAATGATAAAAGATTGAAGGACAAAGGCAAAAGAGTAGTATGGTCACTGGAAGAGGAACTGCAAGGTGTTCCTTAACGATCAAGTTCGTGGAAAAGTGAAGCTATCAGAAGCTTCAGATATCTATATGATAGATATCAACTTGTCAGTTAGAGATTCCACATCTTGGATATTAGATATCGGATGTGCTTCTCACATCTGTCATGATGCGTAGATGCTGACAAGTAAGCGCAAGCTGAGACAAGGTGAGGTGGATTTAAGGCTAGGAAACGGCGCAAAAGTTGCGGCGATTGCTGTTGGGACAGCAAACCTCAGGCTTCCATCAGGAGACGCCTTACTATTAGAAGATTGTTATTATGTTCCTAGCATAATAAAGAACATTGTATCAATATCTTGTTTGGACAAGATGGGATATAGGTTGTCTATTGAGAATAGAAGTTGTTCGATTAATTATGGTAATAAATCAATAGCTTCGACATCTTTAGTCAACGGTCTATATCTATTAGATGTTTCTTATTACAATCTTCAAATTGATAAAGCACTTAAGAAGAGCAAGAATTGTGTAAACCAAGCCTATATGTGGCAGTGTAGACTTAGGCACATTAGCAAAACCAGGTTGCAAAAGTTGCACAAGCATGGTTACTTAACAGCATTCGATTACGAATCGTTTGCGACATGTGAATCATGCCTTATGGGAAAGATGGCAAAATCTCCGTTTACTAGACACGGAAAACGTGCCAAGGACATTCTGCAACTAATACTTTTGGATGTATGTGGTCCCATGTCCACCCAAGCCAAAGGTGGCTACTCATACTTCATCACGTTCACCGATGACTTCTCAAGATTCGGCTATATGTACTTAATGAAGTATAAGTCGGAAGCATTTGAAAAGTTCAAAGAATTCGAGAATGAGGTAGAGAAGCAATTAGGAAAGAGTATTAAAGCTCTTCGATCAGATCGAGGAGGAGAATACTTGAGTACTAATTTCACACAATTCTTAAAGGATAATGGTATCATTTCTCAGCTAACCCCTCCATATACACCATAGATGAATGGTGTATCGGAAAGGAGGAATCGCACCTTGTTAGACATGGTGTGATCTATGATGAGTTTTTCGAGATTACCAGTGTCCCTCTAGGGGTATGCTCTAGAGTCAGCAGCATACCTACTGAACAGAGTACCCAACAAGTCTATGGCCTCTACTCCATATGAAATATGGAAAGGCAGGAAACCAGAATTTAAACATGTTAAAGTCTGGGGTTGTCCTGGTCATGTAAAGAGGCATGATCCAGACAAGCTGGAATCACGAACTGATAAATGCAGGTTTGTGGGATATCCAAAGGAAACCTTTGGATACTATTTTTACCATCCTGGTGAACAAAAGGTGTTTGTCACCAGGAAAGTTGTCTTCCTGGAAGAGGAATACCTTCTCCAGGAGGACAGTGGAGTAAAATAGTACTGGAAGAGGTTCCAGATCCCCAAATAGCTGCATTCTCATCAGATGAGATATCATTTCCTTAATCTGTTCAGGTACGCACACATGAGCCTCGTAGATCTGGTAGAGTACCTAGACTGCCAGAACGATGTGTGGGACATATCGCTGAAGGTGAGTCTAAGGTAGAATATAATGAGGATGATGATCCGAAAACCTACCAGGAGGCCATAGAAGGCCCAGAAGCCGGGAAATGGCGAGAAGCCATGAACTTAGAAATCCAGTCCATGTACACCAACCAAGTTTGGAACTTAGAGGACTTGCCCGAGGGTATTGTAACCATCGGTTGCAAGTGGATCTTTAAGAGAAAGATCGGTGCTGATGGACGGATCGACACTTATAAGACAAGGTTGGTGGCAAAGGGATATCGTCAAAAGCAAGGAATTGACTATGACGAGACTTTCTCACTAGTTGCCATGATAAAGTCTATCAGATTTCTGCTCGCCATTGCTGCACATTTTGATTATGAAATCTGGCAGATGGATGTGAAGACTGCCTTCCTCATGAGTAACCTTGAGGAAGAGGTGTATATGATACAACTAGAAGGTTTCACATCCAAAGAATCTCCAAATAAAGTGTGCAAGCTTCAGAGCTCCATTTATGGATTGATGTAGGCTTTTCGGAGCTAGAACATAAGATTTGATGAGGTTGTCAAGTCTTATGACTTCATTAAGAATGAAGATGAGCCTTGTGTGTACAAGAAGACCAGTGGGAGTGCAGTCACTTTTCTAGTTCTTTACGTAGATGACATACTACTCATTGGGAATGATGTAGCTATGATGTCATCAGTAAAGATCTGGCTGTCGAAAAACTTCTCCATGAAGGATTTGGGAGAAACATCCTACGTATTGGGAATACGGATCTATAGAGATAGATTAAAGAGGATGCTTGGAATGACCCAATCCTTGTACATAGATACCATAGTCAAAAGGTTTGGCATGAAAAATTCCAAGAGATGTCTCATACTGATGAAACATGGAATTAATCTCTCAAATGAGCAGTCTACGAAGACTCCTGATGAGAGGGCATTCATGGATAGAATACCCTATGCCTCTGCCATAGGATCTATCCTGTATGCCATGCTATGTACACGGCCTGATGTTGCATTTGCTCTAAGTGTTACGAGCAAATTTCAGGCTGATCCAGGCGAAAAGCACTGGAAGGCAGTGAAATGTATCCTTAAGTACTTGAGAAGAACTAAGGATATGTTTCTTGTCTATGGAAGAGGTGACTTGAAACTGCGAGGCTTTACTGACTCGATTTTCCAATCAGATCCAGATGATAGCAAGTCTACATCTGGATTCGTGTTGACTTTGAACGGAGGCGCAATGTGCTGTAAGCGTTCCAAGCAAGTAACCACTGCAGATTCGACGACTGAAGCTGAGTACATTGCTGTAGCTGAAGCCGCTAAGGAAGCAGTGTGGTTGAAGAAATTCATCACCGACCTCGGCGTAGTTCCCAGCAACTCTAAGCCTGTTCCACTGTTGTGCGACAACAATGGAGCCATTGCGCAAGCGAAAGAGCCGCGGTCTCATCAAAAATCGAAGCATATTCTGAGACACTTTCACCTTATCAGAAAGATCATATCTAGAGGAGATGTAGTAGTGGAAAGAGTTCCATCCGTCAACAATGTAGCAGATCCACTAACAAAGCCGTTGGCTCAAATTGTGTTTGAGCGTCACCTAGAGTCTATAGGCTTATTGTATAAAGGTGATTGGCTTTAGTCCAAGTGTGAGATTGTTAGTTTTAGGTGGCTTACAAGCCAATCTGACTATGTAAATCTTGTTCATTTATTAATATAATGGCGTAATATTCATTATGTGTAAATCGCATTAATTATCGTTTCATAATGAAGTCCGTGAATATGTGCTATAGTGATCAGATTATGATGAGATCATACTAATGAGACTGATCACTTAAACTCACATATTCTTAATCGTTCATAGTTGGAGGATATCCGAGAAGGACATCGGATATCTGGTTAGACTAGTACAGATTACTCCTGCTCATATGATAAGGGTGACTGATCTCATAAGTCACTTGTGTGGAGACACTAAGGCGAATCTATAGGTGCTCATTGGAGAATGAGTTCACTGAACTGATCCGACTGAATTGATGGATGGTATTGTACCTCACTGTCAACCAGCTTGATTCTATTGTCGCAGTTGCGTGGATGGTCCTCGGACCTGAGACACCAAGGACACCTTGTCAGTGAACTTATGTGCTTTGACCTTGGTTTACGAATCTCTATCCACGGGATTCTAAAATGCCAAGGATTGGGTACAGCGGAATACCGTCGAAGGGAATTGTGTGTCGATAAGGAATCATTCGCTCTCGGCACTTGGAGAGAGAATACTGTAGGAAGGATGCGCGGAAGTCCCTGGCCAGGGCGGACGATAATATCGGGAAAGGAGTTTTCCGATATTTATCAGCGGCATCCAATCCAAGTGAGTCGACTTGTTAGGGTTTGACAGCACGCCATACCCTGAGTTGACTCGAGAGCATTGTACGAATGAAGGATTATATCCACACGGTAACTGTCGGCAGAAAGGTTCCAAGAGTGGGTTACTTAACCCCAATACCTTCCGGGTTCACGCGGTGTTGCTTGGCACCCAACGTGATCGGAGGCCCGGTCGAATTCGATGTGCGACATCAATTCGATTGATTAATTAATTAATAAAGGGTTATTAATTGATTAATAAAGCCAGTGAGAAGTCACTGGGCTTGTTGGGCCATTAATTGGACTGGTAATTGGGCCTAGAGGGTCACAAGCAAATTATTCTCAAGGCGATGGATAAATAAGTGGGTTTTATATAAATCGGGGGTTTTTATGAAAAACCGCGCGGTTAGTATAAAACATAGCGAACGGGCTGAGCAAGACAAGCTGCTGCTAACCCTAGCCGCCCCTCCTCTGTTTCTCTCTCTCTCTGGCGTCCAGACAGATCCAGATCTGCTCCGCCGCTTTTTCGAATCCCGTTCAACGGGAAATCGTCCGCACGTTGCGGCGACCGGCGGAGGTTTCGTGGGCTGCGAAGAACGAGGAACGTGAGGATATCCGTCGCGAGGAGGATTGCGTGGACTTCGCTAGAGGCCGGGCGCTTGCGCGGCTTGCGGTGTCACACCGACGGAACCGAACGGTTGCGGATTCGAATCTGCACACGGTGAGAATCGATTATCCGATAATCGTAATTTTTAGTTTTTCAAAACGGGAACGGATCTCTGTTTTTATTTTGTTTTCCGCTGCGCGTGAGATCCAAAGAAACCCAAGAACCCAACACCTGCGAGGCCCGCTAGTTTCAGCCATCCGCCAAGCTTCCCAGGCTGAGGAGGATGCCACTGCCCGAGTAAGTCCTCAATCTCGACTTCTTCATTCTTACATGGTGATCTTGCCTGCTTGATTAACTGATGATATATCTTATTGCATGTCCATGAGCTCTATCAGGCCTTTGAGAAGGCCCAAGCTGAATTGGAGTAGACTCGTGGTAGAGTAGCTCGCGTCATTGAGCTAGAGGAGCAATTGGTGAGGCTTTCTGTTAGCGACCTTCCTCAGGAGCGATCACGCCTCCGGATGCATCTGGAGATCTTGACTTAGGAGCGGGACTGTGACCGGGCATAGCTGATGGCGGAGGTCCAACGTCTTCATGGCCGTTTATCTGTGGCGGAGCATGAGCGGCGTAGTGTGGGGGACAGCTACAAGCGTGCTCGACAGCGAGCCCATGAGCGACGTCAGGCGAATGCCTTCACCGCCGGTGTCACTATCTCTTCAGGCCAGGCAGGGCCAAGCATGATGGGGGCACCACCATTACTGACTCTAGGTCGGAGAGACCAGACGAGACTCAGAGTTAGCTTGATGAGGGAGCAGGAGAGAGTCAGCCGTGAGGGCTGCATGGTGTATCTTCCTTTTGCTTTGAAGTTCTGCGGATGGACTTACACTTGTACATGAACACTTTTGATATATGTGAAGGGAGTTTCTTCATACTTGAGTTGCCTTTGTACTCTTCTCTATTGACTTTCCTTTCATACTTGTGCATAGCTTGAACAAACAAGTTAAATATCTATTCAGGCTTAGCCCCTTACCCAGTTAAGTAACTGGCTGATCCTATCCTTAGTAGAAGGGTCAAGGGGCAAAGCCTTTATTTAATGAAGGCAAATAAAGATGGTTAAAGACAATAATTAAAAATGCAACATACAAGCATGCAAATGCTAACTGGAAATTAAAACATGCAATCACTCATGATCTGGCAAGCAAATGCTAATTGAAATTCTGACATATTCAAATATCCATTTTTTTGTTTTCAATTATTCTTTTTTTTTTGTTTTCAAATATCCATTTTTTTTTGGTATTTTGGAATATCTATTTTTTTGGGTTTTCAAATATCCATTTTTTTTTGTATTTTGGAATATCCTTTTTTTTGGGTTTTCAAATATCCATTTTTTTTGGTATTTTGGAATATCTATTTTTTTGGGTTTTCAAATATTCATTTAAACTACGGACTAGCATGGTACATGGATCAAAAGAGCCTACTTATTTGTTATCTTAATTCCCTAACTATTCTTTAATAACCTAATCCAAGTTCATTGTGCTCTTATGGTGCTTATGTCCCTGATCCCATTTGATGATCTGCCCCTTGGTTAATTTAGGCCATTCCTTAAGCTTGGAGCACGTCCTTTAGGGAGAAGGGAGAAATGGTCTAGAAAACTCTCGAGAGGGTTCCAAAGACCCAGGAAGATGTCCATCCTTTACCTTATTGTCTGTTGGGGTTTGGTCATTTTCACTTTATGGGGTATTGTTGACCTTGCGCTCCCTTTTATTTGGATATTTGGCCTTTTGATTTGACGTTTGTGGCCTTTTGTATTTGGTTTGACCCTTGCCTTCTGATTTTTTTTCTTTTGTGGGACAGATCTTTTATTTTCCCGTTTTTTTTTCTGACAGCCTCCTACTAAGACGACAGGTATTTTCAGTAGTCTATCTTGAGCCTCATTCCGAAATCGCGAGCCAAGAATAAAAAGGAATTAAAACAAAAATGGGTTGTACTTTACACTCTTAGTCAAGCTGTCAATTTTCCTTAGACTTCACATCTCTTGTTACTCAAGGACAAAATACGTTTTGTGTGTGTTTAATGCTCATGAATTAGATTATCAAAGACTAATGAGGGAATTTAGGACTTCAAATTTTTAGACTCCACTGGTCTTTGCACCACCTAGTCGACACAACTTAAAGTCTAAGGGTAGTATTTCTTTAAGAATAAACCATTCCAGGGATGAGTTAGCTCTTGGCCTTCTGCATTAACTAATCTGTAGGCGTTACCAGGAAAAACATCTTTTATTACATAAGGTCCTTCCCAATTGGGTTGGAGTTTAGAACGTGGACCACCAAGTTTTATGAAAATTCTTTTTACTACTATTTCACCGACTTTGAATTTACGTTCAATGACTTTCTTTTGATAAAAAACGTGCTAACCTGTTTTGATAAACTCGTGAATGATTAGTCGCTGACCATCTTCTCTCATCTAAAAGTTCCAACTGAACGAGGAGTACAGAGCGATGCTGGTCAATGAAAAAATCCTTATTCAATTGTACTCTTAATGACGGGATGAGGACTTCGTATGGAACTACCACTTCCATTCCAAATGTTAATGAATATGGAGTCTACCGAGTGAGAGTACAGATTGAAGTTCGGTTGGCCCATAAAGCCTCGATTAGTTTCTCTGGCCAGTCCGTGTATCAGTTAGACTTACACGTTTTCTTGATGATTTTTATCAAAGTCTTGTTAGTTGCCTCTGCTTGACCATTGTCTGGCGGATAATAAGGAGATGAATGATGCAATGCAATTTTATACCTGTTGCAGAGGTCCTTCAACTCTTGGGATATGAACTGTAGTCCATTGTCGGTGGCGATGGTGCTTGGAATCCCGAATCTTGTCATGATATTCCTCATGATGAACTTGCAGACTGTTGATGCTTTGACCTCCGTATAAGCTTCGGCTTCTGCTGAAGTGCTCCGTTGCTGTGAGGATGAAGGATTTTTGTTTGATAGGGGAGTTATGATCACCAAGAGGTCCAATGATGTCGAAAGCCCACATGGAAAAAGGCCATGGGGAGGAAATAGGATGGAGTGAAGATGCGGGGGAATAAATCTTGTTGGCATGAAGTTGACACTAAGCACACCTACGGACATACCCTACACAATCTTCTTCCATGGTTGGCCAATAATATCCTTGTCTAAGGATTTTCTTTGATAGCATTTGTCCATTAACGTGGCTACCACAAACTCGAGCATGAGCTCCTTCCATAATCTTCCAAACCTCATCTTCAGCTAAGCATCTTAGAAGAACACCATAGAATCTGCGTCTAGACCTATATACATTCATGTAGGATTTGAATTAATTGTGTGGAAATCGTTGATTTGCTTCATTCTAAAGACCATTCAATCCTAGTAAGTCCCACTATGATAAGAGATATTCCACTCTGAATTGAGTACATCGTTCTCTTTGTAGTTGCACTAGGTTGTTCTTGGAATTGACCTTTTTTGTATTTTATCTTATTGCTAGACATCCATCCTTATTATTTAGGTCCACCTTAGTTGTAGCGCATCCACGTTGGCTGGTGGCCACTCTCCAATGGTGTAACTTGCAGCGTTTGTGACTTAATTCCTTCTTATTTATTCATTCTATCCAAACATTATTGATCTCTGATGACATCTCTCAATCACTTGATGAAATTTTCGAAAGATTTCTATCATGTGGTGTTGAGTGCATGTCTCATTATATCTTGCCATCTACTTTTTAGTTCATTCCATTTCATTCTATTCCTTTTCACTGTCATTTTATTCCATTCCACTTCATTCCTTACAAAGCAGATGCCAAGGTGGGACAGTTGTAGACACACTATTTTTGACATCGCAATGAGTACATTTCTTATCATAGTATAATGCTCTAAAATTTGAATGGAGTCAATTGATTGATTTTCCACCTATTGAAATTTAGCTAAACTTTTGATAGGCATTGACCATGCTCAACGTGATTCAACTGCCTAGTCCTAATCGATTGTCTTTTCTAATTTTATCGATTATTGATGTTCCTGATTCACGACTTCCATGCCACACACCTTTCAGCTTTCCTTTTAATTAATTTCATATTTTATTTTGATTTCCTTCCCTAATTAGTCCTTCTAATTCACATCTTGGTAGTTGGACACCTTTTAAATTGGTGTCGGGTCGAATTGATGCTATTTAGAATTCTATTCTAGATGACCCAATTTGAGCCCAAACATGTTATTTCTTAAAATTTGTGCTTGCTTATGCTTGAAGAGAGAGTCTCCCATGTTTCCAAATCAAGTTTGGAACATTTTTTAGCCCTCTTTCCATCCATTGGTGGCTTGGTCATCAAGTTAGGGTTCCATGAAGGCCTTATTGTGAAAATCAACTCTTTTATACATATGATACCACTTTAAGCTTCAAAAAAGGTTTAAAAAATTACAAGATGAGAACCACCATTGAGAGATCTCTCCCTCCCTTCTTGAGAACGAATTCTAAGACTAGAACACCTTCTCAAGCTTCATGGAGTCCATCAAGAGCTTCTCCAATATGAAGAATCAATCAAGTTCACGGTGTTCTTGAAGAAGGCCTTCTACAACAACATTCTCTCTCCCTCTTTCTCTACTTCTTTTGATTTTTAGCTTATTTCTTGTTTTAGTTTGCATTCATAGCATCACCATCATCTCTCCATAAGAGATTTTTCCATTTTGTTCTATTTTCATTTTCTCTTGCACATCAAATTCATTGCATGCATAAATCCTCCCGAGTGCATATAGATAGGGGTTTAAAACAACACAAACAATATGTGTATTAATTTAATTTGCATGTTTAGATCAATTTTAGAGTAGATACTACACTTTAACCTTGTTCTAATCCAGTTTCTTTTGCTTTTTCGATGTCTCTTTTGCAACGTAAAATCAAAGGAAGGCTTTCTTCATTTGGCTGGCTGAAGGAAGAGAAAAGAGAATTTGCAATCTCCCAATCATCCAAGGTTAGTATTCTTCTACATGATCACTCTTTAGTTTTCATCATTGAGGTCCTCGTATCTTTGGCGATTATACATGTTTCATGTTTCATATCGATATTTTCTTTTAAATTTCAATAGTTCAATTTAGCTATCCTCAAACATTATTCGTGATCCTCAACAGAGAGTTAAAATCAGAAGTAAGATTATTCCTTGCAATTATCTTGCATTTTTTTCTCAGATTGAGCCTAAGACAATCAACAGAGCACTGGCAGATGAATTCTAGATTCTAATCATGCAAGAGAAACTTAACCAGTTCCAGAGAAACTAGGTTTTGTCTCTTGTGCCTAGACCATCAAATCATCTAGTCATTGGCACAAAGTGGGTATTTAGGAACAAGATGGATGGGTTTTATGTGATCAATAGAAATAAGGACAGATTGGTAGCTCAAGGCTATTCCCAAATAGAAGGCATAGATTATGAAAAAACCTATGCTCCCAGTTGCTTGACTTGAGGCTATGTGGATTATACTTGTATATCCATTTGTATTGGATTTGAAACTTTTTTCAAATTGATGTTAAAAGTATATTTTTAAATGGTCTTATTAAAGAGAGTTTATGTTGAACAACTTTCAAGGTTTGAAGATCATACTTTTCTAAATCATGTTTTCAAATTGCATAAGACTCTTTGTGGTCTGAAACAAGCTCCCAGAACTTAGTATGAAAGACTAAATGTCTTTCTCATATAGCATTATTTCAATCGAGGCAAGTAGATAGTGTAGACACGCTAAATTTGACGTCATTTTGAGTAAATTTCATATCATATAATAATGCCTCAGAATGGTTTGATATTTAACCATTGATTAATTTTTATTGATATTTTTGAGTGTCGGGTTTAACATACATGTTTAAGTTAATCAATTAAATTGATTTTAGCTCAAATTTCAGTTAAAATATGCAGAAGTCTAAAAGACGTCGACCAGAGTGGACGCGATTTAGAGTTTATTCCTATTTTAACGTTTAAATTTGAATTTTAATCAATTGATTAATTAGCTAAAAGGCGTCTGTGAGTGCTGACGCGTTTTAGGTTTTCTAAGCTATTTCTACTTCTCTTCCGGATGTTTATCCTTATCTTAATCAGTTTAAAAGACGTCTACACATGTAGACGCATTTTAGCTAATAAAGATAAAGATAAGTTTTCTCGGATATTTATCCTTATCTTAATTAATCTGAAAGGCGTCAGCCATGGTGGACGCGTTTTAGATAATTACAGATAAAGATGAATTAATTAGTATTTATCTGTCAGTTAAGATAGATAAATCCTAGATTTTTCTATGTTAATCGCGAACGCAGAAAAAGCCTATAAATACCTTGCATCTTGAAGAGTTAAAAAATGTTGAGCCCCATTAAAAGAGAGAGTTGAAAGCCATTAAGAGAGTGTTATTATAGCGAGTTGAAGATCGAAGCAACAACGTCGGAACGCCGGAGCGCTGCCATTTCCAGAAGTCGGCGTCCTTTCAAGAATCTTCATCCTTTGAAGGCTTCAACAATTAGGCATAAGTGTTTCATTTCTGCATTTTCATTTCATTTAGTTCTATATTCTTCATATTCACTTCATGCAACACACACTACAACATCATCTTTCAAAACCTATTTGATTAAAGGGGTTTTAAAAGCCATTTAACAAGTAAGTTTACTGTTCAATCGCATGCTTAAAATCATGATTAGTTTAGATACTGCTTCTACTTAAATTCTCATCATCATCATTGTTTCTTCATTTTCTTTCTCTGTCTCTGTTGCACTCAACAACAACAAGAGAACAAAAGGGGAAAACAAGCATAAAGTCAGAAGGATTTCTGGACGATCCTCAACCTCAAACTCAACAGTAAGAACAAAAGAACGAGAAGGGCTCTCTTTCTTCAGCCGGCTGAAGGAGGGGAATCAATGACTTAACATCTTCCGCGTTCAAACAGGTAGGCGATCAATACCGTCTTTTGAAACTTTTAAGTCAAAAGTTTCTGGCGATCACTGCACTTAGTTACTGTTTTTAATAGGTTAGTTTACACTAAACAACATAGATTTTTCATGTTAATCACACGAGCATTTTAAGCACCTACAGCTTTTTTGGCGATCACGGTGGGACTTGGTCTCGCCATCTTTTAGTTTTTTTGTTCTTGCTATCATCAATCGGGCACCCACGGTGCACCACTTGTGTCTCTCGACACGTCCTCACCAATTGGTGAGTGTTTTCGCTTAGTTAATTTCCCTCGTGCACCACGTGCACACCCCAGTGGCAAGATCTTGCCCTCCCCTTGATTAGTTCAAAAAAAGCTGTTTTTGTGATGAAAATGATGTGTGATTGATTGATTTCCTAATTGTTCAGTTAGTAAATCATCCCGTTAAAATATGGAACTAAAAAAAAATCTGCATGAGTTGATTGTTTACTGCTTTTTATCCTGTTTGAGGAGGATTCAACCCAGAAAATCCTCCTGCAAAACTGTTTCTGTGAACTGAAAAGCGTCCAGGAGCACTGACGCGTTTCAAAACCGCGTCAACACCCCTAGACGCCTTTCAGTCTTCATATCTTCTCTGCTGTCTGCATCTGTTTCTGCGAAAAAATTAAGTTCTGTTTTGAATAGCGTAGACTAACATCGACGCGATTCAGACAGTTTCTTAGTTATTTTTCAGATCTGTTTCTGCGAAAAAATTAAGTTCTGTTTTAAATAGCGTCGACTACCATCGACGCAATTCAGACAGTTTCTTAATTATTTTTCAGTTCCCAGATTTCTGTGGTTTGAGTGCTAGCTACCCATTATTATTAAGCATTAGAGGCCATCCAGGCCGTAGGGCATACGCATTGAGGCGAATACCCTCCTTTTCTTAGGAACACACTACTTGACGTCAACAACTCTCTCTGATTGGGTTGGTCCTTTGATCAGACTAGAGGAGTTGACGTTGAGACCTCCATAAGTCCCCAAAATCAAGGTATTCCTCCTTGATCATCGGGTTGGTTGTACCAATTGAAGTCCCGGCTAGATTCCAAAAGCATTGTGAGAGAAAGCCCTAGAGAATAACGGTGGAAATCGAACTGAAACTAGGATCCTTTCCCTGAGCGAATTTGTGGTTTAATCCAATCCAAATAACTCAACAAGGAACCTTAAAATCACGTTAAGCATCCACTTGTTTGATTAATCTCTGTGCAACTTGTTTGTCAAATCTTTGAGGAGGGAATCTAACATCATGCTGCTGCGATCAGGCAGGGACTTGAGTATGGCTCAAGACGCCATCATCAACTACGAGGGAGATGCTAATGCCCCTCGCGATTCGGACTACAACTATGAGAACGGGAGAGATGCTGATGCCTCCCGTAATTCCGTCCCCATTCCATATCGACAAGATGGGAATGTCCGGACGCCTCTCTTTCATCCACAGGATCGATATCCTGATCTTCCTCCGCATGAATATGCGATTCCTAATCCCGATCTAGAGGGGGACATGAATCAGAATGATCCCTCACCCTCTGATCCTTCGGATCTCGTCAACGCCCTGGGAGTTCTTGCCTCCCGACTGGACCCTCAGCAGTTCGAGGCGATCCAGTCTATTCTGAAGGGGAAGGCACCCGTACAGCCTGCTGAGCCGAACCCTGTGGCTCCCCCAGTTGTTACTCAACAACCTCCTCTTCCTCCTTCTTATATCCATCAGGCCATGGAAGGCCTTCACCTCACTTCTCGGCCAGCTGGGCCACAGCTTTCATCATCTAGGCAACCGGCTAGACCGCAAACGCCTGCTTATCAAAATGCCCTCGGGCAGGGCGGAAGCTCTGCCGGACCTCCTCTTTATTGTCCTCCCTGTCCAACGTACTCTAGGCAGCAGGCCTATCAAGTACTTCCACCTCCTCCTCCTCCCCAGGCAGATTTGACCACGCAAGCGTTGCTGGCCAAGATGGAACGCATGGATGAGCAGTTTAACAACCTCCAGAAGATGATGGGGGTTAAAGCTGTGCCAGAGATCAGTTTACCGAGCCTGCCAGTATTCCATCTGCCACCCTCTGAGATGCCAGTGTACCGGAAGTACAACGGTACTGGTAACCCCTTCACATATCTGAAGGAGTTTATGTACGAATCATCTTTCTGGCAGAACAACAAGAGGTCGTTGGCCTTTTTGTTCAGGAGATCTCTAGAGGGACCAGCCCTCGAGTGGTTCTTTTCTCTGGAACCCTCCGAAGTAGAGGATTACGGTATCGTTTCACGCAAATTTATCCAACGATACCAGGACAGAGTTGCACCCTCCTTGTCCATTGCTGACCTCATTGCAGAAAAGATGAAACCTGATGAGGAGTTTGTCAGTTTCGCTGACAGGTGGCGGGGCCTGGCTGAAAAGGTGAAGGATCACTTGTCCGAGTCTGAGCAAGTGAAGATGTTAATTTCTAACGCCACACCCCAGTTCAAGCTAGTCCTTTCCTTGAACAATTTGACCAACATGGCAGAGCTCTATGAAAGAGCACGGTACTGTCAGAATGCCTTCAAGGACGCTACGTTCTCTAGCGTCTTTGATCCTCACAGACCGAGCAGACCTCCACCTCGGAAGCCTGCAGTGCCAAACTCTCCCAGCACAGGTCCGACTACTAAGGGCACGCTCTCTCACGAGCAAGTGAGTAGCATGAACAATAACTCGCCCCAGTTCGTGAGGAACCAGCAGCAGTACCAGAGGCAACCGCAGCCGAACCAACAAGGGTATAGGCAGCAGCAGAACCCCCATTATCAACAACAGTATCAGCGGCCCCAACAGTCGAATCAAAACCAGCAATAGCTACAACAGCCGCAACGGCAACAGCAGTACAAGCAACCCCAACAACAACAATATCAGCAACAACAACAGCTACAATATCAGCCGCGCGCACTGCCGGCGTACCATAATGTCCCTCCTCCTGGTGACTACAACCAGCAGAGAAGACCTCCAGGCCCGAAGATGGCAGAATACCCGGCCCTCCCAGAATCCTTGGCAGATATCTTCAGTGCTCTAATGGTAGCTAATGCCTTAGTTTTGCCAAGGGAAAAGGCCGTCTGGCCTCAAAATGCCGACACGTCCAGGTATTACTATTTCCATAGGCAACCCGGGCATACCATCGACACCTGCTTCCAGTTCAGAGATTATATTCATGATATCAATGAGCAGGGCGGCATAGACTGGGAGGAGATGAAAAAGTATATATCAGCCCTGAAGGCGAGAAGACCACAGCAGCAGCAAGCAAGACCACCAGCACAAGCAGCAGCACCACCCAACATGGGCATAGTGCATAATCCACTCCCGGAGCACCATAACCAAAACCAAGTTGCTCCCATTTTGACGAACAGCCAGTCTGAGGCTGGTCGTGGGCAACAATGGAGAATAGAGGACTCTTCCTCTCTTTGTTCAACGGGTCACGTTCCAAGTACCGCAGAGCGACCACCACGCCGCACCATCCACATACCTAGGCCGCAACCCATTACCATCACCCCTCTACCGACACCCACATATCACTCGCCCGCACCCAATAACCCAATACCACTACCCACCTTCCTCAAGCCCATCACGCCCCGCACTCCTACGCCTCCATCATATAACCCCCCGCAAACCAATCACGCGCCCCTTCTACCATCCAGGCCACTATTACACGTACCATTTCCTACTTCACCCGCTACCACCACCACCTACCCAGATATCCCCTTACCATCCAGACCGCTATTACGCGTACCATTCCCCACTTCGCCAACCACTTACCCATCCACCATCCAACCCTCTAGGCCTTTAATCCGCACCGCGCCATCACCACCTAGCCCTACGCCATCACCTACATACCAACCCTCTACGTCATCCGCACCATCCAACCCTACGGTACTTAAGGTATCACCCGGATCCTCCTCGGTTGAGGAACACGCGCTCCGGAGTGGAAGGATTTTCAACAAAGTCTTTCCTCAGTCCACAGTTAGAGACGGCCCATCGCAGCCGACTGAGGAAGCCCATAATGAAGAGAGTGCACCAGGCACTCAATATGACTTGTTGAAACATATGGATCGGACACCGGCACGGATCACTATACTTGAATTGATCAAAAGATCCAAGATTCACCAAGAAGCCTTAATGGAATATCTACAGAAGGTGATGGTCAATGAGGATGTGCCGGTAGAAAAAATTGCAGCACTATTAGTTCCTCAGGGGGATCAGCCCTCCATTAAATTTCATACATCGGAACTAGCACCGCCGGCAGCCAGAAGCATGGCTCTGAGCATCACGGTCAACATCTGTAAGAAGGCCGTGGATGCATGCCTGGTCGACACAGGGGCTTCGATCAATGTTCTACCACCGAAGACCCTGGAGCTGTGCGGTGTGCCCAAAGAAAAATGGCTGCCCAGCCCCATCTCAGTAACGGCATATGACAACTCTACCCGTTCCCCTCTGGGAATGGTTTATTTAAAGGTGGAGCTGGGCCCTGTAAGTCATGCAGAGGTCGAATTTCACATCTTGGAAATCGACCCTTCTATAAATGCCATTTTGGGTCGTCCTTATATCAAAACTCTTGAGGCGATTCCCTCTACGAATCACCAATGCCTCAAATTCCCTTACAAAGGACGAATTATTAAAGTGACGAGCATGCCGATCCTTGCTGCTGCTCATACCTTGAATATTAAATCTGCTGTCTTACCTGACCGACAACCTTTTCTGTCGGTATTACAGGTCTACCGTCGAGTGGCTGATCCTCTAAAAGCCGCCACTATTTCTCCATATCCGTTAGATGCCATAAAAAGGGGGAAGTGCATGAGTACCCCAGGATGGAGGATTATGATGAAGAACGGCTACGAGCCTAGGAGAGGTCTGGGCACACAGTTGCAAGGCAGGACCACTCCTGTTAAAAATCATCGAGCAGCACCTGGAAGTGGTCTGGGCTATAGGCCAAGAAAACTGAAACAAGATCTGGTTCAGCAAGTAGAGATCGAAGAAGGTCCGAAAATCTGGGAGACAATGTCTACACCACCCAAAGAAGGCCGAGAATCCCCTAACATAGACCCTGTATACACACTTTGTGAAGGGGCCCATACTTAGTCACGACAACACGGTAGTCATTACTTCGTGTTTTGACTTCCATGACATATATGGGAGGGACTTGGCCAGACATTGCTCTGAACTACTTACGTACCAATCCTTGGAGGCTCTGCGGCCTATGAAAAGGAGAAAATTCCATGATCCCGAATGCGAATGGTACAGGTGGTTCGATCTCAGAGACCTTTATATTGCACTGAACAGATTGTTTCTAGATCCTGCAGAACCCAAGTGGCCGCCGCAGATTGATGAGCTGATTGAAAGCCCTGGTGCCATATTTGACAAGCGGATATTGCTGTTTGAAGAAACCGACGAAGGGGAGCCAGATGACCCCTATGAAGCTGGTTACACTACATATATGCTCTGGAGGGGGACATATCCTTCACATGTCTTCATGCTCCATACTCTATTTCGCACACTGCTCTTGACCCCGACTTGGTCGCGGGTCATTATAGAAGATATCCCACGGGCTCCGCCCGTCATGATTACTCTGTCCCCTCGGGACCTTATTCCACAACCTCCTCTCGATCTAGAGAGGATGTATAATTTGATTTGGGACATATTGCTATATGATCCCCCCAATCCTCTGGCCCTGGTGCCACTTCCTCCGTCTGTTTCTCCTTCTATTTGTATTCACTCTTGCTTCATGTATAATTCCTCTGATATCCAAAAAAAACGCCAATTTTACAACAAATTCTTCTCAAATCTTTATCGAGGAAACATCTTACTTGTCCGATCGCACCCCATTGCACGGGTCCTTCGGTCAAGATTCTCTCTTAGATCTACTCTGTCCCTCCCCTCGGGAGGATTTTCCTGTATTTCCACTTGTTTCCCAAGATTTCTATCCTGCTTCATCTTCATTAGGTTATAATAGGGAGTTTAGTGAAGTTAGGCAGTCTAGTTTTAGGCGGGATAGTCAGGTTAGGAAGTCTAGGAAGCCTAAGGGTAGGCGAATTCCAGATAGATACCTCTAGGACTTAGCTGATAAATACTTTTCTTGTTCTTTGATCCCTCAGTTTTTAGAAAATCCAATTCAGATGCCAAAAGATTGCATAGACGATGAGTCAGTCAATGATGGGTACGGGGTATATGAGTTAGTGCATGAAAAGGACCCCATTGTTGAGAATGAGGAAGATGACGAGGACGTAGCTGAGGCATATGCCAGTGGAGTGAAGAGATTCAATGAACCCTCAGCTGCCGTAGAAGAGCCCACCAAAGAAATCAATTTAGGAACTGAAGACGAACCTAAGGTTGTCCTCGTCAGCAAAAATCTTTCTACAGAGGATGAGAAGGCAATGGTACACGTACTTAAGGACTATAAGGACACTTTCGCCTGGAGTTATGAAGATATGCCAGGGTTAGACTCATCTTTAGTAGAACACAGGTTGACATTAATGGAAGGAGCTAGCCCTGTCAAGCAGAAATTGAGGCGATTCCACCCACAAATGGCTCTAAAGATGAAGGAAGAGGTCGACAAACTGCATAAAGCCAAATTTATTAGAGTTGTCCTTTATCCACAATGGGTGGCTAACATAGTCCCGGTTATGAAGAAGGACGGGAAGGTCAGAATTTGCATTGACTTCCGCGATCTGAACCGGGCGTGTCCTAAAGATGATTTTCCATTGCCTCATATTGATGTACTCATTGATAATACCGCAGGCTATGAAACCTTATCGTTTATGGACGGATTTTCAGGATACAATCAGATTAAGCTGGCAGAAGAAGATCAAGAAAAAACGTCATTCACTACACCTTGGGGAACATACTGTTATGTCGTCATGCCATTTGGGTTAAAGAATGCTGGAGCCACCTATCAGAGGGCTATGATGGCAATATTTCATGACATGATGCACATAGATCTGGAAGTGTATGTGGATGATTTATTGGTTAAATCGAAGACAAAGGCTGAGCACGCCAAAGTTTTGGCAAGGGTATTAGAGAGATCGAGAGAATATCAGTTAAAGATGAACCCCAAGAAATGTGTATTCGGGGTATCTTCAGGAAAATTGCTTGGATTTATTGTCAGCAAACGGGGAATTGAGATCGATCCTAATAAGGCGAAGGCTATTAGAGAAATGCCACCTCCCAAAAACTTGAAGGAGTTGAGAGGATTAATCGGGAGGTTACAATTTATTCGCCGTTTTGTCTCCCAGCACTCACAAAGGTGTAAGCCGTTTTACGAGCTTACCAAGCCGGGAGTCAAATTCGATTGGGACGATAAGTGTCAGGAGGCATTCGATGGATTAAAGAACTATTTAGCAAGTCCTCCTGTTTTGAGACCACAATCTCCCGGCAAACCGTTGATACTTTATATTTCAGTCCTGGATGATGCAGTGGGGGCTGTCCTAGCACAAGAGGATGAAGAAGGAAAAGAGAGGGCAGCCTACTATCTCTCTAAACTTCTCAACCCCGCTGAACAGAGATATACGGCGATGGAGAAAACATGTGCAGCATTGGTCTGGGTTGTGCAGAAATTAAAGCATTATTTTCTGGCCCATGAAGTCCATCTCATCGCTAGGATGAATCCGATCAAATTCCTTCTGGAGAAATCTGTTCTTACTGATAGGTTAGAACGATGGCAAAGCTTTCTATCTCAATTCGATATCACTTATATTCAGCAGAAAGCGATCAAGGGCTATGCCATAGCAGAACATCTCGCTCATCATCCCCTTTCTCGATTTGATCCAGTGCGATCAGAGTTTCCGGATGAGGAACTGATGTCCGTAAATCAAATCAGAGATGATATGTGGACTCTGCATTTTGACGGAGCTCTGAATTCTCATGGAAAAGGGATAGGTATTGTTCTGTTATCACCTGAAGGTATCACCATTCCACAAGCCTATCAGCTCGATTTTCCAATCACTAACAATATAGCTGAATACGAGGCACTCCTTGCTAGCCTCGAGGCTGCTCATTTCCATGGTGCCACTAAACTGAGGATTGTAAGTGATAGCCAACTGATTCTTCGCCAACTACTGACCAAGTATCGAACTCTTGATCCCAAGCTCAAGCCTTATCAGGAACTTACTTCTGCTTACTCAAAGCTTTTCACGAAATTGATCTTTGTCCATGTCCCTAGGAATCAAAACATCTTAGCTGACGCTCTAGCTTCACTTGCATCTTGTCTTGATTTTCCAATCAGCAAGCAATCTGAATCAATCATGGTTCATAGGCGTCTTTCACCCGCCGTGAAAGACCCTTCATTCCTTAGAACTAAGGAGAAGTTACTGAAGAAAGTCAGAGATGGAGATATTGTGGAAAAGAGAGAAATGATGTTGATGGAGCTATTAGAAGAGATGGATCATGAACAGAAGCCATGGTATTATGAAATTGCAAAATATTGTGAAGATCAATCGTATCCTGAGGAAGCTACAACTGAGGAGAAGAGAGCTATCAGAAGAGTTGCTCAACGATACACCATAGTTGGGGGAGCATTGTACAAGAGAGGTTTTGATGGAGTTCTTCTGAGATGTCTAGACGAAGATGAGCTTTGGAAGGTTATGGAAGGAGCTCATAGTGGAGTTTGTGGTGGCCATGTCAATGGATAGATGCTAGCAAAGAAGATCCTTAGACAAGGGTTTTATTGGCCAACCATGGAAGAAGACTGCGTAGGATATGTCCGTAGGTGTGAGAAGTGTCAACTTCACGACGACAAAATTCATTCTCCTGCAGGTAACCCAGATTCCGGCATCAAGCAAAAATCTTTCATTCTCACGGCAACGGAATACTTCACCAAGTGGGCAGAAGTTGAAGCGTACATGGAGATCAAAACATCAACCGTCTGCAAGTTCATCATGAAGAACATCATCACTCGATTTGGAATTCCAAGCACCATCGTCACCGACAACGGACCGCAGTTCGTGTCACAGGAATTGAAGGACCTCTACAACAAGTATAAAATTGCATTGCATCATTCATCTCCTTATTATCCGCAAGGCAATGGCCAAGCAGAGGCAACAAATAAGACTTTGATAAAAATCATCAAAAAGACGTGTAAATCTAATAAATTCGCAGACTGGCCAGAAAAATTGGTTGAGGCTCTACGGGCCTACCGAACTTCAATCCGCACACCTACTGGGCAAACTCCTTATTCCTTAACATTTGGAATGGAGGCGGTAGTTCCATATGAGATCCTCATACCGTCATTAAGAGTACAATTGAATAAGTAATTTTCCATTGATGAACATCATTCAACACTCCTTGCTCAATTGGAACTTTTAGATGAGAAAAGATGGTCAGCTGCTAATCATGCAAAAGTTTATCAAAATAGACTAGCATGTTTTTATCAAAAGAAAGTCATTGAACGTAAGTTCAAAGTCGGTGAAATGGTTGTCAAAAGAATTTTTGTAAAACCTGGTGGTCCGCGTTCCAAGCTCCAACCCAATTGGGAAGGACCTTATGTTGTATCGCACGCTTTTCTTGGTAATGCTTATCGTCTTGTTAATGCAGAAGGAGAAGAGCTAAATCATCCATGGAATGGTTTACATCTTAAGAAATACTACCCTTAGGTTAAAGAGTCGATCAGTATGGTACAAAGACCAGTGGAATCAGAAAGTTTATAAACTCAAATTTCCTTATTAGTCTGGATAACTTAATTTCAAGCCCATTACTGCACACACTGACACGTTTGATTCGTGAGTAACAAGAGATGCCAAGTCCTAAAGAATATCGGAAGCTTGACCAAAAGAGTAAAGTACAAATCATTCGTTTTAAAGTAAAATTCTGTTTTAAAATCGGCCCATGATGTAGGAACGAGGCTTAGAATAGACTACCAAGAATACCCGCCATCTTAGTAGGAGGCCGTCATAAAAAAATGGGGGAGATCCGTCCTGAAAGAAAAAAAAAAGAAAAGAAAAGAAAAAGCAAAAAGGCAAAAGCCAAATGTCAAATCAAAAGGTCATTACATTACAAACGTTACATCAAGGTCATGAAATGAAATGAAAGGGAACGCAAGGTCGATAAATACCCCAGAAAGAAATGACCGAACCCCAACGGATATTAGGGTAGGAAAGGAACATCTTTTTAAATCTCCGGAACCTTCTCATGGGCTTTCTAAACTTATTCATCTTTTCTTTCTAAAGAGATGTACTCCAACCTTAAGGAATGGCTTACATTGACTAAGGGTCAAATCATCAAATGGGATCACGAATGGAAACACAAATTTAAACACGATGGGTTTTAAGTTAAGTTGTTAAAGAATAATTTGGAAATTAAGTTAATAAATGAATATGATCTTTTGATCTAAGTACCATGGTGATCTTTTAGTCAAAATACCAAAAAAAAAAATACATATACCAAAAAACCAAAAAAATACATATGTCCAAAATTCAAAAAAAATACATATGTCAAAAATCCAAAAAAATACATATATCAAAATTCAAAAAAATATACATATGTCAAATTCCAAAAAAAATACATATGTCAAAATTCAAAAAAGGCATATATTTCAAAACCCCAAACAAAAATGAATATTTCAAAACAACAAAAATATTTCAATTAGCATCTGCTTGTTGCACTTAGTATGTTTCATTCTTTTTATTTTCAGTGAGCATTTGTCTGCGTGCATGTTACATTTTGCTTAAGTTCGATTATTCTCATTACCTTTGTTAATAAAGGCTATGCCCCTTGACCATTTATTGAAGAAAAAAATTGATTGACCATTTATTTGGTCAGGCAAGGGGCTAAGCCTAAATAGATACTTAACCTGTTTGTTCACTGTTGTACAGGATGCAAGACAAGTACAGGAACACAAGATTGGAGCCCAAAAGTTTCATGTATATCATCAAAAGATTGTTTGTACATCATACATGAAAAAAAAAAAAAAGAAGAAGATACATGAGCCCTCAAGGCTGACTCTCCCCTCCGCCCTCATCCAACTGGCTTTGGGCCTCGTCAGGCGCGTCCGGTGCTGGTCCTCGGCTGGGAAGTGGAGGTGGCCCCATCGCGCTCGGCCCTGCCTGGCCGGAAGACACAGCAGCATTGGCGGTGAAAGCACTCGTCAAACCGCGCTCTTATTCACGCTGTCGAGCACGCCTGTACCTCTCCTCCACACTCCGGCGCTCATGCTCTGCAATGCCAAGTTGGACCCGAAGAGCGGATATCTCAGCATCCATCTTCTGCCACTCCTGCCTCTCCCGCTCTCGCTCCTCGTTGATGAACCCCAGTCGAGACTGGAGGTGTGCAAACTCCCGAGGAAGGTCTCCAGTGGAGAGACGGGCCACCTGTTCCTCCAAAGCCCGGATCCGCGCAGCATCGGCCTCGGCATGAGCCGCTGCGGCACGGGAATGATCCAGCTCTGCTTCAGCCCTCTGAAGGGCTTCCTGAAGCTCAGAAACCTACAAAGGAAGATTTTATTAGTTCAAAGCAATCAAGTAATCAAGATCAAAAGTCAAAAGTTGAAGAGCTTACCCGAGCAGCGCGATCCTCCTCTGCAAGAGAAGCTCGCTGGATGGCAGAGGCGAGCTGACTCTGGAGGTCAGCCAGGGCAGCATCATGGGCGGATGATGAGTATGACGAGGCTCCGAAGGAAGGGGGAGACGCCTGGGTGTAGACGGCTCGCTGCACCGAAAGACAACTGTCAGTGGTTAATCGCCAAAACAATTAATTAATTAAAACAATCATTCATATTCATGCATATATACCAGGTCGAACAACTCCTTCTGGACTTGTTCTAGCTGGGCCTCTGCATTATGTAGGCGGGCCCAGAGGTCGACGATGACCGCATCACGTGCATCCTGCATATTACACATACATACATTCATTCACAAACATAAATCAAGATAATAATAAAATTAAAGACGCATAAATGCATACTTACATCGAGTGGTCGAAGGAGCCGAAGCTAATCGGCGTAGTAGGCCCGGTACTGCTGGAGGTAGCCCTCGCTACTCTCCGCACGGGACTCCAGCCGTACACCCCGACGGTGCCAGTCCTCGTATTGTTCAGGGAACTTGACACGCCAGTCGGTGAGGGCTTGCTTCCCCCTCATGCTCCTCCCCACGCCCTCCGGGACGTCCTCGTCTATCCACTCCTGGTGGAGGCCCAGGGTCCTCATCACGAGCCGGAGGCGGAGGGGCTCGATCTCGTTGAGGCAGTGCACCCACATTTTCCTCCCGAACCTCCTCTTGCCAGCCGTCACCCACGGCTGACCCTCCTCGCCCATACCAAGGTACGGGCGCCAGATCACCTGTATATAGGTTAGAAGCATTCATAAATAAATTGCACTTAAGGAATAAAAATTGCATTTAATAAAATTGCACAAATTAAAAATTTACCAGTAGCTCGGGGTAATCCAGGAACTGACGGCGGAGGGCCGTCAGCTGGTGGTGCTGTGGAGCTGTGTCCACGATCGGCTGCCAACGGCAGGCCAATGGGACGGCATCCGGTCGAGCAATCCGCGCTCTGCCGAGCGGGAAATAGTAGTAACTCCACACCTGCATTCATGAAGATATAGGTTAGAAAAAGCATCATATCATATTGCACTACATATCATAAACAAATAATTAAACAAGTTAATACCTGAAGAAACGGCGAGAAGCCACTGACAGTGGTCTCACGGTCCGACGTGACCGCGGACAGATCGGCGAAGAGGTGGGCCAGAAGGGCCGCACCCCAGGCATACTCTCCTAAGCTATCTAGGTCATCTAATAAATAAAGAAACCTACAGTGTATGTGGTCGCCCTTCATACCGAAGAGCAACCGACCAAAGAAGAAAACTAAGAAGACTCTAAGCTGCATGTCTACCTCTTCCCCCTGACTCGGGTCACTACAGTAGACGGAGGAAGATGACTCTGCTAATCTATCCCTAAACTCTTCCCGGGTCTCGTCAGACCGACGCCGGGGCTCCTCTAGTCCTAAAACTGCCTATACTTCTACCCTAGGAACCATCCTAGACTCTCTGCCTAGGCTGGACACCTCTATCCCTAGAAGAGCCTCTGCTAATCCCTGATAGTTGGGGTAAGTAACCCCACTAACTGGTCGACCCTCTACCCTGAGGCTAGTGATCCTGGCCACATCCTCTAGGGTGGGGACCATATGCCCCCACGGCATTAGGAAAGCATGGCTTTCCGCATGCCACCTCTCTCGCAACACCTGCAGGAGGACTAAATCGAGCCAAAATGGCTCGATGTCTAGTACCTCGCCGAATCCCATCCGACGCAGGCGCGCCTTCTGGAAATCCGGGAGACCCCTATAGGCACCTATCACTAGGTCCCAGGAGATTCTAGCCCTCATCACTCCCTGCAAATAAAAACATAAAAATGGGGGTCAGTAATAAATAAAAAACAGGAAAATCAGTTCTGTTTTGAAAGGCGTCAGCCCATATGGACGTTTTTTAAAACACGTCAACATGCCTTGACGCAATTCAAAATATTTATTCCTAATTAAAAAATTCGAAATTTATCTTGAAAGACGTCAGCCTATGTTGACGCCTTTTGAATGGCGTCACCTGGTCTGGACGCCTTTCAAGTCCAGATTCCGGGTTCTTTGAAGAACCCTTTTCTCCCCTCTTTTTCTTCATCCATTCACACCACAGGGATCTTACCGTGTGGAGGTCGCCCTCCTCTTCTTCTTCTACCGCCATGGGTGCCGGTGGAGGGAGTTCCTCCTCCAAAAAGGCCTCGGCTTCGGCTAGCATCGCCGGAACCTCCTCGGGAGCTTCTTCTTCGTGCCTTCGCCGTCTCTTGGCTAAGGTCTTCATCTTCCTGGATCCTTCACCATGCTCCATAGCTCGAGTAGAGGGAGTTTTGAGGGAGAGATCGCCGGAGTTCGGTCGCCGGAGAGAGGGAGAAAGAAAAGATTTTGTGAAAAGTGAGGAAGAAAGGGGGCCTTCGCGGGTCTGTTAACGAAAAGGTTGAAAGACGTCGACTTAGACAGACGTGTTTTAAGGCGCATAAGTTGAGGCGGCAAGGACAGCTGCTTGAAATCGATTGAAAGACGTCCACACAGGTGGACGCGTTTCAAGATTTTGGTCAGAGCCGTACAGAGAAAAATGATAAAAGGCGTCTTAGTGCATGGACGCGTTTCAGGGAATTAATGACAGAATCCTGGAGAAAGTAGGAGAGAGAGTTGAAAGGCGTCAACAGTGAAAGACGCAATTTAAAGTTTAAATCAGGTTTTTAAGGATTAAATTGAATTTATGGAAAAAGAATTATTGTTGAAAGGCGTCTTTCTGAGTGGACGCGTTTTACATTTAACAGAACCCGAACTGTTGAATTTTCAGGAAAAATCCAATTTTTACTAAAGGAAAAATCATGTGCACATCACAGGAAGTTGAGGAAAAGTTTCAAGGCATGAAAAATCATTCTTTATTCAATAAAATTCTTTGTTACATCATGAGAAAAGAGAAAGAGGACATTTAAGGAAGAATTTTATGAAGACTTTTGAGGTAAGGAAATTTCAATCCTCTATCTCTATCTTTAGAGGATTTTACACGGTAACTAAAGCCAAGGTTCCACAAAGTACTAATGATTTGTATGGCTTCATAATCTTCGTCGGATTCCAAGTCACGCTTCTTGATTGGGAGTGTAGGAGAGAACTCGGGGAATTCACGACGGCCCAAGCTAAGTTGAGTAAGGCACCGATGAGGATTGTATAACACGAACTCGGTGGCTCCAATCAACTTAAGATCCGCTCCTACTGCACGGCGCACCCAAACAGGTTTTCCAACAAGAGCGAGTGGAGACGAGTCGAATATGTCGGACGTCATGAGCTTCAAATACTCTCTCCAGTCGGCTCGGGTCTTGAGTTTTGGAACCTTGTTGACCATATGCTCATTGAACTTTACAATGTTAGCAATGCAATGAATTGGGCTATTCAAGAAGATCTGAGATGGATTCAGAGGCCTTTTCTTGCTGTACTCAAACTTGAAGTGAAGTTCAACCCATAAAGCAAAGAGTAGCATACATCCATAAGGAGGACGGCCCACAGATGCCGCAGAAAGCCCACTATAAAGATATGCCAACAGTGCAGTGCTATTGGATTTACCTTCAAAGATTGCGCATATAGTACTGACTTGATCATCTTCTAAGATGTTATCCTGCGCAGGAAAGAACAAGGCACCGGCAAGGCATGTAACTAAAGCTGTCGTTACATCCTCCGCTTCATCCTCCCTAAGATCATCAATTTCATATAGAGTCCACTCGGCAAGCTTTGTAAGATTGATCCCCTTCTTGGTGAGGCATCCTTTAGCTTCTGAAGGATCTTTCATAATTGATGTCAACAATTGTTGACCGGTGATTCTCTCTCTTGTCAAAGCTATCTTATCTTTGTTATCTTTGGTCTTTGGGAGACCTAATAGAAGCTCCGCCTCCTCCAAAAGGATTGTGCACTCAAAGTCTTGGAAGAAGAACGTATGAGTTTGGGGATGCCACCATTCGATTAAGGCACCCATAGCCGCCCAATCTACGTTTGAACTTTTGTAATGTTTGGCAAGCACTACAAGACCTTGAAGATTCCACTTAGATATGAACACTTGCATGGAAAGTTTAATACTTTTTGCAAGTTTGCGAATCCAAGGTAGGGAGGTAAACTTCCTTGGGCCAGGAAACATGGGATAATTCTGAAAAACAAAAGGAACAAGAAGAATATGAAGAACATGAAGAACATGAAGAAGAATTGAAGGGAAGTTGATTGAACTTACTTGAAGATTGGGATTCCTTTCATTGAGATGATTCTCCACATCAGAAAACTTCTCTAAAGACATCTTCATCTTCTTGTTTGAAGAATCCATCCCCTTTTTCGGAATTCCTCCTTCTTGAAGCTTGGAAACCTTGGAAACTTTGAAGAAACCTTGAAACTTTGGAAAAAAACTCAACTTTGGATCTTTGGATTATGGTAGGATTGCTTGGGAACAACCTAAGGGTGTTTATATAGAAGGAATTGCGATCCTAGGAAGACTTTTCCGGATTGGAAAAGGGATGTGCATTGATAGAATTGGAATTCGAATAGAGAACAGCCAGAAACCTGTTTCTGTGAGTGAAAGGCGTCGAGGAGAACTGACGCGTTTCAACGTTAAATGGCGTCTGCGCGACACGACGCGTTTTAACAATTCTGTGATTTATTCGAAATTCTGTGGTTTTGATGTTTTAAATTGAATATTTGTTTGGAATTATTAATAATTTTGATTGCAGAAAATTCAAAGCAAACTCGAGTAAAGCTGGAAATATCAAGAAGATCTCACTGTGGGAATTTATGAAGTCCTGACCGTGGCTAAAAAGACGGTTATTTCTACTCTTGTATTATTTCATGTGATTATTGTGCATCATCATTACTATATATTAAATATTTATTAGAGTATATCAAGGACCTTGTGGTTTTGATGAAACTGGAATTTGAGTTCCCCCACAACAAAAACAGTGATAATTCCAGAGGATTCTTAATCGCATGGATAGGCCGTTGATTGTTAATTAGTGAGGACGATGGTTCCACTTTTGTGAAACGGTGCGTAGAAAAACGAGCTTCGGCTTAGCACTGAATTACAAGAATTGGTGTATTGACTCATTAATAACAATTTAACAATATTATCCTTGATTAATTTATATTTTATTTGACTTTATATTTTTCTTTTAGCCCAGCATGCATCATGTAGGACTTTGAAATCATTGTAATAAGGATTAATTATTGATTAGGTTTCAGACCATTAAATCAAATAACTCAAACATGATATGAAATATTCCATTCCGAATTGAGTATCTTGATTATCTTTGAGGTTCGCTTGAAGATATCCTTGGAATTCTATCCTTTCTTAGATTCTTTATCCAATATTTCTTGTTTTCTTTTAAGATCCATCATGGTTGCAGCACGTCCACATTGGCTGGCAAACGCTCCCCATGATGAAACCTACAGTGTCTATGACCTGAGGTACTTCCCACTCCGAGGAGGTTGATCGACCTTATTTTATTTCCTTGTCTACCTCATCCAGACAGGATTGATTCCATTGATCTCTTTAAGCTATCTTCATTGATAATTTTGAGAAAAATTCCAATCATGTGATGTTAAGAGCGTGTCTCATCACACCTTGGCATCACCTTTTCAGTACATTCCATTTCATTTCACTCCCTTGCAAAGACGATGGCAAGGTGAGGCAGCTGTAGACACGCTAAATTTGACGTCATTTTGAGTAAATTTCATATCATATAATAATGCCTCAGAATGGTTTGATATTTAACCATTGATTAATTTTTATTGATATTTTTGAGTGTCGGGTTTAACATACATGTTTAAGTTAATCAATTAAATTGATTTTAGCTCAAATTTCAGTTAAAATATGCAGAAGTCTAAAAGACGTCAACCAGAGTGGACGCGATTTAGAGTTTATTCCTATTTTAACGTTTAAATTTGAATTTTAATCAATTGATTAATTAGCTAAAAGGCGTCTGTGAGTGCTGACGCGTTTTAGGTTTTCTAGGCTATTTCTACTTCTCTTCCGGATGTTTATCCTTATCTTAATCAGTTTAAAAGACGTCTACACATGTAGACACGTTTTAGCTAATAAAGATAAAGATAAGTTTTCCCGGATATTTATCCTTATCTTAATTAATCTGAAAGGCGTCAGCCATGTTGGACGCGTTTTAGATAATTACAGATAAAGATGAATTAATTAGTATTTATCTGTCAGTTAAGATAGATAAATCCTAGATTTTTCTATGTTAATCGCGAACGCAGAAAAAGCCTATAAATACCTTGCATCTTGAAGAGTAAAAAATGTTGAGCCCCATTAAAAGAGAGAGTTGAAAGCCATTAAGAGAGTGTTATTATAGCGGGTTGAAGATCGAAGCAACAACGTCGGAACGCCGGAGCGCTGCCATTTCCAGAAGTCAACGTCCTTTCAAGAATCTTCATCCTTTCAAGGCTTCAACAATTGGGCATAAGTGTTTCATTTCTGCATTTTCATTTCATTTAGTTCTATATTCTTCATATTCACTTCATGCAACACACACTACAACATCATCTTTCAAAACCTATTTGATTAAAGCGGTTTTAAAAGCCATTTAACAAGTAAGTTTGATGTTCAATCGCATGCTTAAAATCATGATTAGTTTAGATACTGCTTCTACTTAAATTCTCATCATCATCATTGTTTCTTCATTTTCTTTCTCTATCTCTGCTGCACTCAACAACAACAAGAGAACAAAAGGGGAAAACAAGCATAAAGTCAGAAGGATTTCTGGACGATCCTCAACTTCAAACTCAACAGCAAGAACAAAAGAACGAGAAGGGCTCTCTTTCTTCAGCCGGCTGAAGGAGGGGAATCAAGGACTTAACATCTTCCGCGTTCAAACAGGTAGGCGATCAATACCCTCTTTTGAAACTTTTAAGTCAAAAGTTTCTGGCGATCACTGCACTTAGTTACTGTTTTTAATAGGTTAGTTTACACTAAACAACATAGATTTTTCATGTTAATCACATGAGCATTTTAAGCACCTACAGATAGCACTCTCTTTACTCATAATAGCAAACATAGTATTTTAATTCTTCATATTTATGTTGATGATATTATCTTTAGTGCTACTAATGAATTTGTATTCAAGAAGTTTGAGAAGTTAGCACATGGAGAATTTGAGATGAGCATGATAGGAGAACTAAGCTACTTCTTTAGATTATAGATCAAACAAATGAGGAAAGAACTCATGTCTATCAAGCCAAGTACACCACAGATCTCCTTAATAAGTTCGACTTTGAAAGGAAAAATCTTTAACCACTCCCATGAGCACATCAACTAAGTTGGACAATGATCTAAAAGGCAAGAAGGTAGACTAGAAGCTCTACGGAGATATGATTTGATCTCTACTCTATGTTAATTCTAGTAGACCAAACATTCTATATAGTGTATGCATGTGTGCTAGGTTTTAGGCAGATCCTAAAGAATCCTAGTTGTTTTCTGTTACGAGGATCTTTAGATATATGGTTGATACCTATGATATTGGTCTTTGATATTCTAAAGATAGTGATTTCAATTTGATTAGATATTCAAATGTTGACCATGTTGTAGACACGCTAATTTTGACGTCATTTCGAATAAATTTCATGTCATATAATAATGCCTCATAATGGTCTGATAATTAATCATTGATTAATTTTTATTGATCCTTTTAAGTGTCGGATTTAACAGACATGTTTAAGTTAATCAATTAAATTGATTTTAGCTCAAATTTCAGTCAAAATATGCAGAAGTCTAAAAGACGTCGACCCATGTAGACACCATTTAGAGTTTATTCCTATTTTAACGTTTAAATTTGAATTTTAATCAGTTGATTAATTAGCTAAAAGGCGTCTGTGAGTGCTGACGCGTTTTAGGTTTCCTAGGCTATTTCTACTTCTCTTCCGGATGTTTATCCTTATCTTAATTAGTGTAAAAGACGTCTACACATGTAGACGCGTTTTAGCTAATAAAGATAAAGATAAGTTTTCCCGGATATTTATCCTTATCTTAATTAATCTGAAAGGCGTCAGCCTATCTGGACGCGTTTTAGATAATTACAGATAAAGATGAATTAATCCGTATTTATCTGTCGGTTAAGATGGATAAATCCGAAGTTTTTCTATGTTAATCGCGAACGCAGAAGAGGCCTATAAATACCTTGCATCTTGAAGAGTTAAAAAAAATGTTGAGCACTATTGAAAAAAAAAGAGAGTTGAAAGCCATTAAGAGAGCGTTATTATAACGAGTTGAAGATTGAAGCAACAACGTCGGAACGCCGGAGCGCTGCCATTTCCAGAAGTCGGCGTCGTTTCAAGAATCTTCATCAATTCAAGGCTTCAACCATTGGGCATAAGTGTTTCATTTCTGCATTTTCATTTCATTTAGTTTTATATTCTTCATAATCACTTTATGCAACACACACCACAGCATCATCTTTCAAAACCTATTTGATTAAAGGGGTTTTAAAAGCCATTAAACAAGTAAGTTTGCTGTTCAATCACATGCTTAAAATCATGATTAGTTTAGATACTGCTTCCACTTAAAACTCTCATCATTGTTTCTTCATTTTCTTTCTCTGTTTCTGCTGCACTCAACAACAACAAGAGAATCAAAGGGGAAATTAAGCACAAAGCCAAAAGGACTTCTGGATGATCCTCAACCTCAAACTCAACAGCAAGAACAAAGAACGAGAAGGTCTCTCTTCCTTCAGCCGGTTGAAGGAGGGGAATCAAGGACTCAACATCTTCCGCGTTTAAACAGGTAGGCGATCATATTCTCTTTTGAAACTTTTAAGTCAAAAGTTTCTGGCGATCACTGCACTTAGTTGCTGTTTTTAATAGGTTAGTTTACACTAAACAACATAGATTTTTCATGTTAATCACACAAGCATTTTAAGCACCTACAACTTTTTTGGCGATCACGGTAGGACTTGGTCTCGCCATCTTTTAGTTTTTTTTGTTCTTGCTATCATCAATCGGGCACCCACGGTGCACCACTTGTGTCTCTCGACACGTCCTCACCAATTGGTGAGTGTTTTAGCTTAGTTAATTTCCCTCGTGCACCACGTGCACACTCCAGTGGCAAGATCTTGCCCTCTCCTTGATTAGTTCAAAAAGCTGTTTTTGTGATGAAAATGATGTGTGATTGATTGATTTCCTAGTTGTTTAGTTAATAAATCATCCTGTAAAAATCTGGAACTAAAAAAAATATGCATGAGTTGATTGTTTACTGCTTTTTATCCTGTTTGAGGAGGATTCAACCCAGAAAATCCTCCTGCAAAACTGTTTCTGCGAACTGAAAAGCGTCCAGGAGCACTGACGCGTTTCAAAACCGCGTCAACACCCCTAGACGCCTTTCAGTCTTCATATCTTCTCTGCTGTCTGCATCTGTTTCTGCGAAAAAATTAAGTTATGTGTTGAATGGCGTCGACTACCATCGACGCGATTCAGACAATTTCTTAGTTATTTTTCAGATCTGTTTCTGCAAAAAAATTAAGTTCTGTTTTGAATAGCGTCGACTACCATCGACGCGATTCAGACAGTTTCTTAGTTATTTTTCAGTTCCCAGATTTATGTGGTTTAAGTGCTAGCTACCCATTATTATTAAGCATTAGAGGCCATCCAGGCCGTAGGGCATACGCATTGAGGCGAATACCCTCCTTCTCTTAGGAACACACTACTCGACGTCAGCAACTCTCTCTGATTGGGTTGGTCCCTTGATCAGACTAGAGAAGTTGACGTTGAGACCTCCATAAGTCCCCAAAATCAAGGTATTCCTCCTTGATCATCGGGCTGGTTGTACCAATTGAAGTCCCGGCTAGATTCCAAAAGTGTTGTAAGAGAAAGCCCTAGAGAATAACGGTGGAGATCGAACTGAAACTAGGATCCTTTCCCTGAGCGAATTTGTGGTTTAATCCAATTCAAATAACTCAACAAGGAACCTTAAAATCACGTTAAACATCCACTTGTTTGATTAATCTCTGTGCAACTTGTTTGTCAAATCGTTGAAAAGGGAATCTAACATCATGCTGCTGCGATCAGGCAGGGACTTGAGTATGGCTCAAGACGCCATCATCAACTACGAGGGAGATGCTAATGCCCCTCGCGATTCGGACTACAACTATGAGAACGGGAGAGATGCTGATGCCTCCCGTAATTCCGTCCCCATTCCATATCGACAAGATGGGAATGTCCGGACGCCTCTCTTTCATCCACAGGATCGATATCCAGATCTTCCCCCGCTTGAATATGCGATTCCTAATCCCGATCTAGAGGGGGACATGAATCAAAATGATCCCTCACCCTTTGATCCTTCGTATCTAGTCAACGCCTTGGGAGTTCTTGCCTCCCGACTGGACCCTCAGCAGTTCGAGGCGATCCAGTCTATTCTGAAGGGGAAGGCACCCGTACAGCCTGCTGAGCCGCCCCCTGTTGTTACTCAACAACCTCCTCTTCCTCCTTCTTATATCCATCAGGCCATGGAAGGCCTTCATATTACTTCTCGGCCAGCTGGGCCACAGCTTTCATCCTCTAGGCAACCGGCTAGACCCCAAACGCCTGCTTATCAAAATGCCCTCGGGCATGGCGAAAGCTCTGTCGGACCTCCTCTTTATTGTCCCCCCGGTCCAACGTACTCTAGGCAGCTGGCCTATCAAGTACTCCCACCTCCTCCTCCTCCCCAGGCAGATCTGACCACGCAAGCGTTGCTGGCCAAGATGGAGCGCATGGATGAGCAGTTTAACAACCTCCAGAAGATGATGGGGGTTAAAGCTGTGCCAGAGATCAGTTTACCGAGCCTGCCAGTATTCCATCTGCCACCCTCTAAGATGCCAGTGTACCGGAAGTATAACGGTACTGGTAACCCCTTCACGCATCTGAAGGAGTTTATGTACGAATCATCTTTCTAGCAGAACGACAAGAGGTCGTTGGCCTTTTGGTTCAGGAGATCTCTAGAGGGACCAGCCCTCGAGTGGTTCTTTTCTCTGGAACCCTCTGAAGTAGAGGATTACGGTATCGTTTCACGCAAATTTATCCAACGATACCAGGACAGAGTTGCACTCTCCTTGTCCATCACTGACCTCATTGCAGAAAAGATGAAACTTGATGAGGAGTTTGTCAGTTTCGCTGACAGGTGGCGGGGCCTGGCTGAAAAGGTCAAAGATCACTTGTCCGAGTCCGAGTAAGTGAAGATGTTAATTTCTAACGCCATGCCCCAGTTCAAGCTAGTCCTCTCCTTGAACAATCTAACCAACATGGCAGAGCTCTATGAAAGAGCACGGTACTGCCAAAATGCCTTCAAGGACGCTACGTTCTCTAGCGTCTTTGATCCTCACAGACCTAGCAGGCCTCCACCTCGGAAGCCTGCTGTGCCAAACTCTCCCAGCACAGGTCCGACTACTGAGGGCACGCTCTCTCACGAGAAAGTCAGTAGCATGAATAATAACTCGCCCCAATTCGTGAGGAACCAGCAGCAGTACCAGAGGCCACCGCAGCCGAACCAACAAGGGTATAGGCAGCAGCAGAACCCCCATTATCAGCAACAGTACCAGCGGCCCCAGCAGCCGAATCGGAACCAGCAACAGCTACAACAGCCGCCGCAACGGCAGCAGCAGTACCAACAGCCCCAACAGCAGCAATATCAGCAACAGCAACAGCTACAGTATCAGCCGCGCGCACCGCCGGCATACCATAATGTCCCTCCTCCTGGTGACTACAACCAGCAGAGAAGACCTCCAGGCCCGAAGAGGGCAGAATACCCGGCCCTCCCAGAATCCTTGGCAGATATCTTCAGTGCTCTAACGGCAGCTAATGCCTTAGTTTTGCCAAGGGAAAAGGCCGTCTGGCCTCAAAATGCCGACACGTCCAGGTATTGCTATTTCCATAGGCAACCCGGGCATACCATCGACACCTGCTTCCAGTTCAGAGATTATATTCACGATCTTAATGAGCAGGGCGGCATAGACTGGGAGGAGATGAAAAAGTATATATCAGCCCTAAAGACGAGAAGACCACAGCAGCAGCAGCAGCAAGCAAGACCACCAGCACAAGCAGCAGCACCACCCAACATGGGCATAGTGCAGAATCCACTCCCGGAGCACCATAACCAAAACCAAGTTGCTCCCATTTTGACGAACAGCCAGTCTGAGGCTGGTCGTGGGCAACAATGGAGAATAGAGGACTCTTCCTCTCTTTGTTCAACGGGTCACGTTCCAAGTACCGCAGAGCGACCACCACGCCGCACCATCCACATACCTAGGCCACAACCCATTACCATCACCCCTCTACCGACACCCACATATCACTCGCCCGCACCCAATAACCCAATACTACTACCCACCTTCCTCAAGCCCATCACGCCCCGCACTCCTACGCCTCCATCATATAACCCCCGGCAAACCAATCACGCGCCCCTTCTACCATCCAGGCCACTATTACACGTACCATTTCCTACTTCACCCGCTACCACCACCACCTACCCAGATATCCCCTTACCATCCAGACCGCTATTACGCGTACCATTCCCCACTTCGCCAACCACTTACCCATCCACCATCCAACCCTCTAGGCCTTTAATCCGCACCGCGCCATCACCACCTAGCCATACGCCATCACCTACATACCAACCCTCTACGTCATCCGCACCATCCAACCCTGCGGTACTTAAGGTGTCACCCGGATCCTCCACGGTTGAGGAACACGCGCTCCGGAGTGGAAGGATTTTCAACAAAGTCTTTCCTCAGTCCACAGTTAGAGACGGCCCATCGCAGCCGATTGAGGAAGCCCATAATGAAGAGAGTGCACCAGGCACTTAATATGACTTGTTGAAACATCTGGATCGGACACCGGCACGGATCACTGTACTTGAATTGATCAAAAGGTCCAAGATTCACCAAGAAGCCTTAATGGAATATCTACAGAAGGTGATGGTCAATGAGGACGTGCCGGTAGAAAAAATTGCAGCACTACTAGTTCCTCAAGGGGATCAGCCCTCCATTACATTTCATACATCGGAACTAGCACCGCCGGCAGCCAGAAGCATGGCTCTGAGCATCACGGTCAACATCTATAAGAAGGCCGTGGATGCATGCCTGGTAGATACAGGGGCCTGGATCAATGTTTTACCTCCGAAGACCCTGGAGCTATACGGTGTGCCCAAAGAAAAATGGTTGCCCAGCCCCATCTCAGTGACGGCATATGACAACTCTACCCGTTCCCCTCTGGGAATGGTCTATTTGAAGGTGGAGCTGGGCCCTGTAAGTCATGCAGAGGTCGAATTTCACATCCTAGAAATCGACCCATCTATAAATGTCATTTTGGGTCGTCCTTATATCAAAACTCTTGAGGCGATTCCCTCTACGAATCACCAATGCCTCAAATTCCCTTTCAAAGGACGAATTATTAAAGTGACGAGCATGCCGATCCTTGCTGCTGCTCATACCTTGAACATTAAATCTGTTGTTTTACCTGGCCGACAACCTTTTCTGTCGGTATTACAGGTCTACCGTCCAGTGGCTGATCCTCTAAAAGCCGCCACTATTTCTCCATACCCGTTAGATGCCATAAAAAGGGGGAAGTGCATGAGTACCCCAGGATGGAGGATTATGATGAAGAACGGCTACGAGCCTGGAAGAGGTCTGGGCACACAGTTGCAAGGCAGGACCACTCCTGTTAAAGATCATCGAGCAGCACCTGGAAGTGGTCTGGGCTATAGGCCAAGAAAACTGAAACAAGATCTGGTTCAGCAAGCAGAGATCGAAGAAGGTCCGAAAATCTGGGAGGCAATGTCTACACCACCCAAAGAAGGCCGAGATCCCCTAACATGGACCCTGTATACGCACTTTGTGAAAGGGCCCATACTTAGCTACGACAACACGGTGGTCATTACTTCGTGTTTTGACTTCCATGACATATATGGGAGGGATTTGGCCAGACATTGCTCTGAACTACTTACGTACCAATCCTTGGAGGCTCTGCGGCCTATGAAAATGAGGAAATTTAATGATCCTGAATGCGAATGGTACAGGTGGTTCGATCTGAGAGACCTTTATATTGCACTGAACAGACTATTCCTAGATCCTGCAGAACCCAAGTGGCCACTGCAGATTGATGAGCTGATTGAAAGCCCTGGTGCCATATTTGATAAGCGGATATTGCTGTCTGAAGAAACCGACGAAGGGGAGCCAGATGACCCCTACGAAGCTGGTTACACTACAGATCTGCTCTGGAGGGGGACATATCCTTCACATGTCTTCATGCTCCATACTCTATTTCGCACACTGCTCTTGACCCCGACTTGGTCGCGGGTCATTATTGAAGATATTCCACGGGCTCCGCCCGTTATGATTACTCTGTCCCCTCGGGACCTAATTCCACAACCTCCTCTCGATTTAGAGAGGATGTATGATTTGATCTAGGACATATTACTATATGATCCCCCTAATCCTCTGGCCTTGGTGCCACTTCCTCCATCTGATTCTCCTCCAATTTATATTCACTCCTGCTTCATGTATAATTCCTCTGATATCCAAAAAAAAAAAACGCCAATTTTACAACAAATTCTTCTCAAATCTTTATCGAGGAAACATCTTACTTGTCCGATTGCACCCCGTCGCGCAGGTCCTTCGGTCAAGATTCTCTCTTAGATTTACTCTGCCCCTCCCCTCGGGAGGATTCTTCTGTATTTCCACTTGTACCCCAGGATTCCTATCCTGCTTCATCTTCATTAGGTTATAATAGGGAGTTTAGTAAAGTTAGGCAGTCTAATTTTAGTCAGTTTAGTCGGGTTAGGAAGTCTAGGAAGCCTAAGGGTAGGCGAATTCCAGATAGATACCTCCAGGACTTAGCTGATAAATGCTTTTCTTGTTCTTTGATCCCTCAGTTTTTAGAAAATCCAATTCAGATGCCAGAAGACTGTATGAATGATGAGTCAGTCAATGATGGGTATGGGGTGTATGAGTTAGTGTATGAAAAGGACCCTATTATTGAAAATGAGGAAGACGACGAGGACGCAGTTGAGGAATATGCCAGTGGAGTGAAGAGATTTGATGAACCCTCAGCTGCCGTAGAAGAGCCCACCAAAGAAATCAATTTAGGGACTGAAGACGAACCTAAGGTTGTCCTCGTCAGTAAAAATCTTTCTACAGAGGATGAGAAGGCAATGGTACAAGTACTTAAGGACTACAAGGACACTTTCACCTGGAGTTATGAAGATATGCCAGGGTTAGATTCATCTTTAGTTGAACACAGATTGACATTAAAGGATGGAGCTAGCCCGGTCAAGCAAAAATTAAGGCGATTCCACCCACAAATGGCTCTAAAGATGAAGGAAGAAGTCGATAAATTGCATAAAGCTAAATTTATTAGAGTTGTCCTTTATCCACAATGGTTGGCCAATATAGTCCCGATTATGAAGAAGGACGGGAAGGTCAGAATTTGCATTGACTTCCGCGATTTGAACCGGGCGTGTCCTAAAGATGATTTTCCATTGCCTCATATTGATGTACTCATTGATAATACTGCTGGCTATGAAACTTTATCGTTTATGGAAGGATTTTCAGGATATAATCAGATTAAGCTAGCAGAAGAGGATCAAGAGAAAACGTCATTCACTACACCTTGGGGAACATACTGTTATGTCGTCATGCCATTTGGGTTAAAGAATGCTGGAGCCACTTATCAGAGGGCTATGATGGCAATATTTCATGACATGATGCACATAGATTTGGAAGTGTACGTGGATGACTTATTGGTTAAATCGAAAACAAAGGTTGAGCACGCCAAAGTTTTGGCAAGGGTATTAGAGAGATCGAGAGAATATCAGTTAAAGATGAACCCCAAGAAATGTGTATTCGGGGTATCTTCAGGAAAATTACTTGGATTCATTGTCAGCAAACGGGGAATTGAGATCGATCCTAATAAGGCGAAGGCTATCAGAGAAATGCCACCTCCTAAAAACTTGAAGGAGTTGAGAGGGTTAATCGGGAGGTTGCAATTTATTCGCCGTTTTGTCTCCCAGCACTCACAAAGGTGTAAGCCGTTTTACGAGCTTACCAAGCCGGGAGTCAAATTTGATTGGGACGAAAAGTGTCAGGAGGCATTTGATGGATTAAAGAACTATCTACCAAGTCCTCCTGTTTTGAGACCACCATCTCCAGGCAAACCATTGATACTTTATATTTCAGTCCTGGATGATGCAGTGGGGGCTGTCCTAGCACAAGAGGATGAAGAAGGAAAAGAGAGGGCGGCCTACTATCTCTCTAAACTTCTCAACCCCGCTGAACAGAGATATACGGCGATGGAGAAAACATGTGCAGCATTGGTCTGGGTTGTGCAGAAATTAAAGCATTATTTTCTGGCCCATGAAGTCCATCTCATCGCTAGGATGAATCCGATCAAATTCCTTCTGGAGAAATATGTTCTTACTGATAGGTTAGCACGATGGCAAAGCTTTCTATCTCAATTCGATATCATTTATATTCAGCAGAAAGCGATCAAGGGCTATGCCATAGCAGAACATCTCGCTCATCATCCCCTTCCTCGATTTGATCCAGTCCGATCAGAGTTTTCGGATGAGGAACTGATGTCCGTAAATCAAATCAGAGATGATATGTGGACTCTGCATTTTGACGGAGCTTTGAATTCTCATGGAAAAGGGATTGGTATTGTTCTGTTATCACCTGAAGGTGTCACCATTCCACAAGCCTTTCAGCTCGATTTTCCAGTCACCAACAATATAGCTGAATACGAGGCACTCCTTGCTGGCCTCGAGGCTGCTCATTTCCATGGTGCCACCAAACTCAGGATTGTAGGTGATAGCCAACTGATTCTTCGCCAAGTGCTGACCAAGTATCGAACTCTCGATCCCAAGCTCAAGCCTTATCAAGAACTGACTTCTGCTTACTCAAAGCTTTTCACGAAATTGATCTTTGTCCATGTCCCTAGGAATTAAAACATCTTAGCTGACGCTCTAGCTTCACTTGCATCTTCTCTTGATTTTCCAATCAGCAAACAATCTGAATCAATCATAGTTCATAGGCGTCTTTCACCCGCCGTGAAAGACCCTTCATTCCTTAGAATTAAGGAGAAATTGCTGAAGAAAGTCAGAGACGGAGATATCATTGAGAAAAGAGAAATCATGTTGATGGAGCTGTTAGAAGAGATGGATGATGAACAGAAGTCATGGTATTATAAAATTGCAAAATATTGTGAAGATCAATCGTATCCTGAGGAAGCTACAACTGAGGAGAAGAGAGCTATCAGGAGAATTGCTCAAAGATACACCCTAGTTGGGGGAGCATTGTACAAGAGAGGTTTTGATGGAGTTCTTCTGAGATGTCTAGACGAAGATGAGCTTTGGAAGGTTATGGAAGGAGCTCATAGTGGAATTTGTGGTGGCCATGTCAATGGACAAATGCTAGCAAAGAAGATCCTTAGACAAGGATTTTATTGGCCAACCATGGAAGAAGACTGTGTAGGATATGTCCGTAGGTGTGCGAAGTGTCAACTTCACGACGACAAAATTCATTCTCCTGCATCTTCACTCCATCCTGTTTCTTCCCCATGGCCTTTCTCCATGTGGGCTTTCGACATCATTGGACCTCTTGGTAACCCAGATTCCGGCATCAAGCAAAAATCTTTCATTCTCACGGCAACGGAATACTTCACCAAGTGGGCAGAAGCTGAAGCATACGTGGATATCAAAGCATCAACCGTCTGCAAGTTCATCATGAAGAACATCATCACTCGATTTGGAATTCCAAGCACCATCGTCACCGACAACGGACCGCAGTTCGTGTCACAGGAATTGAAGGACCTCTGCAACAGGTATAAAATTGCATTGCATCATTCGTGTCCTTATTATCCGCAAGGCAATGGCCAAGCAGAGGCAACAAATAAGACTTTGATAAAAATCATCAAAAAGACGTGCAAATCTAACAAATGCGCAGATTGGCCAGAAAAATTGGTTGAGGCTCTATGGGCCTACCGAACTTCAATCCGCACACCCACTGGGCAAACTCCTTATTCCTTAACATTTGGAATGGAGGCGGTAGTTCCATATGAGATCCTCATACCGTCATTAAGAGTACAATTGAATAAGGAATTTTCCATTGATGAACATCGTTCAACACCCCTTGCTCAATTGGAACTTTTAGACGAGAAAAGATGGTCAGCTGCGAATCATGCAAAAGTTTATCAAAATAGACTAGCACGTTTTTATCAAAAGAAAGTCATTGAACGTAAGTTCAAAGTCGGTGAAATGGTTGTTAAAAGGATTTTTGTAAAACCTGGTGGTCCGCGTTCTAAGCTCCAACCCAACTGGGAAGGACCTTATGTTGTATCGCACGCTTTTCCTGGTAATGCTTATCGTCTTGTTAATGCAGAAGGAGAAGAGCTAAATCATCCCTGGAATGGTTTACATCTTAAGAAATACTACCCTTAGGTTAAAAAGTCGATCAGTATGGTACAAAGACCAGTGGAATCAGAAAGTTTATAAACTCAAATTTCCTTGTTAGTCTGGATAACTTAATTTCAAGCCCATTACTGCACACACTGACACGTTTGATTCGTGAGCAACAAGAGATGACAAGTCCTAAAGAATATCGAAAGCTTGACCGAAAGTGTAAAGTACAAATCATTCGTTTTAAAACAAAAATTATGTTTTATACTCGGCCTATGATGTCGGAACGAGGCTTAGAATAGATTACCAAGAATACCCGCCATCTTAGTAGGAGGCCGTCATAAAAAAAAAGGGGGAGATCCGTCCCGAAGAAAAGAAAAGAAAAGAAAAGAAAAAGCAAAAAGGCAAAAGCCAAATGTCAAATCAAAAGGCCATTACATTATATTACAAACGTTACATCAAAGCCATGAAAAGAAACAAAAGGGAACGCAAGGTCGATAAATACCCCGGAAAGAAAATGACCGAACCCCAACGGATATTAGGGTAGGAAAGGAACATCTTTTTAAGTCTCCGGAACCTTCTCATGGGCTTTCTAAACTTATTCTTCTTTTTCTTTCTAAAGAGGCATACTCCAAACTTAGGGAATGACTTAGATTGACTAAGTGTCAAATCATCAAATAGGATCACGAATGGAAACACAAATTCAAATACGATGGGTTTTAAGTTAAGTTGTTAAAGAACAATTTGGGAATTAAGTTAATAAATGAATATGATCTTTTAATCTAAGTACCATGCTGATTTTTTAGTCAAAATCCCAAAAAAATACATATGTCAAAAATCCAAAAAAATACATATATTAAAAATAAAAAAAATACATATGCCAAAATCCCAAAAAAAAATACATATGTCAAAATCCAAAAAAAAAATACATACGTCAAAAATCCAAAAAAATACATATGTCAAAAATTCAAAAAAAATACATATGTCAAAATTCAAAAAAAAGGCATATATTTCAAAACCCAAAAAAAAATGAATATTTCAAAACAACAAAAATATTTCAATTAACATTTGCTTGTTGCACTTAGTATGTTTCATTCCTTTTATTTTCAGTGAGCATCTGTTTGCTTGTATGTTGTATTTTGCTTAAGTTTGATTATTCTCATTACCTTTGTTAATAAAGGCTATGCCCCTTGACCCTTCTATCAAGGATAGGATCAAGTAGTCGGTTACTTAACCAGGCAAGGGGTTAAGCCTGAACAGATACTTAACATGTTTGTTCAAGTTGTATACATGACACAAGGCATGGAAGAGTTGGAATCCGAATAGAGAACAGCCAGAAACCTGTTTCTGTGAGTAAAAGGCGTCGAGGAGCACTGACGCGTTTCAACGTTAAATGGCGTCTGTGCGACATGACGCGTTTCAGCCTTTCTGTGATTTATCCGAAATTCTGTGATTTTTGATGTTTAAATTGAATATCTGTTTGGAATTATTAACAATTTTGATTGCAGAAAATTCAAAGAAAGCCTGAGTAAAGCTGGAAAATATCAAGAAGATCTCACTGTGGGAGTCAAGAAGTCTGACCGTGGCTAAAAAGACGGTTATCTCTACCCTTGTACTATTCCATGTAAATCATTCGCATTATTATATGTTAAGTATTTACTAGAGCATATCAAGGACCTTGTAATTTTGATGAAACTGGAATTTGAGTTCCCCTACAACAAAAACAGTGATAATTCCAGAGGATTCTTAATCGCACGGATAGGCCGTTGGATTGTTAATTAGTGAGGACGATGGTTCCACTTTTGTGAAACGGTGCGTGGATAAACGAGCTTCGGCTTAGCACTGGATTACAGAAATTGGTATCTTGACTCATTAATGACAATTTAACAATATTATCCTTGATTAATTTATATTTTATTTGACTTTATATTTTTCTTTTAGCCCAGCATGCATCATGTAGGACTTTGAAATCATTGTGATAAGTATTAATCATTCATTAAGTTTCAGACCATTTAATCAAATAATCTCAACATGATATGAAATATTCCATTCCGAATTGAGTATCTTGATTATCTTTGAGATTCGCTTGAAGATATCCTTGGAATTCTATCGTTTCTTAGATTCTTTATCCAATTTTCTTGTTTTCTTTTTAAGATCCATCATAGCTGCAGCACGTCCACATTGGCTGGCAAATGCTCCCTATGATGAAACCTACAGTGTCTACGACTTGGGGTACTTCCCACTCCGAGGAGGTTGATCGACTTTATTTATTTCCTTGTCTACCTCATCCAGACAGGATTGATTCCATTGATCTCTTTGAGATATTTTCATTAATGATTTTGAGAAAAATTCCAATCATGTGATGTTAAGAGCGTGTCTCATCACACCTTGGCATCACCTTTTCAGTACATTCCATTTCATTTCACTCCCTTGCAAAGACGATGCCAAGGTGAGGCAACTGTAGACACGCTAATTTTGACGTCATTTCGAGTAAATTTCATATCATATAATAATGCCTCATAATGGTCTGATAATTAATCATTGATTAATTTTTATTGATCTTTTTAAGTGTCGGATTTAACAGACATGTTTAAGTTAATCAATTAAATTGATTTTAGCTCAAATTTCAGTTAAAATATGCAGAAGTCTAAAACACGTCGACCCATGTAGACGCCATTTAGAGTTTATTCCTGTTTTAATATTTAAATTTGAATTTTAATCAATTGATTAATTAGCTAAAAGGCGTCTGTGAGTGCTGACGCGTTTTAGATTTCCTAGGCTATTTCTACTTCTCTTCCGGATGTTTATCCTTATCTTAATTAGTGTAAAAGACGTCTACACATGTAGACGCGTTTTAGCTAATAAAGATAAAGATAAGTTTCCCGGATATTTATCCTTATCTTAATTAATCTGAAAGGCGTCAGCCTATCTGGACGCGTTTTAGATAATTACAGATAAAGATGAATTAATCAGTATTTATCTGTCGGTTAAGATGGATAAATCCGAAGTTTTTCTATGTTAATCGCGAACGCAGAAGAAGCCTATAAATACCTTGCATCTTGAAGAGTTAAAAAAAATGTTGAGCACTATTGAAAAAAAAAGAGAGTTGAAAGCCATTAAGAGAGCGTTATTATAACGAGTTGAAGATTGAAGCAACAACGTCGGAACGCCGGAGCGCTGCCATTTCCAAAAGTCGGCGTCCTTTCAAGAATCTTCATCAATTCAAGGCTTCAACCATTGGGCATAAGTGTTTCATTTCTGCATTTTCATTTCATTTAGTTTTATATTCTTCATAATCACTTTATGCAACACACACCACAGCATCATCTTTCAAAAACTATTTGATTAAAGGGGTTTTAAAAGCCATTAAACAAGTAAGTTTGCTGTTCAATCACATGCTTAAAATCATGATTAGTTTAGATACTGCTTCCACTTAAAATTCTCATCATTGTTTCTTCATTTTCTTTCTCTGTTTCTGCTGCACTCAACAACAACAAGAGAATCAAAGGGGAAATTAAGCACAAAGCCAAAAGGACTTCTGGATGATCCTCAACCTCAAACTCAACAGCAAGAACAAAGAACGAGAAGGGCTCTCTTCCTTCAGCCGGCTGAAGGAGGGGAATCAAGGACTCAACATCTTCCGCGTTTAAACAGGTAGGCGATCATACTCTCTTTTGAAACTTTTAAGTCAAAAGTTTCTGGCGATCACTGCACTTAGTTGCTGTTTTTAATAGGTTAGTTTACACTAAACAACATAGATTTTTCATGTTAATCACACAAGCATTTTAAGCACCTACACATGTTAGGTGCAAAATAGATAGAAATAGCACATGTGGTACCTAGTAATTGCTTGTAGGTTGCTTAATGTCATAGTCCTCAAAGAAGCACAACTCAGTATCCTTATCAACAATAGAAGCAAAATATATAGTAATTGAAAGTTGTTGTGCGCAACTATTGTCATTCAAGAACAAGTTAGAGGACTATGGATACAAGCTTTAAAAGATTCTAATGTTGTGTGACAACGCAAGTGTAATCAACTTAACAAAAAATCTCATTCATCACCCTAGGACCATTGAGATTAGATATCATTTTATTGGAGATCATACTACATGTAGTGATAGTTGCATTGATTTTGTTGATACATTGTATTAGCTAGCTGATATTTTCACAAAACTTCTTTCCTGAAGATAGATTTACTTCTATATGAAGAGAATTGGAGATGTGGAATCAATTTTAGTATATATTAGTTTTATTCATATTATTATGTTAAATCTAGTAGATCACTAAGAGTGCGACCATATAAGTTAGTGATGGATATAGCTGCCCTCTAAGCCAATCTTAAGGTACCTATTACAATATGGTTCATTGATAAATGGTACTTTTTCTCAGCTTGCACTTACTTGTCAGCATCTGCACATCATGATAGATATGAGAAGTACATCTGGTATCTAATACCCAAGATGTGGATTCTCTAACTGACAAGTTGATATCTATCATATAGATATCTGAAGCTTCTGATTGCTTTACTTTTCCATGAGCTTTATCGTTGAGTAACTCCTTGCAATTCCTCTTCTAGTGACCATTCTACTTACAATAGAAGTAGTCACCTTTTACTACTACTCCTTTGCCTTTGTTCTTCAACCTTTTATCATATGCGATCATCCCTGCCTAAGGGGCATCTAATGCCGGTTCAGCAGGAGGATCAACCCTAAGGGCGTAGGCAATGTACTCAAATCTAAAGACATTCTTAAGGTTTCTGAGCCATTTCGAGTAATTCAGGCTAGTCAAAAGTTTGGTATCAAGTATGCCACGAAGCGGGTTATTCGACAACTTATTTTCCTATAGGAGATAAAATCTATTTTGACAGATGTTCAGTTATTAAATATAAAACAAGATATGGTCTTTTATTCAAGTTTTAACTCCCACTAATTTTCGACGGACTGTATAACCCTAAGCTATACAGAATGGGAGACGTCGACAATCTCCTACTGGAGATCAAAATCTCAATGATTTGTAGTACAACTTTGTGGATAGTGTTGGGTTCTCGAGTTTCTCCGGATCGCTCACGCAGCGTAAAATAAAATAAACACAGCGATCCGTTTTTCCAGTTTCGAATAAATAAAACCGATAATCAAATTATCAAAATCTTACCGTGTGCGGATTCGAATCCGCAACCGTTCAGTTCCGTCGGTGCGACACCGCAAGCCGCGCAAGCGCCCGGCCTTTAGTGGAGTCTCCACGATCCTCCTCGCGACGGATATCCTCGCGTTCCTCGTTCTTTGCAGCCCATGAAACCTCTGCCGGTTGCCCCAACGATTGCCGCAACGCGCGGACGATTTTCCGTCGAACGGGAGTCGGAGAAGCGGCGGAGCAGATCCGGATCTGTTTGGGACGCCAGAGAGAGAGAGAAACAGAGGAGGGGGCGGCTAGGGTTAGTAACAGCTTGGCCTGCTCAGCCCGTTCACTATATTTTATACTAACCGTGCGGTTTTTCATAAAAATCCCCGGTTTGGATAAAACCCACTTATTTATCCATCGCCTTGAGAATCATTTTCGTGTGACCCTCTAGGCCCAATTACCAGTCCAATTAATAGCCCAATAAGCCCAGTGACTCCTCACTGGCTTTATTAATCAATTAATAACTCTTTATTAATTAATTAATCAATCGAATTGGTGTCGCACATCGAATTTGACTGGGCCTCCGATCACGTTGGGTGCCAAGTAACACCGTGTGAAGCCGGAAGGTATCGGGGTTAAGTAACCCACTCTTGGAACCTTTCCGCTGATAGTTACCGCGTGGATATAGTCCTTCATTCGTACAATGCTCTCGAGTCAACTCAGGGTATGACGTGTTGTCAAACCCTAACCGGTCGACTCACTTGGATCGGATGACGCTGATGAATATCGGAAAACTCCTTTGCCAATATTATCGTCCGCCTTGGCCAGGGACTTTTGCGCATCCTTCCTAGCGCATTCTCTCTCTAAGTACCGAGAGCGAATGATTCCTTATTCACACACAATTCCCTTGGACGGTATTCCACTGTACCCAATCCTTGGCTGTTTAGAATCCCGTGGTTAGAGATCTATAAACCAAGGTCAAAGCACAGAAGTCCACCGACAAGGTGTCCTTGGTGTCTCAAGTCTGAGGACCATCCACGCAACTGCTTCAATAGTATCAAGCTGGTTGACAGTGAGGTACGGTACCATCCAGCGATTCAGTCGGATTAGTTCAGTGAACCTATTCTCCAATGAGCACCTATAGATTCGCCTTAGTGTCTCCACACAAGTGATTTATGAGATCAATCACCCTCATCATATGAGCAGGAGTAATCTGTACTAGTCTAACCGGATATCCGATGTCCTTCTCGGATATCCTCCGACCAGGAACGATTAAGAATATGTGTGTTTAAGTGATCAGTCTCATTCGTATAATCTCATCATAATCTGATCACTATTGCACATATTCACGGACTTCATTATGAGACGATAATTAATACGATTTAGACACAATGAATATTATGCCATTATAATAATAAATGAACGAGATTACATGGTCAGATTGGCTTGTAGGCCACCTAAGACTAACAATCTCCCACTTGGACTAACCTAAGACTAACAATCTCCCACTTGGACTAAAGCCAATCACCTTTATATAGTAAGCCTATAGACTTTAGGTGATGCTCAAACACAATTTGAGAGAACGGCTTTGTCAGTGGATCTGCCACATTGTCGACTGATGGAACACTTTCCACTACTACATCTCCTCTGGATATGATCTCTCTGATAAGATGAAAGCGCCTCAGAATATGCTTCGATTTCTGATGAGACCGTGGGTCTTTCGCTTGCGCAATCACTCCATTGTTGTCGCACAACAGCGGAACAGGTTCAGAGATGCTGGGAACTACGCCGAGGTCGGTGATGAATTTCTTCAACCACACTGCTTCCTTGCCGGCTTCAGTTGCAGCGATGTGCTCAGCTTCAGTCGTCGAATCTGTAGTGGTTGCTTGCTTGGAACTCTTCCAGCACACTGAGCCTCCGTTCAAAGTAAAGACGAATCCAGATGTAGACTTGCTATCATCTGGATTTGATTGGAAACTCGAGTCAGAAAAGTCTCGCAGTTTCAAGTCACCTCCTCCATATACCAGAAACATATCCTTAGTTCTTCTCAAGTACTTAAGGATACATTTCACAGCCTTCCAGTGCTCTTCGCCTGGATCAGCCTGAAATCTGCTCGTAACACTTAGAGCATATGCAACATCAGGCCGTGTACATAGCATGACACATATAATAGATCCTATGGCAGAGGCATATGGTATTCTATGCATGAATGCCCTCTCATTAGGAGTCTTAGGAGACTGCTCCTTTGAGAAAAAAATTCTATGTCTCATCGGTATGAGACCTCTCTTGGAATTTTTCAAGCCAAACCTTTTGACTATGGTATCTATGTACAAGGATTGGGTCATTCCAAGCATCCTCTTTGATCTATCTCTATAGATCCGTATTCTCAATACGTAGGATGCTTCTCCCAAATCCTTCATGAAGAAGTTTTTCGACAGCCAGATCTTTACTGATGACATCATAGCTACATCATTCTCAATGAGTAGTATGCCATCTACGTAAAGAACTAAGAAGGTGACTGCGCTCCCACTAGTCTTCTTGTACACACAAGGCTCATCTTCATTCTTAATGAAGTCATAAGACCTGACAGCCTCGTTAAATCTTTTGTTCCAACTCCGGGAAGCTTGCTTCAGTCCATTTACATAAATGGACCTCTGAGGCTTGCACACTTTATCTGGAGATTCTTTAGATGTGAACCCTTCTGGTTGTATCATATACACCTCTTCCTCAATGTTACCATTGAGGAAGGCAGTCTTCACATGCACCTGCCAGGTCTCGTAATCGTAGTGTGCAGCTATGGCAAGTAGAACTCTGATCGACTTTATTATGACAACCAGTGAAAAAGTCTCGTCATAGTCAATTCCTTGTCTTTGACAATATCCCTTTGCCACTAACCTTGCCTTATAAGTGTCGATCCGTCCATCAGCACCGATCTTTCTCTTAAAGATCCACTTGCATCTAATTGGTACAATACCCTCGGGCAAGTCCTCCAAGTTCCAAACTTGGTTGGTGTACATGGACTCAATTTCTGAGTTCATGGCTTCTCGCCATTTCCCCGCTTTAGGATCTTCTATGGCCTCCTGGTAGATTTTAGGACCATCATCCTCATTATATTCTACTTTATACTCACCTTCAGCGATATGTCCCACATACTATTCGGGTGGTCTAGGTAATCGACCAGACCTACGAGGCTCATCTATGCGTACCTGAACAAATTCAGGAACTGATATCTCATCTGATGATAATGCAGCTGTTTGGGGATCTAGAACCTCTTCCAGTACTATTTTCTCCCACTGTCCTCCTGGAGAAGGTATTCCTTTTCCAGGAAGACAGCTTTCTTAGCAACAAACATCTTTTGTTCACCAGGATGGTAAAAATAGTATCCAAAAGTTTCTTTTGGATATCCCACAAACCTGCATTTATTAGTTCGTGATTCCAGCTTGTCTGGATTATGCCTCTTGACATGAGCAGGACAACCCCAGACTTTAACATGTTTAAATTCTGGTTTCCTGCCTTTCCGTATCTCATATGGAGTAGAGGCCACAGACTTGCTGGGTACTCTATTTAGTAGGTATGTTGCTGACTCTATAGCATACCCCAGAGGGACACTGGTAATCCCGAAAAGCTCATCATGGATCGCACCATGTCCAACAAGGTACGATTCCTCCTTTCTGATAGACCATTCATCTGTGGTGTATATAGAGGGGTTAGATGAGAAATGATACCATTATCCTTTAAGAATTGTGTGAAATTAATACTCAAGTATTTTCCTCCTCGATCTGATCGAAGAGCTTTAATACTCTTTCTTAACTGCTTCTCTTCCTCATTTTTGAACTCCTTGAACTTCTCAAATACTTCCGACTTGTACTTCATTATGTACACATAGCCGAATCTTGAGAAGTCACCTTTGGCTTGGGTGGACATTGGACCACATACATCCGAATGTATTAGTTCCAGAATGTCCTTGGCACGTTCTCCATGTCCAGTAAATGGAGATTTTGCCATCTTTCCCATAAGGCAGGATTCATATGTCGCAAACGATTCATAATCGAATGCTGTTAAATAACCATGTCGGTGCAACTTTTGCAGCCTGCTTTCTCTAATGTATCCAAGTCTACAATGCCACATGTAGGCTTGGTTCACACAATCTTGCTCTTCTTAAGAGCACTATCAATATGAAGATTATAATAAGAAACATCTAAGAGATATAGACCGTTGACTAAAGATACCGAAGCTATTGATTTATTACCATAATAAATCGAACAACTTCTATACTCAATAGACAACCTATATCCCATCTTATCCAAACAAGATACTGATATGATGTTCTTTATTATGCTAGGAACATAATAACAATCTTCTAATGATAAGACGTCTCCCGATATAACCCTGAGGTTTGTTGTCCCTACAGCAATCGCCGCAATTTTTGCGCCGTTTCCTAGCCTCAATTCCACCTCGCCTTTTCTTAACTTATGCTTACTTGTCAGCATCTGCACATCATGGCAGATATGAGAAGCACATCCGGCATATAATACCCAAGATATGAAATCTCTTACTGACAAGTTGACATCTATCATATAGATATCTGAAGCTTTAGACAGCTTTATCTTTCCATGAGCTTTATCGTTGAAGAATTCCTTGCAGTTCCTCTTCCAGTGACCATACTGATTACAGTAGAAGCAGTCACCCTTTATTACTCTTTTGCCTTTGTCCTTCGATCTTTTATCGTATGCGATCATCTCTGTCTCAGAGGCATCTAATGTCGATTCAGCAGGATGATCAGTATCAAGGATGTAGGTAATCTGCTCAGATCTGAAGACATTCTTCAAGTATCTGAGCCAATCTGAGTAGATCAGGTAAGTCAAAAGGGCATCAAGTATGCCGCGGAGTAGGTTATTCGACGACATAATTCCCTACAGGAGATAAGTAAAATCTATTTAGCAGATGTTCAATTATTAAAATTAAAATAAGACATGGTCTTTTGTTCAAGTTTTAACTACCACTAATTTTCGACGAACTGTATAACCCTCATTTATATAGAATGGGAGACGCCGACAGTCTCCTAGTGGGAATCAGAATCTCAATGACTTGCAGTACAGCTTTGTGGATAGCACAACAAACTGTAATACAATTAAAGAGCACCCAACTCATGGGACTTGCAACTCCTTGCAATATCTGATCATAGCTTCGGTCCCCAGAGATTTAATGGCCTTGTGGATAGCACAACAAACTACTAATTCTGGTCTAAGCTAACTATCGTTACGCGACGAGTATAGGTTTGCATGCAACCCTTGTGGATAGCACAACAAAGCTACATGGTTCCTCTACCCCGATCATATAGGCATCTAATGTCATAGCCACAATTTCTCCTCCCAATTAAACAAGCATTGTGGATAGCACAACAAACTTGCCTAAAGTGATTCGAATCCTATGACTATAACGATGGTGGACCACGCAGTAAGTTCTTAACTACTCGCGTTAAGGCTTAGAGTTTAGATGATGGTATTTAGATAACTTTTATCTTGGTCTCTCCTAAGTGACAGTATATAAATATATCATATATATTTAATAAATACCATACCTACTTTGATTCACAATCAAATATAAAGCAATGCATCTCATACATGTCAAGTGTGGTCATGGATAGCACAGTGGTTTGACTGGAGCCAACAGTCAAATGCACACAAAATCTAATATAACAATTATATTAGATAACCTGCAAACACATAGGCAAGAGATCTTCATCACATCGCCTTCTTGGTTGCATCAGTGGATCGTCCTCACTCCTTCCTCAGTTGCCTCGATTATATTACAATAATTCTAGAATTACAAGTAAATTGAAGAAGGCCTTATGCCTAGTACAAGAGAGCGGAAGGTAGAAGTACATCGGAGTTTGAGAGAGGGAGAGGTACGCAGACCTCTATTTATTAACAATTAATAAATATCCATACTTCCATGATCCACATTCATCATTCATCACATGAATAATAAAATAAGTGCATATCCATGACCACGGTGTATTTAAACATTCCACATATGATTCAGTGCATCACATGGCTAAAATAAAAGAATTTTCATAAATAAATAATTTTGGCTTTCAAAAAGCTGGGATCCAATCAAAATTGGTATTTGAATTTCGAAAACTCATTTAATTAATTTAACATGCAACTAAATCAAATTTAAAGCATCAAATCACACATCACATGTGCACACACTCCAAATTAATAATTCTAGATTATTCCATGCCATTAGAACAATTCTAATAATTAAACTATCTAACATTTAGATTAAACCACATTAATAATCTAACAATTAGACTATTAAAATTATTTACTAGTCTAACTCTTAGATTAGTAACTTAAAATTAATCATTAATTTAACATTTAAATTATTAATCAACTCTAATTAGTTATTAATCACTAATCTAACTCTTAGACTAGTTAATTAAAATTAATTACTAATTTAACACTTAAATTAGTAATCACCTCTATTTAATTATTAACAACTAATCTAAATCTTAGATTAGTGAATTTAAATTAATTATTAACTTAACACTTAAATTAACAATTAATTCTAATTAACTAAGAGGTGTTAATCTAACTCTTAGATTAAAAATTAATGATTACAAATTTAACATTTAAATTAGACAATTAGAATTAATTATTAACTTAACACTTAAATTAATAACTAACTCTAACTAATTAACAATTAGATTAATTAATAACTAATAATCTAACATTTAGATTAATAATTATTAACCACTAATTTTAACTCTTAAAATTAGACAACTTAGGTTAATTATTAAATTAACGCTTAAGTTAATAATTAACCCTAATTGTTAATAACTAATTGTTGATTAAAATGATTCAAAATCATTAATGACCCAATTTAAAATTATTAGCTCAAGATTTAATTTTAAAACACTTTTAAAATTTAAATTTAAATCTAATTCTATTTCAATTGGGCCAAGGGGTTAATGGGATTTAATAGGGCAATTGGGCTCAGCCCAACAGGACCCTGGCTCGGGCCGGGTTGAGTCCCATGGCTCAGCCATGGTTCGGCCTGGGATTCGAACCAGGGCCCCCTGGTTCGAACCAGGGAGGACCTGGTTGGGCCCAGGCCCTAGGCCAGCTCAGCCAGCCCGGCCACCCCGCAAACAGGCTCGGGCCGGCCCCCTATCTTCCTCCTCCAACTCGATGGCCACCTACAGCAAACAGTAAACCCTATTACTGTTGCAGGTGGCGGCGGGTGAAGCAGTTGGGGCGCCGGTGGCCCGGCCCCCGGCGACGCTGGCCTCCCCAGTAAAACCCCCGACACCGGCGACTCCCCCGGCGCTGGCAGGGCGGCCGTCGGTGCCTCCTATAGGCTTCAAACCGAGCCCCAAAAACGCCAATGTTTATGGTTTTTCAGGTTTCATAAACCTGTGGGAAGAAAGTGGAAAAAAGGGGGTTTCTTCCGGCCACCTCGACGCTGACAACAAGGCCTGGGTAGACCGGCGACTCTTCCCCAATAATCCGGGATGCCGGCCATCCTTCCCAACACTTGGGAGGCCAATGGAATTCGCCCGAACAACGTAGTTCTTCGTCTCACAAAGAACACTATAACCCCAAAAATTAATTTTGAATTTTACAGAATAAAAATTAATCTAACTAACTTTTGTTCATCATATGAACACTAATCCAGTAAAAAAATTCGAATTAGAGCATGGAATAATTAGTGGAAATATCAAATCGGACACCGAAACGGGACGAGAAACAGTGGAACCTAGCTCTGATACCACTGTTGGGTTCTCGGGTTTCTCCGGATCGCTCACGCACTAGAAAATAAAATAAAAACAGCGATCCATTTTTCCCGTTTCGAAATCTTACCGTGTGCGGATTCCAATCCGCAACCGTTCGGTTCCGTCGGTGCGACACCGCAAGCCGCGCAAGCGCCCGGCCTCTAGCAGAGTCCACGCAATCCTCCTCGCGATGGATATCCTCACGTTCCTCGTTCTTCGCAGCCTATGAAACCTCCGCTGGTTGCCGCAACGATCGCCGCAACGCGCGGACGATTTTCCGTCGAATGGGAGTCGGAGAAGCGGCAGAGCAGATCCGGATCTGTCTGGGACACCAGAGAGAGAGAGAAACAGAGGAGGGGGCGGCTAAGGTTAGCAGCAGCTTGGCCTGCTCAGCCTGTTCGCTATATTTTATACTAACCGCGTGGTTTTTCATAAAAACCCATGGTTTGTATAAAACCCACTTATTTATCCATCGCCTTGAGAATCATTTGCGTGTGACCCTCTAGGCCCAATTACCAGCCTGGTTAGTAGCCCAATAAGCCCAGTGATTCCTCACTAGCTTTATTAATCAATTAATAACTCTTTATTAATTAATTAATCAATCGAATTGATGTCGCACATCGAATTAGATTGGGCCTCCGAACACGTTGGGTGCCAAGCAACACCGCGTGAAACCGGAAGGTATCGGCGCTAAGTAACTCACTCTTGGAACCTTTCCGCCGACAGTTACCGCGTGGATATACTGCTTCATTCGTACAATGCTCTCGAGTCAACTCAGGGTATAGCGTGCTGTCAAACCCTTGCCGGTCGACTCACTTGGATCGGATGCCGCTGATGAATATCGGAAAACTAGTTCCCCGATATTATCGTCCGCCCCAGCCAGGGACTTTCGCGCATCCTTCCTAGAGCATTCTCTCCCTAAGTATCGAGAGCGAATGATTCCTTATTCACACACAATTCCCTTCAACGGTATTCCGCTGTACCCAATCATTGGCTGTTTAGAATCCCGTGGTTAGAGATCTATAAACCAAGGTCAAAGCATAGAAGTCCACCAACAAGGTGTCCTTGGTGTCTCAGGTCTAAGGACCATCCACGGAACTGCGACAATAGAATCAAGCTGGTTGACAGTGAGGTACCATCCAACGATTCAGTTGGATCAGTTCAGTGAACTCATTCTCCAATGAGCACCTACAGATTCGCCTTAGTGTCTCCACACAAGTGATTTATGAGATCAATCACCCTCATCATATGAGCAGAAGTAATCTGTACTAGTCTAACCGGATATTCGAAGTCCTTCTCAGATATCCTCCGACTAGGAACGGTTAAGAACATGTGTGTTTAAGTGATCAGTCTCATTAGTATGATCTCATCATAATCTGATCACTATAGCACATATCCACGGACTTCATTATGAGATGATAATTAATACGATTTACACACAATGAATATTATGCCATCATATTAATAAATGAACGAGATTACAAGGTCAGATTGGTTTGTGGGCCACCTAAGACTAACAGATAGCATAACAAACTGTAATACAATCAAAGAGCACCCATCTCATGGGACTTGCAACTCCTTGCAATATCTGATCATATCTTCGATCCCCAGAGATTTAATGGCCTTGTGGATAGCACAACAAGCCACTAATTCTGGTATAAGCTAACTATCATTACACAACGAGTATAGATTTTCTTGCAGCCCTTGTGGATAGCACAACAAAGTTACATAGTTCCTCTCCCTCGTTCATATAGGCATCTAATAACCACAGTCTCTCCTCTCAATTAAACAGGCCTTGTGGTAGCACAACAAACCTGCCTAAAGTAATTCGAATCTTTTGACTATAATGATGGTGGATCACGCGGTAAGTTCTTAACTGCTCACGTTACGGCTTAGAATTTAGGCGAGGGTATTTGGATAACTTTTATCTTGGTCTTTACTAGGTGAAAGTATATAAATATATCGTATATATTTAATTAATTATATACTTGCTTTGATTCATAATCAAAATTAAGAACAATCCATCTCATACATGTTAAGTGTGGTCACGGATAGCACAGTGGGTTTGACTAGAGCCAACAGTCAAACGCAAACAAAATCTAACATAACTATTACATTAGATCATTCTGCAAACACATAGGCAAATGATCTTCTTCTTTTCACCTTCCTGGTTGCAGTGTGGATCGTCCTCGCTCCTTCTTCGGTTGCCTCAATCATATTACAATTAAATTTCAAATTTACATGTAAAATAGAAGGAGGCCTTATGGCGAGTATAAGAGAGAAGAAGGTAGAATTACATTGGAGTATGTGAGAGGGAGAGGTACGCAGATCTCTATTTATTAATAATTAATAAATATCCATCATTCATCTATGATCCACACAAGACATTCATCAAATGAATAATTTAAAAGTGCATATCCATGACCACCGCGTGTTTTAACCAATCTATACATGATAAGCAGATCACATGGCTAAAATAAAAGAGTTTCAAAAGTTAAATAATTTTTGACTTTCAAAAACTAGATTCCAATCAAAATTGACTTTTGAATTTTGAAAACACTTTTAATTAACTTAACATGCAATTAAATCATATTTAAAAGCATATAAAACACACATCATATGTGCACACACTCCAAATCAATAATTCCATAATATTCCATGCCATTAGAACATTTCTAATAATTAAAACAATCTAACATTTAGATTAAACTATATTAATAATCTAACAATTAGACTATTAATAATTAATTACTAATCTAACTCTTAGATTAGTCCATAAAAGTTAATTAACAAATTTAACACTTAAATTATTAATTATTAACTATTAATCTAACTCTTAGATTAGCTAACTAATGTTAATTACTAATTTAACTCTTAAACCAATAATTAACACCAATTAATTATTAACTTATAATCTAACCCTTAGATTAGTTAATTTAAAACTATTCATTAACTTAACACTTAAATTAATAAACAATTCTAATTAACTAAAAGTGTTAATCTAACTCTTAGAATAGATAATTAATGTTAATCATTAATTTAACTCTTAAAATAATAATTAACACTAATTAATTAATGAGTACTAATTTAACACTTAAATTAGTCATTTAAATTAATTATTAATTTAACACTTAAATTAATAACTTACTCTAATTAATTAACAATTAGATGATTTAATAATTAATAATCTAACACTTAGACTAGTAATTATTAAACACTAATCTAACTCTTAAATTAGTTAAATTATGGTTAATTATTAATTTAACACTTAAACTAACAATTAACTTTAATTATTACAACCTCTAATTGTTAATTAGAGAATAATTCAAAATCATTAAAAAGTCCAATTAAATAAAATTGAATAATAAATTTAAATTTTAAAATGGTTTTGAACTTTAAAGTTAAAATCCAATTTTAATTTAATGGGATAATTGGGTTTTAATTTGGGGTTTTAAGGTTTTGAATTTGGGGAAAAGGTTTAAATAGGGTAGGGTTTTAATTATGGGAATGGGCTGAGCCACCTGGTGCCTGGCTTAAGCCCTTGGGCTGGGCCAGGCCCGGGCTCTGGCTCGAACCGGGCACAGGGCCAGCTTGGCCCAAACCGGCCTGACCCGGCCTGCCCCAAAAATCCCAAGCCCGGCCCACCCCCCCAAATTGCCCCTTCCCAACCGAAACCCTAACCTGCAATTGCAGGTTGTAATGGAGGCCGGCAATGGGGTTTTGCAGCAAGGGGTGCCGACGGCGGCACCCCCACCGGCGGCTGGCAGCTCGGCACTGTCCGGACCTGCAAGCGTCGGCGGGCTCGCTTGGGAGGTCCCCTTTGAAGCTGCTGGCTGAGTGCTCCCTCCCTCTTACATTTTTTTGGTTTCTCTAAACTGCGAAGAAGAAGAAGAAAGAACCCTCTTTGCAACCCCTCATGGACTCTCCGGCGCCGACTATCATGCCCACAGTGACCGGCCATATTTCCAGGACCATCTAGCCTAGCCAATCTACCTTCCCGGGCACCAAGATTCCCCAAACGGCGTCGGTAAGAACCTCGTTCTTCATCACATGAAGAACTTCGAAAATCTCCCAAATTAAATCTAATTTTTACACAAAACTAAACGATTTAATCGCAGTAATCATCTCATGATTACCATCCTTGCATAAAAAATTAAAAAGATGAATGGAATAATTCATGAAAAATTAATCTAGAAATCGAAACGGGACGAGAAACAATGGAACTTGGCTCTGATACCACTGTTGGGATCTCGTGTTTCTCCGGATCGCTCACGCAGTGGAAATAAAATAAAAATAATAGCAATCCGTTTCCCGTTTTGATAAACTAAAATCGGATTAGAACAGTAATCGGACATTACCGCACGCGGATTCGAATCCGCGTCCGATTGGCTCTGTCAGTGTGACACCACTAGCTGCACAAGTGTCCAACCTCTAGCGAAGTCCACGCGATCCTCCTTGCGATGGATATCCTCACGGTTCCTTGTTCTTCGCAGCCCACGAAACCTTCGCCGTTCACCACAACGGTCGCCGCAACCCGTGGACAATTTCCCGTCGAACAAAGTCAGAGAAGATAGCGGAGCAGACCCGGTGATCTAGGCTTGTCTAGGGCACCAGAGAGAGAGAGGAAGAGAGGAGGGGGTGGCCAGGGTTGAGTAGCCGCCTGGCCTACTCAACCTGTTCACTACATTTTATATTAACCGCGTGTTTTTTCATAAAAACCCCTGGTTTATATAAAACCCATTTTATTATCTATCGCCTTGAGAATCATTTACGTGTGACCCCCTAGGCCCAATAACCAGTCCGGTTAATGGCCCAATAAGCCCAGCGACTCCTCACTGGCCTGATTAATCAATTAATAACTCATATTAATTAATTAATCAATCGAATTAATGTCGCATATCGAATTCGATCGGGCCTCCGAGTACGTTGGGTGCCAAGAAACACCGCATGAACCCGGAAGGTATTGGGGTTAAGTAACTCACTCTTGGAACCTTTCCACCGATAGTTACCGCGTGGATATAATCCTTCGTTCGTACAATGCTCTCGAGTCAACTCAAGATATGGTAAACCGTCAAATCATAACCGGTCGATTCATTTGGATTGGATGTTGTCGAATAATATTGGAAAAGTCTTTTCCCGATATTATCGTCCGCCCTGGCCAGGGACTTCTGCGCATCCTTCCTAGAGCATTCTCTCTCTAAGTACCGAGAGAAAATGATTCCTTATTGACACTCAATTCCCTTCGACGGTATTCCGTTGTACCTGACCCTTGGCTGTTTAGAATCCCGTAGATAGAGATTCATAAACTAAAGTCAAAGCACAGAAGTCCACCGACAAGGTGTCCTTGGTGTCTCTGGTCCGAAGACCATCCACGCAACTGCGACAATAGAATCAAGCTAGTTGACAGTGAGGTACAATAATACCATCCAGTGATTCAGTTGGATCAGTTCAGTAAACTCATTCTCTAATGAGCACCTACAGATTCGCCTTAGTGTCTCCACACAAGTGACTATGAGATCAGTCACCCTCATCATATGAGCAAGAGTAATCTGTACTAGTCTAACCTAATATCCGATGTCCTTCTCGAATATCCTCCGACTAGGAACTATTAAGAATATGTGTGTTTAAGTGATTAGTCTCATTAGTATGATCTCATCATAATCTGATTTCTATAACACATATTCATGGACTTCATTATGAGACGATAACAATATGAATTACACATAATGAATATTATGCCATTTATGTTAATAAACGAACGAGATTTATATAGTCATATTGGCTTGTAGGCCACCTAAGACTAACAGTTGCTTGGAGACTAGATGTAAGTCTGGATAGACTGAACCAGTATAAAATCTTTGTGTGCTTCATGTGATTGTTTCCTTATTCTCCCACCTTCTATGCACTTAAAAGTTTAACTCTGCAATTTGCTATATTAGTTATCTTCAGTTGAACCCATTCACCCCCCCTCTGGGTTCATCATAGCCCGATCATAACTGTGCTAGATGGAATGCTTGCTTAAGAGTGTTGACCAAGATATATGGAGTGTATTTGAAGATGGTGATTACATCATAACTATGCCAGAAAAAGATAGACATATATTGACAAACGTTTGATTTCTTTGAATAATATGACAAAATTTTGTTGTACATTAGGGGAAAAGGAGTTCAAGAGAATCTCAACATGCAAGACGGCGCAAGAAATGTGGAAAAAGTTGCAACTAACATATGGAGTCACTAATAAAGTGAAGGAAACTAAGATTGACATTCTGGTAACACAAAACGAGAAGTTTAAGATGGAATCTTTAGGGACCATCACCTAAATGTATAATAGATTTATTGACATCACAAATGGGTTGATAGCTCTCGGAAAGGAGTACCGAAATGGAGATATAGTTTGAAAAATTCTGAGATCTCTTTCCAGCCAATGGACTCCCAAGGTTACAACCATTAAGGAAGCCAATGACCTCAGTTGCCTAAGCCTCGAGAAGTTCATAGGATCTCTCATGGCTTATGAGATAAATATAAAAAGGCTAGGAGAGAGCAGCTCAAAGAAGAAGGTCACTATAGCTTTAAAGACCTATCTGTCAAGCTCAAATGAAGCATCCTCAAGGGAGGGACGTAAAAGTGACAGTGAAGAAGAAGCTCTTCTATCTCGAAGAATACAAATAATCCTCCTGAAGAAGAAGCTCCAAAATACTTCAAGCTATAAATACTCCAAGAAGAAACATAGTAAGGATAAGAAGCAAGAACCGACCTACTATGAATGCAAGTAACCTGGACGCCTAAAAGCTGAGTGTCCATAGCTCAAAAAGAAGGAGCATATAAGAAAGAAAATACAAAACAAAATCTAGAAAGTACTTTAGGAGGAAAGCCATGACAGTTGCATGTGATCCTGAAGATGACTCCTTAGCATCATCAAGCTCAGAGGGAGAAGATGAAGCTGCTAACCTTGCACTCATAGCAACCAACTCCCATCATGCAGATGAACAGGTAAACTCTAACTCAACTTATATGAGTCATGTTCTGATTCATATGATGAACTGTCTTTAGAAGATGCCTTTGATGAGTTCTATAAAAAATTTAAAATTCTTTCAAAAAAGGTCAAAATACGTAAAATAGATCATGAAAATTTGAGTGCTATGAGTGTCTCCCAAAAATCTAAGAACACAATTCTAGTGCAAGATAATACAAGAATAATATTTGAAAATCTATCACTGAGTGAGGCTAATAAAACACATAACAATAAATTTGAAGAACTCCATACACAACTCTGAAAGACAAATAAAGGAAAAATGGTTATTAGTGAATAAAAAAATAATGAGAATAAATTAATACAAGAAAATCTATATTTAAAATCTTCTCTTGAAAAATTAACTAGGGGTAAAACACCCTTACACCTTTGCTTGAAAGGGCTTAGGACTAATAATAGAAAATATGGTTTAGTTATGTCCCTCCTAAGGCCTCTTTAAACATAAAACCTCATGATGAATATTGTAAGGATTGAGGTTTCGGATCCGGTTATCGGGTCATTTCAGTGTCGGATCCCTTGGTTTGGCCCTTGTGGGGCTGGGGCATGGGTTCTTTTTCGTGTTGAGCTTGCTCGACACGGTTCAAACGGCGTCCAGTAAGGGGGACGCATTTTTTAATGTGCCACGTGGGCTGGTTTTGGGCCGCGAGAGTACGACCCCGGTCTTATCGTCTGAATGGTGCCTTTCATGGTCGACGCCATTCAGTGTACGGCCATGATCAGTGTACGAACCCGTATTGTCATCTGATTGGCATCGGTCTTGGACGAAGTATTTGTTAGTTTAGGTGGCCTACAAGCCAATCTAACAATGTAAATCTCGTTCATTATTAATAAAATGGCATAATATTCATTATGTGTAAATCGCGTTAATTATCGTTTCATAATGAAGTCCGTGAATATGTGCTATGGTGATCAGATTATGATGAGATCATACTAATGAGACTGATCACTTAAACACACATATTCTTAATCGTTCCTAGTCGGAGGATATCCGAGAAGGACATCGGATATCCGGATAGACTAGTACAGATTACTCCTGCTCATATGATGAGGGTGACTGGTCTCATAAGTCACTTGTGTGGAGACACTAAGGCGAATCTGTAGGTGCTCATTGGAGAATGAGTTCACTGAACTGATCCGATTGAATCGCTGGATGGTAATGTACCTCACTGTCAACCAGCTTGATTCTATTGTCGCAGTTGCGTAGATGGTCCTCGGACCTGAGACACCAAGGACACCTTGGCGGTGGACTTCTGTACTTTAACCTTGGTCTACGAATCTCTAGCCACGGGATTCTAATACGCCAAGGATTGGGTGCAGCGGAATACCGTCGAAGGGAATTGTGTGTCAATAAGGAATCATTCGCTCTCGGTACTTAGAGAGAGAATGCTCTAGGAAGGATGCGCGAAAGTCCCTGGCCAGGGCGGACGATAATATCGGGAAAGGAGTTTTCCGATATTCATCAGCGGCATCCAATCCAAGTGAGTCGACCGGTTAGGGTTTGACAGCTCGCCATACCCTGAGTTGACTCGAGAGCATTGTACGAATGAAGGATTATATCCACGCGGTAACTGTCGGCGGAAAGGTTCCAAGAGTGGGTTACTTAACCCCAAATACCTTCCGGGTTCACGTGGTGTTGCTTGGCACCCAACGTGATCGGAGGCCCGGTTGAATTCGATGTGCGACATCAATTCGATTGATTAATTGATTAATAAAGGGTTATTAATTAATTAATAAAGCCAGTGAGGAGTCACTGGGCTTATTGGGCCATTAACTGGACTGGTACTTGGGCCTAGAGGGTCACACGCAAATGATTCTCAAGGCGATGGATAAATAACTGGGTTTTATACAAACCGGGGGTTTTTGTGAAAAACCGCGCGGTTAGTATAAAACATAGCGAACGGGCTGAGCAGGCCAAGCTGCTGCTAACCCTGGCCGCCCCTCCTCAGTTTCTGTCTCCCTCTGGCGTCCAGGCAGATCCAGATCTGTCCCGCCGCTTTTCTGAATCCCGTTCGACGGGAAATCGTCCGCACACTGCGGCGATCATTGCGGCGACTAGCGGAGGCTTCGCGGGCTGCGAAGAACGACGAACTCGAGGATATCCGTCGCGGGGAGGATCGCGTGGACTTCGCTAGAGGCCGGGCGCTTGCGCGGCTTGCGGTGTCACACCGACGGAACCGAACGGCTGCGGATTCGAATCCGCACACGGTGAGAACTTCGATAATCTGATTATCGTATTTTAGTTCTTCGAAACGGGAAACGGATCGCTGTAAAATTTTTGTTTTCGGCTGCGTGAGCGATCCGGAGAAACCGAGAAAACCCAACAGTGGTATCAGAGCCAGGTTCCACTGTTTCTCGTCCCGTTTCGGATCTCTAAATTAATTTTTCCATGAGTTATTCCATGCTGTAATTTCGAATAATTGTTGGATCCGTGTTCATGCGATGAACACAGATAATCTGATTATTTTCTTTCAATTTTTCGAGATCATTTTGGGGGTTTTTCGTGTTCTTCGTGAGACGAAGAACAGCGTGTTTACGGAGGCTTTAATCGGCTTCCCAAGCGTTGGGATGGCCGGCCAAGACTCCAGATCCGTAGGTGATAGTCACCACTGCACATCCGGTATATTTGCCGGCGCCGGAGTGGCCTTGAAGAGCTTCAAAATTGAGCCCTAAATCGGGTTTAGGAACCCTGAAAAACCAGTTTTTGGGGATCTTTACAAGGCTATTCCGGCTTGTTTTTGGCGCTGCCGGAGGGATAGCCGGCGCCGGCGACGTCGCCGGTGCCGGGGGCGACGCCGGCGGGCACGGCGGGGCCCGGCGCCGGCCGCCGGGCTGGCCTGCTCTTCCTCCCCGCCGCCGCCTGCAACTCACCAGCCGTTTAGGGTTCGGGTGGCTGCTGGAGGAAGGTGGGGGGCGGTTCGGGCTTGGGCCGGGCTGCTCGAACCGGCTGAGCCGGCCGGTCAGGTCCCGGTTGGACCGGGCCTGAGGCAGGCACGAGCCAGGTGCGCCTGGCTCGGGCCCAGGCGCACCTGGTTCGGACCCAGGCCCTACAGGGCCCGAGCCAGTTGGGTTCTAAGGGCTGGGCCCTTTTGCTTTCAAACCCAAACCCCAAAAATTAAACCCCATATGCCCATTTAAAATTGAATTAAAATTTGATTTTAATTTTAATTGATTTCAAAATTGTTTTGAAATTTAATTGGGCTTTTTTAATTAATGATTGTGAATCATTTTAATTACAATTAGTTCTTAACTAATTATGGTTAATTATTAAGTTAAGTGTTAATTTAATAATTAACTGTAGTTATCTAATTTTAAGTGTTAAAATTAATGGTTAATAATTATTAATCTAAATGTTAGATTATTAGTTATTAAAACATCTAATTGTTAATTATTTTTGATGGATTGATCTAAGAGTTAGATTAATCTTTAATAGTCTAATTGTTAGATTAATTAATGGGGATTAATCTAAGTGTTAGATTATTAGAATTGTTCTAATTTGCATGGAATAATCTGGAATTATTAATTTGGAGTGTGTCCGCATGTGATGTGTGTTTAATGCTTTTAAATTAGATTTAATTGCATGTTAAGTTAATTAAATGAGTTTTCGAAATTCAAATGCCAATTTTGATTGGATCCCAGCTTTTTGAAAGCCAAAATTATCTATTTTGAAAACTCATTTGTTTTAGCCATGTGATGCGCTGAATAATGTGTGGGATGTTTAAAATACACCGTGGTCATGGATATGCACTTAATTTATTATTCATGTGATGAATGGATTGTGTGGATCGTGGATGTATGAATGTTTATTAATTGTTAATAAATAGAGGTCTGCGAACCTCTCTCTCTCATACTCCGATGTATTTCTACCTCCCTCTCTCTCTTGTACTCGCCATAAGGCCTTCTACAATTTACTTGTTAATTCTAGAATTAATGTAATATGATGGAGGCAACCGAGGAAGGAGCGAGGACGATCCACAGCTGCAACCAGGAAGGCGAAAAGATGGAGATCTCTTGCCTATGTGATTGCAGGATATCTAATGTAAATGTTATGATTAGAATGTGTGTGCGTTTGACTGTTGGCTCCAGTCAAACCCACTGTGCTATCCATGACCACACTAATGACATGTATGTGATGCATTGTTTATCTTTTGATTATGAATCAAAGCAGGTTATAGTATTTAGTAAATATATACGATATATTTATACTATCACCTAGGAGAGACCAAGATAAAAGTTATCTAAATACCCTCAGATAAACTCTAAGCCGTAACGCGAGTAGTTGAGAACTTACCGCGTGGTCCACCATCGTTATAGTCATAGGATTCAAATCACTTTAGGCAGGTTTGTTGTGCTATCCACAAGGCCTGCTTAATTGGGAGGAGAAACTGTGGCTATGGCATTAGATGCCTATAGATCGGGGTAGAGGAACCATGTAGCTTTGTTGTGCTATCCACAAGGGCTGCATGCAAATCTATGCTCGTCACGTAATGATGGTTAGCTTAGACCAGAATTAGTGGTTTGTTGTGCTATCCACAAGGCCATTAAATCTCTGGGGACCGAAGCTATGATCAGATATTGCAAGGAGTTGCATGTCCCATGAGTTGGGTGCTCTCTGATTGTATTACAGTTTGTTGTGCTATCCACATGGCTGTAGCGCAAGTCATTGAGATTCTGATCCCCACTAGGAGACTGTCGGCGTCTCCCGTTCTGTATAACTGAGGGTTATACAGTCCGTCGAAAATTAGTGGGAGTTAAACTTGAACAAAAGACCATGTCTTGTTTTGAACTTTAATAATTGAACATCTGCTAAATAAATTTTACTTATCTCCTGTAGGAACTATGTCGTCGAATAACCCATTCCGTGGCATACTTGATGCCATTTTGACTTACTTGATCTACTCGGATTGGTTCAGAAGCCTGAAGAATGTCTTCAGATTTGAACGCAATAACTTTGTCCCTAGAGCTGATCCTCTTGCTGAATCGGCATTAGATGCCCCTGAAGCAGAGATGACAGCTAACGATAAAGGATCGAAGGACAAAGGTAAAAGAGTAGTGAAGGGTGACTGCTTCTACTATAAGCAGTATGGTCACTGGAAGAGGAACTGCAAGGATTTCCTTAACGATAAAGCTCATGGAAGAGTGAAGCTGTCTGAAGCTTCAGATATCTATATGATAGATATCAACTTGTCAGTTAGAGATTCCACATCTTGGGTATTAGATACTGGATGTGCTTCTCATATCTGCCATGATGTGCAGTTGCTGACAAGTAAGCGCAAGCTGAGACAAGGTGAGGTGGAATTGAGGCTAGGAAACGGCGCAAAAGTTGCGACGATTGCTGTTGGGACAGCAAACCTCAGGCTTCCATCGGGAGACACCTTATTATTGGAAGATTGTTATTATGTTCCTAGCATAATAAAGAACATCATATCAATATCTTGTTTGGACAAGATAGGATATAGGTTGACAATTGAGAATAGAAGTTGTACGATTTATTATGGTAATAAATCAATAGCTTCTGCATCTTTAGTCAACGGTCTATATCTATTAGATGTTTCTTATTACAATCTTCAAATTGATAATACTCTTAAGAAGAGCAAGAATTGTGTGAACCAGGCCTACATGTGGCATTGTAGACTTGGAAACATTGGCGAAAGCAGGTTGCAAAAGTTGCACAAGCATGGTTACTTAACAGCATTCGATTATGAATCGTTTGCAACATGTGAATCCTGCCTTATGGGAAAGATGGCAAAATCTCCATTTAGTGGACATGGAGAACGTGCCAAGGACATTCTGGAACTGATACATTCGGATGTATGTGGTCCCATGTCTACCCAAGCCAAAGGTGGCTTTTCTTACTTCATCACGTTCACCGATGACTTCTCAAGATTCGGCTATGTGTACTTAATGAAGTACAAGTCGGAAGCGTTTGAGAAGTTCAAGGAGTTCAAGAATGAAGTAGAGAAGCAGTTAGGAAAGAGTATTAAAGCTCTTCGATCAGATCGAGGAGGAGAATACTTGAGTACTAATTTCACACAATTCTTAAAGGATAATGGTATCCTTTCTCAGCTAACCCCTCCATATACACCACAGCTGAATGGTGTATCAGAAAGGAGGAATCGCACCTTGTTGGACATGGTGCGATCCATGATGAGCTTTTCAAGATTACCAGTGTCCCTCTGGGGGTATGCTCTAGAGTCAGCAGCATACCTACTGAACAGAGTACCTAGCAAGTCTGTGGCCTCTACTCCATATGAGATATGGAAAGGCAGGAAACCAGAATTTAAACATGTTAAAGTCTGGGGTTGTCCTGCTCATGTAAAGAGGCATGATCCAGACAAGTTGGAATCACGAACTGATAAATGTAGGTTTGTGGGATATCCAAAGGAAACCTTTGGATACTATTTTTACCATCCTGATGAACAAAAGGTGTTTGTCGCCAGGAAAGCTGTCTTCCTGGAAGAGGAATACCTTCTCCAGGAGGACAGTGGGAGTAAAATAGTACTGGAAGAGGTTCCAGATCCCCAAACAGCTGCATTATCATCAGATGAGATATCAGTTCCTGAATCTGTTCAGGTACACACAGATGAGCCTCGTAGATCTGGTAGAGTACCTAGACTACCCGAACGATATGTGGGACATATCGCTGAAGGTGAGTCTAAGGTACAATATAATGAGGATGATGATCCGAAAAACTACCAGGAGGCCATAGAAGGCCCAGAAGCCGGGAAATGGCGAGAAGCCATGAACTCAGAAATCCAGTCCATGTACACCAACCAAGTTTGGAACTTGGAGGACTTGCCCGAGGGTATTGTACCCATCGGTTGCAAGTGGATCTTTAAGAGAAAGATCGGTGCTGATGGACGGATCGACACTTATAAGGCAAGGTTGGTGGTAAAGGGATATCGTCAAAGGCAAGGAATTGACTATGACGAAACTTTCTCACCAGTTGCCATGATAAAGTCGATCAGAGTTCTGCTCGCCATTGCTGCACATTTTGATTATGAAATCTGGCAGATGGATGTGAAGACTGCCTTCCTCAATGGTAATCTTGAGGAGGAGGTGTATATGATACAACCAGAAGGTTTCACATCCAAAGAATCTCCAGATAAAGTGTGCAAGCTTCATAAGTCTATTTATGGACTGAAGCAAGCTTCCCGGAGCTGGAACATAAGATTTGACGAGGCTGTCAAGTCTTATAACTTCATTAAGAATGAAGATGAGCCTTGTGTGTACAAGAAGACCAGTGGGAGTGCAGTCACTTTTCTAGTTCTTTACGTAGATGACATACTACTCATTGGGAATGATGTAGCTATGATGTCATCAGTAAAGGTCTGGCTGTCGAAAAACTTCTCCATGAAGGATTTGGGAGAAGCATCCTACGTATTGGGAATACGGATCTATAGAGATAGATCAAAGAGGATGCTTGGAATGACCCAATCCTTGTACATAGATACCATAGTCAAAAGTTTTGGCATGGAAAATTCCAAGAGAGGTTTCATACCGATGAGACATGGAATTAATCTCTCAAAAGAACAGTCTCCTAAGACTCCTGATGAGAGGGCATTCATGGATAGAATACCCTATGCCTCTGCCATAGGATCTATCATGTATGCCATGCTATGTACACGACCTGACGTTGCATTTGCTCTAAGTGTTACGAGCAGATTTCAGGCTGATCCAGGCGAAGAGCACTGGAAGGCAGTGAAATGCATCCTTAAGTACTTGAGAAGAACTAAGGATATGTTTCTTGTCTATGGAGGAGGTGACTTGAAACTGCGAGGCTTTACTGACTCGAGTTTCCAGTCGGATCCAGATGATAGCAAGTCAACATCTGGATTCGTGTTTACATTGAACGGAGGGGCAGTGTGCTGGAAGAGTTCCAAGCAAGTAACCACTGCAGATTCAACGACTGAAGCTGAGTACATCGCTGCAGCTGAAGCCGCCAAGGAAGCAGTGTGGTTGAAGAAATTCATCACCGACCTCGGCGTAGTTCCCAGCATCTCTGAGCCTGTTCCACTGTTGTGCGACAACAATGGAGCGATTGCGCAAGCGAAAGAGCCACGGTCTCATCAGAAATCGAAGCATATTCTGAGGCGCTTTCACCTTATCAGAGAGATCATATCCAGAGGAGATGTAGTAGTGGAAAGAGTTCCATCAGTCGACAATGTAGCAGATCCACTGACAAAGCCGTTGGCTCAAATTGTGTTTGAGCGTCACCTAGAGTCTATGGGCTTATTGTATAAAGGTGATTGGCTTTAGTCCAAGTGGGAGATTGTTAGTTTAGGTGGCCTACAAGCCAATCTAACAATGTAAATCTCGTTCATTATTAATAAAATGGCATAATATTCATTATGTGTAAATCGCGTTAATTATCGTTTCATAATGAAGTCCGTGAATATGTGCTATGGTGATCAGATTATGATGAGATCATACTAATGAGACTGATCACTTAAACACACATATTCTTAATCGTTCCTAGTCGGAGGATATCCGAGAAGGACATCGGATATCCGGATAGACTAGTACAGATTACTCCTGCTCATATGATGAGGGTGACTGGTCTCATAAGTCACTTGTGTGGAGACACTAAGGCGAATCTGTAGGTGCTCATTGGAGAATGAGTTCACTGAACTGATCCGATTGAATCGCTGGATGGTAATGTACCTCACTGTCAACCAGCTTGATTCTATTGTCGCAGTTGCGTAGATGGTGCTCGGACCTGAGACACCAAGGACACCTTGGCGGTGGACTTCTGTACTTTAACATTGGTCTACGAATCTCTAGCCACGGGATTCTAATACGCCAAGGATTGGGTGCAGCGGAATACCGTCGAAGGGAATTGTGTGTCAATAAGGAATCATTCGCTCTCGGTACTTAGAGAGAGAATGCTCTAGGAAGGATGCGCGAAAGTCCCTGGCCAGGGCGGACGATAATATCGGGAAAGGAGTTTTCCGATATTCATCAGCGGCATCCAATCCAAATGAGTCGACCGGTTAGGGTTTGACAGCTCGCCATACCCTGAGTTGACTCGAGAGCATTGTACGAATGAAGGATTATATCCACGCGGTAACTGTCGGCGGAAAGGTTCCAAGAGTGGGTTACTTAACCCCAAATACCTTCCGGGTTCACGTGGTGTTGCTTGGCACCCAACGTGATCGGAGGCCCGGTTGAATTCGATGTGCGACATCAATTCGGTTGATTAATTGATTAATAAAGGGTTATTAATTAATTAATAAAGCCAGTGAGGAGTCACTGGGCTTATTGGGCCATTAACTGGACTGGTACTTGGGCCTAGAGGGTCACACGCAAATGATTCTCAAGGCGATGGATAAATAAGTGGGTTTTATACAAACCGGGGGTTTTTGTGAAAAACCGCGCGGTTAGTATAAAACATAGCGAACGGGCTGAGCAGGCCAAGCTGCTGCTAACCCTGGCCACCCCTCCTCAGTTTCTGTCTCCCTCTAGCGTCCAGGCAGATCCAGATCTGTCCCGCCGCTTTTCTGAATCCCGTTCGACGGGAAATCGTCCGCACACTGCGGCGATCATTGCGGCGACTAGCGGAGGCTTCGCGGGCTGCGAAGAATGACGAACTCGAGGATATCCGTCGCGGGGAGGATCGCGTGGACTTCGCTAGAGGCCGGGCGCTTGCGCGGCTTGCGGTGTCACACCGACGGAACCGAACGGCTGCGGATTCGAATCCGCACACGGTGAGAACTTCGATAATCTAATTATCGTATTTTAGTTCTTCGAAACGGTAAACGGATCGCTGTAAAATTTTTGTTTTCCGCTGCGTGAGCGATCCGGAGAAACCGAGAAAACCCAACAGTATTGTCATCTGATTGGCATTGGTTTGACCCCGCGAACCCTCCCTCCTTTCCCTCATTTCTCTCATTCTCTTCTCTCTCCTCCCTCTCTCTGATCCCTCCGCTCCCCCTTCCCCCTTCTCCTGCCTATCCTCTCCCCATTCATCCTCTCCCTCCACTCTATCAACCCCCTAACTACCATCACTACCGCCACCATCTCCTTGTGAGTGCTTAAAATGAGTGTGTGATTATCATGAAGAATCTATGTTGTTTAAGTGCAAAATAAAACCTATTAAAGAAGAAACTAAGTGAAGTGATCGCCAGAAACTTTTGACTTAAAAGTTCCAAAAGAAAAAGTTTGATCGCCTACCTGTTTGGATGTGTGAGATATTGAGCTCTTGGTTTCCCTCCTTCAGCCGGCTGAAGAAAGAGAGCCCTTTCTTTTCTTTGTTCTTGCTTTGATTGCTGTTGAGTTTTGAGGATCATCCAGAGTCCTGGTGATTTGTTTATTGATTTCCTCTCCTTTCATTCTTCTTTGTACCTTGCAGAAAATAGAAAGAAATAAAGGAACGATGAGAATTCAGGCAGAAGTAATATCCATTCTAAACAGAGTTTTAAATATGCAACTAAACATAGAAAACTCACTTGTTGAGATGGTCTTTGAAACCCCTTTAAATTGGTTTTGAAAATGATGCTAGTGTAGTGTGTGTCGCATGAAGTGATGTGATGAAATATGCAAGATTAATGAAAATGAAAAATGAAGAGAATGCAGAAATGAATTGAAAAACTTATGCCGGTTGGATGAAGAATGGAAAACCTTGATCTTGAATGGATGCCGGCAGCACTTCAGTTCTTCAGCGCTTGGACATCGTTGCTTCGATTTCTTCTTCTTCTTTTTTACCCATTCAAGAGGTAGAGTATTTATAGACTTCCTGGCATCCGCGGATTTACATGGAGAAATCTTAAGATTTATCCATCTTAACCAACAGATAAATACATATTAATTCATCTTTATCTGTAATTATCTAAAACGCGTCGACCATAAACGACGCCTTTCAGATTGATTAAGATAAAGATAAATATCCGGGAAAATTCATTTTTATCTGTAATGAGATAAAACGCGTCACCTTGTAAAGACGCCTTTTACATTAATCAAGATAAGGATAAACATCCGGAAGAGAGACAGAAACCACTTAGGAAACCTAAAACGCGTCGTGCCTGACAAACGCCTTTTATCTAATTAATCAATTAATTAAAATTCAAATTTAAACGTTAAAATAAGAATAAACTCTAAATGGCGTCCACACAGGTCGACGTTTTTTAGACTTCTTCATATTTTAACTGTAATTTGAGTTAAAATCAATTTAATTGATTAACTTAAACATGTCTGTTTGACTTGACACTAGATAATTATCCAAAAAGATCAATAAAAATTAATCAGTAATTAATATTAGACCATTATGAGGCATTGTTATATGATATGAAATTTACTCAAAATGATGTCAAAATTAGCGTATCTACAGCTGCCTCACCTTGGCATCGTCTTTGCAAGGGAGTGAAATGAAATGGAATGTACTGAAAAGGTGATGCCAAGGTGTGATGAGACACGCTCTTAACATTACATGATTGGAATTTTTCTCAAAATCATCGATGAAAATAGTTCAAGGAGATCAATGGAATCAATCCTGTCTGGATGAGGTAGATAAGGAAATAAAATAAAGTCGATCAACCTCTACGGAGTGGGAAGTACCCCAGGTCGTAGACACTGCACGTTTCATCATGGGGAGCGTTTGCCAGCCAATGTAGACGTGCTGCAATCATGATGGATCTTAAAAGAAAACAAGAAATATTGGATAAAGAGTCCATGAAAGGATATAATTCCAAGGATATCTTTAAGCGAACCTCAAAGATAATCAAGATACTCAATTCAGAATGGAATATTTCATATCATGTTGAAATTATTTGATTTAATGGTCTGAAACTTAATCAATAATTAATTCTTATTACAATGATTTCAAAGTCCTACATGATGCATGCTGGGTTAAAAGAAAAATATAAAGTCAAATAAAATATAAATTAATCAAGGATAATATTGTTAAATTGTCATTAATGAGTCAAGACACCAATTCTTGTAATCCAGTGCTAAGCCGAAGCTCGTTTATCCACGCACCGTTTCACAAAAGTGGAACCATCGTCTTCACTAATTAACAATCCAACGGCCTATCCGTGCGATTAAGAATCCTCTAGAATTATCACCGTTTTTATTAAAGGGGAACTCAAATTCCAGTTTCATCAAAATCACAAGGTCCTTGATATAGTCTAGTAAATATTTAACATATAGTAATTATGATGATGCACAATAATTACATGAAAGGAGTACAAGGGTAGAGATAACCGTCTTTTTAGCCACGGTCAGGACTTTATGAATTCCCACAGTGGGATCTTCTTGATATTTTCAGCTTTACTCGGATTTTCTCGAATCTCCTGCATTCAAAATTATTAATAATTCCAAACAAATATTAAACAGAATTTCGGGTAAATCACAGAATGGTTGAAACGTGTCGTGTCGCGCCGACGCCATTCAATCTTAAAACGCGGCGGTGTCCCTAGACGCCTTTTTCTCGCAGAGTGCACTATCCTTTTGGAGGAGGCGGAGCTTCTATTGGGTTTCCCAAAGACCAAAGATAAGATGGCTTTAACAAGAGAGAGAATCACCGGTCAACAATTGTTGACATCAATTATGTAGGATCCTTCAGAAGCTAAAGGATGCCTTACCAATAAAGGGATCAATCTTGCAAAGCTTGCTGAGTGGACTCTGTACGAGATCGATGATCTAAGGGAGGACGAAGCGGAGGATGTGACGAAAGCTTTCGTCACATGCCTTGCCGGTGCTTTATTCTTCCCTGTGCAAGACAACATCTTAGAAGATGATCAGGTCAGTGCTATCTGCGCGATATTTGAAGGTAAATCTATTAGTACTGCGCTCTTGGCCTACCTTTACAGCGGGCTTTCTACGGCATCTTTGGGTCGTCCTCCCTACGGGTGCATGTTACTCTTTGCTCTGTGGGTTGAACTTCACTTCAAATTCGAGTACTGCAAGAGGATGCCTCCAAGACCATCTCAAATTTACATGAATAGTCCGATCCACTGTATTGCCAACATTGTAAAGTTCAACGAGCACATGGTCAATAAAGTCCCAAAGCTCAAGACCCGAGCCGACTGGAGGGAGTATCTGAAGTGCATGATGTCTAACATGTTTGACTCTTCTCCACTCGCTCTTGTTGGAAAGCCTATTAGGGTGCGTCGTGCAGCGAAAGCGGATCTCAAGTTGATTGGAGCCACCGAATTCGTATTATACAACCCTCATCGGTGCCTTACTCAACTTAGCTTGAATCGTCATGAATTCCCCGAGTTCTCCTTTACATCCCCGATCAAGAAGCGTGCCTTAGAATCCGACGAAGATTATGAAGCCACAAAACTTATTACCACTTTGTGGAACCTTGGCTTCAGTTATCGTGTAAAATCCTCTAAAAATAGGGATGGAGGATTGAAATTTCCATACCTCCAAGGTCTTCATGAAATTCTTCCTTAAGTGTCTTTTTTTCTTTTCTTTCTCTTTTTGATGTAATAAAAGATTTCATTGAATAAAGAATTATTTCTCATGCCTTGAAATCTTTCCTTAACTTCCTGTGATGTGTTCATGATTTTTCCTTTAGTAAAAACTAGATTTTTCCTGAAAATATGAGAGTTAGGGTTATGTTAATGCAAAACGCGTCCACTCAGATAGACGCTTTTCAACCATAATTCATTTTCCAGAAATTCAATTAATCCTAAAAATCCCAATTTAACCTTAAATTGCGCCTATTAGAACCGACGCCTTTCCATCAAAATCCCAATTTAAGCTTAAATTGCGTCTACCAAACTAGACGCCTTTCAATCATAAATTTATTTTTCAGAAATTCAGTTCAATCCTCAAAATCCTGATTTAACCTTAAAATGCATCTACCATAACAGACGCCTTTCAACTCTCTCTCTCCTACTTTTTCCAGGACTCTGCCAGTAATTCCGTGATTAATCTCCTAAAAAGCGTCTGGATGAACAGATGCCTTTCATTATCATGTTGCGTACGGTTCTGACCAGAATTGGCAGTAACCTGAAACGCGTCAACCAGAGTGGACGCCTTTAACTTAATTTCAAACAGCTGGCCTTGCCGCCTCAACTTGTGCGCCCGAAAATGCGTCTACCTGAGTCGACGCCTTTTAACTTTTCGTCTACAGACCCGCGAAGGCCCCCTTTTCTTCCTCACTTTCTCCCTTGCTTTCTCTCTCCTCAAGCTCTCCGGCGACCTCTCCGGCCATCTCGTCCTTTTCTTCCTCAAAACTCCCTCTTCCAAGATCATGGAGCGTGGTGAGGGTTCCAGAAAAACCAAGGCCCTAGCCAAAAGACGGCGAACGGTGGTTCGCGAGGAAGACGCCCCCGAGGAAGTGCCAGCCGCACTCGCCGAGGCGGCGGCATTTTTGGAGGAGGAGGAAGCCCCTCCGGTGCCACTAGCCGTAGAAGAAGAAGAGGAGGGCGACCTCCATACGGTGAGTCTCCTATGAATGAATGAAGTGAGGAAAAGGAGGGAAAAACGGGGTTCTTCAAGAACCCGAAATCGGGTCTTGAAACGCGTCCGGACCAAAAGGCGTCACCCTGTGCCGACGCCTTTCAAGGCTAAATTCCCATTTTTAAACAGGCAGAAAATAAGTTTAATTTGCGTCAGGACATGTGGACGCTTTTCAAAAGACGTCCAGGTGTCTTGACGCTTTTTAAACCAGAAATATTTAAACTCTTTTTTATTATTACTGACCCTAGTTCTTTGTTCTTCATCTGCAGGGGGTGATGAGGTCCAAGATCAGCTGGGACCTGGTGATAGGAGCGTACCGGGGACTCCCGGACTTCCAGAAGGCGTGCCTACGCCAGATGGGGTTCGGCGAAGTCTTAGACATCGAGCCGTTCTGGCTCAATCTAGTCCTGCTGTAGGCGCTTAGAGAGCATTGGCATGCAGAGAGTCGGGCATTCCTAATGCCCTGGGGACATATGATCCCCACTCTAGAGGATGTGGCCAGGATCACTGGCCTCAGGGTAGAGGGCCGACCGGTAAGTGGGGTGACTTACCCCAACTACTAGGGACCGGCAGAGGCCCTATTAGGTATAGAAGTGTCCAGCCTAGGTAGAGAGTCTAGGATGGTCCCCAAGATAGAGGTGGAGGCCGCCTTAGGACCGGATGAGCCCCGACGTCGGTCAGATGAGACCCGGGAGGAGTTCAGAGATAGGTTAGCAGAGTCATCATCCCTTGTTTACTGCACCGATCTGAGTCAGGGAGAGGAGGTAGATAGGCAGCTCAGAGTCTTCTTAGTTTTCTTCTTTGGTCTGTTACTCTTCGGCACGAAGGGTGACCATATCCACTGTAGGTTTTTGTACTTGTTAGATGACTTAGAGAGTTTAGGGGAGTATGCCTGGGGTGCGGCCCTTCTGGCCCATCTCTTTGCAGATCTGTCTGCGGTCACGCCGGACCGCGAGACCATCATCAGCGGCTTCTCGCCGTTCCTCCAGGTATTAAGTTGTTTTATTATTTGTTTATGATATGCAATGTAATGAAATGATTTTTCTAACTTATATATTCATGTATGCAGGTGTGGAGCTACCATTACTTTCCGCTCGGCAGAGCGAGGATTGCACGACCGGGCGCTGTCCCATTGGCCTGCCGTTGGCAACCAATTGTGGACACAACGCCACAGCACCACCAGCTGACGGCCCTCCGCCGTCAGTTCCTCGATTACCCCAAGTTGTTGGTAAGTTCTTGTTTGATTTTATTCATTAAATGCAATATTTCCTTTATTAAATAAAAATTATTTATATGAATGCATCTAACTTATATGCAGGTGATCTGGCGCCCGTACCTGGGCATGGGCGAAGAGGGTCAGCCGTGGGTGACGGCTGGCAGGAGGAGGTTCGGCAGGCAGATGTGGCTGCACTGCCTGAACGAGATTGAGCCCCTCCGCCTCCGGCTTGTGATGAGGACGTTGGGTCTCCACCAGGAGCGGGTCGACGAGGAGGTCCCAGAGGATGTCCGGAGGAGCATGAGGGGTAGGCAATCCCTCACCGATTGGCGTGCCAAGTTCCCGGAGCAATACGAGGACTGGCACCGCCGAGGCGTACGGGTGGAGTCCCGTGCGGAGAGTAGCGAGGCCTAGCTCCAGCAATACCGGGCCCACTACGCCGATCAGCTTCGGCTCCTCCGACCACTCGATGTAAGTATGTTTTTATGCGTCTTTCATTTTATTATTATCTTGATTTATATTTGTGAATGTATGTATGTATGTGTGATATGCAGGATGCGCGTAATGCGGTCATCATCTACCTCCGGGCCCGCCTACATGATGCGGAGGCCCAGCTGGAGCAGGTCCAGAAGGAGCTGTTTGATCTGGTATGTATGCATATTTATGAATGAATGTTTTGACTAATTAATTGTTTTGGCGATTAACACTGACGGTTGTCTTTTGGTGCAGCGAGCCGTCTACACTCAGGCGGCTCCCCCTTCCTATGGAGCATCGTCATCTTCTTCTTCTGCCGCCCATGAGGCTGCTCTGGCAGACCTCCAGAGCCAGCTTGCCTCCGCCATCCACCGAGCTTCCCTTGCAGAGGAGGATCGCGCTGCTTGGGTAAGTTCTTCCCCTATTGATTTCTAAACCCGATTTTGATTACTTGATTGCCTTGGACTAACAATGACTTCTCCTCAGGTGGCTGAACTTCAGGAAGCCCTTCAGAGGGCTGAAGCGGAGCTGGAGCATTCTCGTGCAGCAGCTGCTCGTGCTGAAGCTGACGCTGTGCGGATTCAAGCTTTGGGGGAGCAGGTGGCTCGTCTCTCCACCGGAGATCTTGCACGTCTCCAGGTTCACCTGGAGATCCTGACTGAGGAGAGAGACCACAACCGCCTCCGGCTAGACAGTCTTCAGGGTCGCCTGTCGGTAGCTGAGCACTAGCGCAAGATGGTGGAGGAGAGGTATCAACGAGCCCGGCAGCGAGCTGCTGATCGTGGTTTGGTAAGCGCTTTCACTGCTAGCGTCGCCATGTCGTCCGGCCAGGCAGGGCCGAGTGCGATGGGACCACCTCCACCTCCCAGCCGAGGACCAGCACCGGATGCGCCCGACGAGGCTCAGAGTCAGCTTGATGAGGGCGGAGGGGAGAGCCAGTCTTGAGGGCTCATGTATTTTCTTTTCTTTTGTGTATCATGTACAAAACACCTTTTGATGATATACATGAAACTTTTGGCTTGCAACCTTGCATTCCATGTGTTTGCCTTGTGTCCTGCATGTCACTTAACAAACAGGTTAAGTATCTATTTAGGCTTAGCCCCTTGCCTGACCGAGTGAATGGTTGATCAATCTTTTCCTTAAATGAATGGTCAAGGGGCATAGCCTTTATTAACAAAGGTAATGTGAATAATCAAACTTAAGCAAACTGCAACATACAAGCAGACAAATGCTTACTTAAAATAAAAGGAATGAAGCATACCAGATGCAATAAGCAGATGCTGATTGAAATATTTTTTTGTTGTTTTGAAATATTTACCCTTTTTTTTGGGTTTTGAAATATGTATTTTTTTTTACTTTTGAAACATGTGTGCTTTTTTTGGCTTTTTGAAATATGTATCTTTTTTTTTTATTTTGGATTTTTGACATATGTATACTTTTTTTGATTTTTGAAACATGTACTTTTTTTTTTTGCTTTTCGAAATATGTATTTTTATTTTATTTTTTTTCGAAATATGATGTGAACTAACAGACCAGCATGGTACTCATATCAAAAGATCATATTCATTTATAAACTTAGTTCCCAAATTGTTCTTCAACAATTTAACTTAAACCCATCGTGTTTGAACTTGTGTTTTCATTCGTGATCCCATTTGATGATTTGATCCTTAGTCAATCTCGGTTGTTCCTCAAGTTTGGAGTACGCCTCTTTAGAAAGAAAGGAAGAATTGGTTTAGAAAGCCCATGAGAGGGTTCCGGAGACCTAAAAAGATGTTCATTTCCTACCCTAATATCCCTTGGGGTTCGATCATTTTCTTTCCGGGGTATTTATCGACCTTGCGTTCCCTTTATTTCATTTCTTGGCCTTGATGTAACGTTTGTAATGTGATGGCTTTTTGATTAGACGTTTGGCTTTTGCCTTTTGCTTTTGCTTTTCTATTCTTTTCTTTGGGACGGATCTCCCCCATTTTTTTATGACGGCCTCCTACTAAGATGGCGGGTATTCTTGGTAGTTTATTCTAAGCCTCGTTCCGACATCATGGGCCGAGTGTAAAACAGAATTTTGTTTTGAAAAAGGAACGATTTGTACTTTACACTTTCAGTCAAGCTTTTGGTATTCCTTAGGAGTTGCATCTCTTGTTACTCACGAATCAAACGTGTCAGTATGTGTAGTAAATGTGTTTGAAGTTAAATTATCCAGACTAATAAGGGAATTTGAGTTTATAAATTTTCTGATTTCATTGGTCTTTGTACCATGCTGATCGACTCTTTAACCTAAGGATAGTATTTGTTAAGATGTAAACCATTCCAGGGGTGAGTTAGCTCTTCTCCTCCTGTATTGACAAGACGGTAAGCGTTACCAAGAAAAGCGTGTGATACAACATAAGGTCCTTCCCAGTTGGGTTGGAGCTTAGAACGCGAACCACCAGGTTTTACAAAAATCCTTTTGACGACTATTTCACCGACTTTGAACTTACGTTCAATGACTTTCTTTTGATAAAAATGTGCTAGTCTATTTTGATAAACTTTTGCATGATTAGCGGCTGACCACCTTCTCTCATCTAAGAGTTCCAATTGAGCAAGGAGTGCTGAACGGTGTTCATCAATGAAAAATTCCTTATTCAATTGTACTCTTAATGACGGTATGAGGATTTCGTATGGAACTACCACCTCCATTCCAAATGTTAAGGAATAAGGAGTTTGCCCAGTGGGCGTGCGGATTGAAGTTCAGTAGGCCCATAGAGCCTCAACCAGTTTTTCTGGCCAGTCTGCGAATTTGTTAGATTTGCACGTCTTTTTGATGATTTTTATCAAAGTCTTATTAGTTGCCTCTGCTTGGCCATTGCCTTGTGGATAATAAGGAGACGAATGGTGCAATGCAATTCTATACCTGTTGCAGAGATCTTTCAATTCTTGTGACACGAACTGCGGTCCGTTGTCAGTAACGATGGTGCTTGGAATTCCAAATCGGGTGATGATGTTCTTCATGATGAATTTGCAGACGGTTGATGCTTTGATTTCCGTGTATGCTTCAGCTTCTGCCCACTTGGTGAAGTATTCCGTTGCCGTGAGGATGAAAGAATTTTGCTTGATGTCGGAATCTGGATTACCAAAGGGTCCATTGATATCGAAAGCCCACATGGAGAAAGGCCATGGGGAAGAAATAGGGTGGAGTGAAGATGCAGGAGAATGAATTTTGTCGGCGTGAAGTTGGCACTTAGCACACCTACGGACATATCCTACACAGTCTTCTTCCATGGTTGGCCAATAAAATCCTTGTCTGAGGATATTCTTTGCTAGCATCTGTCCATTGACATGGCCACCACAAACTCCACTATGAGCTCCTTCCATAACCTTCCAAAGCTCATCTTCGTCTAGACATCTTAGAAGAACTCCATCAAAACCTCTCTTGTACAGTGCTCCTCCAACTAGGGTGTATCTTTGAGCAACTCTCCTGATAGCTCTCTTCTCCTCAGTTGTAGCTTCCTCAAGATATGATTGATCTTCACAATATTTGGCAATTTCATAGTACTATGGCTTTTGTTCATCATCCATCTCTTCTAACAGCTCCATCGACATGATTTCTCTCTTTTCCACAATGCTTCCATCTCTGGCTTTCTTCAACAGTTTCTCCTTAGTTCTAAGAAATGAAGGGTCTTTCACGGCGGGTGAAAGACGCCTATGAACTATGATTGATTCAGATTGCCTGCTGATTGGAAAATCAAGAGAAGATGCCAATGAAGCTAGAGCGTCAACTAAGATGTTCTGATTCCTAGGGACATGGACAAAGATCAATTTCGTGAAAAGCTTTGAATAAGCAGAAGTAAGTTCTTGATAAGGCTTGAGTTTGGGATCAAGAGTTCGATATTTGGTCAGCACTTGGCGAAGAATCAGTTGGCTATCACCTACAATCCTGAGTTTAGTGGCACCATGAAAATGAGTAGCCTCGAGGCCAGCAAGGAGTGCCTCGTATTCAGCTATATTGTTGGTGACTGGAAAGTCAAGCTGAAAGGCTTGTGGAATGGTGATACCTTCAGGTGATAACAGAACGATACCGATCCCCTTTCCATGAGAATTCAGAGCTCCGTCAAAATGCAGAGTCCACATATCATCTATGATTTGATTTACGGACATCAGTTCCTCATCCGGAAACTCTGATCGCACTGGATCAAATCGAGGAAGGGGATGATGGGCGAGATGTTCCGCTATGGCATAGCCCTTGATCGCTTTCTGCTGAATGTAAATGATATCGAATTGAGATAGAAAGCTTTGCCATCGCGCTAACCTATCAGTAAGAACAGATTTCTCCAGAAGGAATTTGATCGGATTCATTTTAGCGATGAGATGGACTTCATGGGCCAGAAAATAATGCTTCAATTTCTGAACAACCCAGACCAATGTTGCACATGCTTTCTCCATCGTCGTGTATCTCTGTTCAGTGGGGTTGAGAAGTTTAGAGAGATAGTAGGCCGCCCTCTCCTTTCCTTCTTCATCCTCTTGTGCTAGGACAGCCCCCACTGCATCATCCAGGACAGAAATATAAAGTATTAATAGTTTGCCTGGAGATGGTGGTCTCAAAACAGGAGGACTTGCTAGATAGTTCTTTAATCCATCGAATGCCTCCTAACACTTATCGTCCCAATCGAATTTGACTCCCAGCTTGGTAAGCTCGTAAAACGGCTTACATCTTTGTGAGTGCTGGGAGACAAAACGGCGAATAAATTGCAACCTCCCGATTAATCCTCTCAACTCCTTCAAGTTTTTGGGAGGTGGCATTTCTCTGATAGCCTTCGCCTTGTTGGGATAGATCTCAATTCCCCGTTTGCTGACGATGAATCCAAGTAATTTCCCTGAAGATATCCCGAATACACATTTCTTGGGATTCATGTTTAACTGATACTCTCTCGATCTCTCTAATACCCTTGCCAAGACTTTGGCATGCTCAGCCTTTGTCTTAGATTTAACCAATAAATCATCCACATACACTTCCATATCTATATGCATCATGTCATGAAATATTGCCATCATAGCCCTCTGATAAGTGGCTCCAGTATTCTTTAATCCAAATGGCATGACGACATAGCAGTATGTTCCCCAAGGTGTAGTGAATGACGTCTTCTCTTGATCTTCTTCTGCCAGCTTAATCTGATTGTACCCTGAAAACCCATCCATAAATGATAAAGTCTCATAGCCAGCAGTGTTATCAATGAGTACGTCAATATGAGGCAATGGAAAATCATCTTTAGGACACGCCCAGTTCAAATCGCGGAAGTCAATGCAAATTCTGACCTTCCCGTCCTTCTTCATAACTGGGACTATATTGGCCACCCATTGTGGATAAAGGACAACTCTAATGAATTTGGCTTTATGTAATTTGTCAACTTCTTCCTTCATCTTTAGAGCCATTTGTGGGTTGAATCGCCTTAATTTCTACTTGACCGGGCTAGCTCCATCCTTTAATGTCAACCTGTATTCAACTAAAGACGAGTCTAACCCCGGCATATCTTCATAACTCCAGGCTAAAGTGTCCTTATAGTCCTTAAGTACTTGTACCATTGCCTTCTCATCTTCCTCAGAAAGATTCTGGCTGACGAGGACAACCTTAGATTCGTCTTTAGTCCCTAAATTGATTTCTCTGGTGGGCTCTTCTATGGCAGCTGAGGGTTCATCGAATCTCTTCACTCCACTGGCATATGCCTCAACTGCGTCCTCGTCATCTTCTTCATCTTCAATAACGGGGTCTTTTTCATGTATCAACTCATACACCCCATATCCATCATTGACTAACTCATCGTCCATACATTCTTCTGGCATCTGAATGGGATTTTCTAATAATTGAGGGATTAAAGAGCAAGAAAAGCATCTATCAGCTAAGTCCTGGAGGTATCTATCTGGAATTCGCCTACCCTTAGACTTCCTAGACTTCCTAACTTGACTAACCTGCCTAGAACTAGACTGCCTAACTTCACTAAACTCCCTATTATAACCTAATGAAGATGAAGCAGAATGGAAATCCTGGGATACAAATGGAAATACAGGAGAATCCTCCCGAGGGGAGGGGCAGAGTAGATCTAGGAGAGAATCTTGACCGAAAGACCCGCGCAATGGGGTGTGATCGGACAAGTAAGAGGTTTCCTCAATGAGGACTTGAGAAGAATTTGTTGCCAAATTGGCGTTTTTTTTTGGGTAATAGAAGAGTTAAGCATAAAACATGAATGAACATGAATAGAAGGAGAATTAGATGGAGGAAGTGGCACCAAGGCCAAAGGATTAGGGGGATCATACAGCAGTATGTCCTAGATTAAATCATACATCCTCTCTAGATCGAGAGGAGGTGGTGGAATGAGGTCCCGTGGGGACAGAGTAATCATGACGGGCGGAGCTCGTGGAATATCTTCAATAATGACCTGCGACCAAGTCGGGGTCAGGAGCAAAGTGCGAAACAAGGTGTGAAGCATGAAAACATGAGAAGGATATGTCCCCCTCCAGAGCAGATCTGTGGTGTAGCCAGCTTCATAGGGGTCATCTGGCTCCCCTTCATTAGTCTCTTCTGACAGCAGTATCCTCTTGTCAAAAATAGCGCCAGGACCTTCGATCAGCTTATCGATTTGTGGCAGCCACTTGGGTTCTGCAGGATCTAGAAACAGTTTGTTCAGTGCGATGTAGAGGTCTCTTAGATCGAACCACCTGTACTATTCACATTCAGGATCTTGGAATTTTCTCCTCTTCATAGGCTGCAGAGCCTCCAAGGACTGGTACGTGAGTAGTTCCGAGCAATGCCTGGCCAAGTCTCTCCCATATATATCGTGGAGGTCAAAACACGAAGTAATGACTACCGTGTTGTTATGGCTAATTATGGGCCCCTTTACAAAATGTGTATATAAGGTCCAGGTTAGGGGATCCCGGCCTTCCTTGGGCGGTGTAGACATCGTCTCCCAGACTTTCTGACCATCTTCATTCTCTGCTTGTTGAACAATGTCTTGTTTCAATTTTCTTGGCCTATAGCCCAGGCCGCTTCCAGGTGCTCCTCGGTGGTCCTTGACGGGAGTGGTCCTGCCTTGTAATTGTGTGCCCAGACCTCTTCCAGGCTGATAACCGTTCTTCATCATTATTCTCCATCCTGGGGTACTCATGCACTTCCCCCTCTTTATGGCATTTAATGGATAAGGAGAAATAGTGGCGGTTTTCAGAGGATCAACCACTGGATGGTAGACCTGTAATACCGACAGAAAAGGTTGTCGGCCAGGTGAAGAAGCAGGTTTGATATTCAAAGAATGAGCAGCAGCAAGGATCGGCATGCTCGTCACTTTAACAATTCGTCATTTAAAGGGAAATTTGAGGCATTGATGATTCGTGGAGGGAATCGCCTCGAGAGTTTTTATGTAAGGACGACCCAAGATGGCATTCAAAGAAGGGTCGATTTCCAGAATGTGAAATTCGACCTCAGAATGACTTACAGGGCCTAGCTCTTCTTCCAAATAAATCATTCCCAGAGGGGAACGGGTGGAGTTATCATATGCTGTCACAGAGATGGGGCTAGGCAGCCATTTTTCCTTGGGCACACCGCACAGCTCCAGGGTCTTAGGAGGTAAAACATTGATTGAAGCCCCTGTGTCAACCAGGCATGCATCCACGGCCTACTTGCAGATGTTGACCGTGATGCTCAGAGCCATGCTTCTGGCTGCTGGCGGTGCTAGTTCCGATGTGTGAAATGAAATGGAGGGCTGATCCCCCTGAGGAACTAATAGTGCTGCGATCTTTTCCACCGGTACGTCCTCGTTGACCATCACCTTCTGCAAATATTCCATCAGAGCTTCTTGGTGACTCTTCGATCTTTTAATTAGTTAAAGCACGGAGATCCGTGCTGGTGTTCGATCCAGATGTTTCAACAAATCATATTGAGTGCCTGGTGCACTCTCTTCATTGTGTGCTTCCTCCGGCGGCTGTGATGGGCCGTCTCTAACTATTGACTGAGGAAAGATTTTGTTGAAAATTCTTCTACTCCGGAGCACATGTTCCTCAACTGTGGAAGGTCCGGGTGACACTTTAAGTACCGCAGAGTTGGGTGGTGTGGGTGATGACATAGGGTTAGGTGGTGATGGCGTGGTGGTCTAGATGGTTGGATAGCGGATGGGTAAGTGATTGGGGTGGATGAAGTGGGAAACGGCATGCGTAGTAATGGTTTAGAAGGTTGGATGGTATCTGGGTAAGCGGTAGTGGTAGTGGGTGAAGTAGGAAATGGTACACGTAGTAGCGGTCTGGATGGTAGGAGGGGTGCGTAATTGGTTTGCGGTAGGTTATTTGGTGGAGGCGCAGTAGTGTGGGGTGTAATGGGCTTGAGGAAAGCGGGTGGTGGTAATGGGTTAATGGGTGCGGGTGAGTGATACACGGGTGTCGGTAGAGGGGTGATGGTAATGGGCTGTGGTCTGGGTATGTGGATGGTACGGCGTGGTGGTTGTTCTGCGGTACTTGGAACATGACCCGTCGAATAAATAGAGGAAGAGTCCTCTATTCTCCACTGTTGCCCACGGTCAGCCTCAAACCGACTGTTTGTCAGAATAGGGGCAACTTGGTTTTGGTTTTGGTGCTCCGGGAGCGGGTTCTGCACTATGCCCATGTTTGGTGGTGGTGCTGCTTGTGCTGGTGCTCTCGCTTGCTGCTGTTGCTGTAGTGGTCTTCTTGCCTTCAGGGTTGATATGTATTTTTTCATTTCTTCCCAGTCTATACCGCCCTGCTCGTTGAGATCATGAATGTAATCTCTAAATTGGAATCATGTCAATAGTATGCCCAGGTTGCCTATGGAAATAGCAATACCTAGACGTGTCGGCATTCTGAGGCCAAACTGCCTTTTCTCTTGGTAGGACTAAGGCATTAGCTGCCATTAGGGCACTGAAAATGTCTGCCAAAGATTCTGGGAGGACTGGGTATTCTGCCCTCTTTGGGCCTGGAGATCTTCTCTGCTGGTTGTAGTCAGCAGGAGGAGGGACATTATGGTACGCCGGCGGTGCGCACGGCTGATACTGCTGTTGTTGTGGCTGCTGGTACTGCAATTGCTGTTGCGGCGGCTGCTGTGGCTGTTGCTGGTTCGGCTGCTGGGGCCACTGATATTGGGGCTGCTGATACTGAGGGTTCGGCTGCTGCCTGTACCTCTGCTGGTTTGGCTGCGGTGGCCTCTGGTACTGCTGCTGACTCCTCACGAATTGAGGCGAGTTGTTGTTCATACTACTGACTTGCTCATGAGAGAGCGTGCCCTCAGTAGTTGGACCTGTGCTGGGAGCATTTAGCACTGCAGGTTTCCGAGGTGGAGGACTGCTAGGTTTGTGAGGATCAAAGACGCTAGAAAACGTAGCGTCCTTGAAGGCGTTCTGACAGTACCATGCTCTTTCATAGAGCTCTGCCATGCTGGTCAGATTGTTCAGGGAGAGGACTAGTTTGAACTGGGGCGTGGCGTAGGAAATCAGCATCTTCACTTGCTCCGACTCGGACAAGTGATCTTTCACTTTCTCGGCCAAGCCCCGCCATCTGTCGGCAAAACTGACGAACTCTTCATCGGGTTTCATCTTCTCTGCTATTAGGCCAGTGATGGACAGGGAGGGGGCAACTCTGTCCTGGTATCGTTGGATGAATTTTCGGGAAACGACACCATAGTCCTCTACTTCGGAGGGTTCCAAGGAAAAGAACCACTCGAGGGCTGGTCCCTCTAAAGATCTCCTGAACAAAAAGGCCAACGACGTCTTGTCGTTTTGCCAGAAGGATGATTCGTACATGAACTCCTTCAAGTGGGTGAAGGGGTTACCAGTACCGTTGTACTTCCGGTACACTGGCATCTCGGAGGGTGGCAGGTGGAACACTGGCAGGCTTGGTAAATTGATCTCCGGTGCAGCTTTGACCCCCATCATCTTCTGGAGGTTGTTGAATTGTCCGTCCATGCGCTCCATCTTTGCCAGAAAGAGAATCACGGGAGGCATCAACATCTCTCCCGCTCTTAAAACAGTAATCAGAATCGCGAGGGGCATTAGCATCTCCCTCGTAATTGATAATGGCATCTGGGGCCATGCTCAAGTCCCTGCCCGATCGGAGCAGCATGATGTTAGATTTTTTTTTTTTTTTTTAAAGATTGACACACAAGTTGTACAGAGATTTAAACAAACAAGTGGATGTTTAACGTAATTTTAGGATTCCTTGTTGAGTTATTTGGATTTAATTAAACCACGAATTCGCTCAAGGGATGGGATCCTAGTTTCAGTTCAATGTCCACCGTTATATTCTATGGCTTTCTCTCACAATGTTTATGGAATCTAACCGGGACTTCAACTGGTACAACCAGCCCGATGATGAAGGAGGAGTACCTCGATTTTGGGGACTTACGGAGGCCTTAACGCCAACTACTCTAGTCTGATCGAGGGACCAACCCAATCAGAGAGAGTTGATGACGTCAAGTAGAGTGTTCCTAAGAAAAGGAGGGTGTTAGCCTTAATGCGTATGACATGTAGCCTGGATGGCCTCTAATGCTTAATACATAATGGGTAATTAGCATACAGATCACAAAAATCTGAGAACTGAAGAAGAAATAAGAAACTGCCTGAATCGCGTCGAGGTTAGTCGACGCTATTCAAACAGAGTCTTAATTTTTCGCAGAAGCTCAGATTGCAGAAAGCAGAGAAAGAAGATTGAAAGGCGTCTGGGTTAACCGACGCAGTTTAAAACGCGTCGGAGTTCCTGGACACTTTTTAAGTCGCAGAAGTAGTTTTCCAGGAGGAATTTCTGGATTGGTTCCTCCTCAAACAGGATAAAAACAATAAATAATCAGCTTATGCAAGAATTTTTTTGTTTCAGATTTTAACAGGATGATTTTATCAAATAAACAACTAAGATATCAATCAATCACACAACATTTCATCACCAAAAACAGCTTTTTAACTAATCAACGGGGAGGGCAAGATCTTGTCACAGGGGTGTGCACGTGGTGCACGTGGGAATAATAACTAAATTAAAAACACTCACCAATTGGTGAGAACGTGTGGAGAGACACAAGTGGTGCACCGTGGGTGCCCGATTGATAACAGCAAGAATAAAAGAACTAAAAGATGGCGAGACCAAGTCCCACCGTGATCACCAAAAAAGCTGTGAGTGCTTAAAATGAGTGTATGATTATCATGAAGAATCTATGTTGTTTAAGTACAAAATAAAACCTATTAAAGAAAAAACTAAGTGAAGTGATCGCCAGAAACTTTTGACTTAAAAGTTCTAAAAGAAAAAGTTTGATCGCCTACCTGTTTGGACGTGGGAGATATTGAGCTCTTGGTTCCCCTCCTTCAGCTGGCTGAAGAAAGATAGCCCTTTCTTTTCTTTGTTCTTGCTTTGATTGCTGTTGAGTTTTGAGGATCGTCCAGAGTCCTGGTGATTTGTTTGTTGATTTCCTCTCCTTTGATTCTTCTTTGTACCTTGCAGAAAATAGAAAGAAATAAAGGAACGATGAGAATTCAGGCATAAGTAGTATCCATTCTAAACAGAGTTTTAAATATGCAACTAAACATAGAAAACTCACTTGTTGAGATGGTCTTTGAAACCCCTTTAAATTGGTTTTGAAAATGATGCTAGTGTAGTGTGTGTCGCATGGAGTGATGTGATGAAATATGCAAGATTAATGAAAATGAAGAGAATGCAGAAATGAATTGAAAAACTTATGCCGGTTGGATGAAGAATGGAAAGCCTTGATCTTGAATGGATGCCGACAGCACTTCAGTTCTTCAGCGCTTGGACGCCGTTGCTTCGATTTCTTCTTCTTCTTTTTTACCCATTCAAGAGGCAGAGTATTTATAGACTTCCTGGCATCCGCGGATTTACATGGAGAAATCTTAAGATTTATCCATTTTAACCAACAGATAAATACAGATTAATTCATCTTTATTTATAATTATCTAAAACGCGTCGACCATAAACGACGCCTTTCAGATTGATTAAGATAAAGATAAATATCCGAGAAAATTCATCTTCATCTGTAATGAGATAAAACGCGTCACCTTGTAAAGACGCCTTTTACATTAATCAAGATAAAGATAAACATCCGGAAGAGAGATAGAAACCACTTAGGAAACCTAAAACGCGTCGTGCCTGACAGACGCCTTTTATCTAATTAATCAATTAATTAAAATTCAAATTTAAACATTAAAATAAGAATAAACTCTAAATGGCGTCCACACAGGTCGACGTTTTTTAGACTTCTTCATATTTTAACTGTAATTTGAGTTAAAATCAATTTAATTGATTAACTTAAACATGTCTGTTTGACCTGACACCAGATAATTACCCAAAAAGATCAATAAAAATTAATCAATGATTAATATTAGACCATTATGAGTCATTGTTATATGATATGAAATTTACTCAAAATGATGTCAAAATTAGCGTGTCTACACTCCTCTGCGGTGTATCTCTCTCCAGACGGCGGCCGACGTCCCGGTGGAGTGACGGCGTCCACGGCGGTATCATCGACGACTTGTGGTGTGGCGGTTCGGCGGCTTAGAGTTCGGAGGAGTTCAAGTAACTGGTAGGGTAACGATCCTCGCGGTGTTTTGTTTAAAAATCATGATTTTCCTGCTTTGAAGCATGCACTATGTATGGGTGCTTCTGGAGTGGAAAGCATGTTCTAAGGGGTTCTCTATGAAAATGATTAGGCTTCTCCCCTACTTTCTTCATTTTTTATGTTTTGTGCGATTTGGGAGGGAGAAATCCCACTTTGTGACTTTGGGGAAATCGGAGGGGGAACCTGTCTGTGAGTGCTAAATGGCGTCTGGGGACAGCGACGCCATTTTAAATGGCGGATTCCACCCGAGACGCGATTTAGCCCAGATCAGGGGATTCTGTCTCTATCTTGAATGGCATCTAGGGACAGCGGCGCCATTTTATATGGTGGCTGCCAGGGGCGACACTATTTAGGCCATCTTCCGAGGCCAATTTTCATATGAACCAGTTTAGGGGTCTTGAATGACGTCAGCCACGGGCGACGCGATTCAAGACCGAATCTCATTAATCCATGCAATTAACATGTGCTTACATTGTTAGATAGTTTGGTTAACTGCATGCTTGAAAACGTACTCGAGGACGAGCATTTCTACGTGATTGAATCGCACAGTGTTGTGTTTCGTGCGACCGTGGACCTAGAGTGATAGTTGTTAGCGCTTAGGCACCCTGTGTGGATGTGGGAGTGACACAACGCCGGTGTGGGATGTTAGTCTTAGGTGGCCTACAAGCCAATATCACTTTGCAATCTCGTTCATATTTATTAATATAATAGCATAATATTCATTGTGTGTAAATCGTATTAATTATCGTCTCATAATGAAGTCTGTGAATATATGCGATAGTGATCATATTATGATGAGATCATACTAGTGAGACTGATCACTTAAACACACATATTCTTAATTGTTCCCAGTAGGAGGATATCCGAGAATGACATCAGATATCCGATTAGACTAGTACATATTACTTCTGCTCATACGATGAGGGTGACTGATCTCATAGTCACTTGTATGGAGACACTAAGGCGAATCTGTAGGTGCTCATTGGAGAATGAGTTCATTGAACTGATCCGACTGAATCACTAGATGGTATTGTACCTCACTGTCAACCAGCTTGATTCTATTGTCGCAGTTGCGTAGATGGTCCTCGGACCTGAAACACCAAGGACACCTTGTCGGTGGACTTTTGTGCTTTGACCTTGGTTTATAAATCTCTAACCATGGGATTCTAAACAGCCAAAGATCGGGTACAACAGAATACCGTCGAAGGGAATTGAGTGTCAATAAGGAATCATTCGCTCTCGGTACGATGAGAGAGAATGCTCTAGGAAGGATGCGCGAAAGTCCCTGGCCAGGGCGGACGATAATATAGGGAAAGGAGTTTCTGATATTATACGACAGCATCCGATCCAAGTGAGTCGACCGGTTATGGTTTGACAGCACGCCATACCCTGAGTTGATTCGAGAGCATTGTAAGAATGAAGGATTATATCCACGCGGTAACTGTCGGCAGAATGGTTCTAAGAGTGGGTTACTTAACCCCGATACCTTCTGGGTTCACGCGGTGTTGCTCGGCCAACGTGATCGAAGGTCCGATCGAATTTGATATGCGACATCGATTCGATAGATTAATTAATTAATATGAGTTATTAATTGATTAATCAGGCCAGTGAGGAGTCACTGGGCTTATTGAGCCATTAACCGGACTGGTTACTGGGTCCAGAGGGTCACACGCAAATGATTCTCAAGGCGATGGATAAATAAGTGGGTTTTAACCGGGGGTTTTTATGAAAAACCGTGCGGTTGATATAAAATGTAACGAACGGGCTGAGCAGGCCAAGCTGCTACTAACCCTAGCCGCCCCCTCCTCTCTTTCTCTCTCTCTCTAGTGCCCTAGAAGAATCAGGATCCCTAGATCTGCTGCGCTGCTTCTCCGACTCCCGTTCGACGGGAAATCATCCGCGCGTTGTGGCGATCCTTGCGGCGAATGGCGGAGACTTCGTGGGTTGCGAAGAATGAGGAACATGAGAATATCCATCGCGAAGAGGATCGCATAGACTCCGCTAGAGGCCAGGCGCTTGCGCGTCTTGCAGTGTCATACCGAAGGAACCGAACGGTTGCGGATTTGAATCTGCACACGATAAGAACCGATTATCCGATAATCCGATTTTCGGTATTTTCTAAACGGGAATGGATCACCAATTTATTTTATTTTCCGCTGCATGAGCGATCCAAGAAACACCGAGAACCCTACAGTGGTATCAGAGCCAAGTTCTACTGTTTCTCGTCCTGTTTCGGTCTCCGAATTAATATTTTGATGAGTTATTCCATGCGACGGTTCGATTTTCTTTGCTAGATCCATGTTCATGCGATGAACACAAATTATATGATAATTTTAATTATTATTATTCTGCAAAAATTAGAAATTTTAATTTTTGGGGTTTTGTGTTCTTTGTGAGACAAAGAACGGCGAGTTTATGGTGCCTTTGTTCGTGGTTCCCAAGTGTTGGGAAGGAGGACCAAGACTCCGGATCTATAAGGATGAATCGTCGGTCCTCACCGAACCCATAGGCGACGCAGGAGGTGGTCGGAAGAGGCCGTAGAAAAACCCATCTCTTTCATCCTCACAGTTTTGACAAACCCACTCAAACACCAGTTTTTCTTTTAAGGCTCGGCCAGTGGATATAGGGCACCTCCGGCGACCACGCCGGCGCCGGCAAGTCCGATCGGCGCCGAGCTGCCGGCCACCAGGCGGCGCCGGGCAGACCTGCCGCCGCCATGCCCGCCGGCGGTTTGCACCTGCAGCCTTTGGGGTTAGGGTTTTGGGTAGCATATGGGGAGGAAGGAGAACCAGGCGGACCGCCCGGCCCCGACCCGGTTGGACCGGGCCGGGCGCTGTGGCCCGGGGCGGCCCAAGCCTGAACTTGGTTCGAGCCAGGGCTCGAGCTTGGCCGAACCAGGGTTCAAGCCAGGCAGCCTATTTGGTGTTAGTCTTAGGTGGCCTACAAGCCAATCTGACTTTGTAATCTCGTTCATTTATTAATATAATGGCATAATATTCATTGTGTGTAAATCGTATTAATTATCGTCTCATAAAGAAGCCCGTGAATACGTGCGATAGTGATCAGATTATGATGGGATCACACTAATAAGACTAATCACTTAAACACATATATTCTTAATCGTTCCTAGTCAGAAGATATCCGAGAAGGACATCGGATATCCTGTTAGACTAGTACAAATTACTCCGGCTCATATGATGAGGGTGACTGATCTCATAAGCCACTTGTGTGGAGACACCAAGGCGAATCTGTAGGTGCTAATTGGAGAATAAGTTCACTGAACAGATCCGACTGAATCGCTGGATGGTATTGTACCTCACTGTCAACCAGCTTGATTCTATTGTCGCAGTTGCGTGGATGGTCCTCGGACCTAAGACACCAAGGACACCTTGTCAGTGGACTTCTGTGCTTTGACCATGGTTTACGAGTCTCTAACCACGGGATTCTAAACAGCCAAGGATTGGGTATAGCGGAATACCGTCGAAGGGAATTGTGTGTCAATAAGGAATCATTCACTCTTAGTACTTAGAGAGAGAATGGTCTAGGAAGGATGCGCGGAAGTCTCTAGCCAGGGCAGACGATAATATCGGGAAAGGTGTTTTTCGATATTCATCAGCGACATCCAATCCAAGTGAGTCGACCAGTTAGGGTTTGACAGCACGCCATATCCTGAGTTGACTCGAGAGCATTGTACGAATGAAGGATTATATCCACGCGGTAACTGTCGGCGGAAAGGTTCCAAGAGTGGGTTACTTAACCCCGATACCTTCCGAGTTCACACGGTGTTGCTTGGCACCCAATGTGATCGGAGGCCCGGTCGAATTTGATGTGCGACATCAATTCCATTGATTAATTAATTAATAAAGAGTTATTAATTGATTAATAAAGTCAGTAAGGAGTTACTGGGCTTATTGGGCTATTAACTGGACTGGTAATTGGGCCTAGAGGGTCACACACAAATGATTCTTAAGGCAATGGATAAATAATTGGGTTTTATATAAACTGGGAGTTTTTATGAAAAGCCGCGTGGTTAGTATAAAATGTAGCGAACGGGCTGAGCAGGCCAAGCTACTGCGAACCCTAGCCGCCCCCTCCTTTGTTTCTCTCTCTCTCTGGCGCCTCATGCTAGATCCGGATCCCCGGATCTGCTCCACCGCTTCTCCGACTCCCGTTTGACGGGAAATCGTCCGCGCGTTGCGGCGACCGGCGAAGGTTTCGTGGCTGCGAAGAACGAGGAACGTGAGGATATCTGTCGCGAAGAGGATCGCATAGACTCCGCTAGAGGCCGGGCGTTTGCGCAGCTTGAAGTATCACACCAACAGAACCGAACAGTTGCGGATTCGAATCCGCACACGGTAAGAACTGATTATCCGATAATCTGGTTTTTAGTTTTTTTCGAAACGGGAATAGATCTCCGTTTTTATTTTATTTCCGCTGCGAAGGAGATCCGGAGAAACCCGAGAACCTAACAGTGGTATCAGAGCCAGGTTCTACTGTTTCTCGTCCCATTTTAGGTTCCGAAATTAATTTTTTCTGTGTATTATTCCATGCAATAATTTCATCTGTTTGCTGGATCCGTGTTCATGAGATGACCACAAATTTTTAAGAATAATTTGATTATTTTTATTTTTATAATTTTTAAAATTATTTTTTTGGGGGGTTTTGGAGTTCTTTATGAGATGATAATCGGGGGTTTTTCGACGGCTTCTTTCGAGCTTCCTAAGCATTGGGATGGCGGGCTTGGATCCCGGAACCCCAGGGGATAGTCTCCACTGTCCACCGGGCATCTTTGCCGGCGCTAGAGTGGTCTTCATGAGCTACAAAATTGAGCCCAAATTTGGTTTTAAAACCCTGAAAAAAAATCAGATTTTGGGGGTTTTAAAGGGCTCAGCCGGCTACTTGTTTGGCCACCGCCGGCGACCCTACCGACGCCCGGGGCATCGCCGGCCCGAGCCGGCGGCGCCGGGGGCCCGGCCGGCGGCGGCTTGCCACAACCCCTGCCGTTGGTGAAGCATGTTGCAGGTTTTAGGGTTTTTCGGTGGGCTGGGAAGAGGGAGACCGAGCAGTTTGGGGGGGAGGAGGGCCGGTCCGACCGGCTGACTCCTAGCCAGACCGGGCAAGCCAAGGCTGAGCCAAGCCTTGTACCTGGCTGAGCCAAGGGCTCGAGCCAAGAGGGCCCTGGCTCGGTCCCAGGCTGAGCCCCCTTTGGCCTTTTAATCCCTAATTAAAACCCCAAGAAATCTTATTAAACCTTCCATTTAATAATTAAATTAGATTTTAATTTGATTTCAAAATTGTTTTGAAATTTAAATTATTATCAAAATTTATTAATTTGGACAAAATGATTAAGGAATCATTTATATTTACAAGATGTTGTTACTTAATTAAGGTTACTTATTAATTTAAGCGTTAAATTAATAATTAATTTTAATTGAGTAATTTAAATGTAAAATTAGTATATATATATTAGTTAATTGTTCATTTAAATATTAAATTGGTAATTAACTTTAATTAACTGATTAAATAGTTTAATTAGATGTTATTAATTATTGATTTAAAATTTAAATTAATAATTAATATTTTTCTACTAATCTAAGAGTTAGATTAGTAGTTAACTATTCATTAGTGTTAATTATTAGTTTAATAGTTAAATTAGTGATTAACATTTATTAAGTGACTAATCTAAGTGTTAGGTTAGTAATTAATAATTAATTATAGTTGATTATTAATTTAAGTGTTAAATTATTAATTAACTTTGTTGGACTAGTCTAAGAGTTAGATTAGTTATTAGTATTCTAATTGTTAGATTATTAATTTGATTCAATCTAAGTGTTAGATTGTTTAATTATTAGAAGTGTTCTAATTTGCATGGAATAATCTGGAATTATTAATTTGGAGTGTGTGCACATGTGATGTGTGTTTTAATGCTTTTAAATTTTATTTAATTGCATGCTTATCTTATTAAAAGAGTTTTCGAAATTCAAATACCAATTTTGATTGGAACCCAGCTTTTTAAAACCCAAAGTTATTTAATTTTGAAAAACTCTTTTATTTTAACCATGTGATGCGCTGAATCATGTGTGGAATGTTTAAAACACACCGTGGTCGTGGATATGCACTTATTTAATTATTCATGTGATGAATGATGTGTTTGTGTGGATCGTGGATGAATGATGGATGTTTATTAAATTGTTAATAAATAGAAATTTGCGTATCCCTCCCTCTCTTATACTCCGATGTACTTCTACCTCCCTCTCACTTGTACTCGTCATAATGATCTCTTCTAATTACATGTAATTCTAGAATTATTATAATCTGATTGAGGCAATCAAGGAAGGAGCGAGGACGATCCACAGCTGCAACCAGGAAGGCGAAAAGATGAAGATCCTTTGCATATGTGTTTTCAAGATAGTCTGAGATAAATGTTATGTTATATTGTGTGCATTTGACCGTTGGCTCTAGTCAAACCCATTGTGCTATCCATGACCACACTAGACATGTATGAGTTGCATTGCTTTATGTTTGATTGTGAATCAAAGTAGGTATAGTATTTAGTAAATATATACGATATGTTTATATACTATCACCTAGGAGAGACCAAGATAAAAGTTATCTAAATACCCTCATCTTAATTCTAAGCCATAACACGAGTAGTTAAGAACTTAGCATGTGGTCCACCATCGTTATAGTCATAGGATTCAAATCACTTTAGGCAGGTTTGTTGTGTTACCATAAGGCCTGTTTAATTATGAAGAGAGACTATGGCTATGGCATTAGATACCTATATGATCGGGATAGAGGAACCATGTAGCTTTGTTGTGTTATCCATAAGGGCTGCATGCAAATCTATGCTCGTCGTGTAACGATGGTTAGCTTAGACCAAAATTAGTGGTTTGTTGTGCTATCTACAAGGCCATTAAATCTCTGGGGATCGAGGTATGATCGGATATTGCAAGGAGTTGCAAGTCCCATGAGATGGGTGCTCTTTGATTGTTTTACAGCTTTCTTGTGCTATCCACAAGGTTGTACTGCAAGTCATTGAGATTCTGATTCCCACTAGGAGACTATCGGCATCTCCCATTCTGTATAATTGAGGGTTATACAGTCTGCCGAAAATTAGTGAGAGTTAAAACTTGATTAAAAGACCATGTCTTGTTTTAAAAGTTAATAATCGAACATCTACTGAATAGATTTTATCTATCTCCTGTAGGGAATAATGTCGTCGAATAACCCACTCTGTGACATACTTGATGCCCTTTTGACTTACCTGATCTACTTGGATTGGCTCAGACACTTGAAGAATGTCTTCAAATCTAAGTAGATTGCCTACGCCCTTGATGTTAATCCTCCTACTGAATCGGCATTAGATGCCCTTGAAGCAGAGATGATAGCTAACGATAAAATATCGAAGGACAAAGGCAAAGGAGTAGTAAAAGGTGGTTGCTTCTACTATAAGCATAATAGTCACTAGAAGATGAACTGCAAGGAGTTCCTTAACGATAAAGATCATGGAAAAGTGAAGCTATCTGAAGCTTCAGATATCTATATGATAGATATCAACTTGTCAGTTAGAGATTCCACATCTTGGGTATTAGATATTGGATGTGCTTCTCATATCTGCTATGATATGCAGATAATGACAAGTAAGCGCAAGCTGAGACAAGACGAGGTGGAACTGAGGCTAGAAAATGGCACAAAAGTTGCGGCGATTGCTGTTGGGACAACAAACCTCAAGCTTCCACCGGGAGACGTCTTATCATTAGAAGATTGTTATTATGTTCCAAGCATAATAAAGAACATTATATCAGTATCTTTTTTGGACAAGATAGGATATAGGTTGTCCATTGAGAATAGAATTTGTTCGATTTATTATGTTAATAAATCAATAGCTTCGGCATCTTTAGCTAACGGCCTATATCTTTTAGATGTTTCTTATTACAGTCTTCATATTTATAATGCTCTTAAGAAGAGCAAGAATTGTGTGAACCAAGCCTACATGTGGCATTGTAGAATTGGGCATTTTGGTGAAAGCAGGTTGCAAAAGTTGCACAAGCATAGTTATTTAACAGCATTCGATTATGAATCGTTTGCGACATGTGAATCCTGCCTTATGGGAAAGATGGCAAAATCTCCATTTACTGGACATGGAGAATGTGCCAAGGATATATTGGAACTAATACATTCGGATGTATGTGGTCCCATGTCAACCCAAGCCAAAGGTGTTTTTTCATACTTCATCACGTTCACCGATGACTTCTCAAGATTCGGCTGTGTACTTAATGAAGTACAAGTCGAAAGCATTTGAGAAGTTCAAGGAGTTCAAGAATGAGGTAGAGAATCACTAAGGAAAGAGTATTAAAGCTCTTCGATCAGATCGAGGAAGAGAATACTTGAATAATAATTTCACAGAATTCTTAAAGGATAATGGTATCATTTCTCAGCTGACCCCTCCATATACACCACATATGAATGGTGTATCAGAAAGGAGGAATCGCACCTTGTTGGACATGGTACGATCCATGATGAGCTTTTCAGGATTATCAATATCCCTCTGGGGGTATGCTCTAGAGTCAACAGCATACCTACTGAACAGAGTACCCAGCAAGTATGTGGCCTCTACTCCATATGAGATTTGGAAAGGCAGGAAACCAGAATTTAAACATGTTAAAGTCTGGGATTTTCTTGCTCATATAAAGAGGCATGATCCAGACAAGCTGGAATCATGAACTGATAAATGTAGGTTTGTGGGATATCCAAAGGAAATCTTTGGATACTACTTTTACCATCCTGGTGAACAAAAGGTGTTTGTTGCCAAGAAAGCTGTCTTCTTGGAAGAGGAATATCTTCTCCAGGAGGACAGTAGGAGTAAAATAGTACTGTAAGAGGTTCCAGATCTCCAAACAGTTGCATTATCATCAGATGAGATACTAGTTCCTGAATCAGTTCAGGTACATACGGATGAGCCTCGTAGATCTGGTAGATTACCTAGACTACCCTAACGATATGTAGGACATATCGCTGAAGGTGAGTCTAAGGTTGAATATAGTGAGGATGATGATCCTAAAATCTACCAGGAAGCCATAGAAGGCCCAGAAGCCGGGAAATGGCGAGAAGCCATGAACTCAGAAATCCAGTCCATGTACACCAACCAAGTTTGGAATTTGGAGGACTTGTCCGAGGGTATTGTACCCATCGGATGCAAGTGGATATTTAAGAGAAAGATCGGTGCTAATGGACGTATCGATACTTATAAGGCAAGGTTGGTGGCAAAGGGATATCGTCAAAGGTAAGGAATTGACTATGACGAGACTTTCTCACCAGTTGCCCTGATAAAGTCGATCAAAGTTCTACTCACCATTGCTGTATATTTTGATTATGAAATTTGGCAGATGGATGTGAAGACTGCCTTCCTCAATGGTAACCTTGAGGAAGAGATGTATATGATACAACTAGAAGGTTTCACATCCAAATAATCTCCAGATAAAATGTGCAAGCTTCAAAGGTCCATTTATGGACTGAAGCTAACTTCCCGGAGCGGGAACATGAGATTTTACGAGGCTGTCAAGTCTTATGACTTCATTAAGAATGAAGATGAGCCTTGTGTGTACAAGAAGACCAGTAGGAGCACAGTCACCTTATTAGTTCTTTACATAGACGACATACTACTCATTGGGAATGATGTAGCTATGATGTCGTCGGTAAAGATCTGGCTGTCGAAAAACTTCTACATGAAAGATTTGGAAGAAGCATCCTACGTATTGAGAATACGGATCTATAAAGATAGATAAAAGAGGATGCTTGGAATGACCTAATCCTTGTACATAGATACTATAGTCAAAAGGTTTGACATGAAAAATTCCAAGAGAGGTCTCATACCGATGAGACATAGAATTAATCTATCAAAGGAGCAGTCTCCTAAGACTCCTAATGAGAGGGCATTCATGGATAGAGTACCCTATGCATCTGCCATAGGATCTATTATGTATGCCACGCTATGTACATGGCCTGATGTTGCAAATACTCTAAGTGTTACGAGCATATTTCAGGCTAATCCAGGCGAAGAGCACTGGAAGACAATGAAATGTATCCTTAAGTACTTGAGAAGCACTAAGGATTTGCTTCTAGTCTATGGAGGAGGTGACTTGAAACTGCGAGGCTCTACTGACTCGAGTTTTCAGTCATATCCAGATGATAGCAAGTCTACATTTGATTTTGTGTTTACTTTAAATGGAGGCCCAGTGTGCTGGAAGAGTTCCAAGCAAGCAACCACTGCAGATTCCACGATTGAAGTTAAGTACATTACTGCAACTGAAGCCGCCAAGGAAGCAGTGTGGTTGAAAAAATTCATCACCAACCTCAGCGTAGCTCCTAGCATCTCTGAACCTGTTCCGCTATTGTGCGACAACAATGGAGCGATTGCGTAAGCGAAAGACCTGCGGTCTCATCAGAAATCGAAGCATATTCTGAGGCGCTTTCATCTTATCAGAGAGATCATATTCAATGGAGATGTAGTCGTGGATAGAGTACCATCTGTCGACAATGTAGCAGATCCACTAACAAAGCCGTTGGCTCAAATTGTGTTTGAGCGTCACCTAGAGTCTATAGGCTTGCTGTATAAAGGTGATTGGCTTCAGTCCAAGTGGGAGATTGTTAGTCTTAGGTGGCCTACAAGCCTATATGACTTTGTAATCTCGTTCATATTTATTAATATAATGGCATAATATTCATTGTGTGTAAATCGTATTAATTATCAACTCATAATGAAGTCCGCGAATATGTGCGATAGTGATCAGATTATGATGAGATCATAGTAGTCAGACTGATCACTTAAACACACATATTCTTAATTGTTCCTAGTCGGAGGATATCCATGAAGGACATCGGATATCCGGTTAGACTAGTACAGATTACTCCTGCTCATGCGATGAGGGTGACTGATCTCATAGTCACTTGTGCGAAGACACTAAGGCGAATCTGTAGGTGCTCATTGGAGAATGAGTTCACTGAACTGATCCGACTAAATCGCTGGATGGTATTGTACCTCACTGTCAACCAGCATGATTCTATTGTCGCAGTTGCGTGGATGGTCCTCGGACCTGAGACACCAAGGACGCCTTGTCGGTGGACTTCTGTGCTTTGACCTTGGTTTATGAATCTCTGACCACAGGATTCTAAACAGCCAAGGATCAGGTACAATGGAATACCGTCGAAGGAAATTGAGTGTCAATAAAGAATCATTCGCTCTCGGTACGATGAGATAGAATGCTCTAGGAAGGATGCGCGAAAGTCCCTAGCCAGGGCGGACGATAATATCGGGAAAAGAGTTTTTCGATATTATACAACAACATCCGATCCAAGTGAGTAGACTGGTTAGGGTTTGACAGCACGCCATACCCTGAGTTGACTCGAGAGCATTGTACGAATGAAGGATTATATCCACGCAATAACTGTTGGCAGAAAGGTTCCAAGAGTGGGTTACTTAATCCCGATACCTTCCGGGTTCACACGGTGTTGCTTGGCACCCAACGTGATCGGAGGCCCGATCGAATTTGATGTACGACATCAATTCGATTGATTAATTAATTAATATGAGTTATTAATTGATTAATCAAGCCAGTGAGGAGTCCCTGGACTTATTGGGCCATTAACCACACTGGTTATTGGGCCTAGAGGGTCACACGCAAATAATTCTCAAGGCGATGGATAAATAAGTGGGTTTTATATAAACTGGGGGTTTTTATGAAAAACCACGCGGTTGATATAAAATGTAACGAACGGGCTGAGCAGGCCAAGCTGCTCCTAACCCTAGCCGCCCCTTCTCTCTTTCTCTCTCTCTCTGGTGCCCCAGAAGAATCGGGATCCCCCGATCTGCTCCGCCGCTTCTCCCACTGCCGTTCGACTGGAAATCGTACGCGCGTTGCGGCGATCCTTGCGGCGAACGGTGGAGATTTCATGTGCTGCGAAGAACAAGGAACATGAGGATATCCGTCACATGGAGGATCGCGTAGACTCCGCTAGAGGCCGAGTGCTTGCGCGGCTTGCGGTGTGGCACCGACGGAACTGAACGGTTGTGGATTCGAATCCGAACACGGTAAGAACCGATTATCTGATAATCCGATTTTTGGTATTTTCGAAATGGGAAAGGATCACCGATTTATTTTATTTTCCGCTGCATGAGCGATACGAGAAACATCGAGAACCCTACATGGGAGTGGTGGGGTGATGCCTAGAGAGAGGGTCACCTAGTCCACCCCGGGGTATAGCTAGTATCGGTGTAGGAGTGGTACATTCGGAGTGTCACTCATGCTGGGGGAAGCAGAACCACCTAGAGCTAGACATGCCTGAGTAGCCAGCGCGCTATCCGAAGGGTTGTTGTTTGGTCCCAGCGGGTCGGTGTTTTCTGAGTTCGGCTGTGTGGTTTGTGTGTTTAGCCAAGACGCTGGTTGTGGACTCCGTGGTGGAGTGGTTTCAGAGTTGTGCATGTTGCATTTACGAATGCATGTGTTTTATATCAAAATTTGGGAATTGTGTTTACTGCTTTATTTATTTAATTGCCTATATTTGCGTTGTTGCACTTGTGGGTGCGTGAGTGGGTGGTGGGGATCGAAGGATCCCTACTGAGTCCATTTCGATGAGACTCATTCCTGCAGTTTTCAAGTGAGGGTTCCAGGTAGGCGTAGCGTAGAGGGGGTTGTCTCGGGTTGCGCGCCAGCAGCCACTGTCCCGAGATATGCCCCGATGTAGTTGTTATTTTCCTTTCAGGCCTGTACGCTTAATTACTTCTCTTTAGCTGGAATATGTAATTATTTGCTGAGTTAAGTCGAATTGTAAAATTTTTTAATTCCTGCTCTTCCTTTACAATTCGATGTGATGTGGATGTTTAGCTTAGTTTATCATTTATTTCCCAAACTTATCGACATCCTGGTTTGGCTCCAAATTTTAATGATTCGGTACCCATTTAGTAATCGGATCTCCGATTATAAGGTGACAAGTCGTTATAGTTGGTATCAGAGCATTCGGTCTGACAAATAGATGAATAACTAGGTTAAATATTATAATTTCGGCAAATAATTACATTATCCCGTACACGTATGGCGGTAGTGTAGGTTTTGAGATTCAAATTAGAAATTTTCGATTCTTATGACTGTAGGCGATTTGATGGCTCCTAGAAAGAGAATGCCGGTTATTAGGGAGCAGGGAGATGTTCCTAGTTGGTCTGAGGCAGGTAGGACTAACATGGAGCATTTTATGGAGGCTTTGGTGGACACGATGACTAGATATCAGACTCGAGACCCTAGTGAGAGTTCTAGTACTCGGGGAAGGCCTTCAGCTACTTTGGAGAGATTCCTGAAGCTGAAGCCGCCTCATTTTACCGGTTGTCCTAATCCTGATGAGGTTGTTCATTGGCTGAAGGAGCTAGAGAAGACTTTCGATACTATGGATTGTGCGGTAGTTGAGAGGACTCCGTTGGCTACCTTCATGTTGAAGGATGATGCCTATGACTGGTGGACTACTTTGAAGAGCTTGTCTTATGCGGATAGGAATCTCAGGGAGATTCCATGGGAGACATTTGTGAAGGAGTTCTATGCGCAGTACTTCCTTAGGCATGTCCAGAAGGCCAAGGAGAGGGAATTTATGGAGTTGACCCAAGGGAGCATGACAATGCTCGAGTACCAGATGAAATTTGTTTCCCTTGGGAGGTTTGTACCCTTTATTTCAGGAGACGAAGAGCGTTGGACTGAGAGGTTCGTGGATGGCTGAAGTCCAACTTGAGGAGTTTTATGGCGTCCCACTGTTGTACGGACTTGGCATCGACGGTTAAGTGTGTTGCGGCAGTAGAGGCACAGCATGATCAGTCGGCTCGGGAGAGGAGACTGGTTACTCAAGGTCTGACTTATGGCAAGGGAAAGACAGCAGCAGCAGTTCCTTCGTCTGGATCAGGATCTTCTTCACTCGTTTCCATATTCAGGAGGTTCTTTCGAGGCGGTGCCGGCAGCAGCAGACCCAGGCAGAGCCAGCAGAGTCAATCGATGTCCAGTGCTCAGCAGAAGGCAGCTCAGAGACTTCCAGTAGCTTATCGTCATTGTGGTGGTACTTACGGTGGGACTCAGTGTCCCGCATTTTCTGGGAGGTGTTATACTTGTGGCCAGCAAGGGCATTTGGCGAGGTATTGCCTGCAGGGGCATGGTCAGGGGCAGGGACCGGGTGATCAGAAGAAGCCGAGGGCCCATGGGAGAGTTCTCGCTATCACCAGGAAGGAGGCTCGTGCATTCAACTTGGTGGAAGGTACACTTTCTGTCCTTGGGAACTCCGCACATGTGCTGATTGATTCGGGTGCTTCACATTCCTTTATTTTTGAGCAGTTTGTAAATATTCTTTCTACACCCATTAATGAGTTATCCGATGGACTGAGGGTTGAGGTTCTTTATGGGAATTTCATGTTGATTTATAACTGTTTGAGTGAGGTTCCCTTGACCATTGAGGGTCATCAGTTACCTGCCCAATTAGTTGTGCTTGCCATTCGTGACTTTGATGTCATCTTGGGCATGGACTGGTTGGAGGCTTATTATGCCGAGGTGGACTTCCACAGGAAGAGGGTGCGTTTCTCCATTCTGGGCATCTAGGCCTTCTACTTCCAAGGTATTAGGCTATCTTCTCGTGGTATTCTTATTTCTGCTTTTAAGGCCCAGGGGTTACTTGTCGATGGCTATGAGGCTTTCCTTGCCTCGGTAGTTGTAGCTGGTGTTAGTAGTGGCTCCAGTCCTTGAGAGGTGCATGTAGTATGTGACTTTGTTGATGTGTTTCCTTAGGAGTTGCCTGGCCTTCCTCCTTAGCGGGAGGTTGAGTTCACTATTGAGCTTGCACCAGGTACGGCGCCCTTGTCTAAGGCCCCGTATCGGATGGCTCCGGCCAAACTCGCTGAGTTGAAAGCGCAGTTGCAGGAACTACTAGATAAGGGTTTTATCCATCCCAATACTTCTTCGTAGGGTGCTCCAGTTCTGTTCGTCAGTGTAACGACCCGCCACCCTATAATCGGGGATCCGATTACTAAATGGGTACCGAATCATTAACTTGTAACCAAACCAGGATCCGAGTAAGTCTGGGAAATAAATAATCAACTAAGCTAAACATTCACATCGCATTGAATTGAAAGGAAAGTGCAGAAATTAAAAGTTATTACAATGCGACTCGACACAGCAAATGATTACATACTCCAACAGAAAAGAAATGATTATACATACAGGCCAGAAATAAAGATAACAACTACATCGGGGCATACCCCGGAACAACAGTCGACGACGCTCAGCACTCAGCCGCACAACCCTCGCTAGGTCTGCCTGGAGTCCTCACCTGAAAGCCGCAGGGGTGAGTCTCAACGAAAAGACTCAGTAGGGATCCTTCGATCCCCACAGCCCACACACACACACCCACAAAAGGAAAGTACAGCAGGGATAAAATAACCATGAAGAGAAAATAATTTCCATGCCTATATCTCAATAAGAATCACATGCATTCAAAGAATAACTCACATGCATATTTCTCAAATCATTCTATCAAGGAGCCTACAACTCATGTCTCGGTAGAACACGTCAACCACGTCACCGAAAGTGGGAAACACCGACCCGCTGAGACCAAACAGTAACCCCTCGGATGGCCCGCAGGCTACCTCGGCGGCTACTCCTTCCCCCAGCACACACAGACCCGCTGAGACCAAACAGTAACCCCTCGGAGAGCACGCTGGCTACTCCGGCCCAACTGGCTCAGGTGGTTACTCCTTCCCCCAGCACGAGGTGACACTCCAGAAGGTACCACTCCGACACCGGTACAAGCTAGCTAACCCCGGGGTTCACCAGGTGACCCTCTCTACTAGGCGTCACCCCGCCACTGCTCCCGTCAGCGCTGTGTCTCTCTGCACCGACACAGGGTGTAGAACGCTACAACAGCTGTCACTCTAGGTCCACCGAAACAGAAACACGGCACGGTGCGATCCGGTCACGGAAGAAGTCCACGGTCGCACGACACCCCACGCAGTGTCATCCGGTCACGAAGAGTTCAGCACATCGAATAAGCTAACAGTATGCATTAACCGACTATCTAGCAGTGTAAACACATTTTACGGGCATGAATTAGTGTTGTTCTGTCTTGAATCGCGTCGCCCGAGGCCGACGCCATTCAAGCACCCTAAACTGGTTCAGAAAATACCGGCCTCAGAATCTGGCCTAAAAGGCGTCGACCCCAGTGGTCGCCTTTTAAAAGGCGTCAACATCCTCGGACGCCGTTCACGCTGAAAAACCAGGAATTCGAGAAAACAACAATGGAAGGATTACTGCTCTAAAAGGCGTCATGGTGTCTCGACGCTATTCAAAACGCGTCGCCCACCCATGACGTCTTTTAGTCCCATAATCCTCAAACTGAGTCCCGTTATCGGGGTGATTTTCTGCCTAAATGGCGTCATGGTGGCTCGACGTCCTTCTGAAAGGCGTCGACCACCCATGACGTCATTTAGCGCCAGAACCCCTAGCCTGATAAACCTCGAACAGGGGAGGTTTCTGCCCTAAAAAGCGTCGTACTGCCCCGACGTCCTTCTAAAAGGCGTCGACCAGGCACGACGCCGTTTAGAGCCAGAAACCTGGTTCCCTGGTTCGATCCGAGGGATCCTCCCATAGCCCCAAATACCCCGAAAAAGCCCCAAAAACAGAGGGGGAAAGAGGGCAACCAAATATCCATAATTCACATCACAGAAACTCCCATTCCCATCAAGGAAAAACCCCCTAACATGCTCATTCTACCCCAAAACCATCGGTCCATAGCATGCTTTAAAACGGAGAAAAACATGATTTAGAACACAACACTGAGAGAACCGTCACCCTACCGGTTCTTGAACTCCTCCAAGCTCCGTGCCTCCGACCCGCCGCACCGTAGACCGCCGCCGGTACCCTCGAGGACGCCGCCACTCCACCGGGACGTCGGCCGCCGTCCGGAGAATGGAACGCCGCGAAGGAAGTGGTGGTGGTAGAGGTGAGAGGTAGGGAAGTGTTGGAGTGGAGGGAAGGACGAAGGGTCGATGTCGGGGTCGCCGGAACGAAGGAGAGAAAGAGAGAAGGAGGAGCAAAATGAGAGAAAGAAGGAGGGCTCTCAGGGTTAACCAGAGACTGGCTGAAACGCGTCGAGATGTACGGACGCCTATCCGTCGATGTGACGGCTGCTCTGACAACCCTCTGCGCAACGCTCTGACAGAGGTCTGAAACGCGTCTTCCATGAAAGACGCCGTTCAGTCGACAAGACTGGCGCCGTACTCTGACAACCCAGAGTCGCAGTCTGAAAGGCGTCGTGCCTCGCAGACGCCGTTCAGACGACATGTCAGGGCCGTACTCACGCGACCCAAAGCCAGCCCACGTGGCACAGGATAAAACGCGTCAGCATAGCTGGACGCCGTTTAAACCGCGTCTCGCGGGCTTGACGCGAATCCGACCAGAGTCTCAGCCCCACTGGAGCCTGAACTATAGGGTCCAACCCCGAAAACCGGACCCGAAAGCCTCAGTCCTTACAGTCAGGAAGAAGGATGGTTCTCTGAGGCTGTGCATTGATTATAGACAGCTGAACCAGGTAACTATAAAGAATAAGTACCCACTTCCGATAATCGATGATCTGATGAATCAGTTGCAGTCTGCTAAGGTATTCTCGAAGATTGACTTAAGGTCATTGTATTACCAGACGAGGATCCGTGAGGCTGATCTGAGTAAGACGACTTTTAGGACTTGGTACGGACATTATGAGTTTTTGCTTATGCCTTTCGGCTTGACCAATGCTCCGGCAACTTTTATGGATTTAATGAACCGGGTCTTCTGGGCCTACCTAGATCAGTTTGTAGTGGTGTTTGTAGATGATATTTTGGTGTATTCTTCTTCTGAGGAAGAACATGCTACGCATCTTCAGGTGGTGTTGCAAGTTTTGAGAGAGCACCAACTCTATGCCAAGTTTAGCAAGTATGAATTCTGGCTACATAAGGTACACTTCTTGGGGCATGTCATTTCTAGAGATGGCATTGCTATAGATCCAACCAAGATTGAGGCAGTGAAGGATTGGGGCAGACCGACAACAGTGACTGAGATCAGGAGCTTCCTGGGGTTAGCAGGGTATTACAGACAATTTGTCCAGGATTTTTTTTCAATAGCGACCCCCTTGTCAAGGTTGACTCATAAGGGAGTTCGTTTTGTATGGACCGAGGAGTGTGAGCGGAGCTTCACTGAGTTGAAGACTCGTCTCACTTCGGCTCGAATCTTAGTGCTTCCATCTGGTTCCGGGGGATTCGTGGTTTACTCCGATGCATCTCGTCAAGGTTTGAGTGTAGTTCTGATGCAGCATGGTAAGGTTGTAGCCTATGCTTCTAGACAGCTAAAGAAGCATGAGGAGAACTATCCCACTCAGGACTTAAAGTTGGCAACTATAGTATTTGCACTGAAGATCTGGCGGCACTATTTATATGGAGAGAAGTTTCAGGTTTTTACTGATCACAAGAGCCTGAAATATGTATTCACGCAGAATGATCTAAACTTGAGGCAACATAGGTGGATGGAATTTATCAAGGATTATGATCTCGACCTTTCTTATCATCTGGGCAAGGCAAACGTGGTGGCGGACGCCTTGAGTTGAAAGACGGTCGTATCACATCTTATGATTCAAGAATGGAGGTTATATGAGCAGGTTGTGGAATCTTCCTTTAGGATTCCTCGAGAGGCCAATAGAGCCGTGTTGGCCAGCTTGACTGCGAGGCCAACAGTGTACCATGCAGTGATCCAGGCTTAGAGGGCGAATGCGCTCTGCAGATTCTCCAGATATCAGAGGTGGAGTTGTGGGATGATAGCACGGTCAGATTTAGAGGCAGACTCTATGTTCCAGCTGAGGATGATGTGCGCAAGAATATCCTAGATGAGGCGCACCGTTCTAGATATGCAGTGCATCTCGGAATGACTAAGATGTATCATTGTTTGAGGAGGCACTTTTGGTGGCCTTGTTGGGTTTTCTCGGTTTCTCCGGATCGCTCACGCAGAGGAAACTAAAAAAATATTTACAGCGATCCGTTCCCGTTTCAAAATCTAAAATACGATAATCGGATTATCGAAGTTCTCACCGTGTGCAGATTAGAATCCGCAACTGTTTGGTTCCGTCGGTGTGACACCGCAAGCCGCGCAAGCACCCGACCTCTAGCGAAGTCCACGCTATCCTCCCCGCGACGGATATCCTCGAGTTCCTCGTTCTTCGCAGCCCACAAAGCCTCTGTCGTTCGCCGCAATGATCGCCGCAACGCGCGGACGATTTCACGTCGAACGAGATTCAGAGAAGCGGCGGAGCAGATCTGGATCTGCCTGGACGCCAGAGAAGGATAGAAACTGAGGAGGGGCGGCTAGGGTTAGCAGCAGCTTGGCCTGCTCAGCCCGTTAGCTATGTTTTATACTAACCGCGCGGTTTTTCATAAAAACTCCCGGTTTATATAAAACCCACTTATTTATCCATCGCCTTGAGAATCATGTGCGTGTGACCCTCTAGGCCAAAGTACCAGTCCAGTTAATGGCCCAACAAGCCCAGTGACTCCTCACTGGCTTTATTAATTAATTAATAACCCTTTATTAATCAATTAATCAATCGAATTGATGTCGCACGTCGAATTCGACCGGGCCTCCGATTACGTTGGGTGCCAAGCAACACCGCGTGAACCCAGAAGGTATTTGGGGTTAAGTAACCCACTCTTGGAACCTTTCTGCCGACAGTTACCGCGTGGATATAATCCTTCATTCGTACAATGCTCTCGAGTCAACTCAGGGTATGGCGAGCTGTCAAACCCCAACCAGTCGACTCACTTGGATTGGATGCCGCTGATGAATATCGGAAAACTCCTTTCCCGATATTATCGTCTGCCCTGGCCAGGGACTTTCGCACATCTTTCATAGAGCATTCTCTCTCTAAGTACCGAGAGCGAATGATTCCTTATTGACACACAATTCCCTTCGACGATATTCCGCTGTACCCAATCCTTGGCGTATTAGAATCCCATGACTAGAGATTCGTAAACCAAGGTCAAAGCACAGAAGTCCACCGCCAAGGTGTCTTTGCTGTCTCAGGTCCGAGAACCATCCACGCAACTGCGACAATAGAATCAAGCTGGTTGACAGTGAGGTACAATACCATCTAGCGATTCAGTCGGATCAGTTCAGTGAACTCATTCTCCAATGAGCACCTACAGATCCGCCTTAGTGTCTCCACACAAGTGACTTATGAGATCAGTCACCCTCATCATATGAGCAGGAGTAATCTGTACTAGTCTAACCGGATATCCGATGTCCTTCTCGGATATCCTTCGACTAGGAACGATTAAGAATATGTGTGTTTAAGTGATCAGTCTCATTAGTATGATCTCATCATAATCTGATCACTATAGCACATATTCACGGACTTCATTATGAAACGATAATTAACGCGATTTACACATAATGAATATTATGGCATTTTATTAATAAATGAACGAGATTTACATAGTCAGATTGGCTTGTAGGCCACCTAAACTAACAATCTCCCACTTGGACTAAAGCCAATCACCTTTATACAATAAGCCTATAGACTCTAGGTGACGCTTAAACACAAGTTGAGCCAACGGCTTTGTCAGTGGATCTGCTACATTGTCGACGGATGGAACTCTTTCCACTACTACATCTCCTCTGGATATGATCTCTCTGATAAGATGAAAGCGCCTCAGAATATGCTTCGATTTCTGATGAGACCGCGGCTCTTTCGCTTGTGCAATGGCTCCATTGTTGTCGCACAACAGTGGAATAGGCTCAGAGATGCTGAGAACTACGCCGAGGTCGGTGATGAATTTCTTCAACACACTGCTTCCTTGGCGGCTTCAGCTGCAGCGATGTACTCAACTTCAGTCGTCGAATCTGCAGTGGTTACTTGCTTGGAACTCTTCCAGCACACTGCGCCTCCGTTCAAAGTAAACACGAATCCAGATGTAGACTTGCTATCATCTGGATACGACCGGAAACTCGAGTCAGTAAAGCCTCGCAGTTTCAAGTCACCTCCTCCATAGACAAGAAAAATATCCTTAGTTCTTCTCAAGTACTTATGGATACATTTCACTGCCTTCCAGGGCTCTTCGCCTGAATCAGCCTGAAATCTGCTCGTAACACTTAGAGCAAATGCAACATCAGGCCGTGTACATAGCATGGCATACATGATAGATCCTATGACAGATGCATAGGGTATTCTATCCATGAATGCCCTCTCATCAGGAGTCTTAGGAGACTGCTCCTTTGAAAGACTAATTCCATGTCTCATCGATATGAGACCTCTCTTGGAATTTTCCATGCCAAACCTTTTGACTATGGTGTCTATGTACAAGGATTGGGTCATTCCAAGCATCCTCTTTGATCTATCTCTATAGATCCGTATTCCTAATACGTAGGATGCTTCTCCCAAATCCTTCATGGAGAAGTTTTTCGACAACCAGATCTTTACTGATGACATCATAGCTACATCATTCCCAATGAGTAGTATGTCATCTACGTAAAGAACTAGAAAAGTGACTGCACTCCCACTAGTCTTCTTGTACACACAAGGCTCATCTTCATTCTTAATGAAGTCATAAGACTTGACAGCCTCGTCAAATCTTATGTTCCAGCTCCGGGAAGCTTGCTTCAGTCCATAAATGGACCTCTGAAGCTTGTACACTTTATCTGGAGATTCATTGGATGTGAAACCTTCTGGTTGTATCATATACACTTCTTCCTCAAGGTTACCATTGAGGAAGGCAGTCTTCACATCCATCTGCCAAATTTCATAATCAAAATGTACAGCAATGGCGAGCAGAACTCTGATCGACTTTATCATGGCAACTAGTGAGAAAGTCTCGTCATAGTCAATTCCTTGCCTTTGACGGTATCCCTTTGTCACCAACCTTGCCTTATAAGTGTCGATCCGTCCATCAGCACCGATCTTTCTCTTAAAGATCCACTTGCAACCGATGGGTACAATACCTTCGAGCAAGTCCTCCAAGTTCCAAACTTGGTTGGTGTACATAGACTGGATTTCTGAGTTCATGGCTTCTCGCCATTTCCCGGCTTCTGGGCCTTCTATGGCTTCCTGGTAGATTTTAGGATCATCATCCTCACTATATTCAACCTTAGACTCACCTTCAGCGATATGTCCTACATATCGTTAGGGTAGTCTAGGTAATCTACCAGATCTACGAGGCTCATCCGTATGTACCTGAACTGATTCAGGAATTGATATCTCATCAGATGATAATGCAGCTGTTTGGGGTTCTGGAATCTCTTCCAGTACTATTTTTCTCCCACTGTCCTCCTGGAGAAGGTATTCCTCTTCCAGGAAGATAGCTTTCCTGGCGACAAACACCTTTTGTGCACCAAGATGGTAAAAATAGTATCCAAAGGTTTCCTTTGGATATCCCACAAACCTGCATTTATCAATTCGTGATTCCAGCTTGTATGGATCATGCCTCTTTACATGAGCAGGACAACCCCAGATTTTAACATGTTTAAATTCTAGTTTCCTGCCTTTCCATATCTCATATGGAGTAGAGGCCACAGACTTGCTGGTTACTCTGTTCAGTAGGTATGCTGCTGACTCTAGAGCATACCCCCAGAGGGACACTGGTAATCCCGAAAAGCTCATCATGGATCGCACCATGTCCAACAAGGTGCAATTCCTCCTTTCTGATAAATCATTCATCTGTGGTGTATATGGAGGGGTCAGCTGAGAAAGGATACCATTATCCTTTAAGAATTGTGTGAAGTTAGTACTTAAGTATTCTCCTCCTCGATTTGATCGAAGAGCTTTAATACTCTTTCCTAACTGCTTCTCCACCTCATTCTTGAACTCCTTGAACTTCTCAAATGCTTTCTACTTGTACTTCATTAAGTACACATAGCCGAATCTTGAGAAGTCATCGATGAACGTGATGAAGTAAGAAAAGCCACCTTTGGCTTGGATGGACATTGGACCACATACATCTGAATGTATTAGTTCCAGAATATCCTTGGCACGTTCTCCATGTCTAGTAAATGGAGATTTTGCCATCTTTCCCATAAGGTTGGATTCGCATGTTGCAAACGATTCATAATCGAATGCTGTTAAGTAACCATGCTTGTGCAACTTTTGCAACCTGCTTTCGCCAATGTGCCCAAGTCTACAATGCCACATGTAGGCTTGGTTCAAGCAATTCTTGCTCTTCTTAAGAGCATTATCAATCTGAAGATTGTAATGAGAAACATCTAATAGATATAGACCGTTGACTAAAGATGCCGAAGCTATTGATTTATTACCATAATAAATCGAACAACTTCTATTCTCAATTGTCAACCTATATCCTATCTTGTCCAAACAAGATATTGATATGATGTTCCTTATTATGCTAGGAACATAATAACAATCTTCCAATAGTAAGGTGTCTCCCGATGGAAGCCTAGGTTTGCTGTCCCAACAGCAATCGCTGCAACTTTTGCGCCGTTTCCTAGCCTCAATTCCACCTCACCTTGTCTCAGCTTGCGCTTACTTGTCAGCATCTGCACATCATGGCAGATATGAGAAGCACATCCGGTATCCAATACCCAAGATGTGGAATCTCTAACTGATAAGTTGATATCTATCATATAGATATCTGAAGCTTCAGACAGCTTCACTCTTCCATGAACTTTATCGTTAAGGAACTCCTTGCAGTTCCTCTTCCAGTGACCATACTGCTTATAGTAGAAGTAGTCACCCTTCACTACTCTTTTACCTTTGTCCTTCGATCTTTTATCGTTAACTGTCATCTCTGCTTTAGGGGCATCTAATGCCGATTCAACAGGAGGATCAGCTCCAGGGACAAAGTTATTGCGTTCATATCTGAAGACATTCTTCAGGCTTCTGAACCAATCTGAGTAGATCAGGTAAGTCAAAACGGCATCAAGTATGCCACGGAGTGAGTTATTCGACGACATAATTCCCTACAGGAGATAAGTAAAATCTATTTAGCAGATGTTCAATTATTAAAATTTAAAACAAGACATGGTCTTTTGTTCAAGTTTAACTCCCACTAATTTTCGACGGACTGTATAACCCTCAGTTATACAGAACGGGAGACGCCGACAGTCTCCTAGTGGGGATCAGAATCTCAATGACTTGCACTATAGCCTTGTGGATAGCACAACAAACTGTAATACAATCAGAGAGCACCCAACTCATGGGACTTGCAACTCCTTGCAATATCTTATCATAGTTTCGGTCTCCAGAGATTTAATGGCCTTGTGGATAGCACAACAAACCACTAATTCTAGTCTAAGCTAACCATCATTACGCGACGAGCATAGATTTGCATGCAGCCCTTGTGGATAGCACAACAAAGCTACATGGTTCCTCTACCCCGATCTATAGGAATCTAATGTCATAGCCACAGTTTCTCCTCGCAATTAAGCAGGCCTTGTGGATAGCACAACAAACCTGCCTAAAGTGATTCGAATCCTATGACTATAACGATGGTGGACCACGCGGTTAGTTCTTAACTACTCACGTTACGGCTTAGAGTTTATCTGAGGGTATTTAGATAACTTTTATCTTGGTCTCTCCTAGGTGATAGTATATAGATATATCGTATATATTTACTAAATACTATAACCTGCTTTGATTCATAATCAAAAGAACAACAATGCATCTCATACATGTTATTAGTGTGGTCATGGATAGCACAGTGGGTTTGACTGGAGCCAACAGTCAAACGCACACACAATCTAACACAACAATTATATTAGATATCCTGCAAACACATAGGCAAGAGATCTCCATCTTTTCGTCTTCCTGGTTGCAGCTGTGGATCGTCCTCGCTCCTTCCTCGGTTGCCTCGATCAGATTACATTTAAATTCTAGAATTTACAAGTAAATTAAAGAAGGCCTTATGGCGAGTACAAAAGAGAGAGGGAAGTAGAAATACATCGGAGTATGAGAGAGAGAGGTGCGCAGACCTCTATTTATTAACAATTAATAAACAATCATATATCCATGATCCACACAATCCATTCATCACATGAATAATAAATTAAGTGCATATCCATGACCACGGTGTGTTTTAAACATCCCACACATGATTCAGCGCATCACATTGCTAAAACAAATAAGTTTTCAAAATAAATAATTTTGGCTTTCAAAAAGCTGGGATCCAATCAAAATTGGTGTTTGAATTTCGAAAACTCATTTTATTAACTTAACATTCAATTAAATCAAATTTAAAAGCAATAAACATACATCACATGCGCACACACTCCGAATTAATAATTCCAGATTATTCCATGCAAATTAGAACAATTCTAATAATCTAACACTTAGATTAAACCCCATTAATAATCTAACAATTAGACTATTTTAAAGACTAATCTAACTCTTAGATTAATCCAATGAAGTCAATTAATAATTTAACAATTAAATTAATAATCAACCAAATCAATTATTAACTACTAATCTAACACTTAGATTAGCCAATTAATGTTAATTATTAATTTAACTCTTAAACTAATAATTAACACTAACTAATTAATAATTAATTAATCTAACTCTTAGATTAGATAATTAATTAATGTTAATGACTAATTTACCTCTTAAACTAGTAATTAACATAGATTAAATATTTAACCCCTAATCTAGCTCTTAGATTAGTTAATTTATAATCAATTATTAACTTAACACTTAAATTAATAATTAATTTTAATTAATTAATAATTACTAATCTAACTATTAGATTAGAAGATTAATGTTAATCATTAATTTAACCCTTAAATTAATAACTAACAATAATAATTAAAGATTACTAATTTAACACTTAAATTAGTCATTTAAGTCAATTATTAATTTAACAATTAAATTAACAACTAACTTGAATAATTAATTAACAATTAGTTGAAACAATAGTTAATAATCTAACAATTAGACTAATAACTATTAATAAATAATTTAACATTTAAATTAGTGAAGTTAAGGTTAATAATCAATTTAACAATTAAATTAATATTAACCCCAATTAATTAACAACTAATTGCTAGTTAATTTATCAACCCTTAAATTACTAAATGATTCAAAATCATTAATGCCCAAATAATTAAAACTATGATAATAATTAAGATCTCAAAACATTTTTTTGAAATCAAATTAAAATCTAATTTTAATTATTAAATGGGCAAATGGGGTTTAAATAGGGTTAATGTGGAAAAATTCAGAAGATGGCTCAGCCACAAGGGCTGAGCCTAAGGGCTCGGGCACTGGCCGAGCCAGGGCTCGGACCAGGCTCCCCCATTGGGGGCCTGGCTCGGACCAGGTCCGATCAAGCCCTGGACCCGGCCCGGCCGGTCCGACCGGCTCGGGACCAGGTCCAGCTGAGCGGTTCGCCCGCTCCTTCCTCCCCAACTCGAAACCCTAATTCTGCAGGAACAGCGGCGGCTGGAGGCGTTGGGGAGCCGGCGGCCAGCCCCCCCGGCGGCGGCGCCGGCCACGCCAGCGACGTGCCCGGCGCCGACAGGGCCGCCGTCGGGCTCCGATGGGGTGAAGACCAAGCCCAAAAACCCCCTAAAAATCTGATTTTGCAGGGTTTTAAATCCGATTTGGGGCTCGATTTTGTAGCTCTTCAAGGCCACCATGGCCCCGGCTATCATTCCCGGTGTGTAGTAGTGACTATCACCAAGAGATCCGGGCATCTCGGCCGCCATCCCAACGCTTGGGAATCGCGTACGAAGCCGCTAAAGTACCCCGGTTCATCATCTCATGAAGAACTCCGAAAACCCCAAATAAAATCCGAAAAATCACAGAAAAATAATCAAATTATTTGTGTTCATCTCATGAACACTATTCCGTCATTTTAATCGGATTAAACGCATGCAATAACTCAAGAAAAATTAATTTTGGAAACCGAAACGGGACGAGAAACAGTGGAACCTGGCTCTGATACCACTGTTGGGTTTTCTCGGTTTCCCCGGATCGCTCACGCAGCGGAAACTAAAAAAATATTTACAGCTATCCGTTCCCGTTTCGAAATCTAAAATACGATAATCGGATTATCGAAGTTCTCACCGTGTGCGGATTCGAATCCGCAACCGTTTCGTTCTGTCGGTGTGACACCGCAAGCCGCGCAAGCGCCCGGCCTCTAGCGAAGTCCACACGATCCTCCCCGCGACGGATATCCTTGAGTTCCTCGTTCTTCGCAGCCCACGAAGCCTCCGTCGTTCGCCGCAATGATCGCCGCAACGCGCGGACGATTTCCCGTCGAACGGGATTCGGAGAAGCGGCGGAGCAGATCTGGATCTGCCTGGGCGCCAGAGAAGGACAGAAACTGAGGAGGGGCGGCTAGGGTTAGCAGCAGCTTGACCTGCTCAGCCCGTTCGCTATGTTTTATACTAACCGCGCGGTTTTTCATAAAAACCCCTGGTTTATATAAAACCCACTTATTTATCCATCGCCTTGAGAATCATTTGCGTGTGACCCTCTAGGCCCAAGTACCAGTCTAGTTAATGGCCCAACAAGCTCAGTGACTCCTCACTGGCTTTATTAATTAATTAATAACCCTTTATTAATCAATTAATCAATCGAATTGATGTCGCACATCGAATTCGACCGGGCCTCCGATCACGTTGGGTGCCAAGCAACACCGCGTGAACCCGGAAGGTATTTGGGGTTAAGTAACCCACTCTTGGAACTTTTCTGCCGACAGGTACCACGTGGATATAATCCTTCATTCGTACAATGCTCTCGAGTCAACTAAGGGTATGGCGAGCTGTCAAACCCCAACCGGTCGACTCACTTGGATTGGATGCCGCTGATGAATATCGGAAAACTCCTTTCCCGATATTATCGTCCGCCCTGGCGAGGGACTTTCGCGCATCTTTCCTAGAGCATTCTCTCGCTAAGTACCGAGAGCGAATGATTCCTTATTGACACACAATTCCCTTCGACGATATTCCGCTGTACCCAATCCTTGGCGTATTAGAATCCCATGACTAGAGATTCGTAAACCAAGGTCAAAGCACAGAAGTGCACCGCCAAGGTGTCCTTGGTGTCTCAGGTCCGAGGACGATCCACGCAACTGCGACAATAGAATCAAGCTGGTTGACAGTGAGGTACAATACCATCCAGCGATTCAGTCGGATCAGTTCAGTGAACTCATTCTCCAATGAGCACCTACAGATTCGCCTTAGTGTCTCCACACAAGTGACTTATGAGATCAGTCACCCTCATCATATGAGCAGGAGTAATCTGTACTAGTCTAACCGGATATCCGATGTCCTTCTCGGATATCCTTCGACTAGGAACGATTAAGAATATGTGTGTTTAAGTGATCAATCTCATTAGTATGATCTCATCATAATCTGATCACTATAGCACATATTCACGGACTTCATTATGAAACGATAATTAACGCGATTTACACATAATGAATATTATGCCATTTTATTAATAAATGAACGAGATTTACATAGTCAGATTGGCTTGTAGGCCACCTAAACTAACAGGCCTGGTATGAAGAAGGATGTGGCTGATTATGTGGCAAGGTGCCTGACTTGTCAGCAGGTTAAGGCAGAGCACCAGAGACCAGGAGGGTTGTTGCAGCCATTATCGATCCCGGAGTGGAAATGGAAATACGTGACACTAAACTTTGTGTTGGGATTGCCCGTCTCACCCGACAGGAGGGACGCAATCTGGGTCATTGTTGATCGACTGACCAAGTCTGCGCACTTTCTAGATATCAGGAAGGACTGGTCAGTCGATAAGTTGGCTAGGTTGTTTGTGGAACGGATCATCTCTCTGCACAGGGTGCCCTTGTCCATCGTGTTAGACCGGGATCTAAGATTTACTTCTAGGTTCTGGAAGAGTTTTCAAAAGGCCTTGGGTACGCAGTTAGCCTTCAGCTCGGCTTACCATCCTGAGACTGATGGACAGTCAGAGAGAACCATTCAAACACTAGAGGATATGCTTAGGGCTTGTTGCTTAGATTGGGGAGGTTCTTGGGAATAACACTTGTCTACAGTGGAGTTTGCTTACGACAACAATTATCATTCTAGTATCGGCATGGCACCATATGAGGCATTGTACGGGCGATCGTGTCGATCTCCTGTAAATTGGTCTGAGATTGGCGAGAGGCAGATAGCAGGGCCAGAGTTGGTACAGCAGTGTGCTGAGGTTGCCAAAGTGGTGTAGCCGCGGTTGACTACAGCTCAAAGCAGGCAGAAGAGTTATGTAGATATTCGTAGGAGACCACTTGAGTTCGAGGTTGGGGACCACATGTTTCTCCGAATATCACCCTCCAAGGTTGTGATGAGATTCGAGAAGCTAGGTAAGCTGAGTCCGCGATATATTGGGCATTTTCCCATTCTTGGTCGAATTGGGAAAACGGCGTATCAGCTAGCCTTGCACCCAGTCTTGCAGGAGTGCACGATGTGTTCCATGTTTCCTTGCTGAGGAAGTATGTTAAAGATCCGTCCCATGTCTTGGACTTTTCGGAATTGGAAGTCGCCGAGGACTTGTCCTTTCTGGAATTTTCAATGCGTATTGAGGATCGCAGGGAGCAGGTCCTTCAGAACAAGGTTGTTCCTCTGGTTAAGGTGATTGGGCAGCATCGCTCCAGAGGTAAGGCGACCTGGGAGCAAGAGGATGAGATGCGAGATCAGTTTCCCTACCTTTTCTTGTAAGTTCTCTTGTGAGCTAGTACCATTATTTTCGATCTCGTTATCTTATAACGGCAATTTTAAGGACGAAATTCTTTTAAGGGGGGGAGAATGTAAGGATTGAGGTTTCGGATCCGGTTATCGGGTCAGTTTCGGTGTCGGATCCCTTGGTTTGGGCTCTTGTCGGATCCGGTAAGGGAGATGCATTTTTTAATGTGCCACGTGGGCTGGTTTTGGGCCGCGAGAGTACGGCCCCGGTCTTATCGTCTGAATGGCGTCTTTCATGGTCGACGTCATTCAATGTACGGCCATGATCTGTCAGTGTACGACCATGTCTTGTCGTCTGATTGGCGTCGGTCTTGGACGACGCATTTTAACTAGTTTTAGTTTGACCTCGCGAACCCTCCCTCCTTTCCCTCATTTCTCTCATTCTCTTCTCTCTCCTCCCTCTCTCCGATCTCTCCGCTCCCCCTTCCCCCTTCTCCTTCCTTTCCTTTCCCCATTCATCCTCTCCCTCCACTCCATCAACCCCCTAACTACCACCACCATCTCCTCTGCGGTGCATCTCTCTCCGGACGGCGGTCGACGTCCTGGTGGAGTGACGGCGTCCACGGTAGTACTGGCGACGGCTTGTGGTGTGGAGGTTCGACGGCTTGGAGTTCGGAGGAGTTCAAGTAACTGGTAGGGTGACGATCCTCGTAGTGTTTTGTTTAAAAACCATGATTTTCCTACTTTGAAGCATGTAATATGTATGAGTGCTTCTGGGGTAGAAAGCATGTTCTAAGGGGTTCTCTATGAAAATGATTAGGCTTCTCCCCTACCTTCTTCATTTTTGATGTTTTGTGCGATTTGGGGGGGACAAATCCCACTTTGTGACTCGGGGGAAATCGGAGGGGGAACCTGTCTACGAGTGCTAAATGGCGTCTGGGGACAGCGACGCCATTTTAAATGGTGGCTTCCACCCGAGATGCGATTTAGCCCAGATCAGGAGATTATGTCTATGTCTTGAATAGCGTCTAGGGACAGCGATGCCATTTTATATGGCAGCTGCCAGGGGCGACGCTATTTAGGCCATCTTCCGAGGCTAGTTTCCGTATGAACTAGTTTAGGGGTCTTGAATGACGTCAGCCACGGGCGACGCGATTCAAGATAGAATCTCATTAATCCATGTAATTAACATGTATTTACATTGTTAGATAGTTTAGTTAATTGCATGCTTGAAAACGTACTCGAGGACGAGGATTTCTACGTAATCGGATCGTACTATGTTGTGTTTCGTACGACCGTGGACCTAGAGTGACAGTTGTTAGCGCTTAGGCACCCTGTGTTAGTGTGGGAGTGACATAGCGCCCGTGTGGGAGTGGTGGGGTGACGCCTAGAGAGAGGGTCACTTGGTGTACCACAGGGTATAGCTAGTACCGGTGTGGGAGTGGTACATTCGGAGTGTCACTCGTGCTGGGGAAAGCAGAACCACCTAGAGCTAGATAGGCCGGAGTAGCCAGCGCGCTATCCTAGGGGTTGCTGTTTGGTCCCAGCAGGTCAGTCTTTTCCGTATTCGGCCGTGTAGTTTGTGTGTTTAGCTGAGATACTGGTTTTGGACTCCGTGGTGGAGTGGTTTCAGAGTTGTATATGTTGCATTTACGAATGCATGTGTTTTATATCGAAATTTGAGAATTGTGTTTACTACTTTATTTATTTAATTGCTTATATTTGCGTTGTTGCACTTGTGGGTGCATGAGTGGGTGGTGGGGATCGAAGGATCCCTACTGAGTCCATTTTGATAAGACTCATCCCTGTGGTTTTCAGATGAGGGTTCCAGGCAGACGTAGCGTGGAGGGTGTTGTCTCGGATTGCGCGCTAGTAGCCATTGTCCCGGGGTATGCCCCGATGTAATTGTTATTTTTCTTTCAGGCCTGTACGCTTAATTACTTCTTTTCAGTTGGAATATGTAATTATTTGCTAAGTTAAGTCGAATTATAAAAATTTTTAATTCCTGCTCTTCTTTTACAATTTGATGTGATGTGGATGTTTAGCTTAGTTTATCATTTATGTTACAGACTTATCGAGATCTTGGTTTGGCTCCAAATTTTAATGATTCGGTACCCATTTAGTAATCGGATCTCCGATTATAGGGTGACGAGTCGTTACAAATATCCTCTCCCTAAACTCGAAAAAATTTCGACTTCAAAGGGCTTAAAGTCAATGGCTTCTTGTTTAGATTGTTGCACACATTGTGGGAGACTACGGCACACTTCCCAAAAATGTAGAATGAGGAAGTAGGTCTCTGGATATCCAAAGCTTCTTTATTTTCTGCTAATCTCAAAGGACCCAAAAAGGTTTGAATACCTAAAATTGTCAAATAATAAATGCAGGAACATGTGGGAGCATCTAAGCAATTCTAGTGATGCTCCAAGTATATAACGTGAGGCTGCATCCTATTCTAAATGTTGGAAACTTTGGCGTTAATTTTATTGATACCTTGAGTTAGTTAACTCATATCATTCATTTAGTAAATGGATGTGTCTCTAATAGGATAAGAAAGTGGTTTACTACTCCTTAATCGATCACCTAGTTTTTCCTAATCGATTAACTCTCTTGAGTATATACTGCACTCGGTCAAAGTTCTCTTATCGACTCTTATAAAAGGTGAATCAATCTCCCACTTGAGTCTTACATGGAATCAATCCTCTTCCCTCATTTTTGCACTCTTTGCATCTCTCTTGTTCTCGCGCGAGGACAAATAACTTCCAAGCTCTTTATCTTTTTGTTATTTTTACTAAAGGTAGGGTCTTTCCCAGTATTTTGGATCTATGTCAATCCCCCAAACATATTAGATCCTTCATTCTCATTTCTCATCTGGACTTGATTGTTTTTTCCTCTTTCTGAAACCCTAACCCTAGTTTTGCTTCTGAGGCAGTTGAGCTTGCTGCCTATGGTAACGTAGAGGTGCAGCAGCTGTTTCTATTCAACCAGGGGCCAACATGGTTCATTTTGCTTCAGATGAAGAACATGCAAGGTTCTTGATAGCGAAGTCTCCTTCTGCAAGGTTACAGGATCTCCCCACTAGAAGATGACTCTTCGTCACAGACACTGGGTCTTAGACAACACTTGTTGGCAGGTTGGGATTGGTATTCTCTCTTTCTGGCATGATAATTGAACTGGACATGGTCCTCTCAGGGATTTCTTAACTTCAGATCAGTGGTACTCTATTACTCATACTCATAATTGATTGTCCAGGATTTTATTGGTCACAGACAGAAATTTTTGCAATCACTTCCTATAGATGTGCTTACTGTTATTATTGGTCTTGCTAGCTGTTTATCTCATATTCATGGCCCTGATAAACCTATTTGGCAGCCTGACACTCATGGTTACTTTACTACTAAATATGCTTGGAGTATTGTCAGACATATCAGGCCTGAGCTTTCTGTCTCTAAATGGATTTGGCATTCTCTGTTACCTAAGAAGATCTCTCTCTTTGTCTACAGAGCTCTTATTGATAGGTTATCTTTTGATTCTGTTATTCAGAGATATGGGATTTTTGTTGTGTCTAGATGTTTTTGCTGTAAAAGTCATGCTGTTGAAACCATGAATCATACCCTTGCCTTAGGTGATATTGCTACATATTGCTGGGATTTCTTCTTGAATTCATTCAATATTCATGCCCAGGTGAGCTCTTTTGATGGTATTTTTTCTATATTTGCTTCCAAGGCTTCCAGCACATCTCTATATGGCTTTTGCATGGGTATTATTCCCTCCATTGTTTCTTGGACTATTTGGAAAGCTAGATGCTCTGCCAGATTTGATAACCTTGTTTGCAGTAAGGAACGTATTTTGAGACAGGCCATCATCCTCATCAGAGAGGTTGCTTCTCTTTTTCATCCTAAGAAGGCTTCATCATATACTGAGAGGAATTCTTTGCAGTCATTGGGTTTGATTGATAAATTTTCTCCAGCTATCCCTTCTCTTGTTTGTTGGTTACCTCCCCCCAGATATCGTGTTAAACTTAATACTGATGGCTGTTGGAAAGGTAATCCAGGTGTTTCTGCTGGTGCTGCTATTCTCAGAGACGAAAGGAGATGCTTTATTTCTGCTTGTTGTGGTTATTTTGGTATCACTTGTAGCATTATTTCTGAGATCAGGGCTATGATCATTGGGCTACAAATGTGTCTTCAGATGAGAATGCCTTCTATTATTGTGGAGTCTGATTGTCAGGTCCTCATTATGCTCTTACATTCTAATGGTCAGAAGATTCCTTGGATCCTTCATCCATGGTGGGATATGCTTTGCTACTTGAAGGACTCTATGCAAATTCAATTCCAACATGTGGTCAAAGAATGTAACAAGGCAGTAGATGCTTTGGCCAACTTCTCTTGCTCCTCTCATATCTCCCAGAGCTTCTCGTCAGCAACTGCTTTGCCACCTTTAGTTAGAGGAGAGTTAACTATGGACAAATCAGGTGTTCCTCATTTTCGCTTTTGATTGGTTATTGTACCTGGGGGTTTTTTTTCTTTGATTTCTTTATTATTGTATCTCCCAAGGGTAAGGTGGCATGTCCCCCCTATGTATGTTTATTTGATTCATTTAATAGAAATCCAAGGGCCTGCCCAGGGTCCTAGATAAGTTCTGGGATAAAAAAAAAAAAAAGTCTCCTTCTACGATCAGAAGAAGGTCCACTTCATTGAACTTGAAAAGAAAGGGTTAAAAAGGGTTGAGAAGTATTTCTTTGACATGAAATGGAAGCAAATTTGTGATGTGGATGAATCATTCTATGAGATTTCGGTAAAAGTCTTCTACTTCACAACTGTGAAAATTAGTCCACCTCATATCACGACCAAAGTTAAAGGCAAGGAAATTGTCATTACCCTTAAACTGCTTTAAGAACTGTTTGGATGTGACGCTCAGGGTCTGGAACCCAATAACGTCAAAGCTATATATGTTAAGGATCAAGCAATTATTGGACCACATCATGAGCTGAAGAAAGAAACAATGGATGTGAACCAGCTGACTGTTGAGAAGAGACTGCTCCATTTAATCATATCTCATTTTTTTGGTATGCAGAGGCACCTCCTTTCCACCATCACATAGAAGGATGCTGACCTTCTGTACTAAATAATTAAAAAGAAGGCAGTCAACCTTCCCTTATTCATCATGGATGGCACGAGCACTGCCATTGAGAATCTCAAGTCTGAAAAAGAATCAAGCTCTTCGATATGGTTACCATATGGACAACTTCTGATAGTCATACTCATGCATTTCTCAGTTGATTTCAATAATGAGAAAGCCAACTTCTCTAGGCCCGTAACTTCCACCAGCTTGGTTAAGAGTGGGTTCAAATTTGCGGATGGAAAGTGGACTAAGGGGTCTGTACCCATTGAGGAACCAGTAGAAGAGGATCCTCAAGCTATTGCTCACCCAGTACCATCACCAACCCAGGAGACATCACCTCCTATCATGGAAGAACCCTACACAACTCAGGATCTGCCACCTCCAACAGACGTAGAGATAGTGGATCAACCAACAGACCATAAGCAAGATCTACCTACTATAGATTCTCAACCTAAGTCCACTGCTGTGGTTGACAAACCCTCAACTATTAAAGGGGAGCCACAAGCTCAGGGGAGCCATCAGTTAATGCAGAAGTCACACCTTCAACGGTAGTAGCAACCATTGTTCATGATCTTCTAAATAGACTTGCTTCTGAACCAGTTGTGAATGGTGACACTGGGACAACTAATCAGACATTCACTCCTCCTCCTCTAGCTCAGGAAGAGAGTCAACCAGAACCTAGTGCTGGAGAACAATCACCAGTAGATCCGTATATAGCTAAGTTGATCAAAAGATTTGACAGTGTAGAACTCCAGCTAGATCAGCACTAGGCTAATATTCGAGAATTAAAATCAAGCATGGGTGACATTATGAGGATGTTGAAATAGATGCAAGATTCTCTGAACTAAGTGAAGTAGACCACTTTTCGAAGGAAGATACTCAGTCATCGCCCAAGAGGAACTGGTAACTCACCTCCCACTTCTATCCCATCTCCCTCTTTCCTTACCCTCTCACCCTCAGGAGCCTATCCCTTTAGATCCTCCTACCAATCCGGAGGTACCCCAGCAGTCTACCGCTCATGAGACTTCCACTCAAGTCAGACTAGTAGTTGAAGAACATCCTTCTTCCTCTTCAGCTCAACCTGAGCAAGAGTAACTTACAACTCCATTGTCTAAAACTGTCTCCACTTTGGACAATATAACACCTCTTGCTACTATCCATCTAATTGACGATATCTCTACTCCAACCCCTAAGACTTCTGACCCTACACCATCACCTAAACAACCCACTCCTCCAGCAACTATAACAGAACCAGAACCGACTGCACCATCTCCTCCACCTGCACCTCCTGTGCAACCCTCTGCTAGTGGACCTGAAGCCATACTTCACTTCTTTGGACTGCCTCCCCTGCCTTTTCCTGACTACATCAGATAATACATTTCTCAGCATGTGATGTCTAAACAAGAGTTAGCTAAACTAAGATCCTGATATGCCTACCAAACAGAATGGGAATGGGCCAATAAGAATCCAGAGCTCTATAGCAACTTCACTGCTGAGAATGCCATTCACTTGCAAAATAAACAATCACAATGTCTTTGGTTGAGTGGCTAGAGGCAGAACATGAGAAAAGATGGCAACCCCTCAGAGAAGCAACTTTTAAAGATTATGAAATTTTCTATAACATTAATGTTGCAAGTTTTTCCTTGAACCTCCCTGAGATAAACTATACTCAGTACAAAGGGTTCATTAAGCCAAAATTTTAGTTTGTCAAGAATCAAGTATGGAATTAAACATCAATTTCGACAGTGAATGCTTGCTTCCCTATCTTAAATTTCCTCAGATCCACTACCTATGCATGGATGTTCCAGAAGGTGATAAGATCATGGATGTTTATGGAAAACTGGCAGCTAAGTACTAGGCTAAATACTCTAAATTCCTGCCTTCCCTGGTTCCTGATAATAGAGGCATTGTATCTCCACAATCCTTGTCCAGAGTCTACTCTGAAGTAGAAAGATATCTAGAGGATGCTTGGCACATGATTTATCTAGAACATAAGAAAGATCTTGACAAGCTAAATGCTCAGATGGCACTAAAAAATAAACCTATTCTAACAATTAAACAGTTTAAAGACACGCAGTCCATTGATTCCTCTCATGAGACATACACACATTGTATGTAAAGTGTGCTCCTTACAATGCCATGAAGAGAAATGTTACTGAACAACTGCTAAAATGCCACCTGAGTCTTGATAGATTTATTAGATTTGTCATGAATCCTAAGCCTTTTCTTTACAAAGATAGATATTCACCACAAAAATACCAAGGAGGGCTTCAAGCTTCTTACACCAAGTATTGTCAGAACGTCAGGCAGCTGGCAAGGCACCTTCCATGACCTTTGAGCAGTTTATTACCCACTTTGAGTCCCTGGAAGCTAAGACCTGGGACATCATCCTGTCTCATACTAGGACAATCCCTCTTTCTGCTCTTCTATCTCACTAGAACTTTCCCTTGTTATCATTTTTTTTTGGACTTATGACAAAATGGGGGAGAAGATATCTTACACTCTCATGATGATTCTACACGCAGTATATGTGTGTTCTCATAGAAGAAATCCAACAGGGAGAGAAGATATGCAAGTCTGTGTGGTGTATGTGTGTTCTTTGTTGTCTCTATTGTCCAGAAGTAATGTCATGATTTCTAGAAGTTTTATTTCATTTTCCATGTTTTGGTGGCTACAAAACTTTTGTAAATCTATGAAAATCAGCAATTGATTTCCTAAGTTAGTTACAAGCTCAATTAATTTCCTACTGAACTCGGCACTGTTGATTCTAGGACTTAGTCATTTCTCAGTAGACCCTTTGATCCTTCTGATTAAAGGCTTACTAAGAAAATAAATTGATCAAATGTATCGATTTAAAGGGTTCCAATCAACAATGTTTGTATCTCATAATCTTTTAAACTCATTATCAAATTCGAAAACTCTAAAGAGAATAATCTCTGTCACTAATCGATTAAGCCTTCCTTTAAGCAAAATTGATCAGAAGTATCGATTACATTACTCACTTATCGCTAATTGATTAAGTTCTCACAATTGAGTACAAATCCGCTAATTGATTAAAACCAATCGATTATCCTTATCGATTATTTGGTTCGATCATCGATGGCTATGCAATCGATTATCAGTTGTTTCATAAATCGGTTACTAGTCAATTATTTGTTGTTCCTTAGGATATCCATTAGATTGTCAATCAATCATTAGACTGTCACTCAAATTGATTACTTGTGAATTGATTAACAGACCAAGCTTCACTTAGTATGTCTGTTGTTTGTTCATTCGGTTGATAATATCTTCTCACATCCGATTGCTTGTTAAAGACAATCAATTAACGATTCGCTCTTAATATTAGTTGGCACTCTAATAGCGTGTTTTCTTTGCGATTGATATATAATTATTTAATTGATCAACTCATTATCTTAAGGATCGATTAACAGGTCAGTTGTAAATCGATTTGATTTATATTTATAATTGATCATAATTAACTGCATTCTCTAAAGTCGATTAAGAGCTGATTTCCTTAGTTAATTATGAGATTCTTTATGTCTACAAATTCATGCTTATAGAACTGTGTGAATTAATTTAATGATGCTTTATTTCTATCATTGTTCAAATCGAACCAATCAATTTAATATGATTTAAATATTGCGTATTTTCTAGCTCGTACAATAGATATGCATGCAGTTTTTTTGACAACCTTTTTAAACTTTTTGCTTTCACTTATCCTCTGGTCAATACACTAGATGAGTTTTTTTCTTGCTTCTGACGTACCTATAGGATACTGTACAAACTATTCACAGAAAGAGAACAAAGTTATAAGGATAAGCTTCCAGAAGACGTTAACATGTAGTCTATCTGGAGATCTCTCTCAAGTAGAACCAAGACAATTTCCTACTAAGTTCGAATGATCTACATCAGTATAAGCTGGTTGACACTTCGACACAGCTTGGTTAACATTAGGCTCAATCAAGGACGGTTAAACTCAACAGAAATTACTCAATATGATAGAAACATTTTTAAATTCTATCTATATATTGAAGATTGATTACTCTGAAAGACATACTAGAACCAGAAAGAGAAAGAAAAAGAAAGAGTGAAAAATTATTAGGAGATTCAAAAATTGAGATAGCACATACTCACTATTCTAAAGCTTCAAGCCTACATTCTATACATTCAAAGCTTCTTCCTGTGTGCTACGAAAGAGATTGAAAAAAAGAGTTAGAGCTACTGAAGAATCCTAGAGTTTGATTCATCCACATCCTTAGCTCATTCAAGAGGCTTCTACTTATTCTTCTTCATATCAAAACAACTTGAATTTATTGTTCTTATCATTGCATTTACTATCTTGATTTTATAGTTGTTCTTCTGTGAACAACAACCCATTAAAAGAGGCACTCTCAACTATATCAATTACTATTTGATTGATCCTCTTCCCAGCTAATTGGAAGGGAAGACTTGCTAGTTTGTAGGGTGTCGTTGTTCCCCTTCATGTTGGATGGGAAAAACTTGCTGGTTTGCAAGGTGTTGTTCCCCTTCAAGTCAGATGGGAAGACCTGCTACTTTGTAGGGTATTATTCCCCTTCAGATTGGAAGGTAAGACCTGCTGGTGTGCAGGGTGTTTAATGTATAACCAACAAGAGGTTTGTACCTTGTATTAGTGAAAATCTCAAAATGCTGCTTAGAGACTGGATGTAGGTTTGGAGAGACCGAACTAATATAAAATCCCTGTGTGCTTCTTGTGATTGTTTCCCTATTCTCTACCTTCTGTGTACTTCAAATTTTAATTCTGCGATTATTATATTATGGTATCTTCAGTTGAAATGATTCAGCCCTCTGGGTTCATCATAATATGATCAATAGTTCTCTCCTCCATATACCATAAACATGTCCTTAATTCTTCTCAAGTACTTAAGGATACACTTCATAACCATCAAATGTTGTTCACCTAGATATGCTTGATACCTACTTATAACACTTAGAGTATATGCTACATCAGGCCATGTACACAACATGACATACATAATAGATCTTATAGGAGATGCATAGGAAACCTTATTCATATGTTCTCTCTTTTCAGGAGTTTTAGAGGACATTCTTTGGAGAGATAAACTTTATGTCTCATCGGTATGAGACCATTTTTGGAGTTCTCCATGTCAAACATTTTGATAATAGTGTCTATGTACATGGATTGGAAAAAGCCTTTGACAACATACCTACAACATTCCCAATGAGTAGTATGTCATCCACATATAGTACTAGAAAAGTGTGTACCGCCACTCACTTTCTTGTACATACATGATTTATCTTCATTCTTAATGAAGTCATAAGATTTGATTGCCTCATCAAATCTTATGTGCCAACTGTGGGAAGCTTGCTTCAATCTATAAATGAACCTTAGAAACTTGCAAACTTTATTTAGATGTTCTTTAACTGTGAACCTTTCAGGCTATATCATATACACCTCTTTCTTAAGATTTTCATTGAGGAAGATTGCTTTCACATCTATCTGCCAGATCTCATAATCATGGTATGCAACGATAGCAAGCAAAATCTTGATGGATTTAATCATGGCCACTAGTAAGAAGGTCTCGTGATAGTCAATACATTGTCTTTGACGATATCCCTTGGCTACCAGTATGGGCTTATAGGTGTCAACGTTACCACTTACCAAATTAAACTTGATTAGAGTACATGGAATTCATCTCAGATTTCATGGCCTCTTGTCATCTCCCAGAGTCAATATTATTTATTGCCTCCTCATAGATCTTGAGATCATCATCCTCATTATATTGTATCTTATTCCTTCTATCAGAGATATGTCCAACATATCTATCAGGTTGAATAGATATACGGCCAGACCTACGAACAGTCTGTCTGTAAGTTTGAACAGGTTCCTAAGGCAACACATTGCTTGTTTGTAGTTCTAGAATTTCTTCTAGTTCTACCTTGCTCCTACTATTTTCTTCCTCTAGAAGTACAATGCGTTTAGCGACACACTCTTTGATCTCTAGGTTGGTAGAAACAATATCTAGAAGTTTTCTCAGAATATCCTACAGACCTGCACTTTTCAGTCATAGACTCTAGCTTGTTTAGACTATGTTTTTCGACGTGTGCAGGGCATCCCCAAACCTTAACATGTTTAAGGTCTAATTTCTTTCCTTTCCATATCTTATATAAAGTGGAAGGCACTGATTTAAATAGAACCGTGTTCAATAGATGAGCATTTGTGTCTAGGGGATAGCCCCATAAAGACTAGGGTAATTTAGCAAAGCACATCATGGATCTTACCATGTCCAACAAGGTACGATTCTTCTTCTCAACTATACCATATAGCTGAGGTGTATAAGGAGGTGTTCACTAAGATAATATCCCACATCCTTTAGATATTGTGTAAATTCTATACTTAAGTATTCTCCTCCTCGATCTGATCGATACTCTTTCTAGTCTATTTTTCTAATTCATTCATAAACTCTATGAATTTCTCAAAAGCTTCAGTTTTTGCTTCATAAAATACGCATGTTTGTATCTTAAGCAAACCTTAGTAAAAGTAATGAAGTATGAGTAACCTCCTCTAACCTGAGTGGACATAGGTCCACATACATATGAGTTCTAATAACTCTGTGGTGCTCTTTCCATGTCCAGTAAATAGAGAGTTGGTCATCATTCCCATGAGGCAAGACTCACAGATTACATATGATTCATAATCAAATAGATCAATGTATCCACATTTATGTAACTTGTTTGGCCTTTCCTTACAATAAGACCAAGCCTACAATGCCAGATGTAAACTTGATTCACACTATTCCTCTTTCTCTTAAGAAGTTTATCTACACACATTACACGAGTATTTATATCTAATATGAATAAACCATTTAATAAGCTTTCACTGACAAACAATTCACCATTTACGAATAAAGAATAACTTTTATTCCTAAAGCTCACATTTATCTAAGCATGAAATGGAAATAACGTTCCTAATGATAGAAGGAATGTAGTAACATTTTTCAAGTCCTAATATAACTCCTAAGGGTACCTTGAAGTTCACACTTTCGACAGCGAGTGTAGCAACCTTTGCTCCATTTCCCAATCGCAACTCAACCTATCCTTTGTTCAGCTGCCTATAGTTTGTCAACACCTACAAATCATTGCAGATATGTGATGCACATCCAATATCTAATACTCATGATATGGATCTATATGACAAGTTGAGATCAATCATGAACATACATGAAGTTTCTCCAAGTTTTTGCTTTGCTTTCTCTACAAGATACAACTTGTAGTTCCTCTTCCAATGTCCTTCCTTATGGTAGTGGAAGCATTGGCCCTTGTTCTTCTTAGCCTCTTCTTTCTTGGCAGCCTTAGCCTATTGTAGCTTCTTCTTTGCCTTGCCTTTCTTAAAGGCATGATGAACCTTCCTTTTCTTGTTGGTCTTACCAACAAGCATCACTGGACGCTTCCCATCGTTCATAGTTCTCTCAACAATCTTTAACATGTTTAGAAGCTCTGTCAGAGAGAATTCTATGTTAAAGTTCATAATGAATTGGGAGAATGAGCCAGGAAGGGATTACAAAATCAAGTCAACTAGTATGTTCGAGTTTCATAGGAAAATCCAATTCTATCAAACTTTCTTTCCACTCTATCATCTTGAGAACATGTATATGCATAGATGTTCCCTTAGGAATTCTTGCCTTGAATATATTTTTAGATATCTTGTATCGCTCTATTCTACTTTGAGCTCTAAAAAGCTCCTTAAGATGAGTCAGAATGCCTTTAACATCCATCTTCTCATGTTGCCTATATAACTCATTGATCATAGATGCCAACATATAATAGTAGGTGAGGGTGGCATCTCATCTTCCCTGTACTTCCCATAAAGAAGGATTTCTACTTGTTCAATATCATCAATAGGTGTTAGAGGTAAAGGCTTTTCAAGAACATAGACTACCTTATTAGCAGTGAGAACAATTCTCAAATTTCTGAGCCAGTGACTATAGTTAGGACTAGTAAGCCTATTGGCATCAAGTATGCCTTTCAATGGATTGTTCGACATATTGGTATATAAGAAGAAAACATGTATAATTAGATAACATGCAAATACTTATTAAACAAATTAAGATATTGTCTTTAATCCTAATTTTAAAACTCTCACTAATCTTCGATGAATTTGTATAACCCTCTATATGCAAAGACATACACATCAATGACATCCTAGTGGGGACCAAAATCCTATTAACCTTATGATGATGGCCTTATGGCAACACGACAAACCATCCCATACTTAACAGGTAGGCAACTCTTGCTAATTGCAACTCCTTAAAATTTTTAGTCATATTCAACCTCCAAAGCATTTGTAATCTTGTGGCAATGCAACAAATTATAGGGTCTGGTTAGATTAAACCCGTTTGTTATGTTATGAGAACGACCTTCTCACACAACTCTTGTGGCAACATAACAAATCTATGTCAGTCACCCATCCCAAAATTTGGTGTAAGCCTTAGTTTAGGTCACTGATCGTTTTCTGAGTGGGCCTTATGGCAGAACAACAAACTCCCTCAATCTAAGGGCAGCTCACCTAGACTATAACAACAGAAGGCTACATAGGTTATTCTTATATATATACTCGTGTAAACAATGTATACCAAGTAGCAAAATCCACATTTATCAAATATATATGCTAGAAGACATGGATGGTAAGGACTGAGGTTTCAGATCCAGTTATCGGGCCGGTTTCGGTGTTGAACCCTTTGGTTTGGGCCCTTGTGGGCCTAAGACATGGGCTCTTTATCGCGTTGAGTTTGCGAGACGCGATTTTGATCGGCGTCAGCCTAGGGCGGTGCCATTTAGGAGCCATGAAGAGGTGCCACGTGTTGGGATTCTCGGGTTTCTCCGGATCACTCACGCAGCAGAAAATAAAATATTAAACAGCGATCCGTTCCCGTTTCGAAAAAACTAAAACTACGATTATCGGATAATCGACTCTCACCGTGTGCGGATTCGAATCCGAAATCGTTCGGTTCCGTCGGTGCGACACCGCAAGCCGCGCAAGTGCTCGGCCTCTAGCGAAGTCCACGCGATCCTCCCTGCGACGGATATCCTCGCGTTCCTTGTTCTTCGCAGCCCACGAAACCTCCGCCAGTCGTCGCAACGATCGCCGCAACGCGCGGACGATTTCCCGTCGAACGGGATTCGGAGAAGCGGCGGAGCAGATCTGGATATGTCTGGATGCCAGAGAGAGAAAGAAACTGAGGAGGGGCGGCTAGGGTTAGCAGCAGCTTGGCCTGCTCAGCCCGTTCGCTATGTTTTATACTAACCGCGCGGTTTTTCATAAAAACCCCCAGTTTGTATAAAACTCACTTATTTATCCATCGCCTTGAGAATCATTTGCGTGTGACCCTCTAGGCCCAAGTACCAATCCAGTTAATGGCCCAACAAGCCCAGTGACTCCTCACTGGCTTTATTAATTAATTAATAACCCTTTATTAATTAATTAATCAATCGAATTGATGTCGCACATCGAATTCGACCGGGCCTCCGATCACGTTGGGTGCCAAGCAACACCGCGTGAACCCGAAAGGTATTAGGGTTGAGTAACCCACTCTTGGAACCTTTCCGCCGATAGTTACCGCGTGGATATAATCCTTCATTCGTACAATGCTCTTGAGTCAACTCAGGGTATGACGAGCTGTCAAACCCTAACCGGTCGACTCACTTGGATTGGATGTCGCTGATGAATATCGGAAAATTCCTTTCCCGATATTATCGTCCGCCCTGGCCACGGACTTCAGCGCGTCCTTCCTAGAGCATTCTCTCTCTAAGTACCGAGAGCGAATGATTCCTTATTGACACACAATTCCCTTCGACGGTATTCCGCTATACCCAATCCTTGGCGTATTAGAATCCCGTGGCTAGAGATTCGTAAACCAAGGTCAAAGCACAGAAGTCCACCGCCAAGGTGTCCTTGGTGTCTCAGGTCCGAGGACCATCCACGCAACTGCGACAATAGAATCAAGCTAGTTGACAGTAAGGTACAATACCATCCAGCGATTCAGTCAGATCAGTTCAGTGAACTCATTCTCCAATGAGTACCTACAGATTCGCCTTAATGTCTCCACACAAGTGACTTATGAGATCAGTCACCATCATCGTATGAGCAGGAGTAATCTGTACTAGTCTAACCAGATATCCGATGTCCTTCTTGGATATCCTCCGACTAGGAACAATTAAGAATATGTGTGTTTAAGTGATCAGTCTCATTAGTATGATATCATCATAATCTGATCACTATAGCACATATTCACGGAGTTCATTATGAAACGAGAATTAATGCGATTTACACATAATGAATATTATGCTATTATATTAATAAATGAACGAGATTTACATAGTCAGATTGTCTTGCAGGACACCTAAAACTAACAATCTCCCACTTGGACTAAAGCCAATCACCTTTATACAATAAACCTATAGACTCTAGGTGACACTCAAACACAATTTGAGCCAACGGCTTTGTCAGTGGATCTGCTACATTATCGACGGATGGAACTCTTTCCACTACTATATCTCCTCTGGATATGATCTCTCTGATAAGGTGAAAGCGCCTCAGAATATGCTTCGATTTCTGATGAAACCACCGCTCTTTCGCTTGCGCAATGGCTCCATTGTTGTTGCACAACAGTGGAACAGGCTCAGAGATGCTGAGAACTACGCCGAGGTCGGTGATGAATTTCTTCAACCACACTGCTTCCTTGGCGGCTTCAGCTGCAGCGATGTACTCAACTTCAGTCGTCGAATCTGTAGTGGTTACTTGCTTGGAACTCTTCCAGCACACTGCACCTCCGTTCAAAGAAAACACGAATCCAGATGTAGACTTGCTATCATCTGGATATGACTGGAAACTCGAGTCAGTAAAGCCTCACAGTTTCAAGTCACCTCCTCCATAGACAAGAAACATATCCTTAGTTCTTCTCAAGTATTTAAGGATACATTTCACTGCCTTCCAGTGCTCTTCGTCTGGATTAGCCTGAAATCTGCTCGTAACACTTAGAGCAAATGCAACATCAGGCCGTGTACATAGCATAGCATACATGATAGATCTTATGGCAGAGGCATAGGGTATTCTATCCATGAATGCCCTCTCATAAGGAGTCTTAGGAGACTGCTCCTTTGAGAGAATAATTCCATGTCTCATCGGTATGAGACCTCTCTAGGAATTTTTCATGCCAAACCTTTTGACTATGGTATCTATGTACAAGGATTTGGTCATTCCAAGTATCCTCTTTGATCTATCTCTATAGATCCGTATTCCCAATACGTAGGATGCTTCTCCCAAATCCTTCATGGAGAAGTGTTTCGACAGCCAGATCTTTACTGATGACATCATAGTTACATCATTCCCAATGAGTAGTATGTCATCTACATAAAGAACTAGAAAAGTGACTGCACTCCCACTGGTCTTCTTGTACACACAAGGCTCATCTTCATTCTTAATGAAGTCATAAGACTTGACAGCCTCGTCAAATCTTATGTTCCAGCTCCGGGAAGCTTGCTTCAGTCAATAAATGGACTTCTGAAGCTTGCACACTCTATCTGGAGATTCTTTGGATGTGAAACCTTCTGGTTGTATCATATACACCTCCTCCTCAAGGTTACCATTGAGGAAGACAGTCTTCACATCCATCTGCCAGATTTCATAATCAAAATGTGCAGCAATGGCGAGTAGAACTCTGATCGACTTTATCATGGCAACTAGTGAGAAAGTCTCGTCATAGTCAATTCCTTGCCTTTGACGATATCCCTTTGCCACCAATCTTGCCTTATATGTGTCGATCCGTCCATCAGCACCGATCTTTCTCTTAAAGATCCACTTGCAGCCGATGGGTACAATACCTTCAGACAAGTCCTCCAAGTTCCAAACTTGGTTGGTACATGGACTGGATTTCTGAGTTCATGGCTTCTCGCCATTTCCCGGCTTCTGGGTCTTCTATGGCCTCCTGGTAGGTTTTCGGATCATCATCCTCATTATATTGTACCTTAGACTTACCTTCAGCAATGTGTCCCACATATCGTTCGGGTAGTCTAGGTACTCTACCAGATCTACGAGGCTCAACTGTGTGTACCTGAACAGATTCAGGAACTGATATCTCATCTGATGATAATGTAGCTGTTTGGGGATCTGGAACCTCTTCCAGTACTATTTTACTCCTACTGTCCTCCTGGAGAAGGTATTCCTCTTCCAAGAAGACAACTTTCCTGGCGACAAACACCTTTTGTTCACCAGGATGGAAAAAATAGTATCCAAAGGTTTCCTTTCGATATCCCACAAACCTACATTTATCAGTTCGTGATTCCAGCTTGTCTGGATCATGCGTCTTTACATGAGCAGGACAACCCCAGACTTTAACATGTTTAAATTCTGGTTTCCTGCCTTTCCATATCTCATATGGAGTAGAGGCTACAGACTTGCTGGGTACTCTGTTCAGTAGGTATGCTGCTGACTCTAGAGCATACCCCCAGAGGGACACTGGTAATCCTTAAAAGCTCATCATGGATCGCACCATGTCCAACAAGGTGCGATTCCTCATTTTTGATACACCATTCATCTATGGTGTATATGGAGGGGTCAGCTGAGAAAGGATACCATTATCCTTTAAGAATTGTGTGAAGTTAGTACTCAAGTATTCTCCTCCTCGATCTGATCGAAGAGCTTTAATACTCTTTCCTAACTGCTTCTCTACCTCATTCTTGAACTCCTTGAACTTTTCAAATGCTTCCGACTTGTACTTCATTAAGTACACATAACCGAATCTTGAGAAGTCATCGGTGAACGTGATGAAGTATGAAAAGCCACCTTTAGCTTGGGTAGACATGGGACCACATACATCCGAATGTATTAGTTCCAAAATGTCCTTGGCACGTTCTCCATGTCTAGTAAATGGAGATTTTGCCATCTTTCCCATAAGGCAGGATTCACATGTTGCAAACGATTCGTAATCGAATGCAGTTAAGTAACCATGCTTGTGAAACTTTTGCAACCTGCTTTCGCCAATATGCCCAAGTCTACAATGCCACATGTAGGCCTGGTTCACACAATTCTTGCTCTTCTTAAGAGCATTATCAATTTGAAGATTGTAATAAGAAACATCTAATAGATATAGACCGTTGACTAAAGATGTTGAAGCTATTGATTTATTACCATAATAAATCGAACAACTTCTATTCTCAATAGTCAACCTATATCCTATCTTGTCCAAACAAGATATTGATATGATGTTCTTTATTATGCTAGGAACATAATAACAATCTTCTAATAATAAGGCGTCTCCCGATGGAAGCTTGAGGTTTGCTGTCCCAACAACAATCGCTGCAACTTTTGCGCCGTTTCCTAACCTCAATTCCACCTCACCATGTCTCAGCTTGCGCTTACTTGTCAGCATCGGCACATCATGGCAGATATGAGAAGCACATCCGGTATCTAATACCCAAGATGTGGAATCTCTAACTGATAAGTTGATATTTATCATATAGATATCTGAAGCTTCAGACAGTTCACTCTTCCATGAGCTTTATCATGAAGGAACTTCTTGCAGTTCCTTTTCCAGTGACCATACTGCTTATAGTTGAAGCAGTCACCCTTCACTACTCTTTTACCTTTCTCCTTCGATCCTTTATCGTTAGCTGTCATATCTCTGCTTCAGTGGCATCCAATGCCGATTCAGCAAGAGGATCAGCTCCAGGGACAAAGTCAATGTGCTCAGATCTGAAGACATTCTTCAGGTATCTGAACCAATCCGAGTAGATCAGATAAGTCAAAAGGGCATCAAGTATGCCACGGAGTGGGTTATTCGACGACATAATTCCCTACAGGAGATAAGTAAAATCTATTTAGCAGATGTTCAATTATTAAAATTTAAAACAAGACATGGTCTTTTGTTCAAGTTTAATTCTCACTAATTTTCGACGGACTGTATAACCCTCAGTTATACAGAACGGGAGACACCGACAGTCTCCTAGTGGGGATCAGAATCTCAATGACTTGCACTACAGCCTTGTGGATAGCACAACAAACTGTAATACAATCAGAGAGCACCCAACTCATGGGACTTGCAACTCCTTGCAATATCTGATCATGGCTTCGTTCCCCAGAGATTTAATGGCCTTGTGGATAGCACAACAAACCACTAATTCTGGTCTAAGCTAACCATCGTTACGCGACGAGCATAGATTTGCATGCAGCCCTTGTGGATAGCACAACAAAGCTACATGGTTCCTCTATCCCGATCTTTAGGCATCTAATGCCATAGCCACAGTTTCTCCTCCCAATTAAGCAAGCCTTGTGGATAGCACAACAAACCTGCCTAAAGTGATTCAAATCCTATGACTATAACGATGGTGGACCACGCGGTAAGTTTTTAACTACTCGCGTTACGGCTTAGAGTTTATCTGAGGATATTTAGATAACTTTTATCTTGGTCTCTCCTAGGTGATAGTATATAAATACATCGTATATATTTACTAAATACTATAACTTGCTTTCATTCATAATCAAAAGAAAAACAATGCATCACATACATGTCTAGTGTGGTCATGGATAGCACAGTGGGTTTGACTGGAGCCAACAGTCAAACGCACACACAATCTAACATAACATTTACATTAGATAAACCTGCAAACACACAGGCAAGAGATCTCCATCTTTTCGCCTTCCTGGTTGCAGTTGTGGATCGTCCTCGCTCCTTCCTCGGTTGCCTCGATCAGATTACATTAATTCTAAAATTACAAGTAAATTGAAGAAGGCCTTATGGCGAGTACAAGAGAGAGGGAGGTAGAAATACATCAGAGAATGAGAGAGGGAGAGATACGCAGATCTCTATTTATTAACAATTTAATAAATATCCATCATCCGTCTACGATCCACACAAACACACCAGTAACTAAGTGCATATCCATGACCACGATGTGTTTTAAACATTCTACACAAGATATAGCGCATCACATGGCTAAAATAAAAGAGTTTTTCAAAATAAATAAGTTTTGGCTTTCAGAAAGCTGGGATCCAATCAAAATTGGTATTTGAATTTCGAAAACTCATTTTATTAACTTAACATGCAATTAAATCAAAATTTAAAAGCATTAAACACACATCACATGTGCACACAATCCGAATTAATAATTTCATATTATTCCATGCAAATTAGAACATTTCTAATAATCTAACACTTAGATTAAACCCCATTAATAATCTAACAATTAGACTATTAAAGATTAATCTCACTCTTAGATTAATCCAACAAAGTTAATTAAAAATTTAACACTTAAATTAATAATCAACCAAACTAATTATTCACTACTAATCTAACACTTAGATTAACCAATTAATGTTAATTATTAATTTAACTCTTAAACCAATAATTAACACTAACTAATTAATAATTAATTAATCTAACTCTTAGATTAGATAATTAAAGTTATCATTAATTTAACTATTAAATTAATGACTAACAGTAATTAATCAAGCACTACTAATTTAACATTTAAATCAGTCATTTAAGTTAATTATTAATTTAACAATTAAATTAATAACTAACTCAAATTAATAATTAACAATTAGATGTATTAATAATTAATAATCTAAAAATTAGATTAAAAATTATTGATTACTAATTTTAACTCTTAAAATTAGATAAATTAAAGTCAATAATTAATTTAACACTTAAACTAACATTAACCTCAATTAATCCACAGCTAATTGCTAATTAATAAATCCTTAATTAAGTTAATGATTCAAAATCATTAATAAATGCCCAATTAAATTAAAATTGAATGATAATTTTAATCCTCAAAACAATTTTGAAAATTTTAAAATTAATTCAAATTTTAACTAAATGTCAAATGGGCAATTTGGGGATCAAATAGGGTTTTAAAAACAAAATAGGGCTCAGCCATCTGGCTGAGCCAAAGGGCTCGGGCCCTGGCCGAGCCAGGGCTCGGACTAGGTCCGAGCCAGGGCCCAGCCCAGGTGCGAACCTGGGGCTGGCAGCCCTGGCCCGGCTCAGGGCCGATCCAGCCAGTCCGACCGGCCTGGGCCCGGTCCCGACGGCCCGGTCCACCCTACATCTCCCCAAAGCACCCGACGCCCTGAAACCCTAAAATTGCAGGCGGTCGCCTGCGGCCGTGCCCCCCGGCGGCACAGGCCCCAGCCGGCGGTGCCCCCGGCGCCGGCAGGGCCGCCGGCGGTGGCCAAAACTACAGCCGGCCGAGCCCCAAAAAAAATCCCCAAAATCTGATTTCTCAGGTTTTAAGACCAACTTTGGGCTCGATTTTGCAGCTCTTCAAGGCCACCTTTGCACCGGCTATCATGCCCGATGTGTAATGGTGACTATCACCAAGAGATCCAGAGATCTAACCCGCCATCCCAACGCTTGGGAGGCATGTACGAAGCTGCCAAAATACCCCGGTTCATCATCTCATGAAGAACTCCGAAAACCCGTAAATAAAATCCAAAAAATCATAGAAAAATAATCAAATTATTTGTGTTCATCTTATGAACACTATTTCGTCATTTTAATCGGATTAAACGCATGGAATAAGTCATGAAAAATTAATTTAGAGATCCGAAACGGGACGAAAAATAGTGGAACCTGGCTCTGATACCACTGTTGGGATTCTCGGGTTTCTCCGGATCGCTCACGCAGCGGAAAATATAATATTAAACAGCGATCCGTTCCCGTTTCGAAAAAACTAAAACTACGATTATCGGATAATCGACTCTCACCGTGTGCGGATTCGAATCTGCAATCGTTCGGTTCCGTTGGTGCGACACCGCACGCCGCGCAAGTGCCCGGCCTCTAGAGAAGTCCACGCGATCCTCCCCGCGACGGATATCCTCGCATTCCTCATTCTTCGCAGCCCACGAAACCTCCGCCAGTCGCCGCAACGATCGCCGCAACGTGCGGACGATTTCCCGTCGAACGGGATTCGGAGAAGCGGCGGAGCAGATCTGGATCTGTTTGGACGCCAGAGAGAGAAAGAAACTGAGGAGGGGCGGCTAGGGTTAGCAGCAGCTTGGCCTGCTCAGCCCGTTCGCTATGTTTTATACTAACCGCGTGGTTTTTCATAAAACCCCCAGTTTGTATAAAACCCACTTATTTATCCATCGCCTTGAGAATCATTTGCGTGTGACCCTCTAGGCCCAAGTACCAATCCAGTTAATGGCCCAACAAGCCCAGTGACTCCTCACTGGCTTTATTAATCAATTAATAACCCTTTATTAATTAATTAATCAATCGAATTGATGTCGCACATCAAATTCGACCGGGCCTCCGATCACGTTGGGTGCCAAGCAACACCGCGTGAACCCGGAAGGTATTGGGGTTGAGTAACCCACTCTTGGAACCTTTCCGCCGACAGTTACCGCGTGGATATAATCCTTCATTCGTACAATGCTCTCGAGTCAGCTCAGGGTATGGCGAGCTGTCAAACCCTAACCGGTCGACTCACTTGGATTGGATGTCGCTGATGAATATCGGAAAACTCCTTTCCCGATATTATCGTCCGCCCTGGCTAGGGACTTCCGCGCATCCTTCCTAGAGCATTTTCTCTCTAACTACCGAGAGCGAATGATTCCTTATTGACACACAATTCCCTTCGACGGTATTCCGCTATACCCAATCCTTGGCGTATTAGAATCCCGTAGCTAGAGATTTGTAAACCAAGGTCAAAGCACAGAAGTCCACCACCAAGGTGTCCTTGGTGTCTCAGGTCCGAGGACCATCCACGCAACTGCGACAATAGAATCAAGCTGGTTGACAGTGAGGTACAATACCATCCAGCGATTCAATCGGATCAGTTCAGTGAACTCATTCTCCGATGAGCACCTACAGATTCGCCTTAGTGTCTCCACACAAGTGACTTATGAGATCAGTCACCCTCATCGTATGAGCAGGAGTAATTTGTACTAGTCTAACCGGATATCCGATGTCCTTCTCGGATATCCTCCGACTAGGAACAATTAAGAATATGGGTGTTTAAGTGATCAATCTCATTAGTATGATCTCATCATAATCTGATCACTATAACACATATTCACGGACTTCATTATGAAACGAGAATTAATGCGATTTACACATAATGAATATTATGCCATTATATTAATAAATGAACGAGATTTACATAGTCAGATTGGCTTGCAGGCCACCTAAAACTAACACCATGTAGGCAAGAGCATTGAGGCGTAAGTGTACGGCCCCGGTCTGATCGTCTGAATGGCGTCGGCTATGGGAGATGCCATTCAGAGATCCGCCAGTGTACTACCCACATCCTGTCATCTGAATGGCAACTTCCTTGAACGATGCAATTTAAGTTTGTTCGGTTTGACGCTCGAGCCTCCCCTCCTTTCTCTCATTCTTTCCATTCTTCTCTCTCTCCACCCCCTCCTCTTCGAACACCTCCGGTGACCCTTCCCCTCCTCCTTCCCTTCCTCTCCCCATTCCTCCTCTTCCTCCACTCCATCAACCTCCTAACCCTCACCACTACCACCACCATCTCCTCTATGGCACATCGCTCTCCGGACGACGGCCAACATCCCAGTGGAGTGACGGCATCCACGGCAGTATCGGCAGCCGCTCGTGGTGTGGCGGTTCGGCGGCTATGAGCAAGGAGGAGTTCAAATAACTGGTAGGATGACAATCCTCGTTGTATTTGTTTAAAATCATGTTTTTCCCCACTTTAAAGCATGTGTTGTGTGTGGAGATTTTTATGTAGAAAAGTATGTTTTAAGGGGGGTTTTAGATGAAAATAAGCATTTTTGGGTTTTCAGGAAGTAAATTGGATTGTTGGGCCTCTCCCCTTGCCTTTTTTACGTTTTTTTGAGTGTTTTGGGGGAGAAGAGGGACCCTCAGTTTGGCTCGGTGGAATGCAATTTTTGGCGTTAAATGGCGACGAGATCAGGTGATGCCATTTAGAATGGCATCAAGACTAGGTGACGTGATTCAACGACCCAATTTTTCAGTTCCCGAGGCCAGCGTGGGATAAAGATATGAATAGCGTCGGCCATGGGCGACGCCATTCAGGCCAGTATCCCTGGTCCTAGTGACACAGTGAAAACTGAACCAATTTAGGGGTCTTGAATGACGTTGGCCACGGGTGGCGCGATTCAAGACAGAACCCCATTAATTCATACAATTAACATGTTTTTGCATTATTAGATAACTCGGTTAAATGCATGTTCGATACCGTACTTCGAGGACGAGGGTTTTCACGTGACGGGATCGCACTGTGTTGTGTTTTGTACGATCGTGGACCTAAAGTGACAATTGTTAGCGCTTGACACCCTGTGTCGGTGTGGGAGTGACACAGCGCCGGTGTGGGAGTGGTGGGGTGACGCCTAGTCAGAGAGGGTTACTTGGTATACCCCGGGGTATAGCTAGTACTGGTGTGGGAGTGGTACATTCGGATTGTCACTCGTGGCTGGGAGGAGAAAAAACCACCTAGAGCTAGACAGGCCGGAGTAGCCAGCACACTATCCGAGGGGTTGTTGTTCCATCCCAGCGGGTCGGTGTTTTTCACATTCGGTTGTGTGGTTTGCGTGTTTAGCAGAGAGGCCAGTTGTGGACTCTATGGTGAAGTGATTTTAGATTTGTGCCTGTTGCATCTTCAAGTGCATGTGTTTCATATCGGAATTTGGGAATCTTTGGGAGTTGTGCATGCTGCTTTACTTATTTAATTGCCAATATTTGTGTTGTTGCACTTGTGGGTGCGTAAGTGGGCGATGGGGATTGGAGGATACCTACTGAGTCTATTTAGATGAGACTCACCCCTGCGGTTTTCAGGTGAGGGTTCCTAGTAGACATAGCATAGAGGGTTTCATCTCGGGTTACGCGCCAACAACCACTCTTCCGGGGTATACCCCGATGTAGTTGTTATTTCCTTTTTAGGCCTGTACACATAATTATTTATTTTCAGTTGGAATATCTAATTATTTGCTGAGTCAAGTCGAATTGTAATAATTTTTAATTCCTGCACTTCCTTTACAATTCGATGTGATGTAGAATGTTTAGCTTAATTTATCATTTATTTCTCAGACTTATCGAGATCCTGGTTTGGCTACAAATTTTAATGATTCGGTACCCATTTAGTAATCGGATCCCTCTTTATGGGGTGGAGGGTTGTTACAGTTGGTATCAGAGTATTCGGTCTAGAATAGATGAATAACTAGGTTAAATACCGTAATTTTAGCAAATAAATACATTATCCTGTACAGGCACGATAGTAGTATAGGTTTTGGGTTCTAGTTAGAAATTTTTGATTCTTGTGACTATAAGCGATTAGATGGCTCCTTGGAAGAGAGTGCTAGTTATTAGGGAGCAAGGAGATGTTCCTAGCGGGTCTGAGGCCGGTAGGCCGAATATGGAGCGTTTTATGGAGGCTATGATGGATACGATGACTAGATATCAAACTCGAGACCCTAGTAAGAGTTCTAGTGCTCAGGAGGGCCTTCAGCTGCTCTGGAGAGATTCCTTAAGTTGAAGCTACCTCATTTTATCGGTCGTCCCAACCCTAATGAGGCCGTTCATTGGCTGAAGGAGTTAGAGAAGACTTTCGATACCATGGACTGTGTGGCAGTTGAGAGGACTCTGTTGGCTACCTTCATGTTGAAGGATGATGCCTATGACTAGTGGACTACTTTGAAGAGTTTGTCTTATGCAGATAGGAATCTCAGGGAGATTATGTGGGAAACATTTGTAAAGGAATTCAACAGGCAGTACTTTCCTGGGCATGTCTAGAAGGCTAAAGAGAGGGAGTTTATGGAGTTGACCGAAGGGAGCATAACAGTGCTCGAGTACCAGATGAAGTTCGTCACTTTAGGACGATTTGTACCCTTCATCTCGGGGGATGAGGAATGCCAGGTTGAGAGGTTCGTGTACGAACTGAGGTCTAGTTTGAGGAGTTTTGTGGCATCCCACTATTGTACGGACTTGGCATCGGCGATTAAGTGTGCCGCAGCAGTAGAGGCATAGCACTATTAGTCGGCTCGGTAGAGGGGACTGGCTATTGAGGGGCCAACATATGGCAAGGGGAAGACAGCAGCAGCTGTAGCAGCTCCTTTAATCGGGATCGTCGTTACTCGGCTCCAAATTCAGGAGGTCCTTTCGAGGTGGTGGCAGTAGTAGCGGCAGCAGTGGTAGTAGCAGACCCAAGCAGACCTAGCAGAGTCAGTCGGTGTCCAGCGCTAAGCAGGAGGCAGGTCAGAGACTTCCAGCAGCTTGTCGTCATTGTGGTGGTATTCATGGTGGGACTAAGTGTTCCGGATTTTCTTGGAGGTGTTACACTTGTGGCCAACAGGGCTATTTGGCGAGGAGTTGCCCGTTAGGACATGGTCAGGGTCAGGGACCGGGAGATCAGAAGAAGTCGAGGGCCTAGGGGAGAGTTCTCACTATCACCAGGAAGGAGGCTCGTACGTCCAACTTGGTGGAAGGTACACTTTCTGTCCTTGAGAATTCTGCGCATGTGTTGATTGATTCAGGTGCTTCGCATTCCTTTATTTCTGAGTAGTTCGTAAATATTTTTTCTGCACCCATTGATGAGTTATCTGATGGACTGATGGTTGACGTTCCTTCTAGGGGATTTCATATTGACTTATAACTGTATGAGTAAGGTTCCCTTGACTACTGAGGGTCATCAGTTACCTGCCCATTTAGTTGTGCTTGCCATTCGTGACTTTGATGTCATCTTGAGCATGGATTGGTTGGAGACTTATTATGCTGAGGTGGACTGCCACAGGAAGAGGGTGCGCTTCTCCATCCCAGGCATCCTGGCCTTCTACTTCCAAGGTATTAGGCTCTCTTCTTGTGGTATTCTTATTTCTACTTTTAAGGCCCAGAGGTTAATTGTTGATGGCTGTGAGGCTTTCCTTACCTCAGTAGTTGTAGCTGGTGTTTGTAGTGGTTCCAGTCCTTGGGAGATGCATGTAGTATGTGACTTTGTTGATGTGTTTCCTGAGGAGTTGCTTGGCCTTCCTCCTCAGCGGGAGGTTGAGTTCACTATTGAGCTTGCACTGGGTACGGCGCCCTTGTCTAAGGCCCCGTATGAGATCGCTCCGACCGAACTCGCTGAGTTGAAGGCGCAGTTGCAGGAATTGCTGGATAAGGGTTTTATCCATCCCAACACTTCTCTATGGGGTGCTCCAGTTTTGTTCATTAGGAAGAAGGATGGTTCCTTGAGGTTGCGTGTCGATTACAGATAGTTGAACCATGTAACAATAAAGAATAAGTGTCCACTTCTAAGGATCGATGATCTAATGGATTAGTTGTAGTCTGCTAGGGTATTATCAAAGATTGACTTAAGGTCAGGATATTACCAGATGAGGATCCGTGAGGCTGATGTGAGTAAGACGGCTTTCAGGACTCAGTACGGAAATTATGAGTTTTTGGTTATACCTTTCGACTTGACCAATGCTTTGGCAACTTTTATGAATTTGATGAACCGGGTCTTCAGGGCCTACTTGGATCAGTTTGTGGTGGTGTTTGTAGATGATATTTTGGTGTACTCTTCTTCTGAGGAACAACATGCCATGCATCTTCAGGTGGTGTTGCAAGTTCAGAGAGAGCACCAACTCTATGCCAAGTTTAGTAAGTGTAAATTATGGCTAGATAAGGTGCACTTCCTCGAGCATGTCATTTCTAGTGACGACATTACAGTAGATCCATCCAACATTGAGGCAGTGATGGACTGGGGCAGACCGATGACAGTAACTGAGATTTGGAGCTTCCTGGGATTAGCAGGGTACTACATATGGTTTGTCTAGGATTTTTCTTCCATAGCGACCCCCTTGTCGAGGTTGACTCATAAGGGAGTTCGTTTTGTGTGGACCGAGGAGTGTGAGCGAAACTTTAGTGAGTTGAAGACTCGTCTCACTTCGGATCCAATTCTAATGCTTCCATCTGGTTTTGGTGGATTCGTAGTTTACTCAGATGCATCTCGTTGAGGTTTGGGTGCGGTTCTGATGCAGTATGGTCAGGTTGTGGCCTATGCTTCTAGGCAGCTGAAGAAGCATGAGGAGAACTACCCCACTCTTGACTTGGAGTTGGCGGCTATTGTATTTGCACTGAAGATCTGGCGGCATTGTTTATATGGGCAAAAGCTTCAGGTCTTCTGTAACGACCCGCCATCCTATGACCGGAGACCCGGTCACTAAATGGATGTCGGGTCGTTACAATTGGTATCAGAGCTCAGTCTGGTCGAGTATGTGATAAACTGGGTTAGATATTATAGTCCAACAATAAGTGCGAGTCTGTACAGGCGATGGCTGCTGGTGTAGATTGATAGGTTTTGACGTGTTTTAGTTCGATTTGTGTATTGTGGGGCAGCGATGGCGCCGAAGCGGAGAGCTCCGGCGGCTCGGGGTGCGAGAGCGGTTGGTGGTGGTTCAGGAGCAGAGGGGCATGATGTGGAACGTTTCATGGAAGCCATGATTGGGGCTATGGCTAGATATCAGCAGAGGGATGGAACTGAGGGGTCCAGTTCCCGAGGTGGCCATTCTACGGTGGTGGAGCGGTTCTTGAAGCTGAAGCCCCCTTCTTTCACGGGTCAGCCTGTTCCAGATGTAGCAGCGCAGTGGGTTAAAGAGGTGGAGAAGGTGTTCGATGTTCTAGAATGTGCTGAGAGTGACAAGACCTTGTTGGCAACCTACTTACTGAAGGGCGATGCGTACGATTGGTGGGTTACCACCAAGGGGTTGTTGTTTCCAGATAGATCTTTGAGAGAGATTCCTTGGGAAGGTTTTGTGAGAGAGTTTAGTGGGCAGTACCTTCCGAGACATGTTCGCAGGGCCAAGGAAAGGGAATTTATGGAATTGGTGCAGGGTGATATGTCAGTTCTAGACTATCAGATGAAATTCGTGGCCCTGGGAAGGTTTGCTCCACACATATCCGAGCGTGAGGATCTGAGGACGGAGAAATTCGTGGATGGACTTCGGTACGATCTGAGAGAGTTTGTGGCGGCCCATTGTTGTAGGGATTTGGCATCAGCAGTTCAGCGCGCGGCAGCATTGGAAATGCAGTTCCAACACACGGCGAGGGAACCGGAGCATTCAGCACGAGAGAAGCAGCCTAGCAGGGATAGATCAGCGGCCTTCTCGGCAGGCGGTTCGAGTTCGTTCGAGGTCGAGATTCAGGAGGCACCTTATGAAGAAGAGGATGGTTCGGTTCAGCAGATGGAGTCAGAGGACGGCTGGCAGCAGGAGGAGAGGCGGGACATTGCGGATCGTTGTCCCCGTTGTGGCAGGTTTCATGGCAACAGGATATGTCCCTTGATCACTGGTAGTTGTTTTGCCTGTGGTAGGAAGGGACATCTCGCGAGGAACTGTCCCCAGAAGAACAAGGCAGGTCAGGGACCGAGCGGTGAGTAGGTGTTCGAGGCGTGATTGGAATCGCGTCTCTTTGTGGATATTCGAGAGGTTGTGCTAGATGGGCACTTTATCTTGTCTTGTTTGGAGATGGTTGTGGTCCCGTGTGGCACTTGTATGTATTAAGGATGGTGGAGAAATCGGTTTTGAAATTTGTGCCTTGTTTATGTGTGGTTGTTTTAATCTATCAACTCTTGTCAGGATTGAGAATCTTGGTTAGCTTGATGTGATGTGATTGGCTATGTATGTTGGAACCCTGTGTGGGTGGTTGGGGAGAATGATTGTTGTTATTGATGGTTGTCGGCATGTGTGGGTTAGCCGAGTTGAACATTGAGCTGTTGCAAATTTCGAGGACGAAATTCTTTTAAGGGGGGGAGATTGTAATGACTGAGATTTCGGGTTCTGTATTCGGGTCGGGTTCGGGCCGGATCCCCTGGTTTGGACCCTGGAGGGGTCTTGAGATTGCTGACTGAATGGCGTCAGCACCGCTCGACGCCTTTCAAAAGGCGTCAGGTTGTGTGGACGCCATTTAGGGTCTGTCGGTTGTTGCGCCACGTGGGCGGGTTTCGGGCCGCGAGAGTACGGCCCTGTCAGATTTGTCTGAACGGCGTCCAGCTTGGTCGACGCGTTTCAGACTGCGACACCTGTGGTGTCAGTTTGCGGCGCCAGAGCGTTGTCAGTACGGCCTGTCTTGTCGTCTGAACGGCGTCCGCGGTGGGCGACGCGTTTCAGAGCGGTGTCAGTACGGCCGTCCTGTCAGACTGAATGGCGTCTGCCTCGATCGACGCGTTTTAGAGGAGTTCTGGTTGACCCCGCGAGCCTCCCCTTCTTTCCCTCATTCTCACCTTCTCTCTCTCTCTCTTCGCTCTCTCCACCCTCTCCGGCGATTTTCCTCCCTCCCCTTCCTCTTCTTCCTCTTCCAACTGCTCCATAGCTTCCCTACCTCTCACCTCTACCTCCACCACCTCCTTCGCGGCGTTCCCTTCTCCGGACGGCGGCCGACGTCCCGGCGGAGTGGCGGCGTCCTCGAGGGTACCGGCGGCGGTGTGCGGTGCGGCGGGACGGCGGCACGGAGCTTGGCGGAGTTCGAGAACTGGTAGGGGGACGAAACCTTGCATGCGTGCTCGTTGCTTCTTGGCGTGATGTAGCGTGTTTGGGGTTAGATTGAGCATGTTTAGGGGGATTCCTTGTGGGAATGGTGGTGTTTGTGGACTCGGTTTCGTAGCATGATTATGTGGTTGAACTCCTCTTCCTTCCCCTTTGATTTTGGGATTTTCGGGGTGCCCGGGGTTCAAGGGTGAAGCCCTCGGGTCGAGCCAGGAAACCTGGTTTCTGGCGCTAAATGGCGTCGGGCTGGGTCGACGCCTTTCCGAAAGACGTCCGGTCAGCACGACGCGTTTTAGCGCAGAAACCTCCATGTTCTAAGTTTCCTGAGTTAGGGGTTCTGCGCTAAATGACGTCATGGATGGACGACGCCTTTCTGAAGGACGTCGGGCCATCATGACGCCATTTAGGCAGGAAATGCCCCCGTTTAAGGGTCTGTAAATCTGGATTTCTGGGTTGAATGGCGTCGGGGCACCCAGACGCGTTTTAAATGGCGGCTTCACTGGTGGACGCATTTTAAGGATAAATCGGGCTTTTAATAAACCTGTCTAAGGGTCTTGAATGGCGTCGACCTTGGTCGACGCGATTCAAGACAGGAATGCTTAATGCTGTTATTTTATGCATGTTTCACGGTGGAATGGTTCTAAAGCATGCTGTGGGTTGTATACTGAGACGGGGACTTCTGTGTGAGTGGAATTGCATCACCGGTGTGTGTGTGTGTGCCTTAACTATATACTGAGACTGAGGTTTACTGTACGAATGGAATCATGATTATTTGTGTGTTTGTGCTATGCGAATATGGACCGTGATAACTGTGGTTTACGTTGTCACCATGGACCGATGGGGACAGGGTCATGGTGTCTGTGGTGTGGTGCACGTTGTGTTTTACCCTTGGCTGAGACAAGCAGAACCACCTTGAGCCCGTCGGGCCGGAGCAGCTGGTGTGCTATCTGAGGGGTTGCTGTTTGGTCTCAGCGGGTCGGGGTTTCCCTTGGTTGTCGTGACAGCTTCTGGCGTGTTTCCTGCTGTGGAGCTGGTGGTGTTACTGGTGGGAGTTGGTTTACCCTTTAGCCAGTGGGCCTGATGTGACCTTTGATCAAGGTTACGAGTGGTACCTATAGCCCTTGGCCTGACGCAGCCCGGGAGAGTTGGGTTTGTGGGTAGTTCCTGTAGCTTCGGCTTGACGGGGGTTCGCCGGTCCCCAGGGCCCTCCTGAAGCGCTGAGGCCTAGCGTGGAGGCAATCCGGTGGTAGGACAATAGTCTAGACTGCTTGTGTGCACAGTAGCTGGCAGTGGCGGTACACTGAGTCCAGCTAGTCCTAGTTTGACTCACTGCCTCACCCTACAGTGCCCCGGAACACTGTAGGGGTGGACAGGCGTGAGTAGTGGTAGTGTTGGGAGGCGACGTTCGACTTCGGTCGACAGTGTGGTTTAGTCGCTTCGTGGACTTTGACTGTGAGTCGTGACTCTGTGTTGAGTTCTTCGGGTTACTTGGTGTGGTTCTTGTTACACTGCTTACCGTGCGTTTCACATCAGAGTTGGGTGTTGTGTTTACTGCTTTACTTTAATTGACATATATTCCTGTTGTTACACTTGTGGGTGTGTGAGTGGGAGGCAGGGGATCGGATGATCCCTACTGAGCCCATTTCTGGTGTGGCTCACTCCCTGCGGTCATTCAGGTGTGGACCTCGAGGCGAGCGGAAGCGTGGTGTCATCTTGGTGTGCGGACCAGCAGCTGTCTTAGTTCCGGGGTATGCCCCAATGTTGTTGTACTTCCTTCTGCCTGTCCTTATTTAATTGTTGGACATGTAATTATTGTTGGACTGTATACGGACATTGTTATTCTCCTTCCTGCGTACTTGCTTACCTTGTGATCCGTGTGTTTGTTATATTTAATCTTGTTTAGCACTTACTCCTCCAGACGTGTTGTGTGAGATCCGGGTGTGAACCCGCAGTTAATGGGCCGACATCCATTTAGTGACCGGGTCTCCGGTCATAGGATGGCGGGTCGTTACATCTTCACTGATCACAAGAGCCTGAAGTATGTATTCACGTAGTGGGACATGTACTTGAGGCAGCGCAGGTGGATAGAGTTTATCGAGGATTATGATATCGACCTTTCTTATCATCCAGGTAAGGCGAACTTGGTGGCGGACGCTTTGAGTCAGAAGACGGTCATATCACATCTTATGATTCAGGAATGGAGGTTATATGAACAAGTTGTGGAATCTTCCTTTAGAAGTCCTCGAGAGGCTGATAAAGCCGTGTTGGACAACTTGACTATGAGGCCAGTGGTGTACCATTATGTGACCGAGGCTCAGAGGGCGGATGCAGAGTTACCACAGATTCTCCAGATATCAGAGGTAGAGTTGTGGGATGACGGCACGGTCAGATTTAGAGGCAAACTCTATTTTCCACCAGAGGAAGAGGTCCGCAGGAATGTCCTAGATGAGGCGCACCGATCTAGATATGCAGTGCATCTCAGAACGACTAAGATGTATCATTGTTTGAGAATGCACTTTTGGTGGCTTGGCATGAAGAAGGACGTGGCTGAGTATGTGGCGAGGTGCCTGACTTGTTAGTAGGTTAAGGCAGAACATCAGTGACTAGGAGGGTAGTTGTTGCCATTACCGACCCTAGAATGGAAATGGGAACATGCGACTATAGACTTTGTGATGGGATTGCCCGAATCACCCGGTAGGAGAGACGCAATCTGGGTCATTGTTGATCGATTGACCAAGTCAACGCACTTTCTAGCAATTAGGAAGGATTGGTCAGTCGGTGTAGACACGCTAATTTTGACATCATTTTGAGTGAATTTCATGTCATATAATAATGCCTCAAAATGGTCTGATATTTAATCATTAGTTAATTTTTATTAATCTTTCTGAATTAATTATCTAAATAGTATCGGGTCAGACATACATAATTTAAGTTAATTAATTAAATTGATTTTAACTCAAATTTTAATCTAATATGAAAAAATCTAAAAGGCGTCGACATGTGTAGACGTCATTTAGAGTTTATTCCTATTTTGATATTTAAATTTGAATTTTAATTAATTGATTAATTACCTAAAAGACGTCTGCCGGGCACGACGCCATTTAGGTCTCCTAAGCTGATTCTACTTCTTCTTCCCGATGTTTATCCTTATCTTAATTAGTCTAAAAGACGTCTCCCATAGGCGACGCGTTTTAGATAATTACAGATAAATATGAATTAATCTGTGCTTATCTATTTCTTAGTTGGATAAACTTCAAACTCCTTCATGTTAATTTGATCATAACCGCGGATGCGTGAACTTAAGCCTATAAATATACAACCCCTTGGTCATTAAAGAGTTAGTGATGATAGTGATAATTGGTGATTATTAGAGCAATTCTTTGAGAGAGACGATATCCAAATGTTGAAGGATCGAAGTGCTGCTACTTCCAGAAGTCTGCATCCTTTCTTCATCCATTCTTCGTCCATTCAAGAGCTTTGAAGACCAAGGTGTAGACACGCTAATTTTGACATCATTTTGAGTAAATTTCATATCATATAATAATGCCTCAGAATGGTTTGATATTTAATCATTGGTTAATTTTTATTCATCTTTTTGGGTTAACTATCTAAATAGTATCAGGTCAGACAGATATGATTTAAGTTAATTAATTAAATTGATTTTAACTCAAATTTTAGTTAAAATATGAAGAAGTCTAAAAGACGTCGACCTGTATAGACGCCATTTAGACTTTATTCTTATTTTAACGTTTAAATTTTAATTTTAATCAGTATATTAATTAGCTAAAAGACATCTACATGTCCTGACGCCTTTTAGGTTTCCTAAGTTGTTTCTGCCTCTCTTCCGGATGTTTATCCTTATCTTAATTAATATAAAAGGCGTCTACCAGTGGCGACGCGTTTTAACTAATTACAGATAAAGATAAGTTTTTCCCAGATGTTCATCTTTATCCTAATCAGTCTGAAAGGCGTCTTCCATGGGCGACCCATTTTAGATAATTACAGATAAAGATGAATTAACCTGTATTTATCTGTTGGTTAAGATGGATAAATCTCAAAATTTCTCCATGTAAATCCGCGGACACAAAGAAGTCTATAAATACCCTGCCTCTTGAATGGGTGACAGAGTTAGTGATTGAAGCGATATGGAAGTGATAATCGAAGTGCAAATTGAAGTAACGACGTCCAAACGCTGAAGTGCTACTACATCCAGAAGTCGGCGTCCATTCTTCATCCTCTCTTCATCCAATCAAGACCAAGGCTTTCCAGGGGCCATCCATCATTAAACTTTCAATTCATTTCTACATTTTCATTTCATTAATCCTACATCTTCATCACATCACTCCATGCAACACACACAACACTAGTATCATTTTCAAAACCTATTTGATTAAGGGGTTCAAAGACCATCCCAACAAGTGAGTTCTTATGTTTAGTTACATGTTTAAAACTTTGTTTAGAATGGATACTTCTTTTGCTTAAGTTCTCATTGTTTCTTCATTTCTTTCCATTTCTCAACAAGTGCAAAGAAGAATCAAGGGGAGGAAATCAACAAGCAAACAACAAAGACTCTGGACGATCCTCAAGAATTCAACAGCAATCAAAGCAAGAACAAAGACAAGAAATGACTCTCTTTCTTCAGCCGGCTGAAGGAGGGGAACCAAAAGCTCAACATCTCCCACGTTCAAACAGGTAGGCGATCAAACTCTTCCTTTTGAAACTTTTAAGTTAAAAGTTTCTGGCGATCACTTCACTTAGTTTCTTTTAATAGGTTTATTTTGCACCTAAACAACATAGATTTTTTCATGATAATCACACACTCATTTTAAGCACTCACAGCTTTTTTTGGCGATCACGGTGGGACTTGGTCTCGCCATCTTTTAGTTCTTTGTTCTTGCTGTTATCAATCGGGCACTCACGGTGCACCACTTGTGTCTCTCGACACGTCCTCACCAATTTGTGAGTGTTTTTAGTTTAGTTAATTTCCTATGTGCACCACGTGCACACCCCTGCGGCAAGATCTTGCCCTCCCCGTTGATTAGTTGAAAAGCTATTTTTTGTGATGAAATGTTGTGTGATTGATTGATATCTTAGTTGTTTAGTTGGTAAAATCATCCTGTTAAAACCTGAAACTAAAAAAAATCTTGCATGAGCTGATTATTTATCGTTTTTATCGTGTTTGAAGAGGAATCAATCCAGAAATTCCTCCTGGAAAACTGAACCTGCGACTTGAAAAGTGTCCAGGAACACCGACGCGTTTCAAATTGCATCGGTTAACCCAGACGCCTTTAAGTCTTATTTCTCTGCTGTCTACAATCTGAGCTTCTGCGAAAAATTAAGACTCTGTTTGAATAGCGTCGACCTAGCACGACGCGATTTAGACAGTTTCTTATTTCTTCTTCAGTTCTCATATTTTTGTGATCTGTGTGCTAATTACCCATTATGTATTAAGCATTAGAGGCCATCCAGGCTACAGGTCATACGCATTGAGGCTAACACTCTCCTTTTCTTAGGAATACCCTTCTTGACGTCATCAACTCTCTCTGATTGGGTCGGTCCCTCGATCAAACTAGAGTAGTTGGCGTTAAGGCCTCCGTAAGTCCCCAAAATCAAGGTACTCCTCCTTGATCATCGGGCTGGTTGTACCAGTTGAAGTCCCGGTTAGATTCCATAAACGTTGTGAGAGAAAGTCATAGAATATAACGGTGGACATTGAACTGAAACTAGGATCTCATCCCTTGAGTGAATTTGTGGTTTAATTAAATCCAAATAACTCAACAAGGAATCCTAAAATCACGCTAAACATCCACTTGTTTGTTTAAATCTCTGTACAACTTGTTTGCCAATCCTTGAAAAAAAATCTAACATCATACTGCTCCGATCAGGCAGGGACTTGAGTATGGCTCCAGATGCCATTGTCAACTACGAGGGATGATCAATATTCTGATCCTCCCCCGCATGAGTATGCGGTTCCTAATACCATTTTCGAGGGAGACATGAATCAGAATGATCCCTCGTCTTCTAATCCTTCGGATCTTGTAAATGCTTTCGGAGTTCTTGCCTCCCGCTTGGATCCTCAGCAGTTCGAGGCGATCCAGTCCATTCTGAAGGGGAAGGCACCCATGCAATCTACCGAGCCGAACCCTGCGGCTCCCCCTGCCATCCCTCAGCAACCTCCTCATCATCCTCCTTACATTCATCAGGCCATGGAAGGCCTCCATATCACTTCTCAGCTAGCTGGGCTGCAACTTTCATCTTCCAGGCAACCGGCCAAACCGCTGACGCCCACTTACCAAAATGCCCTCGGGCATGGCGGAAGCTCTGTCGGACCTCCTCTTTACTGTCCTCCTTGTCCGACGTACTCTAGGCAACAAGCCTATCAAGTACCTCCACCTCCCCCTCCTCCCCAGGCTGATCCGACAACGCAAGCGTTGCTGGCGAAGATGGAGCGCATAGACGAACAATTCAACAACCTCCAAAAGATGATGGGGGTCAAAGCTGCACCGGAGATCAACTTACCAAGCTTGCCAGTGTTCCACCTACCACCCTCCAAGATGCCAGTGTACCAGAAGTACAACGGTACTGGTAACCCCTTCACCCACTTGAAGGAGTTCATGTACGAATCATCCTTCTGGCAAAACGACAAGAGGTCGTTGGCCTTTTTGTTCAGGAGATCTTTAGAGGTACCATCCCTCGAGTGGTTCTTTTCCTTGGAACCCTCCGAAGTAGAGGACTATGGTATCGTTTCCCAAAAATTCATTCAACGATACCAGGACAGAGTTGCTCCCTCCCTGTCCATTACTGACCTAATAGCAGAGAAGATGAAACCCGATGAGGAGTTCGTCAGTTTTGCCGACAGATGGCGAGGCTTGGCCGAGAAAGTAAATGATCACTTGTCCGAGTCAGAGCAAGTGAAGATGCTGATTTCCAATGCCACGCCCCAGTTCAAACTAGTCCTCTCCCTGAATAATCTGACCAGCATGGCAGAGCTCTATGAAAGAGCGCGGTACTGTCAGAATACCTTCAAGGACGCTACGTTCTCTAGCGTCTTTGATCCTCATAGACCTAGCAGGCCTCCACCTTGGAAGCCTGCAGTGCCAAATTCTACCAGCACAGGTCCAACTACTGAGGGCACGCTCTCTCATGAGCAAGTTGTTAGTTTAGGTGGCCTACAAGCCAATCTAACAATGTAAATCTCGTTCATTATTAATAAAATGGCATAATATTCATTATGTGTAAATCGCGTTAATTATCGTTTCATAATGAAGTCCGTGAATATGTGCTATGGTGATCAGATTATGATGAGATCATACTAATGAGACTGATCACTTAAACACACATATTCTTAATCGTTCCTAGTCGGAGGATATCCGAGAAGGACATCGGATATTCGGTTAGACTAGTACAGATTACTCCTGCTCATATGATGAGGGTGACTGGTCTCATAAGTCACTTGTGTGGAGACACTAAGGCGAATCTGTAGGTGCTCATTGGAGAATGAGTTCACTGAACTGATCCGACTGAATCGCTGGATGGTATTGTACCTCACTGTCAACCAGCTTGATTCTATTGTCGCAGTTGCGTGGATGGTCCTCGGACCTGAGACACCAAGGACACCTTGGCGGTGGACTTCTGTACTTTGACCTTGGTCTACGAATCTCTAGCCATGGGATTCTAATACGCCAAGGATTGGGTACATCGGAATACCGTCAAAGGGAATTGTGTGTCAATAAGGAATCATTCGCTCTCGGTACTTAGAGAGAGAATGCTCTAGGAAGGATGCGCGGAAGTCCCTGGCCAGGGTGGACGATAATATCGGGAAAGGAGTTTTCCGATATTAATCAGCGGCATCCAATCCAAGTGAGTCGACCGGTTAGGGTTTGACAGCTCGCCATACCCTGAGTTGACTCGAGAGCATTGTACGAATGAAGGATTATATCCACGCGGTAACTATCGACGGAAAGGTTCCAAGAGTGGGTTACTTAACCCCAAATACCTTCCGGGTTCACGCGGTGTTGCTTGGCACCCAACGTGATCGGAGGCCCGGTCGAATTCGATGTGCGACATCATTTCGATTGATTAATTGATTAATAAAGGATTATTAAATAATTAATAAAGCCGGTGAGGAGTCACTGGGCTTGTTGGGCCATTAACTAGACTGGTACTTGGGCCTAGAGGGTCACACGCAAATGATTCTCAAGGCGATGGATAAATAAGTGGGTTTTATACAAACCGGGGGTTTTTATGAAAAACCGCGCGGTTAGTATAAAACATAGCGAACGGGCTGAGCAGGCCAAGCTGCTGCTAACCCTAGCCGCCCCTCCTCAGTTTCTGTCTTCCTCTGGAGTCCAGGAAGATCCAGATCTGCTCCGCCGCTTCTCCGAATCCCGTTCGACGGGAAATCGTCCGCGCGCTGCGTCGATCATTGTGGCGACCGGCGGAGGCTTCGCGGGCTGCGAAGAACGACGAACTCGAGGATATCCGTCGCGGGGAGGATCGCGTGGACTTCGCTAGAGGCCGGGCGCTTGCGCGGCTTGCGGTGTCACACCGACGGAACCGAACGGCTGCGGATTCGAATCCGCACACGGTGAGAATTTCGATAATCCGATTATCGTATTTTAGATTCCGAAACGGGAACAGATCGCTGTAAATATTTTTATTTTCCGCTGCGTGAGCGATCCGGAGAAACCGAGAAAACCCAACAGTGGTATCAGAGCCAGGTTCCACTGTTTCTCGTCCCGTTTTGGTCTCCAAATTATTTTTTCTATGATTTAATTCCATGCTTAAAAGTTGATTTTTTGCTGGATCTGTGTTCATGAGATGAACAGTAATTATTAAATTATGATTCTGCAATTTTTCGGAATTTTTTTGGTGTTTATGGTGTTCTTCGTTTGACGAAGAACGGCAGCCGTTTGGGCTTCGGAAATGCATCCCCAAATGTTGGAGAGGCATGGCCAATACCCTGGATGATCCACGGGGTTGCTGGGAACCATTGGGCAGCAAGGAGTTGGCCGGAGGGAGCCCCTTCTTCTCCATGTCCACGGTTAACACAGAAAACCAGAAATTTGGGGTGTTTTAGGAGGCCAACTGATCCTTTATTTGGCCTCACCGGCGGCCCTGCCGGCGCCGGCAGCATCACCGGCGCTGGGCCATCGCCGGCCGGGGGCCGGGCAACGCTGGGTGGCCGCCGGGCGGCGCCGTGGAGCCCTGCCGCCGCCTAGGGTTTCTAGGGTTTTCTGGTTAAGGGGCCGTCGGGTTGTGCAGGGAAGAAGACGACCGGTTCGGGGTTGGGCCGGCCGGTCATGTCCCGGTTGGACCGGGCCTGAGGCTGGCACGAGCCAGGTGCGCCTGGCTCGGGCCCAGGCGCACCTGGTTCGGACCCAGGCCCTACAGGGCCCGAGCCAGTGGGGTTTTAAAGGGCTGGGCCCTTTTTTCTTTCAAACCAAAACCCCATAATTAATCCCTTTTGCCCTGTTAATTAAATTAAATTTGGACTTAATTTAAATTTTAAAATTGTTTAAAAATTTTAATTATTGTCCAATTTTATTTAATTAACTCTTTTATGATTTTGAATCATCATTAACAATTAGTTGTTATATAGAGTTAATTATTAGTTTAATAGTTAAGCTAATAATTAACTTAAATTGACTAATTTAATTGTTAAATTAGTGATTAATATTTATTAATCTAAATGTTAGATTATTATCTATTAAAACATATAATTGTTAATTAATATTATAGTTAGTTATTAATTTAAGAGTTAAATTAATAATTAAATTAAATAACTAATTTAAATGTTAAATTAGTAGTTATTAATTAATTGAAATTAATTGTTATTTTAATTGTTAAATTGATGATTAATTTTAATTAATTAATACAATGGTTTAATAAGGAGTAATTAGTTATTAGTTTAAAGAGTTAAACTAATAATTAATTTTATCCACTAATCTAAAGAGTTAGATTAATGCTTAATTGTTAATTTGTGTTAATTATTAGTTTAATGGTTAAATTAGTGGTTAACACTTATTAATTATCTAGTCTAATTGTTAGATTGATAATTAATAACAAATTATAGTTAATTATTAATTTATGTGGTAAGTTAATGATTAATCTTGTTGAACTAGTCTAAGAGTTAGATTAGTTATTAATAGTCTAATTGTTAGATTATTAAAGGGGTTTAATCTAAGTGTTAGATTATTAGATGTGTTCTAATTTGCATGGAATACTATGGAATTATTAATTCGGAGTGTGTGCGCATGTGATGTGTGTTTATTGCTTTTAAATTAGATTTAATTGCATGATTAACTTAATAAAATGAGTTTTCGAAAATCAAATGCCAATTTTGATTGGATCCCAGTCTTTTGAAAGCCAAAACTTATCTATTTTGTAAAACTCATTTGTTTTAGCCATGTGATGCCGCTAAATCATGTGTGGATGTTTAAAACACACCGTGGTCTTGGATATGCACTTAATTTATTATTCATGTGATGAATGGATTGTGTGGATCGTGGATGTATGTTTGTTTATTAATTGTTAATAAATAGAGGTCTGCGCACCTCTCTCTCTCTCATACTCCGATGTATTTCTACCTCCCTCTCTCTCTTGTACTCGCCATAAGGCCTTCTTCCATTTACATGTTAATTCTAGAATTAATGTAATATGATGGAGGCAACCGAGGAAGGAGCGAGGACGATCCACAGCTGCAACCAGGAAGGCGAAAAGATGGAGATCTCTTGCCTATGTGTTTGCAGATATCTAATGTAATTGTTTGTGTTAGATTGTGTGTGCGTTTGACTGTTGGCTCCAGTCAAACCCACTGTGCTATCCATGACCACACTAATGACATGTATGAGATGCATTGTTGTTCTTTTGATTATGAATCAAAGCAGGTTATAGTATTTAGTAAATATATATAATATATTTATATACTATCACCCAGGAGAGACCAAGATAAAAGTTATCCAAATACCCTCAGATAAACTCTAAGCCGTAACGCGAGTAGTTGAGAACTTACAGCGTGGTCCACCATCATTATAGTCATAGGATCTAATCACTTTAGGCAGGTTTGTTGTGCTATCCACAAGGCCTGCTTAATTGGGAGGAGAAACTGTGGCTATGGCATTAGATGCCTATAGATCGGGGTAGAGGAACCATGTAGCTTTGTTGTGCTATCCACAAGGGCTGCATGCAAATCTATGCTCGTCGCGTAATGATGGTTAGCTTAGACCAGAATTAGTGGTTTGTTGTGCTATCCACAAGGCCATTAAATCTCTGGGGACCGAAGCTATGATCAGATATTGCAAGGAGTTGCAAGTCCCATGATTTGGGTGCTCTTTGATTGTATTACAGTTTGCTGTGCTATCCACAAGGCTGTAGTGCAAGTCATTGAGATTCTGGTCCCCACTAGGAGACTGTCGGCGTCTCCCGTTCTGTATAACTGAGAGTTATACAGTCCGTCGAAAATTAGTGGGAGTTAAACTTGAACAAAAGACCTTGTCTTGTTTTAAACATTAATAATTGAACATCTGCTAAATAGATTTTACTTATCTCCTGTAGGGAATTATGTCGTCAAATAACCTACTCCGTGGCATACTTGATGCCCTTTTGACTTACCTGATCTACTCAGATTGGTTCAGAAGCCTGAAGAATGTCTTCAGATCTGAACGCAATAACTTTGTCCCTGGAGCTGATCCTCTTGCTGAATCGGCATTGGATGCCCCTGAAGCAGGGATGATAGCTAACGATAAAGGATCGAAGGACAAAGGTAAAAGAGTAGTGAAGGGTGACTGCTTCTACTATAAGCAGTATGGCCACTGGAAAAGGAACTGCAAGGAGTTCCTTCATGATAAAGTTCATGGAAGAGTGAAGTTGTCTGAAGCTTCAGATATCTATATGATAGATATCAACTTGTCAGTTAGAGATTCCACATCTTGGGTATTAGATACCGGATGTGCTTCTCATATCTGCCATGATGTGCAGATGCTGACAAGTAAGCGCAAGCTGAGACAAAGTGAGGTGGAATTGAGGCTAGGAAACGGCGCAAAAGTTGCGGCGATTGTTGTTGGGACAGCAAACCTCAGGCTTCCATCGGGAGACACCTTATTATTGGAAGATTGTTATTATGTTCCTAGCATAATAAAGAACATCATATCAATATCTTGTTTGGACAAGATAGGATATAAGTTGACAATTGAGAATAGAAGTTGTTCGATTTATTATGGTAATAAATCAATAGCTTCGGCATCTTTAGTCAACGGTCTATATCTATTAGATGTTTCTCATTACAATCTTCAGATTGATAATGCTCTTAAGAAGAGCAAGAATTGTGTGAACCAAGCCTACATGTGGCATTGTAGACTTGGGCACATTGGCGAAAGCAGGTTGCAAAAGTTGCACAAGCATGGTTACTTAACAACATTCGATTATGAATCGTTTGCAAAATGTGAATCCTGCCTTATGGGAAAGATGGCAAAATCTCCATTTAGTAGACATGGAGAACGTGCCAAGGACATTATGGAACTGATACATTCGGATGTATGTGGTCCCATGTCTATCCAAGCCAAAGGTGGTGTTTCTTACTTCATCACGTTCACCGATGACTTCTCAAGATTCGGCTATGTGTACTTAATGAAGTACAAGTCGGAAACGTTTGAGAAGTTCAAGGAGTTCAAGAATGAAGTAGAGAAGCAGTTAGGAAAGAGTATTAAAGCTGTTCGATCAGATCGAGGAGGAGAATACTTAAGTACTAACTTCACACAATTCTTAAAGGATAATGGTATCCTTTCTCAGCTGACCCCTCCATATACACCACAGATGAATGGTGTATCAGAAAGGAGGAATCGCACCTTGTTGGAAATGGTGCGATCCATGATGAGCTTTTCGGGATTACCAGTGTCCCTCTGGGGGTATGCTCTAGAGTCAGCAACATACCTACTGAACAAAGTACCCAGCAAGTCTGTAGCCTCTACTCCATATGAGATATGGAAAGGCAGGAAACCAGAATTTAAACATGTTAAAGTCTGGGGTTGTTCTGCTCATGTAAAGAGGCATGATCCAGACAAGCTGGAATCACGAACTGATAAATGTAGGTTTGTGGGATATCCAAAGGAAACCTTTGGATACTACTTTTACCATCCTGGTGAACAAAACGTGTTTGTCGCCAGGAAAGCTGTATTCCTGGAAGAGGAATACCTTATCCAGGAGGACAGTGGGAGTAAAATAGTACTGGAAGAGGTTCCAGATCCCCAAACAACTGTATTATCATCAGATGAGATATCAGTTCCTGAATCTGTTCAGGTACACACAGATGAGCCTCGTAGATCTGGTAGAGTACCTAGACTACCCGAACGATATGTGGGACATATCGCTGAAGGCGAGTCTAGGAAAGTTGTATTCCTGGAAGAGGAATACCTTATCCAGGAGGACAGTGGGAGTAAAATAGTACTGGAAGAGGTTCCAGATCCCCAAACAACTGCATTATCATCAGATGAGATATCAGTTCCTGAATCTGTTCAGGTACACACAGATGAGCCTCGTAGATCTGGTAGAGTACCTAGACTACCCGAACGATATGTGGGACATATCGCTGAAGGCGAGTCTAAGGTAAAATATATTGAGGATGATGATCCGAAAACCTACCAGGAGGCTATAGAAGGCCCAGAAGCCAAGAAATGGCGAGAAGCCATGAACTCAGAAATCCAGTCCATGTACACCAACCAAGTTTGGAACTTAGAGGACTTGCCCGAGGGTATTGTACCCATCGGTTGCAAGTGGATCTTTAAGAGAAAGATCGGTGCTGATGGACGGATCGACACTTATAAGGCAAGGTTGGTGGCCAAGGGATATCGTAAAAGGCAAGGAATTGACTATGACGAGACTTTCTCACCAGTTGCCATGATAAAGTCGATCAGAGTTCTACTCGCCATTGCTGCACATTATGATTATGAAATCTGGCAGATGGATGTGAAGACTGCCTTCCTCAATGGTAATCTTGAGGAAGAGGTGTATATGATACAACCAGAAGGTTTCACATCCAAAGAATCTACAGATAAAGTGTGCAAGCTTCAGAGGTCCATTTATGGACTGAAGCAGGCTTCCCGGAGCTGGAATATAAGATTTGACGAGGCTGTCAAGTCTTATGACTTCATTAAGAATGAAGATGAGTCTTGTGTGTACAAGAAGACTAGTGGGAGTGCAGTCACTTTTCTAGTTCTTTACGTAGATGACATACTACTCATTGGGAATGATGTAGCTATGATGTCATCAGTAAAGGTCTGGCTGTCGAAAAACTTCTCCATGAAGGATTTGGGAGAAGCATCCTACGTATTGGGAATACGGATCTATAGAGATAGATCAAAGAGGATGCTTGGAATGACCCAATCCTTGTACATAGATACCATAGTCAAAAGGTTTGGCATAGAAAATTCCAAGAGAGGTCTCATACCGATGAGACATGGAATCAATCTCTCAAAGGAGCAGTCTCCTAAGACTCCTAATGAGAGGGCATTCATGGATAGAATACCCTATGCCTCTGCCATAGGATATATCATGTATGCCGTGCTATGTACACGGCCTGATGTTGCATTTGCTCTAAGTGTTACGAGCAGATTTCAGGCTGATCCAGGCGAAGAACACTGGAAGGCAGTGAAATGCATCCTTAAGTACTTGAGAAGAACTAAGGATATGTTTCTTGTCTATGGAGGAGGTGACTTGAAACTGCGAGGCTTTACTGACTCGAGTTTCCAGTCGGATCCAGATGATAGCAAGTCAACATCTGGATTCGTGTTTACTTTGAACGGTGGGGCAGTGTGCTGGAAAAGTTCCAAGCAAGTAACCACTGCAGATTCGACGACTGAAGCTGAGTACATCGCTGCAGCTGAAGCCGCCAAGGAAGCAGTGTGGTTGAAGAAATTCATCACCAACCTCGGCGTAGTTCCCAGCATCTCTGAGCCTGTTCCACTGTTGTGCGACAACAATGGAGCGATTGCGCAAGCGAAAGAGCCGCGGTCTCATCAGAAATCGAAGCATATTCTGAGGCGCTTTCACCTTATCAGAGAGATCATATCCAGAGGAGATGTAGTAGTGGAAAGAGTTCCATCCGTCGACAATGTAGCAGATCCACTGACAAAGCCGTTGGCTCAAATTGTGTTTGAGCGTCACCTAGAGTCTATGGGCTTATTGTATAAAGGTGATTGGCTTTAGTCCAAGTGGGAGATTGTTAGTTTAGGTGGCCTACAAGCCAATGTAACAATATAAATCTCATTCATTATTAATAAAATGGCATAATATTCATTATGTGTAAATCGCATTAATTATCGTTTCTTAATGAAGTCCGTGAATATGTGCTATGGTGATCAGATTATGATGAGATCATACTAATGAGACTGATCACTTAAACACACATATTCTTAATCGTTCCTAGTCGGAGGATATCCGAGAAGGACATCGGATATTCGGTTAGACTAGTACAGATTACTCCTGCTCATATGACGAGGGTGACTGGTCTCATAAGTCACTTGTGTGGAGACACTAAGGCGAATCTGTAGGTGCTCATTGGAGAATGAGTTCACTGAACTGATCCGACTGAATCGCTGGATGGTATTGTACCTCACTGTCAACCAGCTTGATTCTATTGTCGCAGTTGCGTGGATGGTCCTCGGACCTGAGACACCAAGGATACCTTGGCAGTGGACTTATGTACTTTGACCTTGGTCTACGAATCTCTAGCCATGGGATTCTAATACGCCAAGGATTGGGTACATCAGAATACCGTCAAAGGGAATTGTGTGTCAATAAGGAATCATTCGCTCTCGGTTCTTAGAGAGAGAATGCTCTGGGAAGGATGCGCGGAAGTCCCTGGCCAGGGCGGACGATAATATCGGGAAAGGAGTTTTCCGATATTAATCAGCGGCATCCAATCCAAGTGAGTCGACCGGTTAGGGTTTGACAGCTCGCCATACCCTGAGTTGACTCGAGAGCATTGTACGAATGAAGGATTATATCCACGCGCTAACTGTCGACGGAAAGGTTCCAAGAGTGGGTTACTTAACCCCAAATACCTTCCGGGTTCACGCGGTGTTGCTTGGCACCCAACGTGATCGGAGGCCCGGTCGAATTCGATGTGCGACATCAATTCGATTGATTAATTAATTAATAAAGGCTTATTAATTAATTAATAAAGCCAGTGAGGAGTCACTGGGCTTGTTGGGCCATTAACTGGACTGGTACATGGTCCTAGAGGGTCACACGCAAATGATCTCAAGGCGATGGATAAATAAGTGGGTTTTATACAAATCGGGGGTTTTTATGAAAAACCGCGCGGTTAGTATAAAACATAACGAACGGGCTGAGCAGGCCAAGCTGCTGCTAACCCTAGCCGCCCCTCCTCAGTTTCTGTCTTCCTCTGGAGTCCAGGAAGATCCAGATCTGCTCCGCCGCTTCTCCGAATCCCGTTCGACGGGAAATCGTCCGCGCGCTGCGGAGATCATTGCGGCGACCAGCGGAGGCTTCGCGAGCTGCGAAGAACGACGAACTCGAGGATATCCGTCGCGGGGAGGATCGCGTGGACTTCGCTAGAGGCCGGGCGCTTGCGCGGCTTGCGGTGTCACACCGACGGAACCGAACGGCTGCGGATTCGAATCCGCACACGGTGAGAACTTCGATAATCCGATTATCGTATTTTAGATTCCGAAACGGGAACGGATCGCTGTAAATATTTTTATTTTCCGCTGCGTGAGCGATCCGGAGAAATCGAGAAAACCCAACACAAGTCAGTAGTATGAACAATAATTCGCCCCAGTTCGTGAGGAGTCAACAACAGTACCAGAGGCCACCGCAGCCGAACTAGCAGGGGTACAGGCAGCAGCCGAACCCTCAATATCAGCAGCCCCAATATCAGTGGTCTCAACAGCCGAACCAGCAACAGCCACAACAGCCGCCGCAACAGCAATTGCAGTACCAGCCACCACAACAACAGCAGTATCAGCAACAACAGTAGTATCAGCCGCGCGCACCGCCGGCATATCATAATGTCCCTCCTCCTACTGACTACAATCAGCAGAGAAGACCTCCAGGCCCGAAGAGGGCAGAATACCCGGTCCTTCCAGAGTCCTTGGCAGACATTTTCAGTGCTCTAATGGCAGCTAATGCCTTAGTCTTGCCAAGAGAAAAGGCGATCTGGCCCTAGAATGCCGACACGTCCAGGTATTGCTATTTCCATAGGCAACCTGGACACACTATCGACACCTGCTTCCAATTTAGAGATTACATTCATGATCTCAACGAGCAGGGTGGCATAGAGTGAGAAGAAATGAAAAAATACATATCAGCCTTAAAAGCAAGAAGACCACTACAGCAGCAGCAGCAGCAACAAGTGAGAGCACCAGCACAAGCAGCAGCACCACCGAACATGGGCATAGTGCAGAATCCGCTTCCAGAGCATCAAAACCAGAACCAAGTCGCCCCCATTCTGACAAATAGCCGGTCTGAGGCTAACCACGGGCAACAGTGGAGGATAGAGGACTCTTCCTCTATCTATTCAACGGGTCACATTCCGAGTACCGCAAAACAACCACCACGCCGCACCATCCATATACCGAGACCACAACCCAGTACCATTACCCCTATACCAACACCCGCATATCACTCAACCGCACCCACTAACCCACTACCACCACCCGCTTTCATCAAGCCCATTACGTCCCACACCACTACACCTCCACTAAATAACCCCCCGCAAACCAACTACGCACCTCTCCTACCATCCAAACCACTACTACGCGTACCATTCCCTACTTCGCCCGCCACCACTACCGCTTACCCAGATACCATCCAACCATCCAGACCGCTACTACGCGTACCATTCCCCACTTTGTCCACACCAACCACTTACCCATCCACCATCCAACTGTCTAGACCTTTAATCCGCACCACACCACCACCGACTAACCCCACGTCACCGCCCACATACCAACACTCCACCCCATCCGCACCATCCAACCCTACGGTACTCAAAGTATCACCCGGACCTTCCACGGCTGAAGAACATGCGCTCAGGAGTGGGAGGATTTTCAACAAAGTCTTTCCTCAGTCAACAGTTAGAGACGGCCCATCACAGCCGACAGAGGAAGCACACAATGAAGAGAGTGCACCAGGCCCTTAATATGATTTGTTGAAGCACCTTGACCAGGCACCGGCACGGATCTCCATGCTTGAACTGATTAAAAGATCGAAGACTCACCAAGAAGCTCTGATGGAATATCTGTAGAAGGTGATGGTCAACGAGGACGTGCTGGTGGAAAAGATTCAGCACTATTAGTTCCTCAGGGGGATCAGCCCTCCATTACATTTCATACATCGGAACTAGCACCACCAGCAGCCAGAAGCATGGCTCTGAGCATTACGGTCAACATCTGCAAAAAGGCCGTAGATGCATGCCTGGTTGACACCGGGGTTTCGATCAATGTTTTACCTCCAAAGACTCTGGAACTGTGTGGTGTGCCCAAGGAAAAATGGTTGCCTAGCCCCATCTCCGTTACATCATATGATAACTCCACCCATTCCCCTCTGGGAATGGTTTATTTGAAAGTAGAGCTAGGCCCTGTAAGTCATGCTGAGGTCGAGTTTCACATTCTGGAAATCGACCCTTCTTTAAACGCCATTTTGGGTCGTCCTTACATAAAAACTCTCGAGGCGATTCCCTCCACGAATCATCAATGCCTCAAATTCCCCTTTAAAGGACGAATCGTTAAGGTTACGAGCATGCTGATCCTTGCTGCTGCTCATACTTTGAATGTCAAATCCACTTCTTTACCTGGCCAACAACCTTTTCTGTCGGTATTACAGGTTTACCATCCAGTGGCTGATCCTCTGAAAACTGTCACTATTTCTCCTTACCCGTTAAATGCCATAAAAAGGGGGAAGTGCATGAGTACCCCAGGATGGAGAATAATGATGAAGAACGGTTATCAGCCTGGAAGAGGTCTGGGCACACAATTACAGGGCAGGACCACTCCTATCAAAGATCACCGAGGAGCACCTGGAAGCGGCCTGGGTTATAGGCCGAGAAAAATGAAGCAGGACATTGTTCAGCAAGCAGAGAATGAAGGCGGCCAGAAAGTCTGGGAGACAATGTCTACACCGCACAAGGAAGGTCGAGATCCCCTAACATGGACCCTATACACTCATTTTGTAAAAGGGCCCATAATAAGCCATGACAACACGGTGGTCATTACTTCATGTTTTGACCTCCACGATATATATGGGAGGGACTTGGCTAGGCATTGCTCAGAACTACTCACGTACCAGTCCTTGGAGGCTCTGCGGCCTATGAAGAGGAGAAAATTCCAAGATCCTGAATGTGAATGGTACAGGTGGTTCAATCTGAGAGACCTCTACATCGCGTTGAACAGACTGTTTCTTGATCCTGCAGAACCCAAGTGGCCGCCCCAGATTGATGAGCTGATCGAAGGTCCCGGCGCTATTTTCGACAAGAGGATACTGCTGTCAGAAGAGACTGATGAAGGGGAGCCAAATGACCCCTATGAAGCTGGCTACACCACGGATCTGCTTTGGAGGGGGACTTATCCTTCTCATGTTTTCATGCTTCACACCTTATTTCGCACTTTGCACTTGACCCCGACTTGGTCGCGGGTCATCATTGAAGACATTCTACGGGCCCCGCCCGTTATGATTACTCTGTCCCCACGGGACCTCATTCCACCATCTCCTCTCGATCTAGAGAGGATGTATGATTTAATCTGGGACATACTGCTGTATGATCCCCCTAATCCTTTGGCCGTGGTGCCACTTCCTCCATCTAATTCCCCTTCTATTCATCTTCATTCCTGTTTTATGCTTAACTCTTCTATTGTCCAAAAAAAACGCCAATTTGGAAACAAATTCTTCCCAAATCCTCATTGAGGAAACCTCTTACTTGGCTGATTACACCCCATCGCGCGGGTCTTTCGGTCAAGATTCTCTTCTAAATCTACTCTGTCCCTCCCCTCGGGAGGATTCTCCTGTATTTCCATCTGTATCCCATGATTTTCATTCTGCTTCATCTTCATTAGGTCAGAATAGGGAGTCTAGTGAAGTTAGACAGTCTAGCTCTAGGCAAGTTAATCAGGTTAGGAAGTCTAGAAAGCCTAAGGGTAGGCGAATTCCAGATAGATACCTCCAGGACATAGCTGATAGATGCATTTCTTGTTCTTTTATCCCTCAGTTATTAGAAAATCCAATTCAGATGCCAGAAGACTGCATGGGTGATGAGTTAGTCAATGATGGATATGGGGTGTATGAGTTGATACATGAAAAAGACCCCATTATTGAAGATGAGGAAGATGACGAGGACGCAACTGAGGCGTATGCCAGTGGAGTGAAGAGATTCGATGAACCCTCAGCTGCCATAGAAGATCCCACCAGAGAAATCAATTTAGGAACTGAAGACGAACCTAAGGTTATCCTCGTCAGCAAGAATCTTTCTGAGGAAGATGAGAAGGCAATGGTACAAGTACTTAAGGACTATAAGGACACTTTCGCTTGGAGTTATGAAGATATGTTGGGGTTAGACTCATCATTAGTTGAACACAGATTGACATTGAAGGAAGGAGCTAGCCCGGTCAAACAGAAGCTAAGACGATTCCACCTACAAATGGCTTTAAAAATGAAGGAAGAGGTCAACAAATTACATAAAGCCAAATTCATTAGAGTTGTCCTTTATCCACAATTGGTGGCCAACATAGTCCCGGTTATAAAGAAGGACGGAAAGGTCAGGATTTGCATTGACTTCCGAGATTTAAACCGGGCGTGTCCTAAAGATGATTTTCCATTGCCTCATATTGACGTACTCATTGATAACACTGCTGGCTATGAGACTTTATCATTTATGGATGGGTTTTCAGGATACAATCAGATCAAATTGGCAGAAGAAGATCAGGAAAAGACATCATTCACTACACCTTGGGGAACGTACTGCTATGTTGTCATGTCATTTGGATTAAAGAATGCTGGAGCCACTTATCAGAGGGCTATGATGGCAATATTTCACGACATGATGCACATAGATCTAGAAGTGTATGTGGATGACTTGTTGGTTAAATCTAAAACGAAGGCTGAGCATGCCAAAGTTTTGGCAAGAGTGTTAGAGAGATCAAGGGAGTATCAGTTAAAGATGAACCCCAAGAAATGTGTATTCGGGGTATCTTCAGGGAAATTACTTGGATTCATTGTCAGCAAACGGAGAATTGAGATCGATCCCAACAAGGCGAAGGCTATCAGAGAGATGCCACCTCCCAAGAACTTGAAGGAGTTAAGAGGATTAATCAGGAGGTTACAATTTATTCGCCGTTTTGTCTCTCAGCACTCACAAAGGTGTAAGCCGTTCTACGAGCTTACCAAGCCGGGAGTCAAATTCGATTGGGACGATAAGTGTCATGAGACATTCGATGGATTAAAGAATTATTTGGCAAGTCCTCCTGTTTTGAGACCACCATCTCTAGGCAAACCATTGATACTTTACATTTTTGTCCTAGATGATGCAGTGGGGGCTGTCCTAGCACAAGAGGATGAAGAAGGAAAGGAGAGGGCAACCTACTATCTCTCCAAACTTCTCAACCCCGCTGAACAGCGATATACAGCGATGGAGAAAACATGTGCAGCATTGGTCTGGGTTATTCAGAAATTGAAGCATTATTTTCTAGCCCATGAAGTGCATCTCATCACTAGGATGAATCTGATCAAATTTCTTCTGGAGAAATATGTCCTTACTGATAGGTTAGCATGATGGCAAAGCTTTCTATCTCAATTCGATATCACTTACATTCAGCATAAAACGATCAAAGGCTATGCCATAACAGAACATCTCGCTCATCATCCCCTTTCTCGTTTTGATCTAGTCCAATCAGAGTTTCTGGATGAGGAACTGATGTCCATAGACCAAATCAGAGATGATATGTGGACTCTGCATTTTGACAGAGCTCTGAATTCCCATGGAAAGGGTATTGGCATTGTTCTATTATCACCCGAAGGTATCACCATTCCACAAGCATTTCAGCTTGACTTTCCAATCACCAACAATATAGCTGAATACGAGGCGCTCCTTGCTGGCCTTGAGGCTGCTCATTCCCATGGTGTTACCAAACTCAGGATTGTGGGTGATAGCCAACTGATTCTTCGCCAAGTGTTAACTAAGTATCGAACCCTTGATCCCAAACTCAAGCCTTATCAAGAACTTACTTCTGCTTATACAAAGCTTTTCACCAAATTGATCTTCGTCCATGTCCTTAGGAATCAGAACATCTTAGCTGACGCTCTAGCCTCACTTGCATCCTCTCTTGATTTTTCAATCAGCAGGCAATCTGAATCAATCATAGTTCATAGAAGTCTTTCACCCGCCGTGAAAGACCCTTCATTTCTTAGAACCAAGGAGAAGCTGCTGAAGAATGTCAGAGATTGAGATATTGTGGAAAAAAGAGAAATCATGTTGATGGAGCTGTTAGAAGAGATGGATGATGAACATAAGCCATGGTATTATGAAATTGCCAAATATTGTGAAGATCAATCGTATCCTGAAGAAGCCACAGCTGAGGAGAAAAGGGCTATCAGGAGAGTTGCTTAACGATACACCATAGTTGGGGGAGCACTGTACAAAAGAGGTTTTGATGGAGTTCTTCTGAGATGTCTGGAAGAAGATGAGCTTTGGAAGGTTATGGAAGGAGCTCACGCTGGAGTTTGTGGTGGCCATGTTAATGGACAAATGCTAGCAAAGAAGATCCTTAGACATGGATTTTATTGGCCAACCATGGAAGAAGACTGTGTAGGATATGTCCGTAGGTGTGCTAAGTGTCAACTTCACGCCGACAAAATTCATTCTCCTGCATCTTCACTCCATCATGTTTCTTCCCCATGGCCTTTCTCCATGTGGGCTTTCGATATCATTGGACCCCTTGGCAATTCCGATTTCGGCATCAAGCAAAAATCTTTCATCCTCACGGCAACGGAATACTTCACCAAGTGGGCAGAAGCTGAAGCATACACGGAAGTCAAAGCATCAACCGTCTGCAAGTTCATCATAAGGAACATCATCACCAGATTTGGAATTCCAAGCACCATCGTCACCGACAATGGACCGTAGTTCGTGTCACAAGAATTGAAGGACCTCTGCAACAGGTACAGAATTGCATTGCATCATTCGTCTCCTTATTATCCGCAAGGCAATGGCCAAGCAGAGGCAACTAACAAGACTTTGATAAAAATCATCAAAAAGACGTGCAAATCTAACAAATTCACAGACTGACCAGAAAAATTGGTTGATGCTCTATGGACCTACCGAACTTCAATCTGCACGCCCACTGGGCAAACTCCTTATTCCTTAACATTTGGAATGGAGTCGGTAGTTCCATACGAGATCCTCATACCGTCATTAAGAGTACAATTGAACAAGGAATTTTCCATTGATGAACATCGTTCAGCACTCCTTGCTCAATTGGAACTCTTAGACGAGAGAAGATGGTCAGCTGCTAATCATGCAAGAGTTTATCAAAATAGACTAGCACGTTTTTATCAAAAGAAAGTCATTGAACGTAAGTTCAAAGTTGGTGAAATGGTTGTCAAAAGGATTTTTGTAAAACCTGGTGGTCCACGTTCTAAGCTCCAAGCCAACTGGGAAGGACCTTATGTCATATCACATGCTTTTCCTGGTAACGCTTATCGTCTTGTCAATGCAGAAGGAGAAGAGCTAACTCACCCCTGGAATGGTTTACATCTTAAGAAATACTACCCTTAGGTTAAAGAACCGATCAGTATGGTACAAAGACCATTGGAATCAGAAAATTTATAAACTCAAATTTCCTTATTAGTCTGGATAATTTAACTTCAAACGCATTACTACACACACTGACATGTTTAATTCGTGAGTAACAAGAGATGTCAAGTCCTAAGGAATACCGAAAGCTTGACTGAAAGTGTAAGGTACAAATCATTCGTTTTAAAGCAAAATTCTATTTTTTTACATTCGGCCCATGATGTCGGAACGAGGCTTAGAATAGACTATCAAGAATACCCGTCAGCTTAGTAGGAGGCCGTCATAAAAAAATGGTGGAGATCCGTCCTAAAGAAAAGAAAAGAAAAGAAAAGAAAAGCAAAGCAAAGGCAAAAGCCAAACGTCAAATCAAAAGGCCATCACATCACAAACGTTACATCAAGGCCACCAAATGAAAGGGAACACAAGGTCGATAAATACCCCGGATAGAAAATGACTGAACCCCAGCAGATATTAGGGTAAAAAAGGAACATCTTTTTAGGTCTCCGGATCCTTCTCGTGGGCTTTCTAAACCAATTCTTCATTTCTTTCTAAAGAAGCGTACTCCAAACTTGAGGAACGGCCGAGATTGACTGAAAGTCAAATCATCAAATGGGATCACGAATGGAAACACAAGTTCAAGCACAATGAGTTTAAGTTAAATTATTAAAGAACAATTTGGGAATTAAGTTAATTAATGAATATGATCTTTTAATCTGAGTACCATGCTGGTCTTTTAGTTCACATCATATTTCAAAAATAAAAAAAAATACATATGTCAAAATCCAAAAAATACATATTTCAAAAATAAAAAAATATATACATATGCCAAAAATCCAAAAAAAAGTACATATTTCAAAATCCAAAAAAAGTACATATTTCAAAACAACAAAAATATTTCACTTAGCATCTATTGCATTTGATATGCTTCATTCCTTTTATTTTCAGTGAGTATCTGTCTACTTGCATGTTGCATTTTGCTTACAGTTTGATTATTCCTATTACCTTTGTTAATAAAGGCTATGTGATCGTTCCAAATTGTGCGTCGTTAAACACTCATGAAAACGTTCAATCTAAATTTATCCGGCTCACTCAAAACAAATTTTGGAAATTAATAGCGATGAGTCCGAGTCGATCCACAGGGAGATAGAATTTTAACTTTGAAAACTTTGGACTTTAGTTAATCTAAAAATAAGTGAGATTTTAAGTAAACTAATTACTTAATTAAACTAAAATTAAGTTAACTAATGTTACCTAAAATTATAATTATCTAAATTAAACAAATCTTTTTTTCTTTTCTTTTTCAGAAATTAAACACAAGCACATATAAAAAAAAAACTAAGCACAACTAAAAATTATAACAAATACGTTGAAATTTAACTATGTGGAACTCATTAATTATCTAAAGATTACGAAACAAATTACAAAGTTTAATGGTTTAATAAACTTAAACTAAATAAACAAAATATGAAATAACAATTAACTAACCCTAAATGATTAAACTAATTCTAAACTAAAAGGGAGAAGGAAAAGAGCAGCATTGCTTCTATTGGAATTTTGTGGGTGGTTGCCGGCGCAATGGACCAGTTGATGAAGAGAGTGGTGCAGTGGACCACTGCTTCAGGTTGATGGCCGCTTGGTTGCTGCTTGGTGGGTGCTGTGTGGACTTGAAGGAGGTGGCTGTTGTTGGTGCAGGCTTCTGTTGCTGGTGCGTGACAGGTGTTGAAGGAAGCAGCTACTGGAGCTTGAGGAAGCTGCTGGTGTTGGTGTTGGCCGGGTAGGAGGGGAGATCGGCTAGCTGCAGGTCGTGGAGTAGCTTGCTGGCTGATGCTGCAGATCGTGGAGAGCTTCAACGGGTGTTGTTGCTTGCTGGCCTCGAAACCAGCATGCATGGAGGAGGCAGGTGCACGTGGAGGTGTTGGCGGTGGAGGACTTCAAGCTGCTGTCGCTGGTGTGCGTGGACAGGTTGATGGTGTGTTGCCGCTGCACGTGGAGAAGCTGCCAGCTGCTGCTGGCGTGCAGAATTGCTGGACGGTTGGTGCTGGCAGGTGGAGGACCATGCAAGTGTTGTTGCTTGCTGCCGTTTGCTGGTGCGTGGAGAAGGATAGAGGAGAGAGTGCTGGGAAGAGAGGAGGAGGGAAAAAAATTACGGGAAGGAGGAAATAAGAGCAGAGAGAGAATCGGAGAGAAACAGAGAGGTAGGATGAGAGAGAAGAAGGAGATTGCGTGGGAAAGAAAGAGAGAAACCGAGAGAGGGATAGAAGGATGCTGGAAAGGAGAGGAAGAATACGGGAGAGAGGAAGAGAGAGCTGCAGGGAGAGAGTTGGGAAAGGAAGAGGTTGCTGGGAAACGGAGAGGTTGAGAGCGAGAGAAGCTGCCGGCCGAGGTTCTGGAGAAAGATTGGAGAACGAAAAGGAGTAGGAATTCGAGTGGGAGAGGCTCAGAAGAGAGGGTGCGGCTGCGGTTGGGAAAGAGGTTAATATAGAGAGGAAGAGAGGCATGGGAAGGAAACTGGAGAAGAAGTAGGACTACGGTTTGGAAATTGGAGAGAAAGAAGGAAATAGTGGGTTTTGGGAAACTCCAGAGAAGGAAGGAATCAAATTGCATTTTTACCCCTGCTTTAGTTGAAATCCGAACACTATACCTCCCCCAAATTTCCAGAAACTCCACCAGCTGCACTGCATCATTGGCATGTCCTGTTCACATAGAATAAATATAAATTAGCGCATTATCATAAAAATATCATCATATTTATTTATTTCGTCTCGGTTTTGTCGAAAAACCGCAAATGCGCTATACTCCTTTAATCACATGAAATGACGATGTTTTTAAGTCAGAATTTGATGAAATTGGTACCGTTGGACTTGTTACACAATTATCTATCATTTCATGCTATTTTGCAGCTAAAAACATGAGTATGATGCATATGATTGCCCTTAAATGATCAATTTAACACTTTATCACTATGCCCCTTGACCCTTACACTAAGAAAGAGATTGATCGACCGTTCATTTGGTCAGGAAAGGGGCTAAGCCTAAATAGATACTTAACCTGTTTGTTAAGTGACATACAAGATGCAAGGCAAACACATGGAACGCAAGGTTAAAGGCCAAAAGTCTCATGTATATATGTCAAAAGATGTTTCTTACATGATATACAAAAGAAAGTCAAAAATACATGAGCCCTCAAGGCTGGCTCTCCCCTCCGCCCTCATCAAGCTGACTCTGAGCCTCGTCGGGCGCATCTGGTGCTGGTCCTCGGCTAGGAAGTGGAGGTGGTCCCATCGCACTCGACCCTGCCTGGCCGGACGACATGGCGACGCTAGCAGTGAAAGCGCTCGTCAAACCACGATCAATAGCCCGCTGGCGGGCTCGCTGGTACCTCTCCTCCACCATCCTGCGCTCATGTTCAGCCATCGAAAGGCAACCCTGAAGACTCTCCATCCGAAGACGGTCGCAGTCCCTCTCCTCCGTCAAGATCTCCAGGCGAACCGGGAGTCGTGCCAGATCTCCAGTGGAGAGGCGCGCCACCTGAGCTTCCAACTTGGAGATGCGAGCAGCCGAAGTCCGTGCTTCTGCCAACTCTGCATCCCTCTGTCGAAGGGCCTCCTGAAGTTCAGCAACCTGCAAAAGAGGATTTTATTAGACCAAGGCAATTAAGCAATGAGAATCAAATTCGGAAAAGTCAAAGGATGGAACTTACTCGAGCGGCCCGGTCCTCCTCTGCAAGGGAAGCCCGGTGGATGGCGGAGGCGAGCTGGCTCTGGAGGTCAGCCAAAGCAGCCTCATGAGCGGCAGAAGAGGAGGATGATGATGCTCCATGTGTAGGGGGAGCCGCCTGGGTGTAGACGGCTCGCTACACCAAAAGACAAGCTGTCAGTGGTTAATCGTCAAAACAACTAAGTAATTAAAACATCCATTCATATTCATGCATACATAGCATGTCAAAGAGTTCCTTCTGGACCTGCTCCAGCTGGGCCTCCGCGTCATGTAGGCGGGCCCAGAGGTCAATGATGACCGCATCGCGCGCATCCTGCATATCACACATACATACATTCATTCACAAATATAAACCAAGATAATAATAAAATGAAAGACGTATAAAAGCATACTTACATCGAGTGGTCGGAGGAGCCGAAGCTGATCGGCGTAGTGGGCCCGGTATTGCTGGAGGTACTCTCCGCCTGGGACTCCACTCTGACGCCGCGGCGGTGCCAGTCCTCGTACTGCTCCGAGAACTTGGCACGCCAGTCGGTGAGGGCTTGCTTGCCCCTCATGCTCCTCCCAACCCCCTCCGGGACCTCCTCGTCGATCCATTCCTGGTGGAGGCCCAGGGTTCTCATCATGAGGCGGAGGCGAAGCGGCTCGCTCTCGTTCAAGCAGTGCAACCACATCTTCCTTCCGAACCTCCTCCTACCAGCCGTCACCCATGGCTAGCCCTCCTCGCCCATGCCCAAGTACGGGCACCAGATCACCTGCATATAAGTTAGATGCATTCATATAAATAATTTTGCATTTAATTGAATTTAATGAATAAAATTAAACAAGTTAAGAACTCACCAAGAGCTCCGGATAATCAAGGAACTGACGGCGGAGGGCCGTCAGCTGGTGATGCTGTGGCACTGTATCCACGATTGGCTGCCAACAGCAGGCCAATGGGATAGCGCCCGGTCTCGTGATCTTCGCTCTGCCGAGCGGAAAGTAATGATAGCTCCAAACCTGCATACATGGACATATAGGTTAGTAAAGCATCATATCACATCGCATTGCATAAACAAATAATAAAATAACTTAATACCTGGAGGAATGGCAAAAAGCCACTGACAGTCGTCTCACGGTCCGGCGTGACCGCAGACAGATCAGCAAAGAGATGGACCAGAAGGGCCGCACCCCAGGCGTACTCTCCTAAACTATCTAAGTCATCTAGCAGGTACAAGAATCTACAGTGGATATGGTCACCCTTCGTGCCGAAGAGTAACCGACCGAAGAAGAAGACTAAGAAGACTCTCAACTGCCTATCCACCTCCTCCCCCTGACTCGGGTCGGTACAGTAAACAAGGGAGGATGACTCTGCTAATCTATCCCTAAACTCTGCCCGGGACTCATCAGATCGCCGCCGGGGCTCATCTAATCCGAGGGCAGCCTCTACCTCTACCCTGGGGACCATCCTAGACTCTCTGCCTAGACTGGACACCTCTATACCTAATAGTGCCTTTGCCAGTCCCTGGTAGTTGGGGTAAGTCACCCCACTTACCGGTCGGCCCTCTACCCTGAGGCCAGTAATCCTGGCCACGTCCTCTAAAGTGGGGATCATGAAAAGCTTTAGTTTTGGCTTTATAGATCTTTGAATTTTCATAGGCCTCGTTGCGCAACTCTTCCAGCTCACTCAGTTGTAAGGTTCGGTGGGAACCAGCTTGGGCTAGGTCCAGATTGACTTGTTTGATGGCCCAATAAGCCCTATGTTCCAATTCCACCGGAAGGTGGCACGCATTTCCAAAAACCAGGCGATAAGGCGACATGCCAATAGGAGTTTTGTGAGCGGTCCGATAGGCCCATAAAGCATCATTCAATCTTTCAGACCAATCTTTTCTATCGGGCCTAACGGACTTTTGCAGAATATTCTTAATCTCTCTATTGGAAACTTCCACTTGGCCACTGGTTTGGGGATGATAAGGGGTAGCTACTTTGTGATTAATCCCATATTTCTTAAGCAAAGCCCGAAACTGGTAATTCGTGAAGTGTGTTCCCCCATCACTTATGATATATTTAGGCCACCCGAACCGAGAAAAGATATTCTTCTGAATGAATTTAATGACCACTTTATGATCATTGGTTCGGGTGGCTACTGCTTCAATCCATTTTGAGACATAATCCACCGCTACCAGAATATATGTATGTCCAAAAGAGGGTGGAAAAGGTCCCATAAAGTCAATTCCCCAAACATCAAAGACTTCAACCGCCAAGATTGGGTTGAGTGGCAGCCTGACATCGGAGGCAAGTTTTGCTAAATTGATGGGCATCTTTGAAAAGTGTGGGCCAGTAAAAACCACTTTGCAGGACTTTGGCTGCAGTTTTCATTCCTGAGAAATGGCCCCCACAAGCTAGATTATGACAGAAGTTGAGAACACTCTGTTGTTCTTCTTCAGGAACACATCGCCTAATGATTTGATCATGACAGAATTTGAATAATTCAGGATCTTCCCAGAAATAATATTTTTCCTGAGAAAAGAATTTGTCCTTTTCACTTTTAGTCCATCCTTCCGGAAGCTGATTAGTCACCTTGTAATTAACAATATGAGCATACCAAGGTGCAACGGTGTAAGAAATGGTCAGTAGATGCTCATCAGGAAAGGAATCAGTGATTGGTGTACTTTCAGAGATCGGAATTCGGGATAGGTGGTCAGCTACCACATTCTCAGAGCCCTTCTTATCCCGAATTTCCAAATCAAATTCCTGAAGGAGTAAGATCCATCTAATAAGCCTAGGCTTTGCATCCTTCTTGGTCAACAGGTATTTCAGAGCTGAGTGATCAGAATAGATTATAACTTTTGCCCCTAAAAGATAAGATCTGAATTTTTCTATGGCAAAAACCACAGCCAATAATTCCTTTTCTGTGGTGGTATAATTTATTTGAGCATCGGCAAGGGTGAGACTTGCATAATATATCACCACCGGACACTTGTTGATTCTTTGTCCCAAAACCGCACCGATCGCATAATCAGAGGCATCGCACATGATTTCGAAGGGTAAAGACCAATCTGGAGATTGAAGAATCGGGGCTTTGGTCAACGATTCCTTCAGAGAATTGAATGCCTTGATGCAAGATTCATCCATTTGGAAAGGAACGTCCTTAGCTAGGAGAAGAGTTAGAGGCCGGGCAATTTGAGAGAAATTGTGGATAAACCGGCGATAGAAACCGACATGGCCAAGGAATGAACGGATCTGTCTGACCGAGCTGGGCGGAGGAAGATTGGATATGAGATCGATCTTAGCTTTATCTACCTCTATCCACCTTTCAGACACAATGTGGCCTAGAACAATGCCCTCCCGAACCATAAAGTGGCTCTTTTCCCAGCTAAGTATCAGATTGGTGTCTATGCATCGTGCGAGCACCTGTTTAAGATTTTCCAGTCAATTTTCAAAAGAATCCCCGAAGATTGAGAAATCATCCATGAAAACTTCGAGGAATTCTCCTACCATATCGGAGAATATAGCCATCATGCACCGTTGAAATGTGGCTGGTGCGTTGCATAATCCAAATGGCATCCTCCTAAAAGCAAACGTGCCATAAGGGCACGTGAAGGTGGTCTTTTCTTGATCTTCCGGGTAAATAGCCACTTGATTGTACCCGGAATACCCATCTAAGAAGCAAAAGTACTTCTGGCCCGATAACTTTTCTAGAATCTGATCCATGAATGGGAGTGGAAAGTGATCCTTCTTAGTCATTAGATTCAGCTTTCAGTAATCAATGCACACTCTCCATCCCGTGGTGAGCCTAGTGGGTACCTCTTCTCCATGATCATTCTTGATAACTGTTAATCCAGATTTCTTGGGTACCACTTGGGTTGGACTGACCCATTTACTGTCTGATATTGGGTAAATGATACCCGCATCCAGCCATTTCACAACTTCCTTCTTCACTACTTCTTTCATATTGGGATTAAGCCGCCTTTGCATCTCCCGACTGGGCTTAGAATTCTCTTCCATATAGATGTGATGCATGCAAATGGAGGGGCTAATTCCCTTTAAATCTGCCACCGACCAACCAATGGCACCCTTGTGGTCTTTGAGGAACTCGGTTAATTGGGCCTCCTGCGGCGATGTGAGATTTGCCGCAATGATGACCGGGGAGTTTGGTCCGGGCCCAAAAAGATATACTTGAGAGACTCAGGTAATGGTTTGAGTTCAACCTCAGGAGGGTCCTCTAAGGATGGCAAAGCAGGCTCAGATTATAAGGCTGGTAAAGGTTCAACCTTGGGCCAAGATGTTAATGGGCCGGGCGAATCCTTTAAAATATTGGCTTCCTCCAAACGGTCATATGTGGACATCTCATTTTCTTCAACCAGATGATCCAAGATATCAATGGTATGGCATTCTTTTTCATGATCTGGGTATTGAGATGCTTTGAAGATATTAATCTGGACCTTTTGACCCCCAAATGAAATGTCCATTATGCCAGTTTCACAATTTATATTAGCTTTGGCAGTGGCTAAGAATGGACGACCTAGGATGATCGGAGTGTGAATGAGTTCCTCAGGTAATGCCATATCCAGAATAAGAAAATCCACGGGAAAATAACAATCATGAACCTTCACAATAACATCCTCAATTGATCCCCGTGGAGTTTTCACAGACCTATCAGCCAACTGCAAGATGATGGGTGTGGGCTTTAATTCTCCAATATCAAATTTCTCATAAATGGCTATTGGCAATAGATTCACACTAGCACCTAGATCCAATAAAGCTCTATCAAATGTAACTCCAGCTAAGTCACATGAAATTAGAGGTGCTCCAGCATCCTTTAACTTTTTAGGTAAATGATTCATCACAATTGCACTAACATCCTCTGAAAGCCGAACCTTTTCAGGTGCCATTCTAGACTCTCTTCGTGGAGTACATAATTCCTTGTGAAACTTAGCATAAGCTGGCACATGCTTTATGGCATCGAGGAGTGGAATATTAATTTGGACTTGTTTGAATAAATCCAACAACTCCTCATTCTGGGCCAGTTTCTTCCTAGTATTGGGCTTAGCTAACAAGGCATTAGGAAATGACACCCTAGGTTTATAAGAACTTGGGCCTTCATCTATCTTCCCTTTTCCTTTCAGATCCTCTTCCAACTTCTCCATGATGGGTTCATCTTCACTCTCACTTTCAATTTCCTGAGGCCCATCAGTGGAACCTTTGGCTAACTCTCCATCTGCATGTGGTTTTTCTAAACTTCTCCCACTCCTAAGGGCTGAAATGGCTTTAGCATTCTCCAATTGTGGCCTTTTAGGTTGTGGTAACGGGCCAGGCTGAGGTAAAAGGCCCGATTGCTGTGGAAAACCCGGAGGTTGATTCCTTGGATTAGCAATGGGTTGACTAGGAAGTTGGCCCACTTCTCTTCTCATCGTAGCCTCAGCTAATTGGCCCATTTGACTTTCCAACTTAGCAATGGATTGTTGCTGGGTCAAAATCAGTTGTTGGAGTTGAGTGAATTTGTCATCAAAGTTGGGCTGAGGAGGTTGTTGATAAGTGGGTGGAGGATGGTATTGGGTTGGCTGTCAGGGACTTCCACGCATCCTTCCTAGAGTATTCTCTCTCTAAGTACCGAGAGCAAATGATTTCTTATTGACACACAATTCCCTTCGACGGTATTCCGCTGTACCTAATCCTTGGCGTATTAGAATCCCGTGGCAAGATATTCGTAAACGAAGGTCAAAGCACAGAAGTCCACCGACAAGGTGTCCTTGTTGTCTCAGGTCCGAGGACCATCCACGCAACTGCAACAATAGAATCAAGCTGGTTGACAGTGAGGTACAATACCATCCAGCGATTCAGTCGGATTAGTTCAGTGAACTCATTCTCCAATGAGCACCTACAGATTCGCCTTAGTGTCTCCACACAAGTGACTTATGAGATCAGTCATCCTCATCATATGAGTAGGAGTAATCTGTACTAGTCTAACCGGATATCCGATGTCCTTCTCGGATATCCTCCGACTAGGAACGATTAAGAATATGTGTGTTTAAGTGATCAGTCTCATTAGTATGATCTCATCATAATCTGATCACTATAGCACATATTCACGGACTTCATTATGAAACGATAATTAATGTGATTTGCACATAATGAATATTATGCCATTATATTAATAAATGAACTAGATTTACATAGTCAGATTGGCTTGTAGGCCACCTAAAACTAACATATATATCCAAACCTTGAGTAATCATCAGTGAATGTAATGAAGTATGAGAAACTACCAATGGCTTGGGTTGACATAGGATCACATACATCTAAATGTATGAGTTCTAATATGTCTTTGGCTCATTCTCCAGTTCCATTAAATGGAGACTTAGCCATTTTACCCATTAAACATGACTCACAGGTTGCATATGACTCATAATCAAATGGATCCAAGTATCCATCTTTATGCATCCTTTGGAGTCTGTTTTCACCAATGTGTCCAAGCCTACAATGGCACAAGTAGGCTTTGTTCATTTCATACTTATTTCTTTTAATTGAAGAACCGATGTGTAAATTATCATGAGACACATTTAATAGATACAATCCATTGGACAAAATAGCAGAAGCTATTAATTTATTTCCGAAATAAATTGAACAACTATTGTTCCCAAAGTTTAAATTGTATTCAATTCTATCTAAACATGAAATAGAAATGATGTTCCTTATTATGCTTGGTACATAATAACATTCATCTAATAAAAATGTGTCTCCGGATGGTAGCTTGAGCTTCACTGTCCCCACAGCGATCGCCGCAACTCTTGCGCCGTTACCTAGCCTCAGCTCCACCTCGCCGGTCCTCAGCTTACGTCTTCTTGTCAGTGCCTGCACATAATTGCAGATATGAGATACACATCCAGTATCTAATACCCATGATGTACAATCTCTTATTGACAAGTTTACATCTATCATATAGATACCTGAAGCGTCCTGCTGCTTCACAGTTCCTTGAGCCTTGTCCTTGAGGTATTCTTTGCAATTCCTCTTCCAGTGGCCCTTTTGGTGACAATAGAAGCAATCACCTTTCTCAGCACTTTTACCTTTATCTTTCTTGACAACCTTTGCCTTTCTCTGAACCTTATTCTTATTCTTTCGAAAAGCTTGGACTGCAAGTCTTTTTCTGTTGGTCTTACCAACCATGAGGACTTGGGGTTTATCCTTCACAAGGTTCCCTTCTGCAGTCTTTAACATGTTCAGTAGTTCAACTAAGATGGCCTGGATCTTATTCATGTTAAAATTAACGATAAACTGAGCATATGACTGTGGAAGTGAAGATAACACAAGGTCTGTGTACATCTCCTTGGGAAGTGTAATCCCAAGAGCATCCAGCCTCTCCACCCACTCAATCATCTTCAGCATGTGATTCAATACTGAAGTTCCTTCTGCCATCTGAGCCTTGAACAGATTCTTCGATATCTCATATCATTTGATTCTGCTCTGCTCACCAAATAGCTCATTGAAATGGAGCATGATAGATCTAGCATCCATCTCTTCATGTTGCCTCTGCAACTCATTGCTCATAGAGGCTACCATGTAGCATTGGGCCATAGTGGAATCTTCCTTCCATTTTTCATACTCTATCATTTCCTCCTCTGGGGCATCTAATGCTGGTTCAGTAGGAGGTTCATTATCCAAGACGTAGGCAATTTGCTCAGACCTGTGGACAATCTTCAGGTTCCTGAGCAAGTCTGAGTAGTTAGTGCCTGTCAAACGATTGGCATCAAGTATGCCTCGCAACGGGTTATGGTGCAACATTCTAGCCTACAGGAGATAATCAAATGATAATTAGCAGATATTCAGATTAACTAAAACAAGATATGGTCTTTTATTATCTAGTTTTACTCTCACTAATTTTCGACGGACTGTCTCCTCGTGGAGATCAGAATCTCCAAGCATCACAGTCTGACCTCGGGTAAACACGTAGTATCGTATCGCTATCTCAGAGCAATCATCTCATGATAATTGCAACTCCTTGTAATATCCGATCATATTTCGGCTCCCAGGTTATTAATGGTCCCGGGTAAACACAGTAGACCATTATCCCCGGTCTAAGCATTACCATCAATACGTGATAAAGTAGAGTAGAAATATAGTTCCCGGGTAAACACATGGATGACTATATCGTTCCTCTACTCTTATCCAAAGGCATCTAATGCCATGATCAATAGTTCTCTCATCAGTCAATGGCAAACCTCGGGTAAACAGATAGTATCTGCTACCATTGAATTAAGTTCTATTAATCATATTGATGGAGAGCCACGCGGTGCATTCCTAATGACTCGCGCTTCGGCTTCGAATTTGTTACGAAGGTTTTACTTATTTAGTTTGGTCTCATCCTAGGTGATAGTATTAAATATATCGAATATATTATAAAAACTAATAACCTAGCTAATTTGATTCACAGTCAAAATAGAAACACACGCATCACATACATGTCATTAGTGTGGTCATGGACGGCACTGTGATTTTACTTGAGCCAAACCGTCAAACGCACACACATACACAATATAACAACTTATATCATGAGTCTGCAAACCCATGGATTCAATGAACTCCTTCATTTTCATCTAGTCGGCAGTTGTGGATCATCCTTGCTCCGCGCGCAGCTGCCTCGATCAAATTACATCACGAATTTAAAAGAGGAAGCCTTATGGCGAATACATACAGAGAGAGGTAGAATTACATTGGAATATGAGAGGGAGAGGTTCGCAAACCTCTATTTATTAATAAATAACAAACCACACAATCACATTCCATATCCACAATAAATGCTCGTCCATGACCACCATGTGATTTATTTAAACAATCCACACATGAAATAGCATATCAAATGGCTAATTAAAATTTTCGAAAATAACTAATAATTTTGGTTTCATAAAACCAGGGACCAAACAAAATTTTGGAGAATTTATAATTTTTCAAAAATCAATTTATACATGCTAATTTAAATTAGATTTAAACAAGCAGTCAACATACATCAAATGTATATTAAAATTCCAAAATATAACTTTATAAAATATTCCATGCTAATTTCAAATTAATCTAACAATTAGATTAATCAATATAAGTCATTTACTATTATCTCATATGAATCTAACAATTAGATCATAAAGTTAAAGTTAATTAATTATTTAACATTTAAATCAATAATTAACCATAACTATTAACAACATTTGTTAATCAAGATAATAATAAAAAAATGTTATGAGTTTCCAGAAAATTAAATTGAATAAAACTTCAATTTCGAAACAATTTTGAGATTTTAAAAGTTTTAAAAACAATTTTGAAATAAAAAACCCAAAGAAAATCCCAAGGTGGTTCAGCCACCCCCCCCCCCCCCTGGTCGAACCAGGGGTCAGCCCAGCTGAGCCTGGGGCTCGGACCATGGCACCCTTGTTCGGACCAGGGGTGCCTGGCCCCAAGCTAGGGGGCTCAAGGCTCAGACCCGGTCTGAGCCCAGCCCGGTCCGGTCGGACCATGCGGGCTAGGAAACCCTAGCCGCATGGCCCGAACCAGGGCCTCTCCCCTTCCCCCCCGACGGTGGCGCCTGCAAGCAGGAACCGTGGGGGAAGGGGGGTGGGTGGCGGCCGGCGACCGCCCCGGCATCGGGATGGTGCCCCCACCGCGGTTTGCCCCTCCTTTTGGGGGTCCCGACCCCTGCTCATGGCCGTCGGATCTGAGGGGAAAGGGAGGCCCTTTTGGCGGCCGGAAGCCGTCGACCAGGCCACGCCGGCGCCGGAGGTGGTGAAGGCAGTGGCTGGGGAGGGTTCTTGGTCACACCAAAACCTTAGCTAGATGCATCACAACACATGTGATCATCTAAACATCACCAAGACAACCTTGTTCTTCGTCCCACGAAGAACGCAAGAAACTCCATAAAAAATTGATTTTGTAGGAACGATATTAATCAAATTAATTATATATTCATCCCATGAACATCGTTCTTCAAACAAAATCGAATAATATGCATGGAATATAATTAGAAAATTAAATTTCAGAATTCGAAACGGCGAAGAACACAGTGTAACCTGGCTCTGATACCAGTGTTGGGATCGCTGTGTCGGGATCCGACCAAAAACGCAGTGGAATAAAATTATTTCGATATCGGATCCGTCCCGTTTCGATTAACAAAATAAAACCGGAGTAAAATGGATTTACCTTGCGCGGATTCGAATCAACGTTTGTTTTCCGGTTCCGTCGGAGCGATGCTGCAAGTCGCGCAGATGCCCGACCTCTAGCGGTATGCACGCTGTTCTCCTCGCGATGGATCGTCCTCGCCTCCTCGCTCGATGCAGCGTTTGTGGATCTTGTCTAGCTACGCGTAATCCGCCGCGACATGAGGATTCGGAATCTCCCGTCAAACAGAAGGCGGAGCAGTCGGGAATCGAAGCGGAGCCTCCAGATGGCCGCCTCGTGTTGCATGCCCAGTAGAGAGGAGAGAGAGAGAAAGAACGACGGCTAGGTTAGGGTTGCTGGCCCCTGACGTAGTATCCGTTCTTTTATAATAAGTTTGTTTGCGGTTTTTCATAAAAACCCAGACTTATCCGAAATCCTGTCGGATTATCCATCGACTTGAAAACCATTTGCGTGTGACCCTCTAGGCCTAAATACCAGTCCAGTTAATAGACCATTAAGTCCAGTAACCCTTTACTGACCCACTGAATTAATTAATATCCTCATATTCAATTAATCAGCCGAATTTAATGTCCCACAATAAATTCGGACGGACTTCCGATCACGTTCTATGCCAAACAACATCGCGTGATCCTAGATGGCACTAGGGTTATCGCAACCCTCTATTGGAACCTTTCTGTCATCGGTTAGCGTGCGGATATAATCCTTCATCCGTGCAATGTTCCCGAATCGACCTAGGGTATGGTTTACTGTTAAACCCTATTCGGTCGATTCACTTGAATCAGATGTTGCTAATATGAATCCGATAACTCCTTATCGAACACAGAGTCCGCCCTGGCCAGGGACTTTAAGCGCATCATTCCCGGAACATTATCTCTCAAACTACCGAGAGCGGATGATCCGGAATTGAACACACAATTACATTCGAGGGCATTTCCCTGAACCCGATCGCTTGACTTATTTATAACCCATGGTTAGGGATTCGTTAGTCAAGGTCAAAGTTCAGAAACCTACCATCAAGATATCTTTGGCGTCTCAGGTCCAAGGATCATCTATGCAACCGTGACAAAAGAATTGAGCTGGTTAACAATAAGGTGTTTACTATCCAGCGATTCATAGTCGGATCAGTTCAGTGAACTCATTCACCAATGAGCACCTACAGGTCCAGCATAGTGTCTCCACACAAGTGACTTATGGGATCAGTCACCCTCATTATATGAGCTGAAGTAACCTATACTAGTCTATCCGGATGTTCGATGTCCTATCTCAAACATCCTATGACTAGGAACAATTAAGAACATGTGTTTATAAGTCTTCGGTCCCGTAATTATGATCTTATCATAATCCGAAGACTATTGCACATATTCATGGACTTCATCGGGATACGATAAACATAGATCGAATTAATTACACACAATGAATTATTGCCATTTATTAATAATCTGAATCAGTACATAGTATCGGATTGGCTTTAAGACCATCTAATACGAACACTATATGCCAAATTCAGCAAGTGTGAGCTCTGGTTACAATAAATTCAATTCCTTGGCCATATTATTTCTAAAGAAGGTATAGCTATTGATCCGACCAAGATTCAAGTTGTACTTAATTGGGAAGCACCCAAGACTCCAACTGAAGTTTGGAGTTTCTTGGGTCTAGCAGGATACTACCGGCACTTTATAGAAGGGTTACTCTAGTAGCCCCTCTTACTAAACTAACTCGAAAAAGGGTGAGGTTTTTGTGGACCTAAGAATGTGAAAGGAGTTTCCAAGAATTAAAGAAAAAAAAATTAACCACAGCTCCAGTCCTTGACTTGCCTAGTGGAACCGAAGGTTTTGTCATCTATACTGATGCCTCAAGACAAGGTATTGGTTGTGTGCTCATGCAGCATGGTAGTATAATTACTTATGCATCCCGCCAATTAAAGGATCATGAGCTAAATTATCCTACCAATGATCTTGAATTAGCAGCAGTAGTTCATGCACTCAAAATATGTAGGCATTATTTATATGGAGTGAAATTTCAAAGTTCACCATTCATCCTGGCAGTACCAAGATGTTCCAAGACATGAAGAGTACTTTCTGGTGGCCAAGTATGAAGAAAGTTATTGCTGATTTTGTTTCTAAATGCCTAGTCTGTCAACAGGTTAAGGCAGAATATCAGAGGCCCTCTGGACTTCTACAAAAGATAGAAATTCTTGAGTGGAAATGGGAACATATCACTATGGGTCTTCTCCGAACAACACGAGGACATGATCCCATCTAGGTAATTGTAGATAGATTCATAAAATCTGCCCATTTCTTACCAATTAAGATTTCACAATTAGTAGAAAGTTTGATCAAGTTGTACATAAACAACATCATAAAGTTGCATGGGGTTCCCAAGTCAATTATCTCCGATAGAGATTCTAGATTCACCTCTAGAATATGGAAGAGTCTCCAGGAAGCTTTAGGCACTCAATTAAAATTCAGTAGAGCCTTTCATCCTCAGACCGACGGTCAATCAGAAAGAACTATCCAGACACTAGAAGATATGCTTAGAACATGTAGTCTGGATTGGAAAGGAGATTGAGATAATAAACTACTGTTGGTCGAATTTGCCTATAACAATAGCTTAAAATGGCTCCTTTTGAAGCCCTATATGGGAGACCCTGCAGGCCACGTATATGTTGGCAAGAGTTCAGAGAGAGATAAATGATAGGCCCAGATGTTATACAGGCCAGTACAGAGAACATTCAACTTATCCATCAAAGATTGATAGCTGCACAGAATCGACAAAAAAGTTATGCCGATCAAAGAAGAAATGATGTCTTTTTCGAAGTTGGGGATTATGTTTTTCTAAAAGTTTCCCCATCAAAAGGAGTTATCAGATTCGGAAAGCGAAGCAAGCTGGCACCCCGCTATATTGGTCCATTAGAAATCTTACAGAAGGTTCGAGATGCAGCATATTAGTTAGCCTTACCGGTACCTTGGAAGGGATTCACAATATTTTTCATGTCTCCATGCTCAAGAAGTATCTTCATGATCCATCTCATGTCATAGATTATGGCGAGCTTCAGATCCAGCCAAATTTGAGCTATGAAGAACAGCCAGTACAAATCCTGGACTTCAAGACAAAGGAGCTCAGAAATAAGACAATTCCTTTAGTGAATATTTTATGGAGGAACCAGTCAACAGAGGAAGCAACTTGAGAGATGGAAGAAGAAATGAGGAGAAAGTACCCACATCTTTTTGGTAATGTAAGGATTGAGGTTTCGGATCCAATTATTGGGTCAGTTTTGGTGTCAGATCCATTAATTTGGGCCCTTGTGGGGCTGGGAACATAGGTTCCTTATTGCGTCAAGCTTGCTCGACGCGGTTCAAACGGCGTCTTGATAGGCAGACGCGTTTTACACTGTGCTACATCGGTGCCACGTGGGCCAATTTCGGGCCGCGAGAGTACGGCCCTGTTCTTGTCACTTGAATGGCATCGGTGTTGGGCGACACATTTTAGCTAGGTTCGATTTAAACTCACGAACCCTCCCTCCTTTTGCTCATTTCTCTCATTTTCTTCTCTCTCCTCCCCCTCTCTCCAAATTCTTCGCTCTCCCCACCCCTTCTCCTTCCTTTCCTCTCCCTCCACTCCATCAAACCCCCTCCCTAATTTCCACCACTACCACCACTATTTCCTCCGCAGCGTATTGCTCTCCGGACGGCGGCCGACGTCCTGGTGGAGTAACGGCGTCCACGGCGGTACTGGCGGCGGTTTGTGGAGTGGCGGTCTGGCAGCTTGAAGCTCGGAGGAGTTCAAGTAACCGGTAGGGTGACGATCTCCATTGTATTTTGATTAAAACCATGTTCTTTTTATGCTTTAGAACATGTTTAGGAGATTTTCGGGATAAAATTCCACTTTTTATACTCGGAAGGCTGGGGGAACCTGTTAGCCGATGTTGAATGGCATCTTGGGACAGCGATGCCTTTTTGAATGGCAGCTGCCTCCCACGACGCGATTTAAATTCGGATCACCTCGAGGTCCAATTCTGTTCTTGTCATGATTAGGCGACGAGAGACAACGACGCCTTTTAAAACGTGACTACCTTGCACGACGCATTTTAAGCTATCTTCCGAGACCAGTTTTCGCATGAACTAGTTTAGGGGTCTTGAATGACGTCGGCCTTGGGCGACGCGATTCAAGCAGAATCTCATTAAAACATGAAATTAACATGTGTTTACATTGTTAGATAGTTTGGAGAAATGCATGTTTGAAAACATACTCGAGGACGATGATTTCTACATGATCAGATCGCACCGTGTTGCGTTTTGTGCGATCGTGGACCTAGAGTGATAGTTGTTAGCGGTTAGGCACCCGGTGTCAGTGTGGGTGTGACATGGCGCCGATGTGGGAGTGGTGGGGTGACGCCTAGTGAGAGGGTCACCTGGTGTACCCTGGGGTATAGCTAGTACCGGTGTGGGAGTGGTACATTCGGAGTGTCACTCGTACTGGGGGAAGCATAACCACCTTGAGCCAGGTCAGGCCGGAGTAGCCAGTGCGCTATCCGAGGGGTTGCTGTTTGGTCTCAGCGGGTCGGTGTTTTTCGCGTTTGGCTGCGTGGTTTGCGTGTTTAGTCGAGACGTTGGTTATGGACTCCGTAGTGGAGTGGTTTTTAGAGTTGTGTTTACTGCTTTATTTATTTAAATTGCCTTTATTCATGTTGTTTCACTTGTGGGTGCGTGAGTGGGTGCTAGGGATCGAATGATCCCTACTAAGTCTATTTCGATGAGACTCACCCCCTGTAGTTTTTAGGTGAGGGTTCCAGGCAGGCGTAGCGAGGAGGGTTTTGTCTCGAGTTGCGCGCCAGCAGTCATCGTTCCGGGATATGCCCCGATGTAGTTGTTATTTCTTTTTAGACCTGTACGCTTAATTACTTCTTTTTAGTTGGAATATGTAATTATTTGCTGAGTCAAGTTGAATTGTAATAAATTTTAATTCCTGCACTTGCTTTACAATTCAATGTGATGCGGATGTTTAACTTAGTTTATCATTTATTTCCCAAACTTATCGAAATCCTGGTTTGACTCCAAATTTTAATGATTCGGTACCCATTTAGTAATTGGATCCCTGATTATAGGGTGGCGGGTCGTTACAATTGGTATTAGAGCATTCGGTCTGACAAGTAAATGAATAACTAGGTTAAATAATGAAATTTTAGCAAATAAATGCTTTATCCCGTACAGGCACGACGATAATGTGGGTTTTGGACTCTAATTAGAAATTTTTAATTCTTGTGACTGTAGGTGAATGGATAGCTCCTAGGAAGAGAGTGCCAGTTATTAGGGAGCAGGGAGATGTTCCTAGTGGGTCTGAGGCCGGTAGGCCGAATATGGAACGTTTTATAGAGGCTATGATGGACGTGGTGACCAGATATCAGACTCGAGACCCTAGTGAGAGTTCTAGTGCTCAGGGAGGGCCTTCAACTGCTTTGAAGAAATTTCTGAAGCTGAAGCCGCCTCATTTTACTGGTTGTCCCAACCCTGATGAGGTAGTTCATTGGCTGAAGGAGTTGGAGAAGACTTTCGACACCATGGATTGTGCGACAGTTGAGAGGACTCCGTTGGCTACCTTCATGTTGAAGGATGATGCCTATGACTAGTGGACTACCTTGAAGAGCTTATGTTATGCAGATAGGAATCTCAGGGAGATTCCATGGGATATATTTGTGAAGGAATTCTATGCACAGTACTTCCCTAGGCATGTCCAGAAGGCCAAGAAGAGGGAATTTATGGAGTTAACCCAAGGGAGCATGACAGTGCTCGAGTACCAGAGGAAATTTGTTTAGCTTGAGAGGTTCGTGCCCTTTATTTCAGAAGATGAAGGGCGTCAGACTGAGAGGTTCGTGGATGGACTGAGGTACAACATGAGGAGTTTTGTGGCATCCCACTGTTGTACAGACTTGGCCTTAGCAGTTATGTGTGCCGCGGCAGTCGAGGCACAGCACGATCAGTCAGCTCGGGAGAGGGGACTGGTTACTCAAGGGCCGACTTACGGCAAGGGGAAGACAGCAGCAGTAGCTCCTTCGTCTAGATCAGGATCTTCTTCACTCGGCTCCTGATTCAAGAGGTTCTTTCGAGGCGGTGGCAGCAGTAGTGGCAGCAGTGGTGGTAGTAGACCCAGGCAGAGCCAGCCGAGTCAGTCGGTGTCAGTGCTCAGCAGGAGGCAGCTCAAAGGCTTCCGGTAGCTTGTCGACATTGTGGTGGTACTCATGGTGGGACTCAGTGTCCTACTTTTTCTGGGTGGTGTTATACTTATGGCCAGTAGGGCCATTTGGCAAGGTTTTGCCCACAGGGGCATGGTCAGGGGCAGGGACCAGGTGATCAGAAGAAGCCGAGGACCCAGGGGAGAGTTCTTGCTATCACCAGAAAGGAGGTCGTGCGTCCAACTTGGTGGAAGGTACACTTTCTGTTCTTGGGAACTCCGCGTATGTGTTGATTGATTCGGGTGCTTCACATTCCTTTATTTCTGAGCAATTCGTAGATATTCTTTCTGCACCCATTGATGAGTTATCTGATGGACTGATGGTTGAGGTTCCTTCTGGGGATTTCATGTTGTCTTATAACTGTTTGAGTGAGGTTCCCTTGACCATTGAGGGTCATGAGTTACCTGCCCAGCTAGTTGTACTTGCCATTCGTGACTTTGATGTCATCTTGGGTATGGACTGGTTGAAAGCTTATTATGCCGAGGTGGACTACCACAGAAAGTGGGTGAGTTTCTCCATTCCGAGTATCCCGGCCTTCTACTTTCAAGGTATTAGGCTCTCTTCTCGTAGTATTCTTATTTCTGTTTTTAAGGCCCAGAGATTGCTTGTTGGTGGCTGTAAGGCTTTCCTTGCCTCAGTAGTTGTAGCTGATGTTAGTAGTGGTTCCAGTCCTTGGAGATACCCGTAGTTTGTGACTTTGTTGATGTGTTTCCTGAGGAGTTGCCTGACCTTCCTCCTCAGCGGGAGGTTGAGTTCACTATTGAGCATGTACCAGGTATGGCACCCTTGTCTAAGGCCTCGTATCGGATGGCTCCAGCCAAACTCGCTGAGTTGAAAGCACAATTGCAGGAATTGCTTGATAAGGGCTTTATCCGTCCCAGTACTTCTCCGTGGGGTGCTCCAGTTCTGTTTGTTAGGAAGAAGGATGGTTCTGTAAGACTGTGCATTGATTATAGACAGTTGAACCAGGTAACTATAAAGAACAAGTACCCACTTCCGACAATCGATGATTTGATGGATCAGTTACAGTCTGCCAAGGTATTCTTAAAGATTGACTTGAGATCAGGGTACTACCAGATGAGGATTCGTGTGGTTGATGTGAGTAAGACGGCTTTTAGGACTCGGTACGGGCATTATGAGTTTTTGGTTATGCCTTTCGGCTGTGAGTGCTCAAATTGTGTGTGTGATTATCATGAAAAATTATGTTGGTTATGTGACAAAGAAACCTATTAAAAAGAAACTAGGTGAATGTGATCGCCAGAAACTTTTAACTAAAAAGATCCAAAAGAAGAAAGTTTGATCGCCTACCTGTTTGAATGTGGGAGATGTCAAAGGACGAAGAATGGATGAAGAAATGATGCCGACTCCTGGAAGCAGCAGCACCTCGATCCTTCAGCGTTTGGATGTTGTCTCCTTCTTGAATCGCACACAAATTATCACTCTCTATCACTGAGATCACTATCACTCTCACTAAGATCATTCACAATCACTTGCATCAACATCACTATTATCACTCACGATCACTAAGTTTTCACTGACCAAGGAGCTGGGTATTTATAGACTTTTACATCCGTAGTTATTAATGGATTTACATGAAAAATTTTGAAGTTTATCCAGCTTAACAAACAGATAAACACAAATTAATTCATCATTATCTGTAATTATCTAAACGCGTCGCCCATTGGAGACGCCTTTTAGCTAATTAAGATAAGGATAAACATCCGGGAAAAGTTCATTATTATCTGTAATTATCTAAAAAGCGTCGCTCCTTGGAGACGCCTTTTAGACGGATTAAGATGAGGATAAACATCCGGAAAAGGGATAGAAACAACTTAGGAAACCTAAATGGCATCGTGTCTGGAAGACGTCTTTAAGCGAATTAATCAATTAATTGAAATTCAAATTTAAACATCAAAATAGGAATAAACTCTAAATGGCATCTACATAGGTCGACGTCTTTTAGACTTCTTCATATTTTAATTAAAATTTGAGTTAAAATCAATTTAATTAATTATCTTAAATCATGTCTGCCTGACCCGACACTATTTAGATAATTAATTCAGAAAGATTAATAAAAATTAACCAATGATTAAATAGCAGACCATTCTGAGCCATTATTATATGATATGAAATTTATTCAAAATGATGTCAAAATTAGCGTGTCTACACCGGAGAAACACGAGAATCCAACAAAGGATACATTTCACTGCCTTCCAGTGCTCTTCGCCAAGATCAGTCTGAAATCTACTCGTAACACTTAGAGCATATGCAACATCAGGCCGTGTACATAGCATGTCATATATGATAGATCCTATGGCAGAGGCATAGGGTACTATGTCTATGAATGCCCTCTCATCAGGAGTCTTAGTAGACTGCTCATTTGAGAGATTAATTCCATGTCTCATCGGTATGAGACCTCTTTTGGAATTTTCCATGCCAAACCTTTTGACTATGGTATCTATGTATAAGGATTGGGTCATTCCAAACATCCTCTTTGATCTATCTCTATAGATCTGTATTCTCAATACGTAGGATGCTTCTCCTAAATCCTTCATGGAGAAGTTTTTCGACAGCCTGATCTTTACCGATGACATCATAACTACGTCATTCCCAATGAGTAGTATGTCATCTACGTAAGGAACTAGAAAAGTGACTGCACTCCTACTGCTCTTCTTGTACACACAAGGCTCATCTTCATTCTTAATGAAGTCATAAGACTTGACAGCCTCATCAAATCTTATGTCCCAACTCCAGGAAGTTTGCATCAGTCCATAAATAGACTTTTGAAGCTTGTACACTCTATCTGAAAACTCTTTGGATGTGAAACCTTCTGGTTGTATCATATGCACCTCTTCCTCAAGGATACCGTTGAGGAAGGCTGTCTTCACATCCATCTGCCAGATCTCGAAGTCTAAGTGTGCATCTATGGCGAGTAGAGCTCTGATCGACTTTATCATGATAACTGGTGAGAAGGTTTCGTCATAGTCAATTCCTTGTCTTTGACGATATCCCTTTGCCACCAACCTTGCCTTATAAGTGTCGATCCGTCCATCTGCACCGATCTTTCTATTAAAGATCCACTTGCATCCAATGGGTACAATACCTTTGGGCAAGTCCTCCAAGTTTCAAACTTGGTTGTTGTACATGAACTGAATTTATGAGTTCATGGCTTCTCGCCATTTCTCGGCTTCTGGACCTTTTATGGCCTCCTGGTAGCTTTTAGGATCATCATCGTCATTATATTCTACCTTAAACTCTCATTCAGTGATATGTCCCACATATCGTTCGGGTAGTCTAGGTGCTCTACCAGATCTACGAGGCTCATCTGTGTGTACCTGAACAGATTCAGGAACTGATATCTCATCCGATGATATTGCAGTTGTAGGCGCCCGGAACATCCCCCGCCGCTGCTGCGGGCTTCGGATCGAGGGCTTCTCCATTCGTCTTAGCACTGCGGCGATTTAAGGGGGGTTAGAAATAAAGATGTGTGATCGCCAAGAGCATTACCTTACGGTCCCTGTGCTCCGCAGGATTGTAAGAGTGATCGCGTTCTGAGGGAGCGGGAATAGTGGGTTCCTCTTCTCCGCCTCCGGCCGGCCGAAGGGGGAGAGCTCGGTAGTCTGTGCGCAGAATCTGGTAAGAGCCCCTGAAAAGAGAAGACAAACAAAGAAAAGAAATAGCCCGATTAGAACTGTGACATGTAGGGTCCGTTCATGCAAACATAAAAATTAACTAAAATTGGAGGAAGACGCACTAGATGGGTGTTTGGGGAGGGAAGGTGACCATATGTTATGGCCACCCACCTCCCGTTTTTTGTTTGAAACCTCTGCGGGTAAAGGGTGCTAAGTCATCCTAAGATGCATGCATGCAGATAGGGTGCTCGTGTGTGAAAAGTGAAGTGATGTGTTGAAAGTGGAACGAAGAGTGAGAGGGAAATGTTACGGAATGGATGAATAGTGGGAATGCAATGAGGTGAAAAGGGGAAAAACAAAAGAGGGTTAAGAAGACAAGCTCATTTTGGAGTGCGGAGGATTCCTGTTGAATCTCCTCTTGAAGCTCTCTGACTCTTTGTCCGCTCGACTCCTCAAAGTAGACTCACTTGCCAACCTCCTCTGAGCCTTCCCTCCAGAAAACTCCTTCTTAACCCTCTAACCTCCTTTGCTCGAGAGGATATGGGGGGTTTAAATAGGTGAAGGGAAAGTAGGGGTCTAAATCCCCGTAAATCATCCTAGAGCCAATCGGAAGTGGTCAAGGATCGGAGGTGGTGCGCGCGGCAGTCGCCGGAGTGGGGAGTGATCGGAGTAGTGGAGGTGAGGGCGGCGAGTAGAGGAGATCATCGGGAAGACGAGGTCAAGGTGGTAGTTAGAGGAGTGGACGGCCAGCCAACATGCCTTCCAATCCCGTGGAAGGCCAGGTAGCTGGCCTTCCACGAAGTGGGGGAAGGCGGCCCGGTTGGCCTTCGAAGGGGGTGGAAGGCAAGGGGTGGCCTTCGAAGGGTGGTGGAAGGTAAGGGGTGGCCTTCGAAGGGCGGTGGAAGGCGGACTGGCTGGCCTTCGAAGGATGGTGGAAGGCGGACTGGCTGGCCTTCGAAAGGTGGTGGAAGGCGGACTGGCTGGCCTTCCACGAAAGGTGGTGGAAGGCGGACTGGCTGAACTTCCACGAAGGGTGGTGGAAGGCGGACTGGCTGGCCTTCGAAGGATGGTGGAAGGCGGACTGGCTGGCCTTCGAAGGGTGGTGGAAGGCAGACTGGCTGGCCTTCGAAGGATGGTGGAAGGCGGATTGGCTGGCCTTCGAAGGATGGTGGAAGGCGGGCTGGCTTGCCTTCGAAGGGTGGTGGAAGGCAAGGGTTGGCCTTCGAAGAATGGTGGAAGGCGGGCTGGCTGGCCCTCGAAGGATGGTGGAAGGCGGACTGGCTGGCCTTCCACGAAAAGGTGGCTAGAGTCGGGATTTGGTTAATGGGCCTAGTTATTAGTGGGCTGAGATGGCTAAGATGAGGGGGTTTGGTGATGATAGGTTAATGATGGATGGGGTTCATGACCAAATGGGTGGTCCAAAATCGGTGTCTACAAATAGAGGGCTGTAGGCGCCCGGAACGTCCCCCGCCGCTGCTGCGGGCTTCGGGCGAGGGCTTCTCCGTTCGTCTTAGCACTGCGGCGATTTAGGAGGGTTAGAAATTAAGGTGTGATCGCCAGGAGCATTACCTTTCGGTCTCTGTGCTCCGCAGGAATGTAAGAGTGATCGCGTTCTGAGGGAGCGGGAAGTGGTGGTTTCTCCTTCTCTTCCTCCGGCCGGCCAGAGGAGGAGAGCCCGGCAGTCTGCACGCGGAAATGCGGTAAGGATCCCTGAAAAGACAAGGCAAGATAAGAGAAGAAAAATGACCCGATTAGAACTGTGGCATATAGAATATATCCATAAAAATAGAAAATTAACTAGAATTAGAGGGAAACGCACCGGATGGGTGTTTGGGGAGGGAAGGTGATCATATGTTATGGCCACCCACCTCCCATTTTTTTGTTTAAAACCTCTGGGGGAGTAAAGGTTGCTAGGTCATCTTAACATGCATGCATGCAAATGAGGGTGCTCATGTGTGAAAAATGAAGCGATATGTTAAAAGTAAAAAGAAGAGTGAGAAAGGGAGAATGTTACGGCATGGATGGAAAGTGATAATGCAATGGAATGAAGCAGGGAAAAGTAAGAGAGGGTTAAGAAGACAAGCCCATTTGGTGTGCGAGGGATTCCTCCTGAAGCCCCTCCTAAAGCTCTCTGACTCCTTGTCCGCTCGACTCCTCAAGACAGACTCACTTGCCAACCTCCTCTGAGCGTTCCCCTCCAGAAATAAACTCCTCCTTAACCCCCTTGCTCGAGAGGATATGGGGGGTTTAAATAGGTGAAGGAAAAATAGGAGAAAATAGGGGTCTAAATCCCTGTAAATCATCCTGGAGCCAATGTGAAGTGGTCAAGGATCAGAGGTGGTGCGCGCGGCAGTCGCTGGAGTGGGGGGTGATCGGAGTAGTGGGGGTGAGGGCGGCAAGTATAGGAGATCGTGGGGAAGACGAGATCAAGGTGGTAGTTAGGGGACTGGACGGCCAGCCAACGTGCCTTCCAATCCCGTGGAAGGCCAGGTAGTTGGCCTTCCACGAAGTGGTGGAAGGCGGCCCGGTTGGCCTTCGAAGGGTGGTGGAAGGCAAGGGGTGGCCTTCGAAGGGTGGTGGAAGGCAAGGGGTGGCCTTCGAAGGGTGGTGGAAGGCGGACTGGCTGGCCTTCGAAGGGTGGTGGAAGGCAAGGGGTGGCCTTCGAAGGGTGGTGGAAGGCAAGGGGTGGCCTTCGAAGGGTGGTGAAAGGCAAGGGGTGGCCTTTGAAGGGCGGTGGAAGGCGGGCTGGCTGGCCTTCGAAGGGTGGTGGAAGGCAAGGGGTGGCCTTCGAAGGGTGGTGGAAGGCGGACTGGCTGGCCTTCCACGAAAAGGTGGCTAGAGTCGGGATTTGGTTAATGGGCCTAGTTATTAGTGGGCTGAGATGGCTAAGATGAGGGGTTTGTTGACGATGGGCTAATGATGGATAGGGTTCATGACCAAAACGGTGGTCCAAAATCGGTGTCTACAGCAGTTACTTGGGGATCTGGAACCTCTTCCTGTACTATTTTACTCCCACTGTCCTCCTGGAGAAGGTATTCCTCTTCCAAGAAGACAGCTTTCTTGGCGATAAACACATTTTCTTCACTAGGATGGTAAAAGTAGTATCAAAAGGTTTCCGTTGGATATCCCACAAACCTGCATTTATCAGTTCGTGATTACAGCTTGTTTGGATTATGCCTCTTTACATGAGCAGTACAACCCCATACTTTAACATGTTTAAATTCTGGTTTCCTACCTTTCCATATATCATATGGAGTAGAGGCCACAGACTTGCTGGATACTCTGTTCAGTAGGTATGCTGCTGACTCTAGAGCATACCCCCAGAGAGACACTGGTAATTCCGAAAAGCTCATCATGAATGACACCATGTCCAACAAGGTGCGATTCCTCCTTTTTGATACACCATTCATCTATGGTGTATATGGAGGGGTCAGCTGAGAAAAGATACTATTATCCTTTAAGAATTGTATGAAATTAGTACTCGAGTATTCTCCTCCTCGATCTGATCGAAGAGCTTTAATACTCTTTCCTGACTGCTTCTCTACCTCATTCTTGAACTCCTTGAACTTCTTAAACGCTTTTGACTTATACTTCATTAAGTACACATTGACAAATCTTGATAAGTCGTCGGTGAATGTGATGAAGTACGAGAAGCCACCATTGGCTTAGATGGACATGGGACAACATACATCTGAATGTATTAGTTCCAAAATGTCCTTGGCATGTTCTCCATGTCCAGTAAAAGGAGATTTGGCCATTTTTTACATAAGGCAAGATTCACATGTCATAAACGATTCATAATCGAATGCAGTTAAATAACCATGCTTGTGTAACCTTTGCAACCTGCTTTCACCAATGTGTCCAAGTCTACAATGCCACACGTAGGCTTGGTTCACACAATTCTTGCTCTTCTTAAGAGCATTATTAATATGAAGATTGTAATAATAAACATCTAAGAGATATAGGCCGTTGACTAAAGTTGCCGAAGCTATTGATTTATTACCATAATAAATCGAACAACTTCTATTCTCAATAGACAACCTATATCCTATCTTGTCCAAACAAGATACTGATATGATTTTCTTTATTATGCTAGGAACATAATAACAATCTTCCAATGATAAGGCATCTCCCGATGGAAGCCTGAGGTTTGCTATCCCGACAGCAACCGCCGCAACTTTTGCGTCGTTTCCTAGCCTCAGTTCCACCTCGCCTTTTCTCAGCTCGCACTTACTTGTCAGCATCTGCATATTATGATAGATATAAGAAGCACATTCAATATCTAATACTCAAGATGTGGAATCTCTAATTGACAAGTTGATATCTATTATATAGATATCTGAAGCTTCAGACAACTTCACCTTTCCATGAGCTTTATAGTTGAGGAACTCCTTACAGTTCTTCTTCCAGTGACCATTCTGCTTACAGTAAAAGCAGTCACCTTTTACTACTCCTTTAACATTGTCCTTCTTCCTTTTATCATTATTTATCATCTTTGCCTGAAGAGCATCCAATGCCGGTTCAGTAGGAAGATCAGCTCCAAGGAAGTTGGCAATGTGCTCAGATCTGAAGGCATTCTTCAGATTTCTGAGCGAATCAGAGTAGTTCAGGCTAGTCAAAAAATTGGCAACAAGTATGCCACAGAGTGGGTTATTTGACGACATATTTTCCTACAGGAGATAGGTAATCTATTTACAAGACTTGGTCTTTTGTTCAAGTTTTAACTCCTACTAATTTTCGACAGATTGTATAACCCTTAGCTATACAGAACGGGAGACGCCGACAGTCTCTTAATAGGGATCAGAATCTCAATGATTTGCAGTACAACCTTGTGGATAGCACAAGAAAGCTGTAAAACAATCAAAGAGCACCCATCTCATGGGACATGCAACTCCTTGCAATATCTGATCATAGCTTCTGTCCCTAGAGATTTAATGGTCTTGTGGATAGCACAACAAATCACTAATTCTGGTCTAAGCTAACCATCGTTATAAGACGAGCAGAAATTTGCATGCGGCCCTTGTAGATAGCACAAGAAAGCTACATGGTTCCTCTACTCCGATTAAATAGGCATCTAATGCCATAGCCACAGTCTCTCCTTACAATTAAACAAGCCTTGTGGTAGCACAACAAACCTGCCTAATGTAATTCGAATCATGTGACTATATCGATGGTGGACCATACAGTAAGTTCTTAACTACTCATGTTACGGCTTAGAATTAGACGAGGGTATTTAGATAACTTTTATCCTGGTCTCTCCTAGGTAATAGTATATAAATATATCGTATATATTTACTAAATATTATACCTGCTTTGATTCATAATAAAAAAGAAAAACATTGCATCTCATACATGTTTACTGTGGTCATGGATAACAAAAATGGTTTGACTGGAGCCAACAGTCAAACGCACACAAAATCTAATATAACATTTACATTAGATAACCTGCAAACACATAGGCAAAAGATCTTCATCACATCGCCTTCCTGGTTGGATCTGTGGATTGTCTCGCTCCTTCCTCGGTTGCCTCGATAAGATTACAATAATTTTAGAATTACATGTAAGTTGAAGAAGGCCTTATAGCGAGTACAAGAGAGAGAGAGGTAGAAGTACATCAGAGTATGAGAGAGGGAGAGGTACGTAGACCTTTATTTATTAACAATTAATAAATATCCATAATTCAAACATCCACGATCCACACAATCATTCATCACATGAATAATATTAAAAATGCATATCCATGACCACGGTGTGTTTTAAACATTCCATACATGATAAGCGCATCACATGGCTTAAACAAAAGAGTTTTCAAAATTAAATAATTTTGACTTTCAAAAAGCTGGACTCCAATCAAAATTAGTATTTGAATTTCGTAAAAACTCATTTAATCATGTTAACATGCAATTAAATCAAATTTAAAATCATTTAAAACACACATCACATGTGCACACACTCCAAATTGATAATTTCCATATTATTCCATGTAATTAGAACATTTCTAATAATTAAAACAATCTAACATTTAGATTAATCCATATTAATAATTTAACAATTAGACTATTAACAATAAGTTACTAATCTAACTCTTAGATTAGTCCATCAAAGTTAATTATTAAATTTAACACTTAAATTATTAATTAACACTAATTAATTAATAACTTTTAAACAAACTCTTAGAATAGTTAACTTAAAATTAATCATTAATTTAACATTTAAATTAACAATTAACTCTAATTAATTAAAAATGTTAATTTAACTCTTAGATTATTTGATTAATGTTAACGATTAATTTAACTCTTAAAGTAATAATTAACATTAATTAATCAACAACCACTAATTTAACACTTAAATTAGTCAATTAATTAATGATTAACTTAACACTTAAATTAATAACTAACTTTAATTAATTAACAATTAGAAGAATTGATAATTAATAATCTAACACTTAGACTAATAATTATTTTATAACCACTAACTTAACTCTTAAATTAGTAAATTAAAATGAATTATTAATTTAACCATTAAACTAATAATTAACTCTAATTATTTAACAACTAATTGTTAATAAGATAATGATCCAAATCATAAATAACCCAATTAAATAAAATAGAATAATAATATAAATTTACAATTTTTTGAATTTTAAATTCAATTCAAATTTTATTCACATTTTAAATGGGCAATTGGGGTTTTATTTTGGGGTTTAATCGGGGTTTATAGATAACTAATTCAAAATTAGTTCAGCCGGCCCGGACCAGCCGGGCCCGCCTTAGAACGCCCGGTTCACAGTCTGGTCTGACCGGGTCTGAGCCGAGCGGCCCGCCTAGCCGTCTGCCCCCAGAGACCCGAAAGCGCTAATTCCCTGCATCTAAAATAGGCGTGCATGGCGGCGGCCGGGCCTCACGGCACCGCTCGGCGGCCACCCCTCGGCATCGCCTGGCCCCTGTCGGCAATGCCCAGCGCCGGCGATGTCGCCGGCATCGGCAGGGCCACCGGTAGGACATAATATAGCACCGGTCGGCCTCCTTTTTTTTCTCCCCAAAAAATATTGTTTTATGGTTTTCAAACCTAGAGGAAGAAGAGAAGAGGCCCTCCCCTCCATTCCGGTCATCTCCTGTGGCCTCACGGCCACGACTCTAAGTCCAGTGAGGACTTACGATGTTCGCTAGATGATCCGGAATGTCGACCATCCTTCCCAACACTTGGGTGGCCATTGGAAGTCGCCATGAAGCCCCATTCTTCGTCCAATGAAGAGCGCAAATAAATCCCCAAATAAAAATCCAAAAATTACATAAAAATAATATGTTTATTTGTGTTCATCTCATGAACACATTTCTATAATTTTAATTAGATTAAACGCATGGAATAACTTAAGGAAAATATTAATCGGAGATTGAAACGGGACGAGAAACAGTGGAACCTGGCTCTGATACCACTGTTCAGTTCTCGCGTTTCTCTGGACCGCAAAACGCAGCGGAAATAAATAATTAAATCGACGATACATTTCCCATTTCGAAAAAACCAAATCGATAATCGGATTATCGTTTCTTATCGTGTGCTGATTTGAATCTACGACCGTTTGGTTCCGTCAATGTGACACTGCTAGCCGCGCAAGCGCTCGGCCTCTAGCGAAGTCCACGTGATCCTCCTCGTGGTGGATATCCTCACGGTTCCTCGTTCTTCACGGCCCACGAAGCCTCTACCGTTCGCCGCAACGATCGTCGCAACTTGCAGACGATTTCCCGTCGGACGGGAGTTGGAGAAGCAGCAGAGCAGACCTGGAGATTAGAACCGGCCTGGGGCGCCAGAGAGAGAGACGAAGAGAGGAGGGGGCGGCTAAGGTTAGCAGCAGCCTGGCCTGCTCAACCGGTTCGCTACATTTTATACTAACTGTGCGGTTTTTCATAAAAAAAAACCCCAGTTAATATAAACCCATTTATTTATCCATCGCCTTGAGAATCATTTGCGTGTGACCCTCTAGGCCCAATTACCAGTCCGGTTAATGGCCCAATAAGCCCAGTGACTCCTTACTGGCCTGATTAATTAATTAATAACTCATATTAATTAATTAATTAATCGAATCAATGTCGCACATCAAATTCGATTGGGCCTCCGATTACGTTGGATGCCAAGCAACACTGCGTGAACCCAGTAGGTATCGGGGTTAAGAAACCCAATTTTGGAACCTTTCCGCCGACAGTTACCGTGTGGATATATAATCCTTCATTCGTACAATGCTCTCGATTCAACTCAGGATATGGTGTACTGTCAAACCCTAACCGGTCGACTCACTTGGATCGGATGCTGCCATATAATATCGAAAAACTTCTTTCCCGATATTATCGTCTGCCCTGGCCAGGGACTTCTGCGCATCCTTCCTAGAGCATTTTCTCTCTAAGTACCGAGAGCGAATGATTCCTTATTGACACTCAATTCCCTTCGACGGTATTATGCTGTACCCAATCCTTGGCTGTTTAGAATCCCGTGGTTAGAGATTCATAAACCAAGGTCAAAGCACAGAAGGCCACCGACAAGGTGTCCTTAGTGTCTCAGGTCCGAGGACCATCCACTTAATTGCGACAATAGAATCAAGCTGGTTGATAGTGAGGTACAATACCATCCAGCGATTCATACGGATCAGTTTAGTGAACTCATTCTCTAATGAGTACCTACAGATTCGCCTTAGTATCTCCACACAAGTGACTATGAGATCAGTCACCCTCATCTTATGAGCGGGAGTAATCTGTACTAGTCTAACAGGATATCCGATGTCCTTTTCGGATATCCTCCGACTAGGAACTATTAAGAATATGTGTGTTTAAGTGATCAGTCTCATTATTATGATCTCATCATAATCTGATCAGTATCGCACACATTTACGGACTTCATTATGAGACGATAATTACAAAGTCATTCACGGACTTCATTATTAATAAGTGAATGGGATTACAAAGTCATATTGTCTTGTGGGCCACCTAAGACTAACAAAAGGGTCGCCGGAGGTGTTCGGAGAGGAGGGGGAGGAGAGAGAGAAGAATGAGAGAAAGAAGGGGAGGCTCGGGCATCAAACCGAACAAGCCTAAATTATGTCGTTCTAGGAAGATGCCATTCAGATGACAGGACGCGGGTCGTACACTGGCGAGTCTCTTAATGGTGTGTCCCATGGCCGACGTCATTCAGACGATCATGTGGCACCCCTGCATGACTCCTAAATGGCGCCCCTGTAGGCCGACACCAATCAAAATCGCGTCTTGCAAACTTGATGCGATAAAGAGCCCATGCCATAGGCTTACAAGGGCCCAAACCAAGGGATCCGACACCGAAATTGACCCGATAACATGATTTGAAATCTCAGTCCTTACATTATCCCCCCTTAAAAGAATTTTGTCCCCGAAATTATCGGAACAGAACTAGCACCAACGACAAGATAACACAAGCTTAAAAAAGAACTTACAAGAAAAGGTAAGAAAACTACTCCCTCATCTCATCCTCCCGCTCCCAGGTCGCCTAGCCTCCGGAGCGATGCTGCCAGACTACCTTAACCAGAAGAACAACTTTGTTCCGAAGGACCTGCTCTCTGCGATCGTCAATACACGCTGGAAATTCCGGAAAGGACAAGTCCTCAACGACCTCCAATTCTGAAAAGTCCAAGACATGGGACAGATCTTGGACATATTTTCTCAGCAAAGAAACATGGAACACATCATGCACTCCTGCAAGACTGGGTGGCAAGCTGTTGGGTTCTCAGGTTTCTCTGGATCTCCCGCGCAGCGGAAATAAAAATAAAAACGGAGATCCGTTCCCGTTTCGAAAAATCTAAAATTACGATAATCGGATTATCGAAGTCTTGCTGTATGCGGATTCGAATCCGCAGCCGTTCGGTTCCATCGGTGCGACACCGCAAGCCGCGCAAGCGCCCGGCCTCTAGCGGAGTCCATGCATTCCTCCTCGCGACGGATATCTCGCGTTCCTCGTTCTTCGTAGCCATGAGACTTCCGCCGATCGCTGCAACGTTCGCCGCAATGCACGGACGATTTCCCGTCGAACGGGAGTCAGAGAAGCGGCGGAGCAGATCCGGGGATCCGGATATGTCTAGGACGCCATAGAGAGAGAGAAACAAAGGAAGGGGCGGCTAGGGTTAGCAGCAGCTTGGCCTTCTCAGCCCGTTCACTACATTTTATACTAACCGCGCGGTTTTTCATAAAAACCCCTGGTTTGTATAAAACCCACTTATTTATCCATCGCCTTGAGAATCATTTGCGTGTGACCCTCTAGGCCCTTTACCAGTCCAATTAATGGCCCAATAAGCCCAATAACTCCTTATTGGCTTTATTATTCAATTAATAACTCTTTATTAATTAATTAATCAATCGAATTGATGTCGCACATCGAATTCGACCGGGCCTCCGATCACATTGGGTGCCAAGCAACACCGCGTGAATCCGGAAGGTATCGGGGTTAAGCAACCCACTCTTGGAACCTTTCCGCCGACAGTTACTGCGTGGATATAATCTTTCATTCGTACAATGCTCTCGAGTCAACTCAGGGTATGGCGTGCTGTCAAACCTTAACCGGTCGACTCACTTGGATTCGACGGCGCTGATGAATATCGGAAAACTCCTTTCCTGATATTATCGTCTGCCCTGGCCAGGGACTTCTGCGCATCCTTCCTAGAGCATTCTCTTTCTATGTACCGAGAGCGAATGATTCCTTATCGACACACAATTCCCTTCGACGGTATTTCGCAGTACCCAATCCTTGGCTGTTTAGAATCCCGTGGTTAGAGATTCATAAACCAAGGTCAAAGCACAGAGTCCACCGACAAGGTGTCCTTGGTGTCTCAAGTCCAAGGACCATCCACGCAACTGCGACAATAGAATCAAGCTGGTTGACAGTGAGGTACAGTACCATCCAGCGATTCAGTCGGATTAGTTCAGTGAACCCATTCTCCAATGAACACCTACAAATTCGCCTTAGTGTCTCTACACAAGTGATTTATGAGATCAGCCACCCTCATCATATGAGCAAGAGTAATATGTACTAGTCTAACCGGATATCCAATGTCCTTCTCTGATATCCTTCGACTAGGAACGATTAAGAATATGTGTGTTTAAGTGATCAGTCTTATTAGTATGATCTCATCATAATCTGATCACTATAGCACATATTCACGGACTTCATTATGAGACGATAATTAATACGATTTACACATAATGAATATTATGTCATTATATTAATGAATGAACGAGATTTATATAGTTAGATTGGTTTGTAGGCCACCTAAGACTAACAATCTCCCACTTAGACTAAAGCCAATCACCTTTATATAATAAGCCTATATACTCTGGGTGACGCTCAAACACAATTTGAGCCAACGGCTTTGTTAGTAGATTTGCTACATTGTCGACTAATAGAACTCTTTCCACCACTACATCTCCTCTGGATATGATCTCTCTGATAAGTTGAAAGCGCCTCAGAATATCTTTCGATTTCTGATGAGACCGCAGCTCTTTCACTTGTGCATTAGTCCCATTGTTGTCGCACAACAGCGGAACATGATCAAAGACGCAGGGAACTATGTCAAGGTCGGTGATGAATTTCTTCAACCACACTGCTTCCTTGGCGGCTTCAGCTGCAGCGATGTACTCAGCTTCAGTCGTCGAATCTGCAGTGGTTGCTTGCTCAGAACTCTTCCATCACACTGCGCCTCCGTTCAAAGTAAACACAAATCCAAATATAGACTTGCTATCATCTGGATCTGACTGAAAACACGAGTCTGTAAAGCCTCGCAGTTTCAAGTCACCTCTCCCATAGATAAGAAACATATCCTTAGTTCTTCTCAAGTACTTAAGGATACATTTCACTACCTTCCAGTGCTCTTCGCCTGAATCAGCCTGAAATCTGCTCGTAACACTTAGAGCAAATGCAACATTAGGCCGTGTACATAGCATGGCATGCATGATAGATCCTATGGCAGAGGCATAGGGTACTCTATCCATGAGTGCCCTCTCATCAGGAATCTTAGGAGACTGCTCCTTTGAGAGACTAATTCCATGTCTCATTAGTATGAGACCTCTCTTGGAATTTTCCATGCCAAACCTTTTGACTATGGTATCTATGTACAAGGATTGGGTCATTCCAAGCATCTTCTTTGATCTATCTCTATAGATCCGTATTCCTAATACGTAGGATGCTTCTCTCAAATCCTTTATGGAGAAGTTTTTCGACAGCCAGATCTTTACTGATGACATCATAACTACATCCTTCCCAATGAGTAGTATGTCATCTATGTAAAGAACTAAGAAGGTGATTGCGCTCCCACTGGTCTTCTTGTATACACAAGGCTTATCTTCATTCTTAATGAAGTCATAAGACTTGACAGCCTCGTCAAATCTTATGTTCCAGCTCCGAGAAGCTTGCTTCAGTCCATAAATGGACCTCTGAAGCTTGCACACTTTATCTGGACATTCTTTAGATGTGAAACTTTCTGGTTGTATCATATACACCTCTTCCTCAAGATTACCATTGAGGAAGGCAGTCTTCACATCCATCTGTCAGATTTCATAATCAAAATGTGCAGCAATCGCGAGTAGAACTCTGATCAACTTTATCATGGCAACTGGTGAGAAAGTCTCGTCATAGTCAATTCCTTGTCTTTGACGATATCCCTTTGCCACAAACCTTGTCTTATAAGTATTGATCCATCCATCGGTATCGATCTTTCTCTTAAAGATCCACTTGTAGACACCGATTTTGGACCACCCCTTTTGGTCATGAGTCCCATCCATCATTAGCCCTTCATCACCAAAATCCCCTCATTTAGCCATCTCAGCCCACTAGCAACTAAGCCCATTAACCAGATCCCGACTTTTACCACCTTTTCGTGGAAGGCCACCCCTTGCCTTCCACCTCCTTCGAAGGCCAGCCCCCTTACCTTCCATCACCTTCGAAGGCCATCCCTTGCCTTCCACCTTTTGGCCACCTTTTCACTTTTTACCACCTTTTCATGGAAGGCCACCCCTTGCCTTCCACCTCCTTCGAAGGCCAGCCCCCTTGCCTTCCACCACCTTCGAAGGCCACCCCTTGCCTTCCACCTCCTTCGAAGGCCACCCCTCGCCTTCCACCTCCTTCCGAAGGACCTGCTCCCTGCGATCCTCAATACCCACTGGAAATTCTGGAAAGGACAAGTCCTCAGCGACCTCCAACTCCGAAAAGTCCAAGACATGAGATGGGTCCTGAATATACTTTCTCAACAAAGAAACATGGAACACATCGTGCACTCCTGCAAGACTGGGCGACAAGGCTAGTTGATACGTCGTTTTCCTAATTCGAGAAAGAATGGGAAAAGGCCCAATATATCGTGGACTCAGCTTACCTCGTGATAAAGTGTTAAATTGATCATTTAAAGGCAATCATATGCATCATACTCATGTTTTTATCTGCAAAATAGCATGAAATGATAGATAATTGTGTAACAAGTCCAACGGTACCAATTTCATCAAATTCTGACTTAAAAACATCGTCATTTCATGTGATCAAAGGAGTGTAGCGCATTTGCGATCTTTCGACAAAACCGAGACGAAATGAATAAATATGATGATATTTTTATGATAATGCGTTAAATTAGATTTATTTGATGTGAACAGGACATGCCGAGGATGCAGTGCAGCTGGAGGAGTTTCCGGAAATTTGGGAGTGGTCCGATGTGCGGATTTCAACTAAAACAGGGGTAAAAATATAAATTGACTCCTTCTTTCATTGGAGTTTCCCAAAACCCACTATTTCCCTCCGTCTCTCCGATTTCCTAAACACATCCCTTCCTTTATTTTAAAAACTCTCTCTCTCTTCTCGTTTTAGAAAGTCGAATCCTATTCCAATTTCCTCTTCCAAATCCTGTCCCTTCTCTAAGTCTCCCACATATCCTCCTCCTTTTCCAACTCAAACCCAGCACCTCTCCTCCTCCTCCTCTCTATAAATTCCCACAAATTCCTCTCACCCAGATCCTCCCCCACGTTTGATTTTTTTTTCACGTTTTTCTCCATAGCTTCCCGTAGCCTCCCTCTCTCCAGTTTTCTCTCTCTCTCTCGTTTGTTTTCACAGCATCTTCCTCCTCTTTCTCGGTTTTTCTCCCACGTTTCCTCCCTCTGTTCTCCTTCTCTCCCTGCCGTCTCTTTCTCTCCCCCACTTCCTTTGCTCGGTTTCTGTCTGCGACCCAGCCGGTTCCTTCCTCCAACGCCAGCAAGCACCTCCCAACGGCGCATGCGGCAAGCCCTTCAGCAGCAACGTGCATGCCACCTCGCCTGCCACCAGCTGCCTCGCGTTGCCAGGTTGCACCCAGCACCATCGGACAGGTCGCTCCATGCCCTGCCGGCCTCCTCCTACTCCCAACGCACCTGCCTCTTCACGCATGCAACACGCCACCCCAGCAGCAGCAACTTCTTCCTCCAGCAGCAAACGCAACCAGCAGCCACTCTCCAAGCTTCTTCCAGCTTCATCCATGCAGCTGTTCACAGCAAACCAGCAGCAGCTGTCCATAGCACCCCAGCAACAAGCGGCTCCAGCGCTGGTCCACTGCGCCAGAGGTTTCAGCTGATGGTCCACTGCACCATCCTTCACAGTAGCTTGGTCCATTGCACCAGCAGCCCACTTATCCCTATTTAATCTAGTTTCCTTCTCTTCACCCATTAGTTTAGAATTAGTTTAATTGTTTAGGGATAATTAATTGATCTTTTGATTAAACAATTGAATTTTGTAATTTATAATTTTTTTAGTTAATTCATGTTTTACACATAGTTAAATTTTAATGTCTTTGTCGTAGAATTTAATTGCGGTTATTCTCTTTTATATAAGTGTTTGTGTTTAATTTCTGAAAAAGAAAAGAAAAAAAAAGACTTGTTCAATTTGAGTAATCATATTTTTAGGTAATATTAGTTAACTTAGTTTTAGTTTAATTAAGTAATTAATTTATTTTAAATCTCACTTATTTTTAGAGTAACTAAAGTCCAAGGTTTTCAAAAGATAAAATTCTAATTCCCTGTGGATCGACTCGGACTCACCGCTATTAAATTTCCAAATTTTGATTTGAGTGAGCCGGATAAATTTAGATTGAACGTTTTCATGTGTTTAACGACGCACAATTCGAAACGATCAATTTTTGGCGCCGTTGCCGGGGAGTTAGATTTTTAATTTTGATTACCTTGGATTTAGTGTAATTATTCTTTAGCTAACCTTCTTTTTCTTATTTTTGCAGATAAATTGAAAAAAAAAAAAAAAGGAAAGCGAAATCATGGTAAGTGTGTTCCAACTTTCTATATTTCAATTTCCTGACTTTAGTTAGTTTCTATTTTTGTAGTTTCTAATTTAGATAGGTTTCCATTAACTAAAAAAAAGGAACAAAAAGAAAAACATCCAAATTTAAAAATCTCCATTTGCAAGATTAGAAACCTTCCATGTTAGGTCATGCATCATGTAGGACTGCATTTTTAGACTGTTTCCTTTCTTGTAAATTTCCATTTTGTTGAAGATTGCGGGGGACAAGGTGAGATCTCTACCTTCCTTAAATACCATGTTCATGCATTTCCATGATTGCATAGAACCCCTTGTTTGATTTGGTTGTGCACTTCACATAAAAATATCTTAAGGGCAAGTCCATTAACAAAATAAGGTGGGGATTTGACTACCCTTCCTTGGCCCAAAAACAACCATCCCTTGCACTCTTTCACTAACCCAAGCCCATTAAAAGTGAGTAGGAATTCAATTTAGGGTTCACAATGAGATTTGGGTCTAGCTTGAGCCCACTATCACTTTTGGAAATCGGTGTCTAAGGCTAGAGGTCAATGGCAAACGCTTAAGTGGGTCGGTGGTTCTTTAATTAGGTCCCTACGAAAGTAGGGGGAGCCTCCCACCACCCCACCTCTTACCTGGCCGATTGATAATTGTGAGGGTGGACTTGAATTAAACCTAGATTAATTTGTGAGAAACACATCATGTAGGCTAGTTTAACCATAGTTGTCTTAGGAATAATTGTGTGATAACTTGTTTGCATCATTAATAAATAAAAAAATAAAAAATAAAAAGATTTTCAGTATGGAGTGGACTCAAATGAACCAATTTCTTGGCCCATGTCTTAATACCATCACACCTTTCCCTCCACCACCTAATATGGATTTAGCTCACAGATTAGCTAAGCTAGACAAGTTGGCCCACACAATTGATCAATTTCTAGCTTTGGGCCCAGAACCGTCCTCATATCCCATACAATCATATACCTATCAAGAAAGATGTCCCGTTTGGGCCAATCAGGACCATTATGATACCCCACCTGCTCTTCAATTTCCACCTCACCAGGCCCAAGCTCCAAGTCTAGCTATCCAAGACTTCTTGGATTGGCCCCAATTCCAAGTCTACTCTGGTGGTTTGGCCCACAATCATGGACACTCCGATTATCCATTGTCCACAAGCTCTTGTCCACCTTGCTTCCAATCAAATTATTCGACATATTCTTCGCAGTCTGATTATCAGCCCAGTTATCCGCATTCTCAAGATCATCAATTCATGCAACTTGAACAAATAGTCTTGGCCCAACAAGATACCATTGGTAGAATGCAGGCCTTAGTTGACTGTTTGACTGAAACTAATCTAAGGATGGATTTAGAAGAAGTGTTTAGCAAGTCCATTGAAAATCTGCAATCTTTTTCACCTGATTTTGATCAACAAATCAACTCCCAAATTCAACTTGACATCGTTCAATCCGGCAATGATCACATCATGCATGATCTCGAAAACGGAGAGAATCTTACGGAGTCGCATCAGGTGAGAATAGGGAATGCTAGCATGGATCAATCTATGAAAAATCCTGAGACTGGTCAACAAGATGCCTCCATGATCATACCTGTCTGTCCTGAGGAAAGCTTAAGTGATAGAAAAGGAGAAGGGGAAGTGAGTGATCTTTTAGAGGTTAATCCGGATTTTGAACACTTCATATTCCCCACAGTGGAAGTCGATATGCATGCTAGTCCGAACCTCGAATATTTTTTCTTCCCAATAGAGAAAGTGGATATTCTAGAAGATATATACCCGGTGGATAGAGAGAAGATGGAAAACCCTCAGACTGACCAGCAAAGTGAAGTCACGATCACACCTATCTCTCTTGAGGTGAGCTTGAAGGAAAAAGGAGAAGGAGAACTGAGTGATTTGCTGGATATTGAGCTGGACTTTGAACACTTTCTATTTCCCACAGAGGAATTAAATACACATGATGGTCCGGATCTTGAATATTTCTTCTTCCCAATGGATCAGAAAGTGGATAATCTTGAGGAATTGCATCAAGAGAAAACTGAAGCTATAGACTTAGCTAATCATCAAGAAGAGCCTATTGAGGGTAAGTTGGGGGGAGATGAAGGAGACGAGAAGGATTCTAGTGAGAGCCCAGATATTCACCTACCTATGATCTGTTTCCCGAGTGTTAGAGAATCTCAGCCCAATAGCCTCCAAAAGCTGGCCCGACTCAAGGAGGTGATGGAATTACTAGGCCAAGTCCACATCAACAGCCATTTTTTCAAAGAAACTCACTGTGTTGCCCAACTCAATTCTTACAATATCGATAACATCAATCTTTACTGGATTTTATTGAAAGTTGAGGCCAAACTGAACATGTTCTCAGTTTCTTTCTTTGAGAAATTTGAAATCCACAAGTTCACGTGTACGTCGGTTGCTTTGCAGTCAATTGATCATTTCATTAAGCAGCCACATGACATGATCCAAGATACTCTTATTCAGGTGGATAGGAGTCACATATTTGTTGATTTCCTCATCTTCGACATTGGATCATCCCCTACATTGAATCAATGGCCCATCATTCTGGGAACTTTTGATCTTTTTATCGAAGATCAAGTCCTTCAATTTAGTCAAGAACAAGAAGCAGGGTACGTAGTTGACATGGCCTACGAATCAAGTAGAACCAATATCCTATTGACCATGTTGAAAAAGTCTTTTCTTTGGAATCTCAATGATAACATTCTGACTCATCAGCTACATGCAATGCTAAGTGCACTCCAACCAACAAATTTTAAAATGCATGCACTGAAATTTGTGCTAGTAGGCATTGGATAGTGTGTACATTCCGTCTGGCTGAAGACGATAAACTTAGCGCTTGTTGGGAGGCAACCCAATATTTTACTTCAGTTTTTGTATTTCTTTTCATTTTTAGGTCCTTGAGCAGCAATCGTCGTGGGCATGTCGCATCATCTTCATTACAGGTTGTTTCGCTCCTTCACAAATTTTCTTCTGGCTGACATGTTTTCCATATCTTTTATGCCATTGAGGACAATGTCAATCAAGTTGGGGGGTAGGACAATCATATGCATTTATTGAAAATCTTTTGAAGAAAACTGATATCTTTCACTGAAAAATGGTCAAATTTTTTCAAAAACTTCTTTTCGCATCCTAGAAAAAAAATTGCATGAAAATCATGTTTCATTAAGTAAATCTTAAACAAATCAGTTTTCTGTTAGTCACATTGGTTAAAGAGCCTGTAAACTTTAAATATCCCACTCTACAAAAATCCACGGCAGGATGATTTTCACACACACACGGCAACTTAGAATAAATGAAAGATCTTAAAAGTATAGAATTGCTGGAATTATCCTCAAGGATAAGACTACTTATTCTAATTTTTCTTTTGGGTTGAACGAAAGGAATGTGTAAGATCCGTAATAGGGGACTGTCCCACTCAGCACTCTAAAAGAGGCGGTCAGTTAAAATGGACAGCTGTAAACACTAAAGGCAAAAGAAGGCGATAAAAGAGCTAAAGGAAGGTAGGTGGCAAAAAGTACGCACCTCCCCTCAGGCAATTCAAAGAGAGTGGCAAAAAGTACGCACTCTCAAAAGCAAAAGTACAATAAAATGAAGAAACGCCACGCTAAAAAGTCCATCGTAACAAAAACATGACCAAGTCGTGTAAAGTGCTGAGTTGGGACGGGAACTGAAAGACGATCCTCACTGACTGATCGGGAAATCTTTTATTCTCTTCTCCTCCCCAAGTAGTCTTATCTAAAGGGTAGTAAAGGCAAGAATATACCAGAAAGGTCGAAAACGAGTTCTAAGTGTGTCAAATTTCATGCACAATCACCTGTCTGAATCAAAATATTGTGGGATATGAAAACTTTTAGCTCAACCAAACGGCTACCACTTAAATTGATTGTGAAAGATACTACAAATGAAGCATGATAATTCATTGTTTGTCCTAACTTTTCCTTATTTGCATTGCTAAGGGACTAGCAATGAGTAAGTTGGGGGGTGTGATAAAGTGTTAAATTGATCATTTAAAGGCAATCATATGCATCATACTCATGTTTTTATCTGCAAAATAACATGAAATGATAGATAATTGTGTAACAAGTCCAACGGTACCAATTTCATCAAATTCTGACTTAAAAACATCGTCATTTCATGTGATCAAAGGAGTGTAGCGCATTTGCGGTTTTTCGACAAAACCGAGACGAAATGAATAAATATGATGATATTTTTATGATAATGCGTTAAATTAGATTTATTTGATGTGAACAGGACATGCTGAGGATGCAGTGCAGCTGGAGGAGTTTCCGGAAATTTGGGAGTGGTCCGATGTGCGGATTTCAACTAAAACAGGGGTAAAAATATAAATTGACTCCTTCTTTCATTGGAGTTTCCCAAAACCCACTATTTCCCTCCGTCTCTCCGATTTCCTAAACACATCCCTTCCTTTATTTTAAAAACTCTCTCTCTCTTCTCGTTTTAGAAAGTCGAATCCTATTCCAATTTCCTCTTCCAAATCCTGTCCCTTCTCTAAGTCTCCCACATATCCTCCTCCTTTTCCAACTCAAACCCAGCACCTCTCCTCCTCCTCCTCTCTATAAATTCCCACAAATTCCTCTCACCCAGATCCTCCCCCACGTTTGATTTTTTTTTCACGTTTTTCTCCATAGCTTCCCGTAGCCTCCCTCTCTCCAGTTTTCTCTCTCTCTCTCGTTTGTTTTCACAGCATCTTCCTCCTCTTTCTCGGTTTTTCTCCCACGTTTCCTCCCTCTGTTCTCCTTCTCTCCCTGCCGTCTCTTTCTCTCCCCCACTTCCTTTGCTCGGTTTCTGTCTGCGACCCAGCCGGTTCCTTCCTCCAACGCCAGCAAGCACCTCCCAACGGCGCATGCGGCAAGCCCTCCAGCAGCAACGTGCATGCCACCTCGCCTGCCACCAGCTGCCTCGCGTTGCCAGGTTGCACCCAGCACCATCGGACAGGTCGCTCCATGCCCTGCCGGCCTCCTCCTAGTCCCAACGCACCTGCCTCTTCACGCATGCAACACGCCACCCCAGCAGCAGCAACTTCTTCCTCCAGCAGCAAACGCAACCAGCAGCCACTCTCCAAGCTTCTTCCAGCTTCATCCATGCAGCTGTTCACAGCAAACCAGCAGCAGCTGTCCATAGCACCCCAGCAACAAGCGGCTCCAGCGCTGGTCCACTGCGCCAGAGGTTTCAGCTGATGGTCCACTGCACCATCCTTCACAGCAGCTTGGTCCATTGCACCAGCAGCCCACTTATCCCTATTTAATCTAGTTTCCTTCTCTTCACCCATTAGTTTAGAATTAGTTTAATTGTTTAGGGATAATTAATTGATCTTTTGATTAAACAATTGAATTTTGTAATTTATAATTTTTTTAGTTAATTCATGTTTTACACATAGTTAAATTTTAATGTCTTTGTCGTAGAATTTAATTGCGGTTATTCTCTTTTATATAAGTGTTTGTGTTTAATTTCTGAAAAAGAAAAGAAAAAAAAAGACTTGTTCAATTTGAGTAATCATATTTTTAGGTAATATTAGTTAACTTAGTTTTAGTTTAATTAAGTAATTAATTTATTTTAAATCTCACTTATTTTTAGAGTAACTAAAGTCCAAGGTTTTCAAAAGATAAAATTCTAATTCCCTGTGGATCGACTCGGACTCACCGCTATTAAATTTCCAAATTTTGATTTGAGTGAGCCGGATAAATTTAGATTGAACGTTTTCATGTGTTTAACGACGCACAATTCGAAACGATCACCTCGCTTCCCGAATCTCATCACACCCTTAGAGGGTGAGATTCGGAGAAACACATGGTCTCCAACCTCGAATTCAAGCGGTCGCCTACGGATATCTGCATAGCTCTTCTGCCTGTTCTGAGCTGTAGTCAATCTCTGCTGCACTACCCTGGCAACCTCAGCACACTGCTGTACAATGATACATCTTACTCGTTCCGGGATGCACTGCATATCTAGAACGGTGTGCCTCATCCAGGACACTCCTGCGCACCTCTTTCTCAACTGGAACATAGAATCTTCCTCTAAATCTAATCGTGCCATCACTCCACAACTCAACCTCTGGTATCTGAAGAATCTGTGGTAACTCTGCATCCTCCCTCTGAGCCTCAATCACTGCATGGTACACTGTTGGCCTCACAATCAAGCTAGCCAACATGCCTCTATCGGCCTCTCGTGGAATCCTAAAGGAAGATTCCACAATCTGCTCATATAATCTCCATTCCTGAATCATAAGATGTGATACGACTGTCTTCCGACTCAAGGTGTCTGCTCGCCTTGCTCGGATGATAAGAAAGGTCGAGAGGGAGAGCGAAGGGTTCGGAGAGAGGGAGGAGAGAGAAGAAAATGAGAGAAATGAGGGAAAGGAGGAAGGGTTCGTGGGTTTAAACCAAACTTAGCTAAAACGCGTCGCCCAACACCGACGCGATTCAAGTGACAAGACCAGGGCCGTACTCTCGCGGCCCAAAACTAGCCTACGTGGCACCGACGTAGCACACTCTAAAATGTGTCTTCCAATCTAGACGCTGTTTGAACCGCGTCGAGCAAGCTCGACGCGATAATGAACCTTTGCTCCCATCCCCACAAGGGCCCAAATCAAGGGATCTGACACCGAAACTGACCCAGTAACTGGATCCGAAACCTCAATCCTTACATACGGTGACCATGCCCATAGGTGGCTTTTAAGCGGTGACAGAAATAGGTGATGCCATCACTTCCTTTTCAAGGATTCTGTACAGTTTTAGCATACTGGGAGGCAGCACATTGATTGAGGCTCCAGTGTCAACCAAACAACTATCCTACAGTTTGCTTGATGTTAACAGTGATGCATAGAGTGAAATTTCTAGCCTCAAGAGAGGCAAGTTAAAAATATGTTGTAGAAGAACTAAAAGATAAATGATAAGAAGAAGAAGAAATTGTGAAGAAATTGGCCCATTTAGAAGCCACCCAAGCTTGAGACACCCTTCAAAGGAAGAAGATGGTCCTTGAGGAGGAAGAAAACTGCCTAAAGGAGATGATTCACATTCTAGAGAGAAGGAGTTCTTTTCTCTCAATGGTGGTTCTCTCAATGATCAATTGGCCAACCTCTCTCAAGCTCTAATAATCATGTATTTATAAAAAGTGTTGATTTCCGAAACAAATTAATAGAAAATAGAATTCTTGTGCTCCGAGACACTCCAAGAAATAGAAATCATCCAAAACTCCTTCCAACTCGAACCAATCCAAGAGAGAAAGGATCAAGATCATTAGAAGCCTCCTTTGATTGAAATTATTCAAATTGTATCTTTTAGGCCATGCAACTGAAATGCATCCAGTCGAGAGATGCCTATTAGAAACGCATCTTTACGCAAGGACATCCTTTAGAGGGCCAAATTAGTAAAGATATCAAATGAAAATTCAAATAAAATTTAGGAAACTTGAAAGATGTCGATCACAATGGACACATATTAGACTAATAGTCAGTCAATTACGAATCAAGTGATTAATCGAATCACATTAAAATTCTGAATCATGTCCTTTTTGGCAGGTGCATTTCAAATAAATGGTAATCGATTAAAATTTTGATTCAAAAATTGATTAGACCTAGAAATCAAAATGGTGTCCAGGATGGTCAATGCAATTTGGAGAATTTGACTGAATGTAGGTAAGAATCAATCAGCTGACCAAATCAAAGGCTACCTTAGGGCATCACAAGGTAATATGAGATTTACTCAATGTGAGGTCAAAATTAACATGTCTACAGTTGTTAATAAAGGTAATGAAGTAAGAAAAGCCACCTTTGATATGGGTTGGCATCGGACCATATACATCAGAATGTAATAGTTCCAATAACTCCTTGGCCCTTTCTCCATTTCTAGTAAATAGAGATTTTGCCAACTTACCCATCAAACAAGACTCACAAGTTGCGAATGATTCAAAATTGAATGCATCCAAGTATCCATCTTTATGCCATAGGTAGGTTTGGTTCACACCATTCTTGCTCCTCTTAAGAGCTCTATCAAAGGAGGAGAATATCATTTGAAACATCCAAGAGATACAAGCTATTAAGTGCAAAAGGAACTAATTTATTATCAAATAAATAGAGCAACTATTATTCTCCATAGTTAACTTGTATCCATTCATATCCAAACAAGAGGCAAAAATAATATTTTTAAGATACTAGGAACATAATAACAGTCATCTAATATAATCCTATCTCTAGAAGGTAGAATGTGGTTCACTTGTCCAACAACAAATGCCGCAGCCTTTGCATCATTCCACAACCTCAAGTCCACCTCACCCTTACTCAACTTTTGCTTACTTGTCATCCTTGATGAGTGTATCAGAATGTAACATTCGATTATTAGCACTTAATTAGCATAATTGTGTTATTAATTAATTTTGAGCTAATAGATTATGTATGTTAAGATATGCACAAAGATTAAATTTGGTTGGTTAAATCCCATAAAATAATTAGATATGATCAATTATGATAGAAAACTTAGTGTAAATCATAATCAGATTTAGATTAGAATGATTAATTGGAGATTAAGGGTAAGTATGCAATTATTAAAGGTAAGATGACCATTTGATGAATAATTATTTCATATAGTAGAAAACTAAAACCTATGGTTATAAATTTGTATTTTATTACTTAGTGCTTATCCTAGAAATATTAGTATTATATTAGATAGTGGGGTGGTCATAATTAGTATTAACCATAGTTAAAGTTGGTGGAATAGTTAAGTTAGTTTAACCTTAGTTAAAGTTAGTGGATTGGTCAAAGTTAGTATTAAGAATCCTCTGGAATTATCATTGTTTTTTTTTTTTTTTTGTTGAAGGGGAACCCAAATTCCAGTTTCATCAAAATCACAAGGTCCTTGATATACTCTAATAAATATTTAACATATAATAATACTAATGCAAATCAATTACATGAAAAGAATACAAGGATAGAGATAACTGTCTTTTTAGCCACGGCTAGGACTTATGAACTCCCACAGTGGGACCTTTATTTGAAATTCTTAGCTTCATTTTCATTTCTTTGAATTTTCCTGCACTTAAAATTTGTCAGTAACTTCATGCAAAAGAATAAACATGAATAAATAGTAGATAATATGCAATTTTCGAGGATATCAGAAAAAAGCCTAAAAGGCGTCGCCCTGACTCGATGTCATTTTAATGACATCGCCTTGTCCAGACGCGATTTTACTTACCGAAATAGGCTGCTCTAACTCCAATTCTGACTCTACTTTCCTCCCTCAAACTCCCTCTTCCAACTCGAAAAAAGCTCCTCAACTTCGCAAATCCCTCTATAAACCTCCCTTTCTTCGATTCAAAGCAATACAACAAACAATCAAGAGGGAAAGACAGAGAATTCTCTTCAAGATTCAAGGGAAAGAGAGAAGAAAGAGGAAAAAATCAAGCAATCGTGGAGGAAATCAATTTTTATTCAAAGAAGATGGCTAGCTTTGCTAAGGACTCCTCAAACAAGAGGGCAAGAAAAATGATTAAGAGGCTTCCTGATGTGGAAGGCCATCTAAGTGGGAGAGATCCTAACCTACAAGTGAGTTACTGTCTCTATTATATTCAAATTTATATTATTTTCTTTATTCTTTTACATGAATCCTCCACACTCTCAATTCCTCAACGAGTAAGATAGAACTATTCCAAATTCTTTTCTTTATCTACGGATATCCTTTCTTCCCCAGTCCAAGACGATGCTCTCCACTTCCATGGATCCAAAAACTCGTAAACAAGATCAATCTCTCTATGCAATCTTACACATCCAAATGGCACATTCAAGGATTGGTTATTCATGCCAAACATTATAAGAGCGCCTATACGGATTGGGCTTCAATGGGCACTTTGATTGAGATGTGACATCCTCAAACTCATACCTTTCTCTTCCCCACATTCGAAGCCACTATCCTCTTAAAAGAAGCTGAACTCTTATTGGGCCTTCCTAAACTTAAGGTCAACAATGATGATCCTGATTTGAGTGATATGATGCTGATGAGGGAAAGAATCATGGGTCAACAATTGCTAGAAAAGATCATGAAGAATCCTAAGGAGATTCAAGGTTGTCTTACTAAGAAGGGGATCAATCTTGCTAAATTAGCCGAATGGACTATGAAGAAGATAGAAGATCTCAAGGATGAAGAACTAGAGAACGTGATGAAGGCGTTCACCATATGCCTAGCTGGAGCTCTACTATTCCTTGCCCAGGACAATGTCCTATAAGATGATCAAATAAGTGCAATCAATAGGATTTTTGAAGGAAAGCATATCAATACGGCAGTTCTAGCCTATCTCTACAGTAGGCTCTTTGTAGCTTCTATTGGTCATCATCCTTATGGTAGCATGCTTCTCTTAGCTCTGTGGGTGGAATTCCACTTCAAGTTCAAGCATAATGTGGAAAAGGTTCCAAGGACCTCTCAGCTTTATCAGCGTAGTCTATATTCCATATTGCCAACGTTATGAAGTTCAACGACAACATGACCAATCGAGTGCCCAACCTCAAAACTCGTGCGGACTGGAGTTCTTATTTCAAGACTATGCCAAGAACTGGATTCAAATCCACGCCACTTGCTCTCATGGAAAAGACAGTCAGAGTTCGCTTTAGCACTGGCACAAAGCTTCGATTGATCGGTGCAACCGAGTTCGTTCTATACAATCCACATTGTTGTCATCCTTAACTTGGTATGCCACGCTATGAATTTTCAGAGATATCTTCTTTTTCTCCAATCAAAAAGTGTGCATTGGGAACTGAGGAAGATTTTGAGGTGATAGAGCTTATTGTGACTCTCTGGAACATTGGATTCACCCGTTGCGTCAAACTTCCTTACGAAGCAAATCAAGAGTTGTTGAAAACTTATGTAAAAGAACTTCAAAAAATCCGGCCTGAAAGCTCCCAACTCTTGCCTAAAGTTTGATGTAATTTCTGCTTATTTTCAATAAGATTCTTCCTTTTATTGCAATAAAAATCTTCCCTTAATGTTTGTGCAATTTTCTGGAATTTTCCTTTAAGCAAAACGGCTCATTTTTCTCAAAACAGTAGGTTCCGGGTTCATTAATGTAAATTGTGTCGACTCAAGGAGATGCTTTTCAACCAAGTTGAATTTCTAAAAAATCAAAATTTATTCCTTAAAGAGCCTGAAACACATCGACCATAGACGACGCCAATAACTTCACTCTCCTATTTTTCAGAGATTTATGAACCTTAAATTCCCTTAATCACGTCGACCATGCGTGACGTCAATCACTGATTTGTCCATATTTTCCCAGATTTTCTCACAGACTTCGTGGTACGGTTATGATCGTCAAAGGCGCTAAACCTTAAAACACGTCGACTATGGGCGACGCTTTTAACTTATTTTTAAATCTCAAACCACCTGCCTCAGTTTGTGCGCCACTAAAACACGTCGCCCTGTGTTGACGCGATTTAACGAATTTGAACAGGGGTCCCCGAGCCTGAGCCTTCCTCCTTCCTCATTCTCTTAGCTTCACTCTCTCTCTTCTTCTCCTCTCCAGCAACCGGCAAACTCCTCTTCCTCCTAGCGAGTTCTGGCTATCCACTCTCTCGTTCTCTTCCTCTTTCTTACTTTCAAACTCTCTCTTACGGTCCTCTTCTCTCTCAAACCCAGCTTTCCCATTTCTTCCGGTCACTATGGAACGTGGCAGGCCAAGCGGGAAATGCCAAAGGATCTTCGGCGTGCCCGAGTTGGAGGGGGACGACGAGGACGTGTTTCTGATGCAACCCGAGATCTTTCAAGATCTTGCGAACCTCGCCGTGACTGAGGAATTCATGGAAGCTGAGGAGGCTCCACAAGCGGCACCGGCGCAAGCTCAAGAGGCGGGGCCATCAATGGTAAACTTTAAACCTTCCTATTTATAGCATTCAGGAGATAGGGGAATTGAAGAGGGAATGCCACGGGTCTGGGGACCTGTGGTTGAATGGCGTCGGAACCAGGTGACGCTGTTCAAACAGCATCGACCATGGTCGACGCCATTCAAGTAGAGTTCTTATTTCAAAATTAATTTTAAAAATTAATTTTAATTGTCTATATAATGATTTTTCTAACATTTTCTTGACAATTTGGCAGGGAACGATGAGGACCTAAATTTCATGGGATCTGGTGACAACGGTATACAAGGGGCTTTCAGACTTCGAGAAGGCCCGCCTCAGGGTATGGGGTTCGGGGAAATATTAGACATAGAGCCCTTCTAGTAGGACCTGGTCCTCCTTCAGGTTTTGAGGGAGAGGTGGGATCCAGAATGCATGGCATTCCTGATGCCTTAGGGACATATGGTCCCTAGCCTCGAGGATGTGGCGAGGAACACCGGCCTTCGAGTGGAGGGTTTGGTGGTGAGCAGGATCACTTATCCTCATTACCAAGAGATGGCAGGATGTCTCTTAGGATTAGATGTATCAGGGCCACCGGGCAAGGAGTCTAGGACCCTCCGGCGAGTAGAGGTAGAGGATGCCTTATGGTTAGAGGACCTTAGGCAAGACCAGGGAGAGTCCAGAGACAGATTCATAGATAGGTTATCTAGGTCAGTTGCCGACTCTTATTGCTGGGATGAGAGATAGAGAGAGTTAGTAGACCGGCAGCTCAAGATCTTTTTAGTTTTCTTGTTTGGTCAGTTGCTTTTCGGGAAGAAGGGCGACCAAATTCACTGTAGATTCCTTAGCTTATTAGAGGACTTAGATAAGTTACATGAGTATACCTGGGGTACGGCCCTCTTGGCCCACCATTTTTCCGACTTGTCTGTGGTTACACCAGACCGTAACACCACCATCAGCGGCTTCGCGCCGTTTCTCTAGGTACAAATTATTTTAATTATTTCATTAATGCAAATGAATGCTCATGAAATGATATTTCTAACCTATATATTTGCTTGTGCAGATTTGGAGTTATTTTTATTTTCCTATGGGCCAAGAGAAGGCCATCCAGACTGAGGCTATACCGTTGGCGCGCCAGTGGCAACCGATTGTGGATATGGCTCCACAGCACCACCAACTGACGGCTCTCCATCGTCAATTCTTAGATTATCCTAAGCTTCTGGTGAGTTTTATTTAATGCAATTTTGTTTATGTTAATTAAATGCAATTTATTTGTTGATTTATGAATGCAACTAACTTAAATGCATACAAGTTATCTGGTGCCCATATCTGGGCATAGGAGAAGTAAGGCAGCCGTCGGTGACGGCCAGTGGAGCAAGGTTTGCCAGGCAGATGTGGATGCACTGCCTAAATGAGATCGAGATGTTGCACCTACGGCTCGCCATGAGGACTCTGGGCCTCTACCAGGAGTGGGTCCAGGAGGACATCCCAGAGGGGATCGGTCAGTCCATGAGGAGGAAGCAAGCGCGCACGGACTGGCGCGCCAAGTTCTGCGAGCAGTTCGACGACTGGCACTGGGGCGGTGTGTTGGTACAATCACGCGCAGAGAGTAGCGAGGCCTACCTCCAATTGTATCGCGTGCATTACGCCGCACAGCTCCGACAGCTGCACCCACTCGATGTAAGTATACTTTCATGCTTCTTGCGTTTTATTATTCTCTTTATTTAAATTTGTGGATGCGTAAATGACATGTGTGAAAATGCAGGATGCACACGACTCAACAATCATCACCCTCTGAGCTTGAGTCCAGGACGATAAGGCCCAGTTGGAGCAGGCTCAGAGGGAGCTCCACGATCTGGTATGTATGAATGAATTATACTATGAATTCTTTTTATTACATGTCTTGACGCCTAGCCACTAACGGTGTCCTCCTTTTTATTTTGGTACAACGTACCGCCTACACCCACACGGCCCCGCCTCCCGCCTACACAACCGATGCTTCTTCTTCTAGTGCCCATTCTGATGCTGCCTTCACCGACCTCCAGGCACAACTGGCTCAGGCCATCCATCGGGCCTCTCTAGCTGAGGAGGACTACGCCGCCGAGTGAGTCTTCAACCTGGTCCTTTTATTCTTTGAATTTGATCTCCATCCTTGGCTGACAACATCTTCTCTTGTAGGTTGTTGAGCTTCAATAAGCCCTGCAAAGGGCTGAGGCGGAGTTGGAGCAAACCCGTGCTATGTAGACATGCTAATTTTGACTTCATATTAAGTAAATTTCATGTCACAATTATAATGCCCCAAAATGGTCTGATGTTTAATCATCGATTAATTTTTATTGATTTTCTCGGAATTTATTAATTAGCGTCGCCCAAGAACGGCGGCATTTAGATTCCTAGCTGAAATTAGTTCGGAATTAAAATTTCAAATTTAGATAGATGTAATTGAATAGCATCACCCGTAGGAGATGCCATTTAAGTCGTAATCTGTCTTGGTTTACGATTTTTAATCCAAATTAATTTTCTAGATTATCTAAAGCACATCGCCCTTAAGAGATGCTATTTAGGTTTCCTAATATATTTTGATTTCATTTTCGGATTTTGTTTCTATTTTGGCTGCTTTAATTAGCCAAATGGCGTCCCTGTTAGGCAACTCGATTTGTGGGTTTCCTGATAAACATGATTTGGCCAAGATAATCCGGTTTTCGAAGTTGGGAAGGTTGCTAACTCCTCCATACTCGTCCAAGGTAAGTCCGACTGTGGGAGAGAGTCCTTTTGAAGCCCAAAACACCCCGAAACCTATTCTTATAAATACAACACCCTTTGGACCTTTGAAAATAGTTGGCCATTGGTGATTTTGAAGCTTGAAGCAAGGTATTTGAAGGCTCTAGAGGAGAAAAACGTGGACAGCAAGAGGAGCTTCATCCAAGGCTTCTTCGTCTTCATCCCTTTCATCCTTTGATGCTTTTGAAGACAAGGGCTATAGAGGAGCCAACCAACCATCTTCTTTCCTTAATTTCTTTATAGCTTTTCCTTAATTTTATAGATTCATCATTGTTTTCCATAGTTCATCATCATCAGCATCACTCCATGTTCACACACACACACTCTTATTTTCAAACCCATATACATGTTAGGGGTTTAAAGAACAACAAACAAGTGAGTAGATTAGTTAATTGCATGTTTAAATTTCTTATTAGAATAGATACTACCCTACTTTAGTTCTATTTAGATTCTTTTTTTGTTTGATTTTACAAGGTACAAAGAAGGAGAAAGAAAGAGATTCAAAGAAATAACTGTCAATAAATCAAAAGCAAGAATATCAACAAAAATGGCTCTCTTTCTTTGGCCAGTCAAAGGAAGGGAATCAAAGACTCCACATCTCCCAAATTTGAAAAGGTAAGCAATCAATCTTTCTTTAAAACTTTACAGTTTCTGACGATCACGTTTTCTTTAATTTTTAATAGTTTTGCTATTCATATAAACAACATGAAATTCATGAATGTCACACACCTTATTTGAGCACCCACAACTTTTTGGTGATCACGCTGGGAGTTGATCTCGCTGTCTTTTAATATTTGTTCTTGCTTTTTATCATCGGGCACCCAAAGTGCACCACTTGTGTCCCTCGGGCACTCCTTTCACAAATTGGTGAGTTTGGTTACTTTTATCCCTACGTGCACTACGTACACACCCCTTTGCGGCAAGATCATGCCCTCCCGTGATTGATTGAAAGTTGTGAGTGTGATAGGAAGTGTGTGGTTGAGTGAGTTTATGTTGTTTGCATGATAGTAAACCTGTTTAAATTAAATTTGCATGATCAGTTAGATTCATGTTTATCTTGATAATTTGGGAGAGGACTGTCCTCGAAATTGCTCTCTGTTTACTATTTTTAGGCTCAGAATAGCGTCTAGACAGAGAGACGCATTCAAACCACGTCGCTAAGCCCATATGCCATTCAGCCTCAAATTCTTGCTGCGCTACTGCCTGAGCGTCTGTGAGCAGAAGAAACTTCTTTCTTGAATAGCGTCGACGAACAGCGACGCGATTCAAACAATTTCTTCTTTTACTCATCAGTCATCGGATCTTTGATCTCTTTGTTACCTATATCTACCTTATACTACACTAGAGGCCATCCAAGCCATAGGTCATCTGCATTGGGACTCACCCCTCCTTATAGGAACACTTTTCTTAACATCTTCACCTGTCTCTAACCGGGTCGATCCCTCGGTCAGATTAGAGTGGTTGGTGTTAAGACCTCCTTAAGTCCCTAAAAGCAAGGTATTCCTCCTTGTTCATCAGGCTGGTTTTACCAATTGAAGTCCTGGTTAGTCATTCATACCGTTGTGAGAGAACCGTATAGTATAATAGTGGAAAAACTAAACTGAAACTAGGATCCTACTCGTTGACTGAATTTGTGTTTAACAATCCAAATAATTCAACAAGGAATCCTAAGATAACGTAACCATCCACTTGTTTGCTAATCCTCTGCACAACTTGTTTGAATCTTTGTCAAAATTAATATCATGATGCTCCAATCAGGTAGAACTCTAGGCATGGTTGCTTTCGAACAAGAAGATGTAGTGGAGTACGAGGGAGATGCTCATGCCCTTCGGGTTTATGATCCGTCTTATTCAGAAGACGAGAGAGATGCTTATAATTCCAATCAATTCCAAACTTTATACGAGGGAGATGCTCATGCCCCTCAATTTCAGATGGATTCAAGTTACGATCAATATAATCAGGATATGGACGATCATTCTCATGTTCATGTCATTTCCAACCCCATCTTCGAAGGAGTCCAAGACCAAGCTGGACCCTCTTCCAATCATCCTTCTCATCTCCCTACCCTCATGGGGGCTCTATCTAATCATGTGGAACCTCATCAGTTCGATGCCATCCAATCTATTCTGAAAGGAAAAACCCATTAACAGTCACCTAAACCAAATCCCTCGGTTCACCCCTCTGTTTATCAAGCTCCTGCTCGGGCCATGGAAGGCCTCCATATTTCTACCCCTCGGCCCACGGGTCATCAACAATCTAGTTTGCGGCATCATGTCAGGCCGCAGACTCCAGTTTATCATAATGCCTTCGGGCAGGGTGGAAATACTGTCAGTCCAACAACCTTATTGTCCTCCCATCCCTGCTTATTCCAAGAGGTAGTCTTTTCAACAACCCCCACCTCCACCAGCAGATTCTGCCACTCAACTCCTACTTAACAAAATTTCTCAGATGGATGAGCGGTTCAAGAGTTTCGAGAAGAAGATGGATAGTAAAACTGCTCCCGAACTCTCTGTTCCTGATTTGCCAGTCTTCCATCTCCTGCCTTCCGAAATGCCAGTCTATAGAAAATACAATGGTGCAGGCAATCCTTTCCTTCATATCAAGGAATTTCTATATGAATCATCATTTTGGCAGCATGATAAGAGAGCATTGGCCTTCCTCTTCAGGAGGTCATTGGAAGGGTCAGCTTTGGAATGCTTTTTCTCTCTGGACCGGTGTGAGGTAAAGAACTTCGACGTTGTGTCAAAGAAGTTCCTGTAGAGATACAAAGATAGGGTGGCACCTACCTTGTCCATTACTGATCTGTTCAATGCAAAGATGAAGCCTCATGAAGATTTCATAGTGTACGCCGACAGATGGCGACGAATGGCTGAGAAAATAAGAGATCACCTGTCTGAACAAGAACTAGTGAAGATGATGGTCGCCAATGCCACTCCCCAGTATAAATTGGTATTGACACTGAATAATCTGACCACCATGGCAGATCTGCACGACAGGGTGCGTTATTCTCAGAACGTATTCAAAGATTCCACTTTTGCCAGTGTTTTTGACCCCCAAAGACCCAGCAAACCTCCACCATGGAAGCCTGCAGTGCCAAATTCTTCTAGCATGGGTCTCACTACCAAAGGCACACTCTCTCATGAACAAATCGGCACTATAAACAACAATCAATCGCAGCTCATGAGAAACCAACAACAACAGCCACAGTATATAGGGCAGAGACTGCCAAATCAGCAGTGTTTCAGGCAGCCTCAGCAAGCATACCAGCCAGCTTACAATCACCCTCAGCAGCAGTATCAACAGACGTTCAATCAGTCACGTCAGCAGCTGGCATATCACAATGTACCTCCACCGGATGACTACAACCAACAGAGAAAACCTCCAGGCCCAAAGAGGGCATCTTATCCTCCACTCCCAGATCCTTATTAGACATATTCAACGCCCTTATGGCAGCCAATGCTTTGGTTTTGCCAAAGGAGAAAACGGTTTGGCCCCAGAATGCTGATGCCTCCAGGTATTGTGTCTTTCATAGACAACCTGGGCATAGAGTAGATGCATGTTTCCAATTCAGATATTACATCCATGATCTAAATGAGCAAGGGGGTATTGACTGGGAAGAGATGAGAAAATATATAGCAGCCCTGAAGGCGAAAAGACCACAGCAGCAACAACAACAACAACAACCACAGCAGCAACAACAACAGATGCAAAGAGCACCAGCATAGGCAGTAGCACCACCAAATATGGGTATAGTGCAGAACCCGTTGTCAAAGAATCAAACCTAGAACGCTCCAATTCTTATTAATATCTGGTCTGAGGCTAACAGGGGGCAACAATGGAAGGTAGATGAATCATCCTCTGTTTACTCAATAGGCGATATCACGAGTACCGCCGAGCAATCACCTCGCCGCATTTTCCACATACCCAAATCAGAAACCATAACCATTACTCCCATACCAACACCCGCCTACCATGGACGCACTCCACCGCCGAACTTCCTTAAATCCATCACTCCCTCTGCCACCATGTATCCATCAAATAACCCTCCGCAACATAATCACGAACCCCTCCTACCATCCAAACCATTGCTCCGCATTCCATTCCCCACATCACCTACACCAATCACCTATCCCACAACTATACAACCTTCCAAACCACTCATCCACAGTTCAACACCTCCACCAAATAACCCACCATTGTCCACATATAAACCTATTACCCTCTCCAAACCCCTCATTAACCCGGCAGTACTCAAAATATCACCTTCCAATGATGATCAGCATGCGTTCCGGAGCGAGAGAATTTTCAACAAAGTCTTTCCTCAATCTACAGTTAGAGACGGCCCACTACAGCCACCAGAGGAACTACAGAATGAAGAGAGTGCACCTAGCACTCCATATGATCTATTCAAACACCTAGACAGAACACCGGCATGCATCTCAGTGCTCGAGTTGATCAAAAGATCCAAAACCCACCAAGAAGCTTTAATGGAGTACCTTAAAAGGGTTATGGTCAATGAGGATGTACTAGTAGAGAAGATAACTGCACTATTAGTTCCACAGGGAGATCAGCTCTCCATTTCGTTCCATACATCTGAGCTAGCACCACCAGCTGTCAGGAGCATGGCACTGAGCATTACAATCAACATCTGCATGAAGGTTGTGGATGTATGTCTGGCTGATATAGGGGCTTCCATCAATGTATTATCACTAAAGACTTTATAATTCTGCGGTGTACCTAGAGAGAAGTGGCTACCTTCTCCCATCTGTTTTTTCTTACGACAACTCTACTCGTTCCCCTCTGGGAATGGTCTATTTAAAAGTGGAATTAGGCCCTGTATGTCATGCCGAAGTCGAGTTCCACATCTGGGAGATCGACCCCTCTTTGAAAGGCATCCTTGGGCGTCCTTACATCAAATCTCTTGAGGCGATTCCATCTACAAATCATCAATGTGTCAAGTTTCCATACAAAGGACGGATCATTAAAGTGACGAGCATGCTAATTCTTGTTGTTGCTCACTCCATGAACATTAAGCCGGATCCTCACCTTGGCCGACAACCCATTATGTCAGTTTTATAGGTCCATTCTCCTTTGGCTGATCCTTTGAAAGCCACTATGCTCGTTCCTTGTCCAGTCGATGCCATAAAAAGAGGGAAGTGTGTGAGTACCCATGGCTGGGACATTATGATGAAAGGTGGTTACAAACCAAGAAAAGGCCTGGGCATACAACTGCAGGACAGAACCAAGCCTATTCAAGACAATCGAAGGATACCTAGTAATGGTTTGGGCTATAGGCCAATGAAGGTAAAACAACAAATTGCTCAGCAGTATGAAGACAAAGATGGTCAGAAAGTCTGGAAAACGATGACCACCCTGCGTAAAGAAAATCGAGATCTTTTAACTTGGACCTTATATACACACTTCATTGAAGGACCCATGGTTAATCATGACAATGATAACACAGTGGTAATTACTTCCCACTTTGACCTACATGACATTTATCGTAGGGATCTAGCTAGACACTGTTCTGAGTTTCTAACATATCGATCCTTGGAGGCTCTGCGGCCAATGAAGAGGAGGAAGATCCAAGACCCATAATGCGAGTGGTACCGCTGGTTCGACATCTGGGACCTGTACATTGCACTGAACAGGCTATTCCTTGATCCTCAGAACCAAAGTGACCCCCCTTGATTGATCAATTGTTTGAAGGGCCTAGAGCTATTTTTGACAAGAGAATCTTGCTAAGTGAAGAGACAGACGAAGGAGAGCCAGATGATCCTTATCAGCCTAGATTCACCACTGATCTTCTCTAAAGGGGAACTTATCCCCGTCATGTTTTTACCCTCCATACACTGCTCCGCACTCTACTCTTGACCCCAACTTAGTCGAGGGTTATCATTGTAAAGACATTCCTCGGGCCCCACCCATCATTATCACTTTGTCCCCCTGTGACCTAATTCCTCAGATTCCTCTCGACCTTGAGAGGATTTATGATCTAATCTGGGAGATACTATTGTATGATCCCCCTAATCCTTTGACATCGGTACCGTTACCTTCTCATCCTCCTCCTCTTCATATTCATTCATGTTTCATGATTAATACTCAACATCATCAAAAAAAAAATGCCAATTTGGCAACCTCTTCCTCACACATCCTCGTTGAGGAAACTTCATATTACTTGTCCGAATATACCCCATCGTGCGGGTCACTCGGGCAAGATTCCCTTCTAAATCTACTCTGCCCCTCCCCTGGGGAGGATTCACCTGTATTCTCTCATGTATCCCTCGATTTTTATCCTTATTCGTCCTCCCTAGATCAGGATAGTGAGTCTAATGGTAGACAGTTTAATGGAGTTAGGGAGTTTAGTTCTAGGCAAGTCGGTCAGGTTAGAAAGTCTAGGAAGTCTAAGGGTAAACGAATTCTGAATAGATATCTCTAGGATCTAGTTTTAAGATGCATTTCTTGCTCTCAGATCCCTCAGCTTTTAGAGAATCCTATTCAGATGCCAGAAGAATGTGAAATAGATGAGTTAGTCGATGATAGATATGCGGTGTATGAATTGCTACATGAGAAAGATCCCATTACTGAAGATGAGGAAGATGACGAGGACGCAGCAGAGGCGTCTGCCAGTAGAGCGAAGAGATTTGATGAACCCTCCGCTGCTGTAGAAGAGCCTACCAAAGAGGTTAATCTAGGAACTGAAGATGAACCTGAGGTTGTCCTCGTCAGTAGAAGTCTTTATGAAGCAGATGAGGAGGCAATGGTCCAAGTTCTCAGAGACTATAAGGACACTTTCGCCTAGAGCTATGAAGATATGCCGGGGTTAGATTCTTCCCTAATGGAACACCGATTAACATTGAAAGATGGAGCTAGCACGGTTAAATAGAAATTAAGGCGATTCCACCCTCAAATGGCTTTGAAGATGAAAGAAGAGGTCGATAAGTTGCATAAGGCTAAATTTATTAGAGTTGTCATTTATCCGCAATAGGTGGCAAATATAGTCCCGGTTCTGAAAAAGGATAGGAAGGTTAGGATCCGTATTGACTTCCGAGATTTGAACCGGGCATGTCCTAAAGATGATTTTCCACTGCCCCACATTGACATACTCATTGGCAACACAGCTGGCTATGAAACATTGTCCTTTATGGATGGGTTCTCAAGGTATAATCAAATTCGCTTGGCAGAAAAGGACCAGGAGAAGACGTCGTTCACTACACCTTGGGGAACTTATTATTATGTTGTTATGTCATTTGGACTGAAGAATACTGGAGCCACTTATCAAAGGGCTATGATGGCTATATTCCACGACATGATGCATATTGATTTAGAAGTATATGTGGATGATCTGTTAGTAAAATCCAAGACCATGGCTGAGCATGCCAAAGTATTGGCGAGAGTTTTGGAAAGATCAAGAGAATATCAATTGAAGATGAATACCCAAAAGTGCGTATTTGGTGTATCCCCAGGGAAGTTATTAGGGTTCATCGTGAGCAAACGGGGCATTGAGATCGATCCCAACAAGGCTAAGGTTATTAGAGAGATGCCACCTCCCCGAAACTTGAAAGAATTAAGAGGATTGATCGGGAGGTTGCAATTTATTCGCCGCTTTGTCTCCCAGCATTCACAAAGGTGTAGGCCATTTTACGAGCTTACTAAACCGGGAGTCAAGTTTGATTAGGACAATAAGTGTCAGGAGGCGTTCAATGGGTTGAAGACATATCTAGCAAGTCCTCCAGTCTTGAGACCACTATCTCTGGACAAACCTTTGATTCTATATATTTTTTGTCCTAGATGACGTGGTGGGGACTGTCCTAGCACAAGAGGATGAAGAAGGAAAGGAGAGGGCAGCCTACTATCTCTCTAAACTTCTCAACCCCACAAAGCAGAGATATATGGCGATGGAAAAAACCTGTGCTACATTAGTTTGGGTAGTTCAAAAGCTGAAGCATTATTTCTCAGCTCATAAAGTCCATCTCATCGCTAGGATGAATCCTATCAAATTCCTCCTTTAGAAATATATTCTTACCGATCGATTAGCATGATGGCAAAGCTTTATATCTCAATTTGATATCATCTATACTCAGTAGAAAGCAATCCAAGACTATGCCATCGCAGAACATCTTGCTCATCACCCTTTTCCTCGTTTTGATCCAGTCTGATCGGAGTTTTCGGATGAGGAACTAATGTCCATAGACAGAATCAAAGATGATATGTGGACTCTACATTTTGACGGAGCTCTGAACTCTCATGGTAAGGGTATTGGCATTATTCTACTATCACCTGAAGATATCACCATTCCACAAGCCTTTCAGCTTGACTTTCCTGTCACCAACAATATTGCTGAATATGAGGCTCTTCTAGCCGGTCTTGAGGCCGCTTATTTGCATGGTGCCACCAAACTTAGGATTGTAGGTGATAGTCAGCTAATCCTTTGCCAAGTGCTTACCAAATATCACACTCTTGATCCTAAACTCAAGCCTTATCAGGAGCTCACTTTTGCTTATGCTAAGCTTTTCACTAAATTGACCTTCGTCCATGTTCCTTGAAATCAGAACATCTTAGCCGACGCTCTAGCTTCTCTTGCATCATCCCTGAATTTCCCAATCAACAAACAATCTGAATCAATCATCATCCATAGGCGTCTCTCACCTGCCGTGAAAGACCCTTCATTTCTTAGGACTAAAGGGAAGTTGCTGAAGAAGGGTAAAAATGGAGATATTATGGAAAAGCGAGAAATCATGCTACTAGAATTGCAAGAAGAGATGGATGATAAAGAGAAACCGTGGTATTTTGAGATTTCCAAATATTGTAAAGATCAATCCTATACGGAAGAAGCCACAGCTAAAGAAAAAAGAGCTATCAAGAGAGTTGCTCAGAAATACACTCTAGTTGGAGGAGCACTTTGTAAACGAGGTTTTGACGATGTTCTTCTGAGATGCTTGGACGAAGATGAGCTTTGGGCAGTTATGGAAGGAGCTCACACTGGAGTGTGTGGTGGCCACGTCAATGGACAGATGTTATCAAAGAAGATCCTTAGACTAGGATTCTATTGGCCAACAATGGAAAAAGACTGTGTAGGATATGTCCGTAGGTGTGCAAGTGTCAACTTCATGCCGACAAGATCCATTCTCCTGCATCTTTACTCCATCTTGTTTCCTCCCCATAGCCTTTCTCCGTGTGGGTTTTCGATATCATTGGACCTCTCGGTGATCCCAATTCTGGCATTAAGCAGAAATCTTTTATTCTCACGGCAACGAAATACTTCACAAAGTGGGCAAAAGCCGAAACTTACACGGAAGTCAAAGCATCAACAATCTGCAAGTTTATCATGAAGAACATCATCACAAGATTTGAAATTCCAAGTACCATCGTCACCGATAATGGACCGCAGTTCATATCACAAGAGCTGAAGAACCTCTGCAACAGGTATAAGATTTCATTACATCATTCGTCTCCATATTATCCGCAAGATAATGGCCAAACAGAGGCAACTAATAAGACTTTGATAAAAATCATCAAGTAAACATGTAAATCTAATAAATTCTCTGACTGGCCAGAGAAATTAATGGAGGCTTTATGGGAATACCGAACTTCAATCCACACGCCCACTGGGCAGACTCTATATTCCTTAGCATTCAAAATGGAGACGATAGTTCCAAATGAAGTCCTCATCCTATCCTTAAGAGTACAATTGAATAAGGAGTTCTCTCTTGATGAGCACTGCTCAGCACTCCTAGCTCAATTGGAACTTTTAGACGAGATAAGATGGTCAGCTTCCAATCATACACGAGTATATCAGAACAGATTAGCACGTTTTCATTAAAAGAAAGTTATTGAATGAAAATTCAAGTTTGGTAAAATGGTTGTCAAAAGAATCTTTGTAAAACCTGGTTGTCCACGCTCTAAGCTCCAACCCAACTGGGTGGACCTTATGTTATTTCGCATGCTTTTCCTGGTAACGCCTATCGCTTAGTTAATGCAGAAGGGCAAGAGCTAACTCATCCCTGGAATGGTCTATATTTTAAGAAGTACTACCCTTAGTTTAATGAGTCAATCAGCATGGTGCAAGGACCAGTGGGGTCTGAAAATTTGAAAACTCAAATTCTCTTATTAATCTTTGATAATCTAATTCAAACGCATTATTGCACACAAACACGTTTGGTTCGTAAGTAACAAGAGATGCGAAGCCCGAGGAATACCGAAAGCTTGACTAAAAGTGGAAAAGTACAACTCATTCTTTTTAAAAGAAAACTTCTGTTTTACTCTCGGCCCACGATGTCGGAACGAGACTTAGAATAGATTACCAAAAATACCAGCTATCTTAGTAGGAAGCCGTCCTAAAAAAAAAGGGGGAGATCTGCACCAAAAAGCAAAAGAAAAAGCACGAAGGCAAAAAGCCAACTAAATCAAAAGGCTGTTCAACATTACAAACGTGACCTCAAAAGGCCACAAAATCAAATGAGAAGGGAGCGCAAGGTCGTTAAATATCCCGTAAAAGTGAAATTGACCGAACCCCAACGGATAATAGGATAAAGGAGGGACATCTTTCTGAGTCTTTGGCACCTTCTCGCGGGCTTTCTAGACCAATTCTTCCCTTCATTCTAAAGAGGTGTACTCCAAATTTGAGGAACGGCCGAGGTGGACTAAGGGTTAGACCATCGAATGGGATCACGATTACGAACATATTTCAAGCACAATGAATCTGGATTAGGCTATTAAAGAATGATCTGGGAATTAAGTTAATAAATGAATATACTCTTTTGATCCAAGTACCATGCTGGTCCTTAGGTTAATTGAATATTGCAAAACCACAAAAAGAAATGAATATTGCAAAACCACGAAAAAAATTGAATATTTGCAAAACTACAAAAAAAATGAATATTGCAAAACTACAAAAAAATTGAATATGGCAAAACCCCAAAAAAAATGGATATTTCTAAAATTGCAATTGCAAAATAGGAATATTTCAATTAGCATTTGTTTGTCACATCACGTATGTTGCATCTTTTTTATTTTTAGTGAGCATTTGCATGCTTGTATGTTGCATTTTACTGTTTATTTCCGTTTAATTATCTTTATTTGCCTTTATTAAATAAAGGTTTCGCCCCTTGACCCTTCTACCAAGGATAGGATCAAGTAGTCGGTTACTTAACTAGGCAAGGGGCAAAACCTGAACAGATATTTAATTTGTTTATTCAAGCTGCGTGCAGGTATGGAAAGAAAGCCAATAAAGAAAAGTATAAAGGCAACTCAAGAAATTCCATTCATATATCAGAAGAGTTTGTGTACAAGTGTAAGTCCATCTACAGGACTTCAAAAAGAAAAAGAAAGTACATGATGGCAGCCATCACGGCTGCCTCTCCCCCGTGCCCTCGTCCAGCTAGCTCTGCCCCTCGTCCTAGACGTCCGGTCCTCGTACTGGTGGCGTTGGTGGTCCCATGATGCTCGGCCTAGCCTGGCCGGAGGATACTGCTATACTGGTCGTGAAAGCACTCGCCTGTCCTCGATCCAACGCCCGCAGCCGTGCACACTGGTATCGAGCCTCTATACTCTGGCGCTCGTGCTCCGCCACTAATAGTCTGTTGGGATCGCTGTGTCGGGATCCGATCCTAAAAACGCAGCGGAATAAAAATAATATTCGGGATCGGATCTGTCCCGTTTCGATCCTAGAAATAAAACCGGTGTAAATCGAATTTACCTTGCGCGGATTCGAATATGCGTCCGTTTTCTGGTTCCGTCGGAGTGATGCTGCAAGTCGCGCAGATGCCCGACCTCTAGCGGTATCCACGCGGTTCTCCTCGTGATGGATCATCCTCACTTCCTCGCTCGCTGCGGTGTTCGTAGATCCCGTCTGGCTACACGTAATCCGCCGCGACATGAGGATTCGGAATCCCCGTCGAATGGAAGATGGAGCAATTGGGAACCGGACGCCCAGAAGAGAGAGAAAGGGGGAAAGAACGAATGACGGCTAGGTGAGGGTTGCTGGCCCCGGATGTAGAATCGGTTCTTTTATAATAAGTCAGTTTGGAGTTTTTCATAAAAACCCAGACTTATCCGAAATCCTGTCGGATTATCCATCGACTTGAAAACCATTTGCATGTGACCCTCTAGGCCCAAATACCAGTCCATTTAATAGCCCATTAAGTCCAGTAACCCTTTACTGACCCACTGAATTAATTAATATCCTTATATTCAATTAATCAGCCGAATTTAATGTCCCATAATAAATTCGGACGGACTGCCGATCACGTTGGATGCCAAGCAACATCGCGTGATCCTAGATGGCACTGGGGTTATCGCAACCCTCTATTGGAACCTTTCTGTCATCGGTTAGCGCGCGGATATAATCCTTCATCCGTACAATGTTCCCGAATCGATCTAGAGCATGGTTTACTGTTAAACGCTATTTGGTCGATTCACTTGAATCAGATGCCGCTAATCTGAATCCGATAACTCCTTATCGATTATAGAGTCCGCCCTGGCCAGGGACTTTAAGCGCATCATTCCCGGAACATTCTCTCTCAAACTACCGAGAGCGGATGATCCCATATTGAACACACAATTACCTTAGAGGGTATTTCCCTGAACCCGATCGCTTGACTTATTGATAACCCATGGTTAGGGATTCGTTCGTCAAGGTCAAAGCTCAGTAACCTACCAACAAGATATCTTTGGAGTCTCAGGTCCAAGGATCATCCACGCAACCGTGACAAATGAATCGAGCTAGTTAATAGTGAGGTGATTACCATCCAGCGATTCATCTTCGGATCAGTTCAGTGAACTCATTCACCAATGAGCACCTATAGGTTCAGCATAGTGTCTCCACACAAGTGACTTATAGGATCAGTCACCCTCATCATTTGAGCTGAAGTAACCTATACTAGTCTATCCGAATGTTCGATGTCCTATCTCAAACATCCTATGACTAGGAACAATTAAGAACATTGTTTGTAAGTCTTCGGTCCCATAATTATGATCTCATCATAATCCAAAGACTATTCCACATGTTCATGGACTTCATCGTGGTACGATAAACACAGATCGAATTAATTACACACAATGAATTATTGTCATTTATTAATAATCTGAATAAGTACATAGTATCGGATTGGCTTTGAGACCATCTAATACTAACAATCTGTCACTTGGACTAAAGCCAATCACTTTTATACAGAATACCCATATTCTCTAAGTGACGCTCAAAAACATTTTGAGACAAAGGCTTTGTAAGTGGATCTGCTATGTTGTCGGCTGAGGGAACTCTTTCCACCACAACATCTCCTCGAGCTATAATCTCTCTATTCAAATGAAAGCGCCGTAGAATGTGCTTCGACTTCTGATGAGACCTCAGCTCTTTCGCTTGAGCAATCGCCCCATTGTTATCACACAGCAGTGGGACGGGACCAGATATGCTTTCCACCACACCAAGATCGCCGATGAATTTCTTCATCCATACATCTTCCTTGGCGGCTTCAGCAGCAGCAATATACTCGGCTTCCGTTGTCGAATCAGCAGTGGTTTCCTGCTTGGAACTTTTCCAGCTCACTGCTCCCCCGTTGAGTGTGAAAACAAAACCTGATGTTGACTTGATGTCGTCAGGATCAGACTGAAAACTCGAGTCAGTGTATCCTTGCAGCTTTAAGTCTCCTCCTCCATAGACTAGAAATAGATCCTTAGTCCTTCTCAAGTACTTAAGGATGCATTTCATAGTCTTCCAGTGTTCATCACCTGGATCTGCCTGATGTCTGCTCGTAACACTTAAAGCATATGCTACATCAGGTCTGGTACATAGCATGGAATACATGATGGACCCTATGGCAGAAGCATAGGGGACTTTATCCATCACAGCCCTCTCTTCAGGTATCTTGGGAGACTGACCTTTAGAGAGTGAAATTCCATGTCTCATCGGTATGAGACCTCTCTTGAAATTTTCCATGCCAAACCTTTTGACAATGATTTCTATGTATATGGATTGGGTTAAAGCTAGCATCTTCTTTGATCTATCTCTATAGATCCGTATTCCCAATATGTATGATGCTTCTCCCAAATCCTTCATGGAGAAGTTCTTTGACAGCCATATCTTTACTGATGACATCATTCCTACATCATTCCCAATGAGTAAGATGTCGTCAACCTAAAGAACCAGAAATGTGATTGTGCTCCCACTGTTTTTCTTGTATACACAGGGCTCATCTTCATTCTTAATGAAGCCATAAGATTTGATTGCCTCATCAAATCTTATGTTCCAGCTTCGGGATGCTTGCTTCAGTCCATAAATGGACCTCTGCAACTTGCATACCATGTCTGGAGATTCTTTGGATGTGAATCCTTCTAGTTGTATCATATACACCTCCTCCTCAAGGTTTCCATTGAGGAATGCAGTCTTCACATCCATCTGCCAGATCTCATAATCATGGTAGGCAGCAATGGCAAGAAGAATTCTGATGGACTTAATCATAGCAACGGGGAAAAAGGTTTCGTCATAGTCAACACCTTGTCTTTGACGATAGCCTTTTGCCACTAATCTTGCTTTATAAGTCTCAATACGTCCATCTGCACCGATCTTTCTTTTAAAGATCCATTTCCAGCCGATAGGTACTATACCATCGGGTAAATCTACCAAGTTCCAAACTTGGTTGATGTACATGGACTGTATTTCAGAATTCATGGCTTCCTGCCATTTCCCGGCCTCTGGACTTTCAATGGCCTCCTGGTAAGTCTTAGGATCATCATCCTCATTGTAGAGTATCCTTGAACCATCCAAATTAATATGTCCCACATATCTTTCTGGTGGTTTAGGTACTCTTTCAGACCTACGAGGTTCCTGTGTATCATTTTGAATAGGTTCAGACACTGACGGTTCATCTGATGAACCATTGCCAGTTTGTGGGTCTGAAATTTCTTCCAGTGTTACTTTACTCCCACTGTCCTTCTGAAGAATATAATCTTCTTCCAGAAAGACAGTTCTCCTGGCCACAAACACCTTTTGTTTGCTAGGAAGATAAAAGTAATATCCATAAGTTTCCTTTGGATATCCCACAAATCTGCATTTGTCAGTACTTGATTCCAGCTTATCTGCGTCATGTCTTTTAACATGAGCAGGACATCCCCAGACTTTAACATGTTTAAGGTCTAGTTTCCTTCCATTCCATATCTCATATGGAGTGGTCTCAACAGATTTACTGGGTACCTTGTTCAGGATATACATAGTCGAGCTAAGTGCATATCCCCATAAGGACACTGGTAATTTGGACATGCTCATCATAGATCGCACCATTTTCATTAATGTGCGATTTCTCCTTTCTGATACACCATTCATCTGAGGTGTATAAGGAGGTGTAAGCTGAGAAAGGGTACCATTATCCTTTAAGTATTTAATGAACTCAGTACTCAAGTATTCACCACCCCTATCAGATCGGATGGTTTTTATACTCTTTCCTATTTGTTTTTCTACTTCATTCTTAAATTCTCTGAATTTCTCAAAAGCTTTAGATTTATACTTCAATAAGTATACATATCCAAACCTTGAGTAATCATCAGTGAATGTAATGAAGTATGAGAAACCACCAATGGCTTAGGTTGACATAGGACCACATACATATGAATGTATGAGTTCTAATATGCCTTTGGCTCGTTCCCCAGTTCCACTAAATGGAGACTTAGCCATTTTACCCATTAAACATGACTCACAAGTTGCATATGATTCATAATCAAATGGATCCAAATATCCATCTTTATACATCCTCTGGAGTCTATTTTCACCAATGTGTCCAAGCCTACAATGCCACAAGTAGGCTTTGTTCATTTCATACTTACTTCTTTTAATTGAAGAACTGATATGTAAATTATCATGAGACACATTCAATAGATACAATCCATTGGACAAAATAGCACAAGCTATTAATTTATTTCCGAAATAAATTGAATAACTATTGTTCCCAAAATTTAAATTGTATCCAATTCTATCTAAACATGAAATAGAAATGATGTTCCTTATTATGCTAGGTACATAATAACATTCATCTAATAAAAATGTGTCTCCGGATGGTAGCTTGAGCTTCACTGTCCCCGCAGCGATCGCCGCAACTCTTGCGCCGTTACCTAGCCTCAGCTCCACCTCGTCGGTCCTCAGCTTACGCCTTCTTGTCAGTGCCTGCACAGAATTGCAGATATGAGATACACATCCAGTATCTAATACCCATGATGTACAATCTCTTATTGACAAGTTTACATCAATCATATAGATACTTGAAGCGTCCTGCTGCTTCACAGTTCCTTGAGCCTTGTCCTTGAGGTATTCTTTGCAATTCCTCTTCCAATGCCCTTTCTGGTGACAGTAGAAGCGATCACCTTTCTCAGCACTTTTACTCTTGTCTTTCTTGGTAACCTTTGCCTTTCTCTGAACCTTGTTCTTGTTCTTTCGAAAAGCTTAGACTGCAAGTCTTTTTCTGTTGGTCTTACCAACCATTAGGACTTAGGGTTTATCCTTCACAAGGTTCCCCTCAGCAGTTTTTAACATGTTCAACAGTTCAGCTAAGGTGGCCTGGATCTTGTTCATGTTATAATTAACGATGAACTGAGCATATGACGGTGGAAGTGAAGACAACACGAGGTCTGTGTGCATCTCCTTGGGAAGTGTAATCCCAAGACCATCCAGCCTCTCCACCCACTCAATCATCTTCAGCACGTGATTCTGTACTGAAGTTCCCTCTGCCATCTGAGCCTTGAACATATTCTTCGATATCTCATATCGTTCGATTCTGCTCTGCTCACCAAATGGCTCCTTCAAATGGAGTATGATGGATCTAGCATCCATCTCTTCATGTTGCCTCTGCAACTCATTGCTCATAGAGGCTAACATGTAGCATTGGGCCATGGTGGAATCTTCCTTCCATTTTTCATACGCTATCATTTCCTCCTCTGGAGCATCCAATGCTGGTTCAGCAGGAGGTTCATTATCCAAGACGTAGGCAATCTGCTCAGACCTGAGGACTATCTTCAGGTTTCTAAGACAATCTGAGTAATTGGTGCCTGTCAAACGGTTGGCATCAAGTATGCCTCGCAACGGGTTATGGTGCGACATTCTCGCCTACATAAGATAATCAATTGATAATTAGTAGATATTCAGATTAACTAAAACAAGATATGGTCTTTTATTATCTAGTTTTACTCCCACTAATTTTCAACGGACTGTATAACCTTCAGATATACAGAACGGGAGATGCCGATTGTCTCCTAGTGGGGATCAGAATCTCCAAGCATCACAGTATGACCTCGGGTAAACACGTAGTATCATACCGCTATCTCATAGCAATCATCTCATGATAATTGCAACTCCTTGCAATATCCGATCATATTTCGGCTCCCAAGTTTAATGGTCCCAAGTAAACACAGTAGACCATTATCCCCGGTCTAAGCTTTACCATCAATACGTGATAAAGTAGAGTAGAAATATAGTTCCCGGGTAAATACATGGATGACTATATCGTTCTTCTACTTTTCTCCAAAGGCATCTAATGCCATGATCAACAGTTCTCTCATCAGTTAATGGCAAACCTCGGGTAAACACATAGTATTTGCCACCACCGAATTAAGTTCTATTAATCATATTGATGGAGAGCCACGCGGTACATTCTCAATGACTCGCGCTACGGCTTAGAGTTTGTTACGAAGGTTTTACTTATTTAGTTTGGTCTCATCCTAGGTGATAGTATTAAATATATCAAATATATTATAAATACTAATAACCTAGCAAATATAAAGCACACGCATCACATACATGTTATTAGTGTGGTCATGGACGGCACTGCGGTTTGACTTGAGCCAGACAGTCAAACGCACACACATGCACAATATAATAACTTATATCATGAGTCTGCAAACCCATGGATTCAATGAACTCCTTCATTTTCATCTGGTCAGCAGTTGTGGATCATCCTCGCTCCGCGCACACCCACCTCGATCAAATTACATCATAATTCTCAATTACATGATAATTCAAAAGAGGAAGCCTTATGACGATTACATCGAGGAGGAAGGTAGAAGTACAATGGAATATGAGAGGAAGAGGTTCGCAGACCTCTATTTATTAATAAACAATAAACCACACAATCACATTCTACATCCACAATTAATGTTCGTCCATGACCACTTATGTGTTTTAGTTAAACAAACCACACATGAATTGCACATCAAATGGCTAAATAAAATTTTCGAAAATAACTTATAATTTTGGTTTCATAAAACCAGGGACCAAACAAAATTTGGATTTAGAATTTTTGAAAATTTTTCAATAAGTTTAAGCATGCCAATTTAAATCAAATTTAAATAAGCAAACTAATGCATATCCTTAAAAATAAATGCATGTTAACTCCAAATAGACACATTTATAACATTCTATGCTAGTTAATTTTACAGACATTAAAATTTAATTTAACAATTAAAATAACTCCCTTTAATGTCTGGTTAATCTAACAATTAGATTAAAAAACTTGATTAACAACAATTGTTAAATAAAACATAATTCCAAAAATTATGGGACCTTTAATAGTGAAATAACAGACCTTAATTCATGTAAAATCCAATTTTAAATTTAAATTTAAATTCTGTTATTTAAAAGGTTACTAAGCAATTTAAAATGGATCAAAATGGGTTAATAATAAAAGGGGGGGTTTAAAAGAAGCTGAACCGGGTCGGTAGGGCTGCTGGACCAACCCCGGCCGGCACCCGGACCGGGCCCAGACCGCCCCAAGGGGCGGATCTGGCCCAAGTCGGGCACCGGACCGGGTCGGGCCTAGGCCCGAGCCCTCCCCCTTCCCTGTCGCCCGACGCAGCTAGGAAACCCTAGCTGCGCAGGGCGCGGGAAGGGGGGGGGCCCCCCGCCGCCGACCACCTGCCCCGTAGGTGTCGGCCAGCGGGGCCTGTCGCCGGGTAACCCTGGCCGGCGGCCAGGCGACGCCGGTGACGGCGCCGGAGCCCTCCAAGGGCACCGGAAAAGCCCCTTTCCACAATCAAAATCCCCGCTATCCCTTTGTTTTCAAATAAAATTTAGAAGAAGGAGGGGGCTCGACCGTCCTCCCCATTGCCGGCCATGGGTCATCCTCACCACCAACAACATCGTGGAAGGAAGCCCACGCTCCAGGGAGCCATCCCCAACGTTTGGGGTGCCCATGGACATGCCGTCGCAATGCGTTCTTCGTCAGACGAAGAACACGAAATAACCCAATTTAAAATCCGATTTTAATCACAGTAATTACAGTAAATACTCTGTGATCATCCCATGATCACAACACAAGTGATTAAAATCAAAACTATGCATGGAATTGATTATAAACGCATTAATTTGGAGACCGAAACGGCGAAAACACAGTGGAACCTAGCTCTGATACAACTGTTGGGATCGCTGTGTCGGGATCCGATCCTAAAAACGCAGCGGAATAAAAATAATATTCGGGATCGGATCTGTCCCGTTTCGATCCTAGAAATAAAACCGGTGTAAATCGAATTTACCTTGCGCGGATTCGAATCCGCGTCTGTTTTCCGGTTCCGCCGGAGCGATGCCGCAAGTCGCGCAGATGCCCGACCCCTAGCGGTATCCACGCGGTTCTCCTCGCGATGGATCGTCCTCGCTTCCTCGCTCGCTGCGGCGTTCGTAGATCCCGTCTGGCTGCGCGTAATCCGCTGCGACATGCGGATTCGGAATCCCCGTCGAACGGAAGATGGAGCAGTTGGGAACCGCACGCCCAGAAGAGAGAGAAAGGGGGAAAGAACGAATGATGCCTAGGTTAGGGTTGTTGGCCCCGGACGTAGAATCTGTTCTTTTATAATAAGTCAGTTTGCGGTTTTTCATGGAAACCTAGACTTATCCGAAATCCTGTCGGATTATCCATCGACTTGAAAACCATTTGCGTGTGACCCTCTAGGCCCAAATACCAGTCCAGTTAATAGCCCATTAAGTCCAGTAACCCTTTACTAACCCACTGAATTAATTAATATCCTTATATTCAATTAATCAGCCGAATTTAATGTCCCACAATAAATTCGGACGGACTGTCGATCACGTTGGATGCCAAGCAACATCGCGTGATCCTAGATGGCACTGGGGTTATCGCAACCCTCTATTGGAACCTTTCTGTCATCGGTTAGCGCGCGGATATAATCCTTCATCCGTACAATGTTCCCGAATCGATCTAGAGCATGGTTTACTGTTAAACGCTATTTGGTCGATTCACTTGAATCAGATGCCGCTAATCTGAATCCGATAACTCCTTATCGATTACAGAGTCCGCCCTGGCCAGGGACTTTAAGCGCATCATTCCCAGAACATTCTCTCTCAAACTACCGAGAGCGGATGATCCCGTATTGAACACACAATTACCTTCGAGGGTATTTCCCTGAACCCGATCGCTTGACTTATTGATAACCTATGGTTAGGGATTCGTTCGTCAAGGTCAAAGCTCAGAAACCTACCAATAAGATATCTTTGGAGTCTCAGGTCCAAAGATCATCTATGCAACCGTGACAAATGAATCGAGCTAGTTAACAGTGAGGTGATTACCATCCAGCGATTCATAGTCGAATCAGTTCAGTGAACTCATTCACCAATGAGCACCTATAGGTTTAGCATAGTGTATCCACACAAGTGACTTATGTGATCAGTCACCCTCATCATATGAGCTGAAGTAACCTATACTAGTCTATCCGGATGTTCGATGTCCTATCTCAAACATCCTATGACTAGGAACAATTAAGAACATGTGTTTGTAAGTCTTCGGTCCCGTATTTATGATCTCATCATAATCCGAAGACTATTGCACATGTTCATAGACTTCATCGTGGTACGATAAACACAGATCGAATTAATTATACATAATGAATTATTGCCATTTATTAATAATCTGAATAAGTGCATAGTATCGGATTGGCTTTGAGACCATCTAATACTAACATAGTCGGCCCTAGAGACTCTCCAATCAGGACCGATCGCGATCCCTCTCCTCAGTCAAGATCTCCAATCGAACCTGGAGTCGTGCAAGCTCGCAAGGAAGATCACCAGTGGAGAGCCTCGCCAGCTGCTCCTCCAACTCAACAACTCGGGCTGCTGAACTGCGAGCATGTGCCAACTCAGCATCTCTCTCTCCAAGAGCCACGCAAAGCTCTTGGACCTGCAGCAAAAGACATTGTTAGCCAACTGATCAAGCAAGCAAAACATACCATGCAAGAAACAAGTTGAAGATTTACCCGAGCAACAGCATCGTTCTCAGCCTGAGTGGCTCGGCGGATGGCTAGAGCTAGCTGACTTCGCAGGTCGGCAAGGGCGGACTCATGAGTAGCATAAGAAGATGAAGGACCAACAGCGGTGGAAGATGAGGGAGTCGCCGTGTGCGTATAAGCGGCTTGCTGTAACAAAAAGGAGACCACCGTTAGTGTACAAGTGTCAAAACAGTTTAATAATAAAAGGAAGCATTCATAATGCATATGTCATTAATGCATATCATGTTTACCAGTTCATTCAGCTCTTTTTGGACCTGTTCCAATTGGGCCTCGACATCCTGGAGGTGGCCCCGGAGTGTGATGATGGTGGCATCCCATGCATCCTGCATATTCATACCATACATGTCATACATTCACAAATATAAGCAAGATAACTAATAAAATAAAAGAAGCATTCATGTCATACATCATACTTACATCGAAAGGGCGGAGCAGCTGGAGGTGGGCTGGGTAATGGGTCTGATAGCGCTAGAGGTAATTATCACTGCTCACCGCCTGTGACTCCACCGGTATCCCATACTGATGCTAGTCATCCCACTGATCCGGGAAGTTGGCGCTCCAGTCGGTGCGCACATACTTAGCCCGCATGGTCCTCCCAATCCCCTCCGAGATCTCCTCCTCCACCCACTCTTGATGCAGTCCTAGCGTCCGCATCACTAGCCGCAGGCGTAGCAGGGCAATCTTGTTCAGACAATGAACCCAAACTTGATGCTCAAATCGGCCTCGCCCATGCTCTACCCAGGGTTGTCCTGCATCGTCCACACTGAGGTATAGACGCCAGATAACCTGCATTCATATAGGTTAATTTAATTACATTTTATATGGTAATAATGATAATAATAAACAAGTCATGTTATAATAAACATTTAAAATATCTAACATCTAAATCATCAATCGAATATGCAATTAAATAAATGTTAATTTAACAAGTATCTAAAAATATTTTAACAAAACAATTAATTAATAATTAAGCAGTTTAACAACATTTTAATAAAACAGATAACTAATCAAATATGAAACATAATAATAAATGACAAGAAAAGAATTATAACTCACCAAAAGCTATGGGTAGTCAAGGAACTAACGGCAGAGGGCCGTCAGCTGATGATGCTATGGTGTCGTGTCCACTACAGGACGCCAACGCCGGGCAAGCGGTACTGCCGCCGGTTGTGAAGATGGCCTCGCTCGGCCCAGAGGAAAGTAATAATAAGACTAGATCTGCATATAAGAACATGTAGTTAGGATCACATGCATTGCATAGTAAGCATTTAATAAACAAAAATAAAATAAATTAAGTACCTGAAGAAACAGCGCAAAGCCACTAATAGTGGTCTCTCGGTCTGGTGTGACGGCGGAGAGGTCGGTGAAGAGGTGGGCCAGAAGGGCCTCACCCCAGGCATACTCGCCTAACCTATCTAAATCTACAAGGAGACTCAGGAAGCGACAGTGGATGTAGTCGCCCTTCGTCCCAAAGAGAAACCTACCAAAGAAAAACACTAAGCCTCACTTTGTTTGGGAAATAAGTTATTACGTGGAGCCCACAGACGGGATAGTATATACTAGAATAAGGGGTGTTTCAGTTTGATAATTTCGTAGGGCCCGCTGACAGAATAAGAAGAATAAGCAATTCTTGGGTGTAGGGTGGGATGGCTTATTCTCCTTATTCTCCGAATAGGCTATTCTGCACCGGTATAAGCCATTCCGCTTGTCAAAGCTAAATTAAGCTTATTCTCTCCTTATTCTCCCTTATTCTTCTCCTATTGTCCAATCAAAGTGGCGCTAAAAGTCTCCTAAGATCCCTATATATACTAACCCTATCACTAGGATCCTGATAATACACTGTGCTAGCTGCCTTCGCTAGTCTTGATCTCAACTCGGCCTGAGACTCATCGGTCTGCTGCCTAGGCTCCTCTAGTCCTAGGGATCTCTCTACCGCTGTCTTTAGGAGAGTCCGAGACTCTTGACTCTCTAGCCCCGTGCACTCTAAGCCCAACAACTCCTGAGCTAGTCCGTGATAATCGGGATACGTGATCCTACTCACTGCTCGACCTTCTACCCGAATGTTGATGATCCTGCATACGTCCTCGAGACTGGGGACTATGTGTCCCCAGGGCATGAGAAATGCCCTATTCTTAGCAAGCCATATCTCTCTCAGGACCTAGAGCAAAACCAGGTTGAGCCAGAACGGCTCTATCTCTAATATCTCCCAGAATCCCATCTCCGTCAGCCGCATCTTTTGAAATTCCAGGAGACCCCTATAGGCAGCCACCACTAAGTCCCAGGCGATCCTGGTCCTCATTGTGCCCTGCAATTTTCAAATACTTGATTAGAATCATTGTTAGAACACTAATAATCATTTTTTAAAATTAATTTTGAGGTTTAATCACCATTTTTTAATCGCGTCAGGGTACAGGGACGCGTTTCAAAAGCCGTCCCTGTCCCCAGACGCCTTTCACCACAGGTTTCGAGAACCTGTGGCCGAGCTCCCTCTTTCCCCACCAAAATTTAGAATTTAACTAAATGGAGTGTTTTCAAGGCGTACCAAACGTGGGCCTACCTCCTCGGCCGGTGCCGCCGCTTCCTCGCCCTCCTGAGCCGCGGGAGGGGCTTCCTCGACTTCCACTAACGCCGCTGCCTCCGCTAGAACCATCGCCTCGGGAGGAGCTTCTTCGGACGCCTCCGCCCTTGCCGCCAATGGAGCAACCAGCCGGCACTTCCCATGGGCGCTTGAGCTTCCATCGGATTCCATAGAGTGAGCTAGAGCTCGAGAGGAAGAGCTGGAGAATGAGAGAGAGCAGAGTCTGAGAGAGAGAAAGTGAGGATGGTCGCCGGTGTTGGACGTGGTCGCCGGAGTCGGAGAGGACGATTGGAGGCGATAAGGATGGCCAGAGACGTCGGGAAAAGCTCGGGGAAAGCCGGTGATTGCAAGAGAGAAGGGAGGAGACAGAAAGTCAAAGAGAGAATGAAGAAGAGAAGGGCTCGGGCTTGGGAGACTCTGTTAGAATTGATTAAATCGCGTCTTGGGACAACGATGCCATTCAGTGGCGTACAAACTGAGGCGGCAACAAAAAAATTTTGAAATTTGTGAAACGCGTCCCCCTAGTGTGACGCCTTTTGGATTTTACCACCTCTTTTGGTCCGGGCCGTACTACGGAAACGCGGAGTAATCATAGATGCACGTCTTTGAAGGAAGACGTGATTAAGTGGATTAATTGTTGGAAATCTCTGGAAAATAGGAGAGAGAACATAAAAGCGTCTTACTGACCGGATGCGATTTGGGGTTTTTTTTAGAATAATTTTTTATTTCTGAAAATTGAATTTCACTTAAAGGCGTCTCTCTGAGTTGATGGGATTTGAATTAAATTAGCCCGAACCTTCATATTTTAAGGAAAAATCACAATTTCAGTCAAGGAAAAATTACAGAAAATTGCAAAGCATTAAAAGATGATCTTTATTTTATTAAGGAATGATTTCTTCCATGAAAATAAAATCAAAGTACATCAATGTGGAAGATAAAGATGAAGAGCTTTCAAGGTTAGATTTTCTTAAGCTCTTTTACATATGTTTTCTATAGTTCTTTATTGGCTTCATGAGAAGTTCAATGGGTGAAGCCAATGTTCCAAAGAGTAGTAATAAGTTTTGTCTCCTCGAAGTCTTCGTCATTTCCTAATACATGCTTCTTGATTGGAGAAAGAGAAGAGATCTTAGAAAATTCATAGCGTGGCATACCAAGTTGAAGATGATAGCGATGTGGATTATAGAGAATGAACTCGGTCGCTCCGATCAGTCGGAGCTCTGTGCCAGCACCACGGCACACTCGAACTGCCTTTTTCCTGAGAGCAAGTGGCGTGGATTCAAATCCTGTCCTGAGCATAGTTTTAAAATAAGCGCGCCAGTCAGCTCGAGTCTTGAGGTTGAGCACTCGATTGGTCATGTTGTCGTTAAACTTCATAATGTTGGAGATATGGAAGATAGGACTTTGTTGGAACATCTGGGATATCTTTGGAACCTCTTCTTCATTATGGTTGAATTTGAAGTGGAATTCTACCCATAGAGCTAAGAGAAGTATACTGCCATAAGGTGGTTGACCCGTAGAAGCTGTAGAGAGCTCACTATAGAGGTAGGCTAGAACCACTGTGCTAATCTGCTCCCTTCGAAAATCCCATTGATTGAGCTGATTTGATCATCTTCAAGAACATTATCTTGGGCAGGGAATAGTAGAGCTCCCACAAAGCATGTGGTGAACGCCTTCATCACGTTCTCTGTATCTTCATCCTTGAGGTCTTCTATCTTCTTCAAAGTCCATTCAGCTAATTTGGCAAGGTTGATTCCCTTTTTAGTAAGACAGCCTTGAATTTCCTTAGGCCTCTTCATGATCCTTTCTAACAATTGTTGACCCGTGATCTTTTCCCTCATAAACATCATGTCACTCAAATCAAGTTCATCATTGTTGACCTTAAGCCTAAGAAGGCCCAATAATCGGCTTCTTCTAGGAGGATAGTGGCTTCGAACGTGGCAAAAAGAAAGGTATGAGTTTGTGGATGCCATAGTTCGATCGAAGCACCCATTGCAGCCCAATCCATACTTATGCTCTTATAATGTTTGGCATGAATAACCAATCCTTGGATATGCCACTTAAATATATAAGATTGTATGGAGAAATTGATCTTGTTAACTAGCTTTTGGACCCAAGAAAGTGAAGAAAATCTTCTTGGACCGGAGAAGAAAGGACTTTCCTAAATAAAGAAAAGAAATTGGAATAGTTCCGTCTTGCTTATTGAAGAATTAAGAAGTTGGAAAACGTAAAAGGGAAATTGAAGAACATAGAAGGGAAATTAATTAGAGGAGAGATTAGCTTACTTGTAAGTTAGGATCTCACCCACTTAAATGTTCTTTCACTTCATAAAGCTTTTCAATTGTCTATCTCATCTTTTTAAATTGCCAGCTTTCTAAATTTCTGCTAATTATCCAAAAATCCATAATTTCTGCTATTTAATGTTATTATCTATTTGCTTGAAGTTACTGATGAAATTTGAGTGCTGGCAATTCAAGAAAGAGAAGATGAAGCTGAAATTCCAATAAGGTCCCACTGTGGGAGTTCATGAGTCCCAACTGTGACTAAAAAGACAGTTATCTCTATCCTTGTATTCCTTCATGTAATTGATTTGCATTATCATTACTATATGATAAATAGTTATTAGATATATCAAGGACCTTGTGGTTTTGATGAAACTAGTATTTGAGTTCTCCTTCAATAAAAACAATGATAATTCTAGATAATTCTCAATCGCACGGATAGGCCATTGGATTGTTGATTGACGGGACAATGGTTCCACTTTTGTGAAACGGTGCGTGGACAAACGAGCTTCGGCTTAACACTGAATTACAAGATTGGGGTCTTGACTAATCAATGATAGTTTAACAATATTATCCTTGATTAATTTATATTTTATTTTATATTATATTTTCCTTCTAGCCCAGCATACATCATGTAGGATATTGAAATCATTGTGATAAGAATTAATTCTTGATTAAATTTTAGACCATTGATCAAATAAATCCCAACGTGATACGAAATATTCCATTCTAAATTAGTCTCTTAATTGTCTTTGAGATTTACTTGAAGATATCTTTGAAATTCTATCTTTAGTTGGATTCTTTATCTCCAAATATTCTTTTTCCCTTCTAAGATCCATCATAGTTGTAGTACGTCCACATTGGTTGGTAACCACTCTGCATGATGAAACCTGCAGGGTTTATGACCTGGGGTACTTCCTAATTGTGGAAGTTAATCGACCTTATTTTATTTCCTTTCTCTCTTTCATCCATACATGATTGATTTCAATTGATCTTTTTGAGTTACTTCATTGATTATTTTGAGAAAAATTCCCATCATATGATGTTGAGAGCGTGTCTCATCACACCTTAGTATCACCTTTTCAGTACATTACATTCCTTTTCACTCACTTGCAAAGTCAATGCCAAGGTGGGGCAGCTGTAGACACGCTAATTTTGACTTCATATTGAGTAAATTTCATGTCACAATTATAATACCCCAAAATGGTCTGATGTTTAATCATTAATTAATTTTTATTGATTTTCTCGAAATTTGTTAATTAGTGTCACCCAAGAACGACGTCATTTAGATTCCTAGTCGAAATCAGCTCGGAATTAAATTTCTAAATTTAGATAGATTTAACTGAATAGCGTCGCCCGTAGGAGATGCCATTTAAGTCCTAATCTGTCTGGGTTTATGATTTTTAATGCGAATTAATTTCCTAGATTATCTAAAGCACGTCGCCCTTAAGAGACGCTATTTAGGTTTCCTAATATATTTTAGTTTCCTTTTCGGATTATGTTTCTATTTTGGCCGCTTTAATTAGCCAAATGGCATCCTTGTTGGGCGACGCGATTTGTGGGTTTCCTGATAAATATGATTTGGCCGAGATAATCTGGTTTCCGAGGTTGGGAAGGTTGCTAACTCCTCCATACTCATCCATGCTAAGTCCGACTGTGAGAGAGAGTCCTTTTGAAGTCCAAAACACCTTTAAACCTATTCTTATAAATACAACACCCTTTGGACCTTTGAAAAGGGTTGGCCATTAGTGATTTTGAAGCTTGAAGCAAGGTATTTGAAGGCTCTAAAGGAGAAAAACGTGGACAGCAAGAGGAGCTTCATCCAAGGCTTCTTCTTCATCCCTTTCATCCTTTGAAGCTTTTGAAGATATGGGCTATGGAGGAGCCAACCAACCATCTTCTTTCCCTAATTTCTTTATAATTTTTCCTTAATTTTATAGATTCATCATTGTTTTCCATAGTTCATCATCATCATTATCACCCCATGTTCACACACACACTCATATTTCCAAACCCACATATATGTTAGGAGTTTAAAGAACAACAAACAAGTGAGTAGATTAGTTTAGATGCATGTTTAAATTTCTTATTAGAATAGATACTACCCTACTCTAGTTCTAATTAGATTCTTTCTTTGTTTGATTTTACAAGGTACAAAGAAGGAAAAAGAAAGAGATTCAAAGGAATAACTGTCAAGAAATCAAAAGCAAGAACATCAATAAAAATGGCTCTCTTTCTTTGGCTAGCCAAGGAAGGGAATTAAGGACTCTACATCTCCCAAATTTGAAAAGGTAAATGATCAATCTTTCTTTGAAACTTTACAGTTTCTGGCGATCATTTTTTTTTAATTTTTAATAGTTTTGCTATTCATATAAACAATATGAAATTCATAAATATCACACACCTAATTTGAGCACCACCCACATGCTGCATCTACCCAGGCTCAAACTGATGCTGCTCGCATCAGGGCTTTGGAGGAGCAGCTGGCACGCCTCTCTAGCGACAACTTTCCTCGAGAGCTTACACGCCTCCAGACACGTCTGGAGGTGCTTGCCGAGGACCGGGAGCGCGAGCGCGACAAGTGGCGATGGACCGATGGCGAGGTGACCTCCCTCTAGGTCTAGCTTGGAGTTGGGGAGCACGAGAGATGCAGCGTGGAGGAACGTTACCGACGTGCCTGCCAGCGAGCACAGGAGAGGGGGCACGGAAGTGCATTCACCGCGAGCGTTGCCATATCGTCGGGCCAGGCTGGACCGAACTTGATGGGGCCACCACCGCCACCGACCAGGATGCCAAGGGGACCAGATGAGGTGCATAGTCAGTATGATGAGGGCGTCGGGGAGAGCCAGCCCTGAGTGGCTGTTGATGTATTTTCTTTTTGAGTCTTGACGACGGGCTTTTATCTTTGCGTGTAGATGAAACTTGGATATATGAATGAAGCTTTTGGTACTTCTGTTGTCTCCTTTGGCTCCGAAAATACATGTGCCCTGCGTGTGACTTGAACAAACCGGTTAAGCATCTACTCTGGCTTAGCCCCTTGCCCAGTTAAATAACCAACTACTTGATCCTATCCTTAGTAGAAGGGTCAAGGGGTGAAGTCTTTATTTAATGAAGGCAAATAAAATGATTAAAGACAATAATTAAAATGCGACATACAAGCATGCAAATGCTCACTGAAAATTAAAGACATGCAACATTCATTATCTGACAAGCAAATGCTAATTGAAATATTTTTGTCTTGCAATTGCAACTTTTGAAATATCCAATTTTTGTGGTTTTGTTATATTCAATTTTTTTTTGTGATTTTGAAATATTTAAATTTTTAGTGATTTTAAAATATTCTTTCTTTTTTGTGATTTTGAAATATTCAATTTTTTTGTTATTTGGAATATTCAATTTTTTTGTGGCTTTGAAATATTCATTTTTTTATTATTTTTTTTGGTGATTTTGAAATATTCAACTCTATAAACTATTGACCAGCATGGTACTTGGCCCAAAAGAATATATACCTTCATTAACTCAATTCCCAAATCATTCTTTAATAGTCTGGTCCAGAATCGTTGTGCTTGAATTATGTTCATGATTGTGATCCCGTTCGATGGTCCAATCCTTAGTCAACCTAAGCCATCCTTCAAGTTTGGAGTACACCTCTTTAGAAGGAAAGAATTGGTCTAGAAAGCCTACGAGAGGGTTCTGGAGACCAAGAAAGATATCCATCCTTCATCCTATTATCTGTTGGAGTTCGATCATTTTCACTTTTACGTGGTATTTAACAACCTTGCGCTCCCTTTTTATTTGATTTTTGTGGCCTTGTGATGTTTGTAATGTTGAATGGCCTTTTGATTTTGTTGGCTTTTGCCTTTGCTTTTTCTTTTGCTTTTTGTGGGGCGGATCTCCCCCTTTTCTTATGACGGCCTCCTTTTAAGATGGCGGGTATGTTCAGTAGTCTATTCTAAGCCTCGTTCTGACATCGTAGGCCAAGAGTGAAAACAGAAGTTTTGTTTAAAAAGAATGGGTTGTACTTTTCCACCCTTAGTCAAGCCCTTCTGCATTAACTAAATGATAAGGACCTTCCCAAATGGGTTAGAGCTTAGAACACGGACCACCAAGTTTTACAAAGATTCTTTTAACAACCATTTCACCAACTTTGAATTTTCGTTCAATGACTTTCTTTTGTTAAAAATGTGCTAATCTGTTATGATATACTCGCGCATGATTAGCGGCTGACCATCTTTTCTCGTCTAAAAGTTCCAATTGAGCGAGGAGTGTTCAGCAGTGCTCATCAATGGAAAACTCCTTGTTCAACTGTATTCTTAAGGACGGGATGAGGACTTCGTATGGAACTACCGCCTCCATTCTGAATGCTAAAGAATACGGAGTCTACCTAGTGGCCGTGGGGATTGAAGTTTGGTATGCCCATAAAGCCTCCATTGATTTCTCTGGCCAATCGGAGAACTTCTAGGATTTACACGTTTTCTTGATGATTTTATCAAAGTCTTGTTTGTTGCCTTTACTTGGCCATTGCCTTGCGGATAATAAGGAGACGAGTGATACAATGCAATTTTATACCTGTTGCAGAGGTCCTTTAGTTCTTATGATATGAATTACAGTCCATTGTCGGTGACGATGGTGTTTGGAATTCCGAATCTTGTGATGATGTTCTTCATGATAAACGTGCAAAATGTTGATGCTTTGACTTCCGCGTAAGCTTCGACTTCTGCCCACTTGGTGAAATATTTCGCTGCCGTAAGAACGAAGGATTTCTGCTTAATGCCGGAATAAGGATCACCGAGAGGTACAATGATGTCGAAAGCCCTCATGGAGAAAAGGCATGGTGAGGAAACAGGATGAAGTGAAGATGCGGGAGAATGGATCTTGTCGGCATGAAGTTGATACTTAGCACACCTACGAATATACCCTACACAGTCTTCTTCCATAGTTGGCCAATAGAATACTTGTCTAAGAATATTCTTTGATAACATCTGTCCATTAACATGGCCACTACAAACTCCAGCATGAGCTCCTTCCATAACCTTCCAAAGCTCATCCTCATCCAAGCATCTCAGAAGAACACCGACTAGTTTATAAAGTGCTCTCCAACTAGGGTGTATCTCTGAGCAACTCTCTTGATAGCCCTTTTCTGTGGCGACGTTCTTTAGATAACTTAGGAAATTAATTAGAAATAGAAATCGTAAACCCAGGTGGATTAGGACTTAAATGGCGTCGTCCACCGGCGGCACTATTCAGTTAAATCTTCCTAAATTTACTAATTTTAATTCTGAACTGATTTCTACTATGAATCCAAATGGCGTCGCGCATGAGCGACATGATTCAATGAATCTCAAGAGAAAAAATAATAAAAATTAATTAATGATTAAACATCATACCATTCTGGGGCATTAACATTGCGACATGAAATTTACTCAATATGATGTCAAAATTAGCGCGTCTACAGCTACCCCACCTTAGCATTGACTTTGCAAGGGAGTGAAATGTACTGAAAATGTGATGTCAAGGTGTGATATGATACGCTCTCAACATCACATGATGGAAATCTTTCTCAAAACAATCAGTGAAGACAACTCGAAAATATTGATGGAATCAATCCTGTCTGGATGAGGGAAACAAGGAAACAAAAGGTCGATCAACCTCCGTGATTGGGAAGTACCCTAGGTCCCAAACCCTATAGGTTTCATTATGGAGAGCGGTTACCAACCCATGTAGAAGTACTGCAACCATGACGAATCTTAAAAGGAAACAAGAAATGTTAGATGAGAAACCAAAAAAGGATTGAATTCCAAAGATATCTTCAAGCGAACCTTAAAGATAATCGAGATACTCATTTCAGAGTGGAATACTTCATATCACGTTGAGATTTATTGGATCAATAGTCTGAAATTTAATCACGAATTAATTCTTATCACAATTATATCAAAGTCCTACATGATGCATGCTAGACTAAAAGAAAAATATAAAATAAAATAAAATATAAATTAATCAAGGATAATATTTTAAATCATCATCAATGAGTCAAGATACCGATTCTTGCAATTCAGCGCTAAGCCGAAGCTCGTTTATCCACACACCGTTTCAAAAAAACGGAACCATCGTCCCATCAATCAACAATCCAACGGCCTATCCGTGCAATTAAAAATTCTCTGGAATTATCATTGTTTTTGTTAGAGGGAAACTCAAATTCCAGTTTCATTAAAATCACAAGGTCCTTAATATGTCTAATAAATATTTATCAAATAATAATGATAATACAAATCAATTACATAAAAGAAATACAGGGTAGAGATAACCATCTAGTCACGGCTGGGACTAATTAAAACTTTCCACAGTGGGACCTTCGTGAAATTCTTAGCTTCATTTTCACTTTCTTACTATTTCCTACACTCAGAATTTCATCAGTAACTTTAAGAAAATTAAATATCATGCAATCATGGATTTTCGGAAAAATAACAGGTATTCAGAAAACTCATCAAATAGTGTCGCTGTTCACAGACGTCATTTAAATGACGTCGCCCCGTCCAGACGCCATTTCAGTTACAAAAATTGTTCTCTGTTCTGACTCCAATCCGAACTCTGCTTGCCTTAATGCATATCCCTCTTCCAATTTGGAAAGGGTTTCCTCAATCTCGCAAATCCTTCTATAAAACTTCCCTCTCTTCATATCAAAGCATTACAACAAGCAATTAAGAGGGAAAGGTAAAGGATTCTCTCCAGAGCTCAAGAGAAAGAGTGGAAGAGCAAGAAGAATTCAAGGAAATCAAATCAAGAAGGATGGATTCTTCACAAGACTCTTTGAATAAGAGGATGAGAAAGGCAATTGAAAAGCTTTATAAGGTAAAAAAATCATCTAAGTGGGCGAGATCCTAACTTACAAGTAATCTAATCTCTCCTCTAATCAAATTTTTTTATGCAATTCTCTACATATTCTCCATATTCAAATTCTTCATAGACATAATAGAACTACTCCAATTTCTTTCTTCATCTAGGGATATCCTTTCTTCTCTGGTCCAAGAAGATTTTATTCACTTCCATGGGTCCAAAAACTTGTTAACAACATCAATCTCTCTATGCAATCTTATATATCTAAGTGGCATATCCAAGGATTGGTTATTCATGCCAAACGTTACAAAAGCATAAGTATGGATTGGGCTGCTATGGGCACTTTGATTGAACTATGGCATCCACAAACTCATACTTTTCTCTATGCCACGTTCGAAGCCACCATCCTCTTAGAAGAAGCCAAACTCTTATTGGGTCTTTCTAAGCTTAAGGTCAACAATGATGAACTTGATTTGAGTGAGATGATATTCATAAGGGAAAGAATCATAGGTCAAAAATTATTGGAAAGGATTATGAAGAATCCAAAGGAAATTTAAGGTTGTCTTACAAAGAAGGGAGTCAATCTTACTAAATTAGTTGAATGCACTCTGAAGAAGATAGAAGACCTCAAGGATGAAGAAACAGAGAACATGATGAAGGCGTTCACCACATGCTTAACTAGAGCTCTACTATTCCCTGCTCAAGATAACGTTCTAGAAGATGATCAAATTAGCGCGATTAATGGGATTTTCGAAGGGTAGCAAATTAGTACAACGGTTCTACCCTACCTTTAAAGTAGACTCTCTGCAGCTTCTACAGGTCAATCTCCTTATGGCAACATGCTCCTTTTAGCTCTATAGGTGGAATTCCACTTCAAATTCAACCATAATGAGGAGAAAGTTCCAAGGATATCTCAAACATATCAGCGCAGTCCTATTTTCCATATTGCCAACATTGTGAAGTTCAATGACAACATGATCAATCGAGTGCCTAACCTCAAGACTCGAGCTGACTGGCGCGCCTACTTCAAGACCTTGTCCGGAACTGGATTTGAATCTACGCCACTTGCTCTCATGAAAAAAACGGTTCGTGTGCACCGTGGTGCCGGCACAAAGCTCTGATTGATCGGGGCTACCGAGTTCATTCTCTATAATCCACATCGGTGTCATCCTCAGCTTGGAATACCTCATTATGAATTTCCAGAAATATCTTCTCTTTCTCCAATTAAGAAGCGGGCATTAGGTATTGACGAGGATTTCGAGGCAACAGAACTTATTCCAACTCTTTGGAACATCGGATTCATTCGTTGTGTGAAAACTCCTCATAAAGCCAACAAAGAATTATGGAAATCATATGTAAAGGAGCTCAAGAAAATTCATCCTTGAAAGCTCTTCGCCCTCATCCAAATTTAGTGTATTTGCTTTATTCTGAATAAGATATCATTCGTTAATTCAACAGAAATCCTCCTTTAATGCGTTGCAATTTATCTTAAATTTTTCCTTGAATGAAACTATGATTGTTCCTCAAAACAAAGCAATTCAGGCTTACTTTGTCAAAATAGCATCGCTACAGAGAGACGCCTTTGTCCCAAATTTAGTTTTCAATAATTAATATTTAATCCTTGAAAAGCCTAAATCGCGTCTCCACAGAAGGACGCCTTTCACTTTCTCTCTCTTATTTTCCAGAGATTTCCAATGATTTTCCACTGATTAGCGTTGTCCGATCAAGACACTTTTCATTGATTATTCTGTATTTATGTGGTACAACCCTAACCAAAAGAGGCGGTAATTTACAAAAAGCGTCGTCTAAGGGGGACATGCTTAACGAATTTCAAAAATTTTCTGTTGCCGCCTCAATTTGTGTGCCACTGAATAGCGTCGCTGTCCCTAGGAGCAATTTATCAAATTTCAACAGGGTCTCGCGAACCCGAGCACCCTTCTTCCGCATTCTCTTCTTTGATCTTCTCTCTCCTCTCTTACCTTCCTTCTCCAGCTCCTCCCTTTTCCGGTGACCCCCCCCCCTCCCCGCTTCGGCAATCACCGTGGCTCCAGCGACCTCCTCTTTCTCTCTCTTAAAACCTCTCTCACTCTCCAACTCCCTCTCTCCCTCTATCTCCCTCTCTAGCCCTTATCCTCTCTCTCTAGCTCTCATGGAGTTTGGCGAGCCTAGCGACGCAGGTGGGAAGCGGCGACCACTCACCCCCCTCGCGACAAGGACAGAGACGGTGGAAGAAACTCCAGAGATGACATCGGCCGAGGAGTTAGGAATTGTGGAGGTGGCGGCCTTCATGGAAGCCGAGGAGAGCCCTCTGGCGGCTCAAGAGGGGGATGAAGCGGCGGCAACAGCGGGAGAGGCCGGCCCACGCCTGGTAAGCCCCGAAACACTCTATTTAGTGTTCAAATCTCAATTTCTGGGGGGAAAGGGATTCGGCCACAGGTTCTCGAACCTGTAGGTGAAAGGCGTCCGGGCACAGGGGTGCATTTTGAAGCACGTCCCCCGACCCAGTCGCGATTAAAAAATGGTGATAAAAAAAACAAAATAATTCTAAAAATTGATTATTAATGTTCTGATGCTGAGGAGGGCGAACAACTAAATTACGCGAAATAGTCGGAAGATTATTCCCTTGCTCAATGTTACATACTGGCCTCTATGGCTCCCGAGCTGTAGAGGCAATTTGAAATGACTAATTGTAGAGCTATACTTCTCCAACTACGCCAGCTCTTTGGGGAACAGGGTAGGATAGAGAGGTATAAGATCTCCAAAAAGCTTTTAAGGACCAAGATGTATGACGGTGCTTCAGTACAGGCTCATGTATTGAAACTGATGGAGTAGATTGAGAGGCTCAATATGCTAGGGTTCAAGTTGGATCTTGAACTTAGCATTGATCTCATACTCCAGTCATTACCTGATTCTTTTTCTCTACTCATCATGAATTTTAACATGAATAGGATTGAGGTTTCTCTACTTGAACTTCTAAGCATGTTAAAAAGTGTTGAAGGGATTATGCAGAAGGATAAGCCATCCTCTGTAATGTTTGTTGGTCGGAACAACAAGAAAAGGAAAGCCACCCAGACACCCACCAAGAAGAAGGGAAAGAAACAGACCAAAAGTAAGTGGTTGGCAAGGCAAGCAATGGTAAAGGCAAGAAGGATAAAAAAGAAAGCAAATGTTTTTGGTGTGGACAGATTGGACAATAGAAAAGAATTGCAAGGCAATTCTGAATTAAAGTATTTTTGTCATTGACTTGAATTTGTCTTTTATGAGATTCACATCATGGGTATTGGATACTGTATAAGGATTGAGGTTTCGGATCCGGTTACTGGGTCAGTTTCGGGGTCGGATCCCTTGATTTGGGCCCTTGTGGGGTTGGGGCTTGGTCAAGCTCGACGCGGTTCAAACACCGTCACGGCGATATGAACGCATTTTAGGCTGCGCCACGTGGGCGCCACGTGGGCTGGCTTTGGGCCGCGAGAATACGGCCCCGGTCTTATCATCTGAGTGGCGTCTTGCATGGTCGACGCCATTCAGAGTACAGCCCTAGCATGTCAGTGTACGGCCCGGAGTTGTCATCTGAATGATGTCGGGCTTGGACGACGCATTTTACCTAGTTTCAGTTTGACCCCGCGAACCCTCCCTCCTTTCCCTCATTCTCTCCTTTCCTCTCTCTCTCCTCTCTTCTCTTCGGCCTCTGGCGCCTCCTTTCCCCTTCTCCTTCCTTTCCTCTCCACATTCTTCCTCCCCCTCTACTCCCTCAACCTCCTAACTTCCTCCACTACCACCACCACTTCCTCCGGGCGCATTTCTCTCCGGACGGCGGCCGACGTCCCAGTGGAGTAACGGCATCCACGGCGATACCGGCGGCGGCGTGTGGCGTGGCGATTCGACGGCTTAGAGCTCGGAAGAGTTCGAGTAGCCGGCAGGGTGACGATCCTCGCGACATTTTGTTTAAAAACCATATTTTATCCCGCTTTGGAGCATGTTTAGGGGGTTTTTGAGGTGAAAATACTAATTGCATGTAATGAGAAATTGTGGGTTTTTAATGGGTTCTTAGTTTCTCCTCCTCCCTCTCTATTTTTTTGGTGTTTTGTGCGAATTTGGGGGAGAAATCCCGTTTTGGAACTCGGGGGAGGCCGGAGGAGAACATGTTTGTGAGGGTTAAATGGCGTCGGGGGACAGCGACGCCTTTTAAAAGGTTGTCGCCTAGCTGGCCGAGAAGTTGAGACATGGATGCCTACCATGGCCTGGTGAATGAAGGAAGTATGATGAGGAGGTTTTTGAGGAATGACAAGGGGAGCCGCAGGGTTCGGCTCGGCACACTGCATGGGCGTCTTCCCCTTCAAAATAGACTGGATTGCCTTGAACTGTCGAGGATCCAGGCGATAGGCAAGAACTCCCAAGGCGTTCACTAGATCCGAGGGATCGGAGGATGAGGGATCATTCGGGTTCATGCCCCCCTCGAAAATAGGATTAGGAATCGCATGTACGTGCAGAGGGAGATCAGAATATTGATCATAAGCACAAGGAAGAGGGGTTTGGACTTTTCCCTCATATCGAACTGGACAAGGATGAGGATTACGGGGGGCATCAGCATCTCCCCTGCTTTCAAAATGGTAATCAAACTCAAGAGGGGCATTAGCATCTCCCTCATAGTTGACTAGAGCATTTGGAACCATGCTCAAATCCCTACCTGATCGAAGTAGCATGATGTTAGATTTTTTTTTTTTTTTCAAAGATTTGTAGACAAGTTGCACAAAGATTAAGCAAACAAGTGGATGTTTAATGTTATTTCAGGATTCCTTTTTGGGTTATTTGGATTCAATTAATAACAAATTCACTCAAGGGGTAGGATTCTAGTTTCAGTTCAATTTCCACCATTGTACTCTATGGCTTTCTCTCACAACGTTATGAAAATCTAAGTAAGACTTCGATTGGTACAAGCAGCCCGATGAACAAGAAGGGATACCTTGATTTTGGGGACTTATGGAGGTCTTTAACGCCAACCACTCTAGTCTGATCGAGGGACCGACCCAATCAGAGAGAGGTGAAGACCTCAAGAAGGGTGTTCCTAAGAGAAGAGGAGGGTGTTAGCCTCAGTGCGTATGACCTGTGGCCTGGATGGCCTCTAATGCTTATTACGTAATGTGTAGTAGCAGACAGATCAAGAATCTGAGGACTGAAGAAAACAACAAGAAATTGCCTGAATCGCGTCGCTGTTGATCAACGCTATTCAAATAGGAAGTTATTTTTTTCGCAAAAACTCAGGCAGCAGACAATAGAGAAAATTGCCTGAAAGGCGTCTGGGTTTGGCGACACGGTATGAAACGCGTCGCTAATCCTGGACGCTTTTCAAGTCGAAGAATCAATATTTCAGGAGGAATTTCTGGATCGATTACTCCCAAACAAATAGGATGAAAGTGATAAATAATCAGCTCATGCGAATCTTTTTTATTTCAATTTCTTAACAAGATGATTTATCATGTAAACAACAAAACAACCAATCAATCAACTTATCACAAAAATAGCTCCTCAATCAATCAAACGTGGAGGGTAAGATCTTGCCACAAGGGTGTGCACGTAGTGCACGTAAGAATAACAACTAAACTAAAAACTCACCGATCGGTGAGGGCGTGTCGAGAGACACAGGTGGTGCACCGAGAGTGCCCAATTGATAAAAGTAAGAACAAAGATTAAAAAGATGGCAAGACCAAGTCCCACCGTGATCGCCAAAAAGCTATTTGTGCTCAAATTGGCTGTGTGATTATCATGAAAAATTATGTTGTTTAAGTGACAAATAAAACCTATTAAAAACTAAGTGAATGTGATCGCCAGAAACTTTTAACTAAAAAATTCCAAAAGAAAAAGTTTGATCGCCTACCTGTTTTGGATGTGGGAGTTGTTGAAGTCTTTGATTCCCCTCTTTCAGCCGGCTGAAGAAAGAGAGCCCTTTTGACTTTGTTCTTGTTTTGGATGCTTATCGGACTTTGAGGATCGTCCAGATTCCTTTTCCTTGTTGATTCTCTCATCTTGATCTCCTCTTGTACCTTGCAACAAAATGAAAAGAAATGAAGAATAATGAGAACTCAAGCAGAAGTAGTATCCATTCCAAAAGAAATTTTAATCATGCAACTAAACAATTAAACTCACTTGTTTGATGGTCTTTTAAACCCCTTAGAGTATAGATTGGAAAAGAATGCTAGTGAGTGTGTGTTGCATAGAGTGATGTGATGAAAATATGATGCTAATGTGATGAAAATGTGAGAAATTAATTAAGAACTAAGTTGGATGGCCCCTGAAAAGCCTTGGTCTTGAATGCTCTTGAATGGACGAAGAAGCGATGGAGAAAGGACGCAGACTCCTGGAAGCAGCAGTAGCAGCTCGATCCTTCAACGCTTGGACGTCGTCTTCTTCTTGGATCACTCTCTAATCTTTCAAGAATTATCACTCATAATCACTATCATCACTCTCAATAATAATCACTAACTTTTTAATGACCAAGGGGTTGTGTATTTATAGGTTTCCTCTCATTAATGGATTAACATGAAAGATTTTGAAGTTTATCCAACTAACAAACAGATAAACATAGATTATTTCATCATTATCTGTAATTATCTAAAACGCGTCGCCAATGGGAGACGTCTATTAGATTAATTAAGATAAAGATAAACATCCGAAAAAAGAGACAAACAGTTTAAGAGACCTAAATGGCGTTGTGCTTTGCAGACGTCTTTTAGCTAATTAATCAATTAATTAAAATTCAAATTTAAATATCAAAATATGAATAAACTTTAAATGGCGTCTACACATGGCGACGTCTTTTAGACTTTTTCATATTTGATTAAAATTTGAGTTAAAATTAATTTAATTAATTATCTTAAATTATGTCTATCTGACCCGATACTATTTAGATCATTAATTCAGAAATATTAATAAAAATTAACTAATGATTAAATATCAGACCATTCTGAGACATTATTATATGATATGAAACTTATTCAAAATGATGTCAAAATTAGCGTGTCTACAGCTGCCTCACCTTGGCATCGTTTTTGCAAGGGAGTGAAATGAAATGGAATGTACTGAAAAGGTAATGCCAAGGTGTGATAAGACACGCTCTTAACATCACATGATTGGAATTTTTCTCAAAATCATGATGAAGACAACTCAATAATATCGATGGAATCAATCCTATCTGGATGAAGTAGACAAGGAAATAAAATAAGGTCAATCAACCTCCACGGATTGGGAAATACCCCAAGTCATAGACACTACAGGTTTCATTATGGGGAGCGTTTGCTAGCCAATGTGGACGTGCTGTAGCCATGATGGATCTTAAAAGAAAACAAGAAATGTTAGATAAAGAGTCCAAGAAAGGATAGAATTCCAAAGATACCTTCAAGCGAACCTCAAAGATAATCAAGATACTCAATTCAGAATGGAATATTTTATATCATGTTGGGAATTATTTAATCAATGGTCTGAAACTTAATCAGGAATTAATTCTTATCACAATGATTTCAAAGTCCTACATGATGCATGCTGGGCTAAAAGAAAATATAAAGTCAAATAAAATATAAATTAATCAAGGATAATATTGTTAAATTGTCATTAATGAGTCAAGATATCAATTCTTGAAATTCAATACTAAGCCGAAGCTCGTTTATCCATGCACCGTTTCACAAAAACGGAACCATCGTCCTCACTAATTAACAATCCAACGGCCTATCCGTGCAATTAGGAATTCTCTGGAATTATCACCGTTTTTGTTGTAGGGGAACTCAAATTCCAGTTTCATCAAAATCACAAGGTCCTTGATATACTCTAATAAATATTTAACATATAGTAATGATGATGATGCAAATCAATTACATGAAAGAATACAAGGATAGAGATAACCGTCCTTTTAGCCATGGTCAGGACTCATAAACTCCTTCTTTGAATTTTCAGCTTTATTTAAATTTTTCTAAATTTTCTGTACTAAAAAATTCATCAGTAACTCCAAGCAAATACTTAATTAAGCATCAAAATATGGATAAACATTGAATTTCGGGTAAATAACAGAAAATCCTGAAATGCGTCGTGTCGCGGTGACGCCCATCATCCACTAAAAACGCGTCATTGTTCGACGACGCCTTTTCAGTCGCAGAAACAGGTTCTGGCTGATCTCTACTTGGATTCCAACTCTTCCCATGCTTATCCCTTTTCCAATCCGGAAAAGCCTATTTAGAATTGCAATTCTTTCTATATAAACTCCATTTACTTGTATCAAGGCAATCCTAGCACAATCTAGAGATTGAAGCAAGGGATTTTGTAACGACCCGCCATCCTATGACTGGAGACCCGGTCACTAAATGGATGTCGGCCCATTAACTGCGGGTTCACACCCGGATCTCACACAACACATCTGGAGGAGTAAGTGCTAAACAAGGCTAAATATAACAATCTCACGGACTACAAAGGTAAACAAGTGCGCAGGAAGGAAAAATAACAATGTCCGTATACAGTCCAACAATAATTACATGTCCAACAATTAAATAAGTACAGGCAGAAGGAAGTACAACAACATCGGGGCATACCCCGGAACTAAGACAGCTGCTGATCCGCACACCAAGAAGACACCACGCTTCCGCTCGCCACGAGGTCCACACCTGAAACCGCAGGGAGTGAGCCACACCAGAAATGGGCTCAGTAGGGATCATCCGATCCCCTGCCTCCCACTCACACACCCACAAGTGTAACAACAGGAATATATGGAAATTAAGTAAAGCAGTAAAACACAGTACCCAACTCTGATGCAAAACGTACGATAAGCAGTGTAGCAAGGACCATTCTAAGCAACCCGAAGAACCCAACACAGAGTCACGTCTCATAGCCAAAGTCCACGAAGCGACTGAACCACACTGTCGACCGAAGTCAAACGTCGCCTCCCAACACTACCACCACAGCTCACGCATGTCCACCCCTACAGTGTTCCGGGGCACTATAGGGTGAGGCAGCGAGTCAAACTAGGACTAGCTGGAACCAGTGTACCGCCACTGCCAGCTACGTGTGCACACAAGCAGTCTAGACTACTGTCCTACCGTCCGGATTGCCTCCACGCTAGGCCTCAGTGCTTCAGGAGGGCCCTGGGGACCGGCGAACCCCCGTCAAGCCGAAGCTACAGGAACTACCCACAACCCAAATCTCCCGGGTTGCGTCAGGCCAAAGGGCTAAGGGTACCACTCGTAACCTTGATCAAAGGTCACATCAGGCCCAGTGGCTAAAGGGTAAGCCAACTCCAACAGTACCACAACCAGCTCCACAGCAAGAAACGCGCCGGAAGCTGTCACGACAAACAGGGAAACCCCGACCCGCTGAGGACAAACAGCGACCCCTCGGATAGCACACCGGCTACTCCGGCCCGTCGGGCTCAAGGCGATCCTGCTTCCCTCAGCCAAAGGTAAAACACGACATGTACCCCTTCTCTCACCGGTACGGCACAATGCCTCACAGACACCATGACCCTGACCCCATCGGTCCATGGTGACAAACGCAAACCACAGTTATTCCGATTCCATATTCGCATAAGCACACACACACACAACATGATTCCATTCACACAGGAGTCCTCAGTCTCAGCGTACAACGTGAAACATGCAATTGAAATCGTCCCACAGTGAAGTACATGGTGAAAACCAGGATTACACCTTTCTGTCTTGAATCGCGTCGACCGAGGTCGACGCCATTCAAGTCCCTCAGACAGGTTCATTTAACAGTCAGAATATTCCTTGAAACGCGTCGTCATAGGGAGTCGCCTATCTAAAATGCGTCCAGGTCCACAGACGCCATTCACACTTAAATTCCAGATTTACAGACCCTCACTCGGGGTGATTTTCCTGTCTAAATGGCGTCATGATGTCCCGACGCCCTTCTGAAAGGCGTCGTCCATCCCTGACGTCATTTAGCGCCAGAACCCCTATTCGTAAAACCTCGAATCAGGGAGGTTTCTGCCCTAAAAGGCGTCGTACTGCCCTGACGCCCTTCTGAAAGGCGTCGACCAGGCACGACGCCGTTTAGCGCCAGAAACCTGGTTCCCTGGTTCGAACCGAGGGTTTCTCCCTTAACCCCAAACACCCCGAAAAGCCCCAAAACCAGAAGGGGGAGGAAGAGAAGCTGATCCACACAAACATGCTATAAAACCACATTCACAAACACGGCCATACCCACAAGAATACCCCCTAAACATGCTCAATCTAGCCCAAAATACATCTCAACACGCCTAAGAAAACACGAGCAACGCATACAAGGTTCGTCCCCCTACCGGTTCTCGAACTCCTCCAAGCTCCTCGCCGCCGACCCGCCGCACCGCAGACCGCCACCGGTACCCTCGAGGACGCCGCCACTCCGCCGGGACGTCGGCCCCCGTCCGGAGAAGGGAACGTCGCGAAGGAGGTGGTGGAGGTAGAGGTGAGAGGTAAGGAGGCTATGGAGTGATTGGAAGAGGAAGAAGAGGAAGGGAAGGGGAAAAGAGAGTCGGAGACGGCGGAGAGGGTGAGGAGAGAGAGAGTGAAGGCGAGAATGAGGGAAAGAAGGAGAGGCTCGCGAAGTCAATCTGAATCCCGCTAAAACGCGTCGATCGAGGCAGACGCCTATCAGTCTGACAGGACCGGCCGTACTGACAGCGGTCTGAAACGCGTCGCCCACCGTGGACGCCGTTCAGACGACAGGACAGGCCGTACTGACAACACTCTGGCGCCGTACCCTGACATCGCAGAGGTCACAGTCTGAATCGCGTCGACCAACCTGGACGTCGTTCAGACGATGTGACCGGGACCGTACTCTCGCGGCCCGAAACCTGCCCACGTGGCGCACACGTGGCACAACAACCTGCAGACCTAAATGGCGTCCACACAACCTGACGCCTTTTGAAAGGCGTCGAGCAGTGCTGACGCCATTCAGCCAGGAATCTCAAGACCCCACAGGGTCCAAACCAAGGGATCCGGCCCAAACCCGACCCGAATACAGAACTCGAAACCTCAGTCCTTATAGATTTTCTTCAAAGTTCAAGGATTTTCAAGGTTTTCAAGGCTTCAAGAAGGAAAAGCTCAAGAACAAGATGGGTTCTTCAAGCAAGAGGATGAGAAAGACGCTAGAGAAGCTCTCAGAGGTGGAAAATCACCTAAGTGGAAGTGATCCTAACCTCCAAGTAAGTTGAACCCTCTATCCCTTCAATCTTTTTTTTTCCAATTCCATGTACTTCAAATTCTTCAAGTTCTTCAAGTGATCCTTTCTTCTATTTTTTAGGCATATCCTATGTTTCCCGGTCCAAGGAAATTCACCTCTCTTCCTTGGATTCGAAAGCTCGCTAAGAGTCCCAAAATTTCTATGCAATCCTTTATTTCCAAGTGGAATCTCCAAGGTCTAGTAGTCCATGCGAAGCATTACAAGAGTCCAAACGTGGATTGGGCGGCTATGGGTGCTTTGATTGAGTTATGGCATCCTCAAACCCATACCTTCCTTTTTCCTGATTTTGAGTGCACTATTCTTCTAGAGGAAGTTGAGCTCTTATTGGGCCTTCCCAAAATCAAGTTATATGGTGATAACGAAGTGATCCAGAATAAGATGGCTTTGATGAGGGAAAAGATCACCGGTCAACAATTGTTGATGAAGATCATGAAGGACCCCACAGAAGTTAAAGGATGCCTCACCAGGAAAGGGATTAACCTTTCAAAGCTTGCAGAGTGGACTTTGTACGAGATTGAAGATCTGAGAGAAGATGACGCTGAGAACGTGACGAAAGCCCTCATCACGTGCTTAGCCGGAGTTCTATTCCTTCCTGCTCAAGATAACATACTAGAAGATGATCAAGTCAGTGCGATCTGTGAAATCTTCGAGCGAAAACATATCGGCACTGCTATTCTAGCTTATCTCTACAGTGGGCTCTCTGCAGCGTCCATAGGTCAACCACCCTATGGTTGCATGCTACTCTTCGCTCTATGGGTTAAGTTGCACTTCAAGTTTGAATATCACACGAGGAATTCTGTAAGACCATCTCAAATCTATCAGAATAGCCCTATCTTCCATATTTCCAACATTGTGAAATTCAATGAGAAGATGATCAATCTAGTGCCAAAACTCAAGACTCGCGCTGACTGGAGAGATTATCTGAGAAGAATGTCATCCAATGGGTTCGACTCTTCACCTCTTGCACTCGTAGGAAAGCCCATTCGAGTACGCCGTCCAGCGGGTGCAGAGCTTAAACTGATCGAGGCTACTGAGTTCGTGCTATACAATCCTCATCGCTGCTTTACTCAGCTCAGCTTGCCTCGTTATGAATTTCCTGAATTTTCCCATACATCTCCAATCAAGAAGCGTGCCTTGGAATCCGATGAAGATTATGAAGCTACAGAACTTATCGTCACACTATGGAATATTAGCTTCAATGATCGTGTAAAATCTTCTCGAGATAGAGATAAAGGATTAGTTGTTCCATATATACTGGGACTTTGGGAATTTCTTCCTTGAATGTTCTCTCTTTTTTTCCTTTTGATTCCTTGATGTAATAAAGCATTTATTTCAATAAAGAATTGTTCCTCTGTGTCTTGAAATCCATCCCCAGTCTTCTGTGATTTTGTAACGACCCGCCACCCTATAATCGGGGATCCGATTACTAAATGGGTACCGAATCATTAATTTGGAACCAAACCAGGATCTAATCAAGTCTGGGAGATAAATAATAAACTAAGCTAAACATTCACATCGCATTGAACTGAATTAAAAGTGCAGGAATTAAAATTATTACAATGCGACTCGATACAGCAAATAATTACATATTCCAACAGAAAAGAAATAATTAAAAGTACAGGCCAGAAATAAAATAACAACTACGTCGGGGCATACCCCGGAACAACTGCTGACGGTGCTCAACTCACGGCCGCACTCTCCTCGCTAGGTCTGCTGAGAGTCCTCACCTGAAAACCGCAGGAGGGGTGAGTCTCAAAGACAAGACTCAGTAGGGATCCTTCGATCCCCACTGCCCACGCACACACCCACAAGTGCAAGGTACAGCTAACAGTAAAGTGATAAGCACGAGAAGCACAATTCCTAATTCTTAACGTGAAATCACATGCAATCGTAATATAATAAACATGCATATATTAAACCAGTCGGCTAGGAAACCCACAACTGTCGTCTCGATAGAACTCGCTAACCACACAACAACGGTGGAAAAACCTCGACCCGCTGAGACCAAACAGTAACCCCTCGGATAGCACACTAGCTATTCCGGCCCAACCGGCTCAGGTGGCTACTCCTTCCCTCAGCATGAGTGACTCTCCGAATGTACCACTCCGACACCGGTACTAGCTGACCCTGGGGTTCACCAGGTGACCCTCTCTCACTAGGCGTCACCCCGCCCACGCCCCCACCGGCGCTGTGCTCACGCCCCCACCAGCACAGGGTGATAAAGTGCTACAATGTCACTCCAGGTCCACAGTAACACAAACCCAACAAGCACGATCCGGTCACGTGAAAAGTCCGCGATCGCATAACATACATGTAGCATCGTCCGGTCATGAAGAATCTGTCTCTACCGGGTACACTAAAACATGCACTAATCATCCGTCTAACAGTATGAACACATTTTACTGGCATGAATTAGTGAGGTTCTGTCTTGAATCGCGTCTCCCAAGGTCGACGCCATTCAAGCTCCATGTACAGGTTCATGTAAAACAGTCTTCAGAATCAGGCCCTAAAAGGCGTCGACACCAGTGGTCGCCTTTTAAAAGGCGTCGACATCCTCAGACGCCATTCAGCACAGAAATCCAGAATTTCGAAAAAAACTACCCAGGGAATTTCTGCCTTAAAAGGCGTCATGGCCTACCGACGCCATTCAAAACGCGTCGCCGTCCCATGACGTCTTTTAACCCCAGAATCCCGAACTGGCAACCCCTCAGTCAGGCGATTCCTGTCTAAAAGGCGTCGTGATGGCCCGACGCCCTTCAAAAAGGCGTCGTCCATACACGACGTGTTTTAACCCCAGGAACCAGAGTTGCCATGAGCCCGAGGGATCCCTTTTCAACTCAAATAACCCCAAAATCACAAAAAACGGAGGAGAAAGAGGGGCAACACAATTCATAGGAAATCACATTCATAGCAAAACCCCCATATCATCAAAAGAACACCTAAACATGCTCATTCTACCCCCCCGAAACCAAAGATCCAAACAAGCTTAAACGGGGGAAAACATGGCTTAAACACGATGCTTATGGGAACCGTCACCCTACCGGATACTTGAATGCCTCCGAGCTTCAAGCCGTCCACCCGACTCGCCCCACGCCGCCGTCGGTACCGCCGTGGTCGTCCTTGCTCCACCGTGACGTCGGCCGCCGTCCAGAGAGTAGAACGCCGCAGTGGAAGTGGAGGTGGTAGTGGTAGGAGCTAGGTAGAGGATGGAGTGGAGGGAGAGATGAAACGGTGGGAGGAAAAGAGGGAGGAGGAGGGATCGCCGCCGAGTTCGACGGAAGGGAAAGAGAGGAAGAGAGGAGAAAATGAGGGAAAGAAGGAGGGCTCGCGGGGTTAACCAGAGACTGGCTAAAACGCGTCGACATCCACGGACGCCAATCAGTTGATGTGACGGCTGCTCTGACAAGACTCTGAAACGCGTCGTTCAAGGCAGACGCCGTTCAGACGACATGTCAGGACCGTACTCTGACAAACCCAGAGTCGCAGTCTGATAGGCGTCGACACACGTGGACGCCATTCAGGCGACGAGACAGGGCCGTACCCTCGCGGTCCGAAACCAGCCCACGTGGCACCCACGTGGCAGAACTTGAAATGCGTCTGCGACGGTGGACGCCGTTTAAAACGCGTCTCGATGTCCTGACGCAAATCAACTCAGAACCTCCGCCCTAACTAAGGTCAGAACTACAAGGTCCGATCCAGAAAACCGGATCCGAAGGTCACGATCCTTACAATCTCCCCCCCTTAAAAGAATTTCGTCCCCGAAATTGACTGCTTAGAATTAACAAGGTCAAAACAGGGATACAAGTTTACAAGGAAACTTACGAAAAGAGGTAAGGGAACTGCTCCCGCATCTAATCCTCTCGCTCCCAGGTTGCCTCACCTCCGGAGCGGTACTGCCAAATCACCTTGACCAACGGTACAATCTTGTTCCGCAGGACCTGTTCTCTGCGATCCTCAATACGAATAGGATATTCTGTAAAGGACAGGTCCTCAGCGACCTCCAACTCTGAAAAATCTAAGACATGGGACGGATCCTGAACATACTTTCTCAGTAAGGAAACATGGAACACATCGTGCACCCCTGCAAGACTGGGCGGCAAGGCCAGCTGATACGCGGTTTCCCCAATCCGAGCAAGGATGGGAAAAGGCCCAATATATCGCGGACTCAGCTTGCCTCGCTTCCTGAATCTCATCACACCCTTGGAGGGTGAGACTCGGAGAAACACGTGGTCCCCAACTTCAAACTCAAGCGGTCTCCGTCGGATGTCAGCATAACTCTTCTACCTATTCTGCGCTGCGGTCAACCTCTGCCGAACTGTCCTGGCAATATCAGCACACTGCTGTACTAACTCGGGTCCCGCTATTTGCCTTTCACCGACCTCGGACCAACATACTGGAGATCGACACGGTCGCCCATACAAAGCCTCGTAAGGCGCCATGCCGATACTGGAATGGTAACTGTTATTATAGGTAAATTCTACTGTGGACAAATGCTGCTCCCAAGAACCTCCCCAGTCTAGGCAACATGCTCTGAGCATATCTTCCAAGGTCTGAATGGTCCTCTCTGACTGCCCGTCAGTCTCGGGATGGTAGGCTGAGCTGAAAGCCAACTGAGTGCCTAATGCCTGCTGAAAGCTCTTCCAGAATCTGGAAGTAAACCTTGGATCTCGATCTGATACAATAGACAAAGGTACCCCATGCAGAGAGATGATCCGGTCTACAAACAACTTTGCCAGCTTGCCGACTGACCAGTCTTTCCTAATAGCTAGGAAATGTGCCGACTTGGTCAGTCGATCAACGATGACCCAGATGGCATCTCTCCTGCTAGGGGATGTAGGCAATCCCATCACGAAGTCCATCGTCACATGCTCCCATTTCCACTCTGGAATCGGCAAGGGCTGTAGCAATCCACCAGGTCTCTAATGCTCGGCTTTAACCTGCTGACAAGTCATGCATCTGGCCACATATTCAGCCACATCTTTCTTCATACCGGGCCACCAGAAGTGCCTCCTCAAACAATGATATATCTTTGTTGTTCCAGGATGCACTGCATATCTCGAACGGTGCACCTCATCAAGAACACATCTGTGCACGTCTTCCTCAGTCGGAACATAAAGTCTACCTCTGAACCTGACAGTACCGTCGTCCCACAACTCCACCTCTGACCTCTGGAGGATCTGTGGTAACTCAACATCTGCCCTCTAAGCCTCAATTACCGCATGATATACAGCTGGTCTCACAGTCAAACTGACCAGCACGGCTCTATCATCTTTACGTGGAACCCTAAAGGAAGATTCCACCACCTGCTCGAACAATTTCCACTCCTGAATCATAAGGTATGACATGACCGTCTTCCGACTCAAAGCGTCTGCCACTACATTCGCCTTGCCCGGATGATAAGAAAGGTCAAAGTCATAATCTTTAATGAACTCCATCCACCTTCGCTGCCTCAAATTCAGGTCCCTCTGAGTGAACACATATTTCAAACTCTTGTGATCTGTGAAAACCTGGAATTTCTCCCTATATAAATAATGCCTCCAGATCTTGAGTGCAAATACCACAGCTGCCAGCTCCAAATCATGAGTAGGATAGTTCTCTTCATGCTTCTTCAGCTGTCGAGAAGCATAAGCCACTACCCTGCCATGCTGCATTAGAACTGCGCCCAAACCTCGACGGGACGCAACAGAGTAAACTACAAATCCACCGGATCCAGATGGAAGCACCAGCACAGGGGCTGACGTGAGACGGGTCTTTAACTCAATAAAACTCTGCTCGCAATCCTCGGTCCACACAGAGCGAACTCCCTTTCGAGTCAACCTCGACAAGGGGGCTGCTATCGAAGAAAATCCCTGAACAAACCGCCTGTAATAACCGGCAAGCCCCAGAAAGCTCCTAATCTCAGTTACTGAAGTCGGCCTGCTCCAATCCATCACCGCCTCGATCTTGGCTGGATCCACTGCAATACCATTGCCAGAAATAACATGCCCAAGGAAGTGCACCTCGTCTAGCCAAAACTCACACTTGCTAAACTTGGCGTAAAGTCGGTGCTCCCTCAGGACCTGCAATACAGCCCGAAGATGGGTGGCATGCTCTTCCTCAGAAAAAGAATAAATCAGAATATCATCAATAAACACAACCACAAACTGATCCAGGTAGGTCCTGAAGACTCGGTTCATCAGCTCCATAAAGGCCGCCGGAGCATTGGTCAAGCCAAAGGGCATAACCAAAAACTCATAATGTCCATACCGAGTTCTGAAAGCCGTCTTACTAAAATCAACATCCCGGATCCTCATCTGATAATATCCGGATCTCAAGTCGATCTTGGAAAATACCTTCGCGGACTGCAGCAGATCCATCAAATCATCAATCCTTGGAAGTGGGTACTTATTCTTTATTGTTACCTGGTTCAGCTGCCTATAGTCAATGCACAATTTCAAAGAACCATCCTTCTTTCTAACAAACAGAACTGGAGCACCCCATGGAGATGTACTGGGACGAATAAAACCCTTATTCAGCAGCTCCTGCAACTGCGCCTTCAACTCAGCGAGTTCGGCTGGCGCCATCCGATACGGGGCCTTAGACAAGGGCGCCGTACCTGGTGCAAGCTCGATGGTAAATTCGACCTCTCGCTGAGGAGGACGGCCAGGCAGCTCCTCAGGAAATACATCTATGAACTCACATACAACAGGTACCTCCCCAGGGCTGAGACTATCCCGAACATCAGAGACAACCACAGAGGCAAGGAAAGCCTCACAGCCACCAGCAAGCAACCTCCGTGCCTTAAAGGCAGAAATAAGAATACCTCGGGAAGAAAGCCTAATACCTTGGAAGAAGAAGGTCGGGATGTCCGGAATGGAGAATCGCACCCTCTTTCTGTGGCAGTCCACTTCCGCATAAAAGGCTTCTAACCAATCCATGCCCAGGATAATATCAAAGTCACGAATGGCAAGAACCACCAACTGGGCAGGTAGTACATGACCCTCGATGGTCAAGGGAACATTCCTCAAGCAATTATAAGATATCATAAAGTCTCCAGAAGGAACCTCCACCATCAAACCATCAGATAACTCATCAACGGGTGTAGAAAGAATATATAGGAACTGCTCAGAAAGGAAAGAATGCGAAGCACCCGAATCAATCAATACGTGTGCAGAGTTCCCAAGGACAGAAAGTGTACCTTCCACCAAGTTGGACGCGCGAGCCTCCCTCCTGGTGATAGCTAGCACTCTCCCCTGGGTCCTCGGTTTCTTCTGCTCACCTGAACCATGTCCCTGACCATGCCCCTGCGGGCACTGCCTCGCCAAATGGCCCTGCTGGCCGCAAGTGAAACACCTCCTGGGGAGAGTGGGACACTGAGTCCCACCATGGGCACCCCCACAGTGCTGACAGACTGCCGGAAGCCTCTGAGCTGGCCCCTACGGTGCACTGGATACAGACTGACTCTGCTGGCCCTACCTGGGCCTGTTGCTGCCGCTACTGCCACTACTGCTGCCACCACCCCTGAAGAATCTCCTGAATCGGGAGCCGAGTGACGACGATCCCGATCCGGATGAAGGGGCCGCTGCCGCTGCCTTACCCCTGCCACGAACTGGGCTCTGAGCAGCCAGTCCTCTCTCCCGGGCCGACTGGCTCTGTTGAGCCTCCACTGCTGCCGCACACCTAACCGCGGAAGCCAGATCTGTGCAACAGTGAGACGCCACGAAGTTCCTCAGACTAAGCCTCAGTCCGTCCACGAACCTCTCCGTACGACGCTCCTCGTCCCCAGATATGAAAGGCACAAACCGACCCAGCGAAACAAACTTCGCCTGGTACTCGAGTACCGTCATACTCCCCTGCGTCAGATCCATGAACTCCCTCTCCTTGGCCCTCTGGACATGTCTAGGGAAATACTGTGCGTTGAACTCCTTAACAAATGTCTCCCATGGAATTTCCCTAAGACTCCTGTCCTCGTAAGACAAACTCTTCAAGGTGGTCCACCAGTCATAGGCGCTATCCTTCAGCATGAAGGTAGCCAACGGGGTCCGCTCCACTGCAGCACAGTCCATGGTATCAAAAGTCTTCTCTATCTCTCTAAGCCAGTGAATGGCCTCGTCAGGGTCGGGACGACCGGTGAAGTGAGGTGGCCTCAGCTTCAGAAACCTCTCAAGTGCAGCTGTGGACCCTCCCCGCGCACTGGAACTCTCACTAGGGTCTCGCTTCTGGTATCGAGCCATAGTGTCCATCATCGCCTCCATAAACTGCTCAACACTCGGCCTCCCGGCCTCGGACCCACTAGGGACGTCTCCCTGCTCTCGAATAACTGGCATCCTCCTTCTGGGAGCCATCTACTCGCCTACAATTACAAAATCAAAAAGTTCTAATTAGAGTCCTAAAGCCTATGCTACTGCCGTGCATGTACGGGATAATGTATTTATTTGCCGAATTTATGATATTTAACCTAGTTATTTATTTATTTGCCAGACCGTATGCTCTGATACCAACTGTAACGACCCGCCACCCTATAATCGGGGATCCGATTACTAAATGGGTACCGAATCATTAATTTGGAACCAAACCAAGATCTAATCAAGTCTGGGAGATAAATAATAAACTAAGCTAAACATTCACATCGCATTGAACTGAATTAAAAGTGCAGGAATTAAAATTATTACAATGCGACTCGATACAGCAAATAATTACATATTCCAACAGAAAAGAAATAATTAAACGTACAGGCCAGAAATAAAATAACAACTACGTCGGGGCATACCCCGGAACAACTGCTGACGGTGCTCAACTTACGGCCGCACTCTCCTCACTAGGTCTGCTGAGAGTCCTCACCTGAAAACCGCAGGAGGGGTGAGTCTCAAAGACAAGACTCAGTAGGGATCCTTCGATCCCCACTGCCCACGCACACACCCACAAGTGCAAGGTACAGCTAACGGTAAAGTGATAAGCACGAGAGGCACAATTCTTAATTCTTAACGTGAAATCACATGCAATCGTAATATAATAAACATGCATATATTAAACCAGTCGGTTAGGAAACCCACAACTGTCGTCTCGATAGAACTCGCTAACCACACAACAACGGTGGAAAAACCTCGACCCGCTGAGACCAAACAGTAACCCCTCGGATAGCACACTAGCTACTCCGGCCCAACCGGCTCAGGTGGCTACTCCTTCCCTCAGCATGAGTGACTCTCCGAATGTACCACTCCGACACCGGTACTAGCTGACCCCGGGGTTCACCAGGTGACCCTCTCTCACTAGGCGTCACCCCGCCCACGCCCCCACCGGCGCTGTGCTCACGCCCCCACCAGCACAGGGTGATAAAGCGCTACAATGTCACTCCAGGTCCACAGTAACACAAACCCAACAAGCACGATCCGGTCACGTGAAAAGTCCGCGATCGCATAACATACATGTAGCATCGTCCGGTCATGAAGAATCTGTCTCTACCGGGTACACTAAAACATGCACTAATCATCCGTCTAACAGTATGAACACATTTTACTGGCATGAATTAGTGAGGTTCTGTCTTGAATCGCGTCTCCCAAGGTCGACGCCATTCAAGCTCCATGTACAGGTTCATGTAAAACAGTCTTCAGAATCAGGCCCTAAAAGGCGTCGACACCAGTGGTCGCCTTTTAAAAGGCGTCGACATCCTCAGACGCCATTCAGCACATAAATCCAGAATTTCCAAAGAAACTACCCAGGGAATTTCTGCCTTAAAAGGCGTCATGGCCTATCGACGCCATTCAAAACGCGTCGCCGTCCCATGACGTCTTTTAACCCCAGAATCCCGAACTGGCAACCCCTCAGTCAGGCGATTCCTGTCTAAAAGGCGTCGTGATGGCCCGACGCCCTTCAAAAAGGCGTCGTCCATACACGACGTGTTTTAACCCCAGGAACCAGAGTTGCCATGAGTCCGAGGGCTCCCTTTTCAACTCAAATAACCCCAAAATCACCCAAAACGGAGGAGAAAGAGGGGCAACACAATTCATAGGAAATCACATTCATAGCAAAACCCCCATATCATCAAAAGAACACCTAAACATGCTCATTCTACCCCCCCGAAACCAAAGATCCAAACAAGCTTAAACGGGGGAAAACATGGCTTAAACACGATGCTTATGGGAACCGTCACCCTACCGGATACTTGAATGCCTCCGAGCTTCAAGCCGTCCACCCGACTCGCCCCACGCCGCCGCCGGTACCGCCGTGGTCGTCCTTGCTCCACCGTGACGTCGGCCGCCGTCCAGAGAGTAGAACGCCGCAGTGGAAGTGGAGGTGGTAGTGGTAGGAGCTAGGTAGAGGATGGAGTGGAGGGAGAGATGAAATGGTGGGAGGAAAAGTGGGAGGAGGAGGGATCGCCGCCGAGTTCGTCGGAAGGGAAAGAGAGGAAGAGAGGAGAAAATGAGGGAAAGAAGGAGGGCTCGCAGGGTTAACCAGAGACTGGCTAAAACGCGTCGACATCCACGGACGCCAATCAGTTGATGTGACGGCTGCTCTGACAAGACTCTGAAACGCGTCGTTCAAGGCAGACGCCGTTTAGACGACATGTCAGGACCGTACTCTGACAAACCCAGAGTCGCAGTCTGATAGGCGTCGACACACGTGGACGCCGTTCAGGCGACAAGACAGGGCCGTACCCTCGCGGCCCGAAACCAGCCCACGTGGCACCTACGTGGCAGAACTTGAAATGCGTCTGCGACGGTGGACGCCGTTTAAAACGCGTCTCGATGTCCTGACACGAATCAACTCAGAACCTCCGCCCTAACTAAGGTCAGAACTACAAGGTCCGATCCCGAAAACCGGATCCGAAGGTCACGATCCTTACAGATTTATTCATGATTTTTCCTTAAGTAAAAACTTGATTTTTCCTTAAATATGACAGTTCGGATTTGCTTAATTCAAAACACGTCCACACAAGAAGACGCTTTTCAACCATAATTCATTTTCCAAAAATCCAGAGATTAATCATTAAAATCCATAATTACCATTAAAACACGTCCACAAATGCAGACGCCTTTCAATGCTTTCTCTTGCTTTTTTATAGAATTCCGCCATTAAATCTATGATTAATCCATTGAAAAGCGTCGTGATGTGTGGACGCGTTTAATCATCATGCCTTGTACTGTTCTGACCAGAACTGGCGGTTCAAACTGAAACGCGTCGCTCTGTGTAGACGCCTTTTACTCAATTTCAATCACCTGGCTTGATGCCTTTGTTTATGCGCCCTAAACGGCGTCATTGTGTCCCGACACGATTCAACTTCCCCAAACAGAACCCGCGAAGACCCCCTTCCTTCCTCATTCTTCCAAACTTTCCTTCTCTCTCCTCACTCTTTTCCAGCGATCACCGGCGATCTTCCCTGCTTTCTCTCTATTGCAAACTCTCTCTCTCAAGTCCATGGAGCACAGTGAAGGGTCCCGCAAGGACAAGGCCGTCGTGAAGCTCCGACGGACCTCGATGAGGGAGGAAGAAGAGGTGCCGGCCGAGCTTGCCGCGGTGGCGGCGTTTTTAGAGGAGGAGGAGGCTCCTCCGGCGCCCATGGCCGAGGAAGAAGGAGAAGGAGAAGCCCTCCACTTGGTAAGTTTTCTATGGTTTGAATGGAATGGAGGAAAGAGGGAAGGAAAGGGGTTCTTGGGAAGAACCTGAAATCGGTCTTGAATGTCCGACGCCATTCAGTCGAAATTCAAAATTTTTAATTAGACAGAAAATCAACTTAAATGGCGTCAAGACTGGTAGATGCCTTTCAATAGGCGTCCATTTTGTCCGACGCCTTTCAATTAAGAATATTTTACTTGTTTTTATGTCCATTAACTGTTGAAGTTCCTTGTTCTTATTTGTAGGGGACGATGAGGGCGAGGATTTCTTGGGACTTAGTTGTAGGTGCATACCGGGGACTCCCGGACTTCCAGAAGGCGCGCCTGCGCCGAATGGGGTTCGGCGAGATCCTCGAGATCGAGCCATTTTGGCTCGATTTAGTCCTCCTGCAGGCGCTGTGGGAGAGGTGGCATGCGAAAAGCAGGGCTTTCCTAATGCCTTGGGGCCACATGGTCCCAACTCTAGAAGATGTGGCCAGGATCACTGGCCTTAGGGTAGAGGGCCGACCGGTTAGCAGGGTGACTTACCCCGACTACCGAGGATTGGCAGAGGCCCTACTAGGCATAGAGGTGTCTAGCCTAGGTAGGGAGTCTAGGATGGTCCCCAGGGTAGAGGTGGAGGCCGCCTTAGGATTAGATGAGCCCCGGCGTCGGTCAAATGAGACCCGGGAGGAGTTTAGGAGTAGGCTAGTAGAGTCCTCCTCTTCTGTATATTGTAGTGACCCAAGTTAGGAGGAGGAGGTAGATAGACAGTTGAGGGACTTCCTTGTATTTTTCTTCGGTTGGTTGCTCTTCGGTACGAAGGGCGACCATATTCATTGTAGGTTTCTTTTTCTTTTAGATGATTTAGATAGCTTGCACGAGTATGCATGGGGTGCGGCCCTCCTGGCCCACCTGTTCGCAGATTTGTCCGCGGTCATGTCTGACCGTGAGACCACCATCAGTGGCTTCTCGCCATTTCTCCAAATATTAAATTGTTTTATTATTTGTTCATGATATGAAATGCAATGAAATGATTTTCTAACCTATATGTTCATGTTTGTAGGTTTGGAGTTATCACTATTTCCCGCTCGGCCGAGCGCGGATAGCAAGACCAGGTGCCGTCCCATTGGCCTGCCTCTGGCAGCCAATAGTGGACACGGCACCTCATCCCCACCAGCTGACGGCCCTCCGCCGTCAGTTCCTCGATTACCTCGAGCTTTTGGTGAGTTTTTAATTTGTTCAATTTTGTTTATTAAATACAATCTTTCATTTATTAAATGCAAGTTATTTATATGAATGCTTCTAACCTGTATGCAAGTGATCTGGCGCCCTTACCTGGGTATGGGCGAGGAGGGCCAGCCGTGGGTGACGGCTGGTCGGAGGAGGTTCGGTAGGCAGATGTGGCTACACTGCCTGAATGAGATCGAGCCCCTCCGCCTCCGGCTCGTGATGAGGACCCTGGGCCTCCACCAGGAGTGGATTGACGAGGAGGTCCCGGAGGGAGTCGGGAGGAGCATGAGGGAGAAGCAAGCCCTCACAGATTGGCGTGCCAAGTTCCCGGAACAATATGAGTACTGGCACCGCTGCAGCGTTCGGGTGGAGTCCCATGCGGAGGATAGCACTACCTACCTCTAGCAATATCGGGCCCACTACCCCGATCAGCTACGGCTCCTCCGACCACTCGATGTAAGTATGATTTATGTATCTTTCATTTTATTATTATCTTAATTTATATATGTGAATGAATGTGTGTATGTGATATGCAGGATGCACGAGATGCGGTCATCATCGACCTCCGGGCTCGCCTACATGATGCGGAGGTCTAGCTGGAGCAGGTCCAGAAAGAGCTCTTCGACCTAGTACGCCACGGACGGTTATCTTTTGGTGCAGCGAGCCGTCTACACCCAGGCGACTCCCCCTACTTACGGAGCTTCATCTTCCTCCTACTCGGCCGCTCACGAGGCTACCTTGGCTGATCTTTAGGGTCAGCTCGCTTCCGCCATCCACCGGGCTTCTCTCGCAGAGGAGGACCGCGCCGCTCAAGTGAGTTCCGATCTTTTCCCTTTCTTCTTTTGACTTTGATTTCGATCGCATGATTGCCTTGGACTAACAACATCTTCTCCTGCAGGTTGCTGAGCTTCATGAAGCCCTTCAGAGGGCTGAGGCGGATGCGGCTCGGGTTCGCGACCTCGAGGAGCAGGTGGCTCGTCTCTCCACCAGGGATCTTCCTCGGGAGCTCTCACGTCTCCAGTCCCGACTAGAATTTGTCACTGAGGAGAGAGAGAGGGAGCGGCAGGAATGGCAGAAACTGGACGCAGAGATGACTTCCCTCCGAGTCCAGTTAGGCATCGCCGCTCGGAGTGTCGAGGAGAGATACAGACGTAGTCGGCAGCGTGCTCAGGAGCGCGGGCAGGCGAGCGCTTTCACAGCCAGCGTGGCCATCTCCTCTGGTCAGGCTGGTCCGAGTACTATGGGTCCACCGCTGCCACCGTCCAGAGCTCCAGCACCGGATGCCCAGGATGAAGCCCAGAGTCAATTGGATGTAAGGGCAGGAGAGAGCTAGCCTTGAGGGCTTCAGATCATGTACTTTTCTTTTCTTTTGGGTATCATGTACAAAACACCTTTGATATATATATGAAACTTTTGCCTTCAGCTTTGTGTCCCATGCGTTTGTCCTGTGTCCTGCACATTACTTAACAAACAAGTTAAGTATCTATTTAGGCTTAGCCCCTTGCCTGGTCAAATGAATGATCGATCAATCTTTTTCTTAGTAGAAGGGTCAAGGGGCATAGACTTTATTAACAGAGATAACATGAATAATCAAATAGTAAGCAAAATGCAACATGCAAGCAGACAGATGCTCACTAAAAATAAAAGGAATGAAACACACTGGATGCAATAAGCAGATGCTGATTGAAATATTTTTGTTGATTGGATTTTTGGAATATGCTTTTTTTTGGATTTTGAAATATGTATTTTGGATTTTGAGATATGTACCATTTTTTGGATTTTGAAATATGTATTTTTTTTGGATTTTGAAATATGTATTTTTTTTTTAATTTTGAAATATGATGCAAACTAAAAGACCAGCATGGTACTCAGATCAAAAGATCATATTCATTTATCAACTTAATTCTCAAATTGTTCTTCAATAATCTAATTTAGACCCATTGTATTTGAACTTGTGTTTCCATTCGTGATCCCATTTGATGATTTGATCCCCAGTCAATCTAGGCCGTTCCTTAAGCATGGAGTACGCCTCTTCAAAAATAAAGGAATAATTGATTTAGAAAACCCACGAGAAGGTTCTGGAGACCTAAAAAGATGTTCCTTTCTTACCCTAATATCTGTTGGTGTTCGGTCATTTTCTTTCCGGGGTATTTATCGACCTTGCGTTCCCTTTTATTTCATTTCATGGCCTTGATGTAACGTTTATAGTGTAATGGCCTTTTGATTTGGCATTTGGCTTTTGCCTTTTACTTTTGCTTTTCTTTTCTTTTTCTTGGGATGGATCTCCCCCTTTTTTTTTATGACGGCCTCCTACTAAGATGGCGGGTATTATTGGTAGTCTATTCCAAGCCTCGTTCCGACATCATGGGCCGAGTGTAAAAACATAATTTTGTTTGAAAAGAATGATTTGCACTTTACACTTTTGGTCAAGCTTTCGGTATTCCTCAGGACTTGGCATCTCTTGTTACTCACGAATTAAACGTGTCAGGGTGTGTGTAGTAATGTGTTTAAATTAAATTATCCAGACTGATAAGGGAATTTGAGTTTCTAAATTTTCTGATTCCACTAGTCTTTGCACCATACTGATCGATTCTAAAGATAGTATTTCTTAAGATACTAAACGGTAAGCGTTACTAGGAAAAGCATGTGATACAACATAAAGTCCTTCCCAATTGGGTTGGAGCTTAGAACGTGGGCCACCAGGTTTTACAAAGATTCTTTTGACGACTATTTCACCAACTTTGAACTTACGTTCGATGACTTTCTTTTGATAAAAACGTGCTAATCTATTTTGATAAACTCTTGCATGATTAGCAGCTGACCATCTTTTCTCGTCTAAGAGTTCTAATTGAGCAAGGGGTGCTGAACGGTGTTCATCAATGGAAAATTCCTTATTCTATTGTACTCTTAAAGACGGTATAAGGATCTCGTATGGAACTACCGCCTCCATTCCAAATGTTAAGGAATAAGGAGTTTGCCCAGTGGGTGTGCGGATTGAAGTTCGGTAGGCCCATAGAGCCTCAATTAATTTTTCTGGCCAGTCTATGAATTTATTAGACTTGCACGTCTTTTTGATGATTTTTATCAAAGTCTTGTTAGTTGCCTCTGCTTGGCCATTGCCTTGCGGATAATAAGGAGACGAATGATGCAATGCAATTTTGTACCTGTTGCAGAGGTCTTTCAGCTTTTGTGACACGAACTGGGGTCCATTGTCGGTGACGATGGTGCTTGGAATTCCAAATATGGTGATGATGTTCTTCATGATGAACTTGCATACGGTTAATGCTTTGACTTCCGTGTATGCTTCAGCTTCTGCCCACTTGGTGAAGTATTTTGTTGCCGTGAGGATGAAAGATTTCTGCTTAATGCCGGAATCAGGATTACCAAGGGGTCCAATGACATCGAAAGCCCATATAGAGAAAGGTCATGGGGAGGAAACAGGGTAGAGTGAATATGGAGGAGAATGAATCTTATCGACATGAAGTTGGCACTTAGCACACCTACGGACATATCCTACACAATATTCTTCCATGGTTGGCCAATAGAATCCTTGTCTAAGGATTTTCTTTGCTAACATTTGTCCATTAATATGGCCACCACAAACTCCAGCATGAGCTCCTTCTATAACCTTCTAAAGCTCATATTCATCTAAGCATCTTAGAATAACTCCATCAAAACCTCTTTTGTATAATGCTCCCCCAACTAAGGTGTATCTTTGAGCAACTCTCCTGATAGCCCTTTTCTCCTCAGTTGTGGCTTCTTCAGGATATGATTGATCTTCACAATATTTAGCAATTTCGTAGTACCACGGTTTATGTTCATCATCCATCTCTTCTAACAGCTCCATTAACATAATCTTTATCTTTTCCACAATATTTTCATCTCTGACCTTCTTCGGCAGCTTCTCCTTAGTTCAAAGGAATGAAGGGTCTTTCACGGCGGGTGAAAGACGCCTATGAACAACGATTGATTCGGATTGTATGCTGATTGGGAAATTAAGAGAAGATGCAAGTGAGGCTAGAGCGTCAACTAAGATGTTCTGATTCCTAGGAACATGGACAAAGATTAACTTTGTGGAAAGCTTTGCATAAGCAAAAGTAAGTTCTTGATAAGGCTTGAGCTTGGGATCAAGAGTTCGATATTTGGTTAACACCTGGCGAAGAATCAATTGGCTATTACCCACAATCCTGAGTTTGGTAGTACCATGGAAATGAGAAGCCTCGAGGTCAGCAAGGAGTGCCTCATATTCAGCTATATTGTTAGTGACTGGAAAGTCAAGCTGAAAGGCTTGTGGAATGGTGACACCTTCAGGTGATAACAGAACAATGCCGATCCCCTTTCCATGGGAATTCAGAACTCCGTCAAAATGCAGGGTCCACATATCATCTCTGATTTGGCCTATGGACATCAGTTCCTCATCCGAAAACTCAGATCAGACTGGATCAAAACGAGGAAGGGGATGGTGAGCGAGATGTTCTGCTATGGCATAGCCTTTAATCGTTTTCTACTGAATGTAAGTGATATCAAATTGAGATAGAAAGCCTTGCCATTGTGCTAACCTATCAGTAACGATAGATTTCTCAAGAAGAAATTTGATTAGATTCATTCTAGCGATGAAATGGACTTCATGGGCTAGAAAATAATGCTTCAATTTCTGAACCACCCAGACCAATGCTGTACATGTTTTCTCCATCGCTGTGTATCTTTGCTCGGCGGGGTTGAGAAGCTTAGAGAGATAGTAGGCTGCCCTCTCTTTTCCTTCTTCATCCTCTTGTGCTAGGACAGCCCCCAATGCATCATCCAGGACAGAAATGTAGAGTATCAATGGTTTGCCTGAAGATGTGGTCTCAAAACAGGAGGACTTGCCAAATAATTCTTTAATCCATCGAACGTCTCATGACACTTATCGTCCCAATCGAATTTGACTCCCGGCTTGGTAAGCTCGTAAAACGGCTTACATCTTTATGAGTGTTGGGAGTCAAAACGGCGAATAAACTGCAACCTTCCGATCAATCCTCTCAACTCTTTCAAATTTTTGGGAGGTGGCATCTCTCTGATAGCCCTCGCCTTGTTGGAATCGATCTCAATTCCCCATTTACTGACAATGAATCCAAGTAATTTCCCTGAGGATACCCCGAATACATATTTCTTGGGGTTCATCTTTAACTGATATTCCCTTGATCTTTCTAATACTCTTGCCAAAACTTTGGCGTGCTCAGCCTTAGTCTTAGATTTTACCAACAAGTCATCCACATACACTTCTAAATCGATATGCATCATGTCATGAAATATTGCCATCATAGTCCTTTGATAAGTGGCTCCTGCATTCTTTAATCCAAATGGCATGACGACATAGCAGTATGTTCCCCAAGGTGTAGTGAATGATATCTTTTCTTGATCTTCTTCTGCCAATTTGATATGATTATATCCTAAAAATCCATCCATAAATGATAAAGTTTCATAGCCAGCAGTATTATCGATGAGTACATCAATGTGAGGCAATGGAAAATCATCCTTAGGACACGCTCGGTTCAAATCTCGGAAGTCAATACAAATCCTGACCTTCCCATCTTTATGCATAATCGGGACTATGTTGGCCACCCATTGTGGATAAAGGACAACTCTAATGAATTTGGCTTTATGTAATTTATCAACCTCTTCCTTCATTTTTAAAGCCATTTGTGGGTGGAATCGCCTTAACTTCTGTTTAACCGGGCTAGCTCCATCTTTTAATGTCAACCTGTGTTCCACTAGCGATGAGTCTAATCCCGGCATATCCTCATAACTCCAGGCGAAAGTGTCCTTATAATTCTTAAGAACTTGTACCATTGCCTTCTCATCCTCTTCAGAAAGATTCTTGCTAACGAGGATAACCTTAGGTTCGTCTTCAGTCCCTAGATTGATTTCTTTGGTGGGCTCTTCTACGGCAGCTGAGGGTTCATCGAATTTTTTTACTCCACTGGCGTATGCCTCAGCTGCGTCATCGTCATCTTCCTCATCTTCAATAATGGGGTCCTTTTCGTGTATTAATTCATACACCCCATATCCATCATTAATTAACTCATCATCTATGCAACCTTCTGGCATCTGAATAGGATTCTCTAATAGCTGAGGGATCATAGAGCAAGAAAGACATTTATCAGCTAAATCCTGGAGGTATCTATCTAGAATTTGTTTACCCTTAGGTTTTCTAGACTTCCTAACCTGACTATCCTGCCTAGAACTAGACTCCCTAACTTCACTAGACTCCCTATCCTGACCTCATGAGGATGAAGCAGAATGAAAATTATTGGATACAGGCGGAAATACAGGAGAATCCTCCCGGTGGGAGGGGCAGAGTAGATCTAGAAGAGAATCTTGACCGAAAGACCCACACGATGGGGTACAATCGGACAACTAGGAAGTTTCCTCAATGAGGATCTGGGAGAAATTTGTTGCCAAATTGGCATTTTTTTTTTGAGAAAAGATGAATTAAGCATAAAACAAGAATGAAGATGAATAGGAGGGAAATGGGATGGAGGAAGTGGCACCAAGGCCAGAGGATTGGGGGGATCATAAAGTAGTATGTTCCAGATCAAATCATAGATTCTCTCTGGATTGAGAGGAGGTTGGGGAATGAAGTCCCGTGGGGACAAAGTGATCATGACGGGCGGAGCCCGTGGAATATCTTCAGTAATGACCCGCGACCAAGTCGGGGTCAGAAGCAGAATGCGGAATAAGGTATGAAGCGTGAAAATGTGAGAAGGATAAGTCCCCCTCCAGAGAAGTTCCGTGGTATAGCCAGCTTCATAGGGGTCATCTGGCTCCCCTTCATCTGTTTCCTCAGACAACATTATTCTTTTCTAAAAAATGGCACCAGGCCCTTCAATCAGTTCATCTATTTGTGGCGGCCACTTAGGTTCGGAGGGATCAAGAAACAGTCTATTCAATGTAATATACAGATCCCTTAAGTCAAACCATCTGTACCATTCACACTTAGGGTCTTGAAATTTCCTCATTTTCATTGGCCGCAGAGCCTCCAAGGACTAATACGTGAGCAATTCTATACAATGTCTGGCCAGGTCTCTTCCATATATATCATGGAGGTCAAAACAGGAAGTAATGACCACCGTGTTGTCATGACTGATTACGGGCCCTTTGACAAAATGTGTGTATAGAGTCCATGTTAAGGGGTCCCAACCTTCTTTGCACAGTGTAGACATTGTCTCCCAGACCTTTTGGCCATCTTCATTCTCTTCCTGCTGAGTAATGTCATGTTTCAATTTTCTTGGCCTATAGCCCAGGCCATTTCCAGGTGTCCTTCGATTGTCCTTGATGGGCGTGGTTCTGCCTTGTAATTGTGTGCCCAGGCCCTTTCCAGGCTGATAACCACCCTTCATCATTATTCTCCATCCAGGGGTACTCATGCACTTCCCCCGCTTTATGGCGTTCAGTGGATAAGGAGTAAGAGTGGCGGCCTTTAAAGGATCAGCCACCGGATGGTAGACCTGTAATACCGACAGAAAAGGTTGTCGGCCAAGTGAAGAAGTGGGCTTGATATTCAAGGAATGAGCAGCAGCAAGGATCGGCATGCTCGTAACTTTAATGATTCATCCTTTGTAGGAAAATTTGAGGCACTGATGATTCGTAGAGGGAATCGCCTCGAGAGTTTTCATATAAAGATAACCCAAAATGGCATTCAAGGAAGGATCGATTTCTAAAATATGAAATTCGACCTCGGCATGACATACAGGGCCTAACTCCATGTTCAAATAGACCATTCCCAGAGGGGAACGGGTGGAATTATCATAAACTGTAACAGAGATAGGGCTAGGCAGCCATTTTTCTTTGGGTACACCGCACAATTCAAGGGTCTTCGGAGGTAGGACGTTAATTGAAGCCCCTGTGTCGACCAGACATGCATCTACGGCCTTCTTGCAGATGTTGACCGTAATACTTAAAGCCATGCTTCTGGCTGCTGGTGGTGCTAGTTCCGAGGCATGAAATGAGATAGAGGGCTGATCCCCCTGAGGAACTAGTAGTGCGGCAATCTTCTCTACCGGCACATCTTTGTTGACCATCACTTTCTGTAAATACTCCATCAGAGCCTCTTGATGGGTTTTTGATCTCTTTATCAATTCAAGCACAGAGATTCGTGCCGGTGTTCTGTCAAGATGCTTCAACAGGTCATATTGAGTGCCTGGTGCACTCTCATCATTATGTGCTTCCTCCGACAGCTGTGATGGGCCGTCTCTGACTGTTGATTGAGGAAAGATCTTATTGAAGATCCTCCCACTCTGGAGTGCATGTTCTTCAGTTGTGGAAGGGCCGGGAGATAACTTGAGCACTGCAGGGCTAGTGGATGGTGTAGACGGTGTGGACGGTTGGTATATGGGTAATGGCGTGGGGTTAGTTGGTGGTGGCGTGGTATAGATGGTTGGATAGTGGAAGGATAATTGGTTGGTGCGGGCGAAGTGGGGAATGGCATGCGGATTAGCAGTTTAGATGGTTGTATGGTATCTGGGTAAGTGGTAGTAGGTGATGTGGGGAACGGTATGCGGAATAGTGGTCAGGCTGGCATGAGGGGCGCGTAATTAGCTTGCGGGGGGTTGTTTAACGGAGGCGTAGTGGCGTGGGGGATAATGGGTTTGAGGAAAGTGGGCGGCGGTAATGAGTTAGTGGGTACGGGTGAGTGATATGCGGGTGTTGGTATAGGTGTGATGGTAACGGGTTGTGGCCTAGGTATGTGGATGGTGCGGCGTGGTGGTTGTTCTGCGTTGCTCGGAGTATGGCATGTTGAATAAATAGAGGAAGAGTCCTCTATCTTCCACTGTTGCCCTCAATTAGCCTCAAACCAGCTATTCGTCAAAATAGGGGCAACTTGGTTCTGGTTTTGGTGCTCCGGGAGTGGGTTTTGTACTATACCCATATTTGGCGGCGCCGCTGCCTGCGCCGGTGCTCTTGGTTGTTGTTGTTGCTGCTGCTGTTGTGGTCTTCTTGCCTTCAAGGCGGATATGTACTTCTTCATCTCTTCCCAATCAATGCCTCCCTGCTCGTTGAGATCGTGAACGTAATCTCGGAATTGGAAGCAGGTATCTATGGTGTGTCCAGGTTATCTGTGGAAATAACAATACCTGGAAGTGTCGCCATTTTGGGGCCAGATTGTTTTTTCTCTTGGCAGGACCAAAGCATTGGCTGCCATTAAAGCACTGAAAATATCCGATAAGGACTCTGGAAGGACTGGATATTCTGCCTTCTTTGGGCCTGGAGGCTTCCTCTGCTAGTTATAATCAGCAGGAGGAGGTACATTGTGGTATGCCGGCGGTGCGCGCGGCTGGTACTGCTGCTGTTGTGGGGGCTGATACTGTAATTGCCGTTGTGGCTGCTGCTGTGGTTGCTGTTGAGGCTGCTGGTTCGGCTGTTGAGGCCGCTGGTACTGTGGCTGCTGATATTGTGGATTCGGTTGCTGCTATCTGTAACCCTGCTGGTTTGGCTGCTGTGGCCGCTGGTACTGTGGTTGCTGATTCCTCACAAATTGGGGCGGATTGTTGTTCATGCTACTAACCTGCTCATGGGAGAGCGTGCCCTCAGTGGTTGGACCTGTGCTAGAGGAATTCGGCACGGCAGGCTTCCGAGGTGGAGGCCTGCTAAGTCGGTGGGGATAAAAGACACTGGAGAATGTAGCATCCTTGAAAGCATTCTGACAATACCATGCTCTTTCATAGAGCTCTGCCATACTGGTCAAGTTGATCAAGGCAAGGACTAACTTAAACTGAGGCGTAGCATTGGAAATTAACATCTTTACTTGCTCCGACTCAGACAGATGATCTTTCACTTTTTCTGCCATACCCCTCCATCTATCAGCAAAAGTGACGAACTCCTCGTCGGGCTTCATCTGCTATCAGGTCAGTGATGGACAGAGAGGGGGCAACTCTATCCTGGTATCATTAAATGAATTTTCGTGAGATGATACTGTAGTCCTCTACTTCAGCAGGTTCTAAAGAAGAGAACTACTCGAGGGCTGGTCTCTCCAAGGATTTCCTGAACAAAAATGCCAATGACCTCTTGTCGTTTTGCCAGAAAGATGACTCATACATAAACTCCTTCAAATGAGTGAAGGGGTTACCAGTACCATTGTATTTTTGGTACACTGGCATCTCAGAGGGCGACAGATGGAACACAGGCAGACTTGCAGATTAATCTTAGGCGCAACTTTAACTCCCATCATTTTTTGAAGGTTCTTGAATTGTTCGTCCATTCGCTGCATCTTTGCCAGCAGCGCTTGCGTTGTTGGATCAACCTGGGGAGGAGGGGGAGGTGGAGGTACATGATAGGCCTGATGCCTAGAGTACGTAGGGTAAGGAGGACAATAGAGTTGAGGTCCGGCGGAGCTTCTGCCATGTCCGAGGGCATTTTGGTAAGTGGGCGTCATCGGCCTGACCGGTTGCCTTGAGGAAGAAAGTTGTGGCCCAGCTGGCCGAGAAGTTGAGACATGGAGGCCTTCTATGGCCTGGTGAATGAAGGAAGTATGATGATGAGGTTGTTGAGGAATGACAGGGGGAGCCGCAGGGTTCGGCTCGGCAGACTGCATGGGTGTCTTCCCCTTCAAAATAGACTGGATTGCCTCGAACTGTCGAGGATCCAACAAGATGATTTATCATGTAAACAACAAAACAATCAATCAATCACACATGCTTCTTATCACAAAAACAGCTCATCAATCAATCAAACGAGGAGGGCAAGATCTTGCCACAAGGGTGTAAACGTAGTGCACGTAGGAATAACAACTAAACTAAAAACTCACTGATCGGTGAGGGCGTGTCGAGAGACAAAGGTGGTGCACCGAGAGTACCCGATTGATAAAAGCAAGAACAAAGATTAAAAAGATGGCGAGACCAAGTCCTACCGTGATCGCCAAAAAGCTATGAGTGCTCAAATTGGGTGTGTGATTATCATGAAAAATTATGTTGTTTAAGTGACAAATAAAACCAATTAAAAACTAAGTGAATGTGATCACCAGAAACTTTTAACTAAAAAGTTCCAAAAGAAAAAGTGTGATCGCCTACCTGTTTTGGATGTGGGAGTTGTTGAAATCCTTGATTCCCCTCCTTCAGCCGGCTGAAGAAAGAGAGCCCTTTTGACTTTGTTCTTGCTTTGGATGCTTATCGGACTTTGAGGATCGTCCAGATTCCTTTTCCTTGTTGATTCTCTCCTCTTGATCTCCTCTTGTACCTTGCAACAAAATGAAAAGAAATGAAGAATAATGAGAACTCAAGCAGAAGTAGTATCCATTCCAAAAGAAATTTTAATCATGCAACTAAACAAATGAACTCACTTGTTTGATGGTCATTTTAACCCCTTAGAATATGGATTGGAAAAGAATGCTAGTGAGTGTGTGTTGCATGAAGTGATGTGATGAAAATATGATGCTAATGTGATGAAAATGTGAAGAAAATGTGAGAAATTAATTAAGAACTAAGTTGGATGGCCCCTGAAAAGCCTTGGTCTTTAATGCTTTTGAATGGACGAAGAAGCGATGGAGAAAGGACGCGGACTCCTGAAAGCAGCAGCAGCACCTCGATCCTTCAGCGCTTGGACGTCATCTTCTTCTTGGATCACTCACTAATCTTTCAAGAATTATCACTCGTAATCACTATCATCACTTTCAATAATAATCACTCTAATCACTAACTTTTTAATGACCAAGGGGTTGTGTATTTATAGGCTTCCTCTCATTAATGGATTAATATGAAAGATTTTGAAGTTTATCCAGCTAACAAACAGATAAAAATAGATTATTTCATCATTATCTGTAATTATCTAAAACGTGTCGCCAATAGGGGACGTCTATTAGATTAATTAAGATAAAGATAAACATCCGAAAAAAGAGACAAACAGTTTAAGAGACCTAAATGGCGTCGTGTCTTACAGACGTCTTTTAGCTAATTAATCAATTAATTAAAATTCAAATTTAAATATCAAAATATGAATAAACTCTAAATGGTGTCTACACATGGCGACATCTTTTAGACGTTTTCATATTTGATTAAAATTTGAGTTAAAATTAATTTAATTACTTAACTTAAATTATGTCTATCTGACCCGATATTATTTAGATAATTAATTCAGAACTATTAATAAAAATTAACTAATGGTTAAATATCAGACCATTCTGAGGCATTATTATATGATAGAAAACTTACTCAAAATGATGTCAAAATTAGCATGTCTACAACATGTACTTATGTTATGTAGGTTTCCAGTGCTAAGATAGAATAAGTGAATCTTGCATACCTTTGGTATTATAGGTTTGGTCATGTGGGTGAGAAGAGGATCCCTAACCTATGTTCAAATAGATACTTGAATTCATTTGAATTCAAATCATTTGATACCTATGAGTAATGTCTCATAGGGAAGATGACCAAGGCTCCCTTTAGTGGACATGGTGAGAGGGCTGTTGACCTTCTCGAATTCATACACACGGATGTATGTCGACCCATGTCTACAGAGGCTAAAGGAGGACATCTCTACTTCATTTCTTTTATTGATGACTTCTCTAGGTATGGTTATGTGTATTTGATGAGATATAAATCACAAGCCTTTGAGAAGTTTAAAGAATATAAAAATGAAGTAGAGAAGCAGACTGGTAAGAGTATCAAAACTCTTCGATTGGATTGAGAAGGTGAATACTTAAGTCATGTATTCACTTATTACCTGAAGGACAATTGAACAGTTTCTCAGTGGACCCCACTGTATACACCACAACATAATGGTGTATCCAAAAGGAGAAATAGGACCTTGTTGGACATGGTCCGTTCTATAATGTCCTTATCAGGATTACCTTTGTCTCTATGGGGTTATGCTTTAGAAACTGCAGCCTACTTGTGGAACAAGGTTTCAAGCAAGTTAGTTCCTTCCACACCATATGAGATATGGAAGGAAAGGAAATCAAACTCTAATCACATTAAAGTTTGGGGGTGTCCTTTCTATATGAAAATGAATGACGCAGATAAACTAGAGTCGAAAACTGACAAATGTACGTTTGTGGGATATCCAAAAGATATTTTGGATATTATTTCTATCACCCCTCAGAGCAAAGGTTCCTAGTGGCTAAGAGAGTTGTACACCTGGAGAAGGAATATCTCCTCTAGAAAAATAGTGGGAGCCAGATAAAACTGGACGAGGTCCATGAACCACAAACTAGAGACACAGTCTCATTAGATGAGACACCACCTTTAGAACTTTTTCACCCTGAAACACAGACATTACGAAGATCTAGTAGGGTACCTAGAGAACCTGAGAGGTATGTTGGACATGCCTCTAATAGTTCATCTAAGGTACAAATCAATGAGGATGATGATCCTCAATCCTATCAGGAGGAAATTCGTAGTTTTGATTCTGAGAAATGGAAAGAGGCTATGGATATGGAAATCCAATCCATGTATACCAACCAAGTTTGAAAATTGGTTGATATACCTGAAGGGAAAATCCTTATCAGCTGCAAATAGATCTTCAAAAGGAAGATAGGAGCAGATGGACAAATTGACACTTACAAGGCTCGATTAGTGGCAAAGGGGTATCATCAAAGATAAGGAATTGACTATGACAAAACTTTTTCACCAGTCGCAATGATAAAGTCAATTAGAATCCTCTTTTCCATTGCAGTATACTTGGATTATGAGATCTGACAGATGGATGTGAAGATAGCTTTTTTTAATGAAAACCTGTCGGAAGAGGTCTACATGGTATAGCCAGATGGATTCACATTTAAGTAGCATCCCAATAAGGTATGCAAGCTTTAGAAATCTATTTATGGATTGAAGCAGGCGTCTCGAAGTTGGAATTTAAGCTTTGGCTACCAAATCTTTCGACTTTATTCCAAATGAAGACGAGCCCTGTGTTTACAAGAAGGTCAGTGGGAGCATAGTGACCTTCTTAGTCCTCTATGTTGATGACATCCTACTTACGGGAAATGATGAAGGGATGCTTGTTAGTCTTAGGTGGCTGATCGTTCCAAATTGTGCGTCGTTAAACACTCATAAGAACGTTCAATCTAAATTTATTCGGCTCATGTAAATTAGATTTTGAAAATTGATAATGGTGAGTCCGAGTCGATCCACAGGGAATAAGATCTTAATTTTGAAAACCTTGTGATTCTTACTTATCTAAAAATACGTGAGAATTTGAGTGAACTAATTACTTATTTAAATTAAAATTCAATTAACTAATGTTACCTAAAAATATAATTATGTAAATTAAACAAATCCCTTTTTTTTTCTTTTTCAGAAATTAAACACAATCACATATGGAAAATAAGCACAACTAATAAAAAAAAATATATAACAAAGACACCGTTATTTAACTATGTCTAAATTATTAATTATCTAAAAATCACGAAACAAATTACAACATTTATGGTTTAATATCCTTAAACTAAATAATCAAACATCAAATAACCAATAAGTAACCCTAATTAAATAAACAAATACTATACTAGTGGGGAAAGAGAAATCAAAACAACGGCAGCTGTGGGGTTGCCAGCATGCATGCGTTGGAAGCTTCAAGCGTGCATGCACAGGTGCGGTGGAGCTTTGCTGCATGCGTGGAGGAGCTGCAGTGGCTTGCGCAAGTGCGGTGCTGTGAACGTGCATGCATGCACGTTGCCACTGGAGAGGAGGTTGCCGCGTGGGGGGGGGCCTTGCTGTTGGTGCGCTGGGTGCAGCGCGTGGATGTGTTGGTGGCTGCTTCAGGAACAACGCATGGGAGCTGATGCTGGCGGCTGGGGGATGCTTGCCATGTGTCTGCTGACTGGTGGAGGTGCAGGGAGCAACATGGCAACGTGAAGGATGCCCGTAGGATGCGTTGGGGGGCTGCTCGAGGTGCTGGAACCGCTGGGTGCTGGAGCCGCTTGGAGCTCGGGCAGGTGCGGCGTACAGGTTTGCAGCCGGATACCCAGCTGGTGGCGCATGGAGCTGCTGCGCGTGGGAACCAGAGAGAAGCCGAGAGAGGAGCTGTGGAGGGAGGAAGAGAAGAGAGAGGGAGGAACCGAGAAAGAGAGGCTGCGGGGAGGAAGAATAAGGGAGAGAGGGAGTCTGCCGGAGAGAGAGGGAATAAGGGAGGGAAAGAGAGGGATGGCCAGGAGAGGCTGAGAGGAGGAGGGGAAAACGAGAGAGGGAGAAGGAGCTGTGGAAAAAAACAAGAGAGGGAGAAGGAAGCTGTGCGTGGGAAGGGAAACTGAGAGAGAGGAGGAGCCGGCTGCTGGGAAGGAAACTGGAGAAGGAGAAGGACGTGGGAGGAATATATAGAGAGGAAGAGAGAGTCGTGGGAAAGAGAGAGGAAAGTGTGCGGCAGGAAAGAGGGAAAGACAGAGAAAAGGAAACAGAGAGGAGAGAAGGAAAACAGTGAGGATTCTTTTTTTTTTTTAAAAGACGAAAATGAAGGTTTTTAAAAAAAAAGAAAGTGGGGGAAGGGAAGGTGGCTGGTTTTTCTTGAGTTCTTTGGGCAAGAATTAGGGCAATATTAGGACATCAAATTACATTTTTACCCCTGCTTTAGTCGAATTTATTGAAATCCGAACACTAGACCTCCCCCAAATTTTCAGAACTTCCACCAACTGCACTGTATCATCGGCATGTCATGTTCACATAAAATAAATATAAATTAGCACATTATCATAAAAATATCATTATATTTATTTATTTTGTCTCGGTTTTGTCAAAAAAACCGCAAATGCGCTATACTCCATTAATCACATGAAATGACGATGTTTTTAAGTCAGAATTTGACGAAATTGGTACCGTTGGACTTGGTACGCAATTATCTATCATTTCATGCTATTTTATAGATAAAAATATGAGTATGATGCGTTTGATTGCCTGTAAATGATCAATTTAACACTTTATCACACCCCCCAACTTACTCATTGCTAGTCCCTTAGCAATGCAAATAAGGAAAAGTTAGGCAAACAATGAATTATCATGCTTCATTTGTAGTATCTTTCACAATCAATTTAAGTGGTAGCCGATTGGTTAAGTTAAAGTTTTCATATCCCACAATATTTTGATTCACGACAGGTGATTGTGCATGAAAATTGACACGCTTAGAACTCGTTTCCGACCTTTCTGGTATATTCTTGCCTTTACTACCCTTTAGATAAGACTACCTGGGGAAGAGAAGAGAATAAGAGATTTCCCGATCAATCAGTGAGAACCGTTTTTCAGTTCCCGTCCCAACTCAGCACTTTTCACGACTTGGTCATATATCTGGTACGATGGACTTTTTAGCGTGGTTTTTTTCATTTCATTGTACTTTTGCTTTTGAGAGTGCGTACTTTTTGCCACTCTCTTTGAATTGCCTGAGGGGAGATGCGTACTTTTTGCCACCTACCTTCCTTTAGCTCTTTTAACGCCTTCTATTGTCTTTAGTGTTTACAGCTGTACATTTTAAATGACCGCCTCTTTTAGAGTGCTGAGTGGGACAGTCTCCTATTACGAATCCTACACATTCCTTTCGTTCAACCCAAAAGAAAAATTAGAATAAGTAGTCTTATCCTTAAGTTTAATTCCAGCAATTCTATACTTTTAAGATCTTTCATTTATTCTAAGTTGCCGTGTGTGTGTGAAAATCATCCTGCCGTGGATTTTTGTGAAGTGGGATATTTAAACTTTGAAGGTTCTTTAACCAATGTGACAACATAAAAATTGATTTGTTTAAGATTTACTTAATGAAACATGATTTTCATGCAATTTTCATAGGATGTGAAAAGAAGTTTTTGAAAAAAAAAATTTAAAAAAAATTGACCATTTTTCAATGAAAGATATCAGTTTTCTTCAAAAGATTTTCCAATAAATGCATATCAAATTGATTGTCCCACCCCCCAACTTGATTGACATTGTCCTCAATGGCATAAAAGATATGAAAAACATGTCAGCCAAAAGAGAATTGTGAAGGAGAGAAACAACCTGTGATGAAGAAGATGCGACATACCCAAAGCGACTGCTGCTCAGGGACCTAAAAGGAAAAGAAATACAAAAACTGAAGTAAAATATTGGGTTGCCTCCCAACAAGCGCTAACTTTATCGTCTTCAGCCAGACGGAAGTTCAGTTATTGTAGATCACTCAGTTCTATGGATTCAGGTGATGCATTTTGAAGATTTGCAATGAATGGTTTCAACCGTTGACCATTAACGGTGAAAGTGTTCCCACTCTTGGGATTCAGAATTTTAACAGCTCTATGATCGAAAGCTTTAACGACCACGAATGGTCCATCCCATATGGATTTCAGTTTTCCTGGAAATAAGCGGAGCCTAGAGTTAAATAGCCAAACTTTCTGATTTGGAAGAAAGGATTTTCTCACAATATGTTTATCATGGAAAGCTATAGTTTTGGCTTTATAAATCTTTGAATTTTCATAAGCCTCGTTGCGTAACTCTTCTAGCTCACTCAGTTGTAAGGTTCGGTGGGAACCAGCTTGGGCTAGGTCCAGATTGACTTGCTTGATGACCCAATAAGCCCGATGTTCCAATTCCACCAGAAGGTGGCACGCTTTTTCAAAAACCAGGCGATAAGGAGACATGCCAATAGGAGTTTTGTAAGCGATCCGATAGGCCTATAAAGCATCATCCAATCTTTCAGACCAATCTTTTCTATCGGGTCTAACGGACTTTTGCAGAATATTCTTAATCTCTCTATTGGAAACTTCCACTTGACCACTGGTTTGGGGATGATAAGGGGTAGCTACTTTGTGATTAATCCCATATTTCTTAAGCAAAGCTCGAAACTGGTAATTCGTGAAATGCGTCCCCCCATCACTTATGATGGTCTCAGCTTATGACAATTCCCAGAGACCAGCAGATGGGAAGATCTTCCTGCAACTAGAAATCGGCCCGGTATCCATGATCTCAGAATTCTACATCTTGGATGTTAAGCCAATCTACAATGCCATTCTACGGAGACCATGGATGGACCAAACTTTGGGAGTCCCATCCACCAACCACCAGTGCTATAAGTTCCTGTATAACGGGAAGATTGTGAAGGTCAAAAGCACTCCCTACATTGAGTCATTGGACTCAGTGACAGTAGAGCAAATTCCATCCATGATAACTTCCAGGAAAGGCAAGGAGCCTGTCCTTTCATCAGTGAATTCCCACCTAAGACCTAGGTCTGGCATAGGTTGGCAGTTCATGAGTAAGACGGGATATAGCTCAGGCTCCGGGTTAGGGAAAGAAGAACAAGGAATTCGTGACCCCATCTCAGAGAACCCTGTCAGTGGGGGATGTGGCCTGGGGTATGAGTTTACTGAACCACCAAAAGAAGCAAAGGGATGGTCCCTCATGAATCATTTTGTAAGAAAGAGGCAGGAATTGCCCATGATAGAGGAGGAAGTGCAAGAATATCATGAGGATAGCCAAGAGGAAGACTTTGGCATATCATCCCTGTTTTGTGAATCAAGCAGCCCGTTGGTAGGGCTTTTCTTGGCCAGGAATGAACCAGCTCCAGCTACGTTCATTCCTTTCTTGTTCCACCCACCTTCTGTTCCGATGCTCTCAGCTCCGATCGACGCCATTTCTTCTGAATGTTTCATGTTACAGGCGTTCGGTCACAAAAAAAAAAGTCCAATTCCCATCTTGAGGGAGGGGAAGTCACTTTTGAGGAGCTTGCGTGGTGGGGGAACCCCGCCATCATGGAATCTTTGTCCCAAGGGTCTACCCTTGTCCCGTCCAGGACATAATTGACCCATTCTCCAAGCCATGTACATAGCAGTTTAGGAATTAGGATAGCTTCCTCCCTGTCTAGAAATTGTAGGACTAGGCAAGTTCCTTCATTCTTAGTTCAGGAACTAGCAAATAGGTGCAGAGGTCTGAAAATGTTGGATAAGTTTCTTCAGACAGGGGTCATCTCCGAACCAATGGAGTTAGTGAAAAATGAGTCTTGCAGTGATGGTCTGGGAGTGTTTGAGCTTAGTGAAGAGGAAGAGGTGGATGACTTGGTCGAACCACTTGTAAGTGGGACGAGACGGTTTGATGAACCTTCATTAGCTATCGACGAACCCACTAAAGAAGTCAACCTTGGAACAGAGGAGGATCCGAGGATAGTGCTAATTAGTGCCCGTTTGAGTCCAGAAGAAGAAGGGTCCATAATAGCCGTGCTCCAAGAATACCGCGATGGGTTCGCTTGGTCATACGAGGACATGCCCGGATTAAACACAGAATTGGTGGAACATCGGCTAATTCTCAAACCTGACGTCAAACCCGTGAAACAAAAGTTGAGACGGCTACAACCGGAATTAGCACTTAAAGTAAAAGAAGAGGTTGGCAAACTACACAAGGCCAAGTTCATCCGAGTAGTGCTCTACCCTAAGTGGGTAGCTAATATCGTCCCCATGGCAAGAAAGGACGGAAAGGTTAGAGTTTGCATAGACTTTCGCAACCTCAATCAAGCTTGCTCAAAGGATGATTTCCCACTATCTCATATAGACTTGCTGGTTGATAACACGGCCGGATTTGAGATGTTATCTTTCATGGATGGTTTTTCGGGGTATAACCAGATCAAGCTAGCTGAGGAAGACCATGAGAAAATATCTTTCTTAACTCCGTGGGGAACTTATTGCTACATGGTCATGCCATTTGGACTTAAGAATGCTGGAGCCACCTACCAAAGGGCTATGATGGCAATCTTTCATGACATGATTCACATTGACATGGAGGTCTATGTGGATGATATCTTGGTGAAGTCTAAAACCAGGAAGCAACATGCTCAAATCCTTAGGGCTGTAATGCAGAGATCAAGGGAGCACCAACTGAAAATGAACCCAAAAAAGTGCGTATTTGGTGTTTCTTCTGGAAAATTGCTAGGATTCATGGTAAGCAGAAGAGGGATTGAGGTAGATCCAGACAAAGTGAAGGCAATAGTGGAAATGCCCCCACCTAAGAATGTCAGGGATATAAAGGGTCTCATCGGCCATTTGCAATTCATCAGACGGTTCATATCTCAACACTCTATGAGATGCAAACCCTTTTACGACCTATTGAAAGGAGGGGCAAAGTTCATTTGGAGCGATAAGTGTCAAAAAGCCTTCGATGAATTAAAGAGTTACCTCCTCAATCCACCAGTCCTTATGGCTCCTATCCCGGGGCGGCCTCTATTGCTATAGGTCTCCACCACTGAAGAATCAGCTGGTGCAGTATTGGCCCAACTGGATGACGAGAAGAAAGAAAGAGCAGTGTATTATCTTTCTAAGCTTTTCAACGATGCCGAAAAGTGATACACTGCCATGGAAAGGACATGTGCGGCCGTCGTCTGGGTAGTGCAGAAATTGAAGCACTACTTCCTCGCCCACGAGGTCAAACTTCTAGCAAGAATGGACCCGATCAAATATGTGCTAGAGCGGCCAGTTGTAACGGATAGGCTGGTGCGGTGGCAGACCTTCTTGAACCAATTCGACATCACCTATGTAAATCAGAAGGCTGTGAAAGGGCAAGCAATTGCCGAGTACCTAGCTCATCACCCACTGCCCACATTTTCACCCGTCAACGAGGAATTCCCGGATGAGGAGTTGGGTCTAATAGTGGATGATACTCCATCCTGGGTCCTTCATTTCGACGGGGCACTTAATTCTCAAGGCAGTGGGATATGAGTGGTCCTCGTATCTCCAGAAGGGGTAAGTATTCCGCATGCTTGCCAACTCTCCTTCTCAGTGACCAACAATGTCGCTGAATATGAGGCTCTCCTAGCTGGCTTAAAATTGGCGTTGGTTCTTAACGTTTTGGAAATGAGAATAATTGGATACTCTCAACTAATCCTCCGCCAAACCGTGGGCAAGTACCAAACCCGGGATCTAAAATTGAAGCCATATCAGGAGTTAGTGAAGTCACTAACTAGGCATTTTATAAGGATCACCTATGTGCATGTGCCTAGGTCTCAGAATATCCTAGCAGATGCCCTGGCCTCCCTATCTTCAGCATTAGAGATTCCTGTCACCAAAGGTTCAGCCACCATCACTCTGCACAAGCAAGATTCGCCTTCCTTCCAGGACCCCTGGTTCCAACAATTCCTCCGTCCATCTGAGCATATCTCTGCTATCACGGATGAACTCACCCCCGATTGGGATGATGGGAATCCGTGGTATTTTGATATCATGAACTATCTCCGCGATGGGTCATTCCCATCTTATGCCACATCTTCTGACCGTAAGGCTATCCGTCGTGCATCTCAGCGATACCTTATCTTAGGCGGCCACCTTTTCAGGAGATCCTTTAGCGGAGTGCTCCTTCGGTGTCTAGATGATACCGAAATTCATCATGTCATAGAAGCAGCTCATGCCAGTGATTGTGGCGGTCATATTTATGGTCGTGCCTTAGCTCAGAAGCTCCTCATGTCCTATTATTGGCCTTCAATGGAGGCCGATTGTTCCATATTTGTTCAGAGGTGCTTGAAATGCCAGTTACATGCTAACAAGGTTCATGCACCTTCATCATCTCTCAAATCCGTCATTTCCCCATGGCCCTTCGCCATGTGGGCATTCGACGTTATAGGACCTCTAGAGGATCGATCAGGCGAAATAAAAAGGAAATCATTTATCCTGACCGCCACTGAATATTTCACTAAATGGGCTGAAGTGGAAGCATTTGCAGAAATCAAAGCATCCACGGTGGTGAAGTTCATCAAGCGCAACATCCTCGCCAGGTTCGGGACACCGCGCGATCTCATCACCGACAATGGACTACAATTTATCTCCCAAGAGCTCCAGGACATGTGCAGTAAGTATGGCATCAATTTGCATCATTCTTCGCCTTACTACCCACAAGGAAATTGTCAGGCTGAAGCCACCAATAAAACTCTCATTCGAATCATTAAAAGAACTTTTAGATCTCATAATTATTCTGATTGGCCGGATCACCTAGTAGAAGCTCTTTGGGCGTACCGTACTTCTGTCCGAACCCCCACCGGACAAACACCTTATTCACTGACATTCGGAACAGATGCGGTACTCCCATATGAGATTCTCTTTCCTTCTCTAAGAGTGCAGTTGGACAATGGAATTAGCGACGCCGAGCGTCGTAAGACCATGTTAGCCCAACTGGAACTATTAGACGAAAAAAGGATGATGGCGGCAAACCATGCTCAAGTTTACAGAAATAGGATCGCAAGATTCTATGCAAAGAAGGTTCTCGAAAGAAAGTTTGAAATTGGGGAAATGGTACTTAAAAGAAAAATGATCAAAATTCCTGGTCCCATGAGCAAATTGCAAGAAAATTGGGAAGGTCTATTTGTAATCAAGGAGGCGTACTCAGGTAACGCTTACCGCTTAATCAATGAGAAAGGAGAGGAATTGCCCCACCCATGGAATGGGGTATATCTGAAGAAGTTTTATCCGTGAAAACACAAAAAAATCAAAAATCAAAAATCTCAAAAAAAAATCAAATATCCGAAAAGCATCAAAAATATTTGTAAATATGTACATACTCCAATGAAAATGACAAAAAAATCAGAAAAGACACAAAATCCAACTGTCTAGTGACTGCCATGTAACCCCCTGTCTAGGTCTAGTTGCATGATAGATTGGGTTAACATTAAGGTTTGGCTAAGATTTTGATCCACCAGAACCTTGGACGTGTCTACTTTACTTTCATACGGATCCCTATGATAATCCTGAGATGCACACACTTACATGTTTTTTCAAAAGAGAACCCTTTAAAATGAGTTCCAAGTCTTTAGTACACTATCAAAATGCAACCTTTGCTCTTCGTCTCTCGACCGATCAGGACAGTTGACGCCCTTAAACGGTCGAGCTCAGCAAATTGCGGTTTCTCCACAACCCGATAGATGTAACCCCTCAAAAGGGCCCAAAAAATTGAAATGTAAAAGACCAGAACACGTGAAGAGGGCAGTGTCCCCGCAGGCGGAATATCAAATAACCCCAAAATGTCAAGAGCGGAAAATAAATACAAAAAAAAAAAAAAAGGGCTCAAGCAATCATGAAAAAAGCCTGGTCGTGACCGTGCCTGGTCATGAAATCTAATAAAGGCCTGAAAAGTCAAAATAGGGGCATCTAGGAGGTCAAAAGGAGTCTGTTTTGTCACAGCTCGTCCTTTTAACGGTTTTGTCAATCCTCCTGTGAGGTTTATCTCCAAAATTTCTTCACTTTTTTCCCCCTCAAGGTTAGCACGAGATAGCTATCTAAAGACCAAACATCATTTTAAAATGGTTCGCTTTTCAAAAATCGTCACATGCTCACATGATCACAGGAGTCTAAAATGGGTGAAGAGTAATGTCGATGTTTCTGGTGAACTAATTTCTTAACCATAATCTCAATGTGTACCTTCGAAAACTTCGGACTTAGGTCAATGCATGCGCGTCACCAATCGGTGCAAGGGCTGTAGGCGCCCGGAACGTCCCCCGCCGCGGCTGCGGGCTTCGGGCGAGGGTTCCTCTCCGTTCGTCTTAGCACTGTGGCGATTTAAAGGGGGTTAGAAAATAAAGGATGTGATCGCCAGGAGCATTACCTTACGATCCCTGTGCTCCGCAGGATGGTGGGGATGTGATCGCGTTTTGTGGGAGCGGAAGATGGTGGTTTCCCCTTCTCTTCCTCCGGCCGGCCAGAAGAGGAGAGCTCGGTAGTGCACGCGTAGAATCTGGTAAGAACCCCTGAAAAGAAAAGACAGACAAAGAAAAGACAATAACCCAATTAGAACTGTGACATGTAGGATCCGTTCATGCAAACATAAAAATTAACTAAAATTAGAGGGAGAGGCACCGGATGGGTGTTTGGGAGGGAAGGTGACCATATGTTATGGCCACCCACCTCCCGATTTTTGTTTGGAACCTCTGGGGGTAAATAGGGATTGCTAAGTCATTCTAGGATGTATGCATGCAGATAAGTGCTCGTGTGTGAAAAGTGAAATGATATGTTGAAGGTAAAAGAGAGTGAAAGAGGGAAGATGTTACGGCATGGATGGAAATTTGAAATGCAATGAAGTGAAAAAGGTGAAAAGTAAAGAGAAGGTTAGGAAGACAAGCCCATTTGGAGTGACGTTCCTCTTGAAACAGCCCTCTGACTCTTTGTCTGCTCAACTCCTCAAAGCCGACCCGCTCCGAGAAAGAGACTCCTTCTTAATCCCCCTCCAACCCCTCCGACGCAACCCCTTTGCTCGAGGGAACCTGGGGGGTTTAAATAGATGAAGGAAAAAGTAGGAGAAAATAGGGGTCTAAATCCCCGTAAATCAACCTTCAGCCAATAGGAAGTGGTCAAGGGTCGGAGGTGGTGCGCGCGGTAGTCGACGGAGTGGGGAGTGGTCGGAGTAGTGGGGGACGAGGGCGGCGAGTAGAGGAGATCATGGGGAAGACGGAGTCAAGGGGGTGGTTAAGGAGTGGACGGCCAGGTGACATGCCTTCCATTCTTGTGGTGGAAGGCGGCCCGGCTGGCCTTCGAAGGGAGTGGAAGGCGAGGGGTGGCCTTCGAAGGAGGCGCAAGGCAAGGGGTGGCCTTCGAAGGAGGTGGAAGGCAAGGGGGCTGGCCTTCCACGAAAAGGTGGTAAAAAGTGAAAAAGGTGACTAAAAGGTGGAAGGCGAGGTGGCTGGCCTTCGAAGGGGGTAGAAGGCGGTGGAAGGCAAGGGGACTGGCCTTCCACGAAAAGATGAAAAATGGTGGCCAAAAGGGTGGAAGGCAAGGTGGCTGGCCTTCGGAGGTGGTAGAAGGCGGGGGGTGGCCTTCGAAGGCGGTGGAAGGCAAGGGGGCTGGCCTTCCACGAAAAGGTGAAAAAGGGTCGGGATTTGGTTAATGGGCCTAGCTGGTAGTGGGCTGAGATGGCTGAAATGAGGGGATTTTGGTGATGAAGGGCTAATGATGGATTGGGTTCATGACCAAAAGGGTGGTCCAAAATCGGTGTCTACAACGGCGTCTGATTCCGGGTCAGCGTCGCGCAGTTGACCGTTAGGGTTTCAAGGTGTTCCATCATATACCTTCTAGATTGTGAGGAAAGAGACCCGAGTCGGGCAAATTATTTACCTCGAAAACTTTTTGGGCAAACTTGGTGGTCGGAAGCAGCTGGGAGCCTAAGCATGGCATGACGGTATTGTCATCAGTATGAGTCTTAACCGGTCAAGGTTAGTTTGAGGAGTCTAGAGGCCCAAATCAATCTAGATGCGAGCCTAGGATACCTGGGAAGTTGAGTGTGCATTTCCCTTTCATCATTCGACCAAGGTAAGTCTGGGCAGTCACCAGGTAGTTGGAATAAAAAACATGTTTTTCATCACACATCCCATTTGTTAATATCTACCAGCATTTGCATGTTTACTTGCCGCATTAGTCTCAATATTCTTCCATTCGTCTGGTTAGTAGGACACGGCCCCTTGACCCTATGCGAAGGCTAGGGAAAAGGTAGTTGCTCTTTTTGGGCAAGGGGCCAAAAACAGATACTACTAACAGTTTCCCCAATGTTGTGCATGCAGGAATAACAGGTACGGACAGAAAGCAGAACAAAGAAGTGCCCAGATATAAATAGTGAAATATGCAAGCATAACATCATAATCATACATCATCACGACACAGGGGCATACCCCTGCGTCATCTCCCTCTTCCTCTCAATCCTTCCTCCCTCCCTCCGCATCATCATCTCTCCTATCTCGAGAGGGGTGCCTCATCTGGCTCTCAGCGTCGTCCTCCCGAGCACGGCGATGCCCTGATGCTGGACGCATAGACCCCGATGAGCCAGCGGGTCGCAATGCTCTCCATGCATCCTCAGCTAGAAGAGAGTCGAGGTCTCTGAAGACGGAACTCCCAGCGGGTGCCTGGCCAGCTGACGGCGCAGGAATGGGGGGACGAGCTCCTAGACTCTGCGTGCTGGATCTCGTAGCTCGCTCTCGCCCCTTCTTCATCACTCGGTCTCACAAGGTTCGGTACTTGAAATCAAGTTCCCGCACCTCTGTCTGCGACCTCGTCAGCTCCTCCCGTAAACCAACCATCTTACCCTCACAGTACACGTCCGGGTGGGATCCCTCTCTCGCCCTGGCCCGAGCTGTCTGCTCCTCCAAAACCTGGTCTCTCAACTGCTGATTAAGGCTTTCCAGCTCTTGCGCCCACGCTAAGGCAGTCTCCAACTCCTGGCGCTGCAAAAGGAACTCAGGGTCAAACATGCTCAATCATTTTAATACAAGAACAGAACAAGTCTTACCTGTTGTGCCAAATCCGCCTCTCGGGCTTCCGCCCGGCGGAGAGCATCTTGCAGTCTCGCCTCCCAATCAGCAGGGGCAGCTGGCCCCTGGGATGACGAGCCCACACCTGGATCCCCTCGCAGCCCGTGGCGGGCTAGCGCCTCTCTCTGCATCACAAGAGTTTTTCACAAAGATAAGATGGACAATCTCATACCCTAATTTAGAAATCAGACTTCTTACCAATTCCCTGATCTGGACAAGCAAATCACTCGTCTGCAGAACCAGAATCTCATTCTGATTCTTTAGGGTCTGCACGGCTTCAGTTTCAGGCATCTGTTGCAGGTATATCACTAAGGTTAGTCCATGGAAAACTTAAGCGGAATAGACTGAAGTGATAGAGTGGCATACCCGCCGCGCATCCAGAAACATGCGGTTTGAGTACCGCCGGGCATAATCCCCCATGTACCTGAAGCTGTTTCGCAGGGATTTATCCTCCTGCATGGCATCCCCGGTGCGGTGCCACACGTCAATCTCAGCCCGCCTCACTACTCGCCAATCTTGACCAATAGCAGAAGATCGGCGACGACCACGGTTCATATCAGGATACGTCGGATAGGCTAGTAGAGGCTGATGCCATCCCCATGTGCGGTAGGCCATCCGGACAAAGAGGCCGTCACAAATGTTCACGCACAGCAGGGGCACCTCCCGCCGGAACTGAGAGAGGCTCTGGGACACCCACGGATGATCGGCCAGGTCCTCCTCTGCATATGGCATCCACACCACCTGAGTAAAACAAAGGGTCAGATCTTATCATTTGTTTAGATGCACATATATTTCAAATGACTCACCATATGAGGAGGGAATGTGTCGAGCTGGGCGCGGATGTCCTCCACGCGGTACATCACTGGGCGATAATCCCGGATCACCTCCCACCGCGCCATAAGAGGGGTCCATCCCTTACGATCCGCAGAAACAATCCCTCAGCCGATGGGGAAGCGGGTGTAACCCCAGATCTGCAAAGGAAAACACAATCAGTGCTAATCAACATAAGTGAGGATGGAGATCCACAGCTAAGAGGATTACCTGGAGAAAAGGGGTGAACCCACCCAAGTTGCCAGAGCCCTGGCGGTAGCCCACCAGGTGGGAGAAAAGATGACCCAGCATTGCAGCTCCCCACGCCATCTTCTTCGCCGCTTGAAGGTCCTCCAACAGTGGCAGGTACTTCAGATTGACCCTATCTGAAGCTGTGGCAAATAGCAACCTCCCGAAGAGGAACATAAGAAAGATCCGTAGGTTCTCGTCATCCGAGCGGCCATCCAAGTCCAAGAGCGCCTCCACTCTCTCGGCGAAAGCCTCCAAAGTCTCGTTCGACATCCGCCACACCCGGCTCAACCCCACAGATCGGGCGAAATGCCCAAGGGGTATGTGAGATAGCGCTCCCTGGACCCTGTAGTACCCCTCGCCCAGGAGTCGATCGGACAGCTGCCTGTAGTCCCTGAGCTCGGGACCCACTACCGGATCCCCAATGACTGGCAAGCCCGTCAAGAAAGAGACGTCCTCCAGTGTGGGCAGCATGTGTCCCCACGGCATGACGAAGGCCCTACATCTGTCGTCCCAGCGCTCCCGAAGAGCCACTAAGAAGGGCGCATCCACCATGAACGGTCGGACCCGGAACAGCGGCCCGAACCCAAATGCGTCCACCTGGAAGAGGAGCCGATCGGGCAGTGTGTGGTACCAAGCCTAGACCAGCTCCCATGAAACTCGGCCTCAGACTCTCTGGGGACCCTGAGAATCCAAACAAAATCAGAGGTTAGGAGCATATATACATAGAGATTTGAGGTAGGCGAGGCAGGAAGCCTCCGTCCGTACGGGCGGACGGCGGGGCGGTCCGCCGCCCGGACGCGTGGACGGCCAGGCGGCCCACCACCCGCCGTCCGTGCGGACGGGCGGCGGCTCCGCCTGCCGCCCTCCCTGCATTTCCAAAACAAAAAACAAAAAAATCAAAAACTCACCTTCTTCTTCGGGGGCACCTCCCCGTTGCCGCCGCCCTCTCCGTCACCTTCTTCTTCCTCTCCATTGATGGATATAGGTGTCCTCTAAGCCAATCATAAGGCACCTATTTCAATCTGGTTCACTAATAAATGGCATTAAATTCATTATGTAGATTGGCATATTTATATTTACGCATAATGAAGTCCATGAATATGTGCAATAGTCGTCAGATTATGATGAGATCATAATAATGAGACTGATGACTTATAAACACATATTCTCAATTGTTCCTAGTCGTAGGATGTTTGAGAAGGACATCAAACATCCGGTTAGACTAGTACAGGTTATTCCAGCTCATATGATGAGGATGACTGATCTCGTTAGTTACTAGTGTGGAGACACAATGGTAAACCTGTAGGTGCTCATTGGAGAATGAGTTCACTGAACTGATGCGACATGAATCGTCGAATGGTAATTTACCTGACTGTCAATCGGCTTGATTCATCGTCACAGTAGCGTGGTTGATCCTTAGACTTGAGACACCAAAGACACCTTGTCGGTGGACTTCTGGACTTTGACCTTGACCTACGAATCCCTATCCACGGGATCTCTAATAGTCAAGGATCGGGTCCAGCGGAAGACCTTCGAAGGTGATTGTGTGTTCAATAGAGGATCGTTCGCTCTCAGGTAACTGGAGAGAGAATGCTCTAGAGTAGATCCGCAGGAGTCTCTGGCCAGAGCAGAAACAATATCAGAAAAGTGGTTTTCGGATATTGTACAGCGGAGTCTGATTCAAGTGAGTTGACCATCTAGGGTTTGACAGTTGACCATACCCTAGGTTAACTCGAGAGCATTGTGCGAACGAAGGATTATAGCCACGTGGTAACTGTGGACGGACAGGTTCCATGAGTGGGTTGCTGAACCCCATTACCTTCCGGGATCATGCGGTGTTGCTTGGCACCCAACTTGATCAGAAGTCCGACCGAATTTACATGCGATGATAATTCGGTTAAGTAATTAGTTAATATCTAGATATTAATTAATTACAATAAGTCAATAACTAGTTATTGGACTTAACGGGCTGAAAACCGGACTGGTGAATGGGCCTAGAGGGTCACACGCAATAAGATTCTCAGTCGGTGGTACATAAGTGGGATTTATATTAACTCGGGGACTTTTGTGAAAAGTCGCGCCGACTTAATATATATACACGCTGTTGAGAAACCCTGGGCCAAGCTCCAGGATTTCCCTTGCTGGCCGTCACCCCCCCTTTCTCTCTCCATCTCTGGGCGTCCCGTTCAAGGCGCCGAGACAATTTCCGTCTCCGCTGCGTGTGATTCCCGAAAGTCGGGAATTCCCATCGGCGGGATTTCCGCAACGGTTGCGGCGACGGATCTTCAGCGAGCGAGCTGAAACGGACGAGGGATCGAGGACGAATCACCGCAGAGGATCGCGTGGATACCGCTGGAGGCCGGACGCTTGTGCGGCTTGCGGCATCACCTCGACGGAACCGAGACGGATGCGGATTCGAATCCGCGCACGGTAATCAGATTCCAACCTGGTTTTTCGGTTTGTGTTTTCGTTCCGAATCGGATCAGCGGGTATCGGGTGGGATAAATTTTTATTCTTCGTTTCCGCTGCGTTCTTCGCGTCCCGCCCGGATCCCAACAGTGGTATCAGAGCCAGGTTCCGCTCTGATCCGCTCCGGAACGATGAAATTATTATTCTAAATTATTTCATGCATAAATTCATTTTTCCTCATAGATATTGTTCATGGGATGAACTTAGAATTTCGAATTTAATTTTTCTGTGCGAAAAACGAGAATTTTTTTGGGGTTTTATCTCGTTCTTCATGGTGATGAAGAACCGGATTTGTGGGCTTCAAAAGGGGATTAATGATGGTTGGACCATCTCTGTGTGTTTGCTGGTATGACCAGCTACCCCTCGCCATCCCCGGAAAATTTCCATGGCGGTCGGTGGAGCTTTTCTTCCCATAATTTTCAAAAGTTGAAAAAGAATCGAGGAAAAGCTGAAATCTGCGAAACTGCACAAATCTCCAACTTTGGAGGGTCACCGGCGGCGAAAGAGTTGCCGGCCGGGCACCACCGGCGGGGGAAATGGAAGTGGTGACATCCCTCTGCGAATTCCGGCCACCCTCGCGGCCGGCGGCGGCGGCGGCGCCGCCCAAAACAGGCTTCAAACAGGACTGAAAAACCCTAAAATCTGAACTGGTCGAACCTGCAGCAGATGGGCCTGGACCGGCCGGTCCCGAGCCGGTCCGAGCCGGTTCGGCCGGGCGGCCTGGGCCTGGCCCGGGCGCACCAGGCGCCCGACCTGGCTCGGCCAGGTCGCCCGAGCCAGGGCCCTGCCTGGTCCGAGCCAGGGCCGGACCAGGGGCTGGGCCAGGTTGCCCCAGCCCGAGCCAGACCAGGCCCTGGGATCAAATTAATAGGCAAATTGGGCCTATTTAACCCCAGCCCATTTAATCTATTTAACCCCATATTTAAACCCCTAAACCCCAACCCCTATTAACTGGAATTGAAGTTAAATAATTTAAAACTGTTTTAATATTATTTTTCCAGTTAATTATGAACTTATTGAGATTTGATCTTAATAGTCAATTGGGTTTAACTTATGTAAGATATGATCTTACATAAAGGGTTGACATGATTCCCTTTACCTTAAAATTAAAATAAATTTTATTTAAAAGTGTTTTATACTTAAATTTATAATTTTAAGTTTAAAAGGGGATTATGAGTTAAGATGTGATCTTAATTTAAAAGAACAAATGTTGTTAATTTATATTTAAGATGGGATCTTAAAATTAATTAACAAACGTTGTTAATTATTTAAGGGATTAGATCATTGTCATGGTTTTAAAATTAATTGACAAATGTTGTTAACTTTATTTTAATTAACCAATTAGATAATTCTTTAGCAATTGTTGTTAGAGAATTATTTTAATAATTTGGAGACACTTAATAATAGTTGTTAAGTGATTAATTAACTTTTTATAAATGTTATAATTAAGTTAATTAATTCTTGAGTAATGAATCTTAATAAAAGTTATTAAGTATTAATTAAGTCTTAATAATGGTTATTAAGATTATTATTTAGTTTACTCTTGAATCTCTTAATTATTGGTTTTAATGATCTAATCCACTTGGAATTTAATCTTTTATAAATACTATTAAAGGATTAAATTAAGTCTAAGATGTTAGACTATTTTAATTAGAATGTTCTAATTATTATTTCTTAAAAATAGTTATTGAGAAATATGATTTAAATAAAGGGGTTTATTAACAAGGAGTTGTTAAGGGGTTAATAATTTGAGTTGGAAATTCCTTTATAAATGTTATTTAGGAATTTTTAATTCTGTCTAAATGTTAGATTGTTTTGCATTAATAATTGTTATTAATGTGATTTAAAATTAATCTAAGTGTTAGATTAATTAATTTAGAATTGTTCTAAACAATGCATGGAATATTTTAGAATTTTAATTTTAGTTTTGTGTGCACATGTTGATGTGTTTAATGCTTCAAATTAGATTTATTGCATGTTAGAAAATAAGATTTTCGAAAATTCAAATTATCCAATTTTGATTGGTACCCAGGTTTTAAGAAAGCCAAAATTATTATATTTTCAAAATTTTAGCCTTCATGTGATGTGTTTTATCATGTGTGGATGGTTAAAATTTGTGGTGGTCATGGACATGCACTTAGTTAAATTTCATATCATGTGATGGTGTGTGATTTTGTGGATTGTTATGGAATGTGAATGTTTATTAATTAAGTGTTAATTAATGAGGCTTGTGTGCTTCCCTCTCTTCATTCCATTGTAATTCTATCTCCCTCTGTTATTGTACTCGGCCATAAGGGCTTTCTCTTACAATTTATTTGTATTTGAAATTGTTTCAAAATTAATAATATTTGTAATTGATCGCGCCGACCGAGGAGAGGCGAGGATGATCCACAAATGCAACCAGGAAGGCGACAGGAGATGAGATCCCCAGTGGCTATGTGTTTGCATGTTTAGATTATATAAATGTTATATAGTTTTGGTGATTAATTGTTTGGCTCCAGTTAATCACCGTGCTGTCCATGACCACATAATGAACATGTATGGATGATGCATGCTTTTAGTTTTTGATTATGAATCGATTACTAATATCTAGGTATAGTTAAATATATATTCGATATATTTATAAACTATCACCTAGGATGAGACCAACTTAACATAAACAAAACCTTCAACATAAAGTCTAAGCCGGAGCGCGAGTCATTGACAATGCACCGCGTGGCTCTCCATCAATATAGTTCTTAGAACTTGATTCAGTGATGACATATACTACGTGTTTACCCGAGATCTGCCACCATCTGATGAAAGGACTATTAACTATGGCATTATGATGCCTTGAGATTAGAATAGAGGAACGGTGTAGCTATCCTCGCGTTTACCCAGGAGCTGCATTCTTACTCTACTCTGTCGCGTATTGATGGTAAAGCTTAGACCAGGTATAATGGTCTACTGTGTTTACCCGGGACCATTAAAGACCTGGGAGCCGAAATAAGATCGGATATTGCAAGGAGTTGCAACTACCATGAGATGGTTGCTCTAAGATAATGGTATGATACTATGTGTTTACCCGAGATCATACTGTGATTCTTGGAGATTCTGATCCTCACTAGAAGACCGTCGGAGTCTTCCGTTCTGTATACCTGAAGGTTATACAGTCCGTCGAAAAATAGTGGGAAATAATTCAAGACAAAAGACCATAATTGAATATCAGAACTATCTGCTTAAATCACGTTATTTCCTTTGATCACTAATATGTCGTCTATTCGAGTAGTTGGCATATTGGATGCCAATACTTCTCATACTCAGACTGACTAGAAAACTCTGAAGAATGTCTTCAGGGCCAAGTGAAAGTCACTATCCTAATCAAATATCGTGAATCCTCTTACTTGGATAGACCAAGGTGAAGAGGTGCTCATGGTATGCCTTATTGAAAGGCAATGATTATCATGAAATCTCTTATTTGGATAGACCAAGATGAAGAGATATTTATGATGTGCCTTTGAGATAGCAAGTGGTAAGATTTTAAACGATCGAATCCACACCTGAAAGGATAAAGAAAAGTCAGCTAAGATAGTGAAGTAGCAGTTCTCCCACTGCAACCAATATAAGGATATTGGTAAAGGCAAAAAGAATATGGAACTTGAAAGAAGTTTCATATATTCTTATTATCGTCTTTTGCATGTCCATTGGAGAATTAGCGTATCCAATATGAGATATTGGAAATGATTCTCAGAGCTGCGATAGTGTGCAGACTTAGACAAGTAAAAGGAAATCGAGAAAATGTAAGTGTTGAGTTAGACTCAACTATTGTTCATGATATTCATAGATTACTGTTAGACAGTAAATCTTTGTGTATCTATAGGAGTCAAATATGAAACTAAATAATTGTTATTTAGTTGCATGAGAAATCAAGAATAACATTGATTGACAAGAATAATAGTTGTTCGAATCAGTCAATGTACTATAGATTCTTGAAGTGACATTCATGTGATGAATGTTCACAAGTCTCTTATAGAAATGAACTGTGTGAGTCCTGATTATCTATGGTATTGTACATAGGGTTGTACAATAAGAAATCATTGATGCTGATGCATATTGATGTAACCAGGCCAAAGATAATCACTACTATTGACTTACCTTATAGTTCACTCTTGGAATGATTCGACTGTATGTACTTACTGAAGTACAAGACGAATATATCTGAGAGATTAAGGTATAAGATCAATATGAAGTATTAGAATTTTTGATTTGATCAAAGAAACTAATACTTAGGTATATGATTCACATAAATCATTAAGAGGATAATTGTATCCTCGCTCGATTGGTCCTCATTGTGCATCATAACAATATGATATAATGAGGAATTGCACCTTATTAAGATATGGTGCAATACATAATAAGATTTGCCTAATTCTTGTCCTTTTGAACATAAGTATGAATATTAGATGTCCATACTTTAAAGATAGTTCTAAATAAGTCAGTGTGTATCCATATAAGATATGGAAACCAAATAATTCATATGAGATGTGAATTATGAACAAACCTGATTTAAAAGTCAGGTATTACCGTGGCGTGAATTTGTGAATGTCCAAAGAGTTTAGACATTACAATTATTGGCCAAGCAATAATGAAATAATTGTCGTCCTGAAAGCTGTCTTCTGTGAAGAGGAATATGTCCTCAAAGAAGACAGTGGGAGCTGATAAAACTAGAAGATGTTCTAGATTCGCAAGTTAACATAAGATTATTAGATAATCTTTAGTTGTTTGGAACCGGTCATGACACAGATACAAAGAGCTTCATAGATTTTTGAGATTCTCTCAGTGACTAAAAGGATATGTTTGACATATCTAATTTAGCAAGATGAGGGGACCTCAGAATAGATTATGATCTGAAATCTATGATAATGATGCTGTCTGTCATTACAACTTTGAGATTGATAAGTTTATTAGAGTTCTACTTGTCAATACTGTCTATCATGAGATGATGACAGTTGGATATTAAAAGCGTCCACTCAATGTGATTGAGGTAAAGATGTATATGATACACCTTTAAAGCTTTTAGAATGTCCAGGAAGCAAGTTATGATTTCAAAATTATTTTGAATCAAACTGAAACTTCCTAAGTTGTAATAAGAGTTTTTGACTTAATTGTCAAATATTATGTGATCATTAAGAATGATCACGGATTGTGTGTGTTCAGAAAGGACAGTGGGAGCACGGTTGCTTTAGTAATGCTTTATGATAATAACATCAAAGTCATTGAGAATGACTTTAGGATGTTACTATTAGTGAAAGCATTGTTAACCATATTTTCCTCCATAATAAGTTTAGTTATAATATCCCACGTATTGGAAATACGAATCTATTAAGATAGATTGGTGAGGATATTATACTGACCTGTATGTCAAGTTGTTTGGCATAAATTTCATGACAAGTCTCAATTGTTGAGATATGGAATTTATTCCTTTAAAGAAAAGGTTCCTTAAATGATATAGGAGTGAATTGCATTATTAAGCGCTTGAGTAGTGTTAAGGATGCATTCGCTTATATGGAGAGGATGATTTGAAACTATGAGGTCACACTGACTCAAATTTCAAGACAAATAATAGATTCAACCTTCTAGTAGAAAGGAATGGATTGGAATGGTTCCAATCCAAAACTCGATATTAAGATGACGACATAGACAAGTAATATTGTTATTGGAACAGTATGGATGAAAAGGTTCATCCCTGAACTAGATGTAGTTCTAAAAGGTCTATGATACCATCCCATCATTGTAGGACAACAGTGGGAGCAATCAGTTGTGTGATCGAGCCATGGTCTCTTCAGAAGTTACAGAACATTCTGAGGCTCTTTCACAGATTTAGAGATAAAGGATTAAGAGGAAATAACGTAATGGAAATATTCCATCTGTAGATAATTTAGCAGATCCCTGACCAAGTCTTAGTCACAAACTTTTTGTGAGCATCACCTAGATTTGATGGAGATCAAATGCGAAAGTGATTGGCTTGAGTCCAAGTGGGAGAATGATGGATATAGGTGTCCTCTAAGCCAATCATAAGGCACCTATTTCAATCTGGTTCACTAATAAATGGCATTAAATTCATTATGTAGATTGGCATATTTATATTTACGCATAATGAAGTCCATGAATATGTGCAATAGTCGTCAGATTATGATGAGATCATAATAATGAGACTGATGACTTATAAACACATATTCTCAATTGTTCCTAGTCGTAGGATGTTTGAGAAGGACATCAAACATCCGGTTAGACTAGTACAGGTTATTCCAGCTCATATGATGAGGATGACTGATCTCGTTAGTTACTAGTGTGGAGACACAATGGTAAACCTGTAGGTGCTCATTGGAGAATGAGTTCACTGAACTGATGCGACATGAATCGTCGAATGGTAATTTACCTGACTGTCAATCGGCTTGATTCATCGTCACAGTAGCGTGGTTGATCCTTAGACTTGAGACACCAAAGACACCTTGTCGGTGGACTTCTGGACTTTGACCTTGACCTACGAATCCCTATCCACGGGATCTCTAATAGTCAAGGATCGGGTCCAGCGGAAGACCTTCGAAGGTGATTGTGTGTTCAATAGAGGATCGTTCGCTCTCAGGTAACTGGAGAGAGAATGCTCTAGAGTAGATCCGCAGGAGTCTCTGGCCAGAGCAGAAACAATATCAGAAAAGTGGTTTTCGGATATTGTACAGCGGAGTCTGATTCAAGTGAGTTGACCATCTAGGGTTTGACAGTTGACCATACCCTAGGTTAACTCGAGAGCATTGTGCGAACGAAGGATTATAGCCACGTGGTAACTGTGGACGGACAGGTTCCATGAGTGGGTTGCTGAACCCCATTACCTTCCGGGATCATGCGGTGTTGCTTGGCACCCAACTTGATCAGAAGTCCGACCGAATTTACATGCGATGATAATTCGGTTGAGTAATTAGTTAATATCTAGATATTAATTAATTACAATAAGTCAATAACTAGTTATTGGACTTAACGGGCTGAAAACCGGACTGGTGAATGGGCCTAGAGGGTCACACGCAATAAGATTCTCAGTCGGTGGTACATAAGTGGGATTTATATTAACTCGGGGACTTTTGTGAAAAGTCGCGCCGACTTAATATATATACACGCTGTTGAGAAACCCTGGGCCAAGCTCCAGGATTTCCCTTGCTGGCCGTCACCCCCCCTTTCTCTCTCCATCTCTGGGCGTCCCGTTCAAGGCGCCCAGACAATTTCCGTCTCCGCTGCGTGTGATTCCCGAAAGTCGGGAATTCCCATCGGCGGGATTTCCGCAACGGTTGCGGCGACGGATCTTCAGCGAGCGAGCTGAAACGGACGAGGGATCGAGGACGAATCACCGCAGAGGATCGCGTGGATACCGCTGGAGGCCGGACGCTTGTGCGGCTTGCGGCATCACCTCGACGGAACCGAGACGGATGCGGATTCGAATCCGCGCACGGTAATCAGATTCCAACCTGGTTTTTCGGTTTGTGTTTTAGTTCCGAATCGGATCAGCGGGTATCGGGTGGGATAAATTTTTGTTCTTCGTTTCCGCTGCGTTCTTCGCGTCCCGCCCGGATCCCAACATCCATCACCCCCGTCTTCGTCCTCTTCATCTTCCTCCGTCGCTGCCGTCCTTCCTTCTTCTTCTTCCTCTTCTTCTTCTTCCTCTCCGGCGTCGTCGCCGCCGCCGCGAAGAGATTCTTCTTCGCCGCCGCAGACGTCCTCGTCGCCGCCTCCGCGGACGTCTTCATCGCTGCCACCGCCACTGGAGCTATCTCCATCACCGCCGCCTGTCCTCCTCCTCCTAAGGGAACGGGGAAGCCATACTCTCGCCATGGATGGAAGATTGGAAGGTTGGGAAGGTTGGAAGGATTTTGGAAACGGAGGAGAAGAAGAACAGGGGTAGAAGTGGAGGAGAAGAGAAGAGAACCCCGGGGTTTCTTAAAACTGCACTTGACCCCTGCGTGGACGGCCATGCTCCGGCTGTCCGCCTGCGTGGACGGCCACTCACTGGCCGTCCGCCTATTTGGACGGCCACGCGCTGGCCGTCCGCCCGCGTGGACGGCTAGGCGCTGGCCGTCCGCCCACGGCACGGACGGCCAGCCGCTTGGCCGTCCGCCACGTGGACGCCCAGTATGCTGGCCGTCGGCCACGTGGACGGCTAACGTGCTGGCCGTCCGCCACAGGGACGGTTAGTGGGGCAGTTTGCTTGCATATATTCTTCGAAGGGAATTGCAGAAAAAACAAAATTGGTATTATTCATTAAAAATTGAAGGGCTACATTATTCCAATGCTCTACGGCCCATGAAAAAGGCACAGACAGCAGGACGGACATTGGCTAAATAGCCTACATATCTTTTGACTTCCTCTGAAGCCTCTTCTACGTCAAGACGGGCCTTTGTGAACCTGGAGTGACGGCGCCATGCACGTCGGAACCGCTCAATTGCTTGAGCCTCCCTCGCGTACCCGGTGTGTCTCGGCACGATCAGTGTGTCATGCAAGGCGGGGAGTGGTACCTGTCTGGGAATTCCGATCTGAAGATGGCAACGATGTCCTTGATATACGGCTAACTCGTCAGGGCCAATTAGCCACAACTCACGCTCGCGAGAAGCCCTTGTGGTGAACTCCATGTTTCGAAGGATCAATGGGATAAAGATAAAGTTCTCCACGGGAAGGAAGTTCAGGTAATCGCGCCAGTCGTCCTTTGTCTTGAGATGAGCCGTGAGACACCTGACTTGATCTTCGGGGCCAAGGAGCGAGCGTGCAGAATACCACGCGCTGTGCTGAAAAATTCTCGAGGCAGAAGTTACATCTCCATCCACAGTTGTAAAGTGAAAAAACTACCCCTCACAGATCGCCGCATGCTCATGTGGCTGAGCCCTCTATACAGGTGTAACAAGATCACCCGCGCAAGAGAATGGCCTCTCCACAGCAAGCTCAACACGCTCACGTACTCCCTGTTGGGTTTTCTCGGTTTCTCCGGATCGCTCACGCAGCGGAAAACAAAAATTTTACAGCGATCTGTTTCCCGTTTCGAAGAACAAAATATGATAATCTAATTATCGAAATTCTCACCGTGTGCGGATTCGAATCCGCAGCCGTTCGGTTCCGTCGGTGTGACACCGCAAGCCGCGCAAGCGCCCGGCCTCTAGCGAAGTCCACGCGATCCCCCCCGCGACGGATATCCTCGAGTTCGTCGTTCTTCGCAGCCCGCGAAGCCTCCGCTGGTCGCCGCAATGATCGCCGCAGTGCGCGGACGATTTCCCGTCGAACGGGATTCAGAAAAGCGGCGGGACAGATCTGGATTTGCCTGGACGCCAGAGGGAGACAGAAACTGAGGAGGGGCGGCCAGGGTTAGCAGCAGCTTGGCCTGCTCAGCCCGTTCGCTATGTTTTATACTAACCGCGCGGTTTTTCACAAAAACCCCCGGTTTGTATAAAACCCAGTTATTTATCCATCGCCTTGAGAATCATGTGCGTGTGACCCTCTAGGCCCAAGTACCAGTCCAGTTAATGGCCCAACAAGCCCAGTGACTCCTCACTGGCTTTATTAATTAATTAATAACCCTTTATTAATCAATTAATCAATCGAATTGATGTCGCACATCGAATTCGACCGGGCCTCCGATCACGTTGGGTGCCAAGCAACACCGCGTGAACCCGGAAGGTATTTGGGGTTAAGTAACCCACTCTTGGAACCTTTCCGTCGACAGTTACCGCGTGGATATAATCCTTCATTCGTACAATGCTCTCGAGTCAACTCAGGGTATGGCGAGCTGTCAAACCCTAACCGGTCGACTCACTTGGATTGGATGCCGCTGATGAATATCGGAAAACTCCTTTCCCGATATTATCATCCGCCCTGGCCAGGGACTTTCGCGTATCCTTCCTAGAGCATTCTCTCTCTAAGTACCGAGAGCGAATGATTCCTTATTGACACACAATTCCCTTCGACGGTATTCCGCTGTACCCAATCCTTGGCGTATTAGAATCCCGTGGCTAGAGATTCGTAGACCAAGGTCAAAGTACAGAAGTCCACCGCCAAGGTGTCCTTGGTGTCTCAGGTCCGAGGACCATCCACGCAACTGCGACAATAGAATCAAGCTGGTTGACAGTGAGGTACAATACCATCCAGCGATTCAGTCGGATCAGTTCAGTGAACTCATTCTCCAATGAGCACCTACAGATTCGCCTTAGTGTCTCCACACAAGTGACTTATGAGACCAGTCACCCTCATCATATGAGCAGGAGTAATCTGTACTAGTCTAACCGGATATCCGATGTCCTTCTCGGATATCCTCCGACTAGGAACGATTAAGAATATGTGTGTTTAAGTGATCAGTCTCATTAGTATGATCTCATCATAATCTGATCACCATAGCACATATTCACGGACTTCATTATGAAACGATTTACGCAATTTACACATAATGAATATTATGCCATTTTATTAATAATGAACGAGATTTACATTGTTAGATTGGCTTGTAGGCCACCTAAACTAACAATCTCCCGCTTGGACTAAAGCCAATCACCTTTATACAATAAGCCCATAGACTCTAGGTGACGCTCAAACACAATTTGAGCCAACAGCTTTGTCAGTGGATCTGCTACATTGTCGACTGATGGAACTCTTTCCACTACTACATCTCCTCTTGATATGATCTCTCTGATAAGGTGAAAGCGCCTCAGAATATGCTTCGATTTCTGATGAGACCGTGGCTCTTTCGCTTGCGCAATCGCTCCATTGTTGTCGCACAACAGTGGAACAGGCTCAGAGATGCTGGGAACTACGCCGAGGTCGGTGATGAATTTCTTCAACCACACTGCTTCCTTGGCGGCTTCAGCTGCAGCGATGTACTCAGCTTCAGTCGTCGAATCTGCAGTGGTTACCTGCTTGGAACTCTTCCAACACACTGCCCCTCCGTTCAATGTAAACACGAATCCAGATGTTGACTTGCTATCATCTGGATCCGACTGGAAACTCGAGTCAGTAAAGCCTCGCAGTTTCAAGTCACCTCCTCCATAGACAAGAAACATATCCTTAGTTCTTCTCAAGTACTTAAGGATGCATTTCACTGCCTTCCAGTGCTCTTCGCCTGGATCAGCCTGAAATCTGCTCGTAACACTTAGAGCAAATGCAACGTCAGGTCGTGTACATAGCATGGCATACATGATAGATCCTATGGCAGAGGCATAGGGTATTCTATCCATGAATGCCCTCTCATCAGGAGTCTTAGGAGACTGTTCTTTTGAGAGATTAATTCCATGTCTCATCGGTATGAAACCTCTCTTGGAATTTTCCATGCCAAACCTTTTGACTATGGTATCTATGTACAAGGATTGGGTCATTCCAAGCATCCTCTTTGATCTATCTCTATAGATCCGTATTCCCAATACGTAGGATTCTTCTCCCAAATCCTTCATGGAGAAGTTTTTCGACAGCTAGACCTTTACTGATGACATCATAGCTACATCATTCCCAATGAGTAGTATGTCATCTACGTAAAGAACTAGAAAAGTGACTGCACTCCCACTGGTCTTCTTGTACACACAAGGCTCATCTTCATTCTTAATGAAGTTATAAGACTTGACAGCCTCGTCAAATCTTATGTTCCAGCTCCGGGAAGCTTGCTTTAGTCCATAAATAGACTTCTGAAGCTTGCACACTTTATCTGGAGATTCTTTGGATGTGAAACCTTCTGGTTGTATCATATACACCTCCTCCTCCAGATTACCATTGAGGAAGGCAGTCTTCACATCCATCTGCCAGATTTCATAATCAAAATGTGCAGCAATGGCGAGCAGAACTCTGATCGACTTTATCATGGCAACTGGTGAGAAAGTCTCGTCATAGTCAATTCCTTGCCTTTGACGATATCCCTTTGCCACCAACCTTGCCTTATAAGTGTCGATCCGTCCATCAGCACCGATCTTTCTTTTAAAGATCCACTTGCAACCGATGGGTACAATACCCTCGGGAAAGTCCTCCAAGTTCCAAACTTGGTTGGTGTACATTGACTGGATTTCTGAGTTCATGGCTTCTCGCCATTTCCCGGCTTCTGGGCCTTCTATGGCCTCCTGGTAGGTTTTAGCATCGTCATCCTTATTATATTGTACCTTAGACTCACCTTCAGCGATATGTCCCACATATCGTTCGGGTAGTCTAGGTACTCTACCAGATCTACGAGGCTCATCTATGTGTACCTGAACAGATTCAGGAACTGATATCTCATCTGATGATAATGCAGCTGTATGGGAATCAGGACCTCTTCCAGTACTATTTTACTCCCACTGTTCTCCTGGATAAGGTATTCCTCTTCCAGGAATACAGCTTTCCTGGCGACAAACACCTTTTGTTCACCAGGTTGGAAAAAATAGTATCCAAAGGTTTCCTTTGGATATCCCACAAACCTTCATTTATCAGTTCGTGATTCCAGCTTGTCTGGATCATGCCTCTTTACATGAGCAGGACAACCCCAGACTTTAACGTGTTTAAATTCTGGTTTCCTGCCTTTCCACATCTCATATGGAGTAGAGGCCACAGACTTGCTGGGTATTCTGTTCAGTAGGTATGCTGCTGACTCTAGAGCATACCCCCAGAGGGACACTGGTAATCCCGAAAAGCTCATCATGGATCGCACCATGTCCAACAAGGTGCGATTCCACCTTTCTGATACACCATTCATTTGTGGTGTATATGGAGGGGTTAGCTGAGAAAGGATACCATTATCCTTTAAGAATTGTGTGAAATTAGTACTCAAGTATTCTCCTCCTCGATCTGATCGAAGAGCTTTAATACTCTTTCCTAACTGCTTCTCCACCTCATTCTTGAACTCCTTGAACTTCTCAAATGCTTCCGACTTGTACTTCATTAAGTACACATAGCCGAATCTTGAGAAGTCATCAGTGAACGTGATGAAGTAAGAAAAGCCACCTTTGGCTTGGGTGGACATTGGACCACATACATCTGAATGTATTAGTTCCAAAATGTCTTTGGCACGTTCTCCATGTCCACTAAATGGAGATTTTGCCATCTTTCCCATAAGGCAGGATTCACATGTTGCAAACGATTCATAATTGAATGCTGTTAAGTAACCATGCTTGTGCAACTTTTGCAACCTGCTTTCGCCAATGTGCCCAAGTCTACAATGCCATATGTAGGCCTGGTTCACACAATTCTTACTCTTCTTAAGAGCATTATCAATCTGAAGATTGTAATGAGAAACATCTAATAGATATAGACCGTTGACTAAAGATGCCGAAGCTATTGATTTATTACCATAATAAATCGAACAACTTCTATTCTCAATTGTCAACCTATATCCTATCTTGTCCAAACAAGATATTGATATGATGTTCTTTATTATGCTAGGAACATAATAACAATCTTCCAATAGTAAGGTGTCTCCCGATGGAAGCCTGAGGTTTGCTGTCCCAACAGCAATCGCCGCAACTTTTGCGCCGTTTCCTAGCCTCAATTCCACCTCACCTTGTCTCAGCTTGCGCTTACTTGTCAGCAACTGCACATCATGGCAGATATGAGAAGCACATCCTGTATCCAATACCCAAGATGTGGAATCTCTAACTGACAAGTTCATATCTATCATATAGATATCTGAAGCTTCACACAGCTTCACTCTTCCATGAGCTTTATCATCAAGGAAATCCTTGCAGTTCCTCTTCCAGTGACCATACTGCTTATAGTAGAAGCAGTCACCCTTCACTACTCTTTTACCTTTGTCCTTCGATCCTTTATCGTTAGCTGTCATCTCTGCTTCAGGGGCATCTAATGCCGATTCAGCAAGAGGATCAGCTCTAGGGACAAAGTTATTGCGTTCAGATCTGAAGACATTCTTCAGGCTTCTGAACCAATCCGAGTAGATCAAGTAAGTCAAAATGGCATCAAGTATGCCACGGAGTGGGTTATTCGACGACATAGTTCCTACAGGAGATAAGTAAAATCTATTTAGCAGATGTTCAATTATTAAAGTTTAAAACAAGACAAGGTCTTTTGTTCAAGTTTAACTCCCACTAATTTTCGACGGACTGTATAACCCTCAGTTATACAGAACGGGAGACGCCGACAGTCTCCTAGTGAGGATCAGAATCTCAATGACTTGCACTACAGCCTTGTGGATAGCACAACAAACTGTAATACAATCAGAGAGCACCCAACTCATGGGACTTGCAACTCCTTGCAATATCTGATCATAGCTTCGGTCCCCAGAGATTTAATGGCCTTGTGGATAGCACAACAAACCACTAATTCTGGTCTAAGCTAACCATCATTACGCGACGAGCATAGATTTGCATGCAGCCCTTGTGGATAGCACAACAAAGCTACATGGTTCCTCTACCCCGATCTATAGGCATCTAATGCCATAGCCACAGTTTCTCCTCCCAATTAAGCAGGCCTTGTGGATAGCACAACAAACCTGCCTAAAGTTATTTGAACCCTATGACTATAACGATGGTGGACCACGCGGTAAGTTCTCAACTACTCGCGTTACGGCTTAGAGTTTATCTGAGGGTATTTAGATAACTTTTATCTTGGTCTCTCCTAGGTGATAGTATAAATATATCGTATATATTTACTAAATACTATAACCTGCTTTGATTCATAATCAAAAGAACAACAATGCATCTCATACATGTCTTTAGTGTGGTCATGGATACCACAGTGGGTTTGACTGGAGCCAATAGTCAAACGCACACACAATCTAATCATAACATTTACATTAGATAACCTGCAAACACATAGGCAAGAGATCTCCATCTGTTCGCCTTCCTGGTTGCAGCTGTGGATCGTCCTCGCTCCTTCCTCGGTTGCCTCGATCATATTACATTAATTCTAGAATTAACAAGTAAATTGAAGAAGGCCTTATGGCGAGTACAAGAGAGAGAGGGAGGTAGAAATACATCGGAGTATGAGAGAGAGAGGTTCGCAGACCTCTATTTATTAACAATTAATAAACATTCATACATCCACGATCCACACAATCCATTCATCACATGAATAAAAATTAAGTGCATATCCATGACCACGGTGTGTTTTAAACATTCCACACATGATTCAGCGCATCACATGGCTAAAACAAATGAGTTTTCAAAATAAATAAGTTTTGACTTTCAAAAACTGGGATCCAATCAAAAATTGGCATTTTGAATTTCGAAAACTCATTTAATTAACTTAACATGCAATTAAATATAAATTTAAAAGCATTAAACACGCATCACATGCGCACACACTCCAAATTAATAATTCCAGATTATTCCATGCAAATTAGAACAATTCTAATAATCTAACACTTAGATTAATCCCCATTAATTAATCTAACAATTAGACTATTAAAGATTAATCTAACTCTTAGATCAATCCATCAAAAATAATTAACAATTAGATGTTTTAATAACTAATAATCTAACATTTAGATTAATAATTATTAACCATTAATTTTAACACTTAAAATTAGATAACTACAATTAATTATTAAATTAACACTTAACTTAATAATCAACCATAATTAGTTAAGAACTAATTGTAATTAAAATGATTCACAATCATTAATTTAAAAGCCCAATTAAATTTCAAAACAATTTTGAAATCAATTAAAATTAAAATCAAATTTTAATTCAATTTTAAATGGGCATATGGGGTTTAATTTTTGGGGTTTGGGTTTGAAAGCAAAAGGGCCCAGCCCTTAGAACCCAACTGGCTCGGGCCCTGTAGGGCCTGGGTCCGAACCAGGTGCGCCTGGGCCCGAGCCAGGCGCACCTGGCTCGTGCCTGCCTCAGGCCCGGTCCAACCGGGACCTGACCGGCCGGCTCAGACGGTTCGAGCAGCCCGGCCCAAGCCCGAACCGCCCCCCACCTTCCTCCAGCAGCCACCCGAACCCTAAACGGCTGGTGAGTTGCAGGCGGCGGCGGGGAGGAAGAGCAGGCCAGCCCGGCGGCCGGCGCCGGGCCCCGCTGTGCCCGCCGGCGTTGCCCCCGGCACCGGCGACGTCGCCGGCGCCGGCTATCCCTCCGGCGGCGCCAAAAACAAGCCGGAACAGCCCTGTAAAGATCCCCAAAAACTGGTTTTTCAGGGTTCCTAAACCCGATTTAGGGCTCAATTTTGAAGCTCTTCAAGGCCACTCCGGCGCCGGCAAATATACCGGATGTGCAGTGGTGACTATCACCTACGGATCTGGAGTCTCGGCCGTGCATCCCAACGCTTGGGAGGCCGATTGAAGCCGCCGTAAACTCGCCGTTCTTCGTCTCACGAAGAACACGAAAACCCCCAAAATAATCTCGAAAAATCACGGAAAAATAATCAAATTATTTGTGTTCATCTCATGAACACTATTCCGTCATTTTAATCGGATTAAACACATGGAATAACTCAAGAAAAATCAATTTCGGAAACCGAAACGGGACGAGAAATAGTGGAACCTGGCTCTGATTCCACTGTTGGGTTTTCTCGGTTTCTCCGGATCGCTCACGCAGCGGAAAACAAAAATTTTACAGCGATCCGTTTCCCGTTTCGAAGAAAAAAATATGATAATCTAATTATCGAAATTCTCACCGTGTGCGGATTCGAATCCGCAGCCGTTCGGTTCCGTCGGTGTGACACCGCAAGCCGCGCAAGCGCCCGGCCTCTAGAGAAGTCCACGCGATCCTCCCCGCGACGGATATCCTCGAGTTCGTCGTTCTTCGCAGCCCGCGAAGCCTCCGCTGGTCGCCGCAATGATCGCCGCAGTGCGCGGACGATTTCCCGTCGAACGGGATTCAGAAAAGCGGCGGGACAGATCTGGATCTGCCTGGACGCCAGAGGGAGACAGAAACTGAGGAGGGGCGGCCAGGGTTAGCAGCAGCTTGGCCTGCTCCGCCCGTTCGCTATGTTTTATACTAACCGCGCGGTTTTTCACAAAAACCCCCGGTTTGTATAAAACCCAGTTATTTATCCATCGCCTTGAGAATCATGTGCGTGTGACCCTCTAGGCCCAAGTACCAGTCCAGTTAATGGCCCAACAAGCCCAGTGACTCCTCACTGGCTTTATTAATTAATTAATAACCCTTTATTAATCAATTAATCAATCGAATTGATGTCGCACATCGAATTCGACCGGGCCTCCGATCACGTTGGGTGCCAAGCAACACCGCGTGAACCCGGAAGGTATTTGGGGTTAAGTAACCCACTCTTGGAACCTTTCCGTCGACAGTTACCGCGTGGATATAATCCTTCATTCGTACAATGCTCTCGAGTCAACTCAGGGTATGGCGAGCTGTCAAACCCTAACCGGTCGACTCACTTGGATTGGATGCCGCAATGAATATCGGAAAACTCCTTTCCCGATATTATCGTCCGCCCTGGCCAGGGACTTTCGCGTATCCTTCCTAGAGCATTCTCTCTCTAAGTACCGAGAGCGAATGATTCCTTATTGACACACAATTCCCTTCGACGGTATTCCGCTGTACCCAATCCTTGGCGTATTAGAATCCCGTGGCTAGAGATTCGTAGACCAAGGTCAAAGTACAGAAGTCCACCGCCAAGGTGTCCTTGGTGTCTCAGGTCCGAGGACCATCCACGCAACTGCGACAATAGAATCAAGCTGGTTGACAGTGAGGTACAATACCATCCAGCGATTCAGTCGGATCAGTTCAGTGAACTCATTCTCCAATGAGCACCTACAGATTCGCCTTAGTGTCTCCACACAAGTGACTTATGAGACCAGTCACCCTCATCATATGAGCAGGAGTAATCTGTACTAGTCTAACCGGATATCCGATGTCCTTCTCGGATATCCTCCGACTAGGAACGATTAAGAATATGTGTGTTTAAGTGATCAGTCTCATTAGTATGATCTCATCATAATCTGATCACCATAGCACATATTCACGGACTTCATTATGAAACGATTTACGCAATTTACACATAATGAATATTATGCCATTTTATTAATAATGAACGAGATTTACATTGTTAGATTGGCTTGTAGGCCACCTAAACTAACCCTCCCTCTCTAGCACCGAGCCTGTAGTGGGAAACCACAGTACTCCCCCAAGAACTAGGCACAAGCCTCGCATCAGCCTCTCGAATTCGACAGCCTTGCGCTTAATCTCCCGGATCAACCAGTATGCAAGGCGATCGATGAGGATCCCTCGACTGTTAGTCAGGCGGCATACCTCCCGTTTTTCCTGCACAATATCAACAAAAAATTCGTCCCATGCAGGCAAACCAGAGGGATCACCGGTGGCTAGACCCTCCCAGCCATAGAAGGTCTCCACCTCCTCTAGCAAGACCGTTGCCTCGAACTCTCGGAACACAAAGGTGTGTGTTTCCGGATGCCACAGCTCCAGTAGTGCACCCAGTCCCTCCCAGTGCCAGTGGATGAAAGTAAACCATTTTTCAAACACGATGGAACGGGTCAAGTTCCATCGATGCATATATACCCTCATGCCCAGGGTAATCACGTCCAGCAGCGCCGCAAGCCATACATACTTGCGGGTATGCCTAGCGTCAGGAAATTTTGGAAGAGGCTGCAAGATAACCAAAAGTCAAGAAAGAGGAGAGAGAGTCGAGACGGACAAACACAAAGGTTCGAGCATACCTGTCCGTGGGCCACCAGGTTGCTGAGGTGGCCTTCCACATCAGATAGAACTTGAGGCTCTTTGGCAGTAGCGCGAGCAGAAGATGAAGCCATCTTTTCACAGAAAAATGGAGTTCTGGAAGAAAGCCCCGCGACAACCCTCCCCTTTTAAGGACACGGGATAATCACAACCTTTTCCACACCCCATAAAAGATGGAGAGGCATGCATATCTTTTTCTTTTCCCCTCTTGTGGACGGCATGCCCCTTGGCCTTCTACCACTTCGTGGAAGGCATGCTAGTTGGCCTTCCACCTTTTCGTAGAAGGCAAGCCAGCTGGCCTTCTACCACTCAAGAAAAAGCCCATCCACGAGAAGACAAAGCGCCCTTCTCCCTTCTCTACTTCGAGGAGGTAACCTCACCCCAGGGTTAAGAGACTACCTTGATCAATGTCAACAAATTAATAGCTCTTCCTGGAATTCGAGTCGAAGCCATATCGGATTGGCATTCTACCAATAGAATAGCCATATCTTCCATATCAGCTTCGACTCGAAACTAAACATTTACTTCTTATCCTCCTACAGTTTAATGTTTAATGTTGTAATCATTGAATATGTGAACATTGCTAATGTGCGTTTTTGCAGCTGCAAAAAATCGGAGGCAAATTGGACTGAAGACACAGGAGGCTAATAGCTTCAGGCGTATAGACTCTGAGTTCCTCTTTAAACAAAACAATGAGGAGTCTATATTCCCCAAGTTATTCGATTGGCCAATAAACCCCTCCTGTTTGCATTAGGAATTGCATGAGGAATTTGTTTTTAATTTCAACCCAGCATGCATTTACATAAGCACTCATCCTCTCCCTAGGGGCAATGACCATAATTCATCACTCTGCTTAACCCATCGCTGATCTGTGATTCTGGCAGTTGTACGTCAGTTAACTCTTCGAATTGCAAGACCTCATCCTTTTTTCAATACGTGTGCTTAAGATTCTCTCACTTGGCGATCCCATGATGCGCCAGGCCACCCCGCGCCCGTTGTGTCGAGAGTTTTTCAAGTCACACTCCTACACCTTTCATGCTTGAGATCCCCTTGGACCAGATCGCTACATGCTGGTGCGCCAAGGCCTCGCGGTTCCAGCACCCGAGGATCCCACGGACTGTGATTCTCTAGTATTGAACTTTGTCCCTTTTCTTAAAACCAGTCTTGCAACTCGAATAGTCAACTTTCATGCATTTGCCGCATTCGCATGTCATCCTTGGAGATAGCTCATTCCTTTTCGGGCTGTCCAAAATCAGTTTCGATTTCCGGAACACCTATTTATCATTCCATTCCACTCCACTGCAAAACAGGTGTCCCGGAGGGACATTTGTAGACACCGATTTTGGACCATCCTTTTGGTCATAAACCCCATCCATCATTAGCCCATCATCTCAGCCATCTCAACCCACTAACGATTAGGCCCATTAACCAAATCTCAACTCTAGCCACCTTTTTCGTCGAAGGCCAGCCGGTCCGCCTTCCACCACCTTCGAAGGCGGTGACCCCTTGCCTTCCACCTCCTTCGAAGGCCACCCCTTGCCTTCCACCTCCTTCGAAGGCCAGCCCCCTTGCCTTCCACCACCTTCGAAGGCCACCCCTTGCCTTCCACCTTTTGACCACCTTTTGTAACTTTTTACCACCTTTTCGTGGAAGGCCACCCCTTTTTGCCTTCCACCTACTTCGAAGGCCAGCCCCCTTGCCTTCCACCACCTTCGAAGGCCACCCCTTGCCTTCCACCACCTTCGAAGGCCACCCCTTGCCTTCCACCACCTTCGAAGGCCACCCCTTGCCTTCCATCCCCATCGAAGGCCAACCGCGCCGCCTTCCACCACTTTGTGGAAGACCAGCTACCTGGCCTTCCACGGGAGTGGAAGGCATGTTGCCTGGCCGTCCACTCCCTAACCACCCCCTTGACCTCGTCTTCCCCCACGATCTCCTCTACTCACAGCCCTCGTCCCCACTACTCCAACCACTCCCCACTCTGGCGACTACCGCGCGCACTACCTCCGACCCTTGACCACTCCCTATTGACTGAAGGTTGATTTACGGGGATTTAGACCCCTGTTTTCTCCTATTTTCCCTTCACCTATTTAAACCCCCCACATCCTCTCGAGCAGGGGGTTAAGGATTTTCTTTGGGGTTAAGGAGTTGATTTTGAGAGAAGGCTAGAAGGAGGAAGGCTCAGACGAGACTGGCAAGTGAGTCTGCTTTAAGGAGTTGAGCAGACAAGAAGTTGGCTTCAAAGGGGAACCCTCAGCGCTCCGAAATGGGCTTGTCTTCCTAATCTTTTTCCTTTTTTTTACTCTTTCCTATTCATTTCGTTGCATCATCATTTCCATCCATGTTGTAGCATTCTCTCTCCCTCTCACTCTTCTTTCTCACTTTTGGCATATTATTTCACTTTTTACATACACGAACACCCTCATTTACATGCATGCATGATAAGATGACCTAGTAATCCCTACCCACCAGAGGTTTCCAAAAAAAACGGGAGGTGGGTGGCCATAACATATGGTCACCTTCCCTCCCCACCACCCATCCGGTGCGTTTCCCTGCAATTTTAACTAGTTTTTTACAACTTCATGGATAGATTCTGCATATTATAATTCTAATCGGGTTGTTTTCTGTCTTGTCTTTTCTTTCCAGGGATCCTTACCACATTTCCGTGTGCAGAATTCCGGGCTCTCCTCCTCTGGCCGGCCGGAGGAAGAGAAGGAGGAACCAGTATCTCCCGCTCCCACATAAGACGCGATCACCTCACACTCCTGCGGAGCACAGGGACCGAGAGGTAATGCTCCCGGCGATCACACTTCAATTTCTAACCCCCCTTTAAATCGCCACAGTGCTAAGACAAATGGAGGGACCCTCGATTCTAAAGCCCGCAGCCGCGGCGGGGGACGTTCAGGGCGCCTACACCTCTCTCTCTTGTACTCGCCATAAGGCCTTCTTCAATTTACTTGTAAATTCTAGACTTTAAATGTAATATGATCGAGGCAACCGAGGAAAGAGCGATGACGATCCACAGGTGCAACTAGGAAGGTGAAAAGATGGAGATCTCTTGCCTATGTGTTTGCAGGTTATCTAATATAATTGTTGTGTTAGATTGTGTGTGCGTTTGACTGTTGGCTCCAGTCAAACCCATTGTGCTATCCATGACTACACTAATGACATGTATGAGATGCATTGTTTTCTTTTTATTATGAATCAAAGAAAGTATAGTATTTAGTAAATATATACGATATATTTATATACTATCACCTAGGAGAGACCAAGATAAAAGTTATCTAAATACCCTCAGATAAACTCTAAGCCGTAACGCGAGTAGTTAAAAACTTACCACGTGGTCCACCATCGTTAAAGTCATAGGATTCGAATCACTTTAGGCAGGTTTGTTGTGCTATCCACAAGGCCTGCTTAATTGGGAGGAAAAACTCTGGCTATGGCATTAGATGCCTATATGATCGGGGTAAAGGAACCATGTAGCTTTGTTGTGCTATCCACTAGGGCTGCATGCAAATCTATGCTCGTCGCGTAATGATGGTTAGCTTAGACCAGAATTAGTGGATTGTTGTGCTATCCACAAGGCCATTAATTCTCTAGAGACCAAAGCTATGATCGGATATTGCAAGGAGTTGCAAGTCCCATGAGTTGGGTTTTCTTTGATTGTATTACAGTTTGTTGTGCTATCCACAAGGTTGTACTGCAAGTCATTGAGATTCTGATCCCCACTAGGAGACTGTCAGCGTCTCCCGTTCTGTATAACTGAGGGTTATACAGTTCGTTCGAAAATTAGTGGGAGTTAAAACTTGAACAAAAGACCATGTCTTGTTTTATACTTAATAATTGAACATCTGCTAAAAGAATTTTATTCATCTCCTGTAGGGAATTATGTCGTCGAATAACCCACTCTGTGGCATACTTAATGCCCATTTGACTTATCTGATCTACTCGGATTGGCTCAGACACTTGAAGAATGTGTGGCATTAGATGTCTATATGATCGACACTTGAAGAATGTGTGGCATTAGATGTCTATATGATCGGGGTAGAGGAACCATATAGCTTTGTTATGCTATCCACAAGGGCTGCATGCAAATCTATGCTCGTCGCGTAATGATGGTTAGCTTAGACTAGGATTAATGGTTTGTTGTGCTATCCACAAGGCCATTAAATCTCTGGGGACCGAAGCCATGATCAGATATTGCAATGAGTTGCAAGTCCCATAAGTTGGGTGCTCTCTGATTGTATTATAGTTTGTTGTGCTATCCACAAGGCTGTAGTGCAAGTCATTGAGATTCTGATCCCCACTAGGAGACTGTCGGCGTCTCCCGTTCTGTATAACTTGGGGTTATACAGTCCGTCGAAAATTAGTGGGAGTTAAACTTGAACAAAAGACCATGTCTTGTTTTAAATTTTAATAATTGAACATCTGCTAAATAGATTTTACTTATCTCCTGTAGGGAACTATGTCGTCGAATAACCCACTCCGTGGCATACTTGATGCCCTTTTGACTTACCTGATCTACTCAGATTGGTTCAGAAATCTGAAAAATGTCTTCAGATCTGAGCACAATAACTTTATCCCTGGAGCTGATCCTCCTGCTGAATCGGCATTGGATGTCCCTGAAGCAGAGATGATAGCTAACGATAAAAGATCGAAGGACAAAGGCAAAAGAGTAGTGAAGGATGACTGCTTCTACTATAAGCAATATGGTCACTGGAAGAGGAACTGCAAGGAGTTCCTTCATGATAAAGCTCATGGAAGAGTGAAGCTGTCTGAAGCTTCAGATATCTATATGATAGATATCAACTTGTCAGTTAGAGATTCCACATCTTGGGTATTGGATACCGGATGTGCTTCTCATATCTGCCATGATGTGCAGATGCTGACAAGTAAGTGCAAGCTGAGACAAGGTGAGATGGAATTGAGGCTAAGAAACGGCGCAAAAGTTGCGGCGATTGCTGTTTGGACAGCAAACCTCAAGCTTCCATCAGGAGACGCCTTACTATTAGAAGATTATTATTATGTTCCTAACATAATAAAGAACATCATATCAATATCTTGTTTGGACAAGATAGGATATAGGTTGACTATTGAGAATAGAAGTTGTTCGATTTTTTATGGTAATAAATCAATAGCTTCGGAATCTTTAGTCAACGATCTATATCTCTTAGATGTTTCTTATTACAATCTTCAAATTGATAATGCTCTCAAGAAGAGCAAGAATTGTGTGAACCAGGCCTACATGTGGCATTGTAGACTTGGGCACATTGGCGAAAACAGGTTGCAAAAGTTGCACAAGCATGGTTACTTAACCGCATTCGATTACGAATCGTTTGTAACATGTGAATCCAGCCTTATGGGAAAGATGGCAAAATCTCCATTTACTGGACATGGAGAACGTGCCAAGGATATTTTGGAACTAATACATTCATATGTATGTGGTCCAATGTCTACCCAAGCCAAAGGTGACTTTTCTTACTTCATCACGTTCACCGATGACCTCTCAAGATTCGGCTATGTGTACTTAATGAAGTACAAGTCGGAAGCATTTGAGAAGTTCAAGGAGTTCAAGAATGAGGTAGAGAAGCAGTTAGGAAAGTGTATTAAAGCTCTTCGATCAGATCGAGGAGGAGAATACTTGAGTACTAATTTCACACAATTCTTAAAGGATAATGGTATCCTTTCTCAGCTGACCCCTCCATATACACCACAGATGAATGGTGTATCAGAAAGGAGGAATCGCACCTTGTTGGACATGGTGCGATCCATGATGAACTTTTCGGGATTACCAGTGTCCCTCTGGGGGTATGCTCTAGAGTCAGCAGCATACCTACTGAACAGAGTACCCAGCAAGTCTGTGGCCTCTACTCCATATGAGATATGGAAAGGCAGGAAACCAGAATTTAAACATGTTAAAGTTTGGGTTTGTCCTGCTCATATAAAGAGGCATGATCCAGACAAGCTAGAATCACGAACTGATAAATGTAGGTTTATGGGATATCCAAAGGAAACCTTTGGATACTATTTTTACCATCCTGATGAGCAAAAGGTGTTTGTCGCCAGGAAAGCTGTCTTCCTGGAAGAGGAATACCTTATCCAGGAGAACAGTGGGAGTAAAATAGTACTGGAAGAGGTTCCATATCCCCAAATAGCTACATTATCATCAGATGAGATATCAGTTCCTGAATCTGTTCAGGTACACACAGATGAGCCTCGTAGATCTGGTAGAGTACCTAGACTACCCGAACGATATGTAGGACATATTGCTGAAGGTAAGTCTAAGGTACAATATAATGACGATGATGATCCTAAAACCTACCAGGAGGCCATAGAAGGCCCAGAAGCCGGGAAATGACGAGAAGCCATGAGCTTAGAAATCCAGTCCATGTACACCAACCAAGTTTCGAACTTGGAGGACTTGCGCGAGGGTATTGTACCCATCGATTGCAAGTGGATCTTTAAGAGAAAGATCGGTGCTGATGGACGGATCGACACTTATAAGGCAAGGTTGGTGGCAAAGGGATATCGTCAAAGGCAAGGAATTGACTATGACGAGACTTTCTCACCAGTTGGCATGATAAAGTCGATCAGAGTTCTACTCGCCATTACTGCACATTTTGATTATGAAATCTGGCAGATGGATGTGAAGACTGCCTTCCTCAATAGTAAGCTTGAGGAAGAGGTGTATATGATACAACCAGAAGGTTTAACATCCAAAGAATCTCCAGATAAAGTGTGCAAGCTTCAGAGGTCCATTTACGGACTGAAGTAGGCCTCTCGGAGCTGGAACATAAGATTTGACGAGGCTGTCAAGTCTTATGACTTCATTAAGAATGAAGATGAGCCTTGTGTATCCAAGAAGACCAGTAAGAGTGCAGTCACTTTTCTAGTTCTTTATGTAGATGACATACTACTCATTGGGAATGATGTAGCTATGATGTCATTAGTAAAGATCTGGCTGTCGAAAAACTTCTCCATGAAGGATTTGGAAGAAGCATCCTACGTATTGGGAATACGGATCTATAGAGATAGATCAAAGAGGATGCTTGGAATGACCCAATCCTTGTACATAGATACCATAGTCAAAAGGTTTGGCATGGAAAATTCCAAGAGAGGTCTCATACCGATGAGACATGGAATTAGTCTCTCAAAGGAGCAGTCTCCTAAGACTCCTAATGAGAGGGCATTCATGGATAGAATACCCTATGCCTCTGCCATAGGATCTATCATGTATGCCATGCTATGTACACGACCTGATGTTGCGTTTGCTCTAAGTGTTACGAGCAGATTTCAGGCTGATCCAGGCGAAGAGCACTAGAAGGTAGTGAAATGCATCCTTAAGTACTTGAGAAGAACTAAGGATATGTTTCTTGTCTATGGAAGAGGTGACTTGAAACTGCGAGACTTTACTGATTCGAGTTTCCAATCGGATCTAGATGATAGCAAGTCTACATCTGGATTCGTGTTTACTTTGAACGGAGGCGCAGTATGCTGGAAGAGTTCCAAGTAAGTAACCACTGCAGATTCGACGACTGAAGCTGAGTATATCGCTACAGCTGAAGCTGCCAAGGAAGCAGCGTGGTTGAAGAAATTTATCACCAACCTCGGCATAGTTCCCAGCATCTCTGAGCATGTTCCACTGTTGTGCGACAACAATGGAGCCATTGCGCAAGCGAAAGAGCCGCGGTCTGATCAGAAATTGAAACATATTTTGAAGCGCTTTCACCTTATCAGAGAGATCATATCCAGAGGAGATGTAGTAGTGGAAAGAGTTCCATCCGTCGACAATGTAGCAGATCCACTAACAAAACCGTTGGCTCAAATTATGTTTGAGCGTCACCTAGAGTCTATAGGCATATTGTATAAAGGTGATTGACTTTAGTCCAAGTGGGAGATTGTTAGTTTTAGGTGGCCTACAAGACAATCTGACTATATAAATCTCGTTCATTTATTAATAAAATGACATAATATTCATTATATGTAAATCGCATTAATTATCGTTTCATAATGAAGTCCGTAAATATGTGTTATAGTGATCAGATTATGATGAGATCATACTAATGAGATTGATCACTTAAACACACATATTCTTAATCGTTCATAGTCGGAGGATATCCGAGAAGGACATTGGATATACGGTTAGACTAGTACATATTACTACTGCTCATATGATGAGGGTGATTGATCTCATAAGTCACTTGTGTGGAGACACTAAGGCGAATCTGTAGGTGCTCATTGGAGAATGAGTTCACTGAACTGATCCGACTGAATCGCTGGATGGTATTGTACCTCACTGTCAACCAGCTTGATTCTATTGTCGCAGTTGCGTGGATGGTCCTCGGACCTGAGACACCAAGGACACCTTGTCGGTGGACTTCTGTGCTTTGACCTTGGTTTACGAATCTTTAGCCACGGGATTCTAATACGCCAAGGATTGGGTACAGCGGAATACCGTCGAAGGGAATTGTGTGTCAATAAGGAATCATTCGCTATCGGTACTTAGAGAGAGAATGCTCTAGGAAGGATGCGTAGAAGTCCCTGGCCAGGGTGGACGATAATATCGAGAAAGGAGTTTTTCGATATTCATCAGCGGCATCCAATCCAAGTGAGTCGACCGGTTACGGTTTGACAGCTCGCCATACCCTAAGTTGACTCGAGAGCATTGTACGAATGAAGGATTATATCCACGCGGTAACTGTCGGCGGAAAGGTTCCAAGAGTGGGTTACTTAACCCCAATACCTTCCGGGTTCACGCGGTGTTGCTTGGCACCCAACATGATCGAAAGCCCGGTCGAATTCGATGTGCAACATCAATTCGATTGATTAATTAATTAATAAAGGGTTATTAATTGATTAATAAAGTCAGTGAGGAGTCACTGGGCTTGTTGGGCAATTAACTGGACTGGTACTTGGGTCTAGAAGGTCACACGCAAATGATTCTCAAGGCGATGGATAAATAAGTGGGTTTTATATAAACCGGGGGTTTTTATGAAAAACCGCGCAGTTAGTATAAAACATAGCGAACGGGCTGAACAGGCCAAGCTGCTGCTAACCCTAGCCGCCCCTCCTCTGTTTCTCTCTCTCTCTGGCGTCCAGACAAATCTAGATCTGCTCCGCTGCTTCTCCGAACCCCGTTCGACGGGAAATCATCCACGCGTTGCGGCGACCGGCGAAGGTTTCGTGGGCTGCGAAGAACGAGGAACGTGAGGATATCCGTCGCGAGGAGGATCGCGTGGACTTCGCTAGAGGCCGGGTACTTGCGCGGCTTGCGGTGTCGCACCGACGGAACCGAACGGTTGCGGATTCGAATCCGCACACGGTGAGAACTTCGATTATCCGATAATCGATTTTAGTTTTTCGAAACGGGAAAACGGATCGTTGTTTTATTTTATTTTCCGCTGCGTGAGCGATCCGGAGAAACCCGAGAAACCCAACAAGGGGTGCCCAGAGGAGGAGAGAGAGAGAGGGTGCGGCCTTCCTTGACAGCTCCTGGAGCTTGGCCTAGGGTTTCTCCACTGCCTGTCTATATATTAAATCAACGCGACTTTTCATAAAAGTCCTCGAGTTAATACAAAACCCACTAAAACACCACCGACTGAGAATCTATTTGCGTATGACCCTTTAGGCCAATTTACCAGTCCAGTTTTTAGCCCATTAAGTCCAATAACAATTTATTGACTTATAGTAATTGATTAATATCTCATATTTAATTAATTACTTAACCGAATTAACATCTCATGTAAATTCGGCCAGACTTTCGATCAAGTTGGGTACCAATCAACACCGCACGATCCCGGAAGGTAATGAGGTTCAACAACCCACTCATGAAACCTGTTCGTCCACAGTTACCGCATGGCTATAATCCTTCACTCATACAATCCGCTCGAGTCGACCTAGGGTATGGTCAAACTGTCAAACCCTAGATGGTCAACTCACTTGGATTAGACTCTGCTGTATAATGTAAGAAAATGCCTTTTCTGATATTGTGTCTACTTTGGCCAGAGACTCTTGAGGATCTTTCCTACGGCATTCTCTCTCCAGTTACCTAAGAGCGAATGATCCTTTATGGAACACTCAATCACCTTCAAAGGTCTTCCGCTGGACCCGATCCTTAACTATTAGAGATCCCGTGGATAGGGATTCATAGGTCGAGGTCAAAGCCTAGAAGTCTACCAACAAGATATCTTTGGTGTCTCAAGTCCAAAGATCAACCACTCCACTGTGACGATGAATCAAGCCGATTGATAGTTAGGTAAATTACCATTCGACGATTCATGTCGGATCAGTTCAGTGAACTCATTCCCCAATGAGCACCTACAGGTTCACCATAGTGTCTCCACACACGTGACTAACGAGATCAGTCACCCTCATGATATGAACTTGAATAACTTGTACTAGTCTTACCGGGTGTTTGATGTCCTCCTCAAACATCTTACGATTAGGAACAATTAAGAACATGTGTTTATAAGTCATCAGTCTCATTATTATAATCTCATCATAATCCGATGACTATTGCACATATTCATAAACTTCATTATGCGCAATTATAAATATGTCAATCTACATAATGAAATACATGTCATTTATTAGTGAACCAGATTGTAATAGGTGCCTTATGATTGGTTTAGAGGACACTTATATCCATCAATCTCCCACTTGGACTCAAGCCAATCACCTTCGCATTTGATCTCCATCAAATCTAGGTAAAGCTCACAAAAAGTCTATGACTAAGACTTGGTCAGGGATCTACTAAATTATCTATAAATGGAATATTTCCATTATGTTATTTCCTTTTATCCTTTGTCTCTGAACTTGTGAAAGAGCCTCAGAATGTTTTGCGACTTCTGAAGAGACCATGGCTCGATCACACAATTGATCACTCCCACTGTTGTCCTACAGCGATAGGATGGTATCAGAGACCTTTTAGAACTACATATAGTTCAGGGATGAACCTTTTTCATCCATTCTGTTCAAATAACAGTATCATTTGTCTATGTCGTCATCTTAATATTGAGTTCTGGATTGGAACCCTTCCAATCCATTCCTTTCTTCTAGAAGGTTGAATCCATTATTTGACTTGAAATTTGAGTCAGTGTGAACTCATAGTTTCAAATCATCCTCTCCATATTATTTGACAGAATCTCATTAAAGCATGCAATTAGCATGTCTTTGGTGTCTCAAGTCCAAAGATCAACCACGCCACTGTGACGATGAATCAAGCCAATTGATAGTTAGGTAAATTACCATTCGACGATTCATGTCGGATCAGTTCAGTGAACTCATTCCCCAATGAGCACCTACAGGTTCACTATAGTGTCTCCACACACGTGACTAACAAGACCAGTCACCCTCATCATATGAGCTGGAATAACTTGTACTAGTCTTACCGAGTGTTTGATGTCCTCAAACATCTTACGATTAGGAACAATTAAGAACATGTGTTTATAAGTCATCAGTCTCATTATTATGATCTCATCATAATCTGATGACTATTGCACATCTTCATAAACTTCATTATGTGCAATTATAAATATGTCAATCTACATAATGAAATACATGTCATTTATTAGTGAACCAGATTGTAATAGGTGCCTTATGATTGGCTTAGAGGACACCTATATCCATCAATCTCCCACTTGGACTTAAGCCAATCACCTTCGCATTTGATCTCCATCAAATCTAGGTAAAGCTCACAAAAAGTCTATGACTAAGACTTGGTCAGGGATCTGCTAAATTATCTATAAATAGAATATTTCCATTATGTTATTTCCTTTTATCCTTTGTCTCTGAACTTGTGAAAGAACCTCAGAATGTTCTGCGACTTCTGAAGAGACCATGGCTCGATCACACAATTGATCACTCCCACTGTTGTCCTACAACGATAGGATGGTATCAGAGACCTTTTAGAACTACATATAGTTCAGGGATGAACCTTTTACATCCATTCTGTTCAAATAACAATATCATTTGTCTATGTCGTCATCTTAATATTGAGTTCTGGATTTGAACCCTTCCAATCCATTCCTTTCTTCTAGAAGGTTGAATCCATTATTTGACTTGAAATTTGAGTCAGTATGAACTCATAGTTTCAAATCATCCTCTCCATATATGTGAGTGCTTCCTTAGCACTTCTCAAGTGCTTAGTGATGCATTTCACTCATGTATCCTTTAAGGAACTTTTTTCCCTAAAGGAATAAAATTCTATGTCTCAACAATTGAGACTTATTATGAAATTTATGTCAAACATTTTGACATACAGGTCAATATAACATCTCCACCTATCTATTTTAATAGATTTATATTTCCAATACGTAAGATATTATAACTAAACTTATTATAGAGGAAAACATCGTATACTTTTGCTGATAGTAACATCTTGATGTCATTGTTAATGACTTTGATGTTATTATCACAAAGTATTACTAAAGAGACCGTACTCCCTTTGTCCTTTCTGAATACACACACAATCTGTGATCATTCTTAATGATCACGTAGTATTTGACCATTAAGTCAAAACTTTTATTACAACTTAGGAAGCTTTAGTTTGATTCAAAATAATCTTTGAAATCATAACTTGCTTCCTGGACATTCTAAAAGCTTTAAAGGTGTATCATATACATCTTTACCTCAATCACATTGAGAGAACGTTTTTAATATCATAATCTATTTTGAACTTATTAATCTTAAAGTTGTAATAACAGAGAGCATCATTATCATAGATTTTATATCATAATCTATTTTGAACTCCTCTCATCTTGCTAAATCAGATATATCAAATATATCCTTTTAGTCACTGAGAGAATCTCAAAAATCTATGAAGCCCTCTTATATGTGTTATGAGTGGTTCCAAACAATTAAAGATTATCTAATAATCTTATGTTAACTTGTGAATCTAGAACTTGTTCTAGTTTTATCAGCTCCCACTGTCTTCTCTGAGGATATATTTCTCTTCATAGAAGACAGCTTTCAGGACGATAATTATCGCTTGGCCAATAAATGTAATGTCCAAACTCTTTAAATATTTTACAAATTCATATCACGGTATAACTTGACTTTGAAATCAGGTTTGTTCATAATTCACATTTCATATGAATTATTTGGTTTCCATATCCTATATGGACACACACTGACTTATTTGGAACCATCTGTAAAGTATGGACATCTAATATTCATATTCATGTTCATAAGGATAAGAATTAGGCAAATCTTATTATATTTATTGCACCATATCTTAATAAGGTGCAATTCCTCATTCTATCATATTACTATGATGTACAATGAGGATCAATCGAGCGAGGATACAATTATCCTCTTAATAATTTATGTGAATCATATACTAAAGTATTAGTTTCTTTGATCAAATCAAAAATTCTAATACTTCATATTGATCTTATACCTTAATCTCTTAGATGCATTCGTCTTGTACTTCAGTAAGTACATACGATCGAATCATTCCAAGAGTAAACTATAAGGTAAGGAAATGGGAGTGATTATTTTTGACCTTAAGAGAATATTGAGCTGTTTACATCAGTATGTATCAGCACCAATAATTCCTTATTGTACAAACTTGTGTACAATACCATAGATAATCAAAATTCACACAGTTCATTTCTATAGTAGACTTGTGAACATTCATCACATGAAATGTCACATCAAGAATCTATAGTGCAGTGACTGATTCGAACAACTATTATTCTTTCTCAATCAATGTTATTCTTGATATCTTATGCAACTAAATAACAATTATTCAGTTTCATATTTGACTCCTATAGATATACAAAGATTCACTGTCTGACAGTAACCTATGAATATTATGAATAATTGTTGAGTCAACTCAACACTTATATTTTTCTCGATTTTCTTTTACTTGTCTAAGTTTGCATACCATCGCAGCTCTGAGAACCATTTCCAATATCTCATGTTAGAGATACTAATTCTCCAATAGACATGCAAAAGTTGATAATAAGAATATCTGAAACTTCTTTCAAGTTTCATATTCGTTTTGCCTTTATCAATATTCTCATATTGGTCCCAGCGAGAGAACTGCTACTTCTCTATCTCAGCTGACCTTCCTACATCCTTTCAAGTGTGGGTTCGATCGTTTAAAATCTTACCACTTGTCTTTCTCAAAGGCACATCATAAATATCTCTTCATCTTGGTCTATTCAAATAAGAGATTTCATGATAATGATTGCCTTTCAAAAAGGCATACCATGAGTACCTCTTCACCTTGGTCTATCCAAATAAGAGGATTCTTGATACCTGATTAGGATAGTGACTTTCACTTACCCCTAAAGATATTCTTTAGAGTTTTCTAGTCAGTCTGAGTATGAGAAGTATTGACATCCAATATGCCAACATCTCGAATAGACGATATTTTATTAAACGAAGGAAATAACGTGATTTAAGCAGATAGTTCTGATAATTCAATTATGGTCTTTTATCTTGAATTATTTCCCACTATTTTTCGACGGACTGTATAACCTTTAGGTATACAGAACGAAAGACTCCGACGGTCTCCTAGTGAGGATCAGAATCTCCAAGAATCACAGTATGACCTCGGGTAAACACATAGTATCATACCATTATCTTAGAGCAACCATCTCATGGTAATTGCAACTCCTTGCAATATCCGATCTTATTTCGGCTCCTAGGTCTTTAATGGTCCCAGGTAAACACAGTAGACCATTATCCCTGGTCTAAGCTTTACCATCAATACGTGACAGAGTAGAGTAAGAATGCAGCTCCCGGGTAAACGCGAGGATAGCTATACCGTTCCTCTATTCCAATCTCAAGGCATCAAGATGCTATAGTTAATAGTCTTTTCATCAGATGGTGGCAGATCTCGGGTAAACACATAGAAACTGCCATCACTAAATCAAGTTCTAAGAACTATATTGATGGAGAGCCACGCGGTGCATTCTCAATGACTCTTGCTTCGGCTTAGACTTTATCTTGAAGGTTTTCTTTATGTTAAGTTGGTCTCATCCAAGGTGATAGTTTATAAATATATCGTATATATTTAACTATACCTAGATATTAGCAATCGATTCATAAAAAAAAACTAAAAGGGATGCATTAACCATATATGTTCATTATGTGGTCATAGACAGCACAGTGATTAACTGGAGCCAAACAATTAATCACTAAAACTATATAACAATTATATAATCTAAATATGCAAACACATAGCCACTGGTGATCTCATCTCCTGTCGCCTTCCTGGTTGCATTTGTGGATCATCCTCGCCTCTCCTCGGCCGACGCGTTCAATTACAAATAATATTAATTTTTGAAACAATTTCAAATACAAATAAATTGTAAGAGAAAGCCTTATGACCGAGTACAATAATAGAGGGAGATAGAATTATAATAGAATAAGAGAGAGAGGGAGGCACGCAGGTCTCATTAATTAACATTTAATTAATATACACCATATTCCATTACAATTCAAATAATCACACACCATCACATGATATGAAATTTAACTAAGTGCATGTCTATGACCACCATAAATTTTAACCATCCACACATGATAAAGCACATCACATGAAGGCTAAAATTTTGAAAATATAATAATTTTGGTTTTCTTAAAACCTGGGTACCAATCAAAATTAGATAATTTTGGAATTTTGAAAATCTTATTTTCTAACATGCAACAAATCTAATTTAAAGTATCAAACACATCAACATGTGCAAACAAAGCTAAAATTAAAATTCTAAAATATTCCATGCATAATTTAGAACAATTCTAAATTAATTAATCTAACACTTAGATTAATATTAAATCACATTAACAATAATTATTAATGCAAAAACAATCTAACATTTACATAGAATTAAAAATTCCTAAATAATACTTATAAAAGAATTTCTAATTCCCATTTTAATCGATTAACAACTCCTTGTTAATAAACCCTTTTATTAAATAATATTCCTCAATAACAATTATTAAGAAAAGTTAATTAGAACATTTCTAATTAAAATAGTCTAACAATTAGACTTAATTAATCTCTTGATAACATTTATTAAAAGATCAATTTCAAGTAGATTAGATCAATTAAACAATAATTAAGGGATACCTGAGTAAACTAATTAATCATCTTAATAACTATTATTAAGACTTAATTAGTCCTTAATAACTTTTATTAAGATTTATTACTCAAGAATTAATTAACTTAATTATAACCATTATAATTAGTTAATTAATCGCTTAACAACTATTATTAACTATCCCAAAATTACTATAATAATTCTCTAACAACAATTGCTAAAAAAATATTATTGTTTATTTAGTTAATTAAAATAAAATTAACAACATTTGTTAATTAATTTTAAAACCATAATATTGATCTAGTCACTTAAATAATTAACAACATTTGTTAATTAGTTACAAGATCATATCTTAAATAGTAATTAACAACACTTGTCAATTAAATATTTAGATCAAATCTAAATTAAAATCCCCTTTATTACTAAATTAATAGTAATCAAGATTAAAGATCAAATCTTAAATTATAATCCCCTATATTAAGATCATATCTTAATAATTTGTAACAACATTTGTTAGTTAATAAATTAAGATCATATCTTAATAAATTAACCTATTATTATTAAGATCAAATCTTAATAAACTCATTTAATTGAAAAATAAGAAATTTAATTTAAAACAATTTTAAACAATATATATTTTTCAGGTTAAAAGAATGGGTTTTCATAATTTATTAAAAGGGGTTAATGGGCAGGGGTAATTGGGGTTAAAGGGATATTTGTAAAAGAGTCAAATGGCCCAATGGGGTAGCTGGTTCGGGCCAAGCTGGCCTGGGCTGGCCCATATTGGGCCTGTGCTTGGGCCCAGGCCTGGTTGACTTGGTCTAGGTCGCTGGCTCGAGCCAGGCGGGCCACTGGCTCGGGCTTGGGCTCGGCTAGCCTTGGACCAGGGCGCGCCAGAGTCGAGCCCGGCCAGGCCCCGGTCGGGCTGCTCGGGACCGGCCGATCCAGGCCCCTAGGGCGCTGCTTGGCCGGTTAGGGCTTTCTTGCCCCCAAGCTCACCCGAGCCAGTTGCAAGTGGCCTGGGCGGTGCCGCCACCGGCGCTGGTGGCGGGGTCGGCCGGAATCTGCAAGGGGGGGGGGTACCCCCTTCGTCCCCGACGCCGGTGGTCGCCGGCCGGCGATCCCCTATGCCGCCGGTGGCCCCCCAAAACCGCCGGTTCGGACTGGTTTCATCCCCTTTTTGTTTTTCAACTTTTGAAAATCTACAAAGATAGGAGGCACCATCACCGGCCGCCGATCCAAACATGGATGTTCTGGGGTTAAGGAAGGTTTGCTGGTCATACCAGCGAGGTAAAAGAGGTGTCCGACCACCATGGTACCCTTCTATGAAGCCCACAAAACCCAGTTCTTCATCTCCATGAAGAACACCATGAAACCCCATTAAAACAGAATTTTTCCCCATAGAAAAATAAATCGAACATCATATGTTCGTTACATGAAGGATTTCTAGTGTGGGAAAAATAAATACAGCATGGAATTAATTTTAGAATATTAATTTCGTCGTTTAGAAGCGGATCAGAGCGGAACCAGGCTCTGATACCACTGTTGGGATCCGGGCGGGACGCGAAGAACGCAGCAGAAACGACGAATAAAATATTATCCCGCCCGATGCTCGCTGATCCGATTCGGAACGAAAAACTTAAACCGAAAACCGGGTTGTAATCTGATTACCATGCGCGGATTCGAATCCGCTTCCGTCTCAATTCCGTCGAGGCGATGCCGCGAGCCGCACAAGCGTGCGGCCTCCAACGGTATCCACGCGATCCTCCGCGATGGTTCGTCCTCGTTCCCTCGTCCATATCAGCTCGCTCGCTGAAGATCCGTCACCGCAACAGTCTGAAAACCCGCGGACGGGAATTCCCGACTTTCGGGAATCGCGCGTGGCGGAGACAGAGACAGTCCTAGCGCCACGAACAGGGCGCCCAGAGGAGGAGAGAGAAAGGAGGGATGATGGCCAGCTTGGGAAAACCCCTAGAGCTTGGCCCAGGGTTTCTCAACAACGCATATATATATTAAGTCGGCGCAACTTTTCACAAAAGTCCCCGAGTTAATATAAATCTCATTTATGTACCACCGACTGAGAATCTTATTGCGTGTGACCCTCTAGGCCCATTTACCAATCCGATTTTCAGCCCGTTAAGTCCAATAACTAGTTATTGACTTATTATAATTAATTAATATCTAGATATTAACTAATTACTTAACCGAATTGACATCGCATGTAAATTTGGTCAGACTTCCGATCAAGTTGGGTGCCAAGCAACACCGCATGATCCCGGAAGGTAATGGGGTTCAGCAACCCACTCATGGAACTTGTCCGTCCACAGTTACCACGTGGCTATAATCCTTCGTTCGCACAATGCTCTCGAGTTAACCTAGGGTATGGTCAACTGTCAAACCCTAGATGGTCAACTCACTTGAATCAGACTCCGCTGTACAATATCCGAAAACCTCTTCTCTGATATTGTTTCTACTCTGGCAAAGACTCATGCGGATCTATTCTAGAGCATTCTCTCTCCAGTTACCTGAGAGCGAACGATCCATTATTGAACATACAATCACCTTCGAAGGTCTTCCGCTAGACCCGATCCTTGACTATTAAAGATCCCGTGGATAGGGATTCGTGGGTCAAGGTCAAAGTCCAGAAGTCCACCAACAAGGTGTCTTCGGTGTCTCAAGTCCAAGGATCAACCACGCCACTGTGACGATGAATCAAGCCAATTGACAATCAGATAAATTACCATTCGGCGATTCATGTCGGATCGGTTTAGTGAACTCATTCCCCAATGAGCACCTACAGGTTTACCATTGTGTCTCCACACGAGTAACTAACGAGATCAGTCACCCTCATCATATGAGCTGGAATAACCTGTACTAGTCTAATCGGATATTTGATGTCCTTCTCAAACATCCTACGATTAGGAACAATTGAGAATATGTGTTTATAAGTCATCAGTCTCACTATTATGATCTTATCATAATCTGATGACTATTGCACATATTCATGGACTTCATTATGCGTAAATATAAATATGCCAATCTACATAATGAATTTGATGCCATTGGTTAGTGAACCAGATTGAAATAGGTGCATTATAATTGGCTTAGAAGACACCTATATCCATCACAAGTAACACCGCGTGAATCTGGAAAGTATCGGGGTTAAGTAACCCACTCTTGGAACCTTTCCACCGACAGTTACCATGTGGATATAATCTTTCATTTGTACAATGCTCTCGAGTCAACTCAGGGTATGGTGTACTGTCAAACCCTAACCGGTCGACTCACTTGAATCGGATGCTGCCGAATAATATCAGAAAACTTTTTTCCCGATATTATCGTCCGCCTTGGCCAGGGACTTCCGCACATCCTTCCTAGAGCATTCTCTCTTTAAGTACTGAGAGTGAATGATTCCTAATTGACACTCAATTCCCTTCGACGGTATTCCGTTGTACCCAATCCTTGGCTGTTTAGAATCCCGTTGTTAGAGATTCATAAACCAAGGTCAAAGCACAGAAGTCCATCGACAAGGTGTCCTTTGTTAGTTTAGGTGGCCTACAAGCCAATCTAACAATGTAAATCTCGTTCATTATTAATACAATGGCATAATATTCATTATGTGTAAATCGCGTTAATTATCATTTCATAATGAAGTCCGTGAATATGTGCTATGGTGATCAGATTATGATGAGATCATACTAATGAGACTGATCACTTAAACACACATATTCTTAATCGTTCCTAGTCGGAGGATATCCGAGAAGGACATCGGATATCCGGTTAGACTAGTACAGATTACTCCTGCTCATATGATGAGAGTGACTGGTCTCATAAGTCACTTGTGTGGAGACACTAAGGCGAATCTGTAGGTACTCATTGGAGAATGAGTTCACTGAACTGATCCGACTGAATCACTGGATGGTATTGTACCTCACTGTCAACCAGCTTGATTCTATTGTCGCAGTTGCGTGGATGGTCCTCGGACCTGAGACACCAAGGACACCTTGGCGGTGGACTTCTGTACTTTGACCTTGGTCTACGAATCTCTAGCCACGGGATTCTAATACGCCAAGGATTGGGTGCAGCGGAATACCGTCGAAGGGAATTGTGTGTCAATAAGGAATCATTCGCTCTCGGTACTTAGAGAGAGAATGCTCTAGGAAGGATGCGCAGAAGTCCCTGGCCAGGGCGGACGATAATATCGGAAAAGGAGTTTTCCGATATTCATCAGCGGCATCCAATCCAAGTGAGTCGACCGGCTAGGGTTTGACAGCTCGCCATGCCCTGAGTTGACTTGAGAGCATTGTACAAATGAAGGATTATATCCATGCGGTAACTGTCGACGGAAAGGTTCCAAGAGTGGGTTACTTAATCCCAAATACCTTCCGGGTTCACGCGGTGTTGCTTGGCACCCAACGTGATCGGAGGCCCGGTTGAATTTGATGTGCGACATCAATTCGATTGATTAATTGATTAATAAAGGGTTATTAATTAATTAATAAAGCCAGTTAGGAGTCACTGGGCTTACTGGGTCATTAACTGGACTGGTACTTGGGCCTAGAGGGTCACACGCAAATGATTCTCAAGGCGATGGATAAATAAGTGGGTTTTATACAAACCGGGGGTTTTTGTGAAAAACCGCGCGGTTAGTATAAAACATAGCGAACGGGCTGAGCAGGCCAAGCTGCTGCTAACCCTAGCCGCCCCTCCTCAGTTTCTGTCTTCCTCTGGAGTCCAGGCAGATCCAGATCTGCCCCGCCGCTTCTCCGAATCCCGTTCGACGGGAAATCGTCCGCGCACTGCGGCGATCATTGCGGCGACCAGCGGAGGCTTCGCGGTCTGCGAAGAACGACGAACTCGAGGATATCCGTCGCGGGGAGGATCGCGTGGACTTCGCTAGAGGCCGGGCGCTTGCGCGGCTTGCGGTGTCACACCGACGGAACTGAACGGCTGCGGATTCGAATCCGCACACGGTGAGAACTTCGATAATCCGATTATCGTATTTTAGTTCTTCGAAACGGGAAACGGATCGCTGTAAAATTTTTATTTTCCGCTGCGTGAGCGATCCGGAGAAACCGAGAAAATTAAACTTAATTGAACCCTAAATCCCATCTTAATTGAACCCTAATTTCCCACCAAACCCAATAAAATTAAAATCTGATTTTAATTTGAAAATTCAAAAAAATTGTTTTGAAAATTTAAATGATTATTCAATTTTATTTAATTGGGTTTTATTAATGATTTTGAATCATTTAGGAATATAAGGGTTAATTAATTAACGATTAGTTGTTAATCAATTAGGGTTAACATTAATTTAAATGTTAAATTAATTAACCTTAATGTGACTAATTTAAGGGTTAAATTGGTCATTAACTTTTATTTCAACTAATTGTTAATTAACATTTGAGTTAGTTATTAATTTAATAGTTAAATTAATAATTAACTTAAATAACTAATTTAAATGTTAAATTAGTAGTCTTTAATTATTATTGTTAGTTATTAATTTAAGGGTTAAATTAATGATTAACATTAATCTGCTAATCTAATAGTTAGATTAGTAGTTATTAATTAATTAGTGTTAATTAATAATTTAAGTGTTAAATTACTAATTAACATTAATTAACTAATCTAAGAGTTAGATTAGTAGTTAATTAATAATTAGAGTTAATTAATAATTTAAGTGTTAAATTGTTAATTAATTTTGATGGATTAATCTAAGAGTTAGATTAATCTTTAATAGTCTAATTGTTAGATTATTAAAGGGGTTTAATCTAAGTGTTAGATTATTAGAAATGTTCTAATTTGCATGGAATAATCTAGAATTATTAATTCAGAGTGTATGCGCATGTGATGTGTGTTTATTGCTTTTAAATTTGATTTAATTGCATGTTAAGTTAATTAAATGAGTTTTCGAAATTCAAATGCCAATTTTGATTGGATCCCAGCTTTTTGAAAGCCAAAATTATTTATTTTGAATACTCATTTGTTTTAGCCCTGTGATGCGCTGAATCATGTGTGGGATGTTTAAAACACACCGTGGTCATGGATATGCACTTAATTTATTATTCATGAGATGAATGGTTTGTGTGGATCGTAGATGTATGATGTTTATTAATTGTTAATAAATAGAGGTCTGCGCACCTCTCTCTCTCATACTCCGATGTATTTCTACCTCCCTCTCTCTCTTGTACTCGCCATAAGGCATTCTTCAATTTACTTGTTAATTCTAGAATTAATGTAATGTGATTGAGGCAACCGAGGAAGGAGCGAGGACGATCCACAGCTGCAACCAGGAAGGCGAAAAGATGGAGATCTCTTGCCTATGTGTTTGCAGGTTATCTAATGTAAATGTTATGATTAGATAGTGTGTGCGTTTGACTGTTGGCTCCAGTCAAACCCACTGTGCTATCCATGACCACACTAATGACATGTATGAGATGCATTATTGTTCTTTTGATTATGAATCAAAGCAGGTTATAGTATTTAGTAAATATATACGATATATTTATATACTATCACCTAGGAGAGACCAAGATAAAAGTTATCCAAATACCCTCAGATAAACTCTAAGCCGTAACGCGAGTAGTTGAGAACTCACCGCGTGGTCCACCATCGTTATAGTCATAGGATTCGAGTCACTTTAGGCAGGTTTGTTGTGCTATCCACAAGGCCTGCTTAATTGGGAGGAGAAACTGTGGATATGGCATTAGATGCCAATAGATCGGGGTAGAGGAACCATGTAGCTTTGTTGTGCTATCCACAAGGGCTGCATGCAAATCTATGATCGTCGCGTAATGATGGTTAGCTTAGACCAGGATTAATGGTTTGTTGTGCTATCCACAAGGCCATTAAATCTCTGGGGACCGAAGCCATGATCAGATATTGCAAGGAGTTGCAAGTCCCATGAGTTGGGTGCTCTTTGATTGCATTACAGTTTGTTGTGCTATCCACAAGGCTGTAGTACAAGTCATTGAGATTCTGTTCCCCACTAGGAGACTGTCGGCGTCTCCCGTTCTGTATAACTGAGGGTTATACAGTCCGTCGAAAATTAGTGGGAGTTAAACTTGAACAAAAGACCATGTCTTGTTTTAAACTTTAATAATTGAACATCTGCTAAATAGATTTTACTTATCTCCTGTACGAACTATGTCGTCGAATAACCCACTCCGTGGCATACTTGATGCCATTTTGACTTACTTAATCTACTCGGATTGGTTCAGACTGAAGAATGTCTTCAGATCTGAGCACAATAACTTTGTCCCTAGAGCTGATCCTCTTGCTGAATTGGCATTGGATGCCCCTGAAGTAGAGATGACAGCTAACGATAATGGATCGAAGGACAAAGGTAAAAGAGTAGTGAAAGGTGACTGCTTCTACTATAAGCAGTATGGTCACTGGAAGAGGAACTGCAAGGAGTTCCTTCATGATAAAGCTCATGGAAGAGTGAAGCTGTCTGAAGCTTCAGATATCTATATGATAGATATCAACTTATCAGTTAGAGATCCTACATCTTGGGTATTAGATACCGGATGTGCTTCTCATATCTGCCATGATGTGCATATGCTAACAAGTAAGCGCAAGCTGAGACAAGGTGAGGTGGAATTGAGGCTAGGAAACGGCGCAAAAGTTGCGGCGATTGCTGTTGGGACAGCAAACCTCAGGCTTCCATCGGGAGAGACCTTACTATTAGAAGATTATTATTATGTTCCTAGCATAATAAAGAACATCATATCAATAACTTGTTTGGACAAGATCGGATATAGGTTGACAATTGAGAATAGAAGTTGTTCGATTTATTATGATAATAAATCAATAGCTTCAGCATCTTTAGTCAATGGTCTATATCTATTAGATGTTTCTTATTACAATCTTCAGATTGATAATGCTCTTAAGAAGAGCAAGAATTGTGTGAACCAGGCCTACATGTGGCATTGTAGACTTGGACACATTGGCGAAAGCAGGTTGCAAAAGTTGCACAAGCATGGTTACTTAACAGCATTCGATTATGAATCATTTGCAACATGCGAATCCTGCCTTATGGGAAAGATGGCAAAATCTCCATTTACTGGACATGGAGAACGTGCCAAGGACATTTTGGAACTAATACATTCAGATGTATGTGGTCCAATGTCCACCCAAGCCAAAGGTGGCTTTTCTTATTTCATCATGTTTACCGATGACTTCTCAAGATTCGGCTATGTGTACTTAATGAAGTACAAGTCGGAAGCATTTGAGAAGTTCAAGGAGTTCAAGAATGAAGTGGAGAAGCAGTTAGGAAAGAGTATTAAAGCTCTTCGATCAGATCGAGGAGGAGAATACTTGAGTACTAATTTCACAAAATTCTTAAAGGATAATGGTATCCTTTCTCAGCTGACCCCTCCATATACACCACAGATGAATGGTGTATCAGAAAGGAGGAACCGCACCTTGTTGGACATGGTGCGATCCATGATGAGCTTTTCGGGATTACCAGTGTCCCTCTGGGGGTATGCTCTAGAGTCAGCAGCATACCTACTTAACAGAGTACCCAGCAAGTCTGTGACCTCTACTCCATATGAGATATGGAAAGGCAGGAAACCAGAATTTAAACATGTTAAAGTCTGGGGTTGTCCTGCTCATGTAAAGAGACATGATCCAGAGAAGCTGGAATCACGAACTGATAAATGCAGGTTTGTGGGATATCCAAAGGAAACCTTTGGATACTATTTTTACCATCCTGATGAACAAAAGGTGTTTGTCGTCAGGAAAGCTGTCTTCCTGGAAGAGGAATACCTTCTCCAGGAGGACAGTGGGAGTAAAATAGTACTGGAAGAGGTTCCAGATCCCCATACAGCTGCATTATCATCAGATGAGATATCAGTTCCTGAATATGTTCAGGTACACACAGATGAGCCTCGTAGATCTGGTAGAGTACCTAGACTACCCGAACGATATGTGGGACATATCGCAGAAGGTGAGTCTATGGTACAATATAATGAGGATGATGATCCTAAAACCTACCAGGAGGCCATAGAAGGTCCAGAATCCGGGAAATGGCGAGAAGCTATGAACTCAGAAATCCAGTCCATGTACACCAACCAAGTTTGGAACTTGGAGGACTTGCCCGAGGGTATTGTACCCATCGGATGCAAGTGGATCTTTAAGAGAAAGATCGGTGCTGATGGACGGATCGACACTTCTAAGGCAAGGTTGGTGGTAAAGGGATATCGTCAAAGGCAAGGAATTGACTATGACGAGACTTTCTCACCAGTTGCCATGACAAAGTCGATCAGAGTTCTGCTCGCCATTGCTGCACATTTTGATTATGAAATCTGGCAGATGGATGTGAAGACTGCCTTTCTTAATGGTAACCCTGAGGAGGAGGTGTATATGATACAACCAGAAGGTTTCACATCCAAAGAATCTCCAGATAAAGTGTGCAAGCTTCAGAGGTCCATTTATGGAATGAAGCAAGCTTCCCAGAGTTGGAACATAAGATTTGACGAGGCTGTCAAGTCTTATGACTTCATTAAAAATGAAGATGAGCCTTGTGTGTACAAGAAGACCAGTGGGAGTGCAGTCACTTTTCTAGTTCTTTACGTAGATGACATACTACTCATTGGGAATGATGTAGCCATAATGTCATCAGTAAAGGTCTGGCTGTCGAAAAACTTCTCCATGAAGGATTTGGGAGAAGCATCCTACGTATTGGGAATACGGATCTATAGAGATAGATCAAAGAGGATGCTTGGAATGACCCAATCCCTGTACATAGATACCATAGTCAAAAGGTTTGGCATGGAAAATTCCAAGAGAGGTTTCATACCGATGAGACATGGAATTAATCTCTCAAAGGATCAATCTCCTAAGACTCCTGATGAGAGGGCATTCATGGATAGAATACCCTATGCCTCTGCCATAGGATCTATCATGTATGCCATGCTATGTACACGGCCTGATGTTGCATTTGCTCTAAGTGTTAGGAACAGATTTCAGGCTGATCCAGGCGAAGAGCACTGGAAGGCAGTGAAATGCATCCTTAAGTACTTGAGAAGAACTAAGGATATGTTTCTTGTCTATGGAGGAGGTGACTTGAAACTGCGAGGCTTTACTGACTCGAGTTTCCAGTCAGATCCAGATGATAGCAAGTCAACATCTGGATTCGTGTTTACTTTGAACGGTGGGGCAGTGTGCTGGAAGAGTTCCAAGTAACCACTGCAGATTCGACGACTGAAGCTGAGTACATTGCTGCAGCTGAAGCCGCCAAGGAAGCAGTGTGGTTGAAGAAATTCATCACCGACCTCGGCGTAGTTCCCAGCATCTCTGAGCCTGTTCCACTGTTGTGCGACAACAATGGAGCGATTGCGCAAGCGAAAGAGCCACGGTCTCATCAGAAATAGAAGCATATTCTGAGGCGCTTTCACCTTATCAGAGAGATCATATCCAGAGGAGATGTAGTAGTGGAAAGAGTTCCATCCGTCGACAATGTAGCAGATCCACTGACAAAGCCGTTGGCTCAAATTGTGTTTGAGCGTCACCTAGAGTCTATGGGCTTATTGTATAAAGGTGATTGACTTTAGTCCAAGTGGGAGATTGTTAGTTTAGGTGGCCTACAAGCCAATCTAACAATGTAAATCTCGTTCATTATTAATAAAATGGCATAATATTCATTATGTGTAAATCGCGTTAATTATCATTTCATAATGAAGTCCGTGAATATGTGCTATGGTGATCAGATTATGATGAGATCATACTAATGAGACTGATCACTTAAACACACATATTCTTAATCGTTCCTAGTCGGAGGATATCCGAGAAGGACATCGGATATCCGGTTAGACTAGTACAGATTACTCCTGCTCATATGATGAGAGTGACTGGACTCATAAGTCACTTGTGTGGAGACACTAAGGCGAATCTGTAGGTGCTCATTGGAGAATGAGTTCACTGAACTGATCCGACTGAATCGCTGGATGGTATTGTACCTCACTGTCAACCAGCTTGATTCTATTGTCGCAGTTGCGTGGATGGTCCTCGGACCTGAGACACCAAGGACACCTTGGCGGTGGACTTCTGTACTTCGACCTTGGTCTACGAATCTCTAGCCACGGGATTCTAATACGCCAAGGATTGGGTGCAGCGGAATACCGTCGAAGGGAATTGTGTGTCAATAAGGAATCATTCGCTCTCGGTACTTAGAGAGAGAATGCTCTAGGAAGGATGCGCGGAAGTCCCTGGCCAGGGTGGATGATAATATCGGAAAAGGAGTTTTCCGATATTCATCAGCGGCACCCAATCCAAGTGAGTCGACCGGCTAGGGTTTGACAGCTCGCCATGCCCTGAGTTGACTCGAGAGCATTGTACGAATGAAGGATTATATCCATGCGGTAACTGTCGACGGAAAGGTTCCAAGAGTGGGTTACTTAACCCAAAATACCTTCCGGGTTCACGCGGTGTTGCTTGGCACCCAACGTGATCGGAGGCCCGGTTGAATTTGATGTGCGACATCAATTCGATTGATTAATTGATTAATAAAGGGTTATTAAGTAATTAATAAAGCCAGTTAGGAGTCACTGGGCTTGCTGGGTCATTAACTGGACTGGTACTTGGGCCTAGAGGGTCACACGCAAATGATTCTCAAGGCGATGGATAAATAAGTGGGTTTTATACAAACCGGGGGTTTTTTGAAAAACCGTGCGGTTAGTATAAAACATAGCGAACGGGCTGAGCAGGCCAAGCTGCTGCTAACCCTAGCCGCCCCTCCTCAGTTTCTGTCTTCCTCTGGAGTCCAGGCAGATCCAGATCTGCCCCGCCGCTTCTCCGAATCCCGTTCGACGGGAAATCGTCCGCACACTACGGCGATCATTGCGGCGACCAGCGGAGGCTTCGCGGGCTGCGAAGAACGATGAACTCGAGGATATCCGTCGCGGGGAGGATCGCGTGGACTTCGCTAGAAGCCGGGCGCTTGCGCGGCTTGCGGTGTAACACCGACGGAACCGAACGGCTGCGGATTCGAATCCGCACACGGTGAGAACTTCGATAATCCGATTATCGTATTTTAGTTCTTCGAAATGAGAAACGGATCGCTGTAAAATTTTTATTTTCCGCTGCGTGAGCGATCCGGAGAAGCCGAGAAAACCCAACATCCTTTGTGTCTCAGGTCCGAGGACCATCCACGCAACTGCAACAATAGAATCAAGCAAGTTGACAGTGAGGTACAATACCATCTAGCGATTCGGTCGGATCAGTTCAGTGTACTCATTCTCTAATGAGCACCTATAGATTCACCTTAGTGTCTCCACACAGGTGACTATGAGATCAATTACCCTCATCTTATGAATGGGAGTAATTTGTACTAGTCTAACCGGATATCCAATGTCCTTCTCGGATATCCTCCGACTAGGAACGATTAAGAATATGTGTGTTTAAGTGATCAGTCTCACTAGTATGATTTCATCATAATCTGATCACTATCGCACATATTCACGGACTTCATTATGAGACGATAATAACGAATTATACATAATGAATATAATGCCATTATATATTAATAAATCAACGAGATTACAAAGTCATATTGGCTTGTAGTCTACATAAGACTAACATCACTGGCCTGATTAGTCAATTAATAACTTATATTAATTAATCAATCGAATTAATGTCGCACATCAAATTCGACCGGGTCTTCGATCACGTTGGGTGCAAGCAACACCACGTGAACCCGGAAGGTATCGGGGTTAAGTAACCCACTCTTCGAACCTTTCCGCCGACAGTTACCACGTGGATATAATCCTTCATTCGTTCAATGCTCTCGAGTCAACTCAGGGTATGGTTTACCGTCAAACCCTAACCAGTCGACTCACTTGGATTTGATGCTACCAAATAATATCGAAAAACTCTTTTCCTGATATTATCATCCCCCCTGGCAAGGGACTTCCGCGCATCCTTCCTAGAGCATTCTCTCTCTTAGTACGGAGAGCGAATGATTCCTTATTGACAATCAATTTCCGTCGATGGTATTCCGCTGTACCCGATCCTTAGCTGTTTAGAATCCTGTGGTTAGAGATTCATAAACCAAGGTCAAAGCACAGAAGTCCACCGACAAGGTATCCTTGGTGTCTCATGTCCTAGGACCATCCACACAACTGTGACAATAGAATCAAGCTGGTTGACATTGAGGTACCTTACCATCCAGCGATTCAGTCGGATCAGTTCAGTGAACTCATTCTCTAAAGAGCACCTACAGATTCACCTTATGTGAGATCAATCACCCTCATCACATAAGCAGGAGAAATCTGTACTAGTCTAACCGGATATCCGATATCCTTCTCGGATATCCTCCGACTATGAACTATTAAGAATATGAGTGTTTAAGTGATCAGTCTCATTAGTATGATCTCATCATAATCTGATCACTATTGCACATATTCACAGACTTCATTATGAAACGATAATAATACGAATTTTCACATAATGAAATAATGTCATTATATTAATAAACGAATGAGATTATAAAGTCATATTGGCTTGTAGGCCACCTAAGACTAACAAGCTCCGCTTCTCGTTCGACGTGAGTTTCCGAATCTGCATGTCGCGGCGGATTACATGCAGCCAGACGGGATCCGCAGATGCCGCATCAAGCGAGGAGGCGAGGATGATCCATCGCGAGGAGAACTGCGTGGATACCACTAGAGGCTGGGCATTTGCACGGCTTGCAACATCGCTCAGACAGAACCGAAGAACGAACGCATATTCGAATCCACGCAAGGTAACTACGATTCACCGTTTTGGGTTTTTGTTGATCGAAACGGGACAGATCCGATCCCGACTTGAATTTTATCCGCTATGTTCTAGTCGGATCCGGACACACATAACCCAACAGGAAGAGCTGACAACAGACTGCTTCGGGCACCCCTCGGACCGAGAGGTATGAATTAAACCTCCGAAAATGGCTGACCAGGTCCGTCATCCCATTATACAAGGGACCCTTCGACAACTTGAAGTTTGACGGCACATCCATCGTCAGGATTTCGTGGGAGAAAGGGGATTGTTCTAAGATGACACTGGCCAAGGGCACACCATATGGGCGAGATACCATCGGCTGCATCTCCTTCCTCATTTATGTCAACCTCTGATCGAGCTCTAGAGTCGTAGTAGTAATTGCAGTCCAACGTCCCTCGGCTCCTATAGGATGCGTGCCAGACGATTGGTACACAGAATATGGCCTTGTGGTCCTTATGGTTCACCGCGAGCCGAGACCACCTCGAGAGGAAAAGCTCGGGATTGTCCCGATTGCCCAGCTGAAAATTGACCAGTCGGGCAATATTGAGGTTGTAGTGTGATTGGTCTCGCGGGCTAGTTTTTCAAGCCCATGTGCTGAGCAATGGCTGAAACCATGTCGCGTGGTGGAGCAAAGGACGTAACAGTAGCAGTGAGAGTTGCTACCTGTTGGGAGAGTTCCTCTATCTTGTCCTCCCTGAGAAGAGCAAGATCCGGTGCCACCGAGAGGGCTGGCCCTTGCGGCAAGTTGGCGGACACCCCTTCGGCATGTCCAAGTAACTGGGCAGGAGTCACCCTTGTCTTCAGCTCCTCCTGTCCGGATCGTCCTCTTGTCTGCGGTCGATGAGCCATGGATGAGTTGTTTCACACAGATGGTGCCAAGTGATGTAGCCGAGGTGATTGCGGATGGTGCTGAGATGCGGTATCCGAAAAGCCATAGAGGATCCAAAGCCGAGAGGAGGGTCCGAAGACGAGAAGGATCCGGAAATGGGGGTGAAGCTGTTTGCGAGAAGAAGAGACTGTCAACAAGGGTCCTGGGTCTCTGCCTAAGGCCGACGGTCAAGTTAGTATCAAATTAGGGGCTGTAATGATGCACTAAGAGAGGAGTAAAGGCTTAATTGCTTACCTTTTATGCAGCAAATAGTATTCTATTTATAGTGAGTGGATGAGAGTACCTTTCTTATGGCAGGCGAAGTAGGACTATTCATAACAAGAAATATAAGTCACAAGAAAATATCTAGGGCTCCCTTCATACTTGATGGGCCAAAAGCCCACATCTCGGCCGTACCTAGGTGGGTCCGAAGATGGTTGGGCTCCTACTGCCTTCGGCCCAATAAGCTGTTGGGCCTCGTACTAATCGGGCACCTCTCGACCCACTTACGGACGAGGTCTGTCTCTTAGCTGGGCCCATTCGAATTACCCATCATTAACCATCTCATTATTAACATTTAAAGTTTAAAACCACATATCCCAAATACAATAAAGCCCATTCAAAATAATAATTAATTCAAATTTTTCACTAATTTAAAATTAAAATTAATAAAACAATAATAGTAATTATTATTATTTTAAATGGACAGAATCATGGGTTGCCGGCCACGCCGATCAAGCTCGACTCAGCTGGGCACAACCCCAGTAGGTCGGCCCTGTTGGGTCTAGTTGGATTGGCAACGGGTCGGCCTTGCTGGGTCCGGCCAGTTCGGCTTGTCTGGTTTGGCTAGATGAGGGCCAGCTTAGCTAGGGCTTCCCTATCAGGGAAGCCCTAGTAGGGCGTCACCCCCCGGACCCAGCTGTCGCCCTCCTCTGAGAGGAGGCGGCGCGGGGAAGGGAGGAGGGCGGAAGCCGGTGCTCCAGGTGCCACCGGATGCCACCGCTGAAATGCCTGTGGCCCTTGCCACTCTCCCTGTAACGACCCGCCACCCTATAATCGGGGATCCAATTACTAAATGGGTACCGAATCATTAATTTGGGACCAAATCAGGATCTAGTAAGTCTGGGAAATAAATAATAAACTAAGCTAAACATTCACATCGCATTGAACTGAAATGAAAGTGCAGGAAATTGAAATTATTACAATGCGACTCGATTACAGCAAATAATTACATACTCCAGCTGAAAGGAAATAATTAAACATACAGGCTAGAAATAAATAACAACTACATCGGGGCATACCCCGGAACAACTGCCGAAGACGCACAACACACGGCCGCACACGCCGCTCTAAGTCTGCTGGGAGTCCTCACCTGAAAACCGCAGGGGTGAGTCTCAAGAACAAGACTCAGTAGGGATCCTTCGATCCCCACTGCCCACGCACACACCCACAAGTGTAAAGTACAGCTAACGGTGAAGTAACAAGTGTAGTGGCAGGTACAATTCCTAATTCTCTACGTGAGAAGACATGCAATCGCAGTTATAATAATCATGCACATTCTAAACCAGCCGTTAGATAATCTACAACCGTCATCTCGATAGAACTCGCCGACCGTGCAAACAACGGTGGGGAAAACCTCGACCCGCTGAGACCAAGGAGTAGCCCCTCGGATAGCACGCTCGCTACTCCGGCCTAACTGGCTCAGGTGACTATCCCTTCCCCCAGCATGAGTGACTCTCCGAAGGTACCACTCCGACACCGGTACTAGCTGACCCCGGGGTTCACCAGGTGACCCTCTCTCACTAGGCGTCACCCCGCCCACGCCCCCACCGGCGCTGTGCTCACGCCCCCACCAGCACAGGGTGATAAAGTGCTACAATGTCACTCCAGGTCCACAGTAACTGAAAACTCAACACAGTGCGATCCGGTCACGTGAAAAGCCCGCAGTCGCATAACCCACATAGAACCATCCGATCATGAGGAATCCATCTCTATCGGGTGCACTAAGACATGTGCTAACCATCTATCTAGCAGTATAAACACGTTTTACTGGCATGCATTAGTGAGATTCTGTCTTGAATCGCGTCGACCAAGGTCGACGCCATTCAAGCTCCAATTACAGGTCTATATAAATCAGTCTTCAGAATCTGGCCTTAAAAGGCGTCGACCCCCATGGTCGCCTTTTTAAAAGGCGTCGACATCCTCAGACGCCATTCAACACCGAGATCCGGAATTCCCAAGGCCTTATCCAAGGGATTTCTGCGGTTAAAACGCGTCATGGATGCCTGACGCTGTTCAAAAACGCGTCGCTTACCCATGACGCCTTTCAGCCACAGAAACCCCAACCTGGCAAACTGTCTGTCAGTCAATTCCTGTCTAAAAGGCGTCGTGATGGCCCGACGCCCTTCAAAAAGGCGTCGTCCATGCACGACGTCTTTCAGTCCCAGGAACCAGGAACCCCCTAAACCCGAGGGCTCCCTTTTCAACCCCAAATAACCCCAAAAATCATACAAACTGGAGGGAAACGAAGAGCAAGACAATTCATAGGCAAACACCCCATAGAGATCCTAAACATGCTCATTCTAACCCCCAAAAACCGAAGATCTACCACATGCATATCGAGGAAAACATGATTTTGAACACAATGCCACGGGGAACGTCACCCTACCGGACACTCGAACTCCTCCAAGCTCCACGCCGTTCACCCTTCTCGCCCCACGCCGCCGCCGGTACCGCCGTGGTCGTCCTTGCTCCACCGTGACGTCGGCCGCCGTCCGGAGAGTAGAACGCCGCAGTGGAAGTGGAGGTGGTAGTGGTATGAGTTAGGTAGAGGATGGAGTGGAGGGAGAGGCGAAATGGTGGGAGGAAAAGAGGGAGGAGGAGGTGGTCGCCGCCGGTCGCCGGAGGAGGAGAGAAGCAGAGTAGGAGAAAATGAGGGAAAGAAGGAGGGCTTGCGGGGTTAACCAGGAACTGGCTAAAACGCGTCGACATCTACGGACGCCTATCAGGTGACAAGACGGCCGCTCTGACAAGATTCTGAAACGCGTCGTCCTACATAGACGCCATTCAGACAACTTTTCAGGGCCGTACTCTGACACACCCAGAGTCGCAGTCTGAAAGGCGTCGTCCTTCGCAGACGCCGTTCAGACGACCTGACAGGGCCGTACCCATGTGGCCCAAGGCCACCCCCCCGCGGCACCCACGTGGCAGCACCTGAAACGCGTCTGCCAAGGTGGACGCCGTTTAAAACGCGTCACCAGGTCCTGACGCGATTCAACTCAGAACTTCCTCCCCCCCACAAGGACTAGAACAACAGGGTCTGACCCGAAAATCGGATCCGAAAGTCTCGGTCCTTACAATCTCCCCCCCTTAAAGAGATTTCGTCCTCGAAATTGACTGCTAGAATTCAACAAGGTCAAAACAAGGATACAAGTTTACAATGAAACTCACGTGAAGAGGTAAGGGAACTGCTCCCGCATCTCGTCCTCTCGCTCCCAGGTTGCCTCACCTCCGGAGCGGTACTGCCAAATCACTTTGATCAGTGGTACAACCTTGTTCCACAAGACCTGCTCTCTGCGATCCTCAATACGAACCGGGTACTCTGGAAATGACAGGTCCTCAGCGACCTCCAACTCTGAAAAGTCCAACACATGGGACGGATCCTGAACATACTTCCTCAACAAGGACACATGGAACACATCGTGCACTCCTGCCAGATTGGGCGGCAAGGCCAACTGATACGCGGTTTCCCCGATTCGAGCAAGGATGGGAAAAGGTCCAATATAACGCGGACTCAGCTTGCCTCGCTTCCCGAATCTCATCACACCCTTAGAGGGTGAGACTCGGAGAAACACGTGGTCCCTGATAAAGTGTTAAATTGATCATTTAAGGGCAACCATATGCATCATACTCATGTTTTTATCTGCAAAATAGCATGAAATGATAGATAATTGTGTAGCAAGTCCAACGGTACCAATTTCATCAAATTCTGACTTAAAAACATCGTCATTTCATGTGATCAAAGGAGTGTAGCGCATTTGCGGTTTTTCGACAAAACCGAGACGAAATGAATAAATATGATGATATTTTTATGATAATGCGCTAAATTATATTTATTTGATGTGAACAGGACATGCCGAGGATGCAGTGCAGCTGGAGGAGTTTCCGGAAATTTGGGAGTGATCCGGTGTGCAGATTTCAACTAAAACAGGGGTAAAAATACAAATTGACTCCTTCTCCCACTGGAGTTTCCCAAAACCCACTATTTCCCTCCGTCTCTCCGATTTCCTAAACACATCCTTTCTTTTATTTTAAAAAAAACTCTCTCTCTCTTCTTGTTTTAGAAAGTCGAATCCTATTCCAATTTCCTCTTCCAAATCCTGTCCCTTCTCCAAGTCTCCCACATATCCTCCTCCTTGTCCAACTCAAACCCAGCACCTCTCCTCCTCCTCCTCTCTATAAATTCCCACAAATTCCTCTCAACCAGCTCTCTCTCCCCCACGTTTGGTTTTTCCCAATTTTAATTCCTAGTTGGTTTTCCCTCTCTCTTCTATTTCCTCTCCCTCTCCACGTTTCTCTCTCTCTGTTCTCTCTTTCTCGGTCTCCCCTCTCTCTTCCCTGCTCGTCCAGCATCCTGCTGCCCTTCCACCAAGCTTCCAGCAGCTGCATCCCACGTTGGTGAAGCCAGCAACCTGCATGCAGCAGCTGCGGTGAAGCAAGTTCCTCCACCAGCACCAGCTCCTTCAACGCAGCAGCAGCTAGTTCTCTCCTCCAACCAGCAGCCAGCAACCGAGCTCCACCAACGCTGCTGCAAGCAGCAGCCACACCAACGCAGCACCTCCAGCCACGTACACCAAGCAGCTGCTGTCCAGCAATCTTCCAAACAGCACCCAGCAGCCAGACGTTCCAGCGCTGGTCCACTGCGCCAGACGTTCCAGCTGATGGTCCACAGCACCATCCTTCACAGCAGCTTGGTCCACTGCACCGGCAGACCCACAGATTTTGTTGTGTTGCCCTTTTTATTTCCCCCATTAGCATAGTCTTTGTTCTTTAATTAGGGGTAGTGTTAGTATTATTTAGTTAGTTTTTTGGTTATTTAATTAAGAATAGCTCTTGAATAGTTGTTGTGTAATTAATTATTAATTGATAATTAGGTTATTTGATTCATGACAATTAATGATTTATACATTTAATAGTTTGTCTTTGATGTTGTAATTTTCTTTGTCGTGCTTATTTCTTAATTGTGTTTGTGTTTAATTTCTGAAAAAGAAAAGAGAGAAAAAGATTTGTTTACGTTATATAATTATATTTTTAGGTAATATTAGTTAATTTAGTTTTAGTTTAATTAAGTAATTAGTTTATTTCAAATTCTCACTTATTTTTAGATTAACTAAAGTCCAAAGTTTTCAAAATTAGAATCTTAACTCCCTGTGGATCGACTCGGACTCACCGCTATTAAATTTCCAAATTTTGATTTGAGTGAGCCGGATAAATTTAGATTGAACGTTTTCATGTGTTTAACGACGCACAATTCGAAACGATCAATTTTTGGCGCCGTTGCCGGGGAGTTAGATTTTTAATTTTGATTATCTTGGATTTAGTGTAATTAGTCTCTAACTAACCTTATTTTTCTTATTTTTGCAGGTAAATTGAAAAAAGAAAAAGAAAAAAAGAAAAGGAAAGCAAAATCATGGTCAGTGTGTTCCAACTTTCTATGTTTCAATTTCCTTACTTTAGTTAGTTTCCTTTTTTTTTGTAGTTTCTAGTTTAGATAGGTTTCCATTAACTAAAAAAAAGAAACAAAAAGAGGAACATCCAAATTTAAAAAACCTTCATTGTCAAGATTAGAAACTTTCCATGCTAGGCATTCATCATCTTAGGAAAGCATGAGTTAGTTTCCTTTCACAGTTATTTCCATAAATTGTTGAAGATTGCGGGGGAAAGGTACGTGTTTCAATTTTTAGCAAGTCATTCATGATTGCATCAACACACCTTGCATTGATTTGTTGCCTTGTATTGCATTCAAAAAGACATTAAGGGCAGCAACTTTAACCACATAAGGTAGGGATTTGATCACCCTTCCTTAGCCCACAAACCACCCTCCTTGCATTGGCATTTCCTAATCCAACTAAAAGCAAGTCGAAAGAGAATCTAGGGTTTACACCGTGAGTGGTTTAAATCTCGAGTTGCCTCCATTTTTGGAAACGGTGTCTAGGCTAGAGGTAAAAAGGCAAACGTCTAAGCGGGAAAGTGGTTCTCTAATTAGGTCCCTACGAAAGTAGGGGGAGCCTCCCACTACCCCACCTCTTACCTGGCCGTTGACTGATTGTGGTTGTGATTCGAGGTGGACTCCATCCACCTTGTAAGAAAATTCACATAGAGAGTCTAGGATTAACAGTAGATCATTAGGATAATTTGTTTGTCAAAATTGATTGCCTTTAAAAAAAAAAAAAAAAGCAAGAAATAGAAAACAAAATCCTCTCTCCATAAGTCCTAGTGCATGCAAGGTAGGAGATCTCAAAATCCTAACCTTCTAGGACCACTTGCTGAAATAGAAAGAATCATACATCAAAGAAATCCACCACAAGATCCAATGGCTGATAATCAGGACCCACCAAAGCAAATGAAGGACTATTTCATTCCAAATCGATATCAACCTTCATCATGTATTCATCTTCCTCAGAATCCAGCCAATCAATATGAGATCAAATCTAGCACCATTCAGATGCTCCCATCCTTTTATGGGAATACTAATGAAGATCCTTATAAGCATCTGGATGAATTCCTAGAAATCTGTTCCACGGTGAAAATCCAGAATTTCACCGATGATGGCCTTAAATTGACCTTATTTCCCTTTTCATTAAAGGACAAGGCTAAATATTGGTTGGGAACCATAGGAAGGCCCATTAGGACATGGGAAGAAATGCAGAAAGAATTTCTTAAGAAGTTCTATCCCATCGGGCGGACCAATACCATGAGACGGGCCATCACCAGTTTTACCCAAACTCCCGGGGAATTGATCCATGAATCTTGGGAAAGACTGAAAGAATTGCTTAGAAAATGCCCTCATCATGGGCTTTCAAAATGGCAAATTGTCCAAGCATTCTATGAAGGATTGTCTGAACAGTTCAGACAGATGGTGGATGCGTCATGTGGAGGGGCGTTTATGATGAAAAATGAAGATGAGGCCTATGATCTGTTTGAAATGTTAAGTGAAAATTCCATCAATCATGCCTCATTATCATCTTATGAAAGGTCTGTTGGGCCATCTAAACGGACTGGAATGTATGAACTTAAGGCCCGCGGAGAGCCCGAATCCAGAATGGACATAAATCTGATTAATCAGAAGTTGGATAAGGTAGACGTCTTGGCCCAGAAACTAGACCAACTCTTAGCCTTAAACAAGCAAGAGCCTACTTACCCAACACAATCTAGTCCATATGAAGGCCCATCTACTGCCAATCATGATATTTGTGCCTTATGCGCAAGTCCAACCCATCAAGTGAATGAATGCCCAACTGCGGCCCAACTTCCACCATTCATTCAAGAACAAATTCAGGCCGCCCAGGGATTCTCCAGACCCAATAATGACCCATTCTCAAATACTTACAATTCTGGCTGGAGAAATCACCCTAATTTCTCTTGGAAGAATCAGCAGGCCCCATTACCAATGTCCCATCCTCCTATGCATCAAGCCCAAAAGCCACAGAACTCATTCCAACAACAATCTAATTTCTATGGAAATGTTCAGGCTAGGGGACCTCAAACCCAGTTTTCTCAACCGGCCCAGTATCAATCAGGTCAACCGGCCCAATATCAATCAGGTCAACCGGCCCACTACCACTCATTCCAATCAGGACAACCAACCCAATACCATCCTCCACCCACTTACCAGCAACCTCCTCAGCCCAACTTTGATGATAAATTCACTCAACTCCAACAACTGATTTTGACCCAGCAACAATCCATTGCTAAGTTGGAAAGTCAAATGGGCCAACTAGCTGAGACCGCGATGAGAAGAGAAGTAGGCCAACTTCCTAGTCAACCTGTTGCCAATCCAAGGAATCAACCTCCAGGTTTTCCACAGCAATCGGGCCTTTTACCTCAGCCTGGCCCGGTACCACAGCCTAAAGGGCCACAATTTGAGAATGCTAAAGCCATTTCAGCCCTTAGGAGTGGGAGAAGTTTAGAAAAACCACATGCAGATGGAGCGTTAGCTAAAGGTTCCACTGATGGGCCTCAGGAAATTGAAAGTGAGAGTGAAGATGAACCCATCATAGAGAAGTTGGAGGAGGATCTGAAAGGAAAAGGGAAGATTGATGAAGGCCCGAGTTCTTATAAACCTAGGGTGCCATTTCCTAATGCCTTGTTAGCTAAGCCCAATACCAGGAAGAAACTGGCCCAGAATGAGGAGTTGTTGGATTTGTTCAAACAAGTCCAAATTAATATTCCACTCCTCGATGCCATCAAGCATGTGCCAGCTTATGCTAAGTTTCTCAAGGACTTATGTACTCCACGAAGAGAATCTAGAATGGCACCGGAAAAGGTTCGGCTTTCTGAGGATGTTAGTGCAATTGTGATGAATCATTTACCCAAGAAGTTAAAGGATCCTGGAGCACCTCTAATTTCATGTGACTTAGCTGGAGTTACATTTGATAGAGCTTTATTGGATCTAGGTGCGAGTGTAAATCTATTGCCAACAGCCATTTATGAAAAATTTGATATTGGAGAATTAAAGCCCACACCCATCATCTTGCAGTTGGCTGATAGGTCTGTGAAAACTCCACGGGGATTAATTGAGGATGTTATCGTAAAGGTTCATGATTGTTATTTTCCCGTGGATTTTCTTATTCTGGATATGGCATTACCTGAGGAACTCATTCACACCCCGATCATCTTAGGTCGTCCATTTTTAGCCACCGCCAAAGCTAATATAAATTGTGAAACTGGCATAATGGACATTTCATTTGGGGGTCAAAAAGTCCAGATTAATGTCTTCAAAGCGTCTCAATATCCAGATCATGAAAAAGAATGCCATACTATTGATATCGTGGATAATCTGGTTGAAGAAAATGAGATGTCCACATATGACCTTTTGGAGGAAGCCAATACTTTAAAGGACTCCCCTGGCCCATTAACATCTTGGCCCAAGGTTGAACCTTTACCAGCCTTGCAGTCTGAACCCGCTTTGCCATCTTTAGAGGACCCTCCTGAGCTTGAACTCAAACCATTACCGGAATCTCTCAAGTATATCTTTTTGGGTCCGGACCAAACTCTCCCGGTCATCATTGCGGCAAATCTCACATCGCCGCAGGAGGCCCAATTAACCGAGGTCCTCAAAGACCACAAAGGTGCTATTGGATGGTCGGTGGCCGATTTGAAAGGAATAAGTCCGTCCATTTGCATGCATCACATCTATATAGAAGAGAATTCTAAGCCCAGTCGGGAGATGCAAAGGCGGCTTAACCCCAATATGAAAGAAGTGGTGAAGAAGGAAGTTGTGAAATGGCTAGATGCGGGTATTATTTACCCAATATCAGACAGTAAATGGGTCAGCCCAACTCAAGTAGTACCCAAGAAATCTGGATTAACAGTTGTTAAGAATGATCATGGAGAAGAGGTACCCACTAGGCTCACCACGGGATGGAGAGTGTGTATTGATTACAGAAAGTTGAATCTCATGACTAAGAAGGACCACTTTCCACTCCCATTCATGGACCAGATTCTGGAAAAGTTATCGGGCCAGAAGTACTTCTGCTTCTTAGATGGGTACTCCGGGTACAATCAAGTGGCTATTTACCCGGAAGATCAAGAAAAGACCACCTTCACGTGCCCTTATGGCACGTTTGCTTTTAGGAGAATGCCATTCGGATTATGCAACGCACCAGCCACATTTCAACGGTGCATGATGGCCATCTTCTCCGATATGGTGGGAGAATTCCTCGAAGTTTTCATGGATGATTTCTCAATCTTCGGGGACTCGTTTGAAAATTGCTTGGAAAATCTTAAACAGGTGCTAGCACGATGCATAGACACCAATCTGATTCTTAGCTGGGAAAAGAGCCATTTCATGGTTCGAGAGGGCATTGTTCTAGGCCACATTGTGTCTGAAAAGGGGATAGAGGTAGATAAAGCTAAGATTGATCTCATATCCAATCTTCCTCCTCCCACTTCAGTCAGACAGATCCGTTCATTCCTTGGCCATGCCGGCTTCTATCGCCGGTTTATCCACAATTTCTCTCAAATTGCCCGGCCTAGGGCTGTCAACGGTTCGGGTCTGGGTAGACCCATGCCCAAAGTGACTAGACCCAGACCGGTTCAGACCCAATAAAGATAATGGGTAATTGGGTTGGGTCTTGGACCCACTTCTTATTTATTTGATGTTGAAAGATAAATGGGCCTGGTATAGAATTTATTTATCTTAAATCTCTTTGTGTCGGATAATTTGGTTTGATTTTAGGTGTAAATTCCAAGAAATTAGCTCACAAATTTTTGCAATGTATGACAATAGAAAGTTTAATGGGTAAACGGGTATACCCAGACCCATAACTAACGGGTCCAAACGGGTCTGTTAACGGGTCTGGGCCCATTTTGACAGCCCTAGCCCGGCCCCTAACTCTTCTCTTAGCTAAGGATGTCCCTTTCCAAATGGATGAATCTTGCATCAAGGCATTTAATTCTTTGAAGGAATCTTTGACCAAAGCCCCGATTCTTCAATCTCCAGATTGGTCTTTACCCTTCGAAATCATGTGCGATGCCTCTGATTATGCTATCGGTGCAGTTTTGGGACAAAGAATCAACAAATGTCCCGTGGTGATATATTATGCAAGTCGCACCCTTGCAGATGCTCAAATGAATTATACCACCACAGAAAAGGAATTATTGGCTGTGGTTTTTGCCCTAGAAAAATTCAGATCTTATCTTTTAGGGGCAAAAGTCATAATCTATTCTGATCACTCAGCTCTGAAATATTTGTTGACCAAGAAGGATGCCAAGCCTAGGCTTATTAGATGGATCTTACTCCTTCAGGAATTTGATTTGGAAATTCGGGATAAGAAGGGTTCTGAGAATGTGGTAGCTGACCACCTATCCCGAATTCCGATATCTGAAAGTACACCGATCACTGATTCCTTTCCTGATGAGCATCTACTGACCATTTCTCACACTGTTGCACCTTGGTATGCTCACATTGTCAATTACAAGGTGACTAATTAGCTTCCGGAAGGATGGACCAAAAGTGAAAAGGACAAATTCTTTTCTCAGGAAAAATTTTATTTCTGGGAGGATCCTGAATTATTCAAATTTTGTCCTGATCAAATCATTAGGCGATGTGTCCCTGAAGAAGAACAACAGAGTGTTCTCAATTTCTGTCATAATTTGGCGTGTGGGGGCCACTTCTCAGGAAAGAAAACTGCAGCCAAAGTCCTACAAAGTGGTTTTTACTGGCCCACACTTTTCAAAGATGCCCATGAATTTAGCAAAACTTGCCTCCGATGTCAGGCCGTAGGAAATATGGCGAAAAGGGATATGATGCCACTCAACCCAATCTTGGTGGTTGAAGTCTTTGACGTTTGGGGAATTGACTTTATGGGACCTTTTCCACCTTCTTTTGGACATACATATATTCTGGTAGCGGTGGATTATGTCTCAAAATGGATTGAAGCAGTAGCCACTCGAACCAATGATCATAAAGTGGTCATTAAATTCGTTCAGAAGAATATCTTTTCTCGGTTCGGGTGGCCCAAAGCTATCATTAGTGATGGGGGAACGCATTTCACGAATTACCAGTTTCGGGCTTTGCTTAAGAAATATGGGATTAATCACAAGGTAGCCACCCCCTATCATCCCCAAACTAGTGGCCAAGTGGAAGTTTCCAATAGGGAGATTAAGAACATTCTGCAAAAGTCCGTTAGGCCCGATAAAAAAGATTGGTCTGAAAGATTGGATGATGCTTTATGGGCCTATCGGACCGCTTACAAAACTCCTATTGGCATGTCTCCTTATCGCCTAGTTTTCGGAAAAGCGTGCCACCTTCCAGTAGAATTGGAACATAGGGCTTATTGGGCCATCAAACAAGTCAATCTAGACCTAGCCCAAGCTGGTTCCCACCGCACCTTACAACTGAGTGAGCTGGAAGAGTTGCGTAGCGAGGCCTATGAAAATTCAAAGATCTATATAGCCAAAACCAAAGCTTTTCATGATAAACATATTGTCAGAAAATCATTTCTTCCAAATCAGAAAGTTTGGCTATTTAATTCTAGGCTTCGCCTATTTCCTGGAAAACTGAAATCCAGATGGGATGGACCCTTCGTGGTCGTTAAAGCCTTCGATCATGGAGCCGTTAAAATTCTGAACCCCAAAAGTGGGAACACTTTTACGGTTAATGGTCAACGGTTGAAACCATTCATTGAAAATCTTCAAAATGAACCACCTGAATCCATAGAATTGAGTGATCCACACTAACTGAACTTCCGTCTGGCTGAAGACGATAAACTTAGCGCTTGTTGGGAGGCAACCCAATATTTTATTTCAGCTTTTGTATTTCTTTCCTTTTAGGTCCCTAAGCAGCAATCGCCGTGGGTATGTCGCCACCTCGTCATTACAGGTTGTTTCGCTCCTTCACCAATTCTCTTCTGGCTGCATGTTTTTCATATCTTTTATGCCATTGAGGACAATGTCAATCAAGTTGGGGGGTGGGACAATCATATGCATTTATTGAAAATCTTTTGAAGAAAATTGATATCTTTCACTGAAAAATGGTCAAATTTTTTCAAAAACTTCTTTTCACATCCTGGGAAAATTGCATGAAAATCATGTTTCATTAAGTAAATCTTAAACAAATCAGTTTTCTGTTAGTCACATCGGTTAAAGAGCCTTTAAAGTTCAAATATTCCACTTTACAAAAATCCACGGCGGGATGATTTTCACACACACACGGCAACTTAGAATAAATGGAAGATCTTAAAAGTATAGAATTGCTGGAATTAACCTCAAGGATAAGACTACTTATTCTAATTTTTCTTTTGGGTTGAACGAAAGGAATGTGTAGAATCCGTAATAGGGGACTGTCCCACTCAGCACTCTAAAAGAGGCGGTCATTTCAAATGGACAGTTGTAAACATTAAAAGGCAAAAGAAGGCGAAAAAAGAGCTAAAGGAAGGTAGGTGGCAAAAAGTACGCACCTCCCCTCAGGCAATTCAAAGAGAGTGGCAAAAAGTACGCACTCTCAAAAGCAAAAGTACAATAAAGAAACGCCGCGCTAAAAAGTCCATCGAACCAAAAAAATGTCCAAGTCGTGAAAAGTGCTGAGTTGGGACGGAAACTGAAAAACGGTCCTCACTGACTGATCGGGAAATCTCGTATTCTCTTCTCCTCCCCAGGTAGTCTTATTTAAAGGGTAGTAAAGGCAAGAATATACCAGAAAGGTCGGAAACGAGTTCTAAGTGTGTCAAATTTCATGCACAATCACCTGTCTGAATCAAAATATTGTGGGATATGAAAACTTTTTAGCTCAACCAAACGGCTACCACTTAAATTGATTGTGAAAGATACTACAAATGAAGCATGATAATTCATTGTTTGTCCTAACTTTTCCCTATTTGCATTGCTAAGGGACTAGCAATGAGTAAGTTGGGGGGTGTGATAAAGTGTTAAATTGATCATTTAAGGGCAACCATATGCATCATACTCATGTTTTTATCTGCAAAATAGCATGAAATGATAGATAATTGTGTAACAAGTCCAACGGTACCAATTTCATCAAATTCTGACTTAAAAACATCGTCATTTCATGTGATCAAAGGAGTGTAGCGCATTTGCGGTTTTTCGACAAAATCGAGACGAAATGAATAAATATGATGATATTTTTATGATAATGCGCTAAATTATATTTATTTGATGTGAACAGGACATGCCGAGGATGCAGTGCAGCTGGAGGAGTTTCCGGAAATTTGGGAGTGATCCGGTGTGCGGATTTCAACTAAAACAGGGGTAAAAATACAAATTGACTCCTTCTCCCACTGGAGTTTCCCAAAACCCACTATTTCCCTCCGTCTCTCCGATTTCCTAAACACATCCTTTCCTTTATTTTAAAAAAAACTCTCTCTCTCTTCTTGTTTTAGAAAGTCGAATCCTATTCCAATTTCCTCTTCCAAATCCTGTCCCTTCTCCAAGTCTCCCACATATCCTCCTCCTTGTCCAACTCAAACCCAGCACCTCTCCTCCTCCTCCTCTCTATAAATTCCCACAAATTCCTCTCAACCAGCTCTCTCTCCCCCACGTTTGGTTTTTCCCAATTTTAATTCCTAGTTGGTTTTCCCTCTCTCTTCTATTTCCTCTCCCTCTCCACGTTTCTCTCTCTCTGTTCTCTCTTTCTCGGTCTCCCCTCTCTCTTCCCTGCTCGTCCAGCATCCTGCTGCCCTTCCACCAAGCTTCCAGCAGCTGCATCCCACGTTGGTGAAGCCAGCAACCTGCATGCAGCAGCTGCGGTGAAGCAAGTTCCTCCACCAGCACCAGCTCCTTCAACGCAGCAGCAGCTAGTTCTCTCCTCCAACCAGCAGCCAGCAACCGAGCTCCACCAACGCTGCTACAAGCAGCAGCCACACCAACGCAGCACCTCCAGCCACGTACACCAAGCAGCTGCTGTCCAGCAATCTTCCAAACAGCACCCAGCAGCCAGACGTTCCAGCGCTGGTCCACTGCGCCAGACGTTCCAGCGCTGGTCCACTGCGCCAGACGTTCCAGCTGATGGTCCACAGCACCATCCTTCACAGCAGCTTGGTCCACTGCACCGGCAGACCCACAGATTTTGTTGTGTTGCCCTTTTTATTTCCCCCATTAGCATAGTCTTTGTTCTTTAATTAGGGGTAGTGTTAGTATTATTTAGTTAGTTTTTTGGTTATTTAATTAAGAATAGCTCTTGAATAGTTGTTGTGTAATTAATTATTAATTGATAATTAGGTTATTTGATTCATGACAATTAATGATTTATACATTTAATAGTTTGTCTTTGATGTTGTAATTTTCTTTGTCGTGCTTATTTCTTAATTGTGTTTGTGTTTAATTTCTGAAAAAGAAAAGAGAGAAAAAGATTTGTTTACGTTATATAATTATATTTTTAGGTAATATTAGTTAATTTAGTTTTAGTTTAATTAAGTAATTAGTTTATTTCAAATTCTCACTTATTTTTAGATTAACTAAAGTCCAAAGTTTTCAAAATTAGAATCTTAACTCCCTGTGGATCGACTCGGACTCACCGCTATTAAATTTCCAAATTTTGATTTGAGTGAGCCGGATAAATTTAGATTGAACGTTTTCATGTGTTTAACGACGCACAATTCGAAACGATCAGTCCCCAACCTCAAACTCAAGTGGTCTCCGTCGGATGTCGGCATAACTCTTCTGTCTACACTGAGCTGCGGTCAACCTCTACTGAACTGTCCTGGCTACCTCAGCACACTGTTGTACCAACTTAGGTCCTGCAATCTGCCTCTCACCGATCTCAGACCAACACACCGGTGATCGACACGGTCGCCCATACAAAGCCTCATAAGGCGCCATGCCGATGCTAGAATGGTAGCTGTTGTTGTAGGCAAATTCCACAGTGGACAAATGTTGTTCCCATGAACCTCCCCAGTCTAGGCAACACGCCCTGAGCATATCTTCCAAGGTCTGAATAGTCCTCTCCGACTGCCCGTCAGTTTCGGGATGATAGGCCGAGCTGAAAGCCAACTGAGTCCCCAATGCCTGCTGAAAGTTCTTCCAGAATCTGGAAGTAAACCTCGGATCTCGATCCGATACAATGGACAATGGGATCCCGTGCAGAGAGACGATCCGGTCCACAAACAACTTAGCCAACTTGCCGACCGACCAGTCCTTCCTAATGGCTAGGAAGTGTGCCGACTTGGTCAGCCGATCAACGATGACCCAGATAGCGTCTCTTCTGCTAGGGGATGCGGGCAATCCCATCACAAAGTCCATCGTCACATATTCCCATTTCCACTCAGGAATCGGCAAAGGTTGCAGCAACCCTCCAGGTCTCTGATGCTCGGCTTTAACCTGCTGACATGTCATACATCTAGCCACATACTCAGCCACATCTCTCTTCATACCGGGCCACCAGAAGTGCCTCCTCAAACAGTGATACATCTTTGTTGCCCCGGGATGCACTGCATACCTCGATCGGTGCGCCTCATCAAGAACACATCTGCGCACATCTTCCTCAGTCGGAACGTAGAGTCTGCCTCTGAATCTAACGGTACCATCATCCCACAACTCAACCTCAGACCTCTGGAGAATCTGGGGTAACTCTGCATCTGCCCTCTGAGCCTCAATCACAGCATGGTACACAGCCGGTCTCACAGTCAAGCTGACAAGTACTGCTCTATCTTCTTCATGTGGAACCCTAAAGGAGGATTCCACCACCTACTCAAATAATTTCCACTCCCGAACCATAAGGTATGACATGACCGTCTTCCGACTCAAAGCGTCTGCCACCACATTCGCCTTGCCCGGATGATAGGAAAGGTCAAAATCATAATCTTTAATAAACTCCATCCACCTTCGCTGCCTCAGGTTCAGGTCTCTCTGAGTGAACACATATTTCAGGCTCTTGTGATCAGTAAAAACCTGAAATTTCTCCCCATACAAGTAATGCCTCCAGATCTTCAGTGCAAACACCACAGCTGCAAGCTCCAAATCATGAGTAGGATAGTTTTCTTCATGCCTCTTCAGCTGCCGAGAAGCATAAGCAACCACCCTGCCATGCTGCATAAGGACTGCTCCCAATCCTCGACGGGACGCATCCGAGTAAACCACAAATCCACCTGACCCAGATGGAAGCACCAGCACTGGGGCTGACGTGAGACGAGTTTTTAGCTCAATAAAACTCTGCTCACAATCCTCAGTCCAAACGAAACGAACTCCCTTTCGAGTCAGCCTCGACAAGGGGGCCGCTATCGAAGAAAATCCCTGAACAAACCGTCTGTAATACCCGGCAAGCCCCAGAAAGCTCCTGATCTCGGTCACTGAAGTCGGCCTGTTCCAGTCCATTACTGCCTCTATCTTCGCTGGGTCTACTGCGATACCTTCACCAGAAATAACGTGCCCAAGAAAGTGCACCTCGTTCAGCCAAAATTCACATTTGCTGAACTTGGCATAAAGTTGGTGCTCCCTCAGGACCTGCAACACTGCCCGAAGATGAGCAGCGTGCTCTTCCTCAGAAGAAGAATAGATCAGAATGTCATCAACAAACACAACCACAAACTGGTCCAGGTAGGTCCTGAAGACTCGGTTCATCAGATCCATAAAAGCTGCCGGAGCATTGGTTAAGCCAAAGGGCATAACCAGAAACTCATAGTGCCCATACCGAGTCCTGAACGCCATCTTACTAACATCCACATCTCTGATTCTCATCTGATAGTATCCAGATCTCAGATCGATCTTGGAAAACACCCTCGCGGTCTGCAGCTGATCCATCAAGTCATCGATTCTAGGAAGCGGGTACTTATTCTTTATTGTCACCTGGTTCAGCTGCCTATAATCGATGCACAATCTCAAAGAACCATCCTTCTTCCTGACAAACAGAACTGGAGCACCCCATGGAGATGTACTGGGACGGATAAAACCCTTGTCCAGCAACTCCTGCAACTGCGCCTTCAACTCAGCGAGTTCGGCTGGCGCCATCCGATACGGGGCCTTAGACAAGGGCGTCGTACCTGGTGCAAGCTCGATGGTGAACTCAACCTCACGCTGTGGAGGAAGGCCAGGCAGCTCTTCCGAAAACACGTCTACGAAATCACAGACAACAGGCACCTCCCAAGGACTTGGACTAGCACGGACATCAGAAACAACAACAGAGGCAAGAAAAGCCTCACAGCCACCAGCAAGCAACCTTCGTGCCTTAAAGGCAGAAATAAGGATGCCCCGAGAAGAAAGTCTAATACCTTGGAAGAAGAAGGTCGGGATGTCCGGAATGGAGAAGCGCACCCTCTTCCTGTGGCAGTCTACCTCCGCATAATAGGCTTCCAACCAATCCATACCCAGGATGATATCAAAGTCACGAATAACAAGTATGACCAACTGGGCAGGTAGCACATGACCCTCAATGGTCAAGGGAACACTCCTCAGACAATTATAGGATATCATGAAGTCTCCAGAAGGAACTTCTACCATCAGACCATCAGATAACTCATCAACGGGTGCAGAAAGAATATCTAGAAACTGCTCAGAAATAAAAGAATGCGAAGCACCCGAATCGATCAACACGTGTGCAGAGTTCCCAAGGACAGAAAGTGTACCTTCCACCAAGTTGGACGCGCGAGCCTCCCTCCTGGTGATAGCTAGCACTCTCCCCTGGGTCCTCGGTTTCTTCTGCTCACCTGAACCATGTCCCTGACCATACCCCTGCGGGCACTACCTCGCCAGATGACCCTGCTGGCCGCAAGTAAAACATCTCCTGGGAAGAGTGGGACACTGAGTCCCGCCATGGGCACTACCACACTGCTGACAAACTGCCGGAAGCCTCTGAGCTGGCTCCTGCTGTGCACTGGACACTGTCTGACTCTGCTGTCCCTGTCTGGGCCGGCTGCTGCCGCTGCTGCCGCTACTGCTGCCACCACCCCTGAAGAATCTCCTGAATCGGGAGCCGAGAGAAGACGATCCCGATCCGACTGAAGGAGCCGGTGCCGCTGCTTTACCCCTGCCCCGAGATGGCCCCTGGACAGTCTGCCCTCTCTCCCGGGCCGACTGGATCTGCTGAGCCTCTACAGCTGCTGCACGCCTAACAGCTGACGCCAAGTCTGTACAACAATGGGACGCCACGAAGTTCCTCAAACTGAGCCTAAGCCCATCCACAAACCTCTCCGTGCGACGTTCCTCGTCCTGAGATATGAAAGGCACGAACCGTCCCAGCGAAACAAACTTCGCCTCGTACTCAAGCACCGTCATGCTTCCCTGCGTCAGATCCATAAACTCCCTCTCCTTGGCTCGTTGGACATGTCTAGGGAAATATTGTGCATTGAATTCCTTGACAAAGGTCTCCCAAGATATTTCCCTAAGACTCCTGTCTCCATAAGACAAACTCTTCAGTGTGGTCCACCAGTCATAGGCGCTATCCTTCAGCATGAAGGTAGCCAGCGGGGTCCTCTCTACTGCCGCACAGTCCATGGAATCAAAAGTCTTCTCAATCTCTCTGAGCCAATGAATGGCCTCGTCAGGGTCGGGACGACCGGTGAAGTGAGGTGGCCTCAGCTTCAAGAACCTCTCCAGTGTAGCTGTGGTCCCTCCCCGAGTACTAGAACCCTCGCTAGGATCTCGAGTCTGATACCTAGCCATAGTATCCATCATCGCCTCCATGAACTGCTCAACACTCGGTCTCCCGGCCTCGGACCCACTAGGGACATCTCCCTGCTCTCGGATAACTGGCATCCTCCTTCTAGGAGCCATCTACTCGCCTACAATTACAAAATCAAAAAGTTCTAATTAGAATCCTAAAACCTATGCTACCGACGTGCCTGTACGGGATAATGTATTTATTTGCCGAATTTACAACATTTAACCTAGTTATTTATTTATTTGCCAGACCGTATGCTCTGATACCAACTGTAACGACCCGCCACCCTATAATCGGGGATCCGATTACTAAATGGGTACCGAATCATTAATTTGGGACCAAACCAGGATCTAGTAAGTCTGGGAAATAAATAATAAACTAAGCTAAACATTCACATCGCATTGAACTGAAATGAAAGTGCAGGAAATTGAAATTATTACAATGCGACTCGATTACAGCAAATAATTACATACTCCAGCTGAAAGGAAATAATTAAACATACAGGCCAGAAATAAATAACAACTACATCGGGGCATACCCCGGAACAACTGCCGAAGACGCACAACACACGGCCGCACACGCCGCTCTAAGTCTGCTGGGAGTCCTCACCTGAAAACCGCAGGGGTGAGTCTCAAGAACAAGACTCAGTAGGGATCCTTCGATCCCCACTGCCCACGCACACACCCACAAGTGTAAAGTACAGCTAACGGTGAAGTAACAAGTGTAGTGGCAGGTACAATTCCTAATTCTCTACGTGAGAAGACATGCAATCGCAGTTATAATAATCATGCACATTCTAAACCAGCCGTTAGAAAATCTACAACCGTCATCTCGATAGAACTCGCCGACCGTGCAAACAACGGTGGGGAAAACCTCGACCCGCTGAGACCAAGGAGTAGCCCCTCGGATAGCACGCTCGCTACTCCGGCCTAACTGGCTCAGGTGACTATCCCTTCCCCCAGCATGAGTGACTCTCCGAAGGTACCACTCCGACACCGGTACTAGCTGACCCCGGGGTTCACCAGGTGACCCTCTCTCACTAGGCGTCACCCCGCCCACGCCCCCACCGGCGCTGTGCTCACGCCCCCACCAGCACCGGGTGATAAAGTGCTACAATGTCACTCCAGGTCCACAGTAACTGAAAACTCAACACAGTGCGATCCGGTCACGTGAAAAGCCCGCAGTCGCATAACCCACATAGAACCATCCGATCATGAGGAATCCATCTCTATCGGGTGCACTAAGACATGTGCTAACCATCTATCTAGCAGTATAAACACGTTTTACTGGCATGCATTAGTGAGATTCTGTCTTGAATCGCGTCGACCAAGGTCGACGCCATTCAAGCTCCAATTACAGGTCTATATAAATCAGTCTTCAGAATCTGGCCTTAAAAGGCGTCGACCCCCATGGTCGCCTTTTTAAAAGGCGTCGACATCCTCAGACGCCATTCAACACCGAGATCCGGAATTCCCAAGGCCTTATCCAAGGGATTTCTGCGGTTAAAACGCGTCATGGATGCCTGACGCTGTTCAAAAACGCGTCGCTTACCCATGACGCCTTTCAGCCACAGAAACCCCAACCTGGCAAACTGTCTGTCAGTCAATTCCTGTCTAAAAGGCGTCGTGATGGCCCGACGCCCTTCAAAAAGGCGTCGTCCATGCACGACGTCTTTCAGTCCCAGGAACCAGGAACCCCCTAAACCCGAGGGCTCCCTTTTCAACCCCAAATAACCCCAAAAATCATACAAACTGGAGGGAAACGAAGAGCAAGACAATTCATAGGCAAACACCCCATAGAGATCCTAAACATGCTCATTCTAACCCCCAAAAACCGAAGATCTACCACATGCATATCGAGGAAAACATGATTTTGAACACAATGCCACGGGGAACGTCACCCTACCGGACACTCGAACTCCTCCAAGCTCCACGCCGTTCACCCTTCTCGCCCCACGCCGCCGCCGGTACCGCCGTGGTCGTCCTTGCTCCACCGTGACGTCGGCCGCCGTCCGGAGAGTAGAACGCCGCAGTGGAAGTGGAGGTGGTAGTGGTATGAGTTAGGTAGAGGATGGAGTGGAGGGAGAGGCGAAATGGTGGGAGGAAAAGAGGGAGGAGGAGGTGGTCGCCGCCGGTCGCCGGAGGAGGAGAGAAGGAGAGTAGGAGAAAATGAGGGAAAGAAGGAGGGCTTGCGGGGTTAACCAGGAACTGGCTAAAACGCGTCGACATCTACGGACGCCTATCAGGTGACAAGACGGCCGCTCTGACAAGATTCTGAAACGCGTCGTCCTACATAGACGCCATTCAGACAACTTGTCAGGGCCGTACTCTGACACACCCAGAGTCGCAGTCTGAAAGGCGTCGTCCTTCGTAGACGCCGTTCAGACGACCTGACAGGGCTGTACCCACGCGGCCCAAGGCCACCCCCCCCGCGGCACCCACGTGGCAGCACCTGAAACGCGTCTGCCAAGGTGGACGCCGTTTAAAACGCGTCACCAGGTCCTGACGCGATTCAACTCAGAACTTCCGCCCCCCCACAAGGACTAGAACAACAGGGTCTGACCCGAAAACCGGATCCGAAAGTCTCGGTCCTTACACTCCCTTTGTAGGCCAGCACCGGCCATGGCACTCCATCCCATGGGGCTGACCACTAGCGCGACTGCCCCCCATGGAGGCCTTGCTACCCTCTGGCATGGTCGTCCCCATCCCACGTGGCGGCCGGAACACTTCCACCGCCGAGTTTTCATGAAGAGCATTGGGATATTCGCCATGGTCATCGCATGAATCACACAAAGCATAGAAAAATTTGATTTCTCCGTACTGAAAAACTTCAAGAATATAATTCGTACAATAGAAACAGATCCAGTGGTAACCACGCTTTGACACCCCTGTAAGATCTCGAGCGAGACGGTGAAACTGCATTGGAAACAAAAGACAAAAATTTAGCCGCCCGTTCCCAATTTGTTTTAGGAAATCTACGCTAAGCAATGATCGAAATCACCTCGCACGGAGTGGAATCCACGACCGAGTGCTGCTAGCCGCACAAGTACCCGGCCTATAGCGATATCCATGCGATCCTCCACTTGATGGTTGATCCTCACTCCCCGTCCAGTTCGGTGAGCTTGTAGATGTTTCTTCTCCGCTACGGTTCCCACTGCATACAGATGGAGCTCCTGACAATCGGAAAGCATAAGTGACAAAGACGAAAGAAAGGGGAAGCCCTATAAGAGGTGCACAACACACACATAAAGAGAGAGAGAGAGAGAGAGAGAGAGAGAAAGAGGAGGGCAGTTGACTCCGGAGGAACTTTGGAGCTTGGCCCGAGGTTCTCACTCAATGCTTATTTATACTAAGTCGTACAAATTTTCACAATAGTCTCTAAATAAATATAAAACCTACTTAAACACCATCAGCTAAGAATCTTTGTGCGTATGACCCTCTAGGCCCAAGTACCAGTCTAATTTTCAACCCAAGTCATTAGGTTAATTTATGTGCCAACTTATTTGTCTTTCCATTAAAAAAAAAATCTCTCTTCTGTCTCTTCATTCTAGTGCATGCAAGGTTGGAGATCTCAAAATCCCAACTTACTAGGATCAATAGTTGAAATTGAGAGAGTTTTGCACTAAAGAAATCAACATCAAAATCTAATGACCCAGAATCCAAAGGACTTACCCAAGCAAATGAAGGAATATTTCATTCCTTCTAGCTACAAACCCTCCAATGCATTCACTTGCCAGAGGTGCCAGTTATTCAGTATGAAATTAAATCTAGTACCATCTAGATACTCCTATCTTTTTATGGAAACACAAATGGAGACCCTTATAAACATCGCGATAAGTTTCTTGAGATTTGTTCCATGGTGAATTCATGAATGATGCCCTTAGATTGACCCTCTTTCCTTTTTTACTGAAAGATAAGACAAATTATTGGTTGGAGACCATAGAAAGACCCATTAGGACTTGGGACGAAATGCAAAGGAGTTCCTTAAGAAATTTTATCCTATAAGATAAACTAACACAATGAAGAGGGAAATCACGGGATTTACTCAAACACCCGGAGAGCAGATTCATGTATTTTGGAAAAGGCTAAAAGAGTTATTGAGGAAATGATCAAGGTCAAAGTGTTTCAATAGATTATCTTGTGGTAATGATAATTTTTTCATTTGACTATGGATGTATGATTGCTCACTCTAAAATTTATGGTTGTGTTTTGATTGTTCTCACTGTGACATGCTCGTCGGTTCATAGAAATTTGTCATAACCGAGCCATGTCAGCAGGGGCATTATAGGAATACTTGTAATCATAAACCTACTAATAATTTAGATATTTCGGCTGAGAGGTAGCTTGGTGGCAATTTTGCTCATGATTTGGAGAGAAGATTAACCTAGAGAGGTGCTGCTTTTGGAGTCCAGAGTTAGTGTTATTTTTAGTTTTAGTAGACCTGATGCAGTAGGGCTATTTGAGAGAATTACGGAATTTGTTATTTCTTTAGTATTAGAGTTGCAATTCTCTATCGGCATACTTATGTATTTGTGGATTTTGGTATTCTGTTGCTTATCAAATTTTTGAGATAGCAATGGCATTTTCGTTTAGTTGGCTTGTGGAATATCTTGATTCTATCATATCTAGATGTATATGATGTAGACTGGATCTATCACGACCGGATTCCGCAGATGGAATCCGGAAAAGAGGATCCGGAGCTGGTCCGGATCGGGTGTTGGAGGGGGACCCGACGGGGATCCGCGACGAGGCAAAGACGAAGCTTCTCCGGTTGACCCGGACCCGCCCGCGGGGGGCGCGGTCGGTCGCCGGATCTGCTCTTGGATAGTGAGCCGCTGCTCCTTCGGCGGACGAAGGCGCGGCGCGAGCGGAGCTTTTCTCGGCGGAACGGTCGACGGGCGTCGGAGGCGAAGCCTGAAGGTCCGAGACCGGACGGAGGAACGGCTTGCTCTCCGATGGTGAGCCCGAAGGCTCCTTCAGCGCGAGGCCGAGTCTCCTGTCTTGGGGCAGCCGGCGGGCTTGCCCTTGGACAGCGAGCCCGAAGGCTCCTTCAGTGCGAGACCGAGTCTCCCTGTCTTGGTGCAGCCGGCGTTCGGCGTCGAGACCAGGGAGAGGAATCCGAGGTCGGCGGCCGAGACCGACTCGGGGAGGTCGGTGATGATTCGAACCGAGCCCCTGCAGGAAGGAAAGAAGAAGAAGAACCAGTGAGCAGGAGCCCCGGGCGTCAGCCCTGGGGAACCCCCTCCGACGGTCAAGTTAGCTCCTGAAGAAGATTCGATTCAGAAGAAAGGAAAGAGTAGCTCTAATGCTATTCTGACAGAAGTCCTTTAAGGGTTTCGGAAGCTTGGGGAGGCATCCGTTTTTCCCACCACCCTCTTGGCCACAAATAGCGGGATATTTATAGCAGAGGATAGCGGATGGTTAACGGTGGCAGCCGATATAGGACTAAATGAAGGTTTACTGATAAACCGCCATAGCGCCCGATCCGCCACCGGAGTGGGCCGGATTCGGCTACCGGGCCGAAGGGGGTTGGGCCGCTGACGGGCCCAAGCCTGTTGGGCCCTGGGCTGCCGCGCTGCTCCCGGGCCGTAGGCTGGTGGGCCGCTGACGGGCTGAAGCCTGTTGGGCCGGGAGCGACGGTGCCGCTTATGGGCCGAAGGCTGCTGGGCCGCTGACGGGCCGAAGGCCGCCGGAGGGCCTGGTACTGCTGTTGTTGGGCTGAATGGGGTTGGGCTTGTTTCAATGGGCCGAATCGGATTCTGCCTCATCACATAGCCCCCCACTCTTGTCTTCGTCAGTTCTGAGATGGCGAGAGTATAGTCCGAAGCTTATCAGAAGAATCTTGTGACAGATGCTTTACCCGAAGGTCCGTTTCTCTTTCTCGTCGTTAGGTAGGGGGTGCCCTCGGTCGGCCAAGGGCTACGTGGTTGCTCCGTCTTCGCTCGGAGTGGCGACGAAGGCTCAGAGCCCAGAAGCCGAAGGGCTGAGCCATCTGACTCGTGTTAGGCTTCATTAAATGGACGGGATGGCGCGTCGCCTCGCGAGGAAGCACGGGACACGCGTCGCGCATCCAGCCGCTCTGCCAAAAACACAAACGGATCCAGACCGCCCGCGGGTCGCGGATCGCCCCGGCTCTCTGCCCGAGGCTCCACTCGGATTGCCGCCGTTCCCTTCGTCCTACGCGGATCAGGACACGTGGCGACATCCGGGTGATCAGCCGAAGGGTCGGAGCGCTCTCGGCCGTTGATCGCTCTGCTTCAAGTCCCGGAGCCGGCCCGTCATCATTGCCGAAGGACGGCGCACGTGGCGGGCATCGGGGAGGAGCGAGGGGACGAGCGGGATGATCTCGGCCGCTGGCTTCGGCGGGAGGCGTTTCGAATGGGCTTATAAATACAGGCCCTCCGCAGGGCACTGTTCTTCTTCTTGCTGTTGCGCTTGCGTTTCCCTTGCGACCACCCGAGCTCTTCTTCCTTCTCCAGCGAAAGGCCAGCTTCTTGAAGGTTTCGTCCGAGCTCGTCGGCTACCGTGGGAGGTTCTTCGTCCCTCAGAGTGCATCGCCGGTGGAGCTTGGAGGCTTGAAGTTGCATTTGGCTCAAGAGAGACTTCCTCCCCCTCTCCGCAAGTAAGCTTTGACCTCCTTCTTCCCCCTCGCGGCCTTTATGGTCCGGAGCTCTTCCAGCGAGATTACTCCTTCGGACGAGGAGTATACTCCCCCCCATTCTCCTAAGTCTTCCCTGTCAGATCCTCTTGCCTCGGGTTCCCTTGCTTCCGCAATGTCCGGGGAGTCTGAAAACTCCGGGACCGAGGGGTCCGAGACTTCTGGAGCGGAGGTCTCCGAGGCCGAGATTTCTGGAGCCGAGGCTTCTGAGGCCGAGGCTTCGGGTGCCGAGGCTTCCGAAGCCGAGGCTACCCAGGAAGTCCGGGACCCAGGCCAGGCTTCCACCTCGGGGCGCCATCCTCCGGACGCTGTTTCGGGAGCATCTTGTGCCCGCTCGGACGTAGAGGTGAGAAACCTAGTCTCTTACTTTCAGCTTCCTTCTTGGACGACCCCCCATCGGCCCGATTCCGCCACCAGGGCAAATACTGTTCGCCCGGGCTCTTTCTCCATCTATGTTGATAGCTTCGAGGCGGGCTTCCGCCTTCCTCTTCCCACCTTCGTCATCAATCTCCTTAGCTTCTACGGGCTGGCCCCGTCTCAGTTCTTTCCCAATTCTTGGCGTACTGTGTACGGATTTCTGAGCGTCTTTGCTCATATAAAAATCCGCCCCTCCATCAATGTCTTCCGCTATCTCTTCAAAATCCAAACGCAGGGGAAGTCCGAGTGGTACTGCTTCGTCCCTCGGGTCGGCCGAAGCATCTTCTCCGGGAAGCCCTCGTCTATCCACGGCTGGAAGAGGAAGTTCATCTTCGTCTCTCTGCCGGAGAACGAGAAGGGCGTGTGGCCCTTCCCCACCGAATGGGCGCTGCTGGCTGCAGGCCTCTCGGGCCCTCCTGCTCTGACCCCTGTTCAGAGCACTATCGTGGGCCACGTCCAGGTTAAGGCCCCATTCGACGTCTCGGAGCTTCTCACCGACGCAGAGCGGCTGATAAATGCCGGGGTTTGGCCGGACCCTAAGTTTGATCCGAAGCGGGCCTTCCCTTACCTTCCTCCCGGGGAGACTCCGCGGGGCCGCGGGGGAAGGACTGCCGCTCCTCCGGCCGAAGCTCCTCCGGCTGACGAGGCTGATGAAGTTTCGGCCGAGGGTAAGTCGGCTCTGTATTTGCATCCGACCACTGTCTCGTTACTAACGCGTCACTCTTGCTTGCAGCAATGGCCGACCTTGACGACCTCCTCGACCTGATATCCGACCAACGCGATTCAGGCCGGGCGCCGGTCCCGCAAGCGGCAGGCAGGTCTGGCCGAGGCGCTGGAGCTCCGAGGACCCGAGGCGGGGTCCCAAGGACTACGGCCTCCGCTGAGGGTCGCGCTGCCGCCGCTGCTCTTGAGAGGGAGCAGAAGACAAAGTTCGCCGCTCGAAGGGGCGGCCGAACGTCGAAGCGCCCCCGGGAAGAGGAGGCCGAAGAGGTGGAGATGGCTCCGCTGGTCCGGAGGAGCACCGGGACCCGAAGGGCCGCAAGGCTGGCGCCTCCCGAGGCGTCAAGGGGCGAATCCCCTCCGGCCGTATCGGCAGGGGCCGGTGACGGAGGCTCGGGGTCGCGGGCGCCCCGGGCGCTGCGTGAATGGTGGCACCCCGTGACGGGGGTGTACAAAGATGAAAGTATGCAGGACCCGCAGACGTGCCTTCGTCTGCTCAGCAGCTTCACTCTCCCGTCAGCTTTCGAAGAGCTGAGGGAGCATTCGATTACCGACCTAGCGGCGATGAGTGCTCGGTTGTCGGTTCAGGTAAGAAGTCCGAAAACTTTTCAACCTATCCTCCATTGGCTCTGGGTTTTCTAACCCTTGTCTGCTCTCGGCTCGCAGGCTGCGATGACGGGCAGCGTCCTGATGCATCAACAGGAGCTGCTCCGCCTTAAACTTCTAGAGGCCGAGGTGGGTCCGGCCGGTTCTGGTGAAGGTACCTCGGCGGCGTCCCACATCGAGCCCTTGGTTGACAGGCTCACTACCGCGAGCGGTCGGGTGCGGGCGCAGCTAGAGGAGAGGGCAGCAGAAGCCCGCGCTGCCGCCGAGGCCAAAGAGAAAGCCGAGGGCGCGCTCGCTACGGCTCAGGATGAGAACCAGGTGCTTAAGACCCAGATCCAGGACAAGGAGTCCCGGTGGGCTTCGGAGAAGCGCCGCCTTGCCGAGGAGGTCTCGGCCCTAAAGCGGGAACTGGAGGAGGCGGCGGAGTCGGTCATAGCCGATTTCAAAGCCGGGCGTGAATACGCCCGAGAGATCCTCCGAGCCCAACTGGTGGCGTCTTCTTCGGTCTTCGACCTCGGACTGGCTGTCGCCCAGAGGGCCTGCCCGGACGTCGATCTGACCAGGGAAGCTCTGCCGAGGGGCGAGGAAGCCAGGGAGCTCCTATCCTGGTGGAAGGGCCTCATGGCTGAGAGGGCCTTGCCTCCAGATGCTGAGGGTGAAGTCGAGACCGCCGAGGAGGCTCCCGCAGAGGAGGCTCCCGCCGAGGAGGCTCCCGCCGAGGCTGCTGCTCCTGAATCGGTGCAGATTGTTGACTCCCCCTCTCCCTCTCCTGGCCGGAATGTCATCGAGGCGGAGGAGGAGAGGGCCGTCGAGGACTGATACGAGGGTTCCCGTCGGTTTTTACTTTTTCGCTTTTGTAAGCCTTCGGCCAGGTATATGGCCGAGCTTGTACCTCCTTCTGTTTAAGAATACAAGGAACGTTTTTGGGCTTTACCTTATCATTTTTTGCATGACGAGTGGACCTGGCCTTTCCGAAATCTGAGATCTTTTTATCGTTCGCTATAGCCTGCGAAGTCGAGACCCGATGTAAGTTCGGATAGGTCGTTGATAGAATCTCCTCAGCAGATAAGGCTGCTTCAGATGCGGCTTTTGTGGCCGAAGCCGCTCCCGCTATGGTTTACATGGCCGAAGCCATTCCCGATACGGTTTTCACGGACTGAGAAATCCATGCCGTGTCCTGATCCGGGTTACATGGCCGAAGCCATTCGTCGGATCGAAGGACTTACGGACTTTAAGAAAACCATGCCGCTCCCGGTACGGTTTGCATGGCCGAAGCCACTCCCGATACGGTTTACACGGACTTAGGGAAATCCATGCCGTGTCCTGATCCGGATTACATGGCCGAAGCCATTCGTCGGATCGAAGGACTTACGGACTTTAAGAAAACCATGCCGCTCCCGGTACGGTTTGCATGGCCGAAGCCACTCCCGATACGGTTTACACGGTCTTAGGGAAATCCATGCCGTGTCCTGATCCGAATTACATGGCCGAAGCCATTCGTCGGATCGAAGGACTTACGGACTTTAAGAAAACCATGCCGCTCCCGGTACGGTTTGCATGGCCGAAGCCACTCCCGATACGGTTTACACGGACTTAGGGAAATCCATGCCGTGTCCTGATCCGGATTACATGGCCGAAGCCATTCGTCGGATCGAAGGACTTACGGACTTTAAGAAAACCATGCCGCTCCCGGTACGGTTTGCATGGCCGAAGCCACTCCTGATACGGTTTACACGGACTTAGGAAAATCCATGCCGTGTCCTGATCCGGATTACATGGCCGAAGCCATTCGTCGGATCGAAGGACTTACGGACTTTAAGAAAACCATGCCGCTCCCGGTACAGTTTGCATGGCCGAAGCCACTCCCGATACGGTTTACACGGACTTAGGGAAATCCATGCCGTGTCCTGATCCGGATTACATGGCCGAAGCCATTCGTCGGATCGAAGGACTTACGGACTTTAAGAAAACCATGCCGCTCCCGGTACGGTTTGCATGGCCGAAGCCACTCCCGATACGGTTTACACGGACTTAGGGAAATCCATGCCGTGTCCTGATCCGGATTACATGGCCGAAGCCATTCGTCGGATCGAAGGACTTACGGACTTTAAGAAAACCATGCCGCTCCCGGTACGGTTTGCATGGCCGAAGCCACTCCCGATACGGTTTACACGGACTTAGGGAAATCCATGCCGTGTCCTGATCCGGATTACATGGCCGAAGCCATTCGTCGGATCGAAGGACTTACGGACTTTAAGAAAACCATGCCGCTCCCGGTATGGTTTGCATGGCCGAAGCCACTCCCGATACGGTCTACACGGACTTAGGGAAAACCATAACAAGTTTCCTGAATAAAAGAGTTCTTTATTTTTACCCTCCGGCTGAAAGCCTGGGGAGAGTTGACTTACATATAATAACGCCGAAGGCGCTCTACATTCCATGTGCGAGGAAGGGGTTGGCCCGAAAGGGTCTCCAACTGGTAAGCTCCACGCCTGATCACCTCCCTGACCCGATAGGGCCCCTCCCAGTTGGGGGCGAGCTTTCCTGAGGCTTCGGCTGGCTTGGAAGCATGAGCATTTCTCAACACGAGGCTCCCTACTTCAAAGCTTCGGGGTTTTACTCGAGTGTTGTGGTACTTGGCCATGCGCTGTTGATAAGCCGCCAGCCGGATACGAGCTTTATCTCGGGTCTCTTCAATGAGGTCCAAGTGGTCTTTCAAACCTTCCTCGTTGGCTTCTGGACTGTAAGCAACGACCCTGGGAGAAGGGAGGCCGATTTCTACCGGAATAACGGCCTCTATCCCATAGGCCATGCGGAAGGGAGTTTCGCAAGTGGGGGTTCGGCTTGTCGTCCGATAGGCCCACAGGACACTCGGCAGCTCTTCCACCCATCGGCCCTTAGCTTCGCCGAGGCGGGTTTTCAATCCCTGCAGGAGGCTTCGGTTAGTGACTTCGGCTTGGCCGTTCGCTTGAGGATGCGCTACCGAAGTGAATTTGTGGAGTATGCCGAAGCTGGCGCAGTTGTCACCGAACCGCCGGCTATCGAACTGCTTTCCATTGTCAGAGATGATGGCCCGAGGGATGCCGAACCGGCAAATGATGGACTTCCACACGAAGTTCCAAGCATTGTTGTCGGTTATTGACGCGAGGGGTTCGGCTTCGACCCACTTGGTGAAGTAATCGACCGCCACGATGAGGAATTTTCTTTGGCCGGTGGCGATGGGAAAAGGTCCCAGGAGGTCGATCCCCCATTGGGCGAAAGGCCAGGGATCGGATAAGGGGGTCAGAAGGGTGGCTGCCTGATGAATGAGGGAGCTGAACCTCTGGCACTGGTCGCAGCGCCGTACGAGGGCTAGAGCGTCCTCTCGGAGTGTTGGCCACCAGTAGCCTTGCCTCAGGAGCTTGTGAGCCAGGGCTCTTCCTCCCGCATGCGCCCCGCACACCCCTTCATGGACCTCTCTTGCGGCATAGTCGGCTTCAGCCGGGCCGAGGCACCGTAGCAGTGGTCGGCCGAAGGATTTCTTGTACAACACCCCGTCCAAAAGGAGAAAGTGGGATGAGCGCTGCCGAATGCGCTTCGCCTCCTTTGGATCTGGCGGGACTTCTCCTTGGAGAAGGAAAGCGACGAGGGGGGTCATCCACGTCTCGGTTTCGGGTTCAGCAACTTGCATGGCTTCGGTTTCGCCAAGGCTGGGTTCGGCGAGCTCCTCGACGAGGATCATTCGGCCTCCGCCCCCGTCTTGGGTTGACGCCAGCCGGGAAAGGGCATCGGCCCGGGTATTCTCGGCTCTCGGGATCCTCACGATTTCACAAGAATCGAATTGAGTGAGGATCTTGCGAGTTACCTGGAGATAAGATGCCATCACTGCGTCCCGAGCCTCGTACTCCCCGGAGATGTGGCCGGCGATCAACTGGGAATCGCTGAAGGCTTTCAAGTTCCGGGCGCCGAGCTTCTTCGCGGCCCGGAGGCCGGAGATGAGAGCTTCGTACTCGGCGGCGTTGTTGGTTGCTGGAAAGGAGAAGCGCAGGGCGTACTCCGTGATGATCCCTTCGGGCGACGCCAGGATCCATCCGGCGCCACTGCCCGTGGAGTATGCGGAGCCGTCCACGAAGAGTCGCCATTCGTCTGGTGGTGCGGGTGCCGAAATAGCCTCGGCTTCGACCACTCCGGGTGCTGGCTGTGGTGTCGTGGAGGCGCCGGGGGTTAGTTCAGCGATGAAGTCTGCCAACGCCTGGGCTTTTATTGCTACCCAAGGGGCATAGGAGATGTCAAACTCTCCTAGCTCGATCGCCCACTTCGCCAGCCTGCCGGACACCTCCGGCCGGGAAAGAATCTGCCTTAGGGGCTGGTCGGTGAGGACCTTCACGGAATGGGCCAGAAAATACGGCCGGAGCCTTCTTGCAGACGAGACGAGGGCCAGAGCCAACTTCTCCAGGGCAAGGTACCGGAGTTCCGCTCCTTGAAGGGCTCGGCTGGTGTAATAAACCGGCTTCTGAATGCCCTCCTGTTCTCGGACGAGGACGGCGCTGAGAGCCGTATCGGAGACTGCCAGGTACAAACTCAGAGGTTCCTCGGGAACCGGTTTGGACAGGATGGGGACTTTGGAGAGGTAGGCCTTCAGCTGATTGAAGGCTGTTTGGCACTCTTCCGTCCAGTCGAAGTTGTTGGCCTTCTTCAGCAGCTTGAAGAAGGGGAAACAGTAGTCGGCCGCCCTCGACATGAAGCGGCTGGGAGCTGCGATCCTCCCGTTCAGCTTCTGTACCTCTCGGAGGTTTGCCGGGGGGCGCATCTTCATGATGGTCGAAACCTTCTCGGGATTAGCCTCCACCCCTCGGTGCGTGACCATGTAGCCAAGGAACTTGCCGGAGGCTACCCCGAAGGCGCACTTGGCTGGGTTCAGCTTCATCTTGTACCGCCTAAGGGCGGAGAAAGTCTCGGCCAGGTCGGCTAGGTGCTCCGCAGCAACGCGGCTCTTGACCAACATGTCGTCTATATAGACCTCCATGTTTCGGTCGAGCTGTGTGGCGAATACTTTGTTGACCAGCCGCTGATATGTCGCGCCGGCGTTCTTCAGACCGAAGGGCATTCGGGTGTAGCAGTACAGGCCCAAATCAGTGGTGAAGCTGGTCTTGCTCTCATCGTCCGGATGCATCCGGATCTGGTGGTAGCCTGAATAGGCATCGAGGAAGCTTAAAAGCTCATGGCCGGAAGTCGCGTCCACCACCTGGTCTATCCGAGGCAGCGGAAAGCTGTCCATCGGACAGGCCTTGTTGAGGTTGGTGAAGTCCACGCACATACGCCATTTGCCATCTTTCTTTGGCACCATGACCACGTTGGCGATCCAGTCCGGATGGTGCACCTCTCGGAGGTGTCCGGCGTCCAGTCCCTTCTGTACTTCAGCTTGGATGGCGGCCCTCCTCTCCTGATTGAAGGTGCGCCGCTTCTGCTTTACCGGAGGCTGGTCTGGATCGGTATGGAGTCAGTGCTCTGCTACCTCCGGGTCAACCCCGGGCATGTCTGCCGGAGACCAGGCGAAGACGTCGAGATTCTTTTTCAAGAACTCGGTAAGCTTTTCTGCTTCACCTCTCTCCAGGCCGGAGCCTATCATCAGGACTTGTCCTTCGCCTCCTGGAACAGGGACGGCGAGAAGTGCTTCTCCCGGAGATGCCTCGGCCGATGACTCGATCGTTAGGGTTTCAGCTGCGTTCTTCCCTTTGACCGAAATCATTTAGCACTGCCGGGCTGCTTCTTGGTTCCCTTTAGCTTCGCCTATTCCATGGCTGGTATAAAATTTCAGCTTCTGATGGAAGGATGAAGGCACGGCTCCGATTCCACCGATGAGTCTTCGGCCGAATATGGCATTGTAGGCTGACTCGATCTTTACAACGGCAAAGTCTGTCTCGACGGTTAATTGCCGGGGGGCGGAGCCTAAGGTTACAGGAAGTCGGACAATGCCCTCTACTCGGCAGGGCGAGCCGTTGAAACCGTAGAGGGGGCCTCGGTGAGGCTTCATATTAGCCTCACTCAATCCCAATTTTTCAAAACAGTCGTAAAACAAGATGTTTGGGGCACTTCCATTATCCACAAAGATCCTATGTACATCATACTTGTTTATTACAGCATTAACGACGAGAGCGTCGTCGTGAGGGACCTGAACATTAGTCAGGTCCTCGGCGCCGAAGGTGATGTCTTCCAGACGAGGCTTCTTCGGTTCGCCTTCAACCGCCGCCACTGTGTTGCGCTGCCGCGGCCTGGACCCTTCCCCTGGCCCTCCGGATATCATCATAATAGACCCAGAACTGGGTCTTTGATTGGACGATTCTACAGGGGCTGAGGTGGCTTTCGGCGAAGCGGCGGCTTCTATTGTCGGGGGCTGCTGTTGCCTGGGCGCTGCAGGGACGTCCCGGTTCTGTTGCGGCAGCTGATCCCGGCGGTACTGCGGCAGTCTTCCCTCCCGGATGATGCGGTCGATCTCCTCCCGGAGCTGTCGGCACTCATCCATTGTGTGGCCGATCTCCCGGTGGTATTCACACTACCTGCCGGGATCCCTTGGGCGAGGATCGGTCTTGATGCGATCTGGCCGCCGGAGCATGCCTTTCACCTCCATGAGCATTCGGGAAGGGGGAGCAGGTAAGGGTAGGTACCGTGGCTGCGGGTCCCGTCGCCTCTCCCTGTCCCAATCCTCCCTGCGATAGCGCTTTCGGGATCGCTCTTGGTTTTCATGCCGAGGTCGGACCACCTGGGGAGCAGGTGCCGAGACGGCTTCGGCTGCGCCTCTACCTCTGGACAGCATCAGGGCCTCCCGGTTGATGTACTTATGGGCCCGGGCCACGAGGTCCTGGAAGGTCGGGGGATGGCGCTTCCCAATGGAACCGAGGAGCCCCTCGTCCCGGCACCCGCTGATCACGGCCGAAACCGCGATCGAGCTGTCGAGGTTCGGGATCTGGGCGGCCTCGGTCCGGAACCTGGTGAAGTACTCCTGGAGAGTCTCGGCAGGGCCTTGCCGGATAGCCAGCAAGCTGGCGGAGGTCTTGCTCTGCCGGGTGGCATCATAGAACTGGTCGATGAACAATTGGCTCAACTGGACTAAGGAGTGGATGGAGTCGGGGGCCAACGTCTCGAACCAGGTGAGGGCGATCTTTTCAAGGGTGAGGGGGAAGAGACGGCAGCGGACTGCCTCGGAGATCCCCCGGACCCGGAGGTAGGTGTTGAACCTCTGGAAGTGACAGACCGGATTTGTCATCCCGTCATAGAGAGGGCCCTTCGGTAGCTTGAAGTTGGGGGGCACCTTGGTGGCTAGGAGCTCCGCCGTGAACGGGGTCTGCTCCAGGATGCTGCTGGCGAGGGGTGCCCCGTGAGGCCGGGACACCATCTGCTGCATCTCTTTGCGCATCGCCGTCAGCCGCCGGTCCAGGTCCGGGGCGGCCGAGGTGGCGACGGATTGTCCTCCGGTCCGGGCCGGACGGTACTCCGACGAAGCATAATCCTGCTCCGTCAGACGATCGGCGCGGGGAGCTCGGGCAGGCAACGCCGAGGGCTCGCTGCGCGCCGCCGCGGTCTCGTCGAGAGAGACTGGCGCAGGCACCGGTCGGAACCGGGCGTCTTCTACTGGGTAGAGTGGGGGGAGCGGCGCCTGCTGGGGATGCTGCCCCGTCAGTCCCATGCGCTGGGCGATGGCGGACACCATCTCCTGAAGAGGCGCTAGGGACGTGACGGCAGCGGCCAGCGTGGCCACTTGCTGCTGGAGTACCCCCACTCGGTCTTCCGAGCCGAAAGACTCCGGTATGGTTGGCAGAGGCGGGTTCGGCGGGGCAGACGGTGCGCCTTCGGAAGGCTGCATTTGCGTCGAGGCCTCCCGCGCTTCTGCTTCGCTTTGCCCGGATCGTCGGGTCACAGGTCGCTGAGACATGACTTGTTTTGTTAGTTTCTCACAGACGGCGCCACGTGATGTAGACTGGATCTATCACGACCGGATTCCGCAGATGGAATCCGGAAAAGAGGATCCGGAGCTGGTCCGGATCGGGTGTTGGAGGGGGACCCGACGGGGATCCGCGACGAGGCGAAGACGAAGCTTCTCCGGTTGACCCGGACCCGCCCGCGGGGGGCGCGGTCGGTCGCCGGATCTGCTCTTGGATAGTGAGCCGCTGCTCCTTCGGCGGACGAAGGCGCGGCGCGAGCGGAGCTTTTCTCGGCGGAACGGTCGACGGGCGTCGGAGGCGAAGCCTGAAGGTCCGAGACCGGACGGAGGAACGGCTTGCTCTCCGATGGTGAGCCCGAAGGCTCCTTCAGCGCGAGGCCGAGTCTCCTGTCTTGGGGCAGCCGGCGGGCTTGCCCTTGGACAGCGAGCCCGAAGGCTCCTTCAGCGCGAGACCGAGTCTCCCTGTCTTGGTGCAGCCGGCGTTCGGCGTCGAGACCAGGGAGAGGAATCCGAGGTCGGCGGCCGAGACCGACTCGGGGAGGTCGGCGATGATTCGAACCGAGCCCCTGCAGGAAGGAAAGAAGAAGAAGAACCAGTCAGCAGGAGCCCCGGGCGTCAGCCCTGGGGAACCCCCTCCGACGGTCAAGTTAGCTCCTGAAGAAGATTCGATTCAGAAGAAATGAAAGAGTAGCTCTAATGCTATTCGGACAGAAGTCCTTTAAGGGTTTCGGAAGCTTGGGGAGGCATCCGTTTTTCCCACCACCCTCTTGGCCACAAATAGCGGGATATTTATAGCAGAGGATAGCGGATGGTTAACGGTGGCAGCCGTTATAGGACTAAATGAAGGTTTACTGATAAACCGCCATAGCGCCCGATCTGCCACCGGAGTGGGCCGGATTCGGCTACCGGGCCGAAGGGGGTTGGGCCGCTGACGGGCCGAAGCCTGTTGGGCCCTGGGCTGCCGCGCTGCTCCCGGGCCGTAGGCTGGTGGGCCGCTGACGGGCTGAAGCCTGTTGGGCCGGGAGCGACGGTGCCGCTTATGGGCCGAAGGCTGCTGGGCCGCTGACGGGCCGAAGGCCGCCGGTGGGCCTGGTACTACTGCTGTTGGGCTGAATGGGGTTGGGCTTGTTTCAATGGGCCGAATCAGATTCTGCCTCATCAGTATATATGTCTATTTGTTTGATCTATCCCATGTCTACACTAGAATGGGTTTAGGGACAGGGATGTGACAGTCGTAATTAAGCAGAATGCAGAGCGATAGGTTGCAGAATGCAGAGCGGTGGGAGGATGAGGGCAGTTGCCAGCTGCACCTCCACGAGATTTCCATGTGCCCAATTCTCTTAATGAATATGATATCTAATAATTTGTTCGTATAGTTTGACATTTATTGAATATTAGCCTTGTGGATTTTTGTACTCTCATATTTGATATGAACATGATTTTTTTTATTGTCTCCATACCTTGTTGAAATCGGTTTAAGATCAGATTTAGGATCTAAAGGGATTATAGTTAAAACATATTATAGTAACATATTTAATACAAATTTGGGACCCAAGACCTCCTCTTCTTCTTATGTTCTCACCTCCAACTCTCTTTCCTCCTTTCAACAGCCCTCATTCGTATTCGTCTAATATCAAATTCAATCTTATTGTTATGGACATCAAAATTAATAGTATACATCAAAATAGATATTGGGGTTTTTGTGAATAACCCCTACATCAAAATATATTTTGTGAATAACCCCTTAAGTATGCGGTTTGCTTTGAATTTCACTTGAGTTGAAATAATTTCATTCTACATAAAATATGTGAAAGGTATTAAACAAAAACAACTAGAATATAAACATCTCATAGAAAAATCATATAGACATCTACCAGTAAACTTATTGTGATTCAACTTTATAAGTATACTTACCATCAAAAAATATTTATATATGTGTTGCAAATAGAAATAATTTCTTTGATTCTAAATATATACAACAAGCTTATAGTTGGATATTTTTGTGACTTTTCTTGTGAGGTGTTTGTATGTTAACTGAAGATATTATTCACTATTTTTATTTAGAGTCCATTTGGTTGTATCTAAAAATTATTTGGTTGGAAAATCTTTTCTAAGGAAACGAATTGAAAAAAAAAATCATCGTTTGGTACTCATCAAAATATTTTCTTGAAAATATTTTTCTTTATTTGTTTCTCTAAAAAATACTTTTAAGAAAATAATTTTATTCATATGTACGTTTGTTAGTAAAAGAATTTTGAAATTTTTATTTTTAGTACTTATAATATTTAAGTATTTCTTAAAAGCCCCTACAATCTTCACATTTGCTTAAAAAAATTACATATATACCCCTACAAGCTAGCATATTCGTATTTATGCTATGAACTCTCATATATTATATGAAATACTCCAAAAAACCTTAGAAGTGTTACAATTATATCCCAAGGTCAAAGTGTCGTGAGCTTCAGTAGAACATGCCAAAACATTTTAGATATTTTTACATATATATATATATATATATATATATATATATACTCTTAAATTCACTAGAATTTTACTTTACCAAAATTTATGAAATGTTTCTAATATGTTTGGTTGATATTCACGGCGTGTTGACCAAAGTGTACAACTGCAACACTTTTGAGCTTTGTAAAAGTATCCCATTTAATGCATAAGAGTTGGATGTATACATAAGAATATGATAGTTTCCATTGATTGGTGATATGTAATCCATCTTACCAAAGTAGTCAGTTGGGTGAGAAGAAAAACCAATGGTTGAGTCTCGACTCTTGCCCCAAAAATCGCCTATGTTCTCATCGGTGGGATACCAAAATTGAGATTTCACCGTGGTCCATGTATCCAATGGCGGACGTAGGAATTTTGTCCTGTGAAATTACCCGAGTTAGACATCGTGGGCCACATTAGAGGGCGGGGAAGTTTAGATCACTGAATTAGACAGGTCAATGGGGTCACGGGGTCATTGGGCTGATCTAATGGGTCACTAGGCCTTTGGCCTGTATTCCCTACAAGGGAATGCCATAATCCAGTGGGGTCTACTGGATCTGCGTCTACTTGTATCCCATTTTTCATTGATTGAACCTTTACGTGTAACCAAATGACCCTGGTTGAGAGGTTTCTCATAAAGTTGCTCCTAGGCGGCATTTTTCATGTTACCAAATGGACTCTAAGTAGTTTTCATATATTCTATATAAGACAATAATGTTTTAATTCGAATGAAATTAAAAATAAACACACATAGTTGAGGGAGTTATATGCAGGTGCCACCATAGTTAAGAGAGTCATATGTAAATATGAATCATTTACGGAGTTATGTACAAATGTGAAATCTTTTAGAGAGTTATTTTTTAAAATCCCATAAAATTTCCAACTAAACAGGAAAAAAGTAGGTAAGTTTTGGTCAAATGATGGAGTGGCGTAACACATTTTAACAAAAACTTCTAATCTACATCTAACTAATGGTTTTATCTTGGCACGAAGTGTGCACACAATTAAATAGTTCCATTAACTGTTCTAAAGTTATATCTGGCGCATGCTTAATTGAAAGTGCCTTAGGACTTCATCAATTTATTTTGAGAGAAAACCAAGTTTAAAACTATTTATAGGTTCCGTCTGGTAACGATTTAAAGACTTTAAATTTTGGAGGAATTCAAATTTTGAAAAAAGTCACGTCATCATTTCTTGCATTCAAAAATTTAAAATAGTTATTTATTTTTTAGAATTATATTTGAAAATATTATTAAAATTTAAATTTGAAGACACATCGAAAGAGTAAAAAAAAGGACACATCAAAAGATAATTGTATCTTCATATTACTCCTTTTTAAAAACTTTAAGAAGATAAAAAAAAGAAAAGAAAGAGTGTTACTTTAGATTCTCTTCCTATCTTTTTTTTAACAGATTTGGCAAGAATAAAAAACAGATCCTTTTCCAACATGAAATAAAATTTAAATTTTTTAAATAATTATCTTCTTCTTCTTTTCGTTTGAAAATATATATATATACTTTTTTATATTTCTGTGAGTTTGAATATAAAGTAAAATCGTTATCAAAAGTCGTGGTGTCTTCAGATGCTCTGGAGGAGAATCTGGGAGTCCCAACTTCACTGACGAAGAAGACGAGGCGATGGGAATCTTCTGCCTGTTGCATTGCCCTGCTCGGCTGGAGGGAACACAGCATCTCTTTTAATTACTACTCAAGAACTTAAACAATCACCTCGGCCTCGGTCCCTCCGAGGCTTCTCACAAGGAAGCCATGTCCTTTTTCTGCTGTGTCTGTTTGCATCCCCTAACCTTTCTCAACCCCAACTGCAAGCCTTCTCTGCTCCGCAGGAAAAAACCAAGTATTACTTCCTTCTGTGCATGGCAGGTTGGGTTCGGCATTTGCCTGATCTCTCTCACCTTGTATAAATAAATACCCCCGTGCCTGCAGTGGTGGCCTTCTTCCTCCTAATAGTAAGCCCTCATCTAAGAATATATATATATATATATATCACCGCTGCCATCAGCCATTGATTAAGATGTCCTTCGGGCTCTGCACCCCGGAGCCACAAGGCCCACAACCCTGTCATCAGCACAGGGGGAAGAAACATGGCCTCAGTCATAGTGGCCTAGACGTCTCCAACAACGGCGCCATGGCCGCCCACCCTTTCCCTCACCTCCCCACCTGGGATCTCTCTATGCCCCTCTGGTCCTCTGCCTCCACGGCGGACGACTCCACCAAGCAATGCTGCAAGCGATCCAGGGAGGCCATAGGAGATGGCAGCGCCGCCGCAGCTCATGATGGTTTCTCCGAGAAGCCGCCGGAGGACTGCCTGCCCAGGAAGCTCAGGTGGGACGAGGTGAAGTCGCTCTATGCGCACATGACACAGGTGAATTGTGATGCTATTTTGCCAGTGGAGGGTGGCAGCGGTGTCGATAGCAGCACTGACGACGGAACGCGTCTCGTGCAGCAGCTGATCGCATGCGCCGAGGCGGTCGCCTGCCGTGACCGCATCTACGCTGCCTCCCTGCTAGTCGACCTCCGCTGCGGCGCGCCGGTCCACGGCGCCCCCTTCCAGCGCGTTGCCTCCTGCTTCGTCCGGGGCCTCGCCGACCGTCTGCTCCTGGCGGCTCCGCCTGGTAACGGTGTTGCCCCGTCGGCACCCGCTGAGCCGGCGGAGGAGAAGGAGGAGGGGCTCAGGCTGGCCTATGAGCTGTGTCCTTACATGCAGTTCGGCCACATGGTAGCCAACGCCGCCATCATGGAAGCCTTTGAGGGAGAGAATTCTGTCCACGTGGTGGACCTGGGCATGTCCTTGGGCCTCCTCCCCGCCGCCCACCAGTGGCGGCAGCTGCTCCATGGCCTCGCCGCCCGGCCCGGCGCTCCGCCGCGCCGCGTCCGCATCACCGGCGTTGGCGGCGACGCCAACATGATGGCTGCGATCGGCCGGAAGCTCGATGAGGACGCCAAGGGCCTCGGCCTGTGCTTCGAGTTCGCGGCCGTCGATGGTAGCCTAGAGAACCTGACTTCGGCGAGCTTCGGCGTGGGCGAGGGGGAGGCCTTGGCCGTGAACAGCGTCTTCCACCTGCACCGGGTGGTGAAGGAGAGCCGAGGGGCGCTCAACGCTGCGCTGCGTGCCGTGCGGGTGCTGCGGCCGAGGTTGCTGACGCTGGTGGAGCAGGACGCCGGTCACAACGGGCCCTTCTTCCTGGGGCGCTTCATGGAGGCGCTGCACTACTACGCCGCGGTGTTCGACGCGCTTGACGCAACGTTGCCGAGGTATGATACGCGGCGGGCACGGGTGGAGCAATTCCACTTCGGGGAGGAGATCAGGAACATCGTGAGCTGCGAGGGGCCGGCCAGGGTGGAGCGGCACGAGCGGCTAGACCAGTGGCGGCGGCGGATGAGCCGCGCCGGGTTCCAGCAGGCGCCGGTGAGGATGGCAGAGGAGGCGAGGCGGTGGCTGGCGGAGTCGCGGGCCTGCGAGGGCTACACCATTGTAGAGGAGAAGGGGTGCCTGGTGCTCGGGTGGAAGACCAAGCCCCTTGTTGCTGCATCCTGCTGGAAGTGCCAGATTACGCAAACCCAAAATGCTGTCTAGATACAGGTCCCTCCACACTTCCAGACGGATGGAGGATCTCAGATGCTGTCCAGATCTCTATACAACTTTTCTCTTAAAAACTAATTATCTAAATTTTTATCTTAATTTTTAAAATACCTGATTTTACATTTAGTCTTGCTTACAAAAATCATTTAAAAAAAAATCATAAGGAAAGATTAAAGGAGAGGAGAGAAGGAGAAGAAGAGATATTGAAGTTTTGCTTAAAAGGAAACTTAAAGAAATTGCGAAAAAAAGAAGAAAGGAGAGAAAAGGAGGAGAAGATTTAAAAGATTTAATACGTCGAAATCTCGTCCACTACGATTAAAATCTTCTGTTTGTAATTTGAGGACCAAAAACTAATTGTTTATGTAAAAGAGAACATCGTTAAGGGCCTCCGTTGGTAATTCAGGAGATCCCCCTCTGATGCCTAAGTCAGAAGGCTAGGGGTCTGAAGGAAAAGCAGAGAGAGATTGGATTGATCCAAGCGTACCTTGGCCTTAGACTTGGGTGTCTACCCGATGTAGCTAGGGAAAACCCTAGCTACGTTGCAGGTGGGAAGGGGTGGTGCCCAGCCGCCACCGGCCGGCTGGGACCGGTACCGTAGGAGGCCGCCTGGCGACTGGGGGGTCTGGTGATGGCGCCAGTGACACTTGTCGCCGGTAGTCCCAGGACACCCCCCCCCCCTCCCCCCTTTCTAACCTGCAGGAGAAGAACAGGGAGGAGGAGGGCCGGCCAGCCACCCCATCTGGCGCCGGCAATGGGCTGGGCAGTGGCCGGCGGCCACCCTTGGAGATCCAGGGGTCCGGCGAGCCTTCCCCAACAATTTGAGGTGCCGAAAAAACAGAATAAAAATACCGTTCTTCGTCTCACGAAGAACACAAATTGCACACATAAAATTTTTGATTTTAATGCAATAATTAACTATTAATTAACCATGTTCATCTGATGAACACAGCTCATGTAATTAAAATCAAAACGTTGCATGGAATCAATTATAAAATTAACAATTCGGAGATCGAAATGGCGAAGAACACAGTGGAACCTGGCTCTGATACCACTGTTAGGTTCGCTGTGTCGGATCCGAGCAAAACATAGCGGATAAAATTCGATAGGGGATCAGATCCATCCCGTTTCGATCAACAAAACCCTAAACAGTAAATTGGATTTATCTTGCGTGGATTCCAATTCATGTTCGTCCGATTCCATCGGTATGATGCCGCAAGCCGCGCAGGTGCCCGGCCTCTAGCGGTATCCACGTGGTCTTCCTCTTAGTGGATCGTCCTCGCTTTTTTGCTCGTAGCAACGCCCGCAGATCCCGGCTGGCTTCGCGTAATCCTCCGCGACATGCGGATTTAGATTCCCATCGGATGGGAAGACGGAGCAAGCGAGAGTCGGAGCGGAGTCTCCGGAGGGGGCCGGCCATATATGGGGGCGCCTAGAGAGAAAGAGGAGAGAGAGGGGGGCGGCGGCTAGGTCAGGGTTGCTGGCCCCTGACCTAACAACGGTTCTTTTATAATAAGTGGTTTTGCGGTTTTTAAGAAAAACCCATACTTATCCGAAACCCCGTCAAAATATTCACCGACTTGAAAACATTTTGCGTGTGACCCTCTAGGCCCAAATACTAGTCCAGTCAATGACCCATTAAGCCCAATAATTCTTTACGGACCCACTGAATTAATTAATATCCTTATATTAATTAATCAGTCGAATTTAATGTCCGACAATAAATTCGGACGGGCTTTCGATCACGTTGGGTGCCAAGTACAACCGCATGATTCCGAAAGGCATTGAGGTGTATGCAACCCACTATAGGAACCTTTTCATCAACCATTACTGCGCGGATATAATCTTTCATCCGTGCAATGTTCTTGAATCGACCTAGGGTATGGTTTACTGTTAAACCCTAGCCGATCGATTCACTTGAATCAGATGCCGCTAATTTATATCAAATAACTCTTTTTTTGATATAGAGTCCGCCCTAGCCAGGAACTTGAGCACATCATTTTCGGAACATTTTCTCTCCTATTACCGAAAGCAGATGATTACGTATTGAACACACAATTACTTTCAGATCCAAGTTCAGAGATGTACCAACAAGATATCTTTGGTGTCTCAGGTCCAAGGATCATCTACGCAACCGTAACAAAAGAATCAAACTAGTTAACATTGAGGTATATACCATCCAACAATTCATGGTCGGATCAATTCAGTGAAGTCATTCATCAATGAGCACCTATAGGTCCAGCATAGTGTCTCTACACAAGTGACTTATAGGATTAGTTACCCTCATCATATGAGCTGAAGAAACTTGTACTAGTATGTTCGGATGTTTGATGTCCTTCTCAAAACATCCTTCGACTATGAACAATTAAGAACATGAGTTTATAAGTCCTCGGTCCCTTAATTATGATCTCATCATAATCTGAAGACTATTGCACATATTCATGGCCTTCATTGTGATATGATAAACATAGATCGAAATTAATTACACACAATGAAATATCGCCATTTTATTAATAAACTGAAGGGGGGGCAGACTAGGGGTGAAACCCTAGCCACGGGGCCTAGGCGAACGATGCACTGGGCGCCTTGGACCAAACGGTCCTGAGGTGGCCCACTTGACCCCAGCCCGCACGACCAAGGCCTGCGCCCGAGTGCCCCTAAACCGGCCCAAAACCACCTTGGACTCGGTCCAACCATAGCCTTGGCCTAGCCAGTAGGCTAGGTGGCTAGCCCGAGCCAGCAAGCCCCCTTGGGATCCTGTTGGCCCTGTTAAACCTTTAAACCCAGCCCCTTAAGCCCACATATAACCCAGCCTATTAACCCCATTAACCCTTTATTAAAAGGAATTAAACCCCACCCCATTTAACTATAATTGTAATTAAATTTTATTTAAAATATATTTTAAATTTAATATTTTCAGTTAAATGGATCTTTTTTAACATATGATCTTAATTGTAATTAAAAAATATTGTTAAATTACTTTTAAATAAGTAATTAGAGGGGGTTATTTAAGATATAATCTTAAATCAATATTAATAAGTGTTGTTAATTAATTTTTAAGTTGTGATCTTAATATTAATTAACAAAAGTTGTTAATTTATTTTAATTAAGTGATTAGATATTTAATTTCTTAACAATTGGTTGTGAAATTATTTATTAATTAAGGGACATTTAATAAAGGTTATTAAGTGATAAGTTAACTCTTAATAATAAATTGTTGTTAGAGTTAATTATTTCTTAAGAATGAATCTTAATAAAAGTTATTAAGGATTAATTAAATCTTAATAATAGTTATTAAGATAATTAATTAATTTCCTCAAAGATATCTTAATTAATGTTTTCAAAGATCTAATTTACTTAAAAGGACCTTTTAATAAAAGTTATTAAGTGATTGAATTAGGTCTAATTGTTAGACTAATTCATTTAGAAATATTCTCATTAATATTTCTTAACAATTGTTGTTTAGAAATTTTTTTTAATAAAGGGGTTATTAACAAAGAGTTGTTAAGTAATTAAAATTAGAATTATAAATTCCTTTATAAGAGTTATTGAGGGATTTATAATTTTGGATAAGTTCACATTAATAATTGTTCTTAGTGTGATTTAAAATTAATCTAAATGTTGGATTAATTAATCTAGAAATATTCTAAATTTTTCATGGAATATTTCAGAATTTTAATTTTAGTCTTCTGTACACATTATGATTTGTTTAATACTTTAAATTAGATTTAAATGCATGATTAGAAAATAAGATTTTCAAAAATCTAAATTATCCAATTTTGATTGATACCTAGATTTTGAGAAAATCAATTTTTTTTTTTTTTTTAAATAGCCTTCATATGATGTGTTTTATTGTGTGTGGATAGTTAAAATTTGTGGTGGTCATGCATTTGCACTTAGTTAATTTCATATCATAGGATGGTGTGTGATTATCTGGATTATTTTGGAGTGTGATATATAGGTTAATTAAACGTTGATTAATGAGGCATGCGTGCCTCCCTCTCTCTCTCATTCCGATGTAATTCTATCTCCCTCTATTATTGTACTCGGCCATAAAGCTTCCTTTTACAATTAATATATATTTGAAAAATAATTCAACATCAATATTATTTGTAATTGATTGCGCTGGCCGAGGAGAGGCGAGGATGATCTACAAGTGCAACCATGAAGGCGACAGGAGATCAGATCACCAATGCTTGTGTTTTTGTATGTTTTAATTATATAATTGTTATATAGTTGTGGTGATTAATTGTATGGCTTCAATTAATCACTATGCTCTCTATTACCACATAATGAACATGTATGTTTAATGCATATTTTATTTTTTATTATGAATCAATTGCTATTACCTAGATATAGTTAAAAATATTCAATATATTTATAAACTATCACCTAGGTAGAAACTATGATAAAAGTTATCTAAAACCCTCGCTAAAGTCTAAGCCGTAACGTGAGTAGTTGAGAACTAACTGCGTGGTCCTCCATCGTTATAGTCATAAGACTCAAATTACCTTAAGCAGGTTTGTTGTGTTACCACAAGGCCTGTTTAATTGTAAGGAGAGACTCTGGTTATGGCATAAGATGTCTATTGATTAAGATAGAGGAGCCATGTTGCCTTGTTGTGCTATTCACAAGGGTTGCATGCAAATCTATACCCGTCTCGTAACGGTGGTAATACTTAGACCAAAATTAATGGTTTATTGTGCTATCTACAAGGCCATTAAATCTCTGGGGACCAAAGCTATAACCAAATATTGAAAAGAGTTGCAAGTCCCATAAGATGGGTGCTCTTTGATTATATTATAGTTTGTTGTGCTATCTATAAGGTTGATTGAGATTCTGATCCCTACTAGGAGACCATCGGAGTCTTCCGTTCTGTATATCTTGAGGGTTATACAGTCCGTCAAAAAATAGTGAAAAATAATTTAAGATAAAAGACCATAATTGAATTATAAGAACTTCTGCCTAAATCACTTTATTTCGTCTATTAAATCAAATGTCGTCTATTAATTCTAGATTTGGCATACTAGATGTCAATACTATGATATGCTTCTCAAATTCAGATTGGCAAAAGGACTCTAAAGAATGTATTCAGGGCCATATGATAGCCACTATCCTAGTCAGATATCATGAAAACTCTTACTTGGATAAAACCAACAATAAGAGATGTTTATGGTATGCCTTCAAGAAAGGCTAGAGGTAAGATCTTAAACGATCGAACCCACACCTGAGAAAGATAAAGACAAGTCAGTTGAAAGTAAGAAGTATCAGTTCTCCCACTGCAAATAATAAGGATAATGAAAAGGAAAAAAATAATATGAAACTTGTAAGAAGTTTCGAGTAATCTTATTATCCACTTTTGCATGTCTATTGGAGAATTAGAGTATCCAATATGAGATATTAGAAATGATTCTCAAATCTTCAATAGTGTGCAGACTTAGACAAGTAAAAAGCAATCGAGAGTATAAAAGAGTTGAGTTAGACTCAACAATAGTTCAAGAGATGTATAGATTACTGTGAGACAGTAAATCTTTATATATCTTTAGGAGACTAATATGAAACTGAATAATTATTTAGTTTCATAAGATATCAAAAATTATAAAAGTGAATATCATTGACTGAGAAAGAACAAACATTGTTCCATTTGGTTTTAGAAGTAAAATGAAATATTTTAAAACCAGTCAATGCATTATAGATTCTTGATGTGACATATCATGTGATGAATATTCACAAGTCTCCTACAGAAATGAACTACGTGAATTTTGATTATCTATGGCATTGTACATTAGGTTGTGCAATAAGAAATTATTGGTGCTTATACATATTGATGTAAATAGTCCAATATCTTCTTAAGGCCAATAATAATAACTTTTAATGACTTACCTTAATAGTTTTCTTTTGAAAAGATTTGGGTGTATGTATTTGATGAAGTACTAGTCGAATGCATCTGAGAGATTAAGATATAGAAGATCAAGATGAAGTGACTAATAGGAATGAGTATTAGAATTCTTTGATTTGATCAAGGAAATTAATACTTGAGTACATGATTCACACAAATCATTAAAATGATAGTAATATCCTCTATCGATTGATGCTCATTGTATATCTTAGCAATATGATATAATGAGGAATAACACTTTATTAGATATAGTGCTATACATAATAACATTTGCCTAATTCTTATATCCTTATGAATTTGAGTATGCACATTAGATGTCCATACTTTATAGATGGTTCCAAATAAATCGATGTGTCCATATTAGATATGGAAACAAGATAATTCATATGAGATGTAAATTATAAACAAATTTGATTTTAAGTATATTAAAGGCAAGTTATGTCTTAGTCTTTTGGAAAAAGACATGATCCAAAAAAGTTGGATCTAAAAGGATAGGATGTAGTGTAAACTTGTGAGATGTCCAAAGAGTTTAAACATTATATTTATTAGCCAGGCGATAATAGAATAATTATCGTCCTGAGAGCTATCTTCTATGAAGAGGAATATGTCCTCAGAGAAGATAGTGGGAGTTGATAAAACTAGAAGAAGTTCTAGACCCATAAATTAACATATGATTATTAGATAATCTTCGATTGTTTGAAATCATTTATGACACACATAAAGGAGCTTCATAGATTATCTCAAATGGTTAGAAAGATATGTTTGACATATCAGAGAAAGCATAATGAGGGGAGCTCAAAGATGTGGATTATGATCCAAAATTTATGAGAAAGCTCTTAATAGCTTTGGGATTGGCAAAATGAGTTAAGAATTCTAAACTTAGCCATAGTCCATAACACCTATCAAGTTCAGAACTTGATAGTATTGCTTGAAAGTATTGTACATGTCAGAAGCAACTAAATATTCAGAATGAAGATTTTTAAAGATTGATTACTAAAACTTATATTACAAATTAAAGGAAATAGTTTAGGTCAAAGTGTTGACTTAGACAAGTTTTTCTCAGTGGTTACCATTAATAAATTTATTAGAATTCTACTTGCGAATACTACTTATCATGATGATGAGATGGCAGTTGGATATTAAAAAGCATTCCCTCAATGTAATTGAGGAAAAGGTATATATGATACAACTTTAAAACTTTTAGAATATCCAGGAAGCATGTTATGATTTCAAAGATTAATTTTGAATCAAACTGAAGCTTCCCAAAGTTACAATTAGAGTTTTGTCTTTGGCCAAAATACCAAGTGATCATTAAGAATGATCACGGATTATGTGTGTTCAAGAAGAACAGTGGAAGCATGGTCGTATTGGTAATGCTTTGTGATAATGACATCAAAGTCATTAAGAATGATATCAGGATGTTACTATCAGTAAAAGCATTATTAACTATATATTCCTCCATAATGGGTTTGGTTATAACATCCCACGTATTGAAAATACGAATCTCTTAAGCTAGATCAATGAGGATATTACCTTAACCTATATGTCAAATTTGTTTGACATAAATTCTATAATAAGTCTCAATTGTTGATATATGAAATTTATTTCTTTTAAGGAAAAGTTCTTTAAAAGATACAGGAAAACCTTGATAGAAGGAGTGAAACACATCACTAAGTACATGAGAAGTACTAAGGATTCACTCCTGAATATGGAAAAGATGATTTGAAACCATGAGTCACACTGACTCAAATTTCAAGTCAGACTTGGATTTTATCTTTTAATCTGAAAGTAGTAGATTGGAAGAGTTCCAAGTTAGAAACCACTGCTAACATTAGTAGATACTATTGTTAGAACAATATAGCGTGGATTGGAAGGGTTCTAACCCAGAACCCGCTATTAAGATGACAACATAAATGAGTGATATTGTTATTAGAACAGTATGGATAAAAGAGTTCATCCATGAACTAGATGTAGTTCTAAAAGGTCTCCGATCACGTCCCATTGTTGTAGGACAATAGTAGGAGCGATCAATATTGTGGTCAAGTCATGGTCTCATCAGAAGTTGTAAAAACATTCTGAGGCTCTTTCACAAGTTAAGAGACAAAAGATTAAGAGGAAATAACGTAATGAAAATTATTCAATTTATGAATGATTTAGTAGATCTCCAACCGAACCTTAGTCGCAAACTTTATGTGAGCATTACCTAGATTTGATGGAGATGAAATATGAAGGTGATTGGCTTGAGTCCAAGTAGGAGATTGATGGATATAGGTGTCCTCTAAATGAATCATTACGCACATATTACAATCTGGTTCACTATTAAATGGTATTTATTTCATTATGTAGATTGGTGTATTTATAATTACGCATAATGAAGTCCATGAATATGTGCAATAGTCATTGGATTACGATGAGATAATAATAATAAGACTAATGACTTATAAACACATATTCTTAATTATTCCTAGTCATAGGATGTTTGAGAAGGACATCAAACATCCGGTAAGACTAGTACAGGTTATTCCAGCTTATATGAGGAGGGTGATTGATCTCGTTAGTTACTTGTGTGGAGACACAATGGTGAACTTGTAGGTGCTCATTGGGGAATGAGTTCACTGAACTAATCCGACTTGAATCGTCGAATGGTAATTTACCTGACTGTCAATCGGCTTGATTCATCGTCACAGTGGCATGGTTGATCCTTGGACTAGAGACACCAAAGACACCTTGTCGGTGGGCTTCTGGACTTTGACCTTGACCTACAAATCTCTATCCAAGGGATCTCTAATAGTCAAGGATCGGGTCCAGCGGAAGACCTTCGAAGGTGATTGTGTATTCAATAAAGGATCGTTCGCTCTCAGGTAACTAAAGAGAGAATGCTCTAGAATAGATCCGCAAGAGTCTTTAGCCAGAGCAGAAACAATATCAGAAAAAGGTGTTTTCAGATATTATACAGTGGAGTCTGATTTAAGTGAATTGACTATCTAGGGTTTGACAGTTGCCCATACCCTAAGTTAACTCGAGAGCATTGTACGAACGAAAGATTATAGCCATGTAGTAACTGTGGATGGATAGGTTCCATGAGTGGCCTTGTTGAACCACATTACCTTCTGGGATCATGTGGTGTTGCTTGGCACCCAACTTGATCTGAAGTTTGGCCGAATTTACATGAGATGTTAATTTAATTAAGTAATTAATTAAATATCAGATATTAATTAATTATAATAAATCAATGAAATGTTATTGGACTTAACGGGTTGAAAATTGGACCGGTTAATGGGCCTAGAGGGTCACACGCAAAATGATTCTCAGTCGGTGATACTTAAGTGGGATATATATTAACTCGGGGACTTTTATGAAAAGTCATGCCAACTTAATATATATATGCGTTGTTGAGAAACCCTGAGCCAAGCTCCAGAGCTCTCAAGGCTGGCCGTCCCCCTCTCTCTCTCCTCCTCCTCTGGGCAACCCTCTTAACGCGTCGGGAGACTTCCCGTCTCCGCCGCACGCACTTTTCAAGAGTCGGGAATTCCCATCTAGGTGATCCGGACAATGTTGCGGTGAGGATTCTTCAGCAAGCGTGCTGATCTGAACGAGGGGTCGAGGACGAACAACCGCAGAGGATCGCATAGATACTGCTGGAAGTCGAACACTTGTGCAGCTAGCGACATCGCCTCGACGGAACCGATACGGTTGCGGATTCGAATCCGAGCAAGGTGATGTGATCACACGAACCGATTTTTGATATCCAGTTTTCATTCTGAAATGAATCTGCCAGTATTGGGTGAGATTTCGTTTTATGTTTCCGCTGCGTTCTTCGCGTCCCACCCGGATTCCAACACTATCTATACTAGCATTCGATCTTAGCCTAGCGGTTGTACAACCAAATAGTTGCTCCAACACATTCATAGTGACTTCAATCCTTTTACCTTTGACATTGCTGATGATGGAGGTGCTGATTTTTTCCACAACATTCACACAAAAAGCTTTTGCCAGATCTTTGTACAGAGGCTCATTTGTCTCACAGATTTGCTTCCACTTCAACTTTGCTAGAAGCTTTTCTACTTTCTTGAGTCCTTTCTTATTTAAATCTTCAAAATCCACTTTCTTGCAATTACAGAAATCTACCTTGGCTGCCAAGAATATGTGATATTATTAGGTTGAAAGGAAGTGTACTGCGGAGGCTACGGGAGCAATATCTTCAACTCCTACGGCCGGGGTTTGAGAGGTAGAAGTAGAGGTGGCCATCTCAATAATTCTAGGGTTTTAACGACAACGAGGAATGAGAACAATGTTCATCAAAGCACTGAATAAACTAAGGGAAAAGGTAGAGGAGGTCGAGATGAGTGCAAAGATTCTACCTTTTGAAGAAAATTGAGTTTGAAGACGGAGAAGCACGGAATCTTCGTCTGCGCGGGAACTCTGGAAGTAGGAGGGTTCAAGAGCAATGAGGAATGAGAACAATGTTCATCAAAGCACTGAATAAACTGAGGGAAAAGGTAGTGGAGGTCGAGATGAGTGCAAAGATTCTACCTTTTGAAGAAAATTGAGTTTGAAGACGGAGAAGCACGGAATCTTCGTCTGCGCGGGAACTCTGGAAGCAGGAGGGTTCAAGAGCAAGGAAGACGAAGGTTGTAGCTTTTGGAGGGAGGGAAAATGAAAGGTCAAATCCTCCTTTTATGTAAGTGCTCAGTTAAAAGCGGGTCCATGAATTTAAATAAAAAGAATCGATTAGCCTTGAGGGTATAATCGATTAATAGAGTACCACAATCGAAGTGAGGAGTAATCGATCTATAAGATAATCAATTATATAGATCAGACTATAATGGAATAGAACTAACATTTATTGTTGATTAAGGAGAGCATAATTGATTAAGTGATACATCGATTAATAAACAATATCAATTAAAGGCGAGACATCAATTAACAGAGCGAATTGATTAGCAGAATTAATCAATATAAGAATACTAAGAGATAATTGATTAACATGAAAGCGATTAGGCTCAGATTACTGAATAAAGAATTAATCGATTTAAATTTTAATTTGAATCAATTATAAGTCCTTAATTAGAGAAACGATTAAGATAGTGATTAAATTAATAACTGAATCGATTAACAAGGAGATTTCAATTTAGCAGACATAAGTGATCAATCTACTCATACCTTTTAAGAGTCTATCCAAATTTTGATTATTAAGAACTAGTTAATATCCTCACAAATTGCACATGCCTAATTCTCTTCTAATAGAAGTAAATCTATCTTCAAGAAGGGGTTTTATGAAGATATCAGTTAGTTGATGTTCAATATCAACAAAATTCATATTGATACTATTTTTAGTTATATGGTCTCTAATGAATTGATGTCTGATCTCGATGTGCCTAGTCCTATAATGTTGAATTGGATTCTTTGTCAAGTTGATGGCGCCGGTGTTGTCACACATTATTGGAATTCATCCAGCTTGAATCCAAAGTCCTCAATTTGATGCTTGATGTATAGTAGCATCCAGCTGCTACATATTATGCTTCTGTTGTTGACAAGGCTACAAAATTTTGCATCTTGGAGGACTATGAGATTAGGCAACCTATAAGAAATTGACAGGTACTACTAGTACTTTTTCTATCTATCTTGCAACCATCATAGTCAGCATTAGAATATCCAAGCAATTCAAAATCACATCGTTTAGGATACCAAACTCCTAATTTACTGGTACCAACCACATATCTAAAGATTCATTTGACATAGTCAAATGAGATTCTTTAGGATCTGCTTGAAATCTAGCACACATGCATACATTAAATTAGATATATGATCTACTAATAGTTAAATACAGTAGAGATCCTATCATACCTCTATAGATCTTCTGATCTACACACTTACCTTGATGATCTGCCTCTGACTTAATGGGGATGCTCATAGGCCAGGTTTGTAGAATCATATTCTTCTTATGAGTTTAAGGAAAATGAGTCTTCTTCACTTTCCTCAGTTTCTACCATTATTTTTCTCTTAGAGAATCTCTTAGAATTCTTTAAGTAGTCCTTCTTATTGTGATCCTTCTTCTTACGTTGAAAATAGTTAGTCCTCAGGTGTCCAAGCTTTTTGCACTTATGGCAGGTGGATTCTTACTTTGTGTCCTTGTTGTATCCTTTCTTGATGTACATACCATTGGATCTTCTTTGTGGCTTCTTCTTTTTCTTCTTCAGAATTTGCTGTAATCTTTTGGACAACAAGGTTTCTTCATCACTTTCTTCATTTTCTTCTTCAAAGGTAGCTTCATCTGAGCTTGGAATGCTTGTCTTGAAAGTTGTAAAGTCTTTCTTCTTGGAGGTGCTCTTACCTAGCCTTTCCATGTTTATCTCATGGGTCATAAGGGACCCAATGAGTTTCTCAACATTAAGATAGTCGACGTCATTTGCTTCCTCAATTGCTGTTACCTTTGCAGTCTATTGACTTGGGCGAAACCTTGGAATTTTTCTGACTAGGTCTTTGCTACTGTACTCCTTCCTGAGAGCCATCAACTCATTTGTGATATCTATAAATCTATTGTACATCTGGGTGATGGTATCAGAAGGCTCCATCTTGAACTTCTCATATTGAGTAACTAGGATGTCAATCCTAGTTTCCTTCACTTTATCAATTCCTTCGTAAGTCAGCTCTAGTTTCTTCCACATGTCTTGAGCTGATTTCTAGGCAGAAATCTAATTGAACTCCTTCTTTTCAAGTGCACAACATGGTACACTTTCAGCCCTATTATTAAAAAAAAATTAATGCTTGTCATTATCTGTCCATCTCTCTGGGGACAATAATGATGTAGTAACCAGCTTCAAACACACTTCATAGATCTAGGTCAAGACCCTTAAGAAAGTATTTCATTCTGCACTTCTAGTAAGAATAATCTTCACCATCGAACAATGGAGGTCAGTTAATATACTGACCTTAACCATAACCATTAGTCATAGCCATCTCTCAAATCATTAGATCTATACAACGGGAGAAACCTGCTTTGATACCACTTGTTGCGAAGCTATGTATAACCTAGAGGGGGGGGGGGGTGAATGGGTTTCTAAAAAATAAATTAAAACTAACGTGAATCAAATGGGGAACTAAAAGGTAATTAGACAGAATGAGGGAGAGACAAGGAGCAAGCACACAATGAACACAAAGATTTATACTGGTTCGATCTTTCTAAACCTACATCTAGTCCTTAAGCAACCTCATAGGATTTTCACTACATAAGGTACAAATTCCTTGCCGGTTATACAACAACACCCTACACTTCAGCAGGTCTTTCCTTTCAACCAAAGGGGAACCAGCCACCCGACACACTAAGCAGGTCTTCTCTTTCAACAAAGGGAAACAAATCACCATGCACGCCAGGTAGGTTTTCTCTTCCACAGCTAGGAAGAGGAACACAATAAGTACAATGCATGAGCTGTACAGAAATGCCTTTTGATAGGCTGATATACAATGTAAATCAAAAGCACAGGTTAAGACTAAGAATTATTGTGATAAAAGTTGAAGTGCCTAATCTTTCTGAGTGCCCAAGAGCTGGTAGTTTTCAAATGAACTTGAAGCTCTCTCTCTCAAGTTATTTCTTAAATAGGAAGAAGGCTCTTTCAGATGTAGCAATAGAGGCCTTCTTCTTTTTCAATGACGTTCACTTTTTTTCCTCAGAATCTCTCTATGTCTCACTTGTGTTCTTCATACCTTTTTCTCTTTTTCTATTCTTTTTATCTATGTCTATATATTCTAAAGCTTCAAATTGCAGGATATATAAACTATCTTCAGAATTTACCCATTAGCTAGTAAAACAAGATCTATTAGATAGCAAGATAGGATTTATTAGACAGCAAGTCTGGATTTGTTAGACGAAGATTTTTCACTTAGTCTAATGTTTGAATTTCTTTGGATGAACAAGAATATTTCTACTATCTAGAAGCTTCTCATTGACCAGGTACCTGCAGCCTACAACACTTAGGTACAACCGTAGGCAGGTTGGTAAACTTCCTGTTAAGAACCTGAAACAAAAGGTTACACCAAAAAGGTAACTAGACTTTTTCTGTCTAGTCTGTCAGTGTAGCATAAAATTATAAAATAAGATTATAGGAAGCTGAACAGCTCAAAAAAGATGTCATGAAATAAATGTAGATATCCTCTCATGTTGATAGTACAAAACATCAAGAACATATGCAAAATAGTCAACAAAAGTACTATCATAGATATGCTCTGACGGATCAAGAGATTCGTTAGAGAAAAAGACATTAGAGAATCCTTTTTTTTTAATACTAATCATTTAAGCAAATCGATTAGAAACATAGTTAAGTTACAGATGCTTGCTAAATGCTGTTTAATCGAAGCTATTTATAAAGGTTAATCGATTTGAGATCATAATGACAATCGAAGTTCAGTTCGAGTATCAGAATCGATTAAACTAAAATAATCAACGTTTAAATACAAGAATAATCAATTAATCAAATAATAATAATCCTAGCATTAGAGTTAAAAAAATAATCAATTTGATTAGTAATTGCAATGTTGCTTGAGTAAGACTATCGATTAATCAATAAAGATAATCAAAGTGCAAATACGATAATCTATTATGCGACTGTTTAGAACTAATCGATTAGATAGTTATCAATAATCAAAGTGCGGACTCACTAATCGATTAGAGTTCTAACTGCAATCGAAGTCTAAACTCAATCACATAATCAATTATAAGTATATCGATAGTCGAAGTATGAAACTCGATAATCGATTATATAACAGTTAGAACTAATCGATTAGATAGTTATCAATAATCGATGTGAGGACTCACTAGTCAATTAAAGTTCTAACTTTGATCGAAATTGAAATTCAGTCATGTAATCAATTAGAAGTATATTGATAATCGAAGTGATCACTTAATAATCGATTATAGTTCTAGCATTAATTGAAATCGAAATTTAATCACTTAGTCGATTAAAAGTATATCGATCACTGAAGTGAATCGGTTAATCACAGTTGCGATTGGTAAAGGCTTCACCGATAATCGATTAAAAGACATGGAATCGAAATAAAAGCATAATCAACTAACTTACACAATACTTGAAATCAAACTGTTAATTGATTAGCAATAGGCCCTTAATCGATTTATCAGTTAAGTTGATAATCGAAGGATCATAGAACTCCTAAAATCGACTAAGTTCAGAGCTGAACATAAAAACACATTTAATTAAGCTATCAAGGTGAATATGAATAATGCTTATTACTAACATTTTTATTATTTGTTATCACCAAAATATAGAAATAAAATAAAGACACAAATTGCTCAACACACAATGCAATTCTAAGTCGAAAATGAGCATTTCAGGGGGGTCGGACCCAAGTTAGATTCTCTAGTCTGCCTTGATTCACTCTGAGTCGTAGTTGGACTAGATTGTTTTAGTATTAAGTGGCCTGCAAGCAATCAAATACTATGTATTATCTTGTTCAGTTATTAATAAAATTAGCTCAAGTTTATTATGGGTAATTCGACTTTAATTATCGTTTCGTGATGAAGTCCATGGATATGTGCAATGTTCTTAAAATTATGATGAGATCATAATTATGGGATTGAAGACTTGTAAGCACATGTTCTGAATTATTCATAGTCAGAAGATATTTGAGAATGACACTAAACATCCAGTTAGACTAGTACAAGTCACTTCAGCTCATGTAATGAGGGTGACTGATCATGTAACTCACTTGTGTGGAGACATTATGTTGGACCTGTAGGTGCTCATCGGTGAATCAGTTCATTGAACTGATCCGACCTTGAGTCATTGGATGGTAATTTAAATAACTATTAACCAACTTAATTCAATGTCACAGTTTCCTGGTTGGTCCTTAGACCTAACACACCAAAGATACCTTGTTAGTAGATTTCTGAGCTTTGACCCTGACTAACGAATCCCTAACCATGGGATCTCATTAATTTAAGTAATCGGGTTTTGAGAAATACTCTCGAAGGTGATTGTGTGGTCAACATGAGATCATCCGCTCTCAGTGAAAGGAGAGAGAATGTTCCGAAAGTAATACGCTTAAGTCCCTAACCAAGGCGAACACTTTATCAGATAAAGAATTATCTGATATAGTTTAGCAGCATTTTCTTCAAGTGAATAGACGAGCTAGGGTTCAACAATTCACCATGCCTTAGGTTGATTTAGGAACATTATACAGATGAAGGATGACATACACGCAGTAACTGATGACGGAAAGGTTCCATTAGTAGGTTGCAGAACCCCAATGCCTTCCAGGTTTGCGCAGTGTTACTTGGCACCTAACGTGATCGGAGGTCCAATCAAATTTAATGTGCGACGTTAAAATTGGCTAATTAATTAATATATAGATATTAATTAATTTGGCGAGTCAATAAATAGTCATATGATGAGGGTGACTGATCTTGTTAGTTACTCGTGTGGAGACATAATGGTAAACCTGTAGGTGCTCATTGGGGAATGAGTTCACTGAACTGATCCGACATGAATCACCGAATGGTAATTTACCTGACTGTCAATCGGCTTGATTCATCGTCACAGTGGCGTGGTTGATCCTTCGACTTGAGACACCAAAGACACCTTGTCGGTGGACTTCTGGACTTTGACCTTGACCTACGAATCCCTATCCACGGGATCTCTAATAGTTAAGGATCGGGTCCAACGGAAGACCTTCGAAGGTGATTGTGTGTTCAATAAAGGATCATTCGCTCTCAGGTAACTGGAGAGAGAATGCTCTAGAATAGATACGCAGGAGTCTCTGGCCAAAGGAGAAACAATATCAGAAAAGAGGTTTTCGGATATTGTACAGTGGAGTTTGATTCAAGTGAGTTGACCATCTAGGGTTTGACAGTTGACCATACCGTAGGTTAACTCGAGAGCATTGTGCGAATGAAGGATTATAGCCACGTGGTAACTGTGGACGGACAGGTTCCATGAGTGGGTTGCTGAACCCCATTACCTTCCAGGATCATGCGGTGTTGCTTCACACCCAACTTGATCGGAAGTCCGATCGAATTTACATGCGATGTCAATTCGGTTAAGTAATTAGTTAATATCTAGATATTAATTAATTACAATAAGTCAATAACTAGGTATTGGACTTAACGGGCTAAAAACCGGTCTGGTAAATGGGCCTAGAGGGTCACACGCAATAAGATTCTCAGTCGGTGGTACATAAATGGGATTTATATTAACTCGGGGACTTTTATGAAAAGTTGCGCCGACTTAATATATATACGCACTGTTGAGAAACCCTGGGCCAAGCTCCATGGGTTTCTCCATGTTGGTCGTCATCCCTCCTTTCTCTCTCCTCCTCTGGGCGCCCTGTTCGAGGCGCCAGGACTGTCTCTGTCTCCGCCGCGTGCGATTCCTGAAAGTCGAGAATTCCTGTCCACGGGCTTTCGGACATCATTGCGGTGACGGATCTTTAGCGAGCGAGCTGATACGAACGAGGGAACGAGGACGAACCACTACGGAGGACCGTGTGGATACCGTTGGAGGCCGGACGCTTGTGCGGCTTGCGGCATCTCCGCGACGGAAGCAGATTCGAATCCGCGCACGGTAATCAAAATACAACCCGATTTTCGGTTTAAGTTTTTCGTTCCGAATCGGATCAGCAGGCATCGGGCGGGATAATATTTTATTCGTCGTTTCCGCTGCGTTCTTCACATCCCGCCCGGATCCCAACAACTTGGCACCCAACGTGATCGGAGGCCCGATCGAATTTGATGTGCGACATTGATTCGATTGATTAATTAATTAATATGAGTTATTAATTGATTAATCAAGCCAGTGAGGAGTCACTGGGCTTATTGGGCCATTAACCGGACTGGTTATTGGGCCTAGAGGGTCACACGCAAAGGATTCTCAAGGCGATGGATAATAAAGTGGGTTTTATATAAACCGGGGGTTTTTACGAAAAACCGTACGATTAGTATGAAATATAGCGAACGGGCTGAGTAGGCCAAGATGTTGCTAACCCTAGCCACCCCCTCCTCTCTTCCCCTCTCTCTCTGGTGCCCCAGAAGAATCGGGATACTCGGATCTGCTCTGCCGCTTCTCTGACTCCCGTTCGACGAGAAATCGTCCGTGCGTTGCGGCGAACGGCGGAGACTTCGTGGGCTGCGAAGAACGAGGAACGTGAGGATATCCGTAGCGAGGAGGATCGCATGGACTCTGCTAGAGGCTAGGCGCTTGCGCGGCTGGTGGTGTCACACCGACGGAACCGATCAGTTGCAGATTCGAATCCGCACACGGTAAGAATTCGATAATCCGATTATCGATTTTAGTTATTAGAAACGGAAACGGATCGCTAGTTTTATTTAATTTTCCGCTGCATTTTTGCGATCTGGAGAAACCCGAGAAACCAACAGTGGTATCAAAGTCAGGTTCAACTGTTTCTCGTCCCGTCTCGGTCTTCGATTTAATATTTCCATGAATTTATTCCATGCATCGTTTTAATTTTTATGCAAGGCTAATGATCATGAGATTATTGCTGTGATTCGATCGCTTATGTTTGTGTAAAAATTAAATTTATTTTGGGGATGATGGATATAGGTGTCCTCTAAGCTTATCATAAGGCACCTATTTCAATCTGGTTCACTAATAAATGGCATTAAATTCATTATGTAGATTGACATATTTGTAACTGTACATAATGAAGTCCATGAATGTGTGCAATAGTCATTGGATTATGATAAGATCATAATAGTGAGACTGATGACTTATAAACACATATTCTTAATTGTTCCTAGTCATAGGATGTTTGAGAAGGATATCAAACATCCGGTAAGACTAGTACAGGTTATTCTAGCTCATATGATGAGGGTGACTGATCTCGTTAGTTACTTGTGTGGAGACACAATGGTGAACCTGTAGGTGCTCATTGGGGAATGAGTTCACTAAACTGATCCGACTTGAATCGCCGAATGGTAATTTACCTGACTGTCAATCGGCTTGATTCATCGTCACAGTGGCGTGATTGATCCTTGGACTTGAGACACCAAAGACACCTTGTCAGTGGACTTCTGGACTTTGACCTTGACCTACGAATCCCTATCCAAGGGATCTCTAATAGTCAAGGATCGGGTCCAGCGGAAGACCTTCGAAGGTGATTGTGTGTTCAATAAAGGATCGTTCGCTCTCAGGTAACTGGAGAGACAATGCTCTAGAATAGATCCGCAGGAGTCTCTGGCCAGAGCAAAAACAATATCAAAAAAGATGTTTTCCGATATTGTACAGCGGAGTCTGATTCAAGTGAGTTAACCATCTAGGGTTTAACAGTTGACCATACCGTAGGTTAACTCGAGAGCATTGTGCGAACGAAGGATTATAGCTATACGGTAACTGTGGACGGACAAGTTCCATGAGTGGGTTGCTGAACCCCATTACCTTCCGAGATCACGCGATGTTGCTTGGCACCCAACTTGATCAGAAGTCCGACCAAATTTACATGCGATGTTAATTCGGTTAAGTAATTAGTTAATATATAGATATTAATTAATTACAATAAGTCAATAACTAGTTATGGGACTTAACGGGCTGAAAACCGGACTAGTTAATGGGCCTAGAGGGTCACACGCAATAAAATTCTCAGTCGGTGGTGTTTAAGTGGGATTTATATTAACTCGGCAATCGTTGCGGCGACAAATCTTTAGCAGGCGAGCTGATACGGACGAGGGAGTGAGGACGAACCACTACAGAGAATCGCGTGGATACCGCTGGAGGCCGGACGCTTGTGCGGCTTGCGGCATCGCCTCGACGGAACCGAGACGGAAGCGGATTCGAATCCGCGCACGGTAATCGGATTACTTCCCGTTAGTTTTCGGTTTGTGTTTTTCGTTCCGAATCGGATCAGCGGGCATCGGGCGGGATAATTTTTGTTCATCGTTTCCGCTGCGTTCTTCACGTCTCACCCAGATCCAAACAGTGGTATCAAAGCCAGGTTCCGCTCTAATCCGCTTCGGAACGATGAAATTAATATTCTAAAATGATTTCCATGCGTTTTTATTTTTCTCTTACGAAACTTGTTCATGGGATGAACATGAAATAATGTACATTATTTCTTTTTGGGGAAAATCAAGTTTTTTGGGGTTTTTCGTATGGTTCTTCATAGAGATGAAGAACATGGCTTCATGGCTTGGTTGGGGCTTCCATGGTGATTGGCCACCATCCTTGGGCATGCTGGTACGACCAGTAATACCTGGTGTGGCCGGCGGTCGGCCTAGGACACTTTATTTCTAGTTTTTCAATCGTTGAAAGAACAAGGGAAAAGGGGGTTTCCATGGTAGCAAACCAATTTTAACCGCCTACTTTAGGGGTTACCGGCGACAAAGGGGTCGCCGGCCGGCCACCCCTGGTGCCGAGGAAGCGAAGGGGATGCCCCCCATTGACTTACAGTCGGCCAATACCCTGCCGGTGCCGGAGAAGCACCTGCAAAAGGGGGCTGCCGGCGGCTAGGGTTGGAAACCCTAGCCCAGCCGAGCAGCGCCCTGGGCACCTGGACCGGCCGGCCCCGCGCCGGCTCTAGCCGGGGGGCCTGGACCGGCCCGGGTGCGCCAGGCTCCTGGCTGACTGGGCCAGGAGGAACTGGCCCAGGCCCGAGCCCAGGGACCATTCTTGTCCGAGCCAGGCTAGGCCCTGGCCAGGCCCGAGCCAAGGCCCATGAGGCCCGTTTGGCCAAAGCCCATTAAACCCCATTAAAACCCTTTAATGAAAGAATCTCACCCCATTTAACTTTAAAATTGAAATTAAATTATGTTTAAAATATGTTTTAAACAGTAATTTATGTTTTTGAGTTAAAAGGGGTTGATATTTTAAAAGATGTGATCTTAATATAATTAATAAATGTTGTTAATTAAATTCTACTTAAGTGTTTAATGCGGTTACTTATTAACTATTAACAAGTGATGTTAATTAGTTTAAGATTGTAACCTTAAATATAATTGACAAATGTTGTTATTTTTATTTAAATTAAGTGATTAGATTATTGTTTTGACTTTAAAATTAATTAACAATTGTTGTTAATTTTATTTTAATTGTTTGAATGGATATTTATAATTTCTTAGCAATCGTTGTTAGGAAATTATTTCTATAATTGAGAGACACTTAATAATGATTGTTAAGTGTTTAATTCACTAGTTTTATAAGTGTTAATTTATTCTTGAGAATTAACCCTTAATAACAGTTATTAAGGTTTATTGATATTAAAAACTCTCAATAATAGTTATTGAGATATTTAATGAAGCTTCTCAAGAATCTCTCAATTATAGTTATTATTGATCTAATCTACTTGGAATTTGATCTTTTATAAAAGTTATTAAAAGATTAAATTAAGTCTAATTGTTAGACTATTTTAATTAGAAATGTTCTAATTAATATTTCTTATTAATTGTTATTAAGAAATATCTATTAATAAAAAGGGGTTTATTAATAAAGAGTTGTTAATGAATTAATTAGAGTAAGAAATTTTTTTATAAGAGTTATAAAAGAATTTTTAATTCTATTTTGTAATTAATAATTGTTATTAATGTGATTTAAGATTAATCTAAGTGTTAGATTAATTTATTTAGAATTGTTCTAAATTATGCATGGAATATTTTAGAATTTTAATTTTAGCTTTGTTTGCACATGTTGATGCGTTTGATGCTTTAAAATAGATTTATTGCATGTTAGAAAATAAGATTTTCAAAAAATCAATTTATCCATTTTTGATTAGTACCCAAGTTTTAAGAAAATCAAAATTATTATTTTTCAAAAATTTTAGCCTTCATATGATGCGTTATATCATGAGTGGATGGTTAAAATTAGAAGTGGTCATGGACATGCGTTTGGATTATTTCATATCATGTGTTGGTATGTGGTTTATGTGGATCATTTTAGAATTTGAGTGGGTTAATTAAATATTAATTAATGAGGCATGCGAGCCTCCCTCTCTCTTTCATTCCATTGTGATTCTATCTCCCTCCATAAATTTACTCGGCCATAAGGCTTTCTCTTACAATTTATTTGTATTTGAAATTGTTTCAAAATTAATATTATTTGTAATTGATCGCGTCGGCCGAGGAGAGACAAGGATGATCCACAAATGCAACCAGGAAAGCGAAAGGAGATGAGATCACTAGTGCCTGTGTGTTTGCATGTTTTTATTTATATAATTGTTATATTGTTGTAGTGATTAATTGTTTGGCTTTAGTTAATCACCGTGCTGTCCATGACCACATAATGAATATGTATGATGATGCATACTTTTAGTTTTTTATTATGAATCGATTGCTAATATCTAGGTATAGTTAAATATATTTGATATATTTATAAACTATCACCTAGGACGAGACCAACTTAACATAAACAAAACCTTCAACATAAAGTCTAAGCCGGAGCGCGAGTCATTGAGAATGCACCGCGTGGCTCTCTATCAATCTACATTTTAGAACCTGATTCAATGATGGCAGTTTCTATGTGTTTACCCGAGATCTGCTACCATCTAATGAAAGGATTATTAACTACGGCATCATAATGCCTTGAGATTGGAATAGAGGAACGGTATAGCTATCCTCGCGTTTACTCGGGAGCTGCATTCTTACTCTACTCTGTCACGTATTGATGGTAAAGTTTAGACCAGGGATAATGGTCTACTGTGTTTACCCGGGACCATTAAAGACATGGGAGCCGAAATAAGATCGGATATTGCAAGGAGTTGCAATTACCATGAGATGGTTGCTCTAAGATAATGGTATGATACTATGTGTTTACCCGAGGTCATACTGTGATTCTTAGAGATTCTGATCCTCACTAGGAGACCGTCGGAGTCTTCCGTTCTGTATACCTGAAGGTTATATAGTCCGTCGAAAAATAATGGGAAATAATTCAAGATAAAAGACCATAATTGAATTATCAGAATTATCTGCTTAAATCACGTTATTTCCTTCGTTCACTAAAATATCGTCTATTCGAGATGTTGGCACATTAGATGCCAATACTTCTCATACTCAGACTGACTAGAAAACTCTAAAGAATGTCTTTAGGGGTAAGTGAAAGTCACTATCCTAATCATGTATCATGAATCCTCTTATTTGGATAGACCAAGGTGAAGAGGTACTCATGGTATGGCTTTTTAGAAGGCAATGATTGTCATGAAATCTCTTATTTGGATAGACCAAGATGAAGAGATATTTATGATGTGTCTGTGAGAAAGGCAAGTGGTAAGGTTTTGAACGATCGAACCCACACCTGAAAAGGATAAAAGAAAGTCAGCTGAGATAGAGAAGTAGCAGTTCTCCCACTGCGACCAATATAAGGATATTGATAAAGGGAAAACGAATATGAAACTTGAAAGAAGTTTAATATATTCTTATTATCAACTTTTACATGTCTATTGGAGAATTAGCGTATTCAATATAAGATATTAGAAATGATTCACAGATCTGCAATAGTATGCATACTTAAACAAGTAAAAGGAAATTGAGAGAATGCAAATATTGAGTTAGACTCAACAATTGTTCATGATATTCATAGGTTACTATCAGACAGTAAATCTTTGAATATCTATAAGAGTTAAATATGAAATTGAATAATTGTTATTTAGTTGCATAAGGTATCATGAATTATAAAAGTGAATAACGTTGACTGAGAAGGAATAATAATTGTTCGAATCAGACAATGCACTATAGATTCTTGATTTGACATATTATGTGATGAATGTTTATAAGTCTCCTATATAAATGAACTGTGTGAATCCTGATTATCTATGGTATTGTACACAAAATTGTACAATAAGAAATTATTGGTGTTAATACATATTGATGTAAACAGCTCAATATCCTCTTAAGGCTAAAGATAATCACTCCTATTGACTTACCTTATAGTTTACTCTTTGAATGATTTGACTGTATGTACTTAATGAAGTACAAGTCGAATATATCTGAGAGATTAAGGTATAAGATCAATATGAGGTATTAGAATTTTTGATTTGATCAAAGAAACTAATACTTAAGTATATGATTCACACAAATCATTAAAATGGTAATTGTATCCTCGCTCGATTGATCCTCATTGTACATCATAGAAATATGATAGAATGAGGAATTGCACCTTATTAAGATATTGTGCAATACATAATAAGATTTGTCTAATTCTTACATCTTGTTGAACATGAGTATGAACATTAGATGTTCATACTTTACAGATAGTTCCAAATAAGTCAGTGTGTGTCCATATAAGATATGAAAACCAAATAATTTATATGAGATGTGAACAAACCTGATTTTAAAGTCAAGTTATACCGTGATGTGAATTTGTGAAATGTCTAAAAAGTTTGCATATTACATTTATTGGCTATGCGATAATAAAATAATTATCGTCGTCAAAGCTGTCTTTTATAAAGGGGAATATGTCCTCCGAGAAGATAGTGGGAGCTGATAAAACTAGAAGATATTCTAGATCCACAAGTTAACATAAGATTATTAGATAATCTTTAGTTGTTTGGAACCACTCATAACACACATGAGAGGAGCTCAAAGATATAGATTATAATCTAAAATCTATGATGATGCTCTCTATAACTACAACTTTGAGAATTGGCAAGTAATTAAGAATTTTAAGCTATAGTCCATTATTACTATTGAGTTCAGAACTTGATAGTATTTCTAAAAGGTATTGTACCTATAGCAAGTAAATATTCAAAATTAGAATGAATGGACTACTTAAAACTTATGTGGTAAACTGATGAAAACAGTCAATGTCAAAGTGTTGACTTAGATAAGTTTTTCTCAATGGTTACAATTAATAAGTTTATTATAATTCTACTGCCTATCATAATCATGAGATGATGGCAGTTGGACATTAAAAGCATTCTCTCAATGTGATTGAGGTAAAGATGTATATGATACCCTTTTAAAGTTTTTAGAATATCCAGGAAGAAAATTATGATTTCAAAGATCATTTTGAATTAAACTAAAACTTCCTAAGTTGTAAAAAAAGTTTTGAATTAATGGTCAAATGCTACGTTATCATTAAGAATGATCACAGATTGTGTGTGTGTTCAAAAAGGACAGTGGGAGTATGATCGCTTTAGTAATGCTTTGTGATAATAACATCAAAGTCATTGAGAATGACATCATAATGTTACTATCAGTAAAAGTATTATTAACCATGTTTTCCTCCATAATAGGTTTAATTATAATATCCCACATATTCGAAATACGAATCTATTAAGATAGATTGATGGAGATATTATATTCACCTATATGTCAAGATGTTTGACATAAATTTCATAATAAGTCTCAATTGTTAAGATATGAAATTTATTCCTTTAGGGAAAAAGTTCCTTAAAGGATACAGGAGTGAAACGCATCACTAAGCACTTAAAAAATGCTAAGGATGCACTCTTGTATATGGATAACATGATTTGAAACTATGAGGTCACACTGACTCAAATTTCAAATCAAATAATGGATTTTACCTTCTAATAGAAAGGAATGGATTGGAAGGGTTCTAATCTACAACTCAATATTAAGGTGACGACATAAACAAGTAATACTGTTATTAGAACAGTATGGATGAAAAAGTTCATCCCTGAACTAGATGTAGTTCTAAAAGGTCTCTGATAAAGTCCCGTTGTTGTAGGACAACAGTGGGAGCGATCAATTTTGTGGTCGAGCCATAGTCTCATCAGAAGTTGCAGAACATTCTGAGGCTCTTTTACAAGTTCAGAGACAAAGGATTAAGAGGAAATAACGTAATGAAAAATATTCCATTTGCAGATAATTTGGCAGATCCCTGACCAAGTCTTAGTCACAAACTTTATATGAGCATCACCTAGATTTGATGGAGATCAAATGCGAAGGTGATTGGCTTGAGTCCAAGTGGGAGATTGATGGATATAGGTGTCCTCTGAGCCAATCAAAAGGCACCTATTTCAATCTGGTTCACTAATAAATAGCATTAAAGTCATTATGTAGATTGGCATATTTATAACTGCGCATAATGAAGTCCATGAATGTGTGCAATAGTCATTGGATTATGATGAGATCATAATAATGAGACTGATGACTTATAAACACATATTCTTAATTGTTCCTAGTCATAGGATGTTTGAGAAGGACATCAAACATCCAGTAAGACTAATACAGGTGATTCTAGCTCATATAATGAGGGTGACTGATCTTGTTAATTACTTGTGTGGAGACACAATGGTTAACCTGTAGGTGCTCATTGGGGAATGAGTTCACTAAACTGATCCGACTTGAATCGTCGAATGGTAATTTACTTGACTGTCAATCGGCTTGATTCATCGTCACAGTGGCGTGGTTGATCCTTGGACTTGAGACACCAAAGACACCTTGTCAATGGACTTCTGGACTTTGACTTTGACCTACGAATCCCTATCCAAGGGATCTCTAATAGTCAAGGATTGGGTCCAGCGGAAGGCTTTTGAAGGTGATTGTGTATTCAATAAAGGATCATTTGCTCTCAAGTAACTGAAGAGAGAATGCTCTAGAATAGATCCGCAGGAGTCTCTGGCCAGAGCATAAACAATATCAGAAAAGATGTTTTTTGATATTGTACAGTGGAGTCTGATTCAAGTGAGTTGACCATCTAGGGTTTGACAGTTGACCATAGTCTAGGTTAACTCGAGAGCATTATGTGAACGAAGGATTATAGCCACGCGGTAACTGTGGACGGACAGGTTCCATGAGTGGGTTGTTGAACCTCATTCCGGGATCATGCGGTGTTGCGTGACACCCAACTTAATCAGAAGTCCAACCGAATTTACATGCGATGTTAATTCGGTTAAGTAATTCGTTAATATCTAGATATTAATTAATTACAATAAGTCAATAACTAGTTATCGGACTTAACGGGCTGAAAACCAGACTGGTTGATGGGCCTAGAGGGTCATACGCAATAAGATTCTCAGTCGATGATGTTTAGGTGGGATTTATATTAAGTCGGAGACTTTTGTGAAAAGTCGCACCGACTTAATATATATACGCACTATTGAGAAACCCTGGGCCAAGTTCCATGGTTTCCCCATGCTGGCCGCTCCCTGATAAGTTCACAATTTTACATAAATAACAGATGAAATTTACACACTTTGCTATCAATTTAATGAGCAAAATCATATGAAATGATAGATAAATCAATTGTGCTTTCAAATATATCAATTCTGTAAAATTCGAATTTCAAATATCATCATTCCATAGATTGAACAAGGGTAGTAATTTCATTCTAAAATAAGACTTTCTCGACAATTATTTAATGTGTATTGATTGCCGTATGAAGTTAACTGTTATTTTATGTGAATGCAGAACATGAACAAGCAAATGGCATAGTAGTTGGAGTACATGGATTTCGAGGAAGTGACCAGGGTTCGAATCCTGGAAGGAACAAGATTGTATTTCTTTTTGTCTTAAAAAGGGAACCACAAACCAACTAAAAGAGAGAAGAGGAAATTTCGTAATTCAAATTTCAAAAATATTATTTTTTAAATTTGAATTTCAAAATCTCGAAAATAATATTTATTCTTCAATTCAAAATTCAAAATTTGAAATATCCCTCTCCAAATTTAAATTTCAAATGTACATTCATGGAAAATCCTCTAATCAAGGGGGAGCTTAATGCAAGCAATTAAGGGTCCATTTATTAGCGGATTTGAAATTCAAAATTTGAATTAAGAATTTTCTTCTATAAAAACCAAGAGAGTGGGAGAAAAAGTAACTTTGAATCCTGTTTTTGAAATTCTTACTCTCAACTCCTGAATTTTCACAACTTTTGAAATTTTTAAACTCTCTCACCCCTTCCATCCAAATATCTATCTCTCCTAATTTCTCTCTCTCACTTTCTCCCTCTCTTTGCTACAGTACCCGCGGGTACTGTAGCAGCCCCCTCTCTCTCTAGCTTTTGTTCTCTCTCTCTCTCTCTCTTTCGCTCTCTCTCTCTCTACATCTCTCTCAAACCAGCGGTTGTTAGGGCAAGAGGTGGACTCGAAGCACTGCAACTGACCACTGAGAGGAGTCCAGAGCTGCCAAGGATCCGTGTGAAGGGCTACGACGGCTACAAACATCAATTTTCTCTCTCCACCGCCTTTGTCTCTAGTTTTTGAGTTTCCCATGTTACATTGTCTTTTGAACATTTTATGTAAACATTTCCTTATAAAAGTCATGTTAATTTTTTATTTTCAATGTCTCTATAAAATTTCATGTAGTTCTAATAATGAATGGCAGTAGCTTCTTTGAAAAAAGTTATCTTTTCTCCATCTTTTTGTTCTATAACTTTTATTTTTTCTTCTGTTGACACTACTCAAACTTTATATTCTACTTTTAATTAGTGTTTTAGAAGTAGTCTTAGTATAGTAAATGGTCTGATTTTACTCGTTTAAGGATGCTCCTTTTATGAGTTCATAGTAAGTCCGGTTAATTTCAATTCTTAACAAATCAAATCATCATGCTATCTTTTCTTTCTTCTCTATTTTTCTTCTAAAAACTTAAGGTTTTCAACTTTAAAAATCTATTTTCCTATGGATTCGACCCAATCTCACCACTTACTATTTTTCAAATAATTATATGTGGAAATTAGAATTTTAAGATTGATGTTTGAGTATGCTTAACGACACAATTTCGAGCGATCAATTTTTGGCGCTATTGCCGGGGAATTAGATTCTTAATTTTGATAACTTTGGGTCCATTTGTGTATATCCATACTCACATTTATTCTCTTCTTTTGCAGGTACATTGAAAATAAAAAAAAATGGAAGGAGAAAAGGAAATTTGGTGAGTTTGTTCCAACTTATCAACTATTTTCTTTTTATTTTCAGATTTTAAAATTGCGATAGAACCCATTAACTAAAAAAAAAAAAAAATCAGAAAGCCAAAATAAAAAAAAATCATTTCAAGATTAGAAATCAAACCATCATGTTTTAGGACATGCATCATTTAGAAATGCATTAGTTTTTAAATTTGTGTCATTCTAATTTATGTTGAAGAGTGAGGGAAGTAAAGTGAGTTCTCTCAATTGTGCCAATAACATGTTCATGCATTGTTATTTCATTGTTGCATAAAACGAACTTGATTGAATTGCGGTGTGCATTTCATTGATAAAATAATTTAAGGGCATCTTCATAATAAGATAAGGGGGGAATTTCATCACCCTTCCTTGGCCCACAAACAACAAACACTCCATCTTGCATTGTCCCAAGCCCAATTAAAATTAAATAGCAATTGCACCTAGGGTTCACATTATCATTGGACCGAACTTTGAATTCATTTCTACTTTGGAAAGCAGTGTCTAGGCTAGAGGTTATAAAGGCAAACACCTAAGTGGACAAATAGTTATTTAATTAGGTCCCTACAAAAGTAGGGGGGCCTCCCACTATCCAACCTCTTACCTGGACGATCTATTGTAGGTGTGATTCATAGTGAATTTTAGCCATTTTATGAGAAATCTCATTCTTAAGTCTAGGGTACATTTAGATCATTAAGAATTTGTTGTTAACTTGTTTGTCTTTACATAAATAAACATAAAAAAAAATATAAAAATAAAAACAACAAAAGCAACCATTCTCATCTCATCTTGGTCTAGTGTATGTTAGGTAGAAGATCTCAAAATTCAGAAATTATCAATCCAATTCAAGAAATTGAGAGATACCTACATCACCAAACAAATATTCAACATCAAATGGCCGGAAATAATCAACAAATGCCTAAACAAATGAAGGAATATTTCATTCCTCAATACTATAATCCTTCATCTTGTATCCAATTGCCTAATGTCCATACTAGCCATTATGAGATCAAGCCAAGCACCATCCAAATGCTCCCATCTTTCTATAGGAATACCAATGAAGATCCATATAAACATTTGGATGAATTCTTTGAGATTTGTTGTAACGACCCGCCATCCTATGACCGGAGACCCGGTCACTAAATGGATTTCGGCCCATCAACTGCGGGTTCACACCTGGATCTCACACAACACATCTGGACGAGTAAGCGCTAAACAAGGCTAAATATAACAATCTCACGGACTACAAAGATATAACGAGTGCGCAGAAAGGAAGATAACAATGTCCGTATACAGTCCAACAATAATTACATGGTCCAACAAATTAAATAAGTACATGCAGAAGTAAAGTACAACAACATCGGGGCATACCCCGGAACTAAGACAGCTGCTGGTCCGCACACCAAGAAGACACCACACGCCCCCACACGCCGCGAGGTCCACACCTGAAACCGCAGGGAGTGAGCCACACCAGAATTGGGCTCAGTAGGGATCATCCGATCCCCTGCCTCCCACTCACACACCCACAAGTACAACAATACGGATATATGGCGATTAAGTAAAGCAGTAAACATGGCACCCAAACCTGATATGAAACATACGCATAAGCAGTGTAGCAGGAACAGTTCTAAGTAACCCGAAGAACCCAACACAAAGTCACGTCTCACAGCTAAAGTCCACAAAGCGACTGAACCACACTGTCGATCGAAGTCAAACGTCGCCTTACAACACTACCACCACTATTCACGCCTGTCCGCCCCTACAGTGTTCCGGGGCACTGTAGGGTGAGGCAGTGAGTCAAACTAGGACTAGTTGGGACCAGTGTACCACCACGGCCCAGCTACGTGTGCACACAAGCAGTCTAGACTACTGTCCTACCGACCGGATTGCCTCCACGCCAGGCCTCGGCGCTTCAGGAGGGCCCTGGGGACCGGCGAACCCCCGTCAAGCCGAAGCTACAAGAACTACCCACAACCCTAACCTCCCGGGCTGCGTCAGGCCAAAGGGCGAAGGGTACCACTCGTAACCTTGATCAAAGGTCACATCAGGCCCAGTGGCAACAGGGGTAAAACAACTCCAACAGTACCACAACCACCAGCTCCACAGCAAGAAACGCGCCGGAATCTGCCACGACAAACAGGGAAACCCCGACCCGCTGAGACCAAAGAGCAACCCCTCGGATAGCGCACCGGCTAATCCGGCCCGACGGGCACAAGGTGGTTCTGCTTCCCTCAGCCAAAGGTAAAACACAACATGTACCACTCCCCCACCGGTACGGCACAATGCCTCACAGACACCATGGCCCTTCCCCATCGGCCCAAGGTAACAAACGTAAACCACAGTTATTCCGATTCCATATTTGCATAAGCACACACACACACAACATGATTCCATTCACACAGTAATCTCCGTCTCAGTATACAACTTAAAGCATGCATTCGAACCATCCAATCGTGAAACATGTGATAAATAACAGGAGTTAAGCAGTTCTATCTTGAATCGCGTCGACCGAGGTCGACGCCATTCAAGCCCCTCAAACAAGTTCATTAATGTAAGGACTGAGGTTTCGTGTTCAGTTTTCGGGTCGGTTTCGGGCCGGATCCCTTTGGTTGGACCTTGAGGGGCCTTGAGAGTTTCTTCTGAATGACGTCTACACTTCACGACGCCTTTCAAACGGCATCTTGATAGGTGAATGCCATTTAGATGAATTTCTGTTGTGCCACGTGGGCGCCACGTGGGCGGGTCTCGGGCCGCGAGAGTACGGCCCCTGTCTCGTCGTCTGAACGGCGTCCATGATGGACGACGCGATTCAGACTGCGACCCTGCGGTGTCAGTGTACGGTGCCTGACATGTCAGCTGAACGGCGTCCGTAGTGGTCGACGCGTTTCAGAGAGCTGTCAGTACGGTCCGTCCTGTCATCTGATATGCGTCTTTCTCGCTCGACGCGTTTTAGGCAGTTTCTGATTGACTCCGCGAGCCCTCCTTTCTTTCTCTCATTCTCACCCTTTCACTCTCTCTCCTCTCCCTCTCCGCCTCCTCCGATCCCACTCTTCCCCTTTCCCTTCCTCTTCTTCCTCTTCCACCACTCCAACCCCTCCCTACCTCTAACCTCTGCCACCACCACTTCCTTCGCGGCGTTCCATTCTCCGGACGGCGGCCGACGTCTCGACGGAGTGGCGACGTTCTCGGGGGTACCGGCGGCGGTCTGCGGTGCGGCGGTTCGGCGACACGGAACCAGGAGGAGTTCAAGTAACCGGTAGGGGGACGAACCTTGCATGTGTTGCTCGTGTTTTCCTGGGCGTAATGTGACGTGTTTTGGGTTAGATTGAGCATGTTTAGGGGGTGTTCTTGTGGGTATGATCGTGCTTGTGAATGTGGATTCGTAGCATGCTTGTGGTAGATGAACTTCTTTTCCTCCCCCTTCTGTTTTGGGGCTTTTTCGGGGTATTTGGGGTTAAGGGAGAAACCCTCTGTTCGAACCAGGGAACCAGGTTTCTGGCGCTAAACGGCGTCGTGCCTGGTCGACGCCTTTTAGAAGGACGTCAGGGCAGTACGACGCCTTTTAGGACAGAAACCTCCATGTTCGAGGTTTTACGAGTCAGGGGTCCTAGCGCTAAATGACGTCGTGGATGGACGACGCCTTTTAGAAGGACGTCGGGCCATCATGACCTCATTTAGGCAGGAAATCACCCCGACTGAGGGTCTGTCAGTTCGGGGATTCTGGGACTAAAAGACGTCGTGGGAGGGCGACGCGATTCGTAAAAGCGTCGGGTAACCATGACGCCTTTTAAGGTAGAAATCCCCTGATTAATGTTTTCTGGAATTCCTGGATTTTCGGTGTGAATGGCGTCGGAGGATGTCGACGCCTTTCAAAAGGCGGCCTCTGGTGTCGACGCCTTTTAAGGCCTGATTCTGAAGACAGTGTTTTACATAAACCAGTACATGGAGCTTGAATGGCGTCGGCCTTGGGCGACGCGATTCAAGACAGAACAACACTAATTCATGCCAGTAAAATGTGTTCATACTGCTAGATAGTTGGTTAATGCATGCTTTAGTGCACTCGATAATGATGGATTCTTCATGACCGGATGACACTGCGTTGTGTGTCGTGCGATCGCGGGCTTTTCACGTGACCGGATCGTACTGTGCCGGGTTTTGGTGTTTTGTGTTACTGTGGACCTGGAGTGACAGTGTAGCGCTTTATCACCCTGTGCTGGTGGGGGCGTGAGCACAGCGCCGGTGGGGGCGTGGGCGGGGTGACGCCTAGTGAGAGAGGGTCACCTGGTGAACCCCGGGGTCAGCTAGTACCGGTGTCGGAGTGGTACATTCAGAGAGTCACTCATGCTGAGGGAAGGAGTAACCACCTGAGCCAGTTAGGCCGGAGTAGCTAGCGTGCTATCCGAGGGGTTACTGTTTGGTCTCAGCGGGTCGATGTTTCCCACTTTCGGTTGTGTGGACGGTGTTTTCCCCACTTACGGCTGTGTGGTTGGCGTGTTTTGCCGAGACGTGAGTTGTAGGCTCCTTGATAGAATGATTTTAGAGATATGCATGTTATGTTTCGAATGCACATGGTTCTTATTGAGATTTTAGGAGTAGCATGTTACAGCTTTACTTGCCTTATCACCTGTATCTTTGCTACTGCACTTGTGGGTGTGTGTGTGGGAGGCGGGGGATCGGATGATCCCTACTGAGCCCAATTCTGGTGTGGCTCACTCCCTGCGTTTTCAGGTGTAGACCTTGTGGCGTGTGGCGGCTCGTGGTGTTCTCCTTGGTGTGCGGACCAGCAGCTATCTCAGTTCCCGGGGTATGTCCCGATGTTGTTGTACCTTATTTCTACCTATACTTAATTAATTTGTTGGACATGTAATTATCGTTGGACCGTGTACGGGCATTATTACTTTACTTCCTGCGCACTGTACCTCTTTGTAGTCCGTGTGAATGTTATATTTAATCTTGTTTAACGCTTACTCCTCCAGATGTGCGTATAAGATCCGAGTGTGAACCTTCAGTTAATGGGCCGACATCCATTTAGTGACCGGGTCTCCGGTCATAGGATGGCGGGTCATTACAATTGGTATCAGAGCTCAGTCTGGTCGAGTATGTGGTAAACTGGGTTAGATATCGTAGTCCAACAATAAGTACGAGTCTCTACAGGTGATGGCTGCTGGTGTAGAGTGATAGGTTTTGACGTGTTTGTGTTGATTTTTGCGTTCGTGAGGTAGTGATGGCGCCGAGGAAGAGAGTTTCGTTGGCTCGTGGTACGAGATCAGACGATGGCAGTTCGGGGGCAGAAGGGCATAATGTGGATCGTTTCGTGGAGGCGATGATTGGAGCTATGGGTAGATACCAGCAGGGAGACGGTAGTGAGGGATCCAATTCCCGAGGTGACCAGTTCACGGTATTGGAACGGTTTTTGAGGTTGGAGACCCCTTCTTTTACAGGTCGACCAGTCCCAGACGAGGCAGCTTGTTGGATTAAGGAAGTGGAGAAGGCGTTTGACGTTCTTGAATGTGCTGAGAATGACAAGACCTTGTTGGCAACCTATTTGTTGAAAGATAATGCATACGAGTGGTGGGTCACCATCAAGACAAGGATGTTTGTAGATAGATCCTTGAGAGGGATCCCTTGGGAGGTGTTTGTGAGAGAGTTCAGTGGACAGTACTTTCCAAGGCTCGTCCAGGAGACCGAGGAAAGAGAGTTTATGGAATTGGTGCAGAATGACATGTCAGTTCTAGATTATCATACGAAGTTTGTGGTTCTTGGAAGATTCGTTCCACACTTATCTGAGCATGAGAGATATAGAACAGACAGATTTGTAGACTGGCTCCGATATGATCTCAGGACAATGGTGGCACCTCAGGGTTGTAGAGATCTGGCGTCAGCGGTTCGATGCGCGGCAGCGGTGGAGACTCAATTTCAGCAGATGGCGAAGGAGTTGGAGCGATCGACACGATGGAGGCAGTAAGGCAAGAGCAAATCAACGGCCCTCCCGTCAGGCGGTTCAAGTTCCTTTGAATTCGGTTTTCAAGAGACGTCACGTGATGAAGATGAGGACGGTTCGGCCCAACAGATGCAGACTGTGGCTAACAGGCAGCAGGGAAAGAGACATGATGCGGCAGATTATTGTCCCCGTTGTGGTAGGTATCACGGCAACCGAGTGTGTCCATTGGTCGCTGGTAGTTGTTTTGGCTGTGGCAGGAGGGGACATCTTGCGAGGAACTGCCCCCAGAAGAATAAGGCAAGTCAGGGGCCGAGTGGTCAGTAGGAGCCCGGTACCTTATGTAGTGTTGTGTGCCATTTCTGTGGAGATCCGGGGTGCGGGGATAGATGAACACTCTTATTTTGTCTTATTAGGTAGTAGTTGTGAACTCTTATGGCACTCTTTATGTATTTTGGGTCGTGGTGGTGATTTGGTATTGTAATGTGTACTTTGTAAGGTTATTCTATTATGATGTTGGTCTATCAATTCTGGTGGAATCATGGAACATAATTAATTTTTGTTTTGATCTAATGGACCGATTGCGTGTGGGGAGCCCCGTGTAAGAGTGCGATCGGTGAGGGCATTAGCAGGATTTTACCAACGGTTGGTCCAGAGGTTTTTCTTCAATAGCAACCCCCCCCCTTGTTGAGGTTGACTCGTAGGGGAATTTGTTTCTTGTGGACCGAGGAGTATGAGCAGAGTTTCATTAAGTTGAAGACTCGCCTCACTTTGGCTCCAGTATTGGTACTTCTATTAGGTTCCGGTAGAACTGTAAGGCGATGGTGCAGTTAGATTAGAGGTAGATTCTATGATTTGACCGTGGAGGATGTGCGCAAGAGTGTCCTTTTTGGAGGCGCACTGTTCTAGATAAATAGTGCTTCCCGGATCGAGTAAGGCGTATCATTGTTGAAGTGGTCTAGTAGGAAGGAGGATAGGGCTGATTTTGTAATTGAATGCTTGTATTGTCGGCAGGTTAGGGTGGAACATCAGAGTGGCGCAGCGGTAGCGTGGTTGCAGTCCTTGCCGATCCCGGTGTGGAAACGGGAGCTTGTGACTTTGGACATGTATTAGGATTGTTTTATTCCTTGGTGGAGGGAGCGTGATCTGGATTACCATTGAGTAATTGACCACGTCAGCACACTTCCTGGCTATCAGGAAGAACTGGTCGGTCGGTAAGTTGGCTGAGTTGTTTGTGAGTCGGATCATCTATTTCTGCTCGATGTGCCCTTACCCATCATGTCGGATCGGGCTTTGAGATTTACTTCTTAATTGTGGGAAAAGTTATTGGAAGGACTCGAGTACGCGGTTAGCCTTCAGCCCGGCCTATCATCCCGAGGCTGATGGGCGGTCAGAGAGGGCCATTCAGATTTTGGAGGTTTTGCTCGTGGCATGTTGCCTAGACTAAGGAGGCTCTTGGGAGCGGCGTTGGTTTACAGTGGGGTTTTGTGTACCATAGCAGTTACCACTCTAGCATTGGCATGGCGCCTTATGAGGCATTGTTTAGATGGCTATGTCGATCCCTTGTGATCTAGTATGAGATTGGCAAGAGACAGTTAGCAAGATCAGGGTTGGTATAGCAGGGTGCTTAGGTTGCCAGAGTTGTGCTATCATCGGTAAGAGACCGATTGAGTTTGAAGTTGGGGACCTCGTGTTTTTCCAAGTCGCGCCCTCCATGAGTGTGAGGAGATTTGAGAAGCAAGGTAAGCTGGGTCCGCGCCGTGCTGGGCCTCTTCCCGTTCTTGCTTGAATTGGGGAAGATTACCAGCCAGCCTTGCCGTTCAATCTTGCGGGAGTGCACGATGCGTTTCGTGTTTCGTTGCAGAGGAATGTTTTGGATCCACCCCTGGTGTTAGAATTTTCAGAACTTGAGGTCGCTGAGGATTTGTCCTTTCCAGAGTGTCTAGTGCGTTTTGAGAATCACTAGTGACAGGTCCTCCGAATCAAAGTTGTACCTGTAGACTGAGTATTTTGACAGTATCGCTCCGGGAGCGAGGTGACCTGGGGGCACGAGATTGAGATGCTGGGAAACAGTTCCCTACCTTTTCTGGCAAGGTCCCATGCGAGTTAGCAGTGGAGGCATTTCGCCCTCGTTGCTTGTAGCAGGCAATTTCGGGGACGAAATTCTTTTAAGCGGGGGAGAATGTAAGGACTGAGGTTTCGGGTTCAGTTTTCGGGTCGGTTTCGGGCCGGATCCCCTGGGTTGGACCTTGAGGGGCCTTGAGAGTTTCTTCTGAATGACGTCTACACTTCACGACGCCTTTCAAACGGCGTCTTGATAGGTGGACGCCATTTAGATGAATTTCTGTTGTGCCACGTGGGCGCCACGTGGGCGGGTCTCGGGCCGCGAGAGTACGACCCATGTCTCGTCGTCTGAACGGTGTCCATGATGGACGACGCGATTCAGACTGCGACCCTGCGGTGTCAGTGTACGGTGCCTGACATGTCAGCTGAACGGCGTCCGTGGTGGTCGACGCGTTTCAGAGAGCTGTCAGTACGGCCCGTCCTGTCATCTGATAGGCGTCTTTCTCGCTCGACGCGTTTTAGGCAGTTTCTAATTGACTCCGCGAGCCCTCCTTTCTCTCTCTCATTCTCACCCTTTCACTCTCTCTCCTCTCCCTCTCCGCCTCCTCCGATCCCACTCTTCCCCTTTCCCTTCCTCTTCTTCCTCTTCCACCACTCCAACGCCTCCCTACCTTTAACCTCTGCCACCACCACTTCCTTCGCGGCGTTCCATTCTCCGGACGGCGGCCGACGTCCCGGCGGAGTGGCGACGTTCTCGGGGGTACCGGCGGCGGTTTCTAGCGCTAAACGACGTCGTGCCTGGTCGACGCCTTTTAGAAGGACGTCAGGGCAGTACGACGCCTTTTAGGATAGAAACCTCCCTGTTCGAGGTTTTAAGAGTCAGGGGTCCTCGCACTAAATGACGTCATGGATGGACGACGCCTTTTAGAAGGACGTCGGGCCATCATGACGCCATTTTGGCAGGAAATCACCCCGACTGAGGGTCTGTCAGTTCGGGGATTCTGGGACTAAAAGACGTCGTGGGAGGGCGACGCGATTCGTAAAAGCGTCGGGTAACCATGACGCATTTTAAGGCAGAAATCCCCTGATTAATGTTTTCTGGAATTCCTGGATTTTCGGTGTGAATGGCGTCGGAGGATGTCGACGCCTTTCAAAAGGCGGCCTCTGGTGTCGACGCCTTTTAAGGCCTGATTATGAAGACAGTGTTTTACATAAACCAGTACATGGAGCTTGAATGGCGTCGGCCTTGGGCGACACGTTTCAAGACAGAACAACACTAATTCATGCCAGTAAAATGTGTTCATACTGCTAGATAGTTGGTTAATGCATGCTTTAGTGCACTCGATAATGATGGATTCTTCATGACCGGATGACACTGCGTTGTGAGTCGTGCGATCGCGGGCTTTTCACGTGACCGGATCGTACTGTGCCGGGTTTTGGTGTTTTGTGTTACTGTGGACCTGGAGTGACAGTGTAGCGCTTTATCACCCTGTGCTGGTGGGGGCGTGAGCACAGCGCCGGTGGGGGCGTGGGCGGGGTGACGCCTAGTGAGAGAGGCTCACCTGGTGAACCCCGGGGTCAGCTAGTACCGGTGTCGGAGTGGTACATTCGGAGAGTCACTCATGCTGAGGGAAGGAGTAACCACCTGAGCCAGTTAGGCCGGAGTAGCTAGCGTGCTATCCGAGGGGTTACTGTTTGGTCTCAGCGGGTCGGTGTTTCCTACTTTCGGTTGTGTGGACGGTGTTTTCCCCAGTTACGGCTGTGTGGTTGGTGTTTCCCACTTTCGGAGGCGTGGTGGCGTGTTTTGCCGAGACGTGAGTTGTAGGCTCCTTGATAGAATAATTTTAGAGATATGCATGTTATGTTTCGAATGCATATGGTTCTTATTGAGATTTTAGGAGTAGCATGTTACAGCTTTACTTGCCTTATCACCTGTATCTTTACTACTGCACTTGTGGGTGTGTGTGTGGGAGGCGGGGGATCGGATGATCCCTACTGAGCCCAATTCTGGTGTGGCTCACTCCCTGCGTTTTCAGGTGTAGACCTTGTGGCGTGTGGCGGCTCGTGGTGTTCTCCTTGGTGTGCGGACCAGCAACTATCTCAGTTCCCGGGGTATGCCCCGATGTTGTTGTACCTTATTTCTGCCTGTACTTAATTAATTTGTTGGACATGTAATTATTGTTGGACCGTGTACGGACATTATTACTTTACTTCCTGCGCACTGTACCTCCTTGTAGTCCGTGTGAATGTTATATTTAATCTTGTTTAACGCTTACTCCTCCAGATGTGTGTATAAGATCCGGGTGTGAACCTTCAGTTAATGGGCCGACATCCATTTAGTGACCGGGTCTCCGGTCATAGGATGGCGGGTCGTTACAATTAAAATTAGATTATTTCCTTAAAACACGTCGGCCTGGGAAGCCGCCCTTTAAAATGCGTCAGAGTCCATAGACGCCATTCACACCAGAATTCCAGATTTGCAGAAGCCTTAGTCGGGGTGATTTTCTGCCTAAAAGGCGTCATGATGGTCCGACGTCCTTCTAAAAGGCGTCGTCCATACATGACGTCTTTTAGCGCCAGAACCCCGAACTCACAACACCTCGAACAGGGAGGTTTCTGCCTAAAATGCGTCATATTGGCCCGACGTCCTTCTAAAAGGCGTCGACCGGACACCACGCCGTTTAGCGCCAGAAACTTGGTTCCCTGGTTCAACCCGAGGGTGTCTCCCCTTGACCCCAAACACCCCAAAATGCCCAAACAGAAGGGGGAGAAAAGGGAAGTCAAACTACCACAAGCATGCTACAATTCCATGATCTCGAACACGGCCATCCCCACAAGGAAACCCCCTAAACATGCTCATTCTAACCCAAAACACATCATGCCATGCCAAGGAAATCACAAGCAAGACAACCACAGTCCATGCAAGGTTCGTCCCCCTATCGGTTCTTGAACTCCTCCAAGCTCCGTGCCGCCGACCCGCCGCACCGCAGACTGCCGCCGGTACCCTCGAGGACGCCGCCACTCCGTCGGGACGTTGGCCGCCGTCCGGAGAATGGAACGCCGCGAAGGAGGTGGTGGTGGTAGAGGTGAGAGGTAGGGAGGTGTTGGAGTGATGGAAGAGGAAGAAGAGGAAGGGAAAGGGAAAAGAGGGTCGGAGAGGGCGGAGAGGACGAAGAGAGAGAGAGAGTGGAGGCGAAAATGAGGGAAAGAAGGGGAGGCTCGCGGGGTCAATCTAAATCTGGCTAAAACGCGTCGATCGAGACAGACGCCAATCAGTCTGACAGGACGGCCGTACTGACAGCGCTCCGAAACGCGTCGGTCACTACGGACGCCGTTCAGACGACAGGACAGGCCGTACTGACAACGCTCTAGCGCCGGACACTGACATCGCAGGGGTCGCAGTCTGAATCGCGTCGACCAACTTGGACGCCGTTCAGACGACGTGATAGGGACCGTACTCTCGCGGCCCGAAACCCGCCCACGTGGCGCACACGTGGCACAACCGAAAGCAGGCTTAAATGGCGTCTACATAGACAGACGTCTTTTGAAAGACGTCGAGCAGTACAGACGTCATTCAGTCAGAAATCTCAAGACCTCTCAGGGTCCAAAACAGGGGATCCGGCCCGAACCCGACCCGAATATTGAACCCGAAACCTCAGTCCTTACATTCTCCCCCCCTTAAAAGAATTTCGTCCTCGAAATTTGCAACCGCTCAACGATAAACTCGGCTAACCACCACATGCCGACACACCGATTACAACAATCATTCTCACCAATCACATACAGGGCTCCACATAATTAGCCAATCAAACCCACACCACGCTAACCAAGATTCTCAATTCTGACGAAAAGCTGATGGATCAAAATAACCACACATTAGCAAGGCACATATTACAAAACTGATTCTCCACCAAACCCAAGTACATAAAAGTGCCACAAGAGTTCACAACCACCTCTGAATAAGACAAGACAAAACTGCTCCTCTAGCCTGATATCTCGAATCTCCACCAAGAGACGCAACACCACCCAACGCCCTGGGCTCCTACTGACCACTCGGCTCCTGACCTGTCTTATTCTTCTGGGGACAGTTCCTCGCAAGATGTCCCTTCCTACCACAGCCAAAACAGCTACCAGTGATCAATGGACATATCCGATTACCATGAAATCTGCCACAACGGGGACAACGATCCGCAGCGTCCCGCCTTGCTTCCTGTTGCCAGCTGACCTCCGTCTGCATCTGCTGAACCGAACCATCTTCATCCTCGTCACAAGGTACCTCTTGGAACTCGAGCTCAAAGGAACTCGAACCACCTGACGAAAAGACCGCTGATCTATCCCTACTTTGCTGCTTCCCTTGTGCTGATTGCTCTGACTCCTTCGCCATTTGTTGGAATTGAATCACCACCGCTGCCGTGCACCGAACTGCTGACGCCAGATCCTTACAACAATGAGCTGCCACAAATTCCCTCAGATCATGCCGAAGTCCATCCACAAATTTCTCTGTCCTAAGATCCTCATGCTCAGATATGTGTGGGGCAAATCTTCCCAGAGCTACAAATTTCATCTGATATTCTAGAACTGTCATACCATCCTGCACCAATTCCATAAACTCCCTTTCCTTGGCCCTCCGAACGTGCCTCGGAAAATACTGTCCACTAAACTCTCTTACAAAGCCTTCCCAAGGAATCTCTCTCAAGGACCTATCTGGAAACATCAACCCCTTGATGGTAACCCACCAATCATAAGCATCGTCCTTCAGCAAGTAGGTTGCCAACAAGGTCTTGTCACTCTCAGCACATTCAAGAACATCAAACGCCTTCTCTACTTCCTTAATCCAATGAGCTGCCGCATCTGGAACTGGTTGACCCGTGAAAGAAGGGGGCTTCAACTTCAAGAACTGCTCCATCACCATAGACTGGCCACCTCGGGAGTTGGACCCCTCACTTCCATCTCCCTGCTGGTATCTAGACATAGCCCCAACCAGAGCTTCCATGAAACGATCCACATTATGTTCTTCTGCCCTCGAACTATCATCATCTGATCTCGAACCACGAGCCAACGGAACTCTCCTCTTCGGTGCCATCACTACCCCACAAACACGAAAATTGAACCAAAGCACGTTAAAACCTATCAATCTACACCAGCAGCCATCGCCTGTACAGACTCGTACTTATTGTGGGACTATAATATCTAACCTAGTTTACCACATACTCGACCAGACTGAGCTCTGATACCATCTGTAACGACCCGCCATCCTATGACCGGAGACCCGGTCACTACATGGATGTCGGCCCATTAACTGCGGGTTCACACCCGGATCTCACACAACACATCTGGGGGAGTAAGCGCTAAACAAGGCTAAATATAACAATCTCACGGACTACAAAGATATAACGAGTGCGCATAAAGGAAGATAATAATGTCCGTATACAGTCCAACAATAATTACATGGTCCAACAAATTAAATAAGTACAGGTAGAAGTAAAGTACAACAACATCGGGGCATACCCCGGAACTGAGACAACTGTTGGTCCACACACCAAGAAGACACCACACGCCACCATACGCCGCGAGGTCCACACCTGAAACCGCAGGGAGTGAGCCACACCAGAATTGGGCTCAGTAGGGATCATCCGATCCCCTGCCTCCCACTCACACACCCACAAGTACAACAATACGGATATATGGCAATTAAGTAAAGCAGTAAACATGGCACCCAAACCTGATATGAAACATACGCATAAGCAGTGTAGCAGGAACAGTTCTAAGTAACCCGAAGAACCCAACACAAAGTCACGTCTCACAGCTAAAGTCCACAAAGCGACTGAACCACACTGTCGATCGAAGTCAAACGTCGCCTCACAACACTACCACCACTACTCACGCCTGTCCACCCCTACAGTGTTCCGGGGCACTGTAGGGTGAGGCAGTGAGTCAAACTAGGACTAGCTGGGACCAGTGTACCACCACGGCCCAACTACGTGTGCATACAAGCAGTCTAGACTACTGTCCTACCGACCAGATTGCCTCCACGCCAGGCCTCGGCGCTTCAGGAGGGCCCTGGGGACCGGCGAACCCCCGTCAAGCCGAAGCTACAAGAACTACCCACAACCCTAACCTCCCGGGCTGCGTCAGGCCAAAGGGCGAAGGGTACCACTCGTAACCTTGATCAAAGGTCACATCAGGCCCAGTGGCTACAGGGGTAAAACAACTCCAACAGTACCACAACCACCAGCTCCACAGCAAGAAACGCGCCGGAAGCTGCCACGACAAACAGGGAAACCCCGACCCGCTGAGACCAAAGAGCAACCCCTCGGATAGCGCACCGGCTAATCCGGCCCGACGGGCACAAGGTGGTTCTGCTTCCCTCAGCCAAAGGTAAAACACAACATGTACCACTCCCCCACCGGTACGACACAATGCCTCACAGACACCATGGCCCTTCCCCATCGGCCCAAGGTAACAAACGTAAACCACAGTTATTCCGATTCCATATTTGCATAAGCACACACACACACAACATGATTCCATTCACACAGTAATCTCCCTCTCAGTATACAACTTAAAGCATGCATTCGAACCATCCAATCGTGAAACATGTGATAAATAACAGGAGTTAAGCAGTTCTTTCTTGAATCGCGTCGACCGAGGTCGACGCTGTAAGGACTGAGGTTTCGGGTTCAGTTTTCGGGTCGGTTTCGGGCCGGATTCCCTGGGTTGGACTTTGAGGGGTCTTGAGAGTTTCTTCTGAATGACGTCTACACTTCACGACGCCTTTCAAACGGCGTCTTGATAGGTGGACGCCATTTAGATGAATTCCTGTTGTGCCACGTGGGCGCCACGTGGGCGGTTCTCGGGCCGCGAGAGTACGGCCCCTGTCCCGTCGTCTGAACGGCGTCCATGATGGACGACGCGATTCAGACTGCGACCCTGCGGTGTCAGTGTACGGTGCCTGACATGTCAGCTGAACGGCGTCCGCGGTGGTCGACGCGTTTCAGAGAGCTGTCAGTACGGCCCGTCCTGTCATCTGATAGACGTCTCTCTCGCTCGACGCGTTTTAGGCAGTTTCTGATTGACCCCGCGAGCCCTCCTTTCTTTCCCTCATTCTCATCCTCTCACTCTCTCTCCTCTCCCTCTCTGCCTCCTCCGATCCCACTCTTCCCCTTTCCCTTCCTCTTCTTCCTCTCCCACCACTCCAACGCCTCCCTACCTCTCACCTCTACCACCACCACTTCCTTCGCGGCGTTCCATTCTCCGGACGGCGGCCGACGTCCCGGCGGAGTGGCGACGTCCTCGGGGGTACCGGCGGCGGTCTGCGGTGCGGCGGTTCGGCGACACGGAGCCAGGAGGAGTTCAAGTATCCGGTAGGGGGACGAACCTTGCATGTGTTGCTCGTGATTTTCCTTGGCGTGGCATGATGTGTTTTGGGGTAGAATGAGCATGTTTAGGGGGTTTTCTTGTGGGAATGGTCGTGCTTGTGAACGTGGATTTTTGTAGCATGATTGTGGTGGTTGAATTCCTCTTCCTCCCCCTTTCTGTTTTGGGGTATTTTCGGGGTATTTGGGGTTAAGGGAGAAACCCTCTGATCGAACCAAGGAACCAGGTTTCTGGCGCTAAACGGCGTCGTGCCGGGTCGACGCCCTTTAGAAGGACGTCAGGGCAGTACGACGCCTTTTAGGACAGAAACCTCCCTGTTCGAGGTTTTACGAGTAAGGGGTTCTGGCGCTAAATGACGTCATGGATGGACGACGCCTTTTAGAAGGAGGTCGGGCCATCATGACACCATTTAGGCAGGAAATCACCCCGACTAAGGGTCTGTCAGTTCGGGGATTCTGAGACTAAAAGACGTCGTGGGAGGGCGACGCGATTCGTAAAAGCGTCGGGTAACCATGACGCCTTTTAAGGTAGAAATCCCCTGATTAATGTTTTCTGGAATTCCTGGATTTTCGGTGTGAATGGCGTCGGAGGATGTCGACGCCTTTCAAAAGGCGGCCTCTGGTGTCGACGCCTTTTAGGCCAGATTCCGTGGCCGGTGTTTTATGAACCAGTTTAGGGATCTTGAATGGCGTCGGCCTTGGGCCACGCGATTCAAGACAGAACAACACTAATTCATGCCAGTAAAATGTGTTCATACTGCTAGATAGTTGGTTAATGCATGCTTTAGTGCACTCGATAATGATTGATTCTTCATGACCGGATGGCACTACGTTGTGTGTCGTGCGATCGCGGGCTTTTCACGTGACCGGATCGTACTGTGCCGGGTTTTGGTGTTTTGTGTTACTGTGGACCTGGAGTGACAGTGTAGCGCTTTATTACCCTGTGCTGGTGGGGGCGTGAGCACAGCGCCGGTGGGGGCGTGGGCAGGGTGACGCCTAGTGAGAGAGGGTCACCTGGTGAACCCCGGGGTCAGCTAGTACCGGTGTCGGAGTGGTACATTCGGAGAGTCACTCATGCTGAGGGAAGGAGTAACCACCTGTGCCAATTAGGCCGGAGTAGCTAGCGTGCTATCCGAGGGGTTACTGTTTAGTCTCAGCGGGTCGGTGTTTCCTACCTGCGGTTGTGTGGACGGTGTTTTCCCCACTTACGGCTGTGTGGTTGGTGTTTCCCACTTTCGGAGGCGTGGTTGGCGTTTTTTGCCGAGACGTGAGTTGTAGGCTCCTTGATAGAATGATTTTAGAGATATGCATGTTACGTTTCGAATGCACATGGTTTTTAATGAGATTTTAGGAGTAGCGTGTTACAGCTTTACTTGCCTTATCACCTGTATCTTTGCTACTGCACTTGTGGGTGTTTGTGTGGGAGGCGGGGGATCAGATGATCCCTACTGAGCCCAATTCTGGTGTGGCTCACTCCCTGCGTTTTCAGGTGTAGACCTTGTGGCGTATGGCGGCTCATGGTGTTCTCCTTGGTGTGCGGACCAGCAGCAGCTATCTCAGTTCCCGGGGTATGCCACGATGTTGTTGTACCTTATTTCTGCCTGTACTTAATCAATTTGTTGGACATGTAATTATTGTTGGACTGTGTACGGACATTATTACTTTACTTCCTGCGCACTGTACCTCCTTGTAGTCCGTGTGAATGTTATATTTAATCTTGTTTAACGCTTACTCCTCCAGATGTGTGTATAAGAGCCGGGTGTGAACCTTCAGTTAATGGGCCGACATCCATTTAGTGACCGGGTCTCCGGTCATAGGATGGCGGGTCGTTACAATTGGTATCAGAGCTCAGTCTGGTCGAGTATGTGGTAAACTGGGTTAAATATCGTAGTCCAACAATAAGTACGAGTCTGTACAGGCGATGGCTGCTGGTGTAGAGTGATAGGTTTTGACGTGTTTGTGTTGATTTTTGCGTTCGTGAGGTAGTGATGGCGCCGAGGAAGAGAGTTTCGTTGGCTCGTGGTACGAGATCAGACGATGGTAGTTCGGGGGCAGAAGGGCATAATGTGGATCGTTTCGTGGAGGCTATGATTGAAGCTATGGGTAGATACCAGCAGGGAGACGGTAGTGAGGGATCCAATTCCCGAGGTGACCAGTTCACGGTATTGGAACGGTTTTTGAGGTTGGAGACCCCTTCTTTCACAGGTCGACCAGTCCCAGACGAGGCAGCTCGTTGGATTAAGGAAGTGGAGAAGGCGTTTGAAGTTCTTGAATGTGCTGAGAATGACAAGATCTTGTTGGCAACCTATTTGTTGAAAGATAATGCATACGGGTGGTGGGTCACCATCAAGACAAGGATGTTTGCAGATAGATCCTTGAGAGAGATCCCTTGGGAGGTGTTTGTGAGAGAGTTCAGTGGACAGTACTTTCCAAGGCTCGTCCAGGAGACCGAGGAAAGAGAGTTTATGGAATTGGTGCAGAATGACATGTCAGTTCTAGATTATCATACGAAGTTTGTGGCTCTTGGAAGATTCGTTCCACACTTATCTGAGCATGAGAGATATAGAACAGAGAGATTTGTAGACGGACTCCGATATGATCTAAGGACAATGGTGGCACCCCAGGGTTGTAGAGATCTGGCGTCAGCGGTTCGATGCGCGGCAGCGGTGGAGACTCAATTTCAGCAGATGGCGAAGGAGTTGGAGCGATAGGCACGAGGGAGGCAGCAAGGCAGGAGCAAATCAACGGCCCTTCCGACAGGCGGTTCGAGTTCCTTTGAGTTCGGGTCCCAAGGGACGTCACGTGATGAAGATGAGGACGGTTCGGCCCAACAGATGCAGACTGTGGCTAGCAGGCAGCAGGGAAAGAAACATGATGCGACAGATTATTGTCCCCGTTGTGGTAGGTATCACGACAACCGGGTGTGTCCATTGGTCGCTGGTAGTTGTTTTGGCTGTGGCAGGAGGGGACATCTTGCGAGGAACTGCCCCCAGAAAAATAAGACAAGTCAGGGGCCGAGTGGTCAGTAGGAGCCCGGTACCTTATGTAGTGTTGTGTGTTCTTTCTGTGTAGATCCGAGGTGCAGGGATAGATGAACACTCTTATCTTACCTTATTAGGTAGTAGTCGTGAACTCTTATGGCACTCTTTATGTATTTTGGGTCGTGGTGGTGATTTGGTATTGTAATGTGTACTTTGTAAGGTTATTATATTATGAGGTTGGTCTATCAATTCTGGCGGAATCATGGAACACAATCAATTTTGTATTGATCTGATTGACCGATTGCGTGTGGGGAGCTCTGCGTAAGAGTGCGATCGGTAAGGGCATTAGCAGGATTTTACCAACGGTTGGTCCAGAGGTTTTTCTTCAATAGCAACCTGATAAAGTGTTAAATTGATCATTTAAGGGAAACCATATGCATCATACTCATGTTTTTATCTGCAAAATAGCATGAAGTGATAGATAATTGTGTAACAAGTCCAACGGTACCAATTTCATCAAATTCTGACTTAAAAACATCGTCATTTCATGTGATCAAAAGAGTGTAGCGCATTTGCGGTTTTTCGACAAAACTGAGACGAAATGAATAAATATGATGATATTTTTATGATAAAGTGCTAAATTATATTTATTTGATGTGAACAGGACATGCCGATGATGCAGTGCAGCTGGAGGAGTTTCCAAAAATTTGGGGGAGGTCCAGTGTGCGGATTTCAACTAAAACAGGGGTAAAAATGCAATTTGATTCCTTCCTCCGCTGGAGTTTCCCAAAACCCACAATTTCCTTCCGTCTCTCCAATTTCCTAAACACATTCCTTCCTTTATTTTAAAAATCATCTCTCTCTCTCTCTCGTTTTAGAAAGTTGAATCCTCTTTCTTTTCCAGTTTCCTTTTTCTCTCCAATTTTCCAATCCCAGTCCGACTTCTTCTCCAGTTTCCTTCCCACGCCTATCTTCCTCTCTATATTAATCTCTCTCGGCATCCCACACGCCCTCCTCTCTTCTCTTTCTCCGACGCTCTCTCTCTCAGATTTCCTCTCCCACGGTTTCTCTTTCTCCCCCTCTGTGTCTTCTCTCTCTCCGACGGTTCCTTCTCCACTCTCCGCAGCCCTCTCCTCTTCTTTTCCAAACTTTCTTCCCGCAGCTTCTTCCTCCTCTCCCTGTTACGTTTCCCCTCTCCCGCAACCTCTCCTCTTCTCTTTCTCTTCCTCCTTCACCCGCCTCCTCTCTCTCGTTTTTATTTCCCAGCAGCATCCCTCTCTCCTTCTCTTCGATTCTCCTCTTCTCGGTTTTTCTCTTTCTCTCTCTCTTCTATTTCCTCTCCCTCTCCAGCGAACTCTCCACCAACAGCCCGCACCTGTCCACGCCGCCAGCCGGGTCTCCGCAGCACCGCAGGTTTCCACGCGGTGAAGCTTTTCCTCCTGCCGTCACGTGCATGCACGCAGCAACTGTGTACCCGGCATCCACCAGAAAAGCTCCATCACCGGCATCCACGCAGCTGCACGTAGCCATGCATATCCGGCGAAGTCCACCGCCCACACCTGCACGCACGCCATCCATCACAGCACCTGAGCTGGTTCTCCGTTGAAGCCTGTGGTGAAGCTCTTCTCCCAGTAGCTTCACGGCCCCAGCACCCCTCCACGCAGCTCCAACCCTCCTCCAACGAAGCAGCAGCCGGCCACCCCCCCAACACGGCAACCCTTGAAGCCGGCTTCCTCCCACGCTTGCCAGCAGCTCGTCCACGTGCAAGCAGCTCTTTCATGCACCCAGCCAGCAGCAGCTTCCAAGCATCCATTAGCAAGCTCTAGATCGTCCAGCCGCTGGTCCACTGCGCCAGAGCTTCCAGCCGATCGTCCACTGCACCGCATCCTTTGGGCCCGGTCCATTGCGCCGGAGTACCAACAGAAGCTTCTATTGCTCTGTTCTTCTCCTTCCCTTATTAGTATAATAATTAGTTTATTTAATTAGAATTAGTCAGTTGTTATTTAATGATTTGTTTATTTAGGATATTAAGTGTTGTAAGTTGTTTCATAATTTTTAGATAATTAATCATTTACACTTAGTGAATAATAGTTTCTTTGTTAATTTTTCTTAGTCGTGCTTATTTTCCGTATATGTTTGTGTTTAATTTTTGAAAAAGAAAAAAAAAGAGAAAAAGATTTGTTTAATTTAGATAATTATAATTTTAGGTAACATTAGTTAATTTAACTCGAGTTTAATCAAGTAATTAGTTTCCTTAAATTTTCACTTATTTTTAGATTAACCAAAGTCCAAAATTTTCAAAGTTAAAATCTTAACTCCCTGTGGATCGACTCGGACTCACCACTATTAATTTCCAAAATTTGATTTGAGTGAGCCGGATAAATTTAGATTGAACATTTTCATGTGTTTAACGACGCACAATTCGAAACGACCCCCCCCCCCCCCCCCCCCTTGTTGAGGTTGACTCGTAGGGGAATTCGTTTCTTGTGGACCGAGGAGCATGAGCAGAGTTTCATTAAGTTGAAGACTCGCCTCACTTTGGCTCCAGTATTGGTACTTCTATTAGGTTCCGGTAGAACTGTAAGGCGATGGTGCAGTCAGATTAGAGGTAGATTATGTGATTTGACCGTGGAGGACGTGCGCAAGTGTGTCCTTGTTGGAGGCGCACTGTTCTAGATAAATAGTGCTTCCTGGATCGAGTAAGGCGCATCATTGTTGAAGTGGTCTAGTAGGAAGGAGGATAGGGCTGATTTTGTAATTGAATGCTTGTATTGTCGGCAGGTTAGGGTGGAACATCAGAGTGGCGCAGCGGTAGCGTGGTTGCAGTCCTTGCCGATCCCGGTGTGGAAACGGGAGCTTGTGACTTTGGGTATGTATTAGGATTGTCTTATTCCTTGGTGGAGGGAGCGTGATCTGGATTACCATTGAGCAATTGACTACGTCAGCACACTTCCTGGCTGCCAGGAAGGACTGGTCAGTCGGTAAGTTGGCTGAGTTGTTTGTGAGTCGGAACATCTCTTTCTGCTCGATGTGCCCTTATCCAACATGTCGGATCGGGCTTTGAGACTTACTTCTTAATTGTGGGGAAAGTTCTTGGAAGGCCTCGAGTACGCGGTTAGCCTTCAGCCCGGCCTATCATCCCGAGGCTGATGGGCGGTCAGAGAGGGCCATTCAGATTTTGAGGTTTTGCTCGTGGCGTGTTGCCTAGACTGAGGAGGTTCTTGGGAGCAGCGTTGGTTTACAGTGGGGTTTTGTGTACCATAGTAGTTACCACTCTAGCATTGGCATGGCGCCTTATGAGGCATTGTTTAGATGGCTATGTCGATCCCTTGTGATCTAGTCTGAGATTGGCAAGAGACAGTTAGCAGGATCAGGGTTGGTATATCTGGGTGCTTAGGTTGCCAGAGTTGTGCTATCATCGGTAAGAGACCGATTGAGTTTGAAGTTGGGGACCTCGTGTTTTTCCAAGTCGTGCCCTCCATGAGTGTAAGGAGATTTGAGAAGCAAGGTAAGCTGAGTCCGCGCCGTGCTGGGCCTCCTCCCGTCCTTGCTTGAATTGGGGAAGATTACCAGCCAGCCTTGCCGTTCAATCTTGCGGGAGTGCACGATGCGTTTCGTGTTTCGTTGCAGAGGAATGTTTTGGATCCACCCCAGGTGTTAGAATTTTCAGAACTTGAGGTCGTTGAGGATTTGTCATTTCCAGAGTGTCTAGTGCGTTTTGAGAATCACTAGTGACAGGTCCTCCGAATCAAAGTTGTATCTGTGGACTGAGTATTTTAACAGTATCACTCCGGGAGCGAGGTGACCTAGGGGCACGAGATTGAGATGCTGGGAAACAGTTCCCTACCTTTTCTGGTAAGTTCCCATGCGAGTTGCAGTGGAGGCATTTCGCCCTCGTTGCTTGTAGCAGGCAATTTTAGGGACGAAATTCTTTTATGGGGGGGAGAATGTAAGGACTGAGGTTTCGGGTTCAGTTTTCGGGTCGGTTTCGGGCCGGATCCCCTGGGTTGGACTTTGAGGGGTCTTGAGAGTTTCTTCTGAATGACGTCTACACTTCACGACGCCTTTTAAACGGCGTCTTGGTAGGTGGACGCCATTTAGATGAATTCCTGTTGTGCCACGTGGGCGCCACGTGGGTGGGTCTCGGGCCGCGAGAGTACGGCCCCTGTCTCGTCGTCTGAATGGCGTCTATGATGGACGACGCGATTCAGACTGCGACCCTGCGGTGTCAGTGTACGGTGCCTGACATGTCAGCTGAACGGCATCCGCGGTGGTCGACGAGTTTCACAGAGTTGTCAGTACGGCCCGTCCTGTCATCTGATAGGTGTCTCTCTCGCTCGACGCGTTTTAGGCAGTTTCTGATTGACCCCGCGAGCCCTCCTTTCTTTCTCTCATTCTCATCCTCTCACTCTCTCTCCTCTCCCTCTCCGCCTCCTCCGATCCCACTCTTCCCCTTTCCCTTCCTCTTCTTCCTCTCCCACCACTCCAACGCCTCCCTACCTCTCACCTCTACCACCACCACTTCCTTCGCGGCGTTCCATTCTCCGGATGGTGGACGACGTCCCGGCGGAGTGGCGACGTCCTCGGGGGTACCGGCGGCGGTCTGCGGTGCGGCGGTTCGGCGACACGGAGCCAGGAGGAGTTCAAGTATCCGGTAGGGGGACGAACCTTGCATGTGTTGCTCGTGATTTTCCTTGGCGTGGCATGATGTGTTTTGGGGTAGAATGAGCATGTTTAGGGGGTTTTCTTGTGGGAATGGTCGTGCTTGTGAACGTGGATTTTTGTAGCATGATTGTGGTGGTTGAATTCCTCTTCCTCCCCCTTTCTGTTTTGGGGTATTTTTGGGGTATTTGGGGTTAAGAGAGAAATCCTCGGATCGAACCAGGGAACCAGGTTTCTGGCGCTAAACGGTGTCGTGCCTGGTCGACGCATTTTAGAAGGACGTCAGGGCAGTACGACGCCTTTTAGGACAGAAACCTCCATGTTCGAGGTTTTACGAGTAAGGGGTTCTAGCGCTAAATGACGCCATTTAGGCAGGAAATCACCCCGACTAAGGGTCTGTCAATTCGGGGATTCTGGGACTAAAAGACGTCGTGGTTGGGCGATGCGATTCGTAAAAGCGTCGGGTAACCATGACGCCTTTTTAGGCAAAAATCCCCTGATTAATGTTTTCTGGAATTCCTAGATTTTCAGTGTGAATGGCGTCGGAGGATGTCGACGCCTTTCAAAAGGCGGCCTCTGGTGTCGACGCCTTTTAGGCCAGATTCCGTGGCCGGTGTTTTATGAACCAGTTTAGGGATCTTGAATGCAATCGGCCTTGGGCGACGCGATTCAAGACAGAACAACACTAATTCATGCCAGTAAAATGTGTTCATACTGCTAGATAGTTGGTTAATGCATGCTTTAGTGCACTCGATAATGATGGATTCTTCATGACCGGATGGCACTGCGTTGTGTGTCGTGCGATCGCGGGCTTTTCACGTGACCGGATCGTACTGTGCCGGGTTTTGGTGGTTTGTGTTACTGTGGACCTGGAGTGACAGTGTAGCGCTTTATCACCCTGTGCTGGTAGGGGCGTGAGCACAGCGCCGGTGGGGGCGTGGGCAGGGTGATGCCTAGTGAGAGAGGGTCACCTGGTGAACCCCGGGGTCAGCTAGTACCGGTGTCGGAGTGGTACATTCGGAGAGTCACTCATGCTGAGGGAAGGAGTAACCACCTGAGCTAGTTAGGCCGGAGTAGCTAGCGTGCTATCCGAGGGGTCACTGTTTGGTCTCAGCGGGTCGGTGTTTCCTACCTTCGGTTGTGTGGACGGTGTTTTCCCCACTTACGGCTGTGTGGTTGGTGTTTCCCACTTTCGGAGGCGTGGTTGACGTGTTTTGCCGAGACGTGAGTTGTAGGCTCCTTGATAGAATGATTTTAGAGATATGCATGTTACGTTTCGAATGCACATGGTTCTTAATGAGATTTTAGGTGTAGCGTGTTACAGCTTTACTTGCCTTATCACCTGTATCTTTGCTACTGCACTTGTGGGTGTGTATGTGGGAGGCGGGGGATCGGATGATCCCTACTGAGCCCAATTCTGGTGTGGCTCACTCCCTGCGTTTTCAGATGTAGACCTTGTGGTGTGTGGCTGCTCGTGGTGTTCTCCTTGGTGTGCGTACCAGCAACTATCTCAGTTCCCGGGGTATGCCCCGATGTTGTTGTACCTTATTTCTGCCTGTACTTCATCAATTTGTTGGACATGTAATTATTGTTGGGCTGTGTACGGACATTATTACTTTACTTCCTGCGCACTGTACCTCCTTGTAGTCCGTGTGAATGTTATATTTAATCTTGTTTAACGCTTACTCCTCAGATGTGTGTATAAGATCCGGGTGTGAACCTTCAGTTAATGGGCCGACATCCATTTAGTGACCGGGTCTCCGGTCATAGGATGGCGGGTCGTTACAGACGCCATTCAAGCCCCTCAAACAAGTTCATTAAAATCAGATTATTTCCTTAAAACACGTCGACCTGGGAAGCCGCCCTTTAAAACGCGTCAGAGTCCACAGACGCCATTCACACTAGAATTCCATATTTGTAGAAGCCTCAGTCGGGGTGATTTTCTGCCTAAAAGGCGTCATGATGGTCTGACGTCCTTCTAAAAGGCGTCGTCCATACATGACGTCTTTTAGCGCCAGAACCCCGAACTCACAACACCTCGAACAGGGAGGTTTCTGTCTAAAAGGCGTCATACTGGCCCGACGTCCTTCTAAAAGGCGTCGACCAGGCACGACGCCGTTTAGCGTCAGAAACCTGGTTCCCTGGTTCAACCCGAGGGTTTCTCCCCTTGACCCCAAACACCCCAAAACGCCCAAACAGAAGGGGGAGAAAAGGGAAGTCAAACTACCACAAGCATGCTACAATTCCATGATCTCGAACACGGCCATCCCCACAAGGAAACCCCCTAAACATGCTCATTCTAACCCAAAACACATCATGCCATGCCAAGGAAATCACAAGCAAGACAACCACAGTCCATGCAAGGTTCGTCCCCCTACCGGTTCTTGAACTCCTCCAAGCTCCGTGCCGCCGACCCGCCTGATAAAGTGTTAAATTGATCATTTAAAGGCAATCATATGCATCATACTCATGTTTTTATTTGCAAAATAGCATGAAATGATAGATAATTGTGTAACAAGTCCAACGGTACCTATTTCGTCAAATTCTGACTTAAAAACATCGTCATTTCATGTGATTAAAGGAGTGTAGCGCATTTGCCATTTTTCGACAAAACCGAAACGAAATAAATAAATATGATGATATTTTTATGATAATGCGCTAATTTATATTTATTTTATGTGAACAGGACATGCCGATGATGCAGTGCAGCTGGTGGCGTTTCCGGAAATTTGGGGGAGGACTAGTGTTCGGATTTCAACTAAAGCAGGGGTAAAAATGTAATTTGATTCCTTCTTTCTCTGGAGTTTCACAAAACCCTCTATTTCCTTCCTTCTCTCCAATTTCCCAACCACATCTCTTCCTTTCTTTATTTTTTAAAACCCTCTCTCTCTTTTTAGAAATTCTCTCTCCAATTCCGAATCCTCCTCCTTCTCCAGTTTCCTTTTCCTCTCCTTTAATCTCTTTCCTTCCCCAATTCCGACTCTCTCTTCCTCTCTATAAAACCTCCCACGACCCTCTCTTCTCTTTCTCCAATTTTTCCTCCCTCTTCTCTTCCAACCTTTCCCAGCACTCTCTCCTCTCTCATCTTCCCACGCATCTCCCTCTTTCTCTCCCTCTGTTATCTCTCCCACGCAGCTCTCTCTTTTCTTTCCCTCTCTCAGATTCTCCCTCTCTCCATCTCTCTTCCTCTCCTTGCCTGTAAACTTCTCCCTCTCTCTCTTCTATTCTTCTTCTCCGTTTCCCAGCTCTCTCTTCCCAGCATTCTCTCCTCCTCTCCTCCTCCGTATCTCTCGTCCTCCCTCTCTGTTTCTCTCGGTTTTTTTTCTCCTTCTCTCCCTCTGTTTTCTCTCTCTCTTCTAAACCTGAACCAGCAGTTCCAGCAACAACCGCACCCTCCACAGCCTTCCACCTACTCGGCTTCACTGCACGCACCAGCCGTCGAGCAGCTCCACGTTCCACCAGCACCAGCCTCCTCCATGCATGCATGCGGTGAAGCCTGCACACCACCTAGCTGGTCTCCACGTCAAGTTCCCAGCAGCATCCGGCAAGCTCCGGCTTCCTCCAGCGCATGCAGCAGCAAGCCTCCACTTGGTGAAGCCGAGCTCCAGCAAATCCCAAGCACCTGCCAGCAGCTCCAGCAAATCCCACACCACAAGCAAGCTCCTCCAGCATGCATGCTCGGTGAAGCTCCAGCTCCTCCACGTGCTGTCCCAGCTGAAGCTGCACTCCACGCGTCTCTTCCTCTCAACCACAGCAACCTGCATGCATGCCCAGCTGCATCCTTCACGCACCTCCAGTGCTTGAAGCCAGCAAGCACCTCCTCCTACCTTGCGTAGCCCATGCATGCCAGCAACCACAGGAATTGTTGTTAGAAGTTTTTTTTTATTTCAATCATGTTGTTGTTTCTTAAATTTGATCTAATGATTAGTTAATTGAGTACTAATAGTTTAAGTGTTTTTATTTCTTATCATTAAATATTTGCATATTAGTGTTAATTTGATTGTTTAGATAGTTGCATGAACAGTACGTTACTATTCACCTCTAACTTCTAGAATTTTATTAGTCCAATGTAAAATCCTTTTATTCAAATCAATTGATATCTAGTACTTGTTTTGATTTAAATTTTATTTAAAAAATGTTAAAAAAATAAAATAAAATGAAAAAAATCTTTTGATGAATAGTAACAAGGGGGTATGTGGCTAAGTTTGATTGGGCTCTATCATTATGCATGCGTATGCAGGGGTCTTGATTGAGTGCTCTTTTCTTTGCACCTTTTAGTTTTGTCATTTGTATTAATACCCTTATTTAATTAGTTAAAGTTAGTTGATTCCACTATTTTTTTTTACATTGTTTTTTTTTATAAAAAAAAGATATCTAAATTTTCAAAATCCAAAGTTTTCAAAGTTAAAAATTTAACTCCCTGTGGTTCGACTCGGACTCACCGCTATTAATTTCCAAAATTTGATTTGAGTGAGCCGGATAAATTTAGATTGAACGTTTTCATGTGTTTAACGACGCACAATTCGAAACGATCACCGCCGCACTGCAGACCGCCGCAGGTACCCTCGAGGACGCCGCCACTCCGCCGGGACGTCGGCCGCCGTCTGGAGAATGGAACGCCGCGAAGGAGGTGGTGGTGGTAGAGGTGAGAGGTAGGGAGGTGTTGGAGTGATGGAAGAGGAAGAAGAGAAAGGGAAAGGGAAAAGAGGGTCGGAGAGGGCGGAGAGGACGAAGAGAGAGAGAGAGTGGAGGCAAAAATGAGGGAAAGAAGGGGAGGCTCGCGGGGTCAATGTAAATCTGGCTAAAATGCGTCGATCGAGACAGACGCCAATCAGTTTGACAGGACGGCCGTACTGACAGCGCTCCGAAACGCGTCGCTCACCACGGACGCCGTTCAGACGACAGGACAGGCCGTACTGACAACGCTCTGGCGCCGGACACTGACATCGCAGGGGTCGCAGGCTGAATCGTGTCGACTAACATGGACGCCGTTCAGACGACGTGATAGGGGCCGTACTCTCGCGGCCCGAAACCCGCCCACGTGGCGCACACGTGGCACAACCGAAAGCAGACTTAAATGGCGTCTACATAGACAGACGTCTTTTGAAAGACGTCGAGCAGTACAAACGTCATTTAGTCAGAAATCTCAAGACCTCTCAGGGTCCAAACCAGGGGTTCCGGCCCGAACCCGACCCGAATACTGAACCCGAAACCTCAGTCCTTACATTTGTTCAACCATGAAAATTCAAAATTTCACGGAATATGCCCTTTGACTTATCTTATTCCCTTTCTCACTTAAGGACAAATCCGAATATTGACTTAGAACGATAGGGAATCCCATTAAGACTTGGCCCGAAATGCAACAAGAATTCCTAAAAAAATTCTATCCTATTGGGAGAACAAATACCATGAGAAGGGCTATAACTGGATTATCACAATTACCGGGAGAACAAATCCATGAATCTTGGGAACGATTGAAGGAATTGCTGAGAAAATGTCCACACCATGGATTGTCTAGATGGCAAATTGTGCAAGCATTCTATAAAGGTTTAGATGCACAATACAGGCAAATGGTAGATGCATCGTGCGGAGGAGCATTCATGAGCAAAAGTGAGGAAGAAGCTTATGATTTGTTCGAAATGTTAAGTGAAAATTCAATAAATCATGCCTCACTTTCATCATATGAAAGATCTGTGGGAACATCCAAACGGACTGAAATTTATGAAATAAGAAATATAGGAGAATTTGAACGTAGGATGGATATCATTGCCTTGGCCCAAAAGTTAGATAAGGTGGACCTTTTGGCCCAACAAATGAGCAAAATGGATCTTATGGTCCAAAAGCTAAACCAAGTCCTAGCTTCGAATAATCAAGGATCTAATATCCATGGAGAATCAAGACCATACTTAGAACCTTCTCCATCTTATCATGAAGCTTGTAGTCTTTGTGCCAGCCCAACTCACCATGTCAGTGAGTGTCCTACGGTGGCCCAATTGCCACCGTTCATCCAAGAACAAGTCCAAGCAGCCCAGGGTTATTCAAAGCCCAATCATGATCCATATTCTAACACCTACAACCATGGCTGGAAGAATCATCCTAATTTTTCATGGAAACCTCAACAAGTCCAAGCTCCAAACCCACAAACACAAAATTTTCAGAATAGGATCCATCAACAGAATTACTATCCAAATCAATCTTTCAATAAAAGCCAACATATCCAATCCCAAGCTCAAGCTCCTTACTTTCAGCCCAATAGAAATCATAATATGTTCTCTCAACCTCCATATCAAATCCCACAACATCAGCCATCAAATCAAAATGATGACAAATTCAATATGTTGCAACAATTACTCATGAATTAACAACAACAATTGCAACAATTGGTCATCTCTCAACAACAATCCATTTCGAAATTAGAAGCCCAATTGGGTCAAATGACTGATAGAACCATGAGGAGGGAAGTGGGCCCATTACCAAGTCAACCCATTGCAAACCTGCAAAACTATCCTCCAGGTTTCCAACATCAACCAATCCTACCTAATCCTCAAACCCAACCTCAAATGGGCTCAAATCCACCAAGAGGCCCACAATTAGAAAATGCAAAAGCAATTTTGGCCTTAAGAAATAGTAAAGTCTTGTCGGATCCTTACCCAAACCAAGGATCTAGTCAGCCCAATCCTGAACAGAATGAAGAAGAAGAAGAAGATGATGATGATGAAGATGAGAATGAAGGACCCAATTGTTAGAATTGGGTGGCCTCAAAGCCAATCATTGTACATTCTAGTTCAGATTATTAATAAAGGCAATTATTTCTTCATTTAATAGTTCTCGCAAACGACTATCGTAATGAAGGTCCATAGACAAATGTATGGGATATTGAATCATGATGAGATCATAATAGTGAGATCAATATCCTAAGGCAATTGTCTTAAATAGTTCTCGATCATAGGGTATTTGAGTTGGACATTAAATATCCGATAAGATTGACACGAGTTATGTCTGCTCATATGATGAGGGTGAATGATCTCACATTCACTCGTGTGATGACACTAAGACAAACAAGTGGGTGCTCATTAGAGAATGAGTTCACTGAACAGACCCAAATAAGAATTCCTGGATGGTAATTATACCTATTAGTCAACCAGGGAATTCAATCGTTGCAGTAGCACAGTTGGTCCTTTGACCAGAGTCACCAATGATACCTTGTTTGTGGACCATTGTATCATGATTCTTTGACTCGTGGACTTTAATCATTAAGTCCACCATAATCGGTCTTTCAGATACAGTGGAAAGCTTGCGAAGGTAATTGAGTGAACAACAAGGGATCACTCACTCTTGGTATATGACTGGAGAGAGAATGTCCCATGGATGTGTACACAGAAATCCCTGGCCAGGGTCAAATGAAAGAGATGTATTTCTAGATATTAACTGTGTACTGGAATCCATCTGGATAATACGATAGAGGGTTTGACTATAAAACCATACCCTTGCGTTATCGGGACATTGCATGAGTGAAGGATTATATCTGTGCGGTATCGGCAGACGGAAAGGTTCAATTGAAGGGAACATTATCCCTTATATCTTCTGGGATCATGAGGTAGTGTTTGGTGTTGTTCATGATCAGAAGGCCAAGTGAATTAATCATCGGATGATAATTTACTTGTTTATTAAATTAATCATTTAACATGTGATGTTTAAATGTTAATTAATAAATATTAAACTCAAGAAACAGTTCTAAGTTTAATGGGTCTGCAACCGGACTGATATATGGGCCTAGAGGGTCACACACATAAGAGTTCTCGTCAGACGGTGAGAGATGTTAAATTTCATGCTTATCTGGGTTTTTGTGAAAAGCTGCAGGATAAACATGAAGATTTAATGGAGAATTATCCAAGGCCAAACTCTTGGATAATCATGAGGATTAACTGTTGTGCTTATCCTTATTTCTATATAAGGAGGGCCAAGGGGGAGGGGTAAAAAGGGGGTTGGACGAATTTTACTCCCCAGATTCTCTCTCTCCTCTCTCTCTCTCCTTCTCTCTCTCTTGGAGTGGATCTGTCTCTCTCCGCGCATGGTGGATTTGAGATCTGGTCGGAGCACTCAAGTCGAGGAGGAAATCGCGTCTGCTGCGGGAACTCGTGTGGATACCTCTAGAGATCGTGCGCGTGCGCGATTACCGAGTTGGCATCATCCACGGGAGATTCGAAACCCCGTAAAGGTGAAGAACTGTTCTTCCCGCTTAGATTTTAATGTCCGTTTTACAACCCCAGCAACCGATACAATGGAATCATTTTTATTTCCGCTGCGTTCTTGGCGATTCTTTACAGTGGTATCAGAGCCAGGTTCACTGGTTCGGTTGTAAAACGGCACCGTTATGCGTGTTTTTCTCGTTATGCGTGAAGAACCCGTATCGTACGTGTTCTTGAGTATAATCCGATTAAAAATGACAGATTAGTGTTCATATGATGATCACGATCAATTTGATTATTTTTCTGTATTTTTCGTATTTTTATTTGGGTTTTTCGGAGTTCTTCATGTGATGATGAACCGGGGTACTTCGGCGGCTTCGTATGTGCATCCCAAGCGTTGGGATGGCCGGCATAATCCCTAGATCTCTTGGTGATAGTCACCACTTCGCATTGGGCATGAAGATCGGCACCGGAGTGCCCTTGGAGGTCCTCAAAATCGAGCCCAAAGTCGGATTTAAAACCCTGCAAAATCAGATTTTGGAGGGGTTTTGGGCTTAATTTCTCACCTCATCGGAGGCCGCCGGTGGCCCTGCCGACGCCGGCGACTGGGCACGTCGCCGGCGCCGGGGGCACCGCCGGCCGGGGCCGCCGCCGCCGGGGGTGGCCGCCGGCGCCGCCCACAAAGCCTCCATCGCTGCCGGCCTGCACAAATTAGGGTTTCTGGTTTTAGAAGAAAGGGGGGCCGGTCGAAACGCTGCCTAACGGGCCGGACCTCCCGGTCCCGACTCGGTTGGACCGGACGGGGGCCGGGCGGCACCCTGGCCGAGCCAGGGTGCGGCCCTGGCCGAGCCAGGGTCCTAGGTCCGGGCCCTTTGGGCCTTAATGGGTTGGGCCCATTTTATATTTTATTAAAAACTGTTTTTAATATCTGTTTAATCCCATTAAACCCATTACTAGCCCATTTAAGCCCGTTTTAAAATTGTTTTAAAATAGAAAAATTATAGAAATAATTAATAATTGTTATTAATTATTTTTGGATTATTAACAACTGATTAAAGTGTTTAATAACTGTTATTTACTTAAAGGGCTTTGTTTTTAATAGGGTGTTAGTTAATTATTTAAAATTGTTTTAGATAATTAATTTCCCTGTTATATTAATTAGTTTAAAACTGTTTTAAACTGATTTCATGCATAACTTGATTATTATTACTGTTCAAATTGTTTGAATTAGTATTTAGATTAACTGAATAGTTTAGTTAGTTATTTTGTCAATAATGTTTTGAATATTATTGATAATGCTGAAATAAATGTTATTTCGAAAACTAATTGGTATTATAATTTTATATTTATAAAATTTAATACCAAACTGCAATTATGTGATGATTGTGATGCATGTGATGTGTTTTATGGTGGGATGATCATGGACTTAGAATGTTCATGTGATGAATGATGTGAATGGATGCGATGCTTATTTCATTTGGTATTTTTAAATAGGACCTACGTGTCCTCCTCTCTCTTAATCAAAGTGTACTTTCTACCTTCCTATAAGATTGTACTCCCCTTAATAAGATCAAGGTTTCTAATTGTTTAAATGTACATTTGTGGACCTGCGAGTCCTAAATTTCATATTTAAATGTATCGGATTAAGTTTAGAGGACGGGATCTTCTGAAGACACCTCTGAAGGGAGGACTCGCATCAAATGGAACAAGTGTTGCTGTTTTCACATTAGGATCCTATTATGGATCATCGTTTGGCTCCGATGATTCCATAGTAGCTTTAGCAGTCCATAATCATCCCCATTTAATTTTTCTGCATATATGTGATCTTTGCGGACCATGCTATCATATATATATATATATATATTTCTATTAAGTATATTGATACTTCAAATTGAAATACTATTGATAGCACGATTTTTTACAAATCAAAATAAAAAAAAACCCTCTTTTAAAAACTTAAGTTGTTAACGTGAGATATTCAGAATAGTCCACGTAACCCACCATCATTATAGATCTTAGGATAATTCCTATCTCAAACGGTTTTGTTGTGCTACCACAAGGTCCATTTGATTTAGAAATTAAACTAGGTCTTCGACATGTGATGTCATTAAGATGAATGGACAAATAGTGTAGTTTTGTTGTGCTACCACAAGGATTGCACTATGAATTCATGTCATCTAAGTAATGATGGATAAACTTAACTGAATCAAATTGATTTGTTGTGCTACCACAAGGTCATTCTGATTCAGGGGTTAAATCGATCGGATATTGCAAAACGTTGCAACTGTCAAGAGTTGACTGCCTAAGGGACTTGATGTGATTTGTTGTGCTACCACAAGGTCACATGCATGTTGCCCAAAGGATTCTGATCCCCACTAGGAGATCACCGGAATCTCCCGTTCTGTATCTTAGAGGGTCATACAGATCGCCGAAAAATAGTGGGAGCATAAATCTAGATTAAAAGTCCTAAATCTGATTTTAAGAACTATCTGCTCATTTTATATATTTCCATGTAGGTCGCTATGTCGTCACCTAACCCCCTCCGTTGCATACTTGATGCAAATAAACTCACGGGACCAAATTACATTGACTGGTTACGCAACCTGAAGATTGTCCTCAGGTGCGAAAAACTAGCCTATGTCCTGGATCAACCAGATCCAGTGCAACCCGGTGATAATGATAACGAAGATGAATTAATGATGTTTGAAAATCGGAAGGAGGACTCCGTCAAGGTCCAGTGTTATATGCTCGGTTCAATGAATAATGAACTGCAGCGACAGCATGATAACATGGAACCTAAGACCATTCTGAATCACCTACAAGAGTTGTTTGGTGAACAATCTAGAACAGAAAGATATGAGATATCTAAGAAATTGTTCAGGACCAGAATGAGCGAGGGCACATCTGTGCAAACTCATGTGCTCAAGATGATAGAATGGATTGAGAGGCTTGCTGTACTCGGCTTTATTATGAACAATGACCTGAGCATTGACTTAATCCTACAGTCCCTTCCAGATTCATTTTCACAATTCATTATCAACTTCAATATGAACAAAATTGAAGTTTCACTAGCTGAGCTGCTCAACATGTTGAAGACAGCAGAAGGCACTATCCATAAAAATAAGCCAAATGTAATGCTTGTTGGTAAGACCAACAAGAAAAGAAAAGCTGGACAGACCTTTAAGAAAGGTAAGCCTAAGAAGCTAGTGAAAAGCAAACCGGCGGCACAAAAGGACAAAGCTAAAGTCAATGATAAAGGTCAGTGTTTCCACTGCCATAAAGAAGGTCATTGGAAGAGAAACTGCAAGATTTATCTTGCAGAAAAAGCAAAGGAGAAGCTTGGTGAAGCTTCAGGTATTCTCATGATCGATCTTAACTTGTCTTATAGAGAATCAACATCCTGGGTATTAGATACTGGATGTGTTTCTCATATCTGCAATAACTTGCAGGTGTTAACAAGTAAAAGAAGATTGAACCGCGGAGACGTGGATCTGAGGCTCGGGAATGGAGCAAAAGTTGCTGCATTAGCTGTGGGGACAGCAAGACTTCAGATGCCGTCAGGAGACTCTTTGGAACTGATAGATTGTTATTATGTTCCAACCATTATTAGGAATATCATATCTATTTCATGTTTAGATAGACAAGGATATTCTATGAAGCTAGAGAATAAAGGTTGTTCAATTTATCAAGGAGACAAATTGTTTGCTTCCGGATATTTATTGAATGGATTATATTTACTTGATATCTCATATGATGTTTGTCTGGTAAATAATTCTCTTGAACGCTTAGATAAGGATGTGAATAAATCGTACCTATGGCATTGTAGGCTAGGTCATTTAAATGAGAACATGATCATAAGGTTGCAAAAGAATGGATATCTTGATCCATTTGATTATGAATCATTTGCAACCTGTGAAGCTTGTCTCATGGGAAAGATGACCAAAGCTCCATTCTCAGGACATGGAGAAAGAGCTAAGGACTTATTGGAACTAATACATAGTGATGTATGTGGTCCAATGTCCACTCATGCTATGGGTGGTTACTCATACTTCGTTTCATTTACAGATGATTTCTCAAGATATGGCTATATATATTTAATGAAATATAAGTCAGAAGTCTTTGATAAATTTAAAGAGTTTAAAAACGAAGTTGAGAATCAGACTGGAAAGAGTATTAAAACTCTTCGATCAGATTGAGGGGGTGAATACTTAAGTATAGAATTCACAGAATATCTTAAGGATAATGGTATTTTGTCTCAGTGGACTCCTCCCTATACACCACAGTTAAATGGTGTATCGGAAAGGAAAAATCGTACTCTATTAGATATGGTACGATCCATGATGAGTTATGCCAAACTTCCAATCTCTTTATGGGGATATGCACTGTTGACTGCTGCATATCTGTTGAACAAAGTTCCCAGTAAGTCAGTACCTTCCACTCCATATGAGATATGGAAAGGAAAGAAACCATACTTTAAGCATGTTAGAGTCTAGGGTTGTCCTGCACATGTCAAAAGACATGATCCAGACAAACTGGATTCCAGGACAGAGAAATGTAGATTTGTGGGATATCCAAAAGAGACTTTTGGATATTACTTCTATCAGCCCAGCGATCAAAGGGTATTTGTCGCAAAAAGAGCTGTCTTCAATATCTTTCAAAAGAAGACAGTGGGAGCAAGATAGAATTGGAAGAAATTCTAGACTCACAAATCAACACTGGTTCATCCACTGAACCATTGACTCAAGAACTTGTTCAAGATGATACACAAAAGGTTCGCAGATCAGGTAGAGTGCCTAAGTAGCCTGAAAGATATGTTGGACATATCGATGAAGGCAAACCAAAAGTGCACTTAAATGAGGATGTTGATCCTCAAACCTACCTAGAAGCCATAAATAGTCAAGAATCAGAAAAATGGCAAGAGGCAATGGATTTTGAAATTCAGTCCATGTATGCCAACCAAGTTTGGAACTTGGTTGATCTGTCAGAAGGTATGATACCTATTGGCAGTAAATGGATCTTTAAAAGAAAGATCGGGGCAAATGGACAAATTGACACATACAAGGCAAGGCTTGTAGCAAAAGGATATCGTCAAAGGCAAGGTGTTGACTATGACGAAACCTTTTCTCCAGTTGCCATGATTAAGTCAATCAGAATACTTCTTGCTATCGCCGCATTCTATGATTATGAAATATGGCAAATGGATGTGAAAACAACATTCCTTAACGGGAACCTTCAAGAAGAGGTGTATATGATACAACCTGAAGGATTCACTTCCAAAGAGCATTCAAGCAAGGTATGCAAGCTGCAAAGATCCATCTATGGATTAAAGCAAGTATCCCGAACTTGGAACTTAAGATTTGATGAAACAATCAAATCTTATGACTTCATTAAGAATGAAGATGAACCTTGTGTATACAAAAGGGTTAGTGGGAGCGCAGTTACCTTTCTGGTACTTTATGTTGATGACATTCTACTCATTGGGAATGATGTAGGAATGTTATCATCGGTAAAGGCTTGGTTATCCAAAAACTTCTCCATAAAAGATTTGAGAGAAGCATCCTATATTCTTGAAATAAGGATCCATCGTGATAGTCAAAAGTTTTGGCATGGAAAATTCCAAGAGAGGCCTCGTTCCTATGAGGCATGGAATTTATCTCTCTAAAGAAATGTCTCCCAAGACACCTGAAGAGAGAGCATACATGGATAGAGTTCCTTATGCCTCGGCAATAGGATCTATCATGTATGCAATGCTATGTACTAGGCTTGATGTGGCGCACCCATTAAGTGTCACTAGTAGATATCAGGCTGATCCAGGTGAGGAACACTGGAAGGCGGTGAAATGTATCCTTAGATACTTGAGAAGGACTAAGGATCTATTTCTCGTTTATGGAGGAAACGACTTGGAACTTCGATGATTTACTGACTCGAGTTTCCAATCGGATATGGATGACAGCAAATCCATGTCTGGATTTGTGTTCATGTTAAATGGAGGTGCAGTAAGTTGGAAGAGTTCCAAACATGAAACTACTGCAGATTCGACGACTGAAGCATAATACATTGCTGCAGCTGAAGCGGCCAAGGAGGCGGTTTGGATGAAGAAGTTCATCTCGGCGCTTGGAGTAGTTCCAAGCATTTCAGATCATGTTCCATTATTGTGTGACAACAATAGGGCAATAGCTCAAGCGAAGGAGCCCAAATCACATCAGAAGTCAAAGCACATTCTGAGACGATTTCATCTGATTCGTGAGATCATCGCCCGAGGAGATATAGTAGTTGAGAAAGTCTCATCTGAGGATAATGTAGCAGATCCCTTGACTAAGCCATTGTCTCAAAACAATTTAAAACGTCACCTTAAGTCTATGGGACTTAGACACATGGGTGATTGGCTATAGTCCAAGTGGGAGAATGTTAGAATTGGGTGGCCTCAAAGTCAATCATTGTACATTCTAGTTCAGATTATTAATAAAGGCAATTATTTCTTCATTTAATAGTTCTCGCAAATGACTATCGTAATGAAGGTCCATAGACAAATGTATGGGGTATTGAATCATGATGAGATCATGATAGTGAGATCAATATCCTAAGGCAATTGTCTTAAATAGTTCTCGATCATAGGGTATTTGAGTTGGACATTAAAAATCCGATAAGATCGACACGAGTTATGTCTGCTCATATGATAAGGGTGAATGATCTCACATTCACTCGTGTGATGACACTAAGACAAACAAGTGGGTGCTCATTAGAGAATGAGTTCACTGAACAGACCCAAATAAGAATTCCTGGATGGTAATTATACCTATTAGTCAACCAGGGAATTCAATCGTTGCAGTAGCACAGTTGGTCCTTTGACCTGAGTCACCAATGATACCTTGTTTGTGGACCATTGTATCATGATTCTCTGACTCGTAGACTTTAATCATTAAGTCCATCATAATCGGTCTTTCAGATACAGTGGAAAGCTTGCGAAGGTAATTGAGTGAACAACAAGGGATTACTCACTCTTGGTATAAGACTGGAGAGAGAATGTCCCATGGATGTGTACACAGAAATCCCTGGCCAGGGTCAAATGAAAGAGATGTATTTCTAGATATTAACTGTGTACTGGAATCCATCTGGATAATGCGATAGAGGGTTTGACTATAAAACCATACCCTTGCGTTATCGGGACATTGCATGAGTGAAGGATTATATCTGTGCGGTATCGGCAGATGGAAAGGTTCAATTGAAGGGAACAGTATCCCTTATATCTTCTGGGATCATGAGGTAGTGTTTGGTGCTGTTTATGATCAGAAGGCCAAGTGAATTAATCATCGGATGATAATTTACTTGTTTATTAAATTAATCATTTAACATGTGATGTTTAAATGTTAATTAATAAATATTAAACTCAAGAAACAGTTCTAAGTTTAATGGGCCTGCAACCGGACTAATATATGGGCCTAGAGGGTCACACACATAAGAGTTCTCGTCAGACGGTAAGAGATGTTAAATTTCTTGCTTATCTGGGTTTTTGTGAAAAGCTGCAGGATAAACATGAAGATTTAATGGAGAATTATCCAAGGCCAAACTCTTGGATAATCATGAGGATTAGCTGTTGTGCTTATCCTTATTTCTATATAAGGAGGGCCAAGGGGGAGGGATAAAAAGGGGGTTGGACGAATTTTACTCCCCAGATTCTCTCTCTCCTCTCTCTCTCTCCTTCTCTCTCTCTTGGAGTGGATCTGTCTCTCTCCGCGCATGGTGGATTTGAGATCTGGTCGGAGCACTCAAGTCGAGGAGGAAATCGCGTCTGCTGCGGGAACTCGTGTGGATACCTCTAGAGATCGTACGCGTGCGCGATTACCGAGTTGGCATCATCCACAGGAGATTCGAAACCCCGCAAAGGTGAAGAACTGTTCTTCCCGCTTAGATTTTAATGTCCGTTTTACAACCCCAGCAACCGATACAATGGAATCATTTTTATTTCCGCTGCGTTCTTGGCGATTCCTTACACCAATATCATTCAAGAAAAAGGAAAAATTGAGCAATATCCTAAGAATTATAAACCAAAAATCCTTTTTCCAGAAGCTCTAAAGAATGCCAAGAAAAAAAAGAAGCATCAAATCCAAACCCACAATGAAGAGTTAATGGACTTATTTAAACAAGTCCACATTAACATACCTCTGGTAGATGCCATCCAACATGTGCCGGCCTACACTAAATTTCTGAGAGAACTTTGTACTCAGAAAAGAGAGCCCAAAACAAATCTTAAGAAGGTCTTTCTGTCTGAAGAGGTGAGTGCCATTCTGCTGAACCAATTACCCAAAAAGCTTAAAGATCCTGGCACCCCTCTCATTTCTTGTGATATTAATGGACTCACATTTGACAAAGCACTTCTTGATCTTGGGGCCAGTGTAAACCTTTTGCCCACTTCTGTCTATGAACAACTGGATCTAGGAGAACTGAAGACCACTCATGTGATTCTCCAACTAGCAGATCGATCAGTTAAAGTGCCACGAGGACTTATTGAGGATGTAATTGTCCAAATCGAAGATTGCTACTTCCCCGTGGACTTCCTTATCTTGGATATGGCCCCATCCTCAGATTTGAATCACACTCCAATCATTCTGGGACGTCCATTCTTAGCTACAGCAAAGGCAAATATCAATTGTGCGACAGGTAAGATGGACATTTCTTTTGGGGACCGGCAGATTGGGATCAATATTTTTCAAGCTCCTAAGTATCCAGATTGGAATGAGGGTTGTTATACAATGCATGCTATGGATAATATGGTAGATGATAGTTCGGATTTAGAACATTTCTTCTTTCCCATAGAAGAAAATTTGGAGTTTGAACAATCTTTATCCTACACCAAGGACATTGATTCACTTCACAATTGGACTCACTCGCTTAGTCATTGGCCTATCATTGAACCTGTACCAAAGTTGCACCATAGGCCAACACTGCCATCTCCTATATCTCCTTCTGAATTTGAGCAAAATTCCTTACAGCCTGATCGCATGCACGACATTTATATGGTGAGACATGCTAAGTCGAGAGGAGACTTACACATAAACCAAGGTCTAAGTGAAGTAAGCGCGAATGAGGTAGTCAAATGGTCAAATCAAACAAATCATCACTTCATGAGTAGGAAAAGTATGGCTCTGAGAATATCTGAGCAGGACATACAAAATAATACCAACAAATCAATTGTCCTAGGTTGATAAGAACTCACATGCGTCTGGCTGAAGACGTTAAACTTAGCGCTTATTGGGAGGCAACCCAATTTTCTCATTTTTATTCTGATTCTTATCCTTTTCTTTTCTTGTTAGAAAACTGAGATCATCTATATTAGGGTACATAGAGAAGCCTCTTACATACCTCAGGTTGTATCTTTCCTCCTTATGGATTTCATGTTAAATAATTCTTTCCATTACCATGCCATTGAGGACAATGTCAGTCAAGTTGGGAGGGGGAGAATTATAGTTCATATTGAATAATTGTTTAAAATGAACAAAATTTTTGAAAAAAAAAAAATCTTAATTTTTCACACATTTTTTTTAAAAATTTCTTCATTTTCACACTCCAACGGAGATTCTTGTCCATCATACTTCATTTAGGATATCTTAAACAAATCAATATTGAGTTAGGAAGTTGAGTAAAACTTTGAATTAACCCCCCTCTCCATAAAGAGTCACGATGGGATGATTTTCACACACACACGGTAACTTGGAAAGAATGGAAAATCCTGAAAATATGCAATTGTTGGAGTTGACCCGAAGTGTAGGATTACCCATTCTGTTTTTATTTTTAGGTCAAAACGAAAGGGAAGTTAGGATTCGTAATAGGAGACCAATCCGTTTAACACTTTAAGGAGGCGGTCATCTCGAAAAAAGGGCAATTAGAAGCATGAAAATCAAATAAATATGCTTCAAAAGAGCCAAAGGAAGTACGGTGGCAAAAAGTACACACCCTCCCCTCAGGCAAAGTAAAAAGGGTGGCAAAAAGTACGCACTCTCAAAACGCAACCAAATGAAAAAAAAAAAAAAAATCGCACTGAATCAAAAAGTCCTTCACAACAAAATAAAACCAAATCCTAAAAAGTGTTGAATTGGTGCGAGAGCCGAAAAGCAGGCCTAGCCAACTAATATGGAGATCTCTTTTTCTTTTCTCTCCCCTGGGTAGTTCTTCACCAAAGGTCAGCGAAGGCAACGGTATACCAAACAGGATAGAAATGAACTCCAGGCACCTCAAATGATATGCACAATCACCTGTAGTGGGCCGGAGAATGAAAACATGAATTCAAATTGCCTACCATTTGCAATAGATATCCTTTAAAATGAAGTTTGATTTATTTTTTTTACTAATCATGGTAGTCCTAATTTTTCAAATGATTGCATTGCTAAGGGACTAGCAATTATTAAGTTGGGGGATGTGATAAGTTCACAATTTTACATAAATAACAAATAAAATTTACACACTTTGCTATCAATTTAATGAACAAAATCATATAGAATGATAGATAAATCAATTGTTCTTTCAAACATATCAATTCTATAAAATTCGAATTTCAAATATCATCATTCCATGGATTGAATAAAGGTAGCAATTTCATTCTCAAATAAGACTTTCTCGACAATTATTTAATGTGCATTGATTGCCGCATGAACTTAACTTTTATTTTATGTGAATGTAGGACATGAACAAGCAAATGGCATAGTGGTTGGACTATCTGGATTTCAAGGAAGTGACCACGGTTTGAATCCTGGAAGGAACAAGATTGTATTTCTTTTTGTCTTAAAAAGGGAACCACAAGCCAACTAAGAGAGAGAAGAAGGAATTTCGGAATTCAAATTTCAAAAATATTATTTTTTGAATTTGAATTTCAAAATCTCAAAAATAACATTTATTCTTCAATTTAAAATTTAAAATTTGAAATATCCCTCTCTAAATTTAAATTTTAAATGTACATTCATGGAAAATCCTCTAATCAAGGGGGAGCTTAATACAAGCAATTAATGGCCCATTTTATTAGAGGATTAGAAATTCAAAATTTGAATTAAGAATTTTCTTCTATAAAAACCAAGAGAGTGGGAGAAAAAGTAACCTTGAATCCTGTTTTTGAAATTCTTACTCTCAACTTCTGAATTTTCACAACTTTTGAAAATTTTAAACTCTCTCACCCCTTCCATCCAAATATCTCTCTCTCCCAATTTCCCTCTCTCACTTTCTCCTTCTCTTTGCTATAGTAACAGTGGGTACTGTAGCAGCCCCCTCTCTCTCTAGCTTTTGTTCTCTCTCTCTCTCTCTCTTTCGGTCTCTCTCTCTCTCTCTACATCTCTCTCAAACTAGCGGTTGTTAGGGCAAGAGGTGGACTTGAGGCACTGCAACTGACCACCGGAAGGAGTCTAGGGCTGGCAAGGATCCGTGTGAAGGGCTACGACGGCTACAAACATCAGTTTTCTCTCTCCACCGCCTCAGTCTCTAGTTTTTTAGTTTCCCATGTTACATTGTATTTCGAACATTTTATATAAAAGTTTTCTTATGAAAGTTAAGTTAATTTTTGATTTTCAATGTCTCTATAAAATTTCATGTAGTTCTCATAATGAATGACAGTAGTTCCTTTGAAAAAAGCTATCTTTTCTCCCTTCTTTTGTTCTACAACTTTTATTTTTTCTTCTGTTGACACTACTCAAACTTTATATTCTACTTGTAATTAGTGTTTTAGAGGTAATCTTAGTTTAGTATATGGTTTGATTATGCTCATTTAAGGATGCTCTTTTTGTGAGTTCATAGTAAGTCCGGTTAATTTCAATTCTTAACAAATCAAATCATCATGCTCTCTCTTCTTTATTCTCTATTTTTCCTCTAAAAACTCAAGATTTTCAACTTTAAAAATCTATTTTCCTGTGGATTCGACCCAATCTCACCACTTGCTATTTTTCAAATAATTATATGTGAAAATTGGAATTTTAAGATTAATGTTTGAATATGCTTAACGACACATAATTTTGAGCGATCACTCCCCTTTTTCTCTCCTCATCCTCTGGGTGCGTCGTTCGAGGCACCGGAACAGTCTCCGTCTCCGCCACGCGTGATTCCCGAAAGTCGGGAATTTCTGTCTGCGGGTTTTCGACAATCGTTACAGCGACGGATCTTCAGCAAGCGAGCTGATACACACGAGGGAGAGAGGATGAACCACTGCGGAGGATCGCGTGGATACCGCTGGAGGCCGGATGCTTGTGCGGCTTGCGGCATCGCCTCGATGGAACCGAGACATAAGCGGATTTGAATCTGCACACGGTAATCGGATTACTTCCCGTTAGTTTTCGGTTTGCATTTTTCGTTTCAAATCAAATCAACAGGCATCGGACGGGATAATTTTTGTTCGTCATTTCCGCTGCATTCTTTGCGTCTCGTCCGGATCCCAACAGGGGATTAATTTTGTTCTTCGTTGGACGAAGAATCGGGTTTTGCAGCAGCTTCGTCTGGATTCCCCAAATGTTGGGGAAGTGGGCCAGTGCCCCTGATCCTCTAAGAGGCGTCGCCAACCACCACCGGGCCAGTCATCGGAGCTAGAGAGGGAGATGAAGGAGCTCTCTCCTCTTTTTCTTCCCCACGGTTTTGAAAAGAAAACCTATAAAAATCAGATTTTTGGGGAGAAAAAGGTAGCCGATATATTGCTTTGTAAGGGCCCACCAGCGCCCTGCCGACGCCGGCGGCATCACCGGTGCTGGGGGCGACACCGGCGGGACCTGCAGCCCTGGCCGCCGGAGCCACTGCAACTCCCCCCCCCCCCCCCCCCACGCCCCCAAACCGCACCAGCCAAGTTAGGGTTTCAAGTGTGCGTGTGTGCGTCGGGTTGGGGAGGGTTCTGGGCTGGGCCGGTCATGGGATGACCTGTAGGCCGAGTTACGAGCATGGTCGAACCAGGCCCGAGCCAGGAGCCAAGCCCTAGCTCGGCCAAGACCCGAGCCCATGGCTCAGCCAAATTGGCTAAGCCTTTTTCTTTTTTCAAAAACCCCAAATAAAACCTCATTATTCCAATTAAACCCTATTAACCCATATAATATTTAAATTGGATTTTGATTTAAAAATCAAAATCGATTTGAAAATTTTAAATTATTATTTAATTTTAATTTATTTGGGTAAAATGATTATGGAATCATTTAATTTAGCAAATTTGTTGTTAAATGTTTAGAGTTAGTTACTAATTTAAATGTTAAATTAATAATTAATTTTAAACTAACTAATTTAAGTGTTAAATTAGTGTCTATTAGTTAATTGGAATTAGTTGTTAATTTAAGTGTTATATTGACAATTAATTTTAACTAACTAATCTAATGGTTTAATTAGAAGTTATTAATTAATTGATGTTAATTATTGTTTTAAGAGTTAAATGAATAATTAATATTAATTAACTAATCTAAGAGTTAGATTAGTAGTTAATAATGAATTTGAGTTAATTATTAGTTTAAGAGTTAAATTAGTGATTAACATTAATTAATTAATCTCAGAGTTAGATTAATAGTTAATAACTAATTAGAGTTGATTATTAATTTAAGTGTCAAATTAATAATTAATTTTAATTTATTGATCTAAGAGTTAGATTAGTAATTAATTAATTAATAGTCTAATTGTTAGATTATTAATTTGGTTGAATCTAAATGTTAGATTGTTTTATTTTTAGAATTGTTCTAATCGCATGGAATAATCTGGATTTATTAATTTGGAGTGTGTACACATATGATGTATGTTTAAATGCTTTTAAATATGATTTAATTGTATGTTAAGTTAATAAAATAAGTTTTTATTCGAAATTCAAATACCAATTTTGATTGGAACCCAGCTTTTTGAAAGCTAAAGATATTTAATTTTGAAACTCTTTTATTTTAGCCATGTGATGTGCTTATCATGTGTGGAATGTTTAAAACACACCGTGGTCATGGATATGCAATTTTAATATTATTAATATGATGAATGATGTGTTCGTGTTGATCGTGGATGAATGATGAGTATATATTAAATTGTTAATAAATGGAGATCTACGTATCTCTCCATCTCTCATTCTCCGATGTACTTCTACCTCCCTCTCCCTTGTAGTCGCCATAAGGCCTTCTTCAATTTACATGTAATTCTAGAATTAATTGTAAACTAATCGAGACAACCGAGAAAGGAGCGAGGACGATTCACAGTTACATCCAGGAAAGCGAAAAGATGAAGATCCTTTGCCTATGTGTTTGCAAAATGATCTAATGTAATAGTTATGTTAGATTTTGTGTGCGTTTGACTGATGGCTCCAGTCAAACCTACTGTGTTATCCATGACCACACCTGACATGTATATGATACGATGTTTTTATGTTTGATTATGAATCAAAGCAGGTATAGTATTTAGTAAATATATACGATATATTTATATACTATCACCTAGGAGCGACCAAGATAAAAGTTATCTAAATATCCTCGTTTAAACTCTAAGCCGTGATGTGAGTAGTTAAGAACTTACCGCGTGGTCCACTATCGTTATAGTCATAGGATTCAAATCACTTTTGGCAGGTTTGTTGTGCTACCACAAGGCCTGTTTAATTGTAAGGAGTGACTATGACTATGGTATTAGATGCCTATATGATCGGGGTAGAGGAACCATGTCGCTTTGTTGTACTATCCACAAGGGCAGCATGCAAATCTATGCTCGTCGCGTAACGATGGTTAGCTTAGACCAGAATTAGTGGTTTGTTGTACTATCCACAAGGCCATTAAATCTCTGGGAACCGAAGCTATGATCGGATATTGTAAGGAGTTGCAAGTCCCATGAGATGGGTGCTCTTTGATTGTTTTACAGCTTTCTTGTGCTATCCACTAGGTTATACTACAAGTCATTGAAATTCTGATCCCCACTAGGAGACTATCGGCGTCTCCCGTTCTGTATAGCTGAGGGTTATACAGTCCGTCGAAAATTAGTGGGAGTTAAAAATTGATCAAAAGACTGTCTTGTTTTAAAAGTTAATAATTGAACATCTGCTGAAAAGATTTTATCTATCTCCTGTAGGGAATAATGTCGTTGAATAACCCACTCCATGGCATACTTGATGCCCTTTTGACTAATCTGATCTACTCCGATTGGCTCAGAAACTTGAAGAATGTCTTCAGATCTGAGCAGATTGCCTACGCCCTTGTTGCTGATCCTCCTGCTGAATCTGCATTAGATGCCCCTGAAGCAGAGATGATAACAAACGATAAAAGATCGAAAGACAAAGGCAAAGGAATAGTAAAAGGTAAAATGGTCACTGGAAGAGGAACTGCAAGGAGTTCCTTAGCGATAAAGCTCATGGAAAAGTGAAGCTATTAGAAGCTTCAGATATCTATATGATAGATATCAACTTATCAGTTAGAGATTCCACATCTTGGGTATTAGATATTGGATGTGCTTCTCATATCTGCTATGATGTGCAGATGCTCACAAGTAAGCGCAAGCTGAGAAAAGGCGAGGTGGAATTGAGACTAAGAAACGGCGCGAAAGTTGCAGCAATTGCTGTTGGGACAACAAACCTCAAGCTTCCATCGGGAGATGTGTTATCATTAGAAGATTGTTATTATGTTCCTAGTATAATAAAGAACATCATATCAGTATCTTATTTGGACAAGATAGGATATATAGGTTGTCTATTGAAAATAGAAGTTATTCGATTTATTATGGTAATAAATCAATAGCTTCGGAATCTTTAGTCAACGGTCTATATCTCTTAGATGTTTCTTATTACAATCTTCATATTGATAATGCTCTTAAGAAAAGCAAGAATTGTGTGAACCAAACCTACATGTGGCATTGTAGACTTGGATATATTGGTGAAAGCAGGTTGGAAAAGTTGCACAAACATGGATATTTGAATGCATTCGATTATGAATCGTTTGCGACATGTGAGTCCTGCCTTATGGGAAAGATGACAAAATCTCCATTTACTAGACATGGAGAACGTGCTAAGGATATTCTAGGATTAATACATTCAGATGTATATGGTCCCATGTCCACTTAAGCCAAAGGTGGCTTCTCATACTTCATCACGTTCACCGACAACTTCTCAAGATTCGGCTCTGTGTACTTAATGAAGTATAAGTTGGAAGCATTTGAAAAGTTCAAGGAGTTCAAGAATGAGGTAGAAAAGTAGTTAGGAAAGAGTATTAAAGTTCTTCGATCAGATCGAGGAGGAGAATACTTGAGTACTAATTTCACACAATTCTTAAAGGATGATGGTATCCTTTCTCAGTTGACCCTTCCATATACACTACAGATAAATGGTGTATCAGAAAGGAGGAATCGCACATTCTTGGACATTGTGTGATCTATGATGAGTTTTTTGGGATTACCAGTGTCCCTCTAGGGGTATGCTCTAGTGTCAGCAGCATACCTACTGAACAGAGTACCTAGCAAGTCTGTGACCTCTACTCCATATGAGATATGGAAAGGCAAGAAACCAGAATTTAAATATGTTAAAGTCTGGGGTTGTCCTGCTCATGTAAAGAGGCATGATTCAGACAAGCTGGAATCACGAACTGATAAATGCAGGTTATCCAAAGGAAACCTTTGGATACTACTTTTACCATCCTGGTGAACAAAATGTGTTTGTCGCCAGGAAAGCTGTGTTCTTGGGAGAGGAATGTCTTCTCCAAGAGGACAATGGGAGTAAAATAGTACTGGAAGAGGTTCCAGATCCCCAAACAGCTGCAATATCATCGGATGAGATATTAGTTCCTGAATCTGTTCAGGTACACACAGATGAGCCTCGTAGATCTGGTAGAGTACCTAGACTACCCGAACGATATGTGGGACATATTACTGAAGGAGAGTCTAAGGTAGAATATAATGAGGATGATGATCCTAAAACCTACCAGGAGGCCATTGAAGGCCCAGAAGCCGGGAAATGGCAAGAAGCCATGAACTCAGAAATACAGTCCATGTACACCAACCAAGTTTGGAACTTGGAAGACTTGCCCGAGGGTATTGTACCCATTGGATGCAAGTGGATCTTTAAGAGAAAGTTCGGTGCTGATGGATGAATCGATACTTATAAGGCAAGGTTGGTGGCAAAGGGATATCGTCAAAGGCAAGGAATTGACTATGACGAGACTTTCTCACCAGTTGTCATTATAAAGTCGATCAGAGTTCTACTCGCCATAGCTGTACACTACGATTACGAAATCTGGCAAATGGATGTGAAGACTGCCTTCCTCAACGGTAATCTTGAGGAAGAGGTGTATATGATACAACCAGAAGGTTTCACATCTAAAGTATCTCCAGATAAAGTGTGCAAACTTCAAAGGTCCATTTATGGACTGAAGCAAGCTTCCCAGAGCTGGAACATAAGATTTGACGAGACTATCAAGTCTTATGACTTCATTAAGAATGAAGATGAACCTTGTGTGTACAAGAAGACTAGTGGGAGTGCAGTTACCTTCTTAATTCTTTACATAGATGACATACTACTTATTGGGAATGATGTAGCTATGATGTCATCGGTAAAGATCTGGCTGTCAAAAAACATCTCCATGAAGAATTTGGGAGACGCATCCTACGTATTGGGAACACTGATCTATAGAGATAGATCAAAGAAGATGCTTGGAATGACCCAATCCTTGTACATAGATACCATTGTCAAAAGGTTTGACATGGAAAATTCCAAGAGAGGTCTCATACCGATGAGACATGGAATTAATCTATCAAAGGAGCAGTCTCCTAAGACTCCTGATGAGAGGGCATTCATGGATAGAGATTCCTATGCGTTTGTTATACGATCTATCATGTATGCCATGCTATGTGCACGGCCTGATGTTGCATTTACTCTAAGTGTTACGAGCAGATTTCAGGCTGATCCAGGCGAAGTGCACTGGAAGGCAGTGAAATGTATCCCTAAGTACTTGAGAAGAACTAACGATATGTTTCTTGTCTACGGTTTTAAGGGAGATGACTTGAAACTGCGAAGCTATACTGACTCAAATTTCCAGTCAGATCCAGATGATAGCAAGTCTACATCTGGATTTGTGTTCACTTTAAACGGAAGTGCAGTGTGTTGGAAGAGTTCCAAGCAAGCAACCACTGCAAATTTGACGACTGAAGCTGAGTATATCGCTGCAGTTGAAGCTGCCAAAGAAGCAGTGTGGTTGAAGAAATTCATCACCGACCTCGGCGTAGTTCCCAATATCTCTGAACCTGTTTCGCTATTGTGCGACAACAATGGAGCCATTTCATAAGCGAAAGAGCCGCAGTCTCATCAGAAATCGAAGCATATTCTGAGGCGCTTTCATCTAATCAGAGAGATCATATCCCGAGGAGACGTAGTGGTGGAAAGAGTTCCATCTATCGACAATGTAGTAGATCTACTGACAAAGCCGTTGACTCAAAATGTGTTTAAGCGTCACCTAGAGTCTCTAGGTTTGGTGCATAAAGGTGATTGGCTTTAGTCTAAGTGGGAGATTGTTAGTCTTATGTGGGCTATAAGCCAATATGACTTTGTAATCTCGTTCATTTATTAATATATAATAGCATTATATTCATTATGTATAATTCGTTATTATCGTCTCATAATGAAGTCTATGAATATGTGTGATAGTGATTAGATTATGATGAGATCATACTAGTGAGACTGATCACTTAAACACACATATTCTTAATAGTTCCTAGTCGGAGGATATCCGAGAAGGACATCGGATATCCGATTAGACTAGTACAGATTACTCCCGCTCATAAGATGAGGGTGATTGATCTCATAGTCACTTGTGTGGAGACACTAAGGCGAATCTGTAGGTGCTCATTAGAGAATGAGTACACTGAACTGATTCGACTGAATCGCTGGATGGTATTGTACCTCACTGTCAACTAGCTTGATTATATTGTCGTAGTTGTGTGGATGGTCCTCGGACCTGAGACACCAAAGACACCTTGTCGGTGAACTTTTGTGTTTTTACCTTGGTTTATGAATCTCTAACTATGGGATTCTAAATAGCCAAGGATTGGGTACAGTGGAATACCGTCGAAGGGAATTGAGTGTCAATAAGGAATCATTCACTCTCAGCACTTAGAGAAAGAATGCTCTAGGAAGGATGTGCGGAAGTCCCTGGCCAGGGCGGACGATAATATCGGAAAAAGAGTTTTCCAATATTATTCAGCAGCTTCCGATCCAAGTGAGTCGACCGGTTAGGGTTTGACAGTACACCATACCCTGAGTTGACTCGAGAGCATTATACGAATGAAGGATTATATCCACGCAGTAACTGTCGGCGGAAAGGTTCCAAGAGTGGGTTACTTAACCCCGATACCTTCCGGGTTCACGCGGTGTTGCTTGGCACCCAACGTGATCGGAGGTCCGATCGAATTTGATGTGCGACATTGATTCAATTGATTAATTCATTAATATGAGGTATTAATTGATTAATCAGGCTGATGAGGAGTCACTGGGCTTATTGGGCCATTAACTAGACTGGTTATTGGGCCTAGAGGGTCACACGCAAAGGATTCTCAAGGCGATGGATAATAAAGTATGTTTTATATAAACCGGGGGTTTTTATGAAAAACCACGCGGTTAGTATAAAATATAGCGAACGGGCTGAGTAAGCCAAGCTGATGCTAACCCTAGCCGCCCCCTTCTCTCTTCTCCTCTCTCTCTGGTGCCCCAGAAGAATCGGGATCCCTAGATCTACTCCGCCGCTTCTCCGACTCCCGTTCGATGGGAAATCGTCTGCGCGTTGCGGCGATTGTTGCGGCGAATGGCGGAGACTTCATGGGCTGCAAAGAACGAGGAACGTGAGGATATCCGTCGCGAGGAGGATCCCGTGGACTCCGCTGGAGGCCAGGCGCTTACGCGGCTTGCGGTGTCACACCAACGGAACCAATCGGTTGCAGATTCAAATCCGCACACAGTAAGAATTCGATAATCCGATTATTGATTTTAGTTATCAGAAACGGGAACGGATCACTAGTTTTATTTAATTTTCCGTTGCGTTTTTGTGATCCGAAGAAACATGAGAAACCAACAAGTGAGGAGTCACTGCGCTTATTGGGCCATTAACCGGACAGGTTATTGGGCCTAGAGGGTCACACGCAAAAGATTCTCAAGGAAATGGATAATAAGGTGGGTTTTATATAAACCGAGGGTTTTTACAAAAAACCGCACGGTTAATATAAAATGTTGCGAATGGGCTGAGCAGGCCAGGCTGCTGCTAACCATAGCTGCCCCCTCCTCTCTTCCTCTGATGAGGAACAGAATGCGCGACGACGGATTGACGTGGAGTTGGCGGTGATAACACGGGCCTCACGCTCATGGCCTCCCGCCGGAACCTCTCTCAGGCGACCTCCTTGGAGGGAAAGGCTCTCATCCTCACACTTAGAAAAGGGGACAACATAACAAGAGAAGTTTTCATTCAATCTAACATGCTTACAAGGGAAGAGATGACCCCTTTATATAGGGAAGGCCATCTCTTTGTCAAGACAAGAATTACCATATTCAAAAAGAAATACCAAACATGTCCTAGGAGCAGGAAATGAAAGAAAAAGCCCTTAAGATCAAACTAAAGACTATATTAAAGGAAAACACATAATTAGGCTCGATCCTAGATATGGAGCTCGTCGCCAAGCCACCAAGATTCATGCATGGTACGTACTCGACGTCTGCTCATATGCTACCCGGTGTTCCCACCAACTCTCCCGGGGTGCTGGGAACTCGACTCCGTCAAGTAAGGATCCACACCACTCTGGTAGCGCTCAAGAAGATCTGGATCGAGGAGCTGCAAGTCCTCTCAGCTGATCCACGTGTCGTCGGACGGTGGCCGATCCCACCAGCGAACAAGGAAGCACTGATACTCCTTGCTCCTAGTGGTAATTACCTGTTCATCCAGTATTCGCTCAATTTGCTCACGCCGTGCTGGGGGTGGAGCTGGTGGACACTCCGTAGGTAGGTCACTCTCAATGGATGGCAAAGGCCCAAACGGATCACTGGGAATTGCTGTGGGCTCCTTGTAAGCCACAAGGTCTGCCACGTTAAATGTGTAACTGATCCCATAATTTGTCGGTAACCCCACAACATAAGCATTCGACCCGATCCTCTTTAGGATCCTGAATGGGCCAGCACCACGTGCTTGTAGCTTTTTAACTACCCCAGAGGGGAATCGTTCGGGCTGCATCCTAACCATGACAAGGTCACCCTCTTGAAACTCCTGCACTCGCCTATGTGCATCAGCCAATCTTTTGTAGAGCTGGTTGCTCTCATCAATTTGCTTGCTAATGTGCTTGTGTAGGCTCTGGATATGTTGGGCAAATGACTCGGCTGACTCAGAGATGCGAGCATGCAAGGGAAGGGGAATGAGATCCAAGGGCTTATTAGGTTTGTAACCATGCACGACTTCAAAGGGACTCATCCCAGTGGTTCTATTGATTGAACTATTATAGGCGAACTCAGCTCGAGGCAAGATCGAATCCCATGTCCCTGTGTGTTCCCCTACTAAGCACCTCAAAAGGTTCCCTAAGCTTTGATTGACCACCTCGGTTTGGCCATCAGTTTGAGGGTGGTAGGCAGTAGAAAACTTGAGTATAGTGCCTACTCGGTGCCAAAGGGTTTTACAAAAGTAGCTGTAAATCTCACATCCCTATCTGAGACTATGGTCTTGGGAAGACCATGTAAACATACAACCTCATCAAAGAAAAGACAAGCCACCCTAGATGCATCTGAGGTTTTGGAGCAAGGGATGAAGTGGGCCATTTTCGAGAACCGATCAACCACTACAAAGATGGAGTCATGCTTACGAGGGGTCCGTGGTAGTCCAAGCACGAAATCCATACTCACGTCTTGCCAAGACGATCAAGGACGGGAAGGGGAGTGTAGAGGTCAGTGTTCTGGCGTGTTTGCTTGGCAGTAGCGCAAGTGTGGCACTGGGACACTAAACGACCTATGTCACGCTTTAGGCTTGGCCAATAGAATCGGCCTTCAACAGCCTTAATGGATTTGTTTCGGCCAAAGTGCCCACCTAGGACACCCGCATGTACCTCCCAAATCAAAAATTCTCGAACGGAGGTGCGTGGCACACAAAGTCGCTGACCCCTAAATAGGTATCCGTTTTGCAGGAGGTACTCACTCAAATCCCTAGATGGTCCAACGTTAAGTGTGGTTTAGATCTCTCCAAAATCAGGATATGCCTCATACAACTCTTTGAGTTTATCAAACCCCGTCACCTCAACACTCATGATGGAGAGAAGGGACACTCGTCGATTGAGGGCATCTGCTACCCTATTCTCAACTCCTGCCTTGTGCTTCAACACAAAAGTATAGGCCTGCAAGAACTCTACCCATCGACCATGCCTGGGATTCAGCTTTTTTTGGGAGTTGAGGAAGCGGAGTGCCTCATGATAGGAGTACAAGACAAATTCATGTGGCAATAAGTAATGCCGCCAATAGCGAAGAGCCTGCACCACGGCATAGAACTCTTTATCATAAGTTGAATATCTCAGTTTAGCACCAGCTAGCTTCTCACTGAAATATGCTACAAGGTGCCCTTCTTGACTTAACACTCCTCCTATACCTATCCTAGAGGCGTCACAGGAGACCTCAAAGACTTTGGAGAAATTGGGGAGGCGAAGTATGGGGGCTTGAGTGATTCGACTTTTGACCTCTGCGAAGGCTTTAGAAGCGGCCTTTGTCCACCCAAAAGGCTCCTTATGGATGCAATTTGTGATTGGAGCCATCACAGTGCTGAATCTCCTAATGAATCGCCTATAGAAAGACACTAGTCCGTAGAAGCTGCGAACATCATGGATGCTCATAGGCTGGGGCAACTCAACGATCGCCTTGACCTTTTTGGGTCGGAAGAAACTCCCCTATGTGATACTATGAAGCCCAAGAAGGTCACTTGGTCTGTGAGAAATGCACACTTCTTTGGATTTGCATACAAGCTCTCTTTTCTCAGCACCTTGCAAACCTAACAGAGGTGGCCCAAGTGGTCATTCTTGGTCCTACTGTAAATGAGAATGTCATCGAAGTAGACGACAACAAAGGAGCCCATGAAGGGTTGGAGGACCTGAGTCATCAACCTCATGAAGGTGCTGGGGGCATTTGATAGCCCAAAGCGCATGACGAGCCACTCGTAAAGACCATCCTTGGTCTTAAAATGTGTCTTCCACTCATCCCATGACCGAATTCGGACCTGATGGTACCCGCTCTTTAGGTCAATCTTGGAGAAGATGGTGGCTTCTGCCATCATGTCAAGCATGTCATCTAGTCGAGGAATGGGGAAGTTATATCTCATGATGATCCTATTGATGGCGTGGCTGTCAATACACATCCGCCAGGTGCCATCCTTTTTGGGAGTCAGGTGAGCTGGCACAGCACAAGGGCTAGTACTGATCCTCAAAAAGCCCTTCCTGATGAGCTCTTCGACCTGCCTCTGTAACTCTGCATGCTCAGTGGGATTCAAGCAATAGTGAGGCAAGTTAGGTAAAGAGGACCCGGGGATGAAATCAATGGCGTGTTGTATGTCACGCATAGGTGGTAATTGATTCGGAAGATCCTCGGGAAATACATTATGATACTGGTCCACGATAGCTTTCACTTTCTCAACCTATGGGATGGGATAATTCTCAGATGGCTCGCTCATTATGACAGCCCGAATTGGGGCTCCCTCGGCAACCTCGCCCTCAAAAGTACTTGCTTTGATTATGTGAAGAGACACCCTCACTTTTGACTTTATGGCCAGTTCTTGGTCGGTTGGGTTGGATGGGGACGGATCGAGTGGGGAGGGGCTACGTAAAGGTAAGGATGTGGAAGATGATTTTTCTCGTGATGGGATCTCCCCCTTGGTGGGGCTCTTAGGTGGGGAGGGATGTAAGAGAATCTTCCTGCCATTGTGTTTGAAGACACAAATGTTAGTCTTGCCAAGTATGGTAGCATCCTCATCATAGATCCATGGCCTACCCAAGATGATGCTTCCTACTTCCATGGGAAGGACGTCACACCAAATCGGCTTCTGATAGGATTGAAACTCAAGGGGTACCAGGCAGCGGGTCCTGATGGGTAATGATGAGACATTAATCCACGAGACTTGATATGGCTCAAGGTGAGTCTCAGGATCCAGCCCTAAATGAGAGACACAATCAGTGGAAATTATATTGATAAAACTTCCGCTATCAATTATGATCTTGCATGGCTGGTCGGCTATCCTAGTGTAGGTGTGGAAGATGGAGGTTCAATGCCAGTCCTCCTCTTTGGTCTGTATGAGAATGCATCTCACCACACCAAGCCTAGTGTCCCCGTGTGAGTCCACAATGTCCTCGACTCTGGCGTACCCCCTATGCACACACCCTAGGGTGGCACCATTCTCCTCAAATTCCTCAGCTAAGGCGGGGTCAAGTATGTAGTTCTCCTCTTCTTCATGAGTGGAGGGTTTAATTAGCAAGGCCCTGGTTGACACTGACTGGCATAGTGGCCAACCCCATGACACCGAAAGCAGGGATTAGGAGAGCTTCCTGCCTGTTGGTTATCCCTACTAGCTAATCCTGTCCCTCTATCATCTCTCCTCTCAGCCCGTGGGACGGTGGATGCCTGAGCCGGGGTGGTTGGAGGTAGGGGTGAGGAAGGGCTTGTGGCAGTAGGGACTCTTGCCGAAGTGACGGGAGTAGTTCTGGACCACTCGGGGAAATGCATGGGGAGATTGGTAGCCCCTCGGGAGTCAGGTTGCCGGAAAATGGGGGGCCTAGTGGGCTTTTGAAACTGTTCCACATCTAAGGCGATCTGATAGGCATGTTCTAGTGTGATCACCTCACGTAGGAATAGCTCACGTTGGATGCTCTCATGCGACCTTGTCTGAAACCTCAATAAGGTGACCCTACTATCTTCGCCAACGCCACACCTTAGGCAATAGCCATCAAATTCGACGATGTACTCAGATACCGTCCAGCCATCTTGAGTCAACCTCTGCCACTGGTCTAGGAGGCGCTGCTCATAAGATGGAGGCACATATTTCTCCCGCAGTTTCTCTCTCATTTCCTCCCATGTGGAGATGGGTCTCTACCGCCTTGCAGCGCGAAGATGCTCAACATTGAGCCAATAGGTTTTGGCTCGACCCAAAAGCCTCATAGAGGCAAGGCTCACCTTCCTCTCCTCACTCATGGCATACCAGGTAAAATATTGGCTCATTTCTACCTCCCAATCAAGATAGACCTTAGGGTCTAGAGCACCATCAAAAGTTGGAGCATCTACCCTCACACTTCGGTGGATGTGATCATGAATGTCAGGGTAATCCCTAGGCCATCTCTCAAAGGATACGCGCTCTCGGCCGTGCTCATAGGCATTCCTAACCTGTGGTGGGTAGGGGATATCATGCTCGTCTCTCTCACCCTCATACCCATGCGGAGCCCTCTCAAAATGCCCGGGATCTCACCTACGGCGGGGCACATCCTCTTGAACCCTATAAGGGTCGGGAACCCGTTCGTGTCCATCAAAGTGATAGCGTAGGCCTCTTGCAAAGGGTGCACGGTCCCTACCACAACCGTAGGTGTAACGACCCGCCATCCTATGACCGGAGACCCGGTCACTAAATGGATGTCGGCCCAATAACTACGGGTTCACACCCGGATCTCACACAACACATCTGGAGGAGTAAGTGCTAAACAAGGCTAAATATAGCAATCTCACGGACTACATGGTAAACAAGTGCACAGGAAGGAAAAATAACAATGTCCGTATACAGTCCAACAATAATTACATGTCCAACAATTAAATAAGTACAGGCAGAAGGAAGTACAACAACATCGGGGCATACCCCGGAACTAAGACAGCTGTTGGTCCGCACACCAAGAAGACACCACGCTACCGCTCGCCTCGAGGTCCACACCTGAAACCGCAGGGAGTGAGCCACACCAGAAATGGGCTCAGTAGGGATCATCCGATCCCCTGCCTCCCACTCACACACCCACAAGTGTAACAACAGGAATATATGGCAATTAAGTAAAGCAGTAAACACAGTACCCAACTCTGATATAAAACGTACGATAAGCAGTGCAGCAAGAACCATTCTAAGCAACCCGAAGAACCCAACACAGAGTCACGACTCATAGTCAAAGTCCACGAAGCGACTGAACCACACTGTCGACCGAAGTCAAACGTCGCCTCCCAACACTACCACCACAGCTCACGCCTGTCCACCCCTACAGTGTTCCGGGGCACTGTAGGGTGAGGCAGTGAGTCAAACTAGGACTAGCTGGAACCAGTGTACCGCCACTGCCAGCTACGTGTGCACACAAGCAGTCTAGACTACTGTCCTACCGTCCGGATTGCCTCCACGCTAGGCCTCAGCGCTTCAGGAGGGCCCTGGGGACCGGCGAACCCCCTTCAAGCCGAAGCTACAGGAACTACCCACAAACCCAAATCTCCCGGGCTGCGTCAGGCCAAAGGGCTAAGGGTACCACTCATAACCTTGATCAAAGGTCACATCAGGCCCAGTGGCTAAATGGTAAGCCAACTCCAACAGTACCACAACTAGCTCCACAGCAAGAAACGCGCCGGAAGCTGTCACGACAAACAGGGAAACCCCGACCCGCTGAGGACTAACAGCGACCCCTCGGATAGCACACCGGCTACTCCGGCCCGTCGGGCTCAAGGCGATCATGCTTCCCTCAGCCAAAGGTAAAACACAACATGTACCACTCCTCCACCGGTACGGCACAATGCCTCACAGACACCATGACCCTGTCCCCATCAGTCCATGGTGACAAACGTAAACCACAGTTATTCCGATTCCATACTCGTATAAGCACACACACACACAACATGATTCCATTCACACAGGAGTCCTCAGTCTCAGCGTACAACGTGAAGCATGCAATTGAAATCATCCCACAGTGAAGCACATGGTGAAAACCAGGTTTACAGATCTCTGTCTTGAATCGCGTCGACCAAGGTCGACGCCATTCAAGTCTCTCAGACAGGTTCATTTAACAGTCAGATAATTTCCTGAAACGCGTCGTCATAGAGAGTCGCCTATCTAAAACGCGTCCATGTCCACAGACGCCATTCACACATAAATTCCAGATTTACAGACTCTCACTCGGGGTGATTTTCCTGTCTAAATGGCGTCATGATGGCCCGACGCCCTTCTGAAAGGCGTCGTCCACCCATGACGTCATTTAGCGCCAGAAACCCTATTTCGCGAAACCTCGAATAGGGAGCTTTCTGCCCTAAAAGGCGTCGTTCTGCCCTGACGCCCTTCTGAAAGGCGTCGACCAGGCACGACGCCGTTTAGCGCCAAAAACCTAGTTCCCTGGTTCGAACCGAGGGTTTCTCCCTTAGCCCCAAACACCCCGAAAAAGCCCCAAAACAAGAAGGGGAGGAAGAAGCATTCATCTATCACAGGCATACTACGAAACCACGATCACAAGCACAGCCATTCCCACAAGAAAACCCCCTAAACATGCTCAATCTAGCCCAAACACATCATGTCACGCCAAGGAACACACGAGCAACACATGCAAGGTTCGTCCCCCTACCGGTTCTTGAACTCCTCCAGGCTCCTCGCCGCCGACCCGCCGCACAGCAGACCGCCGCCGGTACCCTCGAGGACGCCGCCACTCCGCCGGGACGTCGGCCGCCGTCCGGAGAAGGGAACGCCGCGAAGGAGGTGGTGGAGGTAGAGGTGAGAGGTAAGGAGGCTATGGAGTGATTGGAAGAGGAAGAAGAGGAAGGGAAGGGGAAGAAGAGAGTCGGAGGGGGCGGAGGGGGTGAGGAGAGAGAGAGTGAAGGCGGGAATGAGGGAAGGAAGGGGAGGCTCGCGGAGTCAATCCGAATCCAGCTAAAACGCGTCGATCAAGGAAGACGCCTATCAGTCTGACAGGACGGCCGTACTGACAGCGGTCTGAAACGCGTCGCCCACCGTGGACGCCGTTCAGACGACAGGACAGGCCGTACTGACAACGCTCTGGCGCCGCACCCTGACATCGCAGAGGTCACAGTCTGAATAGCGTCGGCCAACCTGGACGCCGTTCAGACGATGTGACCGGGGCCGTACTCTCGCGGCCCGAAACCCGCCCACGGGGCGCAACAACCAATAGACCTAAATGGCGTCTACACATCCTGACGCCTTTTGAAAGGCGTCGAGCAGTGCTGACGCCATTCAGTCAGAAATCTCAAGACCCTCCTCAGGGTCCAAACCAGGGGATCCGGCCCGAACCCGACCAGAATACAGAACCCGAAACCTCAGTCCTTACAATCTCCCCCCCTTAAAAGAATTTCGTCCTCGAAATTGCAACCGCTCAACGCTCAACTCGGCTAACCATCACACGCCGACACACACCGATCACAACAATCATTCTCACCAATCACACACACAAGGCTCCACATAATTAGCCAATCTCATCACATCAAGCTAACCAAGATTCTCAATTCTAACAAAAGCTGATAGATCAAAATAACCATACACTAGCAAGGCACATCCTACAAAACCGATTTCTCCACCAACCCAAATACATACAAGTGCCACACGAGTTCACAACCACCTCAGAAAAAGACAAGATAAAAGTGCTTTCCTAGCACAACCTCTCGGACCTCCACAAGGAGACGCGACTCCAATCACACCTCGAACACTCACTAACCGCTCGGTCCCTGACCTGCCTGGTTCTTCTGGGGACAGTTCCTCGCGAGATGTCCCTTCCGACCACAGGCGAAACAACTACCAGTGATCAAGGGACATAACCGGTTGCCATGAAACCTGCTACATCGGGGACAACGATCTGCAGTGCCCCGCCTCGCCTCCTGTTGCCAGCTGACCTCTGTCTCCATCTGCTGAACCGAACCATCCTCATCCTCGTCGTAAGGTACCTCCTGGAACTCGACCTCAAAGGAACTCGGATCACCTGATGAAAAGGCTGTCGATCTGTCCCAGCTATGCTGCTTCCCCTGTGCTGAATGTTCCGATTCTCTCGCCGTGCGTTGGAACTGCATCTCCACTGCTGCCGCGCACTGAACTGCTGACGCTAGATCCTTACAACAATGGGCTGCCACAAACTCCCTCAGGTCATGCCGAAGTCCATCCACAAATTTCTCTGTCCTAAGATCCTCACGCTCAGATATGTGTGGAGCAAATCTTCTCAGAGCTACAAATTTCATCTGGTACTCTAGAACTGACAAATCATCCTGCACCAATTCCATAAACTCCATTTCCTTGGCCCTACGAACGTGCCTCGGAAAGTACTGTCCACTAAACTCTCTCACGAAGCCTTCCCAAGGAATCTCTCTCAGAGGCCTATCTGGAAACAACAACCCCTTGATGGTAACCCACCAATCATAAGCATCGCCCTTCAGCAAGTAGGTTGCCAACAAGGTCTTGTCACTCTCCGCACATTCTAGGACATCAAACACCTTCTCCACCTCCTTAACCCACTGAGCTGCCGCATCCGGAACAGGTTGACCCGTGAAAGAAGGGGGCTTCAGCTTCAAGAACCGCTCCACCACCATGGATTGGCCACCTCGGGAACTGGACCCCTCACTTCCATCTCCCTGCTGATATCTAGACATAGCCCCGATCATAGCTTCCATAAAACGATCCACATTATGACCTTCAGCCCTCGAACCACCACCATCTGCTCTCGCATCCCGAGCCACCGGAGCTCTCCTCTTCGGCGCCATCGCTGCCCCACAACACGCAAATCGAACCAAAATACGTCAAAACCTATCAATCTACACCAGCAGCCATCGCCTGTACCGACTCGTACTTATTGTTGGACTATAATTTCTAACCCAGTTTACCACATACTCGACCAGATTGAGCTCTGATACCAACTGTAACGACCCGCCATCCTATGACCGGAGACCCGGTCACTAAATGGATGTCGGCCCATTAACTACGGGTTCACACCCGGATCTCACACAACACATCTGGAGGAGTAAGTGCTAAACAAGGCTAAATATAGCAATCTCACGGACTACAAGGTAAACAAGTGCGCAGGAAGGAAAAATAACAATGTCCGTATACAGTCCAACAATAATTACATGTCCAACAATTAAATAAGTACAGGCAGAAGGAAGTACAACAACATCGGGGCATACTCCGGAACTAAGACAGCTGCTGGTCCGCACACCAAGAAGACACCACGCTACCGCTCGCCTCGAGGTCCACACCTGAAACCGCAGGGAGTGAGCCACACCAGAAATGGGCTCAGTAGGGATCATCCGATCCCCTGCCTCTCACTCACACACCCACAAGTGTAACAACAGGAATATATGGCAATTAAGTAAAGCAGTAAACACAGTACCCAACTCTGATATAAAACGTACAATAAGCAGTGCATCAAGAACCATTCTAAGCAACCTGAAGAACCCAACACAGAGTCACGACTCACAGTCAAAGTCCACGAAGCGACTGAACCACACTGTCGACCGAAGTCAAACGTCGCCTCCCAACACTACCACCACAGCTCACGCCAGTCCACCCCTACAGTGTTCCGGGGCACTGTAGGGTGAGGCAGTGAGTCAAACTAGGACTAGCTGGAACCAGTGTACCGCCACTGCCAGCTACGTGTGCACACAAGCAGTCTAGACTACTGTCCTACCGTCCGGATTGCCTCCACGCTAGGCCTCAGCGCTTCAGGAGGGCCCTGGGGACCGGTGAACCCCCGTCAAGCCGAAGCTACAGGAACTACCCACAAACCCAAATCTCCCGGGCTCCGTCAGGCCAAAGGGCTAAGGGTACCACTCATAACCTTGATCAAAGGTCACATCAGGCCCAGTGGCTAAAGGGTAAGCCAACTCCAACAGTACCACAACCAGCTCTACAGCAAGAAACGCGCCGGAAGCTGTCACGACACACAGGGAAACCCCGACCCACTGAGGACTAACATCGACCCCTCGGATAGCACACCGGCTACTCCGGCCCGTCGGGCTCAAGGCGATCATGCTTCCCTCAGCCAAAGGTAAAACACAACATGTACCACTCCTCCACCGGTACGGCACAATGCCTCACAGACACCATGACCCTGTCCCCATCGGTCCATGGTGACAAACGTAAACCACAGTTATTCCGATTCCATACTCGCATAAGCACACACACACACAATATGATTCCATTCACACAGGAGTCCTCAGTCTCAGCGTACAACGTGAAGCATGCAATTGAAATCATCCCACAGTGAAGCACATGGTGAAAACCAGGTTTACACATCTCTGTCTTGAATCGCGTCGACCAAGGTCGACGCCATTCAAGTCTCTCAGACAGGTTCATTTAACAGTCAGATAATTTCCTGAAACGCGTCGTTATAGAGAGTCGCCTATCTAAAATGCGTCCATGTCCACAGACGCCATTCACACATAAATTCCAGATTTACAGACCCTCACTCGGGGTGATTTTCCTGTCTAAATGGCGTCATGATGGCCCAACGCCCTTCTGAAAGGCGTCGTCCACCCATGACGTCATTTAGCGTCAGAAACCCTATTTCGCGAAACCTCGAATAGGGAGCTTTCTGCCCTAAAAGGCGTCGTTCTGCCCTGACGCCCTTCTGAAAGGCGTCGACCAGGCACGACGCCGTTTAGCGCCAGAAACCTGGTTCCCTGGTTCGAACCGAGGGTTTCTCCCTTAACCCCAAACACCCCGAAAAAGCCCCAAAACAAGAAGGGGAGGAATAAGCATTCATCTATCACAGGCATACTACGAAACCACGATCACAAGCACAGCCATTCCCACAAGAAAACCCCCTAAACATGCTCAATCTAGCCCAAACACATCATGTCACGCCAAGGAACACACGAGCAACACATGCAAAGTTCGTCCCCCTACCGGTTCTTGAACTCCTCCAGGCTCCTCGCCGCCGACCCGCCGCACCGCAGACTGCCGCCGGTACCCTCGAGGACGCCGCCACTCCGCCGGGACGTCGGCCGCCGTCCGGAGAAGGGAATGCTGCGAAGGAGGTGGTGGAGGTAGAGGTGAGAGGTAAGGAGGCTATGGAGTGATTGGAAGAGGAAGAAGAGGAAGGGAAGGGGAAGAAGAGAGTCGGAGGGGGCGGAGGGGGTGAGGAGAAAGAGAGTGAAGGCGAGAATGAGGGAAGGAAGGGGAGACTCGCGGAGTCAATCCGAATCCAGCTAAAACGCGTCGATCAAGGAAGACGCCTATCAGTCTGACAGGACGGCCGTACTAACAACGGTCTGAAACGCGTCGCCCACCGTGGACGCCGTTCAGACGACAGGACAGGCCGTACTGACAACGCTCTGGCGCCGCACCCTGACATCGCAGAGGTCACAGTCTGAATCGCGTCGGCCAACCTGGACGCCGTTCAGACGATGTGACCGGGGCCGTACTCTCGCGGCCCGAAACCCGCCCACGGGGAGCGACAACCAATAGACCTAAATGGCGTCTACACATCCTGACGCCTTTTGAAAGGCGTCGAGCAGTGCTGACGCCATTCAGTCAGAAATCTCAAGACCCTCCTCAGGGTCCAAACCAGGGGATCCGGCCCGAACCCGACCCGAATACAGAACCCGAAACCTCAGTCCTTACAATCTCCCCCCCTTAAAAGAATTTCGTCCTCGAAATTGCAACCGCTCAACGCTCAACTCGGCTAACCATCACACGCCGACACACACCGATCACAACAATCATTCTCACCAATCACACACACAAGGCTCCACATAATTAGCCAATCACATCATATCAAGCTAACCAAGATTCTCAATTCTAACAAAAGCTGATAGATCAAAATAACCATACACTAGCAAGGCACATCCTACAAAACCGATTTCTCCACCAACCCAAATACATACAAGTGCCACACGAGTTCACAACCACCTCAGAAAAAGACAAGATAAAAGTGCTCTCCTAGCACAACCTCTCGGACCTCCACAAGGAGACGCGACTCCAATCACACCTCGAACACTCACTAACCGCTCGGTCCCTGACCTGCCTGGTTCTTCTGGGGACAGTTCCTCGCGTGATGTCCCTTCCGACCACAGGCGAAACAACTACCAGTGATCAAGGGACATAACCGGTTGCCATGAAACCTGCTACATCGGGGACAACGATCTGCAGTGCCCCGCCTCGCCTCCTGCTGCCAGTTGACCTCTGTCTCCATCTGCTGAACCGAACCATCCTCATCCTCGTCGTAAGGTACCTCCTGGAACTCGACCTCAAAGGAACTCGGATCACCTGATCAAAAGGTTGTCGATCTATCCCTGCTATGCTGCTTCCCCTGTGCTGAATGTTCCGATTCTCTCGCCGTGCGTTGGAACTGCATCTGCACTGCTGCCGCGCACTGAACTGCTGACGCTAGATCCTTACAACAATGGGCTGCCACAAACTCCCTCAGGTCATGCCGAAGTCCATCCACAAATTTCTCTGTCCTAGGATCCTCACGCTCAGATATGTGTGGAGCAAATCTTCCCAGAGCTACAAATTTCATCTGGTACTCTAGAACTGACAAATCATCCTGCACCAATTCCATAAACTCCCTTTCCTTGGCCCTACGAACGTGCCTCGGAAAGTATTGTCCACTAAACTCTCTCACGAAGCCTTCCCAAGGAATCTCTCTCAGAGGCCTATCTGGAAACAACAACCCCTTGATGGTAACCCACCAATCATAAGCATCGCCCTTCAGCAAGTAGGTTGCCAACAAGGTCTTGTCACTCTCCGCACATTCTAGGACATCAAACACCTTCTCCACCTCCTTAACCCACTGAGCTGCCGCATCCGGAACAGGTTGACCCGTGAAAGAAGGGGGCTTCAGCTTCAAGAACCGCTCCACCACCATGGATTGGCCACCTCGGGAACTGGACCCCTCACTTCCATCTCCCTGCTGATATCTAGACATAGCCCCGATCATAGCTTCCATAAAACGATCCACATTATGACCTTCAGCCCTCGAACCACCACCATCTGCTCTCGCATCCCGAGCCACCGGAGCTCTCCTCTTCGGCGCCATCGCTGCCCCACAACACGCAAATCGAACCAAAATACGTCAAAACCTATCAATCTACACCAGCAGCCATCGCCTGTACCGACTCGTACTTATTGTTGGACTATAATTTCTAACCCAGTTTACCACATACTCGACCAGATTGAGCTCTGATTCCAACTGTAACGACCCGCCATCCTATGACCGGAGACCCGGTCACTAAATGTATGTCGGCCCATTAACTACGGGTTCACACCCGGATCTCACACAACACATCTGGAAGAGTAAGTGCTAAACAAGGCTAAATATAGCAATCTCACGGACTACAAGGTAAACAAGTGCGCAGGAAGGAAAAATAACAATGTCCGTATACAGTCCAACAATAATTACATGTCCAACAATTAAATAAGTACAGGCAGAAGGAAGTACAACAACATCGGGGCATACTCCGGAACTAAGACAGCTGCTGGTCCGCACACCAAGAAGACACCACGCTACCGCTCGCCTCGAGGTCCACACCTGAAACCGCAGGGAGTGAGCCACACCAGAAATGGGCTCAGTAGGGATCATCCGATCCCCTGCCCCTCACTCACACACCCACAAGTGTAACAACAGGAATATATGGCAATTAAGTAAAGCAGTAAACACAGTACCCAACTCTGATATAAAACGTACGATAAGCAGTGCAGCAAGAACCATTCTAAGCAACCTGAAGAACCCAACACAGAGTCACGACTCACAGTCAAAGTCCACGAAGCGACTGAACCACACTGTCGACCGAAGTCAAACGTCGCCTCCCAACACTACCACCACAGCTCACGCCAGTCCACCCCTACAGTGTTCCGGGGCACTGTAGGGTGAGGCAGTGAGTCAAACTAGGACTAGCTGGAACCAGTGTACCGCCACTGTCAGCTATGTGTGCACACAAGCAGTCTAGACTACTGTCCTACCGTCCGGATTGCCTCCACGCTAGGCCTCAGCGCTTCAGGAGGGCCCTGGGGACCGGCGAACCCCCGTCAAGCCGAAGCTACAGGAACTACCCACAAACCCAAATCTCCCGGGCTGCGTCAGGCCAAAGGGATAAGGGTACCACTCGTAACCTTGATCAAAGGTCACATCAGGCCCAGTGGCTAAAGGGTAAGCCAACTCTAACAGTACCACAACCAGCTCTACAGCAAGAAACGCGCCGGAAGCTGTCACGACACACAGGGAAACCCCGACCCGCTGAGGACTAACATCGACCCCTCGGATAGCACACCGGCTACTCCGGCCCGTCGGGCTCAAGGCGATCATGCTTCCCTCAGCCAAAGGTAAAACACAACATGTACCACTCCTCCACCGGTACGGCACAATGCCTCACAGACACCATGACCCTGTCCCCATCGGTCCATGGTGACAAACGTAAACCACAGTTATTCCGATTCCATACTCGCATAAGCACACACACACACAACATGATTCCATTCACACAGGAGTCCTCAGTCTCAGCGTACAACGTGAAGCATGCAATTGAAATCATCCCACAGTGAAGCACATGGTGAAAACCAGGTTTACACATCTCTGTCTTGAATCGCGTCGACCAAGGTCGACGCCATTCAAGTCTCTCAGACAGGTTCATTTAACAGTCAGATAATTTCCTGAAACGCGTCGTTATAGAGAGTCGCCTATCTAAAACGCGTCCATGTCCACAGACGCCATTCACACATAAATTCCAGATTTACAGACCCTCACTCGGGGTGATTTTCCTGTCTAAATGGCGTCATGATGGCCCAACGCCCTTCTGAAAGGCGTCGTCCACCCATGACGTCATTTAGCGTCAGAAACCCTATTTCGCGAAACCTCGAATAGGGAGCTTTCTGCCCTAAAAGGCGTCGTTCTGCCCTGACGCCCTTCTGAAAGGCGTCGACCAGGCACGACGCCGTTTAGCGCCAGAAACCTGGTTCCCTGGTTCGAACCGAGGGTTTCTCCCTTAACCCCAAACACCCCGAAAAAGCCCCAAAACAAGAAGGGGAGGAAGAAGCATTCATCTATCACAGGCATACTACGAAACCACGATCACAAGCACAACCATTCCCACAAGAAATCCCCCTAAACATGCTCAATCTAGCCCAAACACATCATGTCACGCCAAGGAACACACGAGCAACACATGCAAGGTTCGTCCCCCTACCGGTTCTTGAACTCCTCCAGGCTCCTCGCCGCCGACCCGCCGCACCGCAGACCGCCGCCGGTACCCTCGAGGACGCCGCCACTCCGCCGGGACGTCGGCCGCTGTCCGGAGAAGGGAACGCCGCGAAGGAGGTGGTGGAGGTAGAGGTGAGAGGTAAGGAGGCTATGGAGTGATTGGAAGAGGAAGAAGAGGAAGGGAAGGGGAAGAAGGGAGTCGGAGGGGGAGGAGGGGGTGAGGAGAGAGAGAGTGAAGGCGAGAATGAGGGAAGGAAGGGGAGGCTCGCGGAGTCAATCCGAATCCAGCTAAAACGCGTCGATCAAGGCAGACGCCTATCAGTCTGACAGGACGGCCGTACTGACAGCGGTCTGAAACGCGTCGCCCACCGTGGACGCCGTTCAGACGACAGGACAGGCCGTACTGACAACGGTCTGGCGCCGCACCCTGACATCGCAGAGGTCACAGTCTGAATCGCGTCGGCCAACCTGGACGCCGTTCAGACGATGTAACCGGGGCCGTACTCTCGCGGCCCGAAACCCGCCCACGGGGCGCAACAACCAATAAACCTAAATGGCGTCTACACATCCTGACGCCTTTTGAAAGGCGTCGAGCAGTGCTGACGCCATTCAGTCAGAAATCTCAAGACCCTCCTCAGGGTCCAAACCAGGGGATCCGTCCCGAACCCGACCCGAATACAGAACCCGAAACCTCAGTCCTTACAGTAGGCGTCCCCTCATACCTGTGGTGCGTTGGGGAATGGGTCGTATTCATCATACTCGTCATAGCCTCGGGGAACTCTCTCTCGTGGCACATGATCTTGTCCGCGGCCGTGGATACCCATCCAATCCTGAAGTAGGTCAAGATATCGTTCTTGGGCTAACCCTTCGTCAAACTCAACTCTCCTTCGTGGCACTCTCTCTGGAGGTACGTGTTTGGGCTCGTGATCAAGAACATCCTCCTGGCCCTGGGGTGGATTGGAGGCCCTAATTGGCTCTCTTCGACGGTTCCCCAGATGGTTACGCACTCCCGCACGTTCCTCCGCCACTTCGGATCGATCTAGAGGATTCTCTAAATTATTCACTCTTCCCACCACGACTCTCATGGACTCCCCCAAGGCAGTGAGCCTTTCGTCCACATGTTGGGTTAGTCTCCCAAATTGATCGGTTATGTCTTGCAAAGATTTGCCCAAGAGGGTCTCTATGGTGTCTACAAGTGTGGGATCCATGACAGGATTGTGCTAAGATGGGGGACAGGATGAATGATTCCTATGGGCTGACATGCAAGGCTCGGAATGCAGGGATCCTACACTCTAGGAATTAGCAAGCAAATTGATAACAAGATCAACGTCCTCCCTCAGTGAGCGGGAAGCTCAAGACGGGAACTTGTAGTGGTGAAAGGGTGTTGAGAACCCGTGGCGTCAGCCCACTAAGTGAGTGGGACGAATCGAGGTAGCTATGGAGCTACCGATAGATTTGAGGCCTGTCCGTGTTGGGTTCGGTCGTAACCCCCCGGGAAATCACAGAAATGGAAGAACATGAAACAAAATGATTTCCCAATCCGGTTCGGACTCCGATTGATGCAACAAAAACGGTCTAAAATAAATCACACGAGATTTATCACCTTACACAGAATATGTTATCCTGTGAAAATCGATGCCGAACTCCACGAAGCCTTGAGCTACACAAACGTCCGGCCTCTAGAGCTGATCCACACGAATCTCGCAGCAACAAAATTTTCTTTTACCCAACTCCACACAACACAAAAGCCTCACCCTTGGTAAGAGTCAAACTCTTCCAATCTTTGGACGGCAAGCTTTAGGGATGTTGGAATGCCTCTTTACGGGTTGGGAAAAGATGGGTTATATAAAGGATTTATGGCGGTAGCTTGAACCGCTTATTCAACCAATCCTGTCATCTAACCGCATCGGCAAAAGTAACTGTGGTTAAAAGTAAACCAAACGACATTTTATATATCAATATATTATTATTAGCTCATTTATCAAATAAGCCTAATAATACATATATTATATATATGTCCTTCATATTATTGTACATATACTTTTAAGCCATTTATAAATTCTTTTCCCAAAAGAATTTAATGCTTTAGTATATTTTTCATACAATAATATTCCGTTGTGCAAGAGTTATTTGTGTGTGATCCTCTAGGCCCATTATCTCTCTAGTTTAAAGATCCATTAACTTCTAATCTAATTAGAAGTAAATTAAATCGGTTATTCCCAATAACCATTTAATTGGTTTCGGACCTTTTTGATCACGTTGGGTCAAGCAAATCCGCGTGATCACCGAGGACGTTGGATTCATCTTCACCTTGTCAGGCACCTGTAAGTCTTCAGTTACCGTATCGCTATAATCCCTCATTCATTCTATGAATCCGATCCGATCGTGTGGTATGGTTATGTCAAACCACTAGTGATCGTGTCGTCTGACCATAACCTTCATAATAATTTCACGTTCGTTCCAAACGAACCGATACCACCTTGGCCAGGGATTTAGTGGAGCATCCATGTCATGACTCATTAATTGTATGTGATATACCTGACAGTGAGCAATCCCCTCTTGACCATTAACAGTCTTTGCATGTATTCCAATGTGGCTAATAATTCGGTGTTTCATGACTTACGGTTAAAGTCACTTAACCAAACATTAAACCACACCATTCCTCACGCAAGACCTTATTAATGTCTCAGGTTAAAGGATCAACGATACTACTGAGACAGATGGATCTTCAGTTGATATTAGGTATAATTAACCATCTGAAGATTCATCAGCGGATCAGTTTAGTGAACATCCTCCCAGTATGAACACCGACACATATGTGCTGGGGCCCGGCACCTATGACCGTGAGATTGGTCATCTACACATCATGCGTGCTGATTTACAAGTAATCAATGTCCCAGAGTAATTACTCTCTAATCAGGAACAATTTAAGGTATGAGTCCATATACAGTTAAACTCACATTCGAGATCCCATCTTGAAATTGACTTTAGAACCACATATCCTAGGGACAACGCAAAGCAATCTACAGATTACAAGTTTACACTCTAATTACCACTTAATTATATTGAACAAGATTGTACAACACATTGGGCCTACACGGCCCATAATTGGTCTGTAGGACACCCAAAAACTAACAGTCCGCACTTGGTGTGCCGACCTTGCGCTAATTGGAGCGCTGGGTTTCGCAGTCACTCTCTCACTGCCACAACAATAATCACTCAAGTGTGGTGGAACGCTCTCTCACTCCGTTGCTATGCAATTGGTGCGAATACTAAGTGAACAGGTAATACTAGAGCGGAGTTCAGCACTCACCTAGCCGGCCTGCAAGACCGACTCCTATCGGAGACGAGGGCGAGCGGGGATGCGTGGGGCACCTACGCAGCGGCGGTGTCGCTTCAGTACCTATGTACATTCGCTTTACAGCTCACGTAGGAGGGAAATAAATAATTAATTACATGCCCTAATCCTATTCCCCATGCAAGAGGACAAATTAGTCACAAATCTCCACGTAGGGAGAATAATATATATAACATATTCTCCAAATCTCCTAGAAGGCATGTCCAAATGATGGCCCTAGACGATCCCCTTGAAAGCACAACCAAGATCTCCTCGGGCTTGTAGGCTTGCAGGTGCATGGAGTATTGGCCAAATCTTCCTCGTGCAAGTAGGGTCCTATCAAGATTTTGGTTGCGTAGCCCACCAAGTTCTTTGGTGCATGCACGTTATAGTACTATTGGGCGCGGAGACGGCACGTGGGTGGACTAGGGAACAACAACGGCTCCATGGGTGGTTGGGCCATGTAAGGGACATGGACTCCTCCTGCAGGACATTTCGGTGTGGTCCATTGCACCAAGCGCAGCAGGGGCTTCAGTTGAGTGCAGTAGGCCTCGGGTTAGGGGGCGGCGGGTACGCTGCACGTTCCCTGCATTCACGAAGGGCACAGGCGACAATGTCACCGTGGCCTCCTTCTACTTCAGTGGAGGCAGCAACTAGCGGCTCTGGGCACGGCCACCAGCGCCTGCAGTGAAGGCCAGTCGGGCGGCAGGTTGTGCGCCTCTGGAGAGCCGGTTGGGTCACCATCCGCAAAGATCTTGTCGGCGTGGAGAGAGGTGGAGTCGGGAGATGCAGCGGCGTTCGGCCGTCTGGTGCTCATGCCGATCGGCGGTGTGAGCGTGGTCGGCGAGGGTCTTGTATGGCTGCAGGCTTAGGCTCTCTTGTTTGTCAGGGAGGGCGGTAGGGGAGAGAGAGAAGAACAGGGGAGAGGAGAGAGAAAAGGTGGTGGGGATGAATAGGAGGGTCCCTATCGTCACCTGTGCCTTCCTCTTCCTTGTACTGGCAGGAACGTTAACGGCAATGGCAACAGCTCGAGGGGGACTGCACGGGTGTCGACGATAGCTTAGGATTCCGGTCGGCGACGAGCCAGGTGATGCAAGCAGGTGGTGCGAGGACCGCCGGATAGTGGGCCGGTGGCCTGCAAACGGGCAGGGCCCGGCCGGTCCATGCTCGCGTAGCTCGGCGGTTTTCCCAGGCTCCTTAGTCAGCTGGGGCCGTGCTAATGCCGCCGTCATTGGAGTGCTTCCAGGAGGAGCGGTGCAGAGGTTGGGGAAGATGATAAAGGAGAGGGGATGGAAGAGAGGGGGAGGGGGCTGCATATGCTGGGCGTCGGTTTGAGGGCCACAGGTGGCAGCTCAAAGGTGAGCAGGTGGTGTTGGAGTGGTGGGCGGTGTTGGAGGTGGCCCCCGGCATCGTAACCCACTCGGTTCACCGTCTAGAAAGAGAGAGGGAAGGAGCGGTTGAGGACAAATAAAAGGTGGTGGAGGACTGTGATTAGAAAGAGACAAAGACGTGGCGCCTCCCCTCGTTGGCAATGGGGTTGCTGCAGATGGTGGTGGTACTACTGGTGCACACCGGTGGATGGCAGTGGCAACACGCGGAGTCAAGGATCCTGAGGCCGAGAGGACGTCCTCAAGGTTGGCTCTGATACCAAATTTGATAAGGAACGTAACGCGCGACAACAGATCAACCTGGAGTTGGTGGTGATAACACGGGCCTCACGCTCACGGCCTCCCGCAGGAACCTTTCTCAAGCGACCTCCTTGGAGGGAAGTGCTCTCATTCTCACACTTAGAAAAGGGGACAACATAACAAGAGAAGTTTTCATTCAATCTAACATACTTACTGTTAGTTTTAGGTGGCCTACAAGCCAATCTGACTATGTAAATCTCGTTCATTTATTAATATAATTGCATAATATTCATTATATGTAAATCACATTAATTATCGTTTCATAATGAAGTCCGTGAATATGTGCTATAGTGATCAGATTATGATGAGATCATACTAATGAGACCGGTGACTTAAACACACATATTCTTAATCGTTCCTAGTCGGAGAATATTCGAGCAGGACATTGGATATCCGGTTAGACTAGTACAGATTACTCCTGCTCATATGATGAGGGTGACTGATCTCATACGTCACTTGTGTGGAGACACTAAGGCAAATCTGTAGGTGCTCATTGGAGAATGAGTTCACTGAACTGATCCGACTGAATCGCTGGATGGTGTACCTCACTGTCAACCAACTTGATTCTATTGTCGTAGTTGCGTGGATGGTCCTCGGACCTGAGACACCAAGGACACCTTGTCAATGGACTTCTGTGCTTTGACCTTGGTCTACGAATCTCTAGCCACGGGATTCTAAAACGCCAAGGATTGGGTACAGCGGAATACCGTCGAAGGGAATTGTGTGTCAATAAGGAATCATTCGCTCTTGGTACTTAGAGAGAGAATGCTCTAGGAAGGATGCGCGGAAGTCCCTGGCCAGAGCGGACAATAAAATCGGGAAAGGAGTTTTCCGATATTTATCAGCGGCATCCAATCCAAGTGAGTCGACCGGTTAGGGTTTGACAGCACGCCATAGCCTGAGTTGACTCGAGAGCATTGTACGAATGAAGGATTATATCCACGCGGTAACTGTCGGCGGAAAGGTTCCAAGAGTGGGGTACTTAACCCCGGGTTCACGCGGTGTTGCTTGGCACCCAACGTGATCGGAGGCCCGGTAGAATTCGATGTGCGACATCAATTCGATTGATTAATTAATTAATAAAGGTTATTAATTGATTAATAAAGCCAGTGAGGAGTCACTGTGCTTGTTGGGCCATTAACTGGACTGGTAATTGGGCTTAGAGGGTCACACGCAAATTATTCTCAAGGCGATAGATAAATAAGTGCGTTTTATATAAACCGGGGGTTTTTATGAAAAACCGCGTAGTTAATATAAAACATAGCGAACGGGCTGAGCAAGCCAAGCTGCTGCTAACCCTAGCCGCCCCTCCTCTGTTTCTCTCTCTCTCTGGCGTCCAGACAGATCTAGATCTGCTCCGCCGCTTCTCTGAATCCCGTTTGACGGGAAATCGTCCACGCGTTGCGGCGATCATTGCGGTGACTAGCGGAGGTTTCCTGGGCTGCGAAGAACGAGGAACGTGAGGATATCCGTCGCGAGGAGGATCGCGTGGACTTTGCTAGAGGCCGGGCACTTGCGCGGCTTGTGGTGTCGCACCGAATGAACCGAACGATTGCGGATTCGAATCCGCACACGGTGAGAATCGATTATCCGATAATCGTAGTTTTTAGTTTTTCGAAACGGGAATGGATCTCCGTTTTTTTTTTATTTTCCGCTGCGCGTGAGATCCGGAGAAACCGAACAGTTGTATCAGAGCCAAGTTCCACTCTTTCTCGTCCCGTTTCGATCTCCGAATTAATTTTTCCTTGAATTTATTACATGCTTTAAAACTCGAATTTTGTTGAATCTGTGTTCATCAGATGAACACAAATAATCGGATTATTATTCTGCAATTTTTGGATTTTATTTGGGGGTTTTGTGTTCTTCGTGGGATGATGAACGGGGAGTTTTCGGCGGCTTCGTAAGCGATTCCCAAGCGTTGGGATGGTGGCCCGGATGCTCGGATCTCTAGGTGATAGTCACCACAGCACATCCGGTATATTTGTCGGCGCCGGAGTGCCCTTGGAGGGCTGCAAATTCAAGCCCCAAATTCGGGTTTTGAAACCCTAAAAATCAGATTTCTAGGGGCATTAAAGGGGCTATCACAGCATCTAGAGAGGGCCCTCGCCGGCGCCGGTAGGCCTGCCGGCGCCAGGGACGTCGCCGGCGAGATCGGGCGGCGCCCCATCTGCCGCCGCCTAACCTGCAAACGCAGGTTAGGGTTTCTGCAGAGAAAGGGAGGCTGTCGGGTGGGGGGGAAGGCCGGTCCGCCCGAGCCCGGTTGGACCGGGCCGGCCCAGTTGAACTGGGCCCGAGCCAGCCATGCTAGCTGGCGACCCTGGCTCAGCCCAGGGCACCCCGGGTCCGGGCCTTTGGCCGAGCCAGGGCTCACACCTGGCTCGAGCCAGGGCTCACACCTGGCTCGAGCCAGGTGCCATTTTGGCTGAGCCAATTTGTTTTTTATTTCTCCTTTATAAAACCCCCATAAACCCCATTGTTCTAATTAAATCTATTGCCCATTTAAATCATGTATTAAATTGGATTTTAAGTTTAATTTAAAATTGTTTTAATATTAAACTTATTATTCAAGTTTAATTTATTTGGGCATTTATGATTTTGGAATCTTTATATTAACAAGTAAGTTGTTAATTGATTAAAATTAATTATTAATTTAAGTGTTAGATTAATAATTAATTTTAATAGACTAATTTAAATGTTAAATTAGTATTTATTAGTTAATTGTAATTAATTTTAATTAACTAATATAATGGTTTAATTACATGTTATTAATTATTGATTTAAGAGTTAAATTAATAATTAATACTAATCCACTAATCTAAGAGTTAAATTAGTAGTTAACTATCCTTTTGTGTTAATTATTAGTTTAATAGTTAAATTAGTGATTAACACTTATTAATTATCTAGTCTAATTGTTAGATTAATAATCAATAAAGAATTAGAGTTAATTATTAATTTATGTGATAAATTAATGATTAACTTTGATGGATAAATCTAAGAGTTAGATTAGTCTTTAATAGTCTAATTGTTAGATTATTAATGGGTTTAATCTAAGTGTTAGATTATTAGAAGTGTTCTAATTTGCATGGAATAATCTAAGTGTTAGATTAGTCTTTAATAGTCTAATTGTTAGATTATTAATGGGTTTAATCTAAGTGTTAGATTATTAGAAGTGTTCTAATTTGCATGGAATAATCTGGAATTATTAATTTGAAGTGTGTGCACATGTGATGTATGTTTTAATGCTTTTAAATTAGATTTGATTGCATGTTAAGTTAATTAAAAGTGTTTTCGAAATTCAAACACCAATTTTGATTGGATCCCAGCTTTTTGAAAGCCGAAAATTATTTATTTTGAAAACTAATTTATTTTAGCCATGTGATGCGCTGAATCATGTGTGGAATGTTTAAAACACACCGTGGTCATGGATATACACTTATTTAATTGTTCATGTGATGAATGGATTGTATGGATCGTGGATGTATGATTGTTTATTAATTGTTAATAAATAGAGGTCTGCGCACCTCTCTCTCTCATACTCCGATGTAATTCTACCTCCCTCTCTCTCTTGTACTCGCCATAAGGCCTTCTTCAATTTACTTGTAATTTTAGAATTATTGTAATCTGATCGAGGCAACCGAGGAAGGAGCGAGGACGATCCACAGCTGCAACCAGGAAGGCGAAAAGATGAAGATCCTTTGCCTATGTGTTTGCAGTTTATCTAATGTAAATGTTATGTTAGATTGTGTGTGCGTTTGACTGTTGACTCCAGTCAAACCCACTGTGCTATCCATGACCACACTAATGACATGTATGAGATGCATTGTTTTCTTTTGATTATGAATCAAAGTAGGTATAGTATTTACTAAATATATACGATATATTTTATACTATCACCTAGGAGAGACCAAGATAAAAGTTATCTAAATACCCTCAGATAAACTCTAAGCCGTAACGCGAGTAGTTAAGAACTTAACGCGTGGTCCACCATCGTTATAGTCATAGGATTAGAATCACTTTTAGACAGGTTTGTTGTGCTATCCACAAGGCCTGTTTAATTGGGAGGAGAAACTATGGCTATGGCATTAGATGCCTATAGATCGGGATAGAGGAACCATGTAGCTTTGTTGTGCTATCCACAAGGGCTGCATGCAAATCTATGCTCATCGCGTAATGATGGTTAGCTTAGACCAGAATTAATGGTTTGTTGTGCTATCCACAAGGCCATTAAATCTCTGGGGACCGAAGCTATGATCAGATATTGCAAGGAGTTGCAAGTCCCATGAGTTGGGTGCTCTCTGATTGTATTACAGTTTGTTGTGCTATCCACAAGGCTGTAGTGCAAGTCATTGAGATTCTGATCCCTACTAGGAGACTGTCTGTTGGGTTTTCTCGGTTTCTCCGGATCGCTCACGCAGCGGAAAAAACAAAATTATTTACAGCGATCTGTTCCCGTTTCGGAGACTAAAATACGAGATAATCGGATTATCTGTTCTCACCGTGTGCGGATTCGAATCCGCAACCGTTCGGTTCCGTCGGTGCGACACCGCAAGCTGCGCAAGCGCCCGGCCTCTAGCGAAGTCCACGCGATCCTCCCCGCGACGGATATCCTCGAGTTCGTCGTTCTTCGCAGCCCGCGAAGCCTCCGCTGGTCGCCGCAATGATCGCTGCAGTGCGCGGACGATTTCCCGTCGAACGGGATTTAGAGAAGCGGCGGGGCAGATCTGGATCTGCCTGGACTCCAGAGGAAGACAGAAAACGAGGAGGGGCGGCTAGGGTTAGCAGCAGCTTGGCCTGCTCAGCTCGTTCGCTATGTTTTATACTAACCGCGCGGTTTTTCACAAAAACCCCCGGTTTGTATAAAACCCACTTATTTATCCATCGCCTTGAGAATCATTTGCGTGTGACCCTCTAGGCCCAAGTACCAGTCCAGTTAATGGCCCAGTAAGCCCAGTGACTCCTCACTGGCTTTATTAATTAATTAATAACCCTTTATTAATCAATTAATCAATCGAATTGATGTCGCACATCAAATTCGACCGGGCCTCCGATCACGTTGGGTGCCAAGCAACACCGCGTGAACCCGGAAGGTATTTGGGGTTAAGTAACCCACTCTTGGAACCTTTCCGTCGACAGTTACCGCGTGGATATAATCCTTCATTCGTACAATGCTCTCGAGTCAACTCAGGGTATGGCGAGCTGTCAAACCCTAACCGGTCAACTCACTTGGATTGGATGCCGCTGATGAATATCGGAAAACTCCTTTCCCGATATTATCGTCCGCCCTGGCCAGGGACTTTCGCGTATCCTTCCTACAGCATTCTCTCTCTAAGTACCGAGAGCGAATGATTCCTTATTGACACACAATTCCCTTCGACGGTATTCCGCTGCACCCAATCCTTGGCGTATTAGAATCCCATGGCTAGAGATTCGTAGACCAAGGTCAAAGTACAGAAGTCCACCGCCAAGGTGTCCTTGGTGTCTCAGGTCCGAGGACCATCCGCGCAACTGCGACAATAGAATCAAGCTGGTTGACAGTGAGGTACAATACCATCCAGCGATTCAGTCGGATCAGTTCAGTGAACTCATTCTCCAATGAGCACCTACAGATTCGCCTTAGTGTCTCCACACAAATGACTTATGAGACCAGTCATCCTCATCATATGAGCAGGAGTAATCTGTACTAGTCTAACCGGATATCCGATGTCCTTCTCGGATATCCTCCGACTAGGAACGATTAAGAATATGTGTGTTTAAGTGATCAGTCTCATTAGTATGATCTCATCATAATCTGATCACCATAGCACATATTCACGGACTTCATTATGAAACGATAATTAACGCGATTTACACATAATGAATATTATGCCATTTTATTAATAATGAACGAGATTTACATTGTTAGATTGGCTTGTAGGCCACCTAAACTAACACTGTCGGCGTCTCCCGTTATGTATAACTAAGGGTTATACAGTCCGTTGAAAATTAGTGGGAATTAAACTTGAACAAAGACCATGTCTTGTTTTAAATTTTAATAATTGAACATCTGCTAAATAGATTTTACTTATCTCCTGTAGGGAATTATATCATCGAATAACCCACTCCGTGGCATACTTGATGCCCTTTTGACTTGCTTGATCTACTCGGATTGGTTCAGAAACCTGAAGAATGTCTTCATATCTGAGCACAATAACTTTGTCCCTAGAGCTGATCCTCCTGCTGAATCGGCATTGGATGCCCCTGAAGCAGAGATGATAGCTAATGATAAAAGATCGAAGGACAAAGGCAAAAGAGTAGTAAAGGGTGACTGCTTCTACTGTAAGCAGTATGGTCACTGGAAGAGGAACTGCAAGGAGTTCCTTAACGATAAAGCTCATGTAAAGGTGAAGCTATATGAAGCTTTAGATATCTATATGATAGATATCAACTTGTCAGTTAGAGATTCCACATCTTGGGTATTAGATACCGGATGTGCTTCTCATATCTGCCATGATGCGCAGATGTTGACAAGTAAGTGCAAGCTGAGACAAGGTGAGGTGGAATTGAGGCTAGGAAACGGCGCAAAAGTTGCAGCGATTGATGTTGGAACAGCAAACCTCAGGCTTCCATTAGGAGACGTCTTACTTTTAAAAGATTGTTATTATGTTCCTAGCATAATAAAGAACATCATATCAGTGTCTTGTTTGGACAAGATAGGATATAGGTTGACTACTGAAAATAGAAGTTGTTCGATTTATTATGGTAATAAATCAATAGCTTCGGCATCTTTGGTCAACGGTCTATATCTCTTAGATGTTTCTTATTACAATCTTCAAATTGATAATGCTCTTAAGAAGAGCAAGAATTGTGTGAACCGGGCCTACATGTGGCATTGTAGACTTGGGCACATTGGCGAAAGCAGCTTGCAAAAGTTGCACAAGCATGGTTATTTAACTGCATTCGATTACGAATCGTTTGCAACATGTGAATCCTGCCTTATGGGAAAGATGGCAAAATCTCCATTTACTGGACATGGAGAACGTACAAAGGACATTATAGAACTAATACATTCGGATGTATGTGGTCCCATGTTCACCCAAGCCAAAGGTGGCTACTCATACTTCATCACGTTCACCGATGACTTCTCAAGATTCGGCAATGTGTACTTAATGAAGTACAGGTCAGAAGCATTTGAGAAGTTCTAGGAGTTCAAGAATGAGGTAGAGAAGCAGTTAAGAAAGAGTATTAGAGCTCATAAAGAGGTATGATCCAGACAAGCTGGAATCACGAACTGATAAATGCAGGTTTGTGGGATATTCAAAGGAAACCTTTGGATATTATTTTTTCCATCCTGGTGAACAAAAGGTGTTTGTCGCCAGGAAAGTTGTCTTCCTGGAAGAGGAATACCTTCTCCAGGAGGACAGTGGGAGTAAAATAGTACTGGAAGAGGTTCCAGATCCCCAAACAGCTACATTATCATAAGATGAGATATCATTTCCTGAATCTGTTCAGGTACACACAGATGAGCCTCGTTGTAACGACCCACCACCCTATAATCGGGGATCCGATTACTAAATGGGTACCGAATCATTAATTTGGAGCCAAACCAGGATCTAGATAAGTCTGGGAAATAAATAATAAACTAAGTTAAACATTCACATCGCATTGAATTGAAAAGGAAGTGCAAGAATTAAAAGTTATTACAATGCGACTCGACACAACAAATAATTACATACTCCAACTGAAAAGAAATAATTAAGCGTATAGGCCAGAAAATAAAATAACAACTACGTCGGGGCATACCCCGGAACAACGGCTGCTGGCGCACAACCCATAGCAACACTCTCCTCGCTAAGCCTGCCTGGAACCCTCACTTGAAAACCGCAGGGGTGAGTCTCAACGAAAAGACTCAGTAGGGATCTTTCGATACCCACCGCCCACTCACGCACCCACAAGTGCAGAAACACAAATATAGGTAGATTAAGCAAGTAAAGCTGTAACACAATTCCTAAATTTCGATATAAACACATGCATTCGAAATGTAACACGCTCAACTCTGAAACCATTCTACCATGGAGCCTACAACCAACGTCTTGGCAAAACACGCCAACCACACAACCGAACGCGGGAAACACCGACCCGTTGAAACCAAACAGTAACCCCTCGGATAGCACGCAAGCTACTCCGGCCCAACTGGCTCTAGGTGGTTTCTGCTTCCCTTAGCACGAGTGACACTCCAAAGGTACCACTCCTACACCGGTACTAGCTAACCCCGGGGTACACCAGGTGACCCTCTCTCTAGGCATCACCCCACCACTCCCACACCGGCGTTGTGTCCCTCCCACACCGACACAGGGTGGCTAAGCGCTACGACTGTCACTCTAGGTCCACGGTCGCACGAAATACAACACAGTGCGATCCGGTCACGTAAAAACCCTCATCCTCGAGTACGATTTCAAGCATGCATTTAATGTGATTCTGTCTTGAATCGCGTCGCCCAAGGCCAACGCCATTCAAGCCTCCTAAACTGGTTCATATGAAATTTGGCATCGGAAATGACCTAAAACGCGTCGTCACATGCAGCCGCCTTTTGAAAGGCGTCGCTGTCCCTCGTCGCCTGATAGCAACAGAAGCAGAGATAGGCTACGGGGTGATTTTTCACTTAAAACGCGTCGCCCACGCAAGTCGCCTTTGAAAGGCGTCGCTGTCCCTGGACGCTCATCAGTCCAAAAACAGAGTTTGTTAGTTGGGCTAAATCGCGTCGTGGGTAGGTGCCGCCTTTCTAAAAGGCGTCTCTGTTCCTCGACGTCATTTAACCCTCACAGACAGGTTCTTCCTCCGCCATCTACCGATCCACGGGATGGGATTTCCTCCCCAAATCGTGCAAAAACACAAAAAACATGGAAGAGGAGGAGAAGAACCTAAATACCCATTAAAACACCCAATTTCTCATTTCATGCATTTAGTATTTTCACCCCAAGAACACCCCTAAACATGTTCCAAAGCGGGAAAACATTGTTTTTAAACGCAATACAACGGGAATCGTCACCCTACCGGTTACTCGAACTCCTCCTAGCTCCAAGCCGCCAACCCGCCTCACCACACGCCGCCGCCGGTACGGCCATGGACGCCGTTACTCCACCGGGACGTCGGTCGCCGTCCGGAAAGAAAAATGCCGCGGAGGAGATGGTGGTGGTAGTGGTGGGAGTTAGGAGGTTGATGGAGTGGAGGGAGAGATGGAATGGAGGGAGAAAAGCAAGGAGGAGGGGGGGAAAGGGCCGCCGGCTCGCCGGAGGGAAGAGAAGAGAGAGAAAGGGAAGGAGAGAATGAGGGAAAGGAGGGAGGATTCGCGGGGTCAACCAGAAGCTGGGTAAAACACGTCGTGCAAGCCCGACGTCATTCAGATGACAAGACCGGGCCGTACACTGACAACCCAGGGTCGTACTCTAAATGGCGTTGTCTATCCAAGACGCCATTCAGACGATATGACCGAGGCCGTACTTTCGCGACCCAAGGCCAGCCCACGTGGCGCCCACATAGCACAGCCTAAAACACGTCTACATTGTTGGACGCCATTTAAACCGCGTCGAGCTTGAAACTAAGTCTCAGTCCCATCAGGGCCCAAACTAAGGGATCCGACCCCGAAACTGACCCGATAACCGGATCCGAAAACCTCAATCCTTACACTCGTAGATCTGGTAGAGTACCTAGACTACCCGACCGATATGTGGGACATATTGCTGAAGGTGACTCTATGGTACAATATAATGAGGATGATGATCCTAAAACCTACCAGGAGGCCATAGAAGGCCCAGAATCCGAGAAATGGCGAGAAGCCATGAACTCAGAAATCCAGTCCATGTACACCAACCAAGTTTGGAACTTGGAGGACTTGCCCGAGGGTATTGTACTTATCGGTTGCAAGTGGATCTTTAAGAGAAAGATCGGTGCTGATGGACGGATCGACACTTATAAGGCAAGGTTGGTGGCAAAGGGATATCGTCAAAGGCAAGGAATTGACTATGACGAGACTTTCTCACCAGTTGCCATGATAAAGTCGATCAGAGTTCTACTCGCCATTGCTGCACATTTTGATTATGAGATTTGGCAGATGGATGTGAAGATTGCCTTCCTCAACGGTAACCTTGAGGAAGAGGTGTATATGATACAACCAGAAGGTTTCAAATCCAAAGAATCTCTAGATAAAGTGTGCAAGCTTCAGAGGTCCATTTATGGACTGAAGCAGACTTCCCGGAGCTGGAACATAAGATTTGACGAGGCCGTCAAGTCTTATGAGTTCATTAAGAATGAAGATGAGCCTTGTGTGTACAAGAAGACCAGTGGGAGTACAGTCACCTTCTTAATTCTTTACATAGATGACATACTACTCATTGAGAATGATGTAGCTATGATCTCATCAGTAAAGATCTAGCTGTCGAAAAACTTCTCCATGAAGGATTTGGGAGAAGCATCCTACGTATTGGGAATACGGATCTATAGATATAGATCAAAGAAGATGCTTGGAATGACCCAATCCTTGTACATAGATACCATAGTCAAAAGGTTTGGCATGGAAAATTCCAAGAGAGGTCTCATACCGATGAGACATGGAATTAATCTATCAAAGGAGCAGTCTCCTAAGACTGCTGATGAGAGGGCATTCATGGATAGAGTATCCTATGCCTCTGCCATAGGATCTATCATGTATGCCATGCTATGTACACGGCCTGATGTTGCATTTGCTCTAAGTGTTACGAGCAGATTTCAGGCTGATCCACGCGAAGAGCACTGGAAGGCAGTGAAATGTATCCTTAAGTACTTGAGAAGAACTAAGGATATGTTTCTTGTATATGGAGGAGGTGACTTGAAACTGCGAAGCTATACTGACTCAAATTTCCAGTCAGATCCAGATGATGGCAAGTCTACATCTAGATTCGTATTTACATTGAACGGAGGCGCAGTGTGCTGGAAGAGTTCCAAGCAAGTAACCACTGCAGATTCGACGACTGAAGCTGAGTACATCGCTGCAGCTGAAGCTGCCAAGGAAGCAGTGTAGTTAAAGAAATTCATCACCGACCTCAGCGTAGTTCCCAGTATCTCTGAACCAGTTCCGCTGTTATGCGACAACAATGGAGCGATTGCGCAAGCGAAAGCGTCGCGGTCTCATCAGAAATCAAAGCATATTCTGAGGCACTTTCATCTTATCAGAGAGATCATATCCAGAGGAGATGTAGTAGTGGAAAGAGTTCCATCCGTCGACAATGTAGCAGATCCACTAACAAAGCCGTTGGCTCAAATTGTGTTTGAGCGTTACCTAAAGTCTATAGGCTTATTGTATAAAGATGATTGGCGTTAGTCCAAGTAGGAGATTGTTAGTTTTAGGTGACCTACAAGCCAATCTGACTATGTAAATCTCGTTCATTTATTAATATAATGACATAATATTCATTATGTGTAAATCGTATTAATTATCGTTTTATAATGAAGTCCGTGAATATGTGCTATAGTGATCAGATTATGATGAGATCATACTAATGAGACTCGTCACTTAAACACACATATTCTTAATCGTTCCTAGTCGGAGAATATTCGAGAAGGACATCGGATATCTGGTTAGACTAGTACAGATTACTCCTGCTCATATGATGAGGGTGACTGATCTCATACGTCACTTGTGTGGAGACACTAAGGCGAATCTGTAGGTGCTCATTGGAGAATGAGTTCACTGAACTGATCCGACTGAATCGCTGGATGGTATTGTACCTCACTGTCAACCAGCTTGATTCTATTGTCGCAGTTGCGTGGATGGTCCTCGGACCTGAGATACCAAGGACACCTTTGTGAGTGCTTAAAATGAGTATGTGATTATCATGAAAAATCTATGTTGCTTAAGTCCAAAATAAACCTATTAAAAAGAAAACTACGTGAAGTGATCACCAGAAACTTTTGACTTAAAAGTTCCAAAAGAAAGAGTTTGATCGCCTACCTGTTTAAACGTGGGAGATGTTGAGCTCTTGATTCCCCTCCTTCAGCCGGCTGAAGAAAGAGAGCCCTTTCTTGTCTTTGTTCTTGCTATTGAGTTTGAATTTGAAGATCGTCCAGAGTTCTTTGATTTGCTTGTTGATTTCCTTTTGATTCTTCTTTGCAACTTGCAAGAAATAAAAAGAAGAATGGAGAAATGATGAGAACTTAAGCAAAGGTAGTATCCATTCTAATCAGAGTTTTAAACATGCAATTAAACATAGAACTCACTTGTTAGGATGGTCTTTGAAACCCCTTTAGATTGGTTTTGAAAATGATGCTAATGTGGTGTGTGTTGCATGGAGTGATGTGATGAAGAATGTAGAATTAATGAAGATATGAATATGAAAAGTGTAGAAATGAATTGAAAAAAACTTATGCCGATTGGATGAAGCCTTGAATTGGATGAAGATTGGATGAAGAATAGACGCCGACTTCTGGAAACAGCAGCACTTCGGCGTTAGGACGCCGTTGCTTCGATCTTCAATCACTAACTCTGATTCTAACTTCTCTCTTTCTTTTTCTTTTTTTTTTGATTCTAACTTTCAACTTTTTTCACCCATTCAAGATGTAGGGTATTTATAGACTTCTTCTGCGTCCGCGGATTTACATGGAAAAATCTTAAGATTTATCCATCTTAACCAACAGATAAATACAGATTAATTCATCTTTATCTATAATTATCTAAAACGCGTCCACCATAGCTGACGCCTTTCAGATTGGTTAAGATAAAGATAAACATCCGGTTAAAACTTATCTTTATCTATATTAGCTAAAACGCGTCTACATGTATACACGTCTTTTACACTAATTAAGATAAGGATAAACATCCAGAAGAGAAGTAGACATAGCTTAGGAAACCTAAAACGCGTCATGTCTCACAGACGCCTTTTACCTAATTAATAAACTGATTAAAATTCAAATTTAAACGTTAAAATAAGAATAAACTCTAAATGGCGTCCACGCATGTAGACATCTTTTAGACTTCTTCATATTTTAACTAAAATTTTGAGTTAAAATCAATTCAATTGATTAACTTAAACAGGTCTGTTTGACCCGACACTCAAAAAGATCAATAAAAATTAATCAATGATTAATATTAGACCATTATGAGGCATTATTATATGATATGAAATTTACTCAAAATAATGTCAAAATTAGCGTGTCTACAGCTGCCTCACCTTGGCATCGTCTTTGCAAGGGAGTGAAATGAAATGGAATGTACTGAAAAGGTGATGCCAAGGTGTGATGAGACACGCTCTCAACATCACATGATTGGGATTTTTCTCAAAATTATCAATGAAGATAGTTCAAATAGATCAATGAAATCAATCCTGTCTGGATGAGGTAGACAAGGAAATAAAATAAAGTCGATCAACTTCCTCGGAGTGGGAAGTACCTCAGGTCATAGACACTGTAGGTTTCATTATGGGGAGCGTTTGTCAGCCAATGTGGACGTGCTACAGCCATGATGGATCTTAAAATAAAACAAGAAATATTGGATAAAGAGTCCAATCAAGGATAGAATTCCAAGGATATCTTCAAGCGAACCTTAAAGATAATCAAGATACTCAATTCAGAATGGAATATTTCATATCATGTTGAGATTATTTTGATTAATGGTCTGAAACTCAATCAGTAATTAATCCTTATCACAGTGATTTCAAAGTCCTATATGATGCATGCTGGGCTAAAAGAAAAATATAAAATCAAATAAAATATAAATTAATCAAGGATAATATTGTCAAATTGTCATTAATGAGTCAAAATACCAATTCTTGTAATTCAGTGCTAAGCCGAAGCTCGTTTATCCACGCACCGTTTCACAAAAGTGGAGCCATCGTCCTCACTAATTAACAATCCAACGGCCTATCCGTGCGATTAAGAATTCTCTGGAATTATCACTGTTTTTGTTGTAGGGGAACTCAAATTTCAGTTTCATCAAAATCACAAGGTCCTTGACATACTCTAATAAATACTTAACATATAGTAATAAGTTCATGCAAATGAATTATATGGAAGAATACAAGGGTAGAAATAACCGTCTTTTTAGTCACGGTCAGGACTTCATAATTCCTACAGTAGGATCTTCTTGATATTTTGAATTCTCTGATTTTCTGCAATCAAAATCATTAATAATGCCAAACAAATATTCAACTTAAGCATCAAAAACCACAGAATTTCGGGTAAATCACAGAATTGCCGAAACGCGTCGTGTCGCGAAGACGCCATTTAACCTTGAAATGCGTCGCTTTTCCTCGATGCCTTTTACTCACAGAAACAGGTTCTTCTATTCGAATTCCAACTCTACCAATGCACATCCCTTTTCCAATCCGGAAAAGTCTTCCTAGGATCGCAATTTCCTCTATATAAACACCATTAAGTTGTTCCCAAACAATCCTACCATAATCCAAAGATTCTAGGTTGAGTTTTTCTTCAAGGTTTTCCAAAGGTTTCTAAGGTTTCCAAGCTTCAAGAAGGAAGAACTCTGAAAAAGAGGATGGGTTCTTCAAACAAGAGGATGAAGATGTCGCTAGAAAAGATCTCCGATGTGGAGAATCACCTCATCGGAAGGGATCCGAATCTTCAAGTAAGTTAACTCAACTTCCTTCTTCTTATTCTTGTTCTTCTTCATGTTCTTCAATTGATCTTGTCCCTCAAATTCTTCAATCCTTCATTTTGTTTTCAGAATTACCCCATGTTTCCTGGCCCAAGGAAATTCACCTCTCTCCCTTGGATTCGTAAACTTGCAAAAAGTGTTAAGCTTTCCATGCAAGTTTTCATCTCCAAGTGGAATATTCAAGGACTAGTGGTGCTTGCCAAACATTACAAGAGTTCGAACGTAGATTGGGCGGCTATGGGTGCCTTGATCGAGTGGTGGCATCCCCAAACACATACGTTCTTCTTCCAAGACTTTGAGTGTACTATCCTTTTGGAAGAGGCGGAACTTCTATTGGGTCTCCCAAAAACCAAAGATAAGATGGCTTTAACAAGAGAGAAAATCACCGGTCAACAATTGTTGACATCAATCATGAAGGATCCTTCAGAAGCCAAAGGATGCCTTACCAAAAAGGAGATCAATCTTGCAAAGCTTGTTGAGTGGACTCTATACGAAATCGATGATCTAAGGGAGGACGAAGCGGAGGATGTGACAAAAGCTTTTGTCACATGCCTTGCTGGTGCTCTATTCTTCCCTGCGCAGGACAACATCTTAGAAGATGATCAGGTCAGTGCCATTTGCGCAATCTTCGAAGGTAAATCCATTAGCACTGCACTCTTGGCATATCTTTACAGCGGGCTTTCTGCGGCATCTGTGGGTCGTCCTCCCTATGGGTGCATGTTACTCTTTGCCTTGTGGGTTGAACTTCACTTTAAATTCGAGTACTGTAAGAAGATACCTCCAAAACCATCTCAAATTTTCATGAATAGTCCGATCCACTCTATTGCCAACATTGTAAAGTTCAACGAGCACATGGTCAATAAAGTCCCAAAACTCAAGACCTGGGCCGACTGGAGGGAGTATCTGAAGCTCATGACATCCGACATATTTGACTCGTCTCCACTCGCTCTTGTTGGAAAGCCTGTTTGGATGTGACGTGCAGCAGGGGCGGACCTCAGGTTGATTGGAGCCACCGAGTTCGTGTTATACAATCCTCATCGGTGCCTTACTCAACTTAGCTTGAGCCGTCGTGAATTCCCCGAGTTCTCCTTCACATCCCCGATCAAGAAGCGTGCCTTGGAATCCGACGAGGATTATGAAGCTACAGAACTCATCACCACCTTATGGAACCTTGGCTTTAGTTACCGTGTAAAATCCTCTAAAGATAGAGATAGAGGATTGAAATTTCCATACCTTAAAGGTCTTCATGAAATTCTTCCTTAAATGTCTTCTTTCTCTTTCTCTTTTTCTTTATGATGTAATAAAAAATTTCATTGAATAAAGAACTGTTTTTCATGCCTTGAAACCTTTCCTTAACTTCCTGTGATGTGTTCATGATTTTTCCTTTAGTAAAAACTGGATTTTTCTTGAAAAATTGACAGTTCGGGTTCTGTTAATGCAAAACGCGTCCACTCAGAAAGACGCCTTTCAACCATAATTCAATTTCTAGAAATTCAATTCAATCCTCAAAAACCCTGATTTAACCTTTAAATTGCGTCTACTAGACAAGACGCCTTTCAATTCTCTCTTCTACTTTTTCCAGGATTCTGCCATTAATTCCGTGATTAATCTCCTAAAACGCGTCTAGAGTCCCAGACGCCTTTCATCATCATGCTGCGTACGGCTCTGACCAGAATTGGCGGTAACCTGAAACGCGTCAACACACATGGACATCGTTCACTCAATTTCAAACAGCTATCCTTGCCGCCTCAACTTATGCGCCCTAAAATGCGTCTATCTGAGTCGACGCCTTTTAACTTTCTTTTTACAGATCCGCGAAGGCCCCCCCTTCTCCCTCACTTTTCTCAAAAACTCTCTCTCTCCTCACTCCGGCGAGCTCCGGCAATCTCTCCTTTCTCTCTCTCAAAAACTCCCTCTTTCGGACCATGGAGCGCGGTGAAGGCTCTAGAAAGACCAAGGCTTTGGCCAAGAGGCGGCGTAGGGCGGCTCGCGAGGAAGAAGCCCCGGAAGAGGTGCCGGCGGCGCTTGCCGAGGCGGTGGCCTTCTTGGAGGAAGAAATCCCTCCACCGACGCCCGTGGCCATGGAAGAAGAAGAGGAGGGCGACCTCCACACGGTAAGCTTCCTATGTGATTGATTAGATGAGAAAAAGAGGGGAGGAACGAGGTTCTTCAAAGAACCCGGAATCGGACCTTGTAAGGCGTCCAGACCAGGTGACGCCATTCAAAAGGCGTCACCTTGGGACAACGCCTTTCAAGGCTAAATTCCGAATTTTAATTAGGCAGAAAATGAGTTTTAATTGCGTCAGGACATGTGGACGCTTTTCAATGGGCGTCCATATGTGTTGATGCCTTTCAAAATAGAAATGTTTTTTCTTGTTTTTATTTATTACTGATCCTATTTTTTTATGTTTTTTATTTGCAAGGAGTGATGAGGTCCAGGATTTCATGGGACTTAGTGATAGGAGCCTACCGGGGGCTCCCGGACTTCCAGAAGGTGCACCTGCGCCGGATGGGGTTCGGGGAAGTCCTGGACATCGAGCCATTTTGGCTCGATCTTGTCCTGCTGCAGGTGCTCAGGGAGCGTTGGCACGCAGAGAGTCGGGCATTCCTAATGCCCTGGGGACATATGATCCCCACTCTAGAGGATGTGGCCAGGATCACTGGCCTGAGGGTAGAGGGCCGACCGGTAAGTGGGGTGACATACCCCAACTATCAGGGACTGGCAGAGGCATTGCTAGGTATAGAGGTGTCCAGCCTAGGCAGAGAGTCTAGGATGGTCCCTAGGGTAAAGGTAGAGGCTGCCCTAGGACTGGATGAGCCCCGGCGTCGATCCGATGAGACCCGGGAGGAGTTCAGAGATAGATTAGCAGAGTCGTCCTCCCTTGTATATTGTAATGACCCTAGTCAGGGGGAGGAGGTAGATAGGCAGCTCAGAGTCTTCTTAGTCTTCTTTTTTGGTCGGTTGCTCTTCGGTACGAAGGGTGACCACATTCATTGTAGGTTTCTGTATTTGTTAGATGACTTAGATAGTTTAGAGGAGTATGCATGGGGTGCGGCCCTTCTGGCCCATCTCTTTGCTGATTTGTCTGCGGTCACGCCGGACCGTGAGACCACCGTCAGCGGCTTCTCGCCGTTCCTCCAGGTATTAAGTTACTTTATTATTTGTTTATGATATGCAATGTGATGAAATGATTTTTTCTAACTTATATGTTCATGAATGCAGGTGTGGAGCTATCATTACTTCCCGCTCGGTAGAGCGAGGATTGCACGACCTGGGGCTGTCCCGTTGGCCTGCCGTTGGCAGCCAATTGTAAACACGGCCCCTCAGCACCACTAGCTGAGGGCCCTCTGCCGTCAGTTCCTCGACTATCCAGAGCTTCTGGTGAGTTCTTAATTTATTCAATTTTATTAAATACAATCTTTTATTTATTAAATGCAAGTTATTTATATGAATGCATATAACTTATATGCAGGTGATCTGGCGCCCATACTTGGGTATGGGCGAGGAAGGGTCAGCCGTGGGTGACGGCTGGCAGGAGGAGGTTCGGCAGGCAGATGTGGCTGCATTGCATGAACGAGATCGAGCCCCTCCGCCTCCGGCTCATGATGAGGACCCTCGGCCTCCACCAGGAATGGATCGACGAGGAGGTCCCGGAGGGTGTCGGGAGGAGCATGAGGGGCAAACAAGCCCTCACTGACTGGCGTGCCAAGTTCCCGGAGCAGTACGAGGACTGGCACCGCCGAGGCATACGGGTGGAGTCCCGTGCGGAGAGTAGCGAAGCCTACCTCTAGCAGTACCGGGCCCACTACGCCGATCAGCTTCGGCTCCTCCGACCGCTCGATGTAAGTATGCTTTTATGCGTCTTTAATTTTATTATTATCTTGATTTATATTTGTGAATGAATGTATGTATGTGTGATATGCAGGATGCGCGTGATGCGGTCATCATTGACCTCCGGGCCTGTCTACATGATGCAGAGGCCCAGCTAGAGCAGGTCCAGAAAGAGCTCTTCGACTTGGTATGTATGCATGTTTATGAATAAATATTTTGATTAATTAATTATTTTGGCGATTAACCCTGACGGTCGTCTCTTGGTGCAGCGAGCCGTCTACACCCAGGCGGCTCCTCCTGCATACGGAGCGTCATCATCCTCTTCCTCTGCCAATGATACTGCCCTGGTTGACCTCCAGAGCCAGCTTGCCTCCACCATCCATCGAGCTTCTCTTGCGGAGGAGGACCAGGCTGCTCGAGTAAGTTCCATCCTTTGACTCTTTCGAATTTTGATTTTGATTACTTGATTGCCTTGAACTAACAATGACTTCCCTTCAGGTTGCTGAGCTTCAGGAAGCCCTTCAGAGGGCGGAAGCGGAACTGGAGCATTCTCGCGCAGCAGCTGCTTGTACCGAAGCTGATGCTGCGCGAATTCGAGCCTTGGAGGAGCAGGTGGCTCGTCTCTCTACTGGAGATCTTGCACGTCTCCAGGTTCGCCTGGAGGTTCTGACTGAGGAGAGAGACCGCGACCGCCTTCGACTGGAGAGTCTTCAGGGTCGCTTGTCGGTAGCTGAGCACGAGCGCAAGATGATGGAGGAGCGGTATAAGCGAGCCCGGCAACGGGCCGCCGATCGTGGTTTGGTGAGCGCTTTCACTGCTAGCGTCGCCATGTCGTCTGGCCAGGCAGGGCCGAATGCGATGGGACCACCTCCACCTCCCAGCCGAGAACCAGCACCGGATGAGCCCGACGAGGCTCAGAGTCAGCTCGACGTGGGCGGAGGGGAGAGCCAGCCTTGAGGGCTCATGTATTTTCTTTTCTTCCATGTATCATGTACAAAAAAAATCTTTTGATGATATACATGAAAGTTTTGGCCTTCAAAATTGCATTCTTGTGTTTGCTTTGTGTCCTGCACATCACTTAACAAACAGGTTAAGTATCTATTTAGGCTTAGCCCCTTGCCTTGACCAAATAAATGGTCGATCAATCTTTTCCTTAAATGAATGGTCAAGGGGCATAGCCTTTATTAACAAAGGTAATAAGAATAAGCAAACATAAGCAAAATGCAACATGCAAGCAGACAGATGCTCACTGAAAACAAAAGGAATGAGACATATCAAATGCAATAAGCAAATGCTAATTGAAATATTTTTGTTGTTTTTGAAATATTCATCTTTTTTGTTTTGAAATATGTATTTTTTTTGGATTTTGACATATGTATTTTTTTGGATTTTTGACATATGTATTTTTTTTGATTTTGACATATGTATTTTTTTTAGATTTTTGACATATGTATTTTTTATTTATTTTGACATATGTGTTTTTTTTGGATTTTGACATATGTGTTTTTTTTTTTTTTTTGGCATATACATTTTTTGATTTTTGACTAAAAGATCAACATGGTACCCAGATCAAAAGATCATATTCATTTATTAACTTAATTTCCAAATTGTTCTTTAACAATTTAACTTAAACCCATCGTGTTTGAACTTGTGTTTCCATTCGTGATCCCATTTGATGATTTGACCCTTAGTCAATCTAAGCTATTCCTTAAGTTTGGAGTACGCCTCTTTAGAGAGAAGGGAAGAATAAATTTAGAAAGCCCATGAGAAGGTTCCGGAGACCTAAAAAGATGTTCCTTTCCTACCCTAGTATCTGTTGGGGTTCGGTCATTTTCTTTCCTGGGTATTTATCGACCTTGCGTTCCCTTTTGTTTCATTTCATGGCCTTGATGTAACGTTTGTAGTGTAATGGCCTTTTGATTTGGCATTTGGCTTTTGCCTTTTGCTTTTGCTTTTTCTATTCTTTTCTTTGGGACAGATCTCCCCCATTTTTTTTATGACGGCCTCCTACAAAGATGGCGGGTATTCTTGGTAGTCTATTCTAAGCCTCGTTCCGACATCATGGGCCGAGTGTAAAACAAATTTTTGCTTTAAAAAGGAATGATTTGTACTTTACACTTTTAGTCAAGCTTTCGGTATTCCTTAGGACTTGGCATCTCCTGTTACTCACGAATCAAACGTGTTAGTGTGTGTAGTAATGGGTTTGGAATTAAATTATCCAGACTAATAAGGAAATTTGAGTTTATAAATTTTTTGATTCCACTGGTTTTAGTATCATGCTGATCGACTCTTTAACCTAAGGGTAGTATTTCTTAAGATGTAAACCATTCCAGGGATGAGTTAGCTCTTCTCCTTCTGCATTAACAAGACGATAAGCATTACTAGGAAAAGCGTGCGATACAACATAAGGTCCTTCCCAGTTGGGTTGGAGCTTAGAACGCAGACCACCAGGTTTTACAAAAATCCTTTTGACGACCATTTCACCGACTTTGAACTTACGTTCAATGACTTTCTTTTGATAAAAACGTGCTAGTCTATTTTGATAAACTTTTGCATGATTAGCAGCTGACCATCTTCTCTTGTCTAAGAGTTCCAGTTGAGCAAGGAGTGCTGAACGGTGTTCATCAATGGAGAATTCCTTGTTCAATTGTACTCTTAATGACGGTATAAGGATCTCGTATGGAACTACTGCTTCCATTCCAAATGTTAAGGAATAAGGAGTTTACCCAGTGGGCGTGCGGATTGAAGTTCGGTAGGCCCATAGAGCTTCAACCAATTTTTCTGGCCAATCTGCGAATTTATTAGATTTGCACGTCTTTTTGATGATTTTTATCAAAGTCTTATTAGTTGCCTCTGCTTGGCCATTGCCTTGCGGATAATAAGGAGACGAATGATGCAATGCAATTCTATACCTGTTGCAGAGGTCCTTCAATTTTTATGACACGAACTGCGGTCCGTTGTCGGTGACGATGGTGCTTGGAATTCCAAATCGGGTGATGATGTTCTTCATGATAAACTTGCAGACGGTCGATGCTTTGATTTCCACGTACGCTTCGGCTTCTGCCCACTTGGTGAAGTATTCCGTTGCCGTGAGAATGAAATTTTTTTGCTTGATGCCAGAATCTGGATTACCAAGGGGTCCAATGATGTCGAAAGCCCATATGGAGAAAGGCCATGGGGAAGAAACAGGATGGAGTGAAGATGTAGGGGAATGAATTTTGTCGGCGTGAAGTTGGCACTTAGCACACCTACGGACATACCCTACACAGTCTTCTTCCATGGTTGGCCAGTAAAATCCTTGTCTAAGGATTTTCTTTGCTAGCATCTGTCCATTGACATGGCCACCACAAACTCCACTATGAGCTCCTTCCATAACCTTCCAAAGCTCATCTTCGTCTAGACATCTCAGAAGAACTCCATCAAAACCTCTCTTGTACAGTGCTCCCCCAACTAGGGTGTATCGCTGAGCAACTCTCCTGATAGCTCTCTTCTCCTCAGTTGTAGCTTCCTCAGGATATGATTGATCTTCACAATATTTGGCAATTTCATAATACCATGGCTTCTGTTCATCATTCATCTCTTCTAACAGCTCTATCAACATGATTTCTCTTTTTTCCACGATATCTCCGTCTCTGACTTTCTTCAGCAACTTCTCCTTAGTTCTAAGAAATGAAGGGTCTTTCACGGCGGGTGAAAGACGCCTATGAACTATGATTGATTCGGATTGCTTACTGATTGGAAAATCAAGAGAAGATGTCAATGAAGCTAGAGCGTCAGCTAAGATGTTTTGATTCCTAGGGACATGGACAAAGATCAATTTCGTGAAAAGCTTTGAGTAAGCAGAAGTAAGTTCTTGATAAGGCTTGAGTTTGGGATCAAGAGTTCGATACTTGGTCAGCACTTGGCGAAGAATTAGTTGGCTATCACCTACAATCCTGAGTTTGGTGGCACTATGGAAATGAGCAGCCTCGAGACCAGCAAGGAGCGCCTCGTATTCAGCTATATTGTTGGTGACTGGAAAGTCAAGCTGAAAGGCTTGTGGAATGGTGACACCTTCAGGTGATAACAGAACGATACCGATCCCCTTTCCATGAGAATTCAGAGCTCCGTCAAAATGCAGAGTCTACATATCATCTCTGATTTGATTTACGGACATCAGTTCCTCATCCGGAAACTCTAATCGCACTGGATCAAATCGAGGAAGGGGATGATGAGTGAGATGTTCTGGTATGGCATAGCCCTTGATCGCTTTCTGCTGAATGTAAATGATATCGAATTGAGATAGAAAGCTTTGCCATCGCGCTAACCTATTAGTAAGAACAGATTTCTCCAAAAGGAATTTGATCGGATTCATCCTTGCAATGAGATAGGCTTCATGGGCTAGAAAATAATGCTTCAATTTCTGAACAACCCATACCAATGCTGCACATGGTTTCTCCATCGTTGTATATCTCTGTTTAGCGGGGTTGAGAAGTTTAGAGAGATAGTAGGCTGCCCTCTCCTTTCCTTCTTCATCCTCTTGTGCTAGGATAGCCCCCACTGCATCATCCAGGACAGAAATATAAAGTATCAATGGTTTGCCCGGAGATGGTGGTCTCAAAATAGGAGGACTTGCTAAATAGTTCTTTAATCCATCGAACGCCTCCTGACACTTATCGTCCCAATCGAATTTGACTCTCGGCTTCGTAAGCTCGTAAAATGGCTTACACCTTTGTGAGTGCTGGGAGACAAAACGGCGAATAAATTGCAACCTCCCGATTAATCCTCTCAACTCCTTCAAGTTTTTGGGAGGTGGCATTTCTCTGATAGCCTTCGCCTTGTTGGGATCGATCTCAATTCCCCGTTTGCTGACGATGAATCCAAGTAATTTTCCTGAAGATACCCCGAATACACATTTCTTGGGGTTCATCTTTAACTGATACTCTCTCGATCTCTCTAATACCCTTGCCAAAACTTTGGCATGCTCAGCCTTTGTCTTAGATTTAACTAATAGATCATCCACATACACTTCCAGATCTATGTGCATCATGTCATGAAATATAGCCATCATAGTCCTCTGATAAGTGGCTCCAGCATTCTTTAATCCAAATGGCATGACAACATAGCAATATGTTCCCCAAGGTGTAGTGAATGACGTCTTCTCTTGATCTTCTTCTGCTAACTTGATTTGGTTGTATCCTGAAAATCCATTCATGAATGATAAAGTTTCATAGCCAGCGGTGTTGTCAATGAGTACATCAATATGAGGCAATGGGAAATCATCTTTAGGACACGCCCGGTTCAAATTGCGGAAGTCAATGCAAATTCTGACCTTCCCGTCCTTCTTCATAACCGGGACTATGTTGGCCACCCATTGTGGATAAAGGACAACTCTAATAAATTTGGCTTTATGTAATTTGTCGACCTCTTCCTTCATCTTTAGAGCCATTTGTGGGTGGAATCGCCTTAATTTCTGCTTGACCGGGCTAGCTTCTTCCTTTAATGTCAACCTGTGTTCAACCAAAGATGAGTCTAACCCCGGCATATCTTCATAACTCCAGGCGAAAGTGTCCTTATAGTCCTTAAGTACATGTACCATTGCCTTCTCATCCTCTGTAGAAAGATTTTTGCTGACGAGGACAACCTTAGGTTCGTCTTCAGTCCCTAAATTGATTTCTTTGGTGGGCTCTTCTACGGCAGCTGAGGGTTCATCGAATCTCTTCACTCCACTGGCATATGCCTCAGCTGTGTCCTCGTCATCTTCTTCATCTTCAATAATGGGGTCTTTTTCATGTACTAACTCATACACCCCATACCCATCATTGACTGACTCATCGTCCATACAATCTTCTGGCATCTGAATTGGATTTTCTAAAAACTGAGGGATTAAAGAGCAAGAAAAGCATCTATCAGCTAAGTCCTAGAGGTATCTATCTGGAATTCGCCTACCCTTAGACTTCCTAACTTGACTAACCTGCCTAGAACTAGACTGCCTAACTTCACTAAACTCCTTATTATAACCTAATGAAGATGAAGCAGGATGGAAATCCTGGGCTACAAGTGGAAATACAAGAGAATCCTCCTGAGAGGAGGAGCAGAGTAGATCTAGGAGAGAATCTTGACCGAAAGACCCGCGCAATGGGGTGTGATCGGACAAGTAAGAGGTTTCCTCAATGAGGACCTGAGAAGAATTTGTTGCCAAATTGGCGTTTTTTTTTGGACAGTGGAGGACTTAAGCATAAAACAAGAATGAATACAAATAGAAGGAGAATTAGATGGAGGAAGTGGCACCAAGGCCAAGGGATTAGGGGGATCATATAGCAGTATGTCCCAGATCAAATCATACATCCTCTTTAGATCGAGAGGAGGTGGTGGAATGAGGTCCCGAGGGGACAGAGTAATCATAACGGGCGGAGCCCGTTGAATATCTTCAATAATAACCCGCGACCAAGTTGAGGTCAGGAGCAATGTGCGAAATAAAGTATGGAGCATGAAAACATAAGAAGGATATGTCCCCCTCCAGAGCAGATCTATAGTGTAGCCAGCTTCATAGGGGTCATCTGGCTCCCCTTCATCAGTCTCTTCTAACAGCAATATCCGTTTGTCAAAGATAGCACCGGGACTTTCGATCAGCTCATCAATCTGCGGCGGCCACTTGGGTTCTGCCGGATCTAGAAACAGTCTGTTCAGTGCAATGTAGAGGTCTCTCAGATCGAACCACCTGTACCATTCACATTCAGGGTCATGGAATTTTCTCCTCTTCATAGGCCGCAGAGCCTCCAAGGACTGGTACGTGAGTAGTTCCGAGCAATGCCTGGCCAAGTCTCACCCATATATATCATGGAAGTCAAAACACGAAGTAATGATCACCGTGTTGTCATGGCTAATTATGGGCCCCTTTACAAAATGTGTATACAAGGTCCATGTTAGGGGATCCCGGCCTTCCTTGGGCGGTGTAGACATTGTCTCCCAGACTTTCTGACCATCTTCATTCTCTGCTTGCTGAACAAGATCTTGTTTCAGTTTTCTTGGCCTATAGCCTAGGCCGCTTCCAGGTGCTCCTCGGTGATCTTTGACAGGAGTGGTCCTGCCCTGTAATTGTGTGCCCAGACCTCTTCCAGACTGATAACCGTTCTTCATCATAATTCTCCATCCTGGGGTACTCATGCACTTCCCCCTTTTTATGGCATTTAACGGGTAAGGAGAAATAGTGGCAGTTTTCAGAGGATCAGCCACTGGATAGTAAACCTGTAATACCGACAGAAAAGGTTGTCGGCCAGGTAAAGAAGCAGCTTTCATGTTCAAGGTATGAGCAGCAGCAAGGATCGGCATGCTTGTCACTTTAATGATTCGTCCTTTAAAGGGGAATTTGAGGCATTGATGATTCGTGGAGGGAATCGCCTCGAGAGTTTTTATGTAAGGACGACCCAAAATGGCATTCAAAGAAGGGTCGATTTCCAGAATGTGAAATTCGACCTCTGCATGACTTACAGGGCCTAGCTCTACTTTCAAATAAACCATTCCCAGAGGGGAACGGGTGGAGTTATCGTATGCTGTCACAGAGATGGGGCTAGGCAGCCATTTTTCTTTGGGCACACCGCACAGTTCTAGGGTCTTCGGAGGTAAAACATTGATTGAAGCTCCTGTGTCAACCAGGCATGCATCCACGGCCTTCTTGCAGATGTTGACCGTGATGCTCAGAGCCATGCTTCTGGCTACTGGCGGTGCTAGTTCCGATGTATGGAATGTAATGGAGGGCTGATCCCCCTGAGGAACTAATAGTGCTGCAATCTTTTCTACCGGCACGTCCTCGTTGACCATCACCTTCTGCAGATATTCCATCAAAGCTTCTTGGTGACTCTTCGATCTTTTGATCAGTTCAAGCACGGAGATCCGTGCCGGTGTTCGGTCTAGATGTTTCAACAAATCATATTGAGTGCCTGGTGCACTCTCTTCATTGTGTGCTTCCTCCGGCGGCTGTGATGGGCCGTCTCTAACTGTTGACTGAGGAAAGACTTTGTTGAAAATTCTTCCACTCCGGAGCGCATGTTCCTCAACCGTGGAGGATCCGGGTGACACTTTGAGTACCGCAGAGTTGGGTGGTGTAGGTGATGCGGGATGTTGGTATGTAGGTGATGGCGTGGAGCTAGGTGGTGGCGGCGTGGTGTGGATTAAAGGTCTAGACGGTTGGATGGTGGATGGGTAAGTGATTGGAGTGGATGAACTGGGGAATGGTATGCGTAGTAGCGGTCTGGATGGTTGGATGGTGTCTGGGTAAGTGGTAGTGGTAGCGGGTGAGGTAGGAAATGGTACGCGTAGTAATGGTCTGGATGGTAGGAGGGGTGCGTAATTGGTTTGCGGTGGGTTATATGGTGGAGGCGTAGGAGTGTGGGGCGTAATGGGCTTGAGGAAAGCGGGTGGTGGTAGTGGGTTATTGGGTGCGGGTGAGTGATACGCAGGTGTCAGTAGAGGGGTAATGGTAATGGGCTGTAGTCTGGGTATGTGGATGGTGCGGCGTGGTGGTTGTTCTGCGGTACTCGGAACATGACCCGTCGAATAAATAGAGGAAGAGTCCTCTATTCTTCACTGTTGCCCACGGTCAGCCTCAGACTGGCTGCTTGTCAGAATAGGGGCAACTTGGTTTTGGTTTTGGTGCTCCGGGAGCGGGTTCTGCACTATGCCCATGTTTGGTGGTGGTGCTGCTTGTGCTGGTGCTCTTGCTTGCTGCTGCTGCTGCTGTTGCTGCGGTCTTCTTGCCTTCAGGGCTGATATGTATTTCTTCATTTCTTCCCAGTCTATGCCACCCTGCTCGTTGAGATCATGAATATAATCTCTAAATTGGAAGCATGTGTCAATAGTATGCCCAGGTTGCCTATGTAAATAGCAATACCTAGACGTGTCGGCATTCTTAGGCCAAACTGCCTTTTCTCTTGGCAAGACTAAAGCATTAGCTGCCATTAGGGCACTGAAAATGTCTGCCAAAGATTCTGGGAGGACTGGGTATTCTGCCCTCTTAGGGCCTGGAGGTCTTCTCTACTGATTGTAGTCAGCAGGAGGAGGGACATTATGGTACGCCGGCGGTGCGTGCGGCTGATACTGCTGCTGTTGCTGATACTGCTGTTGTTGTGGCTGCTGATACTGCAATTGTCGTTGCAGCTGTTGCTGGTGCTGGTGCTGGTGCTGGTTCGGCTGCTGGGGCCGCTGATATTGGGGCTGCTGATACTGACGGTTCGGCTGCTGCCTGTACCCCTGCTGGTTCAGCTGTGGTGGCCTCTGGTACTGCTGCTGACTCCTCACGAACTGGGGAAAATTGTTGTTCATGCTACTAACTTGCTCATGAGAGAGCATGCCCTCAATAGTTGGACCTGTGCTGGGAGCATTTGGCACTGCAGGCTTCCGAAGTGGAGGCCTGCTAGGTCTGTGAGGATCAAAGACGTTAGAAAACGCAGCGTCCTTGAAGGCGTTCTGACAGTACCGTGCTCTTTCATAGAGCTCTGCCATGCTGGTCAGATTGTTCAGGGAGAGGACTAGTTTGAACTGGGGCGTGGCATTGGAAATCAGCATCTTCACTTGCTCTGACTCGGACAAGTGATCTTTTACTTTCTCGGCCAAGCCTCGCCATCTGTCGGCAAAACTGACAAACTCTTCATCGGGTTTCATCTTCTCTGCTATGAGGTCAGTGATGGACAAGGAGGGGGCAACTCTGTCTTGGTATCGTTGAATAATTTTTTGAGAAACGATACCATAGTCCTCTACTTCAGAGGGTTCCAAAGAAAAAAACCACTTGAGGGCTGGTCCCTCTAAAGAACTCCTGAACAAAAAGGCCAACGACCTCTTGTCGTTTTGCCAGAAGGATGATTCGTACATGAACTCCTTCAAGTGGGTGAAGGGGTTACCAGTACCGTTGTACTTCCGGTGCACTGGCATCTCGGAGGGTGGCAGGTGGAACACTGGCAGGCTTGGTAAGTTGATCTCCGGTGCAGCTTTGACCCCCATCATCTTCTGGAGGTTGTTGAATTGTTCGTCCATGCGCTCCATCTTGGCCAGCAACACTTGTGTGGTTAGATCAGCCTGGGGAGGAGGAGGAGGTGTACTTGATAGGCCTGTTGCCTAGAGTATGTCGGACAAGGAGGGCAGTAAAGAGGAGGTCCGACAGAGCTTCCGCCATGCCCGAGGGCATTTTGATAAGCAGGCATTAGTGGTCTAGCCGGTTGCCTAGAAGATGAAAGTTGTGGCCCAGCTGGCCGAGAAGTGATATGGAGGCCTTCCATGGCCTGATGAATGTAAGGAGGATGAAGAGGAGGTTGCTGAGGGATGGCAGGGGAGCCGCAGGGTTCGGCTCGGCAGGCTGCATGGGTGCCTTCCCCTTCAGAATGGACTGGATCGCCTCGAACTGCTGAGGGTCCAGACGAGAGGCAAGAACTCCCAAAGCATTGATGAGATCCGAAGGATCAGAGGATGAGGGATCATTTTGATTCATATCTCCCTCGAGAATGGGATTGGGAACCGCATACTCATGCGGGGGAGGATCAGGATATTGCTCATGGGGATGAAAAAGAGGGGTCCGGACATTCCCATCATGTCGAAACGGAACGGGGACAGAATTACGGGAGGCATCAGCATCTCTCCCGCTCTCATAATTGTAATCAGAATTACGAGGGGCATTAGCATCTCCCTCGTAGTTAATCATGGCGTCTGGAGCCACGCTCTAGTCCCTGCCTGATCGAAGCAGCATGATGTCAGATTCGTTTTCAAGGATTGGCAAACAAGTTGTACAGAGATTTAAACAAACAAGTGGATGTTTAGCGTGATTTTAAGATTCCTTGTTGAGTTATTTGGATTTAATTAAACCACAAATTCGCTCAAGGGACGGGATCCTAGTTTCAATTCAATATCCACCGTTATTCTCTATGGCTTTCTCTCACAACGTTTATGGAATCTAACCGGGACTTCAACTGGTACAACCAGCCCGATGATCAAGGAGGAGTACCTTGATTTTGGGGACTTACGGAAGACTCAACGCCAACTTCTCTAGTCTGATCAAGGGACCGACCCAATCAGAGAGAGTTGATGACGTCAAGTAGAGTGTTCTGAAGAAAAGGAGGGTATTAGCCTCAATGCGTATGACCTGCAGCCTGGATGGCCTCTAATGCTTGATACATAATGGGTAATTAGCACACAGATCACAAAAATCTGAGAACTGAAGAAGAAATAAGTAACTGCCTGAATCGCGTCGATGGTGGTCGACGCCTTTCAAACAGAGCCTTAATTTTTCGCAGAAGCTCAGATTGCAGACAACAAAGAAATAAGACTGAAAGGCGTCTGGGTTAACCGACGCAGTTTGAAACGCGTCAGTGTTCCTGGACGCTTTTCAAGTCGCAGAAGCAGTTTTCCAGGAGGAATTTCTGGGTTGATTCCTCCTTAAACATGATAAAAACAGTAAATAATCAGTTCATGCAAGATTTTTTGTTTCAGATTTTAACATGATGATCTTAGCAACTAAACAACTAAGATATCAGTCAATCACTCATCATTTCATCACAAAAACAGCTTTTAAACTAATCAACGGGGAAGGCAAGATCTTGTCGCAGGGGTGTGCACGTGGTGCACGTAGGAAATGAACTAAACTAAAAATACTCACCAATTGGTGAGAACGTGTCGAAATACACAAGTGGTGCACCGTGGGTGCCCGATTGATAACAGCAAGAACAAAAGAACTAAAAGATGGCGAGACCAAGTCCCACCGTGATCGCCAAAAAAGTTGTGTGTAGTAATGTATTTGATCGCCAAAAAAGATTGTGGGTTCGAGTCCCACCGTGATCGCCAAAAAAGCTGTGAGTGCTTAAAATGAGTGTGTGATTATCATGAAAAATCTATGTTGTTTAAGTGCAAAATAAACCTATTAAAAAGAAAACTACGTGAAGTGATCGCCAGAAACTTTTGACTTAGAAGTTCCAAAAGAAAGAGTTTAATCGACTACCTGTTTAAACGTGGGAGATGTTGAGCTCTTGATTCCCCTCCTTCAGCCGGCTGAAGAAAGAGAGCCCTTTCTTGTCTTTGTTCTTGCTGTTGAGTTTGAATTTGAGGATCGTCCAGAGTTCTTTGATATGGAGAAATGATGAGAACTTAAGCAAAGGTAGTATCTGTAACGACCCGCCATCCTATGACCGGAGACCCGGTCACTAAATGGATGTCGGCCCATTAACTGCGGGTTCACACCCGGATCTCACACAACACGTCTGGAGGAGTAAGTGCTGAACAAGGCTAAATATAACAATCACACGGACTACAAGGTAAGCAAGTGCGCAGGAAGGAAAAATAACAATGTCCGTATACAGTCCAACAATAATTACATGTCCAACAATTAAATAAGTACAGGCAGAAGGAAGTACAACAACATCGGGGCATACCCCGGAACTAAGACAGCTGCTGGTCCGCACACCAAGGAGACACCACACAACCGCTCGCCTCGAGGTCCACACCTGAAACCGCAGGGAGTGAGCCACACCAGAAATGGGCTCAGTAGGGATCATCCGATCCCCTGCCTCCCACTCACACACACACAAGTGTAACAACAGGAATATATGGCAATTAAGTAAAGCAGTAAACATAGCACCCCAGTCAGATGTGAAACGTACGATAAGCAGTGTAACAAGAACTATTCTAAGCAACCCGAAGAACCCAACACAGAGTAACGTCCCACAGCCAAAGTCAACGAAGCGACTGAACCATACTGTCGACCGAAGTCAAACGTCGCCTCCCAACACTACCACCACAGCTCACGCCTGTCCACCCCTACAGTGTTCCGGGGCACTGTAGGGTGAGGCAGTGAGTCAAACTAGGACTAGCTGGAACCAGTGTACCGCCACTGCCAGCTACGTGTGCACACAAGCAGTCTAGACTACTGTCCTACCGTCCGGATTGCCTCCACGCTAGGCCTCAGCGCTTTCAGGAGGGCCCTGGGGACCGGCGAACCCCCGTCAAGCCGAAGCTACAGGAACTACCCACAAACCCAACTCTCCCGGGTTGCGTCAGGCCAAAGGGCTAAGGGTACCACTCGTAACCTTGATCAAAGGTCACATCAGACCCAATGGCTAAAGGGTAAACCAACTCCCACCAGTACCACAACCAGCTCCACAGCAAGAAACACGCCGGAAGCTGTCACGACGAACAGGGAAACCCCGACCCGCTGAGGACAAACAGCGACCCCTCGGATAGCACACCGGCTACTCCGGCCCGTCGGGCTCAAGGCGATCCTGCTTCCCTCAGCCAAAGGTAAAGCACACATGTACCCCTTCTCACCGGTACAGCTCGCAGACACCATGACCCTGTCCCCATCGGTCCATGGTGACAAACGTAAACCACAGTTATTCCGATCCACATTCGCATAACACAACCACACATATAACATGATTCCATTCGCACGGTAAACCTCAGTCTCAGTACATAGCTAAAGCACACACACACACACACACAGGTGATGCAATTTCACTCACGCAGAAGTCCTCCGTCTCAGTATACAACCCAAAGCATGCATTTGAACCATCCCACCATGAAACACGCATGAGATAACAGAATTAAAGCATTCCTGTCTTGAATCGCGTCGACCGAGGTCGACGCCATTTAAGATCCTCAGACAGGTTTATTAAAAGACAGATTATCCCTTAAAACGCGTCCACCAGTAAAGCAGCCGTTTAAAACGCGTCAGGGTCGCCAGACGCCATTCAACCCAGAAATCCAGATTGCAGAACCCTTAAACGGGGGCATTTCCTGCCTAAATGGCGTCATGATGGCCCGACGTCCTTCTGAAAGGCGTCGTCCATTCATGACGTCATTTAGCGCAGGACCCCTAACTCAGGAAACCTCGTACAGGGAGGTTTCTGCCCTAAAACGCGTCGTACTGACCAGACGTCTTTCGGAAAGGCGTCGACCAGGCACGACGCCATTTAGCGCCAGAAACCAGGTTTCCTGGTTCAACCCGAGGGTCTCACCCTTGAACCCTAAGCACCCCGAAAAGCCCCAAAACCAAAAAGGGGAAGATGAGAACGTCAAGCACCACGATCATGCTATGAAACCACGTCCACAAACACCGCCATTCCCACAAGGAATCCCCCTAAACATGCTCAATCTAACCCCAAACACGCCACATCACGCCAAGAAGCAAACGAGCACACATGCAAGGTTTCGTCCCCCTACCGGTTCTCGAACTCCGCCAAGCTCCGTGCCGCCGTCCCGCCGCACCGCACACCGCCGCCGGTACCCTCGAGGACGTCGCCACTCCGCCGGGACGTCGGCCGCCGTCCGGAGAGTGGAACACCGCGAAGGAAGTCGTGGAGGTAGAGGTGAGAGGTAAGGTGGTGTTGGAGTGGTGGAAGAGGAAGAAGAGGAAGGGAAGGGGAAGAAGAGCGTCGGAGAGGGTGGAGAGAGCGAAGAGAGAGAGAGTGAAGGCGAGAATGAGGGAAAGAAGGGAAGGCTCGCGGGGTCAACCAGAATCCCGCTAAAACGCGTCGATCGAGGCAGACGCCTATCAGTCTGACAGGACGGCCGTACTGACAGCGGTCTGAAACGCGTCGCCCACCGTGGACGCCATTCAGACGACAGGACAGGCCGTACTGACAACGCTCTGGCGCCGCACCCTGACATCGCAGAGGTCACAGTCTGAATCGCATCGACCAAGCACGACGCCGTTCAGATGATGTGACCGGGGCCGTACTCCCGCGGCCCGAAACCCGCCCACGTGGCGCAACAACCTGCAGACCTAAATGGCGTCCACACAACCTGACGCCTTTTGAAAGGCGTCGAGCAGTGCTGACGCCATTCAGCCAGGAATCTCAAGACCCCTCACAGGGTCCAAACCAAGGGATCCGACCCGAACCCGACCCGAAAACAGAACCCGAAATTTCAGTCCTTACAGTATCCATTCTAATCAGAGTTTTAAACATGCAATTAAACATAGAACTCACTTGTTAGGATGGTCTTTGAAACCCCTTTAGATTGGTTTTGAAAATGATGCTAATGTGGTGTGTGTTGCATGGAGTGATGTGATGAAGAATGTAGAATTAATGAAGATATGAATATGAAAAGTGTAGAAATGAATTGAAAAAAACTTATGCCGATTGGATGAAGCCTTGAATTGGATGAAGATTGGATGAAGAATAGACGCCGACTTCTGGAAACAGCAGCACTTCGGCGTTAGGACGCCGTTGCTTCGATCTTCAATCACTAACTCTGATTCTAACTTCTCTCTTTCTTTTTCTTTTTTTTTGATTCTAACTTTCAACTTTTTTCACCCATTCAAGATGTAGGGTATTTATAGACTTCTTCTGCGTCCGCGGATTTACATGGAAAAATCTTAAGATTTATCCATCTTAACCAACAGATAAATACAGATTAATTCATCTTTATCTATAATTATCTAAAACGCGTCCACCATAGCTGACGCCTTTCAGATTGATTAAGATAAAGATAAACATCCGGTTAAAACTTATCTTTATCTGTATTAGCTAAAACGCGTCTACATGTATACACGTCTTTTACACTAATTAAGATAAGGATAAACATCTGGAAGAGAAGTAGAAATAGCTTAGGAAACCTAAAATGCGTCATGTCTCACAGACGCCTTTTAGCTAATTAATAAACTGATTAAAATTCAAATTTAAACATTAAAATAAGAATAAACTCTAAATGGCGTCCACGCATGTAGACGTCTTTTAGACTTCTTTATATTTTAACTGAAATTTTGAGTTAAAATCAATTCAATTGATTAACTTAAACATGTCTGTTTGACCCGACACTAAAAAAGATCAATAAAAATTAATCAATGATTAATATTAGACCATTATGATGCATTATTATATGATATGAAATTTACTCAAAATAATGTCAAAATTAGCGTGTCTACAACCTTGTCATTGGACTTCTATGCTTTGACCTTGGTGTACGAATCTCTAGCCACGGGATTCTAAAACGCCAAAGATTGGGTACAGCGGAATACCGTCGAATGGAATTATGTGTCAATAAGGAATCATTCGCTCTCGGTACTTAGAGAGAGAATGCTCTAGGAAGGATGCGCGGAAGTCCCTGGCCAGAGCGGACGATAAAATCGGGAAAGGAGTTTTCCGATATTTATCAGCGGCATCCAATCCAAGTGAGTCGACCGGTTAGGGTTTGACAGCACGCCATACCCTGAGTTGACTCGAGAGCATTGTACGAATGAAGGATTATATCCACGCGGTAACTGTCGGCGGAAAGGTTCCAAGAGTGGGTTACTTAACCCTGATACCTTCTGGGTTCACGCGGTGTTGCTTGGCACCCAACGTGATCGAAGGCCCGGTTGAATTCGATGTGCGACATCAATTCGATTGATTAATTAATTAATAAAAGGGTTATTAATTGATTAATAAAGCCAGTGAGGAGTCACTGGGCTTGTTGGGCCGTTAACTGGACTGGTAATTGGGCCTAGAGGGTCACACGCAAATGATTCTCAAGGCGATGGATAAATAAGTGGGTTTTATATAAACCGGGGGTTTTTATGAAAAACCGTGCGGTTAATATAAAACTTAGCGAACGGGCTAAGCAGGCCAAGCTGCTGCTAACCCTAGCCACCCCTCCTCTGTTTCTCTCTCTCTCTGGCGTCCAGACAGATCTAGATCTGCTCCGCTGCTTCTCCGAATCCCGTTTGATGGGAAATTGTCCGCGCATTGCGGCGATCATTGCGACGACCGGCGGAGGTTTCGTGGACTACGAAGAACGAGGAACGTGAGGATATCCATCGCGAGGAGGATTGCATGGACTTCGCTAGAGGCCGGGCACTTGCGCGGCTTGCGGTGTCGCACCGACAGAACCGAACGGTTGCGGATTCGAATCCGCACACAGTGAGAATCGATTATTCGATAATCGTAGTTTTTAGTTTTTCGAAATGGGAACAGATCTTCATTCTTATTTTATTTTCCGCTGCGCGTGAGATCCGGAGAAACTTGAGAAACCCAACACTTACAAGGGAAGAGATGACCCCTTTATATAGCGAAGGCCATCTCTTTGTCAAGACAAGAATGACCATATTGAAAAAGAAATACCAAACATATCCTAGGAGCAAGAAAAGACAGAAAAAACCCTTAAGATCAAACTAAAGACTATATTAAAAGAAAATACATAATTAGGCTCGATCCTAGATTTGGAGCTCATCGCCAAGCCGCAAAGATTTATGTGTGGTACGTGCTCGACATCCGCTCATCTGCTGCCCGGTGTCCCCACCATCCTCAGCCAATTTTGAGTGGAACCTAGTTTTTGAAAGTCAAAAATTACTTAATTTTTGAAACTCTTTTGTTTTAGCCATGTGATGCGCTTATCATGTGTGGATTGGTTAAAACACATCGTGGTCATGGATATGCACCTTTAAATTATTCATGTGATGAATGTCTTGTGTGGATCGTGGATGAATGATGGATATTTATTAATTGTACATACTCCGATGTAATTCTACCTCCCTCTCTCTTGTACCCGCCATAAGGCCTTCTTCTATTTACATGTAAATTTAGAATTTAATTGTGATCTGATTGAGGCAATTGAGGAAGGAGTAAGGACGATCCACAACTGCAACAAGGAAGGCGATACGATGGAGATCATTTGCCTTTACATTTTCAAGATGGTCTAATATAATAGTTATGTTAGATTTTGTGTGAGTTTGACTGTTGGCTCCAGTCAAACCCACCGTACTATCCATGACCACACTTGACATGTAAGTGATACATTGTTTTAATGTTTGATTGTGAATCAAAGCAGGTATAGTATTTAGTAAATATATATGGTATATTTATATACTATCACCTAGAAGAGACCAAGATAATAGTTATCTAAATACCCTCGTCTAAATTTTAAGCCATAATGTGAGTAGTTAGGAACTTACTGCGTGGTCCACCATCGTTATAGTCATAGGATTTGAATTACTTTAGGCAGGTTTGTTGTGCTATCTACAAGGCTTGCTTAATTGTAAGGAGAGACTATGGCTATGGCATTAGATGCCTATTTGATCGGGGTAAAGGAACCATGTAGCTTTGTTGTGCTATCCACAAGGGCTGCATACAAATCTATGCTCGTCTCGTAACGATGGTTAGCTTAGACCAGAATTAGTGGCTTGTTGTGCTATCCACAAGGCCATTAAATCTCTAGGGACCGAAGTTATGATCGGATATTGCAAGGAGTTGCAAGTCCCATGAAATGGGTGCTCTTTGATTTTTTTACAGCTTTCTTGTGCTATCCACAAGGTTGTACTCTAAGTCATTGAGATTTTGATCCCCACTAGGAGATTGTCGGCGTCTCCCATTCTATATAGCTGAGGATATACAGTCCGTCGAAAATTAGTGGGAGTTAAAACTTGAATAAAAAGACCATATCCTGTTTTATATTTAATAACTGAACATCTGCTAAAATAAATTTTATCTCCTCTAGGGAAATATGTTCTCGAATAACCTACTCCGTGGCATACTTGATGCCAAACTTTTGACTAGTGTGAATTACTCGGAATGGCTCAGAAACCTTAATAATGTCTTCAGATTTGAGTACATTGCGTACGTCCTTGGGGTTGATCCTCCTGCTGAACTGGCATTAGATGCCCATGAGGCAGAAATGATCGCATACGATAAAAGATCGAAAGACAAAGGCAAAGGAGTATTAAAGGGTGACTGCTTCTACTGTAAGCAACATGGTCACTGGGAGAGGAACTGCAAGTAGTTCCTCAACGATAAAGTTCATGGAAAAGTGAAGCTATTAGAAGTTTTAGATATCTATATGATAGATATCAACTTGTCATTTAGAGATTCCACATCTTGGGCATTAGATACCGGATGTGCTTCTCATATATGTCATGATGCGCAGATGCTGACAAGTAAGCGCAAGCTGAGAAAAGATGAGGTGGAATTGAGGCTAGGAAATGGCGCAAAGTTGCGGCAGTTGTTGTAGGGACAGCAAACCACGGGCTTCCATCGGGAGATGTCTTATTATTAGAAGATTGTTATTATGTTCCTAGCATAATAAAGAATACCATATCAATATCTTGTTTCAACAAGATAGGATATAGGTTGACTATAGAGAACAAAAGTTGTTCGATTTATTATGGTAATAAATCAATTGCTTTGCCAACTTTAGTCAACGGTCTATATCTTTTAGATATTTCTTACGACAATCTTCACATTGATAAAGCTCTTAAGAAGACCAAGAATTGTGTGAACCAAGCCTACATGTGGCATTGTAGACTTGGACACATTAGTGAAAGTAAGGTGCAAAGGTTACACAAGCATGGTTATTTAACTGTATTCGATTATGAATCGTTTGCGACATGTGAATCCTGCCTTATGGGAAAAATAACAACATCTCTATTTACTGGACATGGAGAACGTGCCAAGGACATTTTGGAACTAATACATTTGGATGTATGTGGTCCCATGTCCACCCAAGCCAAAGGTGGCTTCTCGTAATTCATTACGTTCACCGATGACTTCTCAAGATTCGGCTATGTGTACTTAATGAAGTACAAGTCGGAAGCATTTGAGAAGTTCAAGGAGTTCAAGAATGAGGTAGAGAAGCCGTCAAGAAAGAGTACTAAAGCTCTTCAATCAGATCGAGGAGGAGAGTACCTGAGTACTAATTTCACACAATTCTTAAAGGATAATAGTATCTTTTCTCAGCTGACTCCTCCATATTCACCACAGATGAATGGTGTATCTGAAAGGAGGAATCGTACCTTGTTAGACATGGTGCGCTCCATGATGAGCTTTTCGGGTTTACCACTGTCCCTCTAGGGATATGCTCTAGAGTCAGCAGCATACCTTCTGAACAGAGTACCCAGTAAGTTTGTGACCTCTATTGCATATGAGATATGGAAAGATAGGAAATCAGAATTTAAACATGTTAAAGTCTGGGGTTGTCCTGCTCATGTAAAGAGGCATAATCTAGACAAGCTGGAATCACGAACTGATAAATGCAGGTTTGTGGGATATCCAAAGGAAACCTTTGGATACTACTTTTACCATCTTGGTGAACAAAAAGTGTTTGTCGCCAGGAAAGCTGTCTTCTTGAAAGAGGAATATCTTTTCCAGGAGGACAGTGGGAGTAAAATAATACTGGAAGATATTCCAAATCCCCAAACAGCTGCAAAATCATCGGATGAGATATCAGTTCTTGAATCTGTTCAGCTACATACGGATGAACCTTGTAGAGCTAGTAGAGTACCTAGACTACCCAAACGATATGTGGGACATATCGCTGAAGGAGAATCTAAGGTAGAATATAATGAAGATGATGATCCTAAATTCTATCAGGAGGCTACAGAAGGCCCAGAAGCCGGGAAATGGCGAGAAATCATGAACTCAGAAATCTAGTCCATGTATACTAACCAAGTTTGGAACTTAGAGGACTTGCCCGAGGATATTGTACCCATCGGATGCAAGTGGATCTTTGAGAGAAAGATCGGTGCTGACGGACGGATTGACACTTATAAGGCAAGATTGATGGCAAAGGGATATCGTCAAAGGCAAGGAATTGACTATGACGAGACTTTCCCACTAGTTGCCATGATAAGTCGATCAGAGTTCTACTCGCCATAGCTGCACACTACAATTTTGAGATCTAGCAGATAGATGTGAAGACCGCCTTCCTCAATAGTAAACTTGAGGAAGAGGTGTATATGATACAACAAGAAGGTTTCACATCCAAAGAGTTTCCAGATAGAGTGTGCAAGCTTCAGAAGTCCATTTATGGACTGAAGCAAGCTTCCCAGATCTAGAACATAAGATTTGACGAGGCTGTCAAATCTTATGACTTCATTAAAAATGAAGATGAGCCTTCTGTGTACAAGAAAACTAGTGGGAGTGCAGTCACTTTCCTAGTTCTTTACCTAGATGACATACTACTTATTAGGAATGACGTAGCTATGATGTCATCGGTAAAGATCTGGCTGTCGAAAAATTTCACCAAGAAGGATTTGGGAGAAACATCCTACGTATTGGGAATACGGATCTATAGAGATAGATCAAAGAGGATGCTTGGAATGACCCAATCCTTGTACATAGATACTATTGTCAAAAGGTTTGGCATGAAAAGTTCTAAGAGAGGTCTCATACCGATGAGACATGGAATTAATCTATCAAAGGAGTAGTCTCCTAAGACTCCTGATCAGAGGGCATTCATGAATAGAGTACCTTATGCCTCTGCTATAGGATTTATCATGTATGCCGTGCTACGTGCACGGCCTGATGTAGCATATGCTCTAAGTGTTACGAGCAAATTTCAGGCTGATCCAGGCGAAGAACACTAGAAGGCAGTGAAATGTATTCTTAAGTACTTAAGAAGAACTACGGATATGATTCTTGTCTATGGAGGAGATGACTTGAAACTGCGAGGCTATACTGACTCAAGTTTCCAGTCAGATCCAGACGATAGCAAGTCTACATCTGGATTTGTGTTTACTTTGAATGGAGGCGCAGTGTGCTGGAAGAGTTCCAAGCAAGCAACCACTGTAGATTCGACAACTGAAGCTGAGTACATCGTTGCAGCTGAAGCCGCCAAGGAAGCAGTGTGGTTGAAGAAATTCATCACCGACCTCGGCGTAGTTCCCAGTATCTTTGAACCTGTTCCGCTGTTGTGCGACAACAATGGAGCTATTGCACAAGCGAAAGAGCCGCGGTCTCATCAAAATCAAAGCATATTCTGAGGCACTTTTATCTAATCAGATAAATCATTTCCAGAGGAGATGTAGTGGTAGAAAGAGTTCCATCTGTCGATAATGTAGCTGATTCACTCACAAAGCCATTGGCTCAAAATGTGTTTGAGCATCACCTAGAGTCTATAAGTTTAGTACATAAAAGTGATTGACTTTAGTCCAAGTGGGAGATTGTTAGTCTTAGGTGGCCTACAAGCCAATATGACTTTGTAATCTCGTTCGTTTATTAATATAACGACATTATTTCATTATGTGCAAATTCGTACTATTATCGTTTCATAATGAAGTCCGTGAATATGTGCAATAGTGATCAAATTATGATGAGATTATACTAATGAGACTGATCACTTAAACACATATTCTTAATAGTTCCTAGTCGAAGGATATCCGAGAAGGACATCAGGTATCCGGTTAGACTAGTATAGATTTCTCCTGCTCATGTGATGAGGGTGACTGATCTCATAGTCACTTGCGTGGAGACACTAAGGTGAATCTATATGTGCTCATTAGAGAATGAGTTCACTAAACTAATCCGACTGAATCGCTAGATGGCAAAGTACCTCACTGTCACCCAGCTTGATTCTATTGTCGCAGTTGCGTGGATAGTCCTCGGACCTAAGACACTAAGGACACCTTGTCGGTGGACTTCTGTACTTTGACCTTAGTTTATGAATCTCTAACCACGAGATTCTAAACAGCCAAGGACCAGGTACAACGAAATACCGTTGAAGGAAATTGAGTGTCAATACGGAATTATTCGCTCTCAGTACTAAGAGAGAGAATGCTCTAGGAAGGATGCGCGGAAGTCCCTGGCCAGGGCAAATGATAATATCGGGAAATGAGTTTTCCGATATTATTCGGCAGCATCAAATCCAAGTAAGTAAACGGGTTAGGGTTTGACAGTAAACCATACCCTAAGTTGACTCAATAGCATAAACGAATGAAGGATTATATCTACGCGGTAACTATCGGCGGAAAGGTTCGAAGAGTGGGTAACTTAACCCGGATACCTTCTGGGTTCACGCGGTGTTGCTTGGCATCCAACATGATCGAAAGCCCGATCGAATTTGATGTGCGACATTAATTCGATTGATTAATTAATTTGAGTTATTAATTGATTAATCAGGCCAGTGAGGAGTCACTGGGCTTATTGGGCCATTAATCGGACTGGTTATTGGGCCTAAAGGGTCACACGCAAAAGATTCTCAAGGCGATGGAAAATAAAGTGGGTTTTATATAAATCGAGGGTTTTTACGAAAAATCGCACGGTTAATATAAAATGTAGCGAACGGGCTGAGCAACCCAGGCTGCTACTAACCCTAGCCGCCCCCTCCTCTCTTCCTCTCTCTTTCTGGCGCCCCAGACCAGTTCTGATCACCGGGTCTACATGCCACTTCTCCAACTCCTGTCTGACAGGAAATCGTCTGCGTGTTGCGGCGATCGTTGCGGCGAACGATGGAGGCTTCGTGGGCTGTGAAGAACGAGAAACCATGAGGATATCCACCGCGAGGAGGATCGCGTGGACTCTGCTAGAGGCCGGGCGCTTAAGCGGCTTGCAGTGTCACACTGATGGAACCGATCGATCGCTGATTCGAATCCGCGCATGGTAAGAATCAATAATCCGATTATCGGTTTGTATTTTCAAAATAGGAAATGGATCGCCGATTTAAATATTTATTTCCGTTGTGTTTTGCGATCCGGAGAAACTCGGGAACCGAATAGAGCTGTCGGGAGCCGGAGCACATCGTCCACGGGGTCGGCCTCGAGAGGTGCGCCCAGGAGAGGTAGAGGAGAGAGAGAGGGCGGCGGCTAGGTCAGGGTTGCTAGCCCCCGACCTAGTGGCCGTTCTTTTATAATTAGTGTGTTTGCGGTTTTCCATAAAAACCAACACTTATCCGAATTCCCGTCAAATTATCCCTCGACTTGAAAACCTTTTGCGTGTAACCCTCTAGGCCTAAATACCAGTCCGGTTAATGGCCCATTAAGCCCAGTAACTCTTTATGGACCCATTGAATTAATTAATATCCTTATATTAATTAATCAGCCGAATTTAATGTCTCATAGTAAATTCGGACGAGCTTTCGATCAGGTTGGATGCCAAACAACATCGCGTGATCCTGGATGGCATTGGGGTTATCGCAACCCTTTATTGGAACCTTTTCGTCATCGGTTAGCGTGCAGATAGAATCCTTCATCCATGTAATGTTCCCAAATCAACCTAGGGTATAGTTTACTATTAAACCCTAGCCAATCGAATCATTTGAATCAGATGCCGCTAATCTATATCAGATAACTCTTTATCTGATACAAAGTCCACCCTGGCTAGGGACTTAAGTGCATCATTCTCGGAACATTCTCTCTCATAATACCGAGAGCGGATGATCCCATATTGAACACACAATTACCTTCGAGGGCATTTCTCTGAACCCAATCATCTGACTTATTGATGACCCATAGTTAGGGATTCATTAGTCAAAGTCAAAGCTCAGAGACATACCAATAAGGTATCTTTGATATCTCAGGTCCAAGGATCATCTACGCAACCGTGACAAAAGAATCTAACTGGTTAACAGTGAGGTATATACCATCCAGCAATTCATGGTCAGATCAGTTCAGTGAACTCATTCACCAATGAGCACCTACAGGTCCAGCATAGTGTCTCCACACAAGTGACTTATAGGATCAGTCACCCTCATCATATGAGCTGAAGAAACCTGTACTAGTCTATCTGGATGTTTGATATCCTTCTCAAACATCCTTCGGTCCTATAATTATGATCTCATCATAATCTGAAGATTGTTGCACATGTTCGTGGACTTCATCGTGATACAATAAACATAGATCGAACTAATTACACACAAGGAATTAATGCCATTATATATTAATAAACTAAATAATACATAGTATCGGATTGGCTTTTAGACCATCTAATACTAACAATATCCCACTTGGACTAAAGCCAATCACTTTTATACAAAATAGCCATATTCTCTAAGTGACGCTTAAAGACATTTTGAGGGCTTTGTCAGTGGATCTGCTATGTTGTCGGCTGAAGCAACTCTCTCCACTACGACATCTCCTTGAGCTATAATCTCTTTGATCAGATGAAAGCGCCGCAGAATGTGCTTCGACTTCTGATGAGACCTCGGCTCTTTCGCTTGAGCAATCACCCCATTGTTGTCACACGGCAGTGGGACGGGACCAGAGATGCTTTCCACTACACCAAGATCGTCGATGAATTTCATCATCCAAACAGCTTCCTTGGCAGCTTTAGCAGCAGCAATATACTCAGCTTCCGTTGTCGAATTAGCAGTGCTTTCTTGCTTGGAATTTTCCAGCTCACTGCTCCTTGGTTGAGTGTGAAGACAAAACCTGATGTCGACTTACTGTTATCAGGATCAGACTGAAAACTCGAATCAGTGTATCCTTGCAGCTTTAAGTCTCCTCCTCCATAGACCAGAAACATATCCTTAGTTCTTCTCAAGTACTTAAGGATACATTTCATAGTCTTCCAGTGTTCATCACCTGGATCTATCTGATGTCTGCTCGTAATGCTTAGAGCATATGCAACATCAAGTCTTGTACATACCATGGCATACATGATAGAACCTATGGCTGAAGCATAGGGAATCTTATCCATTATTGCCCTCTCCTCAGAACTCTTGGGAGAGTGACCTTTGGAGAGATAAATTCCATGTCTCATCGGTATAAGACATCTTTTGGAATTTTCGATACCAAACCATTTGACAATGGTTTATATGTACACGGACTGGGTTAAGACTAGCATCTTCTTTGATCTATCCCTATATATCAGTATTCTCAATACGTAAGATGCTTCTCCCAAATCCTTCATGGAGAAGTTCTTGGATAACCAGATCTTTACTGACGACGTCATCCCAACATCATTACCAATGAGTAAGATGCCATCAACGTAAAGAACCAGGAATGTGATTGCGCTCCCACTGTTTTCCTTGTATACACAAGACTCATCTTCATTTTTGATGAAGCCATAAGATTTGATTGCCTCATCAAACCTTATGTTCCAGCTATGGAAAGCTTGCTTCAGTCCATATATGGACCTTTGCTTCAGCTACGGGTGACTGATCTCGTTAGTCACGTGTGTGGAGACACAATGGTAAACCTGTAGGTGCTCATTGGGGAATGAGTTCACTGAACTGATCCGACATGAATCGCCGAATGGTAATTTACCTAACTGTCAACCCGCCTAATTCATCGTCACAGTGGCATGGTTGATCCTTGGACTTGAGACACCAAAAACACCTTGTCGGTGGACTTCTGGACTTTGACCTTGACCTACAAATCCCTATCCACGGGATCTCCAATAGTCAAAGATCGGGTCCAGCGGAAGACCTTCAAAGGTGATTGTGTGTTCAATAAAGGATCGCTCGCTCTCAGGTAATTGGAGAAAGAATAGTCTTGAATAGATCCACAGGAGTCTCTGGCCAGAGCAGAAACAATATCAGAAAAGATGTTTTTGGATATTGTACAGCGGAGTCAGATTCAAGTGAGTTGACCATCTAGGGTTTGACGGTTGACCATACCCTAGGTTAACTCGAGAGCGTTGTGCGAACGAAGGATTATAGCCACGCAGTAACTGCGGACGGACAGCTTCTATGAGTGGATTGCTGAACCCCATTACCTTTCGAGATCATGCGGTGTTGCTTGGCACCCAACTTGATCAAAAGTCCGACCGAATTTACATGAGATGTTAATTTGGTTAAGTAATTAGTTAATATCTAAATATTAATTAATTACAATAAGTCAGAAACTAGTTATTGGACTTAACAGGCTTAAAACCAGACTGGTTAATGGGTCCAGAGGGTCACACTCAAATAGATTCTCAATCGGTGGTGTTTATGTGGGATTTATATTAAGTCGGGGACTTTTGTGAAAAGTCGCGCCGACTTAATATATATACGCGCTGTTGAGAAATCCTGGGCCAAGCTCCAAGGTTTCCCCATGCTAGTCGTCCCCCCTTTCTCTCTCCTCCTCCTCTGGGCGCCCCTCTCGAGGCGCCAGGACAGTCTCCGTCTCCGCCGCATGCGATTCCCGAAAGTCGGGAATTCTCGTCTGCGGGTTTTTAGACATAATTGCGGCGACGGATGTTCAGCGAGCGAGCTGATATGGACGAGGGAGCGAGGACGGAGCACCACGGAGGATCGCGTGGATATTGCTTGAGGTCGGACACTTGTGCGGCTCGTGGCATCGCCTCAACGGAACCGAGATGGAAGCGGATTCGAATCCGCGCACGGTAATCAGATTGCATCCCGATTTTCGATTTACGGTTTTTCGTTCTGAATAGGATCAAAGGGCTTCGGGCAGGATTTTATTGATGCTTCCGCTGCGTTCGTCGCGCCCCGCTCGGAACCCATTAGTGGTATCAGAGCCAGGTTCCACTCTGATCTGCTTTGGGATGATGAAATTAATATTCTAAAGTAGATCCCATGCTCAAATCGTTTTTCTCTCACAGAAGATGTTCATCGCATGAGCATATTAATTTTAGATTAATGTTATATAAAGAAAAATTATTTAATTTTGGGGTTTTTCGTTTTGTTCTTCATGTGGATGAAGAACGGCTTCAAAGGTTAATGTTGCGGGTTTTTTGGACACCGCTGGCCATCCTCGTCATCTCCGATGTGACCGGCGGTGGGCAGCGATCTCACTGGCCACCTGCTGGGCGGCGGTGACCGGCGGTGGAGCCTCCTTCTTTGGCGGTTTTTCCAAGTGTTGGAAGAAGAAGGGGAGGGCAAGGTTTGCAAAACCCCTCTTAACTGCCAGATTTTGGGGCTACCAGTGGCAAGGAGATCGCCGGCCAGCCATCGCCGGGGCCGGGGATGGAAAGGGTCAACCCCTTGCTGCCTCTGGCCGGGCGAACCAAGCGCCTGGGGCCCTGGATCGGGCGGTCTCGTGCGCCAGGCGCGTAGGAGCCCAAACCGGGCCGGCCTGACCGACGCCTAGTTTGGTCCAGCGCTTTGGGGCATGCCTGGCTCGGACTAGGATGCCTAGGCCAGCCCTGTGGCCCGGGCCCAAGGCCCAATGGGCCTAGCCCATTTACCCCCTAGCCCATTAACCCCTAAACCCTTGTGAACCCTTCATTAAAACAAACGCACCCCCTTTATCTCAAAAAAAAATAATAATAAAAGAATTTTGTTTAAAATGTGTTTTAAACATTGAATTTATTATTTTGAGTTAAAATAAAGGGGCTATAATTAAGATATGATCTTAATTGTAAATTGCTTTTAATTAAGTTGTTAAAGGGATTAATTTAAGATATGATCTTAATAATAATTAACAAGTGTTGTTGATTTATATATTTTCTTTAAGATGTGATCTTAAAACTTATTAACAAATGCTGTTAATTTTAATTTAATATATAAGTGATTAGTGAGGTTACTTGAGATCTTAAATTAAGTATTAACAAGTGTTGTTAATTATTTTACGATTGTGACCTTAAATATAATTAACAAATGTTGTTAATTTTTATTTAAGTTAAGTGGTTAGATATGTTTAATTTCTTAAACAATTGTTGTTATGAAATTAATGTTTTAATTAAGGGACATATAATAAAAGGTTACCATGTGATTAATTAACTTTTTATAATTGTTATAATAAGGTTAATTATTTCTTGAGAATAAATCTTAATAAAAGTTATTAAGTATTAATTAAAGTCTTGACAACGGTTATTAAGATAGTTAATTAAATTTCTCATAAATCTCTTAATTAAAGGTTTTTGAAGATCTAATCTACTTATAATTTTAATTATAATTGTTCTAATTAATATTTCTTAATAATTGTTATGGAGAAAGGTTATTTAATAAAGGGGTTCTTAACAATTAATTGTTAAGGAATTAGAAATTCTTTTTTATAAGAGTTGTTAAGAAATTTTTAATTTTATCTAAATGTTAGATTGTTTCACGTCAATAATTGTTATTAATGTGATTTAAGATTAATCTAAGTGTTAGATTAATTAATTTAGAATTGTTCTAAATTATGTATGGAATATTTTAGAATTTTAATTTTAGCTTTGTTTGTACATGTTGATGTGTTTGATACTTTAAATTAGATTTAAATGCATGTTAGAAAATAAGATTTTCGGAAAATTCAAATTATCCAATTTTGATTGGTACCCAGGTTTTAAGAAAACCAAAATTATTATTTTTCAAATATTTAGCCTTCATGTGATGTGCTTTATCATGTGTGGATGGTTAAAATTTGAAGTGGTCATAGACATGCACTTTGTTTATTTCATATCATGTGATGGTATATGGTTTGTGTGGATGTTTTTAGAATTTGAGTGAGTTAATTAATTGTTAATTAATGAGGCTTGCGTGCCTCCCTCTCTCTCTCTCATTCCATTACAATTCTATCTCCCTTCATTATTATACTCGGCCATAAGGCTTTCTCTTACAATTAATTTGTACTTGAAAATTGTTTCAAATTTCATTTTATATTGTAATTGATCGTGTTGGCTGAGGAGAGGCGAGGATGATTCACAAATGCAACCAGGAAGGCGAAAGGAGATGAGATCACCAGTGCCTATATGTTTGCATGTTTTAATTATATAATTGTTATATAGTTGTGGTGATTAATTGTATGCCTCCAGTTAATTACCGTACTGTCCATGATCACATAATGAACATGTATAGTTGATACATGTTTTTTAGTTTTTTATTATGAATCAATTGCTAATATCTAGGTATAGTTAAATATATACGATATATTTATAAACTATCACCTAGGATGAGACCAACTTAACATAAACAAAACCTTCAACATAAAATCTAAGCTAAAGCGCGAGTCATTGAGAATACACCGTGTGGCTCTCCATTAATATAGTGTCTAGAACTTGATTCAATGATGGCAATTTCTATGTGTTTATCTGAGATCTGTCACCATTTGATGAAAGAACTATTAACTATGATATTAAGATGCCTTGAGATTAGAATAGAGGAACGGTGTAGCTATCCTCGCGTTTACTTGGGAGTTACATTCTTACTCTATTCTATCACGTATTGATGGTAAAGCTTAGACCAGGGATAATGGTCTACTGTGTTTACTCGGGACCATTAAAGACCTAAGAGCCGAAATAAGATCGGATATTGCAAGGAGTTGTAATTACCATGAGATTGTTGCTCTAAGATAATAGTATGATACTATGTGTTTACCTGAGGTCATACTATGATTCTTGGAGATTCTGATCCTCATTAAGAGACCGTCAGAGTCTCCCGTTCTATATACTTGAAGGTTATACAGTCCGTCAAAAAATAGTGGGAAATAATTCAAGATAAAAGACCATAATTGAAATAGAAGAATTATCTGCTTAAATCACGTTATTTCCTTCGTTTACTAAAATGTCGTCTATTAATTCGAGATTTTGGCATACTGAAAGCTAATACTTCTCAGATTCAGATTGACTAGAAAACTCTGAAGAATATCTTCAGGGCCAAGTGAAAGTCACTATTATAATCAGATATCATGAATCCTCTTACTTGGATAGACCAAGGAGAAGAGGTACTCATGGGATGTCTTTTTGAAAGGCAATGGTTGTCATGACATCTCTTACTTGGATAGACCAAGAAGAAGAGTTATTCATAGTGTGCCTTTGATAAGGCTAGAGGTAAGATCTCAAATGGTCGAACCTACACCTAAAAGGATAAAGGAACGTCAGCTGAGATAGAGAAGTAGCAGTTCTCCCACTGCGACCCATATAAGGATATTGATAAAGGTAAAATGAATATGAAATTTGAAAGAAGTCTCATATATTCTTATTATCAACTTTTGCATGTCTATTGGAGAGTTAGTATATTGAATATGAGATATTGAAATTGATTCTCAGATCTACGATAGTATGCAGACTTAGACAAGTAAAAGGAAATCGAGAAAATATTAGTATTGAGTTAGACTCAACAATTATTCAAGATATGCTCATTGTATTAGAATTCATACAAAATGAAGTATTAGAATTCTTTGATTTTATCAAAGAAATTAATACTTAAGTATATGATTCATACAAATTATTAAAATGATAATTGTATCCTTGCTCGATTGATCCTCATTGTACATCATAGTAATATAATAGAATGAGGAATTGCACCTTATTAAGATATGGTGCAATACATAATAAGATTTACCTTATTCTTATATCTTTTTGAACATGAGTATAAACATTAGATGTCCATATTTTACAGATAGTTACAAATAAATCAGCGTGTGTCCATATAAGATATGGAAATCAAATAATTCATATGAGATGTGAATTATAAGCAAACCTGATTTTAAAGTCAAGTTGTACCCTAGTGTAAATTTGTGAGGTGTCCAAAGATTTTGGACATTACATTTTTTGGCCAGGCAATAAGGAAATAATTATCGTCCTGAAAGTTATCTTCTATGAAAAGGCATATGTCTCCAGAGAAGACAGTGGGAGCTAATAAAACTAGAAGATGTTCTAAGTCCATAAATTAACACAAGATTATTAGATAATCTTTAGTTGTTTGGAACCACTCATAACACACATTAGAAACCTTCATAGATTTTTTGAGATTTTCTCAATGACTAGAAGGATATGTTTGACATAGCAGATTTAGCAAAATGAGAGGAGCTCAAAGATGTGGATTATGATCTAAAATCTATAATGATGCTCTCTGTCATTACAACTTTGAAATTAACAAGAAGTTAAGAATTCTAAGCCATAGTCCATAACTACTATTGAGTTCAGAACTTGATAGTATTGCTAGAGGGTATTATACCTAAAGCAAACAAATCTTCAGAATGAAGATTAGCATAAATGGACTACTTAAAATTTATATGGTAAGCTAAAGGAAATGGTCAATGTCAAAATGTTGACTTAGACAACTTTTTCTCAATGGTTATCATTAATAAGTTTTTTAGAATTCTACTTGCCAATAGTGCTTATCATAATCATGAGATGATGGCAATTGGATATGAAAAGCATTTGCTTAATGTGATTACGAAAAGATGTATATGATAAACTTTTAAAGCTTTTAGAATATCCAGGAAGCAAGTTATGATTTCAAAAATTTATTTGAATCAAACTAAAACTTCCCAAAGTTGTAATAAGAGTTTTTGACTTAATGGTCAAATATTACGTGATCATTAAGAATGATCACGGACTCTGTGTGTTCAGAGGGGACAGTGGGAGTACGTCGCTTTAATAATACTTTGTGATAATAAGATCAAAGTCATTCAGAATAACATTAGGATGTTACTATCAGTAAAAGCATTATTAACCATATTTTCCTCCATAATAGGTTTAGTTATAACATCCCACGTATTGGAAATACGAATCTATTAAGATAGATCAGTGGGGATATTGCATTGACCTGTATGTAAAAATGTTTGGCATAAATTCCATAATAAGTCTCAATCGATGAGATATGAAATTTATTTCTTTAAGGAAAAGTTCTTTAAAGGATACAGGGAACCTTGATAGAACGAATGAAACACATCACTAAGTACTTGAGAAGTGCTAAGGATGTACTCCTATATATGGAGAGGATGATTTAAAACTATGAGGTCATACATACTCAAATTTCAAGTCAGGTCATGGGTTTAACCTTCTAATAAAAAAGGAGTGGATTGGAAGGGTTCCAATCTAGAACTCGATATTAAGATGACGTTATAAAGAAGAGATATTGTTATTAGAACAGTATGGATGAAAGAGTTCATCTCTGAACTAGATGTAGTTCTAATAGGTCTCTGATACCGTCCCATTGTTGTAGGACAACAGTGGGAGAGATCAATTTTGTGGTCGAGCCATGGTCTCATCAAAAGTTGCAGAACACTCTGAGGCTCTTTCACAAGTTAAGAGACATAGGATTAAGAGGAAATAACATAATGAAAAAAATATTCCATCTATAGATAATTTAACAGATCCCTGACCAAGTCTTAGTCACAGACTTTATGTGAACATCACCTAGATTTGATGGAGATCAAATGCGAAGGTGATTGGCTTGAATCTAAGTGGGAGATTGATGGACATAGGTGTCCTCTAAGCTAAACATAAGGCACCTATTTCAATCTGGTTCATTAATAAAAGACATTAAATTCATTATGTAGATTGGTATATTTTTAATTACGCATAATAAAATCCATGAATGTGTGCAATAGTCATCGGATTATGATGAGATCATAATAATGAGACTGATGACTTATAAATACATATTCTTAATTGTTTCTAGTCGTAGGATGTTTGAGAAGGACATAAAACATGCAGTAAGACTAGTACAGGTTATTCCAGCTCATATGATGAGGGTGACTGATCTTATTAGTCATTTTGTGGAGACACAATGGTAAACCTGTAGGTGCTCATTGGGAAATGAGTTCACTGAACTGATCCGACATGAATCGCCGAATGGTAATTTACCTGACTGTCAACCAGTTTGATTCATCGTCACAGTGGCGTGGTTGATCCTTGGACTTGAGACACCAAAGACACCGTGTCGGTGGACTTCTGGACTTTGACCTTGACCTACGAATCTGTATCCACGGGATCTCCGATAGTCAAAGATCGGGTCCAGCGGAAGACTTTCGAAGGTGATTGTGTGTTCAATAAAGGATCGTTCGCTCTCAGGTAACTAGAGAGAGAATGCTCTAGAATAGATCTATAGGAGTCTCTGGCCAGAGAAGAAACAATATCAGAAAAGATGTTTTCGAATATTGAACAGCGGAGTATGATTCAAATGAGTTGACCATCTAGGGTTTGACAGTTGACCATACCCTAGGTTAACTTGAAAGCATTGTGCAAACGAAGGATTATAGCCACGCGGTAACTGTGGATGGACAGGTTCCATGACTGGGTTGCTGAACTCCATTACCTTCCGAGATTATGCGATGTTGCTTGGCACCCAACTTGATTGGAAGTCTAACCGAATTTACATGTGATGTTAATTCGGTTAAGTAATTAGTTAATATCTAGATATTAATTAATTACAATAAGTTAATAACTAGTTATTGAACTTAACGGACTTAAAATCAAACTGGTTAATGGGCTTAGAGGGTCACATGTAAATAGATTCTTAGTCGGTGGTGTTTATGTGGGATTTATATTAAGTCAGGGTTTCTCAACAGCTTAGCTCCAGGGTTTCTCAACAGCTTAGCTCCAAGGTTTCCCCATGCTGGCCGTCCCCCCTTTCTCTCTCCTTCTCCTCTAGGCGGCCCTCTCGAGGAGCCGAGGCAGTCTCCGTCTCTGCCACACGCAATTCCCGAAAGTCGGGAATTCTCGTCCGCAGGTTTTCGGACATTATTCCGGCAACGGATCTTCAGGAGGCGAGCTGATACTGACGAGGGAGCAAGGACGAACCACCATGGAGGATTGCGTGGATACTGTTGGAGGCCGGACGCTTGTGCGGCTCGTGATATTGCCTCGATGGAATCGAGACGGAAGAGGATTCAAATCTGCGTACGGTAATCAGATTTCTTCCCGATTTTCGGTTTATGGTTTTTAGTTCTAAATAGGATCAGAGGGCTTCGGGCGGGATTTATTGATGCTTCCGCTGCATTCGTCGCGCCCCGCTCGAAATCCAACAGTTCCCAGCATCTCTGAACCAGTTCCGCTGTTGTGCGACAACAATGGAGCCATTGCGCAAGCGAAAGAGCCGCGGTCTCATTAGAGATCGAAGCTTATTCTGAGGCGCTTTCATCTTATCAGAGAGATTATATCCAAAGGAGATGTAGTGATGGAAAGAGATCCATTTGTCGACAATGTCACAGATCCACTGACAAAGCCGTTGTCTCAAATTGTGTTTGAGCGTCACTTAGAGTCTATAGGCTTACTGTATAAAGGTGATTGGCTTTAGTCTAAGTGGGAGATTGTTAGTCTTAGGTGGCCTACAAGCCAATCTGACTATATAAATCTCGTTCATTTATTAATATAATGACATTATTTCATTATGTATAAATTCATATTATTACTGTCTCATAATGAAGCCCGTGAATATGTGCGATAGTGATTAGATTATGATGAGATCATACTAGTGAGACTGATCACTTAAACACACATATTCTTAATAGTTCCTAATCGGAAGATATCCAAGAAGGATATTGGATATCCGGTTAGACTAGTACAGATTACTCCTGCTCATATGATGAGTGTGACTGATCTCATAGTCACTTGTATGGAGACACTAAGGCGAATCTGTAGGTGCTCATTAGAGAATGAGTTCACTAAACTGATCCGACTGAATTGCTATATGGTATAGTACCTCACTGTCAACCAACTTGATTCTATTGTCACAGTTGCATGGATGGTCCTCAGACCTGAGACACCAAGGACACCTTGTCGGTGTACTTCTGTGCTTTGACTATAGTTTATGAATCTCTATCCATGGGATTCTAAATAGCCAAGGATCGGGTACAACGGAATACCGTCAAAGGGAATTGAGTGTCAATAAGGAATCATTCGCTCTCGGTACTTAGAGAGACAATGCTCTAGGAAGGATGCGCGGAAGTCCCTGGCCAGGGCATACGATAATATCGGGAAAGGAGTTTTTCGATATTATACGACAGTATCTGATCTAAGTGAATCGACCGGTTAGGGTTTGACGGTACACCATACCCTGAGCTGGCTCGAAAGCATTGTACGAATGAATGATTATATCCACGCGGTAATTGTCAGCTGAAAGGTTCCAAGAGTGGGTTACTTAACCCCAAATACCTTCCGGGTTCACGCGGTGTTGCTTGGCACCCAACGTGATCGGAGTCCCGATCGAATTTAATGTGCAACATTAATTCAGTTGATTAATTGATTAATATAAGTTAATCGCCCCCTCCTCTCTTCCTCTCTGTCTCTAGTGCCCCAGGCCGGTTTTGTTCTCTAGGTCTACTCCACCGCTTCTCCGACTCCCGTCCGACGGAAAATCGACCGTGCGTCGCGGCGGTCATTGCAGTGAACGGCGAAGGGTTCGTGGGCTGCGACAAGCGAGGAACATGAGGATATCCACCGCGAGGAGGATCGCGTGGACTTCGCTAGAGGCCGAGCATCTATGCGGCTGGCAATGTCACACCGACGGAACCATTTGGACGCGGATTTGAATCCGCGCACGGTAAGAATCGACTATCCGATAATCCGATTTTAGTATTTTCGAAACGGGAACGGATCGCAGATATTATATTTTATTTTTCACTGCGTGAGCGATCTGGAGAAACACGAGAACCCAACAGTTCGGGCCTGTCAAACGATTGGCATCAAGTATGCCACGTAACGGGTTATGGTGCGACATTTTAGCATACAGGAGATAATCATATTACAATTAGCAGATATCCAGTCATTAATTAAAAACAAGACATGGACTTTGTTTATCTAGTTTTACTCCCACTAATTTTTGTCGGACTGTATAACCTTTAGGTATACAGAACAGGAGACGCTGATAGTCTCCTAGCAGGGATCAGAATTTCCAAGAGTCACAGTATAACCTCGGGTAAACATATAGTATTATTTTCTTAGAGCAACGATCTCATGGTAATTGCAACTCCTTGCAATATCCGATCATATTTTGGCTCGTAGGTTATTAATGGTCCTGAGAAAACACAGTAGACCATTATCTCCGGTCTAAGCTTTACCATCAATACGTGATAGAGTAAAGTAGAAATATAGTTCCCGGATAAATACGTGGGTAACTATATCATTCCTCTATTCTTATCTAAAGGCATCTAATGCCATAATTAATAGTCCTCTCAACAGATGATGGCAAAGTTTGGTTAAACACATAGTATATGCTACCATTGAATTAAGTTCTATTAATTATATTGATGGAGAGCCACGCGGTGCATTCTCAATGACTCGCGCTACGGCTTAGACTTTGTAACAAAGGTTTTATTTATTTACTTTGGTCTCATCCTAGGTGATAGTATAAAATATATCGAATATATTACATATACTAATAACCTAGGTTATTTGCTTCGTAAGCAAAAGAAAACACACGCATCGCATACATGTCATTAGTGTGGTCATGGATGTCACTGTGGTTTGACCTGAGCCAGACAGTCAAACACACAAAAATACACAATATAACAATTATATCATGAATCTGCAAACTCATAGGCCGAATGAACTCGTTCATTTCCTTCTTGGTTGCAGTTGTGGATCATCCTCGCTTCGCGCTCAGCCGCCTCGATCAAATTACATTATAAATTCCGATTACATGTTAATTTAAAAGAGGGAGACTTATGGTGAGTACATCAAGGAGGGAGGTAGAGATATAGTGAAATATAAGAGAGGGAGAGGTACATAGACCTCTATTTATTAACAATTAATAATCCATGCATTCAAATATATCATCATCCACATCCACAATAAAATACTTATCCATGACCACCATGTAATTTTAATTAAACAAACCATACATGATTTAGCACAACACATGGCTTGATAAAGTTTCGAAATAAATAATGTTTTGGTTTCAAACCAAGGACCAAACAAAATTTGGATTTGAATTTTTCAAAAAATTTTATTTGTTTAAGCCTGATAATTTTAAATTAGATCTAAATAAGCAATTAAATCACATCATATGTGCATAAACCCCAAATTAGCAGATTAATAATATTCAATGCATATTTTAAAACCATTGTCATTAAATAAATTAATTTAAATTAATTATCCTTCATATCATTAAATCTAACAATTAGATTAATTGATTAGTTGACAACAATTGTTAAAATTTCCCAAATCATATAGATCTATATGCAGACCTTTAATCATTATAAAACAGAAATTAATTTTATTTTAAAATCATTTTTTAAAGATAAAACTAATTATGTTTTAAATAATAATTAAAATGGATAGCATAAAGAGGGAAAAATGGGGGGCTATTGGGCCAAAAGAGAAGGGGGCTAATGGGCCCAGTCCGGCCCCTTGGACCTAGCCAGCCAGTGCCTGGCTCGGGCCTAGGCCCACCCTAAAGGGGCCGGCCCGGCCCAGCGGGCTGGCCCGCCCCTCCCCCCACCCGACGCAGCCAAGAAACCCTAGCTGCACAGGGTGTGGGAGGCAGCGGCCCCGCCGCTGACGACCTGCCCCGTAGGCGTCGGCCGGCGAGGCCTGGCCCCATGAGGTGCTACCGGCGGCCAGGGGCCCCGGTGACGGCGCTGGTGGGCCCTCTTTGGTCACCGGCAGTCCCCTCAACCCCCCCTGCATGTAGTTTAACTGACCCCCCTTTCCCCCTTGTAATCGACAGATGGCACGGAGAAGAAGAAGGGGAGGCCGGCGGCCATCCCTCCCGGCATTCGCGACGACCCCGGCAGTGGCCGAGGCATCTATCCCATTGCTTTTTCGGGTGCCGTTTAATGTGACGAAACAAACACGTTCTTCGTCTCACAAAGAACTCGCAAACGCACAAATGAAATTTATTTTAATGCACAAATAAACATTTAATTTGATCACGCTCATCTCATGAACAACGTTCTTGCATTAAAACAATGTCATGCATGGTATATAATATACGTAAGAACTAATCTGGGGATTAAAACAACGAAGAACACAGTAGAACCTGGCTTTGATACCACTGTTGGCTTCTGTGTGCCCGGATCTGACCAGAACTTAGCGAATAAAATTAAAGTCGGGATCGGAGCAGATCTGCCAGGGGGCTGGCCCCGAGAGGTGCGCCCAGGAGATAGAGAGGGCGGCGGCTAGGTCAGGGTTGCTGGCCCCCGACCTAGCGGCCGCTCTTTTATAATAAGTGTATTTGCGTTTTTTTATAAAAACCCACACTCATCCGAAATCCCGTCAAATTATCCATCGGCTTGAAAACCTTTTGCATGTGACCCTCTAGGCCCAAATATCGGTCCAGTTAATGGCCCATTAAACCCAGTAACTCTTTACGGACCCACTGAATTAATTAATATCCTTATATTAATTAATCAGCCAAATTTAATGCCCCACAGTAAATTCGGACGAGCTTCTGATCACGTTGGATGCTAAGCAACATCGTGTGATCCTGGATGGCATTGGGGTTATCGCAACCCTTTATTGGAACCTTTCCGTCATCAGTTACTATGCAGATATAATCCTTCATCCGTGCAATGTCCCTGAATCGACCTAAGGTATGGTTTACTGTTAAACCCTAGCCAGTCAAATCATTTGAATCAGATGCCGCTAATCTATATCGGATAACTCTTTATCTAATACAGAGTCTACCCTGGCCAGGGACTTAAGCGCATCATTCCCGGAACATTCTCTCTCACAATAGAGCGGATGATCCCATATTGAACACACAATTACCTTCGAGGGTATTTCCCTGAACCTGATCATTTGACTTATTGATAGCTCATAGTTAAGGATTTGTTAGTCAAAGTCAAAGCTCAGAGACGTACCAACAAGGTATCTTTGGTGTCCCAGGTCCAAGGATCATCTATGCAACCATAACAAAAGAATCGAGGTGGTTAACAGTGAGGTATATACCATCCAGCGATTCATGGTCGGATCAGTTCAGTGAACTCATTCACCAATGAGTACCTACAGGTCCAACATAGTGTCTAAACACAAGTGACTTATACGATCAGTCACCCTCATCATATGAGCTCAAGAAACCTGTACTAGTCTATTCGGATGTTTGATGTCCTTCTCAAACATCCTCTGACTAGGAACAATTAAGGACATGTGTTTATACGTCTTCGATCCCGTAATTATGATCTCATCATAATTCAAAGATTGTTGCACATGTTCATGGACTTCATCGTGATACGATAAACATAGATTGAACTAATTACACATAATGAATTAATGCCATTATATATTAATAAACTGAATAATATATAGTATCGGATTGGCTTTTAGACCATCTAATACTAACACTTCCCCCTCACCCGTGATAAAATAGCTTCCACTTGGTTTGAAACTTTAGCTCCTAACTCTATTCACTCTTTAGTATAGATTGGTCAATTGTTCATTGACCAATTTTATGTTGCCACTCGGCAGTGTAAGACCTCGGCCAGCCTACTTGTCATTCGGCAGGAGCCGGCCGAGATTGTCCGAGACTATTTCACCATGTTCCGCACCGAGGCAGCACAGATTCCAAACCTGGATAGCTTCATTGCACTTTTGGCCATCATCAGCGGTTGCATGGACGAAGGGTTGCTCAGTTCGATAGGGAAGCGACAACCCCCGACATTCGAGCACCTAGTGGCTCGAGCGCACAAGTACATCAACCGAGAGGCACTGATGATGACCAAAGGCAAGAAGATAAACGAGCTTGCCTCGACGGAAGTACTCCCTACAACTCGCCAACGTGTAGCAAAGTACAATTCCTCCCGGTAGAGGCTCAAATGGGAAGAAGATTGTGGTCGAGAGCGACGTCGGCCTCCTCAACATCAGCACATGCCCTTGCCAGCTCCTCCCTCATGGCTACTCATAGAAGTCAAGGGCATACTCCGCCAGCCGAAACACATTAAAACTAACCCTCGGCGAAGAGATCCCTGAAAGTACTATGAGTACTACCGAGAGATGGGCCACTCCATAGACGAGTGCCGCCAGCTTTGGTAGGAGATCGAACGCCTCATCCGAAAGGGACACCCACCTCAATACAGTCGCGAAAGGCTGCCGCAACAACCACAATGCCGAGACCCTCAAGAGGCACCCAAGCACCCCTAGCACCCGTCTAAGGATGGGCCTCCGCCGAAGGTCGCCCCTGTATCAGAAGGATCTCATCAACGGCTGAGTGCAGGGTCCATCATGGTCATATCTGGGGGGCCAAATGAGGTACCCCGTAGGCATCGACGAGACGAGGCATCTTCATCCGTAGCAGCAGTCAATAATGAGCCAAAGCGCTCTCAACGAGAGGACATCACATTCAACAAAGCTGATCTCCAAGAAAATCCAGGTCCCACATGACGATACTCTCATCATCAGCACTGTAATGAAAAATTATAATGTCCATCGAATCATTGTTGATAATGGGAGTGCACCTAACGTGCTTTTTTATGTTTGTTTTTTGAAACTCGGCCTGACTGAGGCCGACATGAAGGCCCATCATAGCCCTTTGTTTGGCTTTAATGGATACCCCTACCAAGTGGAAGTCATCGTCCGATTGCCTATAACCCTCGGTACAGCCCCAAAACGTGTAACGGTTGAGACTGACTTTACAATAATAAAATGAGACTCGGCCTACAACGCCATCATCGGCCAACGCCTGATCGGACGCATTGGAGCTGTACCATCGTCCTATCACCAGAAATTGAAATTCCACACCGACTTTAGAGTCGGCGAAGCTAAAGGAAATCGAGAGTCAGCCTGCCAGTGCTACATGATCTCAGTAAAAGGCAAAGCCGTAGCCGAGTCGCTCGCTATCGAGTTTTCGGCCGATGCCTCCTCCGATAAAGAACTAATCACCATTCCTATCTCGGGAGGTGATGGCCGATCGCTGCAAATAGGCTCCGGTCTTCCAGCAGCCGAAGCCAAAGGGTTGATCAAATTTCTAAAAGAGAACCTCGACATCTTTGCTTGGTCGTCATCAGACATGTTGGGAGTTAACCCGGAAGTAGCTGTGCATCACCTACATGTGGGTCCGAACCATCCTCCAATCAAGCAGAAACGCCGGAGTTTCAACCATGAAAGACGTAGAAACGCCGGAGTTTCAACCATGAAAGACGATGGTGATCCAGGCCGAGGTACAAAAGGGTTTGAGCACCGGACATCTCCGAGAGGCCCATCATCCTGAATGGGTCACTAACGTTGTAATGATGCCCAAGAAGGACGGTAAGTAGCGAATGTGTGTTGATTTCACTGACCTTAACAAAGCTTGCCCGATAGATAGTTTCCCGCAGCCTTAGATAGACCAGATGGTGGACGCCACCTCTAGCCATGAACTGCTTAGCTTCCTCGATGCCTACTTGGGGTATCATCAAATCCGAATGCATCTTGAGGAAGAAGACAAGACCAGCACTGATCTCGGCCTTTATTGCTATACTCGAATGCCTTTCGGCTTGAAGAATGCCAGAGCAACTTATCAATGCCTTCCACAACAAAATGTTTGCTCCCCAGCCTGGCCGAACATGGAAGTCTACATTAATGATATGCTTGTAAAGAGCCGAGTTGCTTCTAACCATTTGGACGATTTGGCCGAGACCTTTTCTGCCTGGCACAGATATCACATGAAGCTAAATCCAATGAAGTGTGCCTTCGGCGTAGCCTCCGGAAAATTCTTCGGCTATCTAGTAACTCGCCGAAAGGTGGAGGCGAATAACGCGAAGGTAGCGGCCATCCTGCAAATGCGCCCTCCGGCAAATGTCCGAGAAGTACAAAGGCTAAGCGGACGAGTAGCGGCTTTGAGCCGCTTCATGTTAAGGGCAGGGATCGTTGTTTCCCCATCTTCAAGCTGCTGAAGAACACATGCGATTTCCTCTGGACGGACGAGTGTCAATCGACCTTTGACCAGCTTAAGGGTTATCTGTCACGCCCCAGCCCAGTCATCCATAATATACAGATAATTACAAGGATGGCCAAAGCGCAATAGCGGGAAAAGACCCCTCAGAACAGATAAATGGGAGAATACTATGTTTCAAAAGGAAGCAGTAAAACATTAATAAAAGAAGACTAAATACTAAGAAAGTTCCACCATTCACAACATTATACCAAAGTGTTGTATAGTAGATTGTCATTTTTACATGTCAGGATCTTTATTGTACATTCCAACAAAAACAAACGCATAAGTATATACATGGTTCAATCCTCTAGGCTCGCCCCAAAAGAGATATCTTCTTATGCGAACCCTGAGTGACCCCACTTTAAACTCACTCTGCTTCTCCCTCTGTTCGATCACTTGAAAAATAGGCGTGAGTATCAAAGAAATGGTAACTCAGTAGGCAGATGAGGCTGCCTTCATAAGAATTTGCCAACCAAAATAATTAGAACAAAATATGTACATTGCATAAGAACATTAAACAGAACAGAAAACAAAACTACCACATAATACACATGCGCATTAGAATTGTATGCCAATAAGGAAATTAAGATACATGATGCATAATATTATGCCAACTCTGAACAAAGCTACACAAGCTTATCAATATATGAACAGAGCCATAATATATAACATAATACATAACTTAAGATTATTAAGTTGATTTACTGAAATGATAAATAGATTGCAAGATATAAAATTTGTTTTTCAGACCACAGGTTCCCACTTATTATAGAAGTGCCCGGACACACATCCAACCGCCACTTTGACCAAGAAATAGAATACAGAAACTAAGATCCTAGGCACGTACAGAGCCAAGTCATGGGCGTAGCGTTACCCCGAGGGTCGACACCCCACCTTAACAAAGGATTTCTACCCGCGGCCTTCGGGTAACATAACTAATGTGGTCTGGAGGTGGCTCCCACCTTTTTAGGTGTAGCACGCAGCCCCAAAATAAATAGGTCCTCATGGGGATGTTGCCACCATTCGCCTAGAACTATTCTCATATAGCGACTATGTCTGATCGGCAGACTTCATTAACATTATGAGAATAAATTTAATGTTTATGTAACTACAACAATATATACATACGAAAATGACTAACCACTTTAATAATTTTCTTTCTAGAGTTCATAAACTAAGAATAACTCCAAATCATAATTAAAAATCTAAATAAATCAAGTTCTAAGTTTAATTTAAATACAACTTGTTATAAACAAGGACAACACATATAAGTAATCACAAATCTCCTACAGAAGAAATCTACCCACATTTAAAATACTGATTTTATTAATACACAAAAGTTCTTCCAAAAATCCTGAAAATTTTACATATTATACTAATTCACATTAGGTACATCCTATAAAAATGTGGGCTCAAATGTCCCTCCACAAAGATAACAGAAGTAAAACATCAGGGTACTATCCCTGAGTAACTGAAATGTCAGAGTGGAATATGAACCCTACTACACACACCAGGAACCATTTTCATATGAATATAACAATTATTGAAACTTTTTATAGAGATGTATAATAATTCAGTTATTATGTCATAAATATTTCAGATCATTTTGTAAAACATATAAATTATTACTAAAATTCACATTCTAACATGCTATCAAATGAAATCTGAAAATTGTATCTACAAATTATACCATGTTACCCGACATAGAAGCATCACCATAGGAATATAAAAATTCATGAAACTTTTTATGGAGATGTATATTAGTATGAGTATTATGGAATAAAAATTTTAGATTATTTTTTAAAATATATAAATTACTAAAATTCATGTTCTAACATGCTAGCAAATGAAATCTGAAAATTGTATCTACATATATCCTATTACCTGACCTAGAACCATCATCATATGAATATCAAAATTCATGAAACTTTTTTTAAAGATTTATACTAATATAAGTATTATGTCATAAAAATTTTAGATTATTTTGTGAAACATATAAATCACTAAAATTCATGTTCTAACATGCTATCAAATGAACTTAGAAAGTTGTATCTGAAGATCACAGTCTTGTTCATGACCTAAAAGTATCTCTATATGAACATTAAAATTTATGCCGATTTTTATGGAGAAAATTTCATAAGTTTTATATACAAAATAAAATCATAAGCATTTGAAGGTTACCCTACTGTCATAAGAGTTACAGAAAAATTTGGGTTACAGAAATTTAACTTCTACTATACTTAATCTATTCTAAGCTTTTAAAATTTTAAATTCCTACATCATTCACTATTTCACACCTAAGAACTTCACAAGAATTTATAATTTTAGATATAAAAAAATATATATTAAATATTTATTTATTTTCTATGATTAACTAAGTTAAACTCTTATTAAAGTAGCACCCATGCAACCTACCTTCTTCAAGAACACCAAGAACCCTCAAGGATGGCCTTCTAAATCCTTCCCTTGCTGCTCCCCACATTTTGCTCCAGAGAAAATGGCAAACCAAGGTTAAAACCCAAGTTAGTGTTCTTTAAATAGGAAGGGTTTAGTTAGTCTTACTATAGTTAGTTAGATGAGTTTAAAATCTATTAATTCTAACCATCCAAGTTACATTAACTTAACCATCCCATTAACATTAACCAAGGTTAATACTAACTTTGACCATCTCACTAACTTTAAGCAAGGTTAAACTAACTTTACCATCCCACTAACTTTAACCAAGGTTAATACTAACTTTGACCATCCCACTATCTAATAAAATATTAATATTTCTAGGATAAGCACTAATTAATAAAATACAAATTTCTAACTATAAATTTTAGTTTTCTAGTATACAAATTAATTATTTATCATTTGATCATCCGATTATAATTTAAACTAACTTTTTTATCACAATTGATCATATCTAATTATTCTATGGGATTTAACCAACCAAGTTTAATCTTTGTGCATATCTTAACATACATAATGTATTAGCTCAAAATTAATTAATAACATAATTATGCTAATTACATGCTAATAATCGAATGTTACATATTCTCTCCTCCTTAAAATAATTTTGTCCTCAAAATTGAATCTTCTCACCTAAATAGTTCTAGATACTTTGTCTGCATCTTCTCCTCCAATTCCCAGGTAGCCTTTTCCATTGAGTGATGACGCCATAACACCTTGACCATAAGAATGCTCTTTGACCTTAATTCTTGCATCTTTCTATCTAGAATACGAAAAAGTTCTTCTTCAAATGTCTAATCTACTTTAATTTCGAATGTAGTGTGATCAGTATAACATGAGTTGGGTCATACACATACTTTCTCAACATTGATACATGAAAAACATCATGAACTCCAGGAAACTATGGTGGCAATGCTAACTGATAAGCTACTCTGCCCACCAGAGGTAGAATCTGAAATGGCCCGATGTAACATGGGTTTAGCTTCCCACGTTTACCAAACCAAATCACACCACTAGTAGGAGAGACTTTTAAGAATACATAATCACCCTCTGCAAACTATAGATCTCTTCTCCGGTTATTAGCATATTGCATTTGTCGATTATGAGCTACTAATAACTGTTGCCTGATTATCTTGATCTTCTCAGTGCAATCATGAATTACTTCTGGCCCCACCAATCTATCATCATTATTCTCATGCCAACACAGTGGAGATCTACAAGGTCAACCATACAGTGCCTCAAATAGAGCCATACCTATACTAGAATGATAACTATTATTGTAGGTGAATTCTACCAATGCTAAGTGCCGGTCCCAAATGTCCTTCCAATCAAGATTGCATGCTCTAAACATATCCTCTAATGTTTGAATGGTCCGTTCTAACTGACCATCCGTTTGAGGATTAAATGCTTAACTAAATCTCAATTGAGTTCCCAAAGCTGATTGCATACTCTTCCAAACTCGTGATGTGAATCTCGAATGCCTATCAGATACAATGGTCTTGGGAATTCCATGGAGCTTTACAATCTCATCAATGTACAACTATGCCAAGCTCTCTACAGGTTGGGACTGTTTAATTGGTAGAAAATAAGCTAATTTAGTAAGTCGATCAACCACTACCCAAATAGCATCATGCTGCCTTCTAGTTTGTGACATACCTACAACAAAGTCCATGGTCAAGTCCTCCCACTTCCACTGTGGGATCTCCAGAGGCTGCAAATAACCTGCTAGCTTTTGATACTCAGCCTTAACTTGCTGGCATGTGAGACATCTAGAGACAAATTTTGCTACATCCCTCTTCATGCCAACCCACCAGAAGCTTCTCTTTAAATCTTGGTGCATCTTAATACTACCAGGGTGAATAGTGTACTTAGATCTATGAGCCTTGTCTAGCACTTCATGCCTCAACATAGTTGGAACTATCATTTTGTCCTTGAAAATCACTGCCCCATCAGCTCTTTGAGTGACATTTGGCTTCCCAATCAAATCCTGTATTTGCTGATCATTTTTCTGTACTGCCACAATTCTATCCACAAGAGCTGAATGGATGACCAACTGACCCACAAATATGTTGGACCTGCCTTGCATCATTCTTGGATCAAACCTTGCCACCTCCGTCAGATTCCTCCACATTCTTCTCAACTGTACTGACATCAATTTCTTCCTACTAAGGGCATCTGCCACCACATTTGCTTTATCTGGATGATACTGAAGGGAGAACTCATAGTCCTTAAGGAACTCTAACCATCTTCTCTACATTAAATTTAGCTCCTTATGAGAGAAAAGGTACTTCAAACTTTGGTGATCTATAAAGACTTCGAAAGTTTCTCCATATAAGTAATGCCGCCAGATTTTCAGAGCATGGACTACCGCTACAAGTTCCAAATCATGCGTAGGGTAGTTCAACTCATTCTCTTTTAGCTGTCGGGAAGCATAGGCTATGACCTTCCCGTTTTGCATCAATACGCACCCAAGTCCTTGCCGAGATGCATCAGTCTAGACAACATAGCCACCTATCCCCTTAGGCAATGTAAGGACTGGAGCACATGTCAACTTCCTCTTTAGCTCTTGGAAGTTACTCTCACAAGCATCGGTTCATACAAACTTAACCCCTTTTCTCGTCCTGAAGGCTGTCTTGGATACATCCCCAGTCCGAATCCTTAACTGATGATACCCTGTCCGAAGGTCAATCTTAGAGAAAACTTGAGCCGATTGCAACTGGTCAAATAGATCATCTATCCTTGGCAATGGATATTTATTCTTGACAGTAGCTTGGTTGAGCTTCTTCTAATCAACACATAACCTCAAGGTCCCATCCTTCTTCCTGACAAATAAAACTGGGGCACTGCTCTTAGGGCAATCTTAAACTTCTTCCCCTGATCTCTTTGGAATCTCCATAGTTGCTCCTTGCCGTGCTGATGCACCCTCTGATTCTTTTGCATAGCTTCAATGTTGTCATCTGCAATGCATGCAACACGATAGGCAGCTGCATTTGTCTCATGATCAAACAAAGACATACGATCTCGAATAGGACCTCGAAGCCCACGAACGAACTTCTCGATACTCTTATTCTCATCTATGCATAAGTGAGGTGCATACTTGGCTAACTTAGTAAAGAGTGCTTCATATTGTGCCACTGTCATCAAACCTTGCTGCAAATTCAGAAATTCCAGCTCCATCTGATCTTACACATGTTCAGGAAAGAACTTTGCCCTAAACACCTTGAGAAAATCTTCCTAACTAATATCAGCTTGTCCTACAAATAATGTTCTCTTGGTTGCCTGCCACCACTAATATGCTCGCTCTTGGAGCATGAATGTACCAAGGACAATCTTGTCTCCATCATCACAGTGAATGGCATCAAGGATTTTCTCCATTTCTCTGATCCACCTCTCGGTTGCCTCAGGTCAACTCTCCCCCTTAAAGGAGGGTGGATTCATAAGGCGGAATTTCTCCATCAAAGTAGCAACCGCCAATCTATCTAAATGCTCTGGTTAGGCTGCAGCCATCACCTGCAACTACTCTTGCATCTGAGATTGGGTCTTGGACTGGGCCTGCATGGCCTATGCCAAACATTGAAAAGTCTATAGGAAATCTTCATATCCTCCAGTTGGTGCAGCAAATAGATCACCCCCCTAGATCCCTGGGTCTCTCCATGCCCATCTAAGGGATTCATCCAAGTCAGTCGCTTGTTATTTTGCCTTGACTCTCTTCCCGCTATGTATCTATAATACCCAGAAAAACAAATAATCTTAAGCACACATTGAACCTAAACTCGGACCATTTAGTTGAAGTAACTTTTCATGCAAAGATCTTGGGGTATAATGTCCGAATGGTAGGTAAAACACAGTAGAATCCCAATCAAGCTCTGATACCAAAATCTATCACGCCCTAGCCCGATCATCCATAATATACAGATAATTACAAGGATGGCCAAAGCGCAACATGGGGAAAAGACCCCTCAAAACAGTTAAATGGGAGAATACTATGTTTCAAAAGGAAGCGCAGTGTAAACATTAATAAGAGAAGCCTAAATACTAAGAAAGTTCCACCATTCACAACATTATACCAAAGCGCTGTATAGTAGATTGTCATTTTTACATGTCAGGATCTTCATTGTACATTCCAACAAAAACAAAAGCATAAGTGTATACATGGTTCAATCCCTTAGGCTCGCCCCAAAAGAGATGTCGTCTTATGAGAACCCTAAGTGACCCCACTTCAAACTCACTCTGTTTCTCCCTCTATCCGATCACCTAAAAAATAGGCGTGGGTACCAAAGAAATGGTAACTCAGTAGGCAAATGAGGCTACCTTCATAAGAACCTCGCACTGATACCACTGTTAGGATCCGGGCTGGACGCGAAGAACGCAGTGGAAACATAATACGAAATCCCGTCCGATGCCTGTAGATTCGTTTCAGAACGAAAATCGAAAATCAAAAAATAGTTTGTGATCATATCAACTTGCGCGGATTCGCATCCACGACCGTTTTGGTTCCGTCGAGGCGATGTCACTAGCCACACAAGTGTTTGGCCTCCAGTGATACCACGCGATCATCCGCAGTGGTTCGTCCTCGCTCCGTCGTCCAGATCAGCTTGCGGGAATTGCGTGCGGCGGAGACGGGACAACACCCGGCGCACCGAGAGGGGCATCCAGAGGAGGAGGAGAGAGAGAGGGGGACGGCCAAGCTTGAGAGCTCCTGGAGCTTGGCCCAGGGTTTCTCAATAGTGCATTTATATATTAAGTCGGCACAATTTTTCATAAAAGTCCCCGAGTTAATATAATTCTCATTTAAGTACCACCGACTTAAAATATGTTTGCGTATGACCCTCTAGGCCCATTAACCAGTCCGGTTTTCATCCCGTTAAGTCCAATAACCATTTGTCGATTTATAGTAATTAATTAATATCTAATATATAATTAATTACTTAACTGAATTAACATCTCATATAAATTCGATCGGACTTCCGATCAAGTTGGGTGTCAAGCAACACCGCATGATCTCGGAGGGTAATGGGGTTCAACAATCCGCTTAAAGAACCTGTCTGTCCACAGTTACGACGTGGCTGTAATCTTTCGTTTGCATAATGCTCTCGAGTTAACCTAGGTCATGGTCAACCGTCAAACCCTAAATGGTCAAATCACTTGGATTAGACTAAGTTGTATAATGTCAGAAAACACCTTTTCTGATATTGTGTCCACTCTGGCCAGAGACTCTTAAGGATTTTTCCTAGAGCATTCTCTCTCCAGTTACTTGAGAGCAAATGATCCTTTATTGAACACTCAATCACCTTCGAAGGTCTTCTGCTGGACCCGATCCTTGACTATCAAAGATCCTGTGGATAGAGATTCGTAGGTCAAAGTCAAAGCCTAAAAGTCTACCGATAAGATTGTAGGCGCCAGAAATGACCCCGCACTCAACTGGTGAACGGAGACCATCCTCCGTGGCTACGAACCCAGAATTAGGATAATGATAAAAATAAAGAACAAATGACTTGATGAACTAAAACACCAAGAACTAAAATGGTGATCGCTAGGGTGTTTTACCTCGACCCAGAGGGACTACCTTGATCGCGAATGACACTCCAAAACCTTCGTGCGCAAGGGGATTTGTAGTCCACACTCCCTTCTCCTCGGTCGGCCAAGAAGATGGGGCCTCACGCCTTGATTTCCTGCAAATTAACCATAAATTAAAACACCCATTAGACTCTTAATTAGTATAGCATCCATTCATTAAGCAAAAGAAATGTATCAATTAGAGGTGAGCTTACCGAATCTGTGGGTGAGAAGGATGAGTGACCAAGTGTTATGGCCACCCACCTTCCCGTTTTTGGTGTTTTGGATCAAAATAAACCCCTTAACAAGGATCTAAGATACCTAATCATGAGTGCATGTATGTGCAAATGGAATCTAAACATAGACAAAATCCTAGACTAGTGCATGCATGTATGGGACTATGAAGAGAATGATAGAAATGATAAAATGAGAGAGGAGAGTAGAGTTCCCTTTTTGACGTTGAAGAGAGTGTTGCATGGGCGCAAGAGTGACGGCCCATTCTTCCTTCCTAGAGCCTTCAAGATTCCATAGTTGTATTCTTCCCACGAGCTCCAAAGAAGAGGTCTAATGTTAGACTTTGAAATCACTCTTTTCTCTCTCTTTTGATGTAAAATAGTACCCTCACTCTAGTGAACCCCCTTTTTGGCCCATTCCCAAGGTGAATGAGAGCTTAAATAGGCAAAGGAGGTCGAGTTAAAACCCTAAGAAGCCCCCATTTCGTGGGCCAATGGATGAGTATAAAGAAGGTTGGATAGAGATCTCTTCAACAAAATCTAGGCCAAAACCAATCAAAAGTTGACACCTAAGCCTTAAATCACCTTCATCTCAATTCCTTAGGGTGAAAAAATGCTAAAGAAATGGTCAAAAATCCGAGAGAAAGACGTAAAAAAGATTTGGATAATCACGGAAAACCAGACGATCAGATGGCCAAAGAGGTGGCCATCTAAAGTATCAGACAGCCAACAACCTGGCCGTCTGAACTCAGACAGCCAGGAAGGTGGCCGTCTGAAGGATGTTCAGACGGCCAACTTTCTGGCCGTCTGAATGTTCAAACGGCCAGCTGTTTGGCCGTCTGACCTTCAGACGACCACTAATATGGCCGTCTGATGGATCAAACGGCCAGCACTCTGGCCACCTGATGGACTTGACAAAAGTTTTTAAAAAATGAATATTTTTAAAGTCCAAATGCAAAAGATGAAAAAAGTTTTGAAATCATGCACTTTTTTAAAAAAAATGAACGTTTTGTGACAACATTTTTTTGACAAAAAGAAATTAAATTTCAAGGAATCCAAATGAGCGGGAAACGACAAAAAGATCAACACAAAGGCCTGTTAATACAATAAAGCTCAAATCGATCTATGGAATGGGCCAAAAATGGGTGTCTACAGCTGCCCCTCCGTGGCATCCTCTTTGTAGGGGAGCACGGCGGACTGATAAGTGGATGGTACGGACACTACACCCTATTTTGGACCACTCCAGCCGATGTGGAACCTGCTAAAAGTCTGACAACAATGGTGATGCAAGCTAAGAATGATGAAGGGAAAGAGTTGTGTACCCATAAACTACAACCCAGGAGGTTCTCTGGCAATTGCCGCGAGTCTCCGACACACAATAGGACGCATGTCCGGTCGAAGGAGTTTAAGGGATGACAATCAAAGGCGTGAAAGGTGCATTCCAAGACTTAATCAAAACATTGCACAGACGATAAAAGATTCCAACATTGAATGATTAAAGTACAGGGCGACAGGGCCCTACTCTCCTCTGTAATGATATGCTGAAAGAATTGATGATGCATGCTGGGTTTAAAATAAAAAAAACCTATCTAATGCAAGACACTGAAGTATTTATTCTAGGCTATTCAAATAACTTAAACCTCATAAATCCATCATCATTTTTGTTAAAGGGGAACTCCGGATTTATGTGCCTTAAGTTATTAGCCTCCAGTTTTTCTAAACTAATGCAGACTCTTCAATCTTCTTCTTCCTGCAAAATCAGATGTCAGAATCATTATATCTGCAATAAAGTAAGAAGTACACATTTTTCTAAATTTTTCTAATTTTTTAATTTTTTTATAATTTTTCTAAAATATTTTATCAGAAGGCCAAAGTAGTGGCTGTCTGATGCATTAGAAGGCCACCTATCTGGCTGTCTGAGAGTTCCATCAGAAGGCCTAACTTGTGGCGGTCTGAAGCATCAGAAGGCCATCTATCTGGCCGTCTGATGGTTCCATCAGAAGGCCAGACTGGTGGCCGTCTGAAGCATCAGAAGGCCATCGAATTGGCCGTCTGATTGTTTTATGCTATTTTTTTTGCTTTTTCTTTTATTGTGGGACTCCAATGCATAGGAGTACATCTCTATCCTCATCTTAGTATAAAATAAGTGAGAGAAAGTTTGGATGGGACCCTTTCAACCTCTCATGGCATCTTCTTCTTCCTCCAAAAAGCTACCTTTGGGCTTCATACTTCGCACGCTTGATGTTTTGATCGAGATCGAGGGTCATCTTAGCAACCACGTGGCTCGCGGCCAGGTATGCACACGTAAGATCACTTCCTTTATTCTTCCTTCTTCCCCTCTTGAAGTACTTTCCCTTTTTCAGGCAGTGCTGCAATTGCCTGGCCCACACCATGAAATCCATTATACTTGGTTGGTCACTTTAATGCATTGCATTACCATTGACATGCAGACTTTCATGCTTCCATGGCACCTTATCCGCTTGGTAGTTTTTGCCAAGCACCTCGAGAAGATGTGGTGGAGTTGGGATGCATTAGGAGCGCTTCTGGAATTATGGCACCCGCACACACATACTTTCATTTTTTCAGAATTTGAGGCAACAGTATTGGTGGAAGAGGTGAAGTTATTGTTTGGATGGGAGGACTTGGAGGAAGGTGACATGTGCGGGCTACCATCTTGAGATGAGATTCTAAATGACATAGTCTAAGATGAGGTAGCGGTCCGATTGTTGTCTAGCCAACGGGGAATTCAACTCAACCGATTGGCCAAGTGGATTGTTGATAAAGTGAGGTCCCGGGAAGTAAATGTTGAGCGGTTGATGCAGGGCCTGAGCCTCTGCCTTGGTGGGACCTTACTTTTTCCTTCTTCTGGTGATGTCCTCTCTTATGATCATGTTGGAGTGATTACTTTGCTTTGGCGGGGCTATTCTATAGCCTGCGCTCTTGTGGCTCATCTGTACAGCGAATGGAGCAGCATGTGCATGGGCGGGAAGCCTCAAGGGAGCCTCTTTCTATTGCAACTGTGGATGGAGATGCATTTGAAATTTGATTTTTCATTGGAACCACAGAATGAATCTCGCATTTTTCGTTACAGTGCTATGTTCCCTGCGAGAACGTTGTTTGGTCCTGTAGACATGGTAAAGAATTTGATAGGTCATCTGAAAACTTGAGATGATTGGCGAGATCATCTGAATTTCATGAATGCTGAAGATTTTATTTTTGTTCCCATGATATCCTGCAACACAATCATTCAAGTACGTGCACGCAAGAAACATGAACTCTGGCTTGTTGGTGCAACAGAAACAGTGTTATATCAGGCTCACCGTTGCCATCTCCAGTATGGACTTCCTCGTCAAACTCCTTATTCAGCCTTGACCAATGACATGATCCTCCCTCGGATCTTGGGTTCTGAAGAAGATGCCGAACTCTTAAGAAATTCACGAAAGTACTGGTGCAAATATTCAATTGGATGCAAAGGTACTATAGACGTGCAAGAGGATTATGTTAGGATTCTGGGATACATAGAGTATCTCAAGACAATACGTCTAGTAATCCCCTCTTATTTCACTTGGAGGCGTCCACCTGAATTAGATTGATGTAATCTCTCTCTCTCTCTTTTTTTTTTTTAGTAATAAATGTATGGGCCGACCCCATGGTTTAAGATGAATAAAAGCAATCATTTTGAGTTGTCCCGTGATTGGGTGAAATTGATTGATGAGAGAAGAAACCAAACGGCCAAGGATACGACCGTCTGAAAACAGAAGGCCGGCAGACTGGCCATCTAGTCCAGACGGCCAGTCAGTTGGCCTTCTAACATCCAGACGGCCACTCAGTTGGCTGTCTGAACTATTCAGAAGGCCAGCTTCATGGCCGTCTGAACCTTCAGACAGCTAGCTAGCTGGGTGTCTGAAGAAGCAGTTGGTATAAAACCCCCCCTTTCCTCAATCCTTTTCATTTTCAAAATCTTCTTGCCACAACCCTCCTCTCACTCATCTAGCTTTTCTCAAGATGAATAGGCGATTCAAGTAGTGTGTTCGACGCCTCCGACGATCATCTACCCATTACAACCCAGAGGAGGATGATGTCCAACCTCCGAATCCAGGTTCGGAGGATGATTACGCAATGGGGGAACACGAGAGGAGTTCTCACGGCCCGAGTGACGATGCCCCAGAGAATGAAGAAATTAGTGGAGATGATGAGCATACGGGCAACGAGGAAGATGCCGTCAACAACGGCGGCACTGATGCCGTGGAAGATGAAGGTGACATGGAGGTCACCGGGGAGGTGAATCAACCTCGGATTCATGACAAGTATCTTTCCTTCTTTTTATTTTTGATATAAATGTTCAGACGGCAGCAAAGGTGGCCGTCCTACCTCAGACGGCCACCTCTGTGGCCGTCTGGCTTCAGACGGGCACTGAAGTGGCCGTCTGAAATCAGACGGCCACCTCTGTGAGGTGGCCGTCTATCTACAGACGGCCACCGAAGTGGCCGTCTGACATCAGACGGCCACCGAAGTGGCCGTCTGGTCCAACGGCCATCTCAGTGATCATTCTGGTGCCAGCCCTTCTCTGGTCTCTGGTGTCTGACAAGTGGATTTTTTTCTTTTTTGGTAACTTTGCAGGGTCCAGGACAAATTCGAAGCTGAGTTTCATGGACCTTGTCTGGACATGGTACAATGTTCTGCCAGTGTGCCAACAACAACGTATTGATGCAATGGGATTTAAGGCCCTGCTCTCCGTCCGCCCATTCTGGGTAGATACGAGTTATATTGAGGCATTACGAGAGCGATGGGATGAAGATTGTTGGACCTTTATCATGCCGTGGGGACATATGATTCCCACCCTAGAAGATGTTGCATACATCACGGGTCTCATAGTTCATGGAAACCCAGTAGTGGGAGAGGAACGAGCCGACTACCGCGCAGTTATCCATGAACTGCTGGGAGCTGACTTTGCGAGGGCCCAGGGTCCAGTGACATCCATATCTTTAGGCCGGCTTCCTGAGGCAGTTGGTCTTGGCAGCTTGCGACGGGGTCCATCAGACAACCTCAACGACCTTCAAGAACGAGTTTATGAGCGTGCTACTTTTGGCAGTTGCTCAGAGGATCAAGAGATTCATCTTTTCCTATTGTTCTTCTTTGGAATTCGCCACCACAGCGGATCGGATCAATTGCAAATTCTTGCTACTCTTGACTGATTTAGACGCAGTAGGGACTTTTGCGTGGAGCATGGCTATGTTGGCCCACCTCTTTGCCCATCTTCCTCGTTATACAGATCACTCTACCAGCATGGGCGGCTTCACTCCTTTTCTTCAGGTTTGTCTTCTTAGACTCAATCCCATATCTTCTATGTTATTAGCTCCTGACATTTTTACATCCTTGTAGATTTGGGGTTATCATCACATGCCTCTAGACCGTCCTCAACTTTCATGGGACCGCTACAATTCTGTACCTCTGCTGTGTCGATGGGACATACCAACTAATAGACGCCCTGTGATTGGCCAAGTGGAAGAATTTCGAGGCTTTCTAGATAACTTCCTGTATCATCAGGTATTTCCTTCTGAACTCAATTTCAATTCTCATTTCTATCTTATCCCTTCTTAATGATGTTGTGCAGGTTCAATGGACTCCATACACAGATGAGGTTGATGATGATCAACCGTGGGTTGCCGAGGGAAGACCTCTATTCAATCGAATGATTTGGTTGCACTGCATCAATGTGGTGGAGCCTCTTCATCTATAGCTAGTGATGAGGACCTTAGGCTGGCATCAAGATCGGGTGGAGATTCCCTCAATGGGGCTTGCAGGTCGCTCTCATAGGAAGTCCAGGAGCCGGAATCAAGATTGGGCACACATTCACGAAGAGACAATTCAAGCTTGAAGGAGGGGTGGAGTTCGACTCCATCGTGTTTGTGGCCTTCAGGACAGTTCCGTGTATTTGGATGACTTCTCCTGCCGCTACGCTCACCGCCTCAAGTTAGATTCTCGTGTGGTGAGTATTTTGGCTATTAATTTCAAGTTCTCTCCTTCGAGATCGTGGTTCAGTATCTATGTGTGCAGATGCCGGTAGACCAAGCGGTTCGTCAATTAGAGAACCAGCTTTCCACAGTTGAATTCGAGAATTCTCTACTTCGGGAGTGGATCCGTACCATGGTACTTTCCTGCACCTTTTCTGTTGATCTGACTGCTTCTTCCTAATCATTCTTCACCATCTTACAAGAGGCAGAATTGCGGCATTTTCGGGCCACTGGCGGTGGAGGCGGGGCTAGCTCTTCTCGTGCCCTTGCTTCTTCCTCAGACTTGGAGCAGCATTTGGAGGAGGCCATTGCCCGTGCGACTACTAGAGAGACGGAACTTGCCCAAGCAGTGAGTTTGCTTGAATTCTTTTGTTCTTTTGTCATGAATAGTGTTTTGACATGTGGACTTGATCATGACGCAGAGGGTGGAGTTGGAGAGGGCATTCGGGCAATCTTCTTCATATGCGGCCCAAGTTGAACAACTAACACGACGCCTAGAGACCATGGGCGACATCACTGTGCCTAGACGCTTATTTGTAGCGGAGTCCAAAGTGAAGGAATGGGAGAAAGAATTGTTGGATGCTCGGGAGACGCTTTTCACCATGAAGGGCAAATATGAAATGATCAGAGATCAACTTTCTATGAAGGGTCGTGAGCTCCGAACAGGTCGCGTGCCCCATTCACACGCTGGAGGTCCAGTTCACCCTCCTCATCCAGGTGTCCAGGCTTATTCTGGGTACCCGCCGTACCCAGGTACTCATCTGCCAGCTCCTCGCACTTATCCGACTGATCCTTCCACTTATCTGACTTCTCCTTCCACTCATCCTTCTGCTCCTTCCACTTACCCGATTGCTCCTTCCACTCATCCTTCTTATCCTTCTATGTCTTGTGTTCCACCTACAGTTCCTCCTGCCCAGCCGACTTATTCGAGTGGTTCTACTTTTGGTGATTTTGACTTTTTTGCTGGTTTACAAGCTGGATTTGAGTTTCCTTTCCCTTTCCCTGATCACTCTTTCCATTCTCAATCCCTAGCCCCAAGTCAGAGACGTCATCGAGAGGATAGTAGCAGCAGTCGTCGACGACCGCCGTTCCCGAATGAAGGAGCAGGAGATAGTGGTAGAGGTTTTTTGATGTGAGAATGATGTAAGTTTGTAGATTCAGGGGTATGCCCCATGATGATGTTGTTTGATGTAGGGGTATGTCCCTGATGATGTTGTTTGATGTAGGGGTATGCCCCTGATGATGATGTTGTATTCATGACTCTTGTGATTGCCACTGAACTTGCTTTTCTTCATTGCCTGTTCCTGCACAACACCACTGAGAAAGAATGTTATTTTCATAGTTTATTTTAGCCCCTTGCTCAAAAAGATGAATACTATTCTAGCCTTGGCGACGAGTCAAGGGGCCTTGTCTTATTAAACAGACATAAGGAAATAAAGAAATATGTGCCATGCAATCATGCATATGCAATTTGTATGTACAAAACGACAAGCATTCATACAGATGAATGTATGTTTTTTTTTTTTTTTTTGTATTTCAAAATATGTGATTTTTTTTTATTTTGAAATATGTGATTTTTTGGATTTTGAGATATGTGTTTTTTTTTTTGGTGGAATATGTGATTGTTTTTTAGGATTTTGAAATATGCGATTTTATTTTTTTTTGGATTTTGAAATGTCCCTTGCTAAACTCCCTAGGCATCCTATGTTCATACCTAAGCCGATTTGGATCGTTAATAGTCCTCGACCAGAACCCGCCGGTTAAGTCTTATGTTGATGACAATACTGTCATGCCATGCTCTGGCTCATAGCTGCTCCCGACCAACTGATTCTTCTCAAAAACATATCAACGATAAACAATTTGCCCGACCCGGGTCTCTTTCCTCACAACTTAAGTAGTAAATGATAGACCACCCTGGAACCCTAATGGCCAACCGCGCGACGCTAACCCAGAATTAGCGGCACCGTACCATTCGGTAAACCGCTTGCGTTGACCTAAGTCCGAAGTCTCAGGGGAAATTGACAGATTCTAAAATCTGCATGGTACACAGATCAAAAGAACTTTCGAGTAGACTTCACACACCTTTTCTTTTCTAAGAGGGTTTGGTTTGGGGAAGTGTGACAGTTAAATTCGCCATGTCATTAATTCCATTTAATTTTTGAATCTTAGTTCACTTCAACCTTACTAAGAAGAAGAGAGAACACCCAAAATAAAAAGAATGAATAGATAAGCCGCTTGAGAGGGTTAGGTGACTTCAGGGATTATTCTTCCTCCACCCTATTGCCTATTGGGATTGGATCTCTTTTTTTTCTTTTTCTTCTCTTTTCTTTGTGGCCTTGTGTTGAGATTTGACTTGGTAGGCCTTTTCTTCATTTGCCTCCTTTTACTGACTTGACATTTGGTCTGGAGGCTTTTGATTCTTTATGCCTTTGACGTGGCTTTTTCTTTTGATTTATTTGTTTGACTTCCTCCTACTAAGGCAGCGGACGGACTCGGGAGTCCTCCCATGAGGCCACGGTCCCCCGACTTTGGCCGAATAAGAGTAAAAAAAGGGTGTTCTATCTCCTTCTAAATTGGTTTCCATTCTCTTTGACTCGTCAGTTATTTGCTCCTTAATGATAGGCGTGAGTGTGTGTAATAACTTCCCCTTTCCCAAACGTCTAAAAGAAATAGAGCCAGTTTATGAAAATCTAACCTTAAGCCCCACTGGTCATAGCACCATGCCGACTATCCTATTCCTATTTGAAATAAAAGATGAATGACCTAAGGGTAGAACTTCTTTAGGTAAACACCATTCCATGGATGAGATAACTCTTGCCCCTGCTCATTTACCAACTTATATGCATTCCCAGAATACACCTCTTTAACCACAAATGGCCCTTCCTAATTTTCAAGCAACTTATTTCTTGATCCAGAAGATTTTATGAATTTTTGTTTTAGGACCATCTCTTCCACTTCAAATTTACGTTCAATTACCTTTTTGGCATAAAATCTTGCAATTCTTTAACGATAAACTTTAGCGTGATCGGCAGCAATCATCCGCTTTTCATCTAAGAGTTCCAATTGGGTCAACAAAGCTTCCCGATGTCCATCAGAATCTAAATCCTGACCCAATTGTACTCTTAGTGAGGGGATAAGGATTTCGTATGGAAGTACCGCCTCTGATCCGAATGTGAGAGCAAAAGGGGTTCGACCGGTAGGAGTTCGGATCGAGGTGTGATATGCCCATAGAGCATCTACTAAACGTTCTGGCCAATCTACGAAATTATGCGATTTGCAAGTTTTCTTTATGATTCTAATGAGGGTTTTGTTTGTTGCTTCCGCCTAGCCATCACCTTGTGGATAATATGGAGATGAATGATGCAATTGAATGCCGAACTTACTGCACATTTCATGAAATTCTTGGGTGACGAATTGCGGTCCATTGTCGATGACGATGTCCCTTGGAGTTCCGAACCTGGCCAAAATGTTGCGCCTGATGAACTTGATCACTGTTGAGGCTTTGATCGTGAAGAAGGCTTATGCTTCAACCCATTTTGTGAAGTATTCTGTAGCAGTGAGGATGAAGGACTTCTTCTTGATTTTTCCAGTTCTGTCTTCCAAAGGTCCAACAACATCAAATGCCCACATGGCAAAGGGCCACGGAGCGATCATTGGGTGAAGAGATAAGGAGGGAGCATGAATTTGTCGATGTGAAGCTGACACTTCACACAATGCTGAACGAAGATGTTGCAGTCTTCCTCCATAGTGGGCCTGTAATAGAGTTTGAAGAGTTTCTGAGCTAGTGAGCGGGTGACATGGCCGCCACATTCACTAGCGTGAGCAGCTTCTATCACTTGTTTAGCCTCTATTTCATCTAAGCAATGAAGAAATACTCCGCTAAGTGACTTCTTGTGCAGCGCACCTCCTAGAATTATGTATCTCTATGCCACCCGACGGATTGCCTTTCGATCTTGAGTTGTAGCATATTATGGGAAAGACCCATCCTTACAATAATTCTCAATATCAAAATACCAAGGGTTCCCATCATCAAAGTCCAACATTGGCTCTACATAGGACACCTCTAGTACCGAGACTTCTTCATCAAGAGGTTTAAGGAATTACAGAAACCAAGGGTCAGAGAGAGAGGGAAAGTCCATTTTCTGGATCAAGATTGTTTCAGATGATTTGCCTGGTAGAAATTCTAAAGAAGAAGATAGCGAAGCAAGGGCATCCGCTAGAATGTTCTGGGATCTTGGGGTATAAACATAGGTGAGTTTTCTAAACCGACGGGCTACACTTTTCACCAACTCTTGATATGGCTTTAACTTGTGATCTTTGGTCCTGTACTTGTGAAGAACTTGTCTAAGGATTAGTTGAGAATCACTAATGATGCACAGCTCTTTGACTCCAAGCATTACTGCCGTCTTCAGTCATGTTAAGAGTGCTTCATATTCCGTTATATTGTTAGTAGTAGGAAAAGTTAATTGTCGAGCCTGAGGGATGCCCACTCCTTCAGGTAACAATAAGACTGCCCCTATTCCCTTACCTTTAGAGTTGAGAGCACCATCAAAATAGAGAACCCAAGATGGACTATCATCCACTAAAGATCTCAATTCTTCATCGAGAAACTCAGTTTCGACAGGAGAAAAGATTGGTATGGGGTGATGTGCCAGATGTTCTGCAATGGCTTGTCCCTTGATGACTTTCTGATTCACATATGTTATATCAAATTGATTCAAGAAACTTTGCCATCTAACCAAATGATCCGTCAATACTGGCTTTTCCAAGAGATACTTGATCGGGTCCATCCTAGCCAGAAGCTTTACCTCATGAGCAAGAAAATAATGCTTGAGCTTCTAAACTACCCAGACGAGAGTTGCACACGTCATTTCCATGGCAGTGTATTTCTTTTCTGCTTCATTGAATAATTTAGAGAGATAATACACCGCCCTTTCTTTCTTCTCGTCGTCATATTGGGCCAATACTGCTCCAGCAGAATCGTCAGTAGCAAAAATATAGAGCAATAGGGGACATCCCACCACTAGGGGCATCAGGACTGGGGAACTTTGTAAATAGCTTTTTAATTCATCAAAAGCCTTCTCACATTTCACATTTCAATTGAATTTTGCCCCTCCTTTCAGTAGTTCATAGAATGGCTTGCACCTCTGTGAATGTTGCGAAATAAACCTACGAATGAACAGCAATCTTCCAATAAGTCCTCGAACTTGTTTGATATTCTTGGGAGGTGGCATTTCAGAAATGGCTTTGGTCTTGTTAGGATCTATCTATGTTCCTCTTTTGTTTACAATAAATCCTAATAGCTTTCCCGATGATACTCCAAACACACATTTCTTAGGATTCATTTTCAGTTGGTGCTCCCTTGATCTTTCCAAGACCTTTCTCAAGATTTTAGAGTGATCCTATCAAGTCCTTGATTTTATCAAGATATCATCTTCATACACCTCCATATCCACATGCATCATGTCGTGAAAAATGGCAATCATAGCCCTTTGATATGTTGCCCCTGCGTTCTTCAACCCAAAAGGCATCACAACATAACAATAAGTTCCCCATGGGGTGGTGAAAGATGTCTTCTCTTGATCTTCCTCGGCTAATCTGATTTGGTTGTATCCTGAAAAGCCATCCATAAATGAAAGCATCTCGTAGCCCTCGGTATTGTCTATCAGGACATCTATATGTAGAAGTGGGAAATCATCCTTTGGACAGGCTTGATTCAAATCTCTAAAATCTATGCACACCCTGACCCTACCGTCCTTTTTCATCACTGGGACGATGTTTGCTACCCACTGAGGATAGAGAACAACTCTAATGAATTTTGCTTTGTGGAGTTTATCAGCTTCCTCTTTGACTTTCAGAACCAATTTTGGATGGAGTCTTCTCAATTTTTGTTTAATAGGCTTAGCATCAGATTTTAAGACTAGCTGGTGCTCCACTAAGGATGTATCTAGTCCTGGCATATCCTCATAAGACCAAGCAAAACCATTCGGATATTCCTTTAACACAGTCATTATCTCAACTTCTTCTTTAGCACTCAAATTTGCACTAATAAGGATTATCTTAAGATCTTCCTCTGTGCCAAGATTAATTTCCTTGGTTGGCTCATCAACTGCGGTTGTTGGCTCATCAAATCTCTTTGTCCCACTTACATAAGGAGTTATCGAATCCTCTTCATCCTCAAATTCTTCTTGCTCATTAATTTCTCCCACTTCTAATAGATACACCCCAAGTCCATCAGATTCCAAACATTCTGCGACTTTCTCATTTTCAATTATCTTGATGCAATCTTCCTGTGAGAAAGCGGACTCTTGGATTAAACTTCCATATCTATGTGCCAACTCTAAAACAAAGCGTCTAGGAACTTCTCTTCCTTTCCTTTTCCTGTGGTGTGGACTTGAAGAGGTGCCTTCTGAACCTATTCCTATCTCTATTCCTATTCCTAAATTACTATGTACAAGCGGGTGGATGATTGATGAATTTAGCTGATGGGAAAGAGAGGTCCCTTGAAAAAGGAAGCTCTCTGTACACTCATTCTCCTAGTATGAAGATTCTTCAAGAGTGATTTGGCATTCTCTCCTTTCAAAATGGGCGTTTTTTTTTTATGATCAGAAGTGATGAATGAGAAACAATGTTGGGGACATTCTGGTATTGGAAGAATGATGAGTGGAGGGACTGGGGGTGAAACAAGAATGGAATGAAAGTAAGGGGACTAAGATGCTGATGGGCTAAGAATATTCCTATTCCTAGCTGTAAGGGAGACCCTTCCTCTAGAATCTGTAGACAAAATAATGCCTAGAGTCCTAGTTCTTCTTCCATTTATTCTTTGTCACTCTGATTAGATGGATCGTCCCTCACCTGATATATCTTCTCTTCTTCTTGAAATTCAGTTGCCCCTGAAACAAAGTGTTCCCAGAGCATCCAATCCAAGGGTTGTCAATATTCATCTTTGTACAGATACCCCAAACCTACTCCATTGAAATTTTCTTCATCCTCGATGGGCTGTCTCATTCCTTGCTCTTCCTTTCCTAATCATTTTCCTGGATAATATCCCGTCTTTATCATCATTTGCCAACCCTTTCTTTCCCTGTCCACTTTAGTCTCCTTCCTGAGTGGTAATGAAGCAATAGTTGTCCCAACTTCTTTTCCAAACTGAGCCGAATTGACTATGGACAAAGTCTCTTCATTTTTCCTCTCAATGATAGTCATGGAGGGAAGTTGTTCCAAAATAGAGATCCTTGATGGGGTCTTCTCAAGATGTTGGAGAATGTCATATTCTGTAGATGTGGAGCTTGATTGAGTGTTGGACTCCTCTTGAGTCTCAGGCATCCTGGAAGGTCGTGGGACTATCCTATTCCTGAGTGAAAGATTCATAGTGATTTCAATGGGAGTACTGACTTCTTTAGGACTTGGTGTGATCAATTGAAGTGGACGGGAGTGATTAGGAGTCATGAGTGAGGATGTGGTTTGAGTCAAGAAATTCAGTGAAGGATCATGACCTGATGGTGTGGTTGGAACATGTTCTTTTTTAGGCCAGAGGAGCACTAAGGGCCTTCCTACTTCCTGGATAACTCCCACACTCATTTCCATCTTTTCACAACGGTCTTCTTCATGTTCCCCATATTCTCAGACTATCGGTTCTCCTTCATACCCCCAAAATTGTTCTCTTCGGATCACCCGTGATTTTTGGCCAACTGTGAAGGTGTTGACTTTCTCTTCTTGTTCCTGTCCTGATGTGGATGGGTCTGTAACATTTTGATGATCTGGGAGAGGGTTCTGAACTATGCCAAGGTCCCTATTCCTTCCTTTCAAATTAGAGACAACAATTCTGACATCTTCCCAATTAATACGCCCCTCATCGTTCATGTCATAAACCCAATCTTTAAATGCAAAGCAATTGTGAATGACATGCCCAGGAGCCCTGTGATAAGGACAATATTTGGAGGTATCCACATTGGGAGAAATCCCTTCCCTCTGAGGTGGAAGTTGAATGGCTTTGCAAGCCATAAGAGCAAAGAAGATATCACGCAAAGATTCTGGAAGTAAGGGGTAGGAAGTTCTCTTTGGAGCAGGCCTACCATAATTGTTTGGCGGAGGAACGGCAGAGTACTGCCGAGGATTGCTAGCAGGAGTGGTGGTAGGACCAAGATTGATGGGTTGCCCTTTGGTTGGCTGATTAAAGGCGTTGATGTTTTCATTAGTAGTAACCCCCTCAGTGATTGGCATAGGCGTCGCCTTCCGATTTCGAGGGCAAATGTCAAGGAAGGAAGGAAGAGTTGAATCTCTGATCTGAGTCTGTATCACTCTAGCTCTGTTGTACAATTGAGCAAAGGTGTGGAGTTCACTAAGCATTAAAATGGTTTTAAGCTGAGGTGTTGCATTATTCACAATCATGGTAACTGCCTGAGCTTCTGGAACGATAACTTCAGCTCTTGATGCCATCACCCTCCATCTATTGGCAAATTGGGTGAAATCTTCATCCGGTTTCATTTTCTCCGACACTAGATCAAAAAGGGTAGGAGCCAAATTAGTCATGTGACTAAAATGACTAACGAATTTTTCAGAAACAATATCGAAATTGAGCAGATCTGAAGACGGAAGTGAGGTAAACCAACGCAGAGCTTCTCCTTCTAAAGATTTCTGAAAGAGGTGGACTAACAACACTTTGTCATATAGCCATTGGTGTGAATCCATAAGAAAACCCAACAGATGGTGATGCGGGTCAGTACTTCCTTCATACTTTCGGTACTTCGGAGCCTTAAATCCAGGTGGAAAATATGCTAGGGGAAGTTTGCAATATTCAACTAAGGAATACGGCTTAGAAATTGTTAATGATTCAGCAAGCAAATTTCTGAGGTAAGGCTCCATTTCCTGCTTAGAAATGTACTCTGGAGGTCCAACTAGTTTTGATGAGATCGGGATTTGAGAGATTGGTTGCCAGGGTGTGGCTGCAATAGGAAAAATAGGTGGAACTGAAGCATTTGGATTGGAATCCAATTGAGTCTTACATGGAGCTTTGTTTGAAGATGCCTGGTAAGGTGTGCGGGATAGATCTGGAAAGGCGGGATGATTGATTGAAGTCTTGCCTTTTGAGGTGATCTAGATAAGTTGCTCAGGTGTGTACCTTGCCAACACCATGATTAAGTCAGCATCATCACTAGGATTCTATGTCGCCGACCTTCCAACTTTGAGACTAACTAGTTCACCCCTCCATGGGAGGAGACTCCGTCTGGATCCTCATGACGTAAGGCATCCCCTTGATGCGTGTTGAGCATACATACATATGTACTGGCTCTCATGTCTTCTGTTTCAAAAGGAAATTCACTTTGGAACATGGGATTTGAAAACATGTTGTTCATTTTCCTTTGTTTTGCAAACAAGTTGAACAAGCAAAAAATGTTAATTTAGAATTCAGGCCTATGTACTTTATGTTTTGAGACATAGTAGCACACTCTTAAAAAAAAATTTCCTATTGAATGTTCAATTTCAGGCTAAAAATATACACTCGTCTCAATCCCAAAGTTTTAATAGGACTCATTCAAGGTACAACCAGCTCGGTCACCGTGCAGGAATTCACGGTTGTACGGAGACTAACGGAGGTTCTCTATTTGAACTACTTTTCTGCTCATACAGGAATCCCCAAACAGAGAGTTAATCCAAAAGAGAGTCTTTCCTAGAAAAATGTGTAGAGGCTCTTCCACCAACCCCCCAAAAGGAGTATTAAATGTAAATCACATAAAAAAAAAGAACCTCAAAACATCAAGGATCAAGAAAAATATCACTAAAAACAATTCTGAACAGGACCCACCTGGCGGCCAAATCGATGGCCGTCTGACAGATCAGAAGGCCACTTACCTGGCTATCTGACAGATCAGGCAGCCACCCCCCTAGCCGTCTGTTGCTTCAGAAGGCTAGCAGTTTGGCCGTCTGAACCTTCAGAAGGCCAGCAATTTGGCCTTTTGATGGCTCTCAATATAAATCAAAAAAATTCTTAAAAAATAAAATATTTGCAGGAAATAAATAAATAAAATAGCGTGATAGGCACAAATGGTCCCACCGTGATCGCCAGAAGGCTGTAGGCGCTGGAAATGACCCCGCGCTCAACTAGTGAGCGGAGACCGACCTTCGTGGCTACGAACCCAGAATTAGGATAATGATAAAAATAAAGAACAAATGACTTGATGAACTAAAACACCAAGAACTAAAATGGTGATCGCCAGGGTGTTTTACCTCGACCCAGAGGGACTATCTTGATCGTGAATGACACTCCAAAGCCTCCGTGCGCAACGGGATTTGTAGTCCACACTCCCTTCTCCTCGGCCGGCTAAGAAGACGGGACCTCACGCCTTGATTTCCTGTAAATTAACCATAAATTAAAACACCCATTAGACTCTTAATTAGCATAGCATCCATTCATTAAGTAAAAGAAATGTATCAATTAGAGGTAAGCTTACCGAATGTCTGGGTAAGAAGGATAAGTGACCAAGTGTTATGGCCACCCACCTTCCCGTTTTTTGTGTTTTGGTTCAAAATAAACCCCTTACCAAGGATCTAAGGTCCCTAATCATGAGTGCATGTATGTGCAAATGGAATCTAAACATGGACAAAATCCTAGACTAGTGCATGCATGTATGGGACTATGAAGAGAATGATAGAAATGATAAAATGAGAGAGGAGAGTAGGGTTCCATTTTTGACGTTGAAGAGAGTGTTGTATGGGCACAAGATTGACGGCACATTCTTCCTTCCTAGAGCCTCCAAGATTCCATAGTAGTATTCTTCCCATGAGCTCCAAAGAAGAGGTCTAATGCTAGACTTTGAAATCACTCTTTTCTCTCTCTTTTCATGTAAAATGGTACCCTCACTCTAGTGAACCCCCTTTTTTGCCCATTCCCAAGGTGAAGGAGAGCTTAAATAGGCAAAGGAGGTCGAGTTAAAACCCTAGGAAGCCCCCATTTCGTGGGCCAATGGATAAGGATAAAGGAGGGTGGATAGAGATCTCTTCAACAAAATCTAGGCCAAAACCAATCAAAAGTTGACACCTAAACCCTAAATCACCTTCATCTCAATCCATTAGGGTGAAAAAATGCGGAAGAAATGGTCAAAAATCTGAGAGAAAGGCGTAAAAAAGATTTGGATAATCACGGAAAACCAGACGATCATACGGCCAAAGAGGTGGCCATCTGAAGTATCAGATGGCCAGCAACCTGGCCGTCTGAACTCAGACGGCCAGGAAGGTGGCCATTTGAAGGATGTTCAGACGCCCAGCTTTCTGGCCGTCTGAATGTTCAGACGACCAGCTGTCTGGCCGTTTGACCTTCAGACGGCCACTAGTATGGCCGTCTGATGGATCAGACGGCCAGCACTCTGGCCACCTAATGGACTTGACAAAAGTTTTTAAAAAATGAATGTTTTTAAAATCCAAATGCAAAAGATGAAAAAAGTTTTGAAATCATGCACTTTTTTTTTGAAAAATGAACGTTTTGTGACAACATTTTTTTGACAAAAAGAAATTAAATTTCAAGTAATCCAAATGAGCGGGAAACGACAAAAAGATCAACACAAAGGCCCGTTAATACAATAAAGCTCAAATCGATCTATGGAATGGGCCAAAAATGGGTGTCTACAAAGATGTCTTTGGTGTCTCAAGTCCAAGAATCAACCACGCCACCGTGCCGACAAATTAAGACGGTTGACAGTCAGGTAAATTACCATTCGGCGATTTATGTCAGATCAGTTCAGTGAACTCATTCCCAATGAGCACCTACAGGTTCACCATTGTGTCTTCATACAAGTGACTAATGAGATCAGTTACCCTCATCATATGAGTTGGAATAATATGTACTAGTCTTGCCAGATGTTTAATGTCCTTCTCAAATACCTTACAACTAGGAACAATTAAGAATATATATTTATAAGTTATCAGTCTTATTATTATGATCTCATTATAATCTGATGACTATTGTACACATTCATGGACTTCATTATGTGCACTTATAAATACACCAATCTACATAATAAAATAAATGTCATTTATTAATGAACCAGATTGTAACAAGTGCCTTATGATTGGCTTAGAGGACACCTACATCCAACACAAGATCCAAGCATCTCTGGCTGAATTACTGAACATACTGAAGACTGCAGAGGGGAACCTTATAAAGGAAAAGCCCCAAGTCCTCGTGGTTGGTAAGACCAACAAAAAGAGGAAGGCAGTTCAAGCCTTTAAGAAAGGCAAGGCAAGAAACAGGAAAAGCCAAAGATTGCCAAGAAGGACAAAGGTAAGGGAGTTGAAAAGGGTGATTGCTTCTACTGTCATCAGAAAGGCCGCTGGTAGAGGAATTGCAAAAAGTACCTCAAAGTCAAGCCTCAAATAAAGGTGAAGCAGCATGATGCTTCAAGTATCTATATGATAGATATAAATTTGCCAGTTAGATATTATACATCATAAGTATTAGACACTGGATGTGTTTCTCATATCTATAATAATGTGCAAGTGCTGACAAGAAGACGTAAGCTGAGGACCGAAGAGGTGGAGCTGAGGCTAAGGTAATGGTGCAAGAGTTGCGGCGACCACTGTAGGGACAATGAATCTCAAGCTACCATATGGAGACTGTTTATCATTAGATGATTGTTATTATATACCTAGCATAATAAGGAACATCATATCTATTTCTTGTTTAGATAATATTAGGTACAATTTATCCATTGGGAAAAAATGTTGTTCAATTTATTCTGAAAATAAAATAGTTGCTTCTACTTCTTTATATAATAGATTATACTTAATGGATGTATCTCGTGATAGTCTTCATGTCGATAGAGCTCTTAAGAAGAGCAAGTGTGAAGTGAATAGAGCCTACCTATGGTATTGTAGGCTTGACCACATTGGAGAAAATAGACTCAAAAAATTGCATAGCGATGGATATTTAGATGCATTTGATTTTGAATCAGATGCAACTTGTGAGTCATATTTGATGGGTAAAATGGTTAAATCCCCATTTACTGGAAGTGGAGAACGAGCCAATGACATATTGGAACTAATATATTCTGGTGTATGTGGTCCCATGTCTACCCAGGCCATTGTTGGCTTCTCCTATTTCATTATATTCACTGATGATTTCTCAAGATAAGGTTTTGTGTACTTGATGAAATACAAATCATAAGCTTTTAAGAAATTCAGAGAATTTAAGATTGAAGTGAAGGAACAAACTGGAAAGAGTATCAAAACCATCTTATCGGATCAGGGTGAGGAATACTTAAGTACATAGTTCACACGGTACCTAAAGGATAATGGTATCCTTTCTCAGCTTACACTTCCATATACACCTCAGATGAATGGTGTATTAGAAAGGAGGAATCACACATTGATGGAAATAGTGTGTTCAATGATGAGTATGTCTAAATTACTAGTGTCCCTATAGGGATATGCACTTAACTTTGCTATTTATATCTTGAACAGAGGACCCTGTATATCTGTTCAATCCACTCCATATGAGATATGGAAAGGAAGGAAACTAGATATTAAGCATGTTAAAGTCTAGGAATATCCTGCTCATGTTAAAAGACATGACTCAGATAAGATGGAGCCCAAAACTGACAAGTGTAGATTTGTGGTATCCGAGGGAAACCTACGGTTACTACTTTTATCATCCTGACAAACAAAATGTATTTTTTTCGGAGAGCTATCTCCTTGAAAGAAGATTATATTCTCTAAAAGGACGGTGGAAGTAGAGTAAACTCTGGACGAAATTCTAGACCCACAGACTAGCACAAGATCATCAAATGAACTGTCAGTTTGTGAACCTATTCAAGTATACACACAGGAACTTCGTAGGCCTATTAGAGTATCTAAACCACCCGAGAGATATATGGGACATATCAGTGGGAATGATTCTAAGACACTCTATAGTGAAGATGATGATCACAAAACTTACCAGGAAGGCTATTGAGAGTCCAGAGGCCAAGAAATGGCGAGAAGCCATGAACTCTGAAATTTAGTCCATGTACATCAACCAAGTTTGAAATTTGGTAGACATGCCTGAGGGTATAGTACCTATCAGATGCAAGTAGATCTTTAAGAGAAAGGTCGATATAGATGGACATATTGAGACTTATAAGACAAGATTAGTGGCGAAAAGTTATCGCCAAAGATAAAATGTTGACTATGACGAAACCTTCTCACCTGTTGCTATGATTAAGTCTATCAGAGTACTTCTCGTCATTGCAGCGTATCATGATTATGAGATACGGCAGATGGATGTGAAGACAACTTTCCTCAATAGAAACATTGAGGAAGAGGTATATATGATACAACCAGAAGGCTTCACTTCGAAAGAGTCTCCAAATATGGTATGCAAATTGCAAAGGTCCATTTATGATCTGAAACGAGTTTTCCGAAGCTGTAACATAATATTTGATGAAGCGATCAAATCTTACGCCTTCATTAAGAATGACGTGAGCCATATGTATATAAGAAAATCAGTGGAAGCGCAATCACCTTCTTAGTCCTTTATGTTGACAACATCCTACTCATTAGGAATAATGTAGGGATGATATTGTCAGTAAAGGTATGTGATCAATCACACATGTGCGTAGTTAAGCACTCGCGCAACCGTTAATTTAAATTAAACCAAACTTATTTACTTTAAGCATATGGCAAGAAACAAGTGGTGAGCATGGGTCGAATCCACAGGGAGATCTCATATTTTAAAGTTGAAAGTATTGAGTTTTTAGAGAAAAAAAAATAGAGAAGAAAGAAGAGGGAGCGTGATGATTTGATAGAGAACAATTAAACTAGTTGAACTTACTACAAACTCACAAAAGTAGCACATATAAACGAGCATAATTAGACTATCTACTAAACTAATACTATACCTAAAATATTAAATAATAGAGTAATACAAAATTTGAGTGATGTCAATAGAATAAAAAGAAAGAGCCGTAGAAGAAAAAGGTGGAGAAAATGCTACTTGTTCCAAACAAACTACTATCAAATGAAATCATAACTTCATGAAATTTTACAGAGACATTGAACATGAAAGCATAATATGACTCTCAGAATAAAAAATTTACAAAAAATATTCGAAATGTTATGTAACACAGATAACTTAAAAACTAGAGAGAGAAAAAATAGAGAGAGTGACATAGTGCCAGTGTGGGAGTGGTGGGGTGATGCCTAGAGAGAGGGTCACATGGTGTATCCTGGGGTATAGCTAGTACCGGTGTGGGAGTTGTACATTCGGAGTGTCACTCGTGGCTGGGAGGAGCAGAACCACCTAGAGCTAGACAGGTTGGAGTAGCCAGAGCGCTATCCGAAGGGTTGCTATTCCGTCCTAGCGGGTCGATGTTTTCCACATTCAGCTGCGTTGTTTGTGTGTTTAACCGAGATGCTGGTTGTGGACTCTGTGGTGGAGTGGTTCCAGAGTTGTGACTATTGCATTTACAAATGCATGCATTTTATATTGGAATTTGAGAATCTTTGGGAGTTGCGTTTACTCATTTACTTATTTAATTGCCTATTCATCTTGTAGCACTTGTGGGTGTGTGAGTGGGTGGTAGGGATCGGAGGATCCCTACTAAGTCCATTTCAATGAGACTCACCCCTGCGGTTTTTAGGTGAGAGTTCCAGGCAAGCGTAGCGTGTAGAGTTTCGTCTCGGGTTACGCGTCAACAGCCACTGTTCCGAGGTATGCCCCGATGTAGTGGTTATTTTCTTTTCAGGCTTGTACGTTTAATTATCTCTTTTTAGTTAGAATATGTAATTATTTGCGGAGTCGAGTCAGATTATAATAATTTTTAATTCCTGCACTTTCTTTACGATTCGATGTGATGTGGATTGTTTCGCTTAGTTTATCATTTATTTTCCAGACTTATTGAGATCCTCGTTTAACTCTAAATTTTAATGATTCGGTACACATTTAGTAATCGGATCCCCGACTATAGGGTGACGGGTCGTTACAATCTTTGATCATGTCCTAGTGCTATGTGACAATAATGGGACAATTGCATAAGCAAAAGAGCCACATTCTCATCAGAAGTCGAAGCACATTCTGTGGCGCTTTCACCTAATCAAATAAATCATAGCTCAAGGAGATGTCATGGTGGAAAGGGTTCCCTTAGACAACACGTTGCAGATCTACTCACTAAGTCATTGTCTCAAAATGTGTTTAAGCGTCACCTAGAAAATTTGGGTATTCAACATAAGGATGATTATTTTTAGTACAAGTGGGAGATTGTTAGTACTAGGTGGCCTACAAGCCAATCAAACACCATGTATTGTTCAGTTATTAACTAAATTGACTTAAATTCATTGTGTGTGTAATTTGACTTTTAATATCATTTCACGATGAAGTCTATGAACATGTACAATGGTCTTCGGATTATGATGAGATCATAATTACGGGACTAAAGGCTTGTAAACACATGTTCTTAATTGTTCATAGTCGATCCGATTATACTAGTACAAGTTTCTTCAGCTCATTTGATGAAGGTGACTGATCCTAAAAGTCACTTGTGTGGAGACACCATGTTGGACCTGTAGGTGCTCATTGGCGAATGAGTTCACTGAACTAATCCGACCTTGAATCGGTTGGTAGTATCTAATCAACTATTAAGTAGCTTGAGTCTTTGTCACGGTTGTGTGTGGTAGTATCTACTTAACTGTTTCTGAGCTTAGACCTTGACTAATGAATCCCTAACTATGGGATATCAATAAGTTAAGTGATCGGGTTCAGGGGGATACCCTCGAAGGTTATTGTGTGGTCAATAAGCGATCATCCGCTCTCCGTAAAAGGAGAGAGAATGTTTCGGGAATGATGTGCTTAAGTCCCTGGCCAGGGCAAACACTATATTAGATAAGGAGTTATCTGATATAGTTTACCGGCATCCGACTCAAGTGAATCGACTGGCTATGATTTAACAGCTCACCATGCCCTAGGTCGATTCAAGAACAATGTACGAATGAAGGATTATATCCGCGTGATAACCGATGATGGAAAGGTTCCATTAGTGGATTGCAGAACCCCAATGCCTTCCAGATTTACGCAATGTTGCTTGGCACACAACGTAATTGGAGGTCCGTCTGAATTTAAAGTGGAACATTAAATTTGGTTAATTAATTAATATATAGATATTAATTAATTTAATGAGTCAGTAAAGAGCTACTGAGCTTAATGGGCCATTGACTGGACTAGTATTTGGGCCTAGAGGGTCACACGCAAAAAGTCTTAAGTCGACGGGTCATTTAACGGGTAATATATTGTCACGCCCCGGCCTGGTAATCCATAATATACAAGGTAATTACAGAGATGGCCAAAGCGCAATAAGGGGAAAAGATCCCTCAGAACAGATAATTGGGAGGATACTATGTTTCAAATTGAAGCGTAGTATAAGAATTTGTAAGAGAAATATAAATACTAAGGAAGTTCCACCATTCACAACATTATACCAAAGCGCTGCATAGTAGATTGTTATTTTTACATGTCAGGATCTTTATTGTACATTCCAACAAAAACAAAAGCATAAGTATATACATGGTCCAATCCTTTAGGCTCGCCCAAAAACAGATATCGTCTTATGCGAACCCTAAATGACCCCACTTCAAACTCACTCTGCTTCTCTAACTGTCCGATCACCTGAAAAAATAGGCAAGAGTACCAAAGAAATGGTAACTCAGTAGGCAGATGAGGCTGCCTTCATAAGAATTTGCCATCCAAATAATTGAAGCAAAATATGTACATTGCATAAGAACATTAAACATAACAGAAAACAAAACTATCACATAATACATATGTGCATCAGAACTGTATGCCAATAAGGAAATTGAGATACAAGATTCATAATATCATGCCAACTCAGAATCAAAGCTACACAAGTTTGTCAAAATACTAACAGGGTCAGAATACATAACAGAATATAGAACTTAAAATTATTAAGTTGATTTACCGAAATAACATATAGATTGCAAGATATAAAATTTCTTTTTCAGACTATAGGTTCCCACTTATTATAGAAGTGCACGAACACACATCCAACCGCCACTATGAGCTAGAAACATAATACATAAACTAAGCACCTAGGCATGTACAGAGCCAAGTGGGCGTAGCGCTACCCCGAGGGTCGTCACCCCACCTTAACAAAGGATTTCTACCCGCGGTCTTCGGGTAACAGAACTAATGGGTTCTGGTGGTGGCTTCCACCTTTTTAGGTATAGTACGTAGCCCCAAAATAAATAGGTCCTAGTGGGGATGTTGCCACCATTTTCCCATAACTATTCTCATATAGCGGCTATGTCCAATCGGCAATCTTCATTAACATTATGAGAATAAACTTAATGTTTATGTAACTACAACAATATATACATATGAAAATGACTAACCACTTTAGTGATTTTATTTTACGAGTTCATAAACTAAGAATACCCCGAAATCATAATTTAAAAGGTAAATAAATCATGTTCTAAGCTGAATTTAAATACAACTTGTTATAAACTTAGACAACACATAAGTAATCACAAATCTCCTACATAAGTAATCTACCCACATTTAAAACACTGATTTTATTAATACATAAAAGTACTTAAAAAAATCCTAAAAATTTTATATATTATACCAATTTACATTAGGTACATCCTGTAAAAATTTGGGCTCAAATGGTCTCCACAAAGATAGCAGAAAATCAAACATCAGGGTACTATCCCTGAGTTACTGAAAATTCAGACTGTAATATTAACCCTATTACACACACCAGGAATCATTATCATATGAAGATAAAAATTCATGAAACTTTTTATGAAGATGTATAATAGTATAAGTATTATTTCATAAAAATTTTAGATTATTTTGTGACACATATAAATTAATAAAATTCACGTTCTAATATACTATCAAATAAAATCCGAAAACTATATCTACAAATTATATCATGTTATCCGACATGAAAGTATCATCATATGAATATAATAATTCATGAAACTTTTATTCAAGATGTATAATAGTATGAGTATTATGTCATAAAAATTTTAGATTATTTTGTAATATACATAAATTACTAAAATTCATGTTATAACATATTATCAAATGAAGTCTGAAAACTGTATCTACATATTATATCATGTTAGCCGACCTGGAAGCATCATCATATAAATAAAAAATTCATGAAACTTTTTCTGCATATTTATAATAGTATGAGTATTATGTCATAAAAATTTAATATTATTTTGTAAAACATATCAATCATTCAAATTCATGTTCTAACATGCTAGCAAATGAACTCAGAAAGCTGTATCTAGAAATCACAGTCTTGTTCATGACCTAGAAGTATCACCATATGAACATGAAATTTTATTCTGATTTTTTTTGAGATGTCCAATCATGTCATAGTTATTTCATAAAAAATTTATAAATTTTATATACAAAATAAAATCATAAAAATTTGAAGGTTAACTACTGTCATAAGAGTTACAGAAAACTCTGGGTTACAGAAATTGAACTTCTACTATGCTTAATCTATTTTAGGCTTTTAAAAATTTAAATTCCTACATCATTCAACTATTTCACACTTAATAACTTCACAAGAAAATATAACTTGAAGATATAAAAAATATATATTAAAGATTTACTTATTTCTTATGATTAACTAAGCTAAACTCTTATGAAACTAGCACCCATGCAACCTACCTTCTTCAAGAATACTAAGAACACTTCAAGAACACTAAGAACACATCAAGAATGACCTCCCAAATCCTTCCCTTGCTGCTCCCCACGTTTTGGTGCAGAGAAGATGCCAAATCAAGGCCAAAACCTATGTTAAGGTCCTTTAAATAGGATGGGTTTAGTTAATCTTACCATGGTTACTTAAATGACTTTAAAATTTATTAATTCTAACAATCCAAGTTACATTAACTTAACCATCCCACTAAGACTAACCATGGTTAATACTAACTTTGACCATCCCACTAACTTTAACCAAGGTTAAACTAACTTTACTATCCCACTAACTTTAACCAAGGTTAATACTAATTATGACCACCCCACTATCTTATATAATACTAATATTCTAGGATAAGGACTAATGAATAAAAGATAAATTTCTAACTATAGGTTTTAGTTTTCTACTATATAAAATAATTATTCATCAAATGGTCATCCTACTTTTTATAATTGCATACTTATCCTTAATCTCCAATTAATCATTCTAATCTAAATCCGATTATGATTTACACTAAATTTTCTATCACAATTGATCATATCTAATTATTTTATGGGATTTAACCAACCAAGTTTAATCTTTGTGCATATCTTAACTTACATAATGTATTAGCTCAAAATTAATTAATAACATAATTATGCTAATTATGCTAATAATCGAATGTTACATATTCTCTCCTCCTTAAAATAATTTTGTCCTAAAAATTGAAATATTCTTACCTAAATAGTTCTGGATACTTTGCCTACATCTTCTCCTCCAATTCCCAAGTAGCCTCTTCTATTGACTGATGACGCCATAACACCTTGACCTTGGGAATACTATTAGACCTTAATTCTTGCACCTTTCGATCCAGAATACGAATAGGTTCTTCTTCAAATGTCCAATCTACTTTAATTTCCAATGCAGTGTGATCAATAACATGAGCTGGGTCATACACATACTTTCTCAATATTGATACATGAAAAACATCATGAAATCCAGCAAACTCAGGTGGCAACGCTAACTAATAAGCTACTCTGCCCACCCGAGCCAAAATCTGAAATGGCCCAATGTAACGTGGGTTCAGCTTCCCATGTTTACCAAACTGAATCACACCTCTAATAGGAGAGACTTTTAAGAACACATGATCATCCTTTGCAAACTCTAGATCTCTCCTCCGGTTATTAGCATATTGCATTTGTCAGTTCTAAGCTACTAATAACCGCTGCCTGATGGTCTTGATCTTCTCAGTGCAATCCTGAATTGCTTCTGGCCCCACCAATCTATCATCATTATCCTCATCCTAACAAAGTGGCGATCTACAAGGTCGACCATATAGTGCCTCAAATGGAGCCATACCTATACTGGAATGGTAACTATTATTGTAGGCAAATTCTACCAAAGCTAAGTGTCAGTCCCAACTGCCCTTCCAATCAAGACAGCATGTTCTAAGCATATCCTCTAATGTTTGAATGGTCTGTTATGATTGATCATCTGTTTGAGGATGAAATGTTGAACTAAATCTCAATTGAGTTCCCAAAGCTGATTGCATGCTCTTCCAAACTCGTGATGTGAATCTTGAATCTCTATCAGATACAATGGTCTTGGGAATTCCATGGAGTTTTACAATCTCATCAATATACAACTGTGCCAAGCTCTCTACAGGTTGGGATAGTTTAATCGGTAGAAAATAAGCTAATTTAGTAAGTCGATCAACCATTACCTACATAGCATCATGTTGCCTTCTAGTTCGCGGCATACCTACAACAAAGTCGATGGTCAAGTCCTCCCACTTCCACTGTTGGATCTCTAGAGGTTGCAAATAACATGCTGGTTTTTGATGCTCAGCCTTAACTTGCTGGCATGTGAGACATCTGGAGACAAATTATGCTACATCCCTCTTCATGCCAACCTACCAAAAGCTTCTCTTTAAATCTTGGTGCATCTTGGCACTACCAGGGTGAATAGTGTACTTAGGTCTGTAAGTATCGTCTTATAAAGATTGAGGTTTCGGGTACAGTTATTGGGTCGGTTTCGGAGCCGGACCACTTGGTTTGGGCCCTTATAAGGGCTGGGGCATAAGTTCTTTATCGCGTCAAGTTTTCAAGACGCGGTTCAAACGGCGTCTTGAGAGGAAGACGCATTTTAGAGTTGCCACGTCGGTGCCACGCGGGCACCATGTGGGCCTGTTTCGGGTCGCGAGAGTACGGCCCCGGTCATGTCGTCTAAGCGGCGTCTTGGATGGACGACGCGATTCAGAGATTCTATCAGTGTATGACCCGGTCTTGTCACCTGAAAGGCGTCTGCTTTGGACGACGCATTTTAACCTGTTTTAGTTTCCACCACGAACCTTCCCTCCTTTCTCTCATTCTCTACCTCTCACCACTACCACCACCACTTCCTCCGCGGCACTTCATTCTCCGGGCGGCAGCCGACGTTCCGGCGGAGTGATGACGTCCGCGGCGGTACCGGCGGCGGTTTGCGGTGTGGCGGTTCGGCGGCACGAAGCTAGGAGGAGTACAAGTGACCGGTAGGGGGACGATCTTTATACGTGATTTGGTTGTTTTATCCATGTTTTCCCCGCTTGAAGCACGTGACGTGTGTGGAGATTTGGGTAGAATGAGCATGTTTAAGGGGCTTTTAAATGAAAATGGACATTTCTATAAAATGGGAATTAGTGTGTTTCAAGTGGTAAATTCGATTCTCCCCTTCATTTCCTATTTTTGGGTATTTTTTTTGGGTGATTTTGGGGGAGAGGAAACCCCGTTTTGAGGTTCGGGTTGAGTTGCAGAAAACCAGATTTTGGGCTCTAAATGGCGTCGGGCTAGGGCGACGCCATTTGAAATGGTGACAGACTAAGACGACGGCCAGATTTGTCCCGGAAGCGATTTCTATGAGAATTGAGTTCTGTTTTGAATGGCGTCCGAGGACAGCGATGCCTTTCAAACGGCGGCTTCCCAAGACGACGCGTTTTTAGTTCAGACCACCCTGAGGCCTGATTCTGTTTCTGTCGTGATTAGATGACTAGGAACAGCGACGCCTTTTAAAAAATGACTACCATGCACGACGTGTTCTAGGTCGACTTCCGAGGCCAGTTTTCACGTGAACCATTTTAGGGGTCTTGAATGACGTCGGTCTTAGGTGATGCGATTCAAGACAAAACCTCATTAAATGCATGCTTGAAATCGTACATCGAAGCCGAAGATTTATGTGTAATCGGAATCACATTGTATATACATGTGTTTATGCGATTATGGTTTGCATTTGACACCTTGTGTCGGTGTGGGAGGGACATGGTGTCAAGGTGGCATTGCTGCCATACCGGTGTGGAAGGGGTACATGTTAGTGTTTCACTTATGGCTGGGGGAAGCAGAATCACCTTGAGCCGGTCAGGCCGGAGTAGCCAGCTCGCTATCCGAGGGGTTGCTGTTTGGTCCCAGCGGGTCGGTATTTTCCTAGTTTGTCGTGGCAGTTTCCGGCGTGTTTCTTACTGTGGAGCCGGGTGTGGTGCTGTTGGAGTTTACCCTTTCGCCACTGGGCCTGATGTAACCTGAGATATCGAGGTTACGAGTGGTACCCTTCACCCTTTGGCCTGATATGACCCGAGAGGTTAGGGTTACAGGTAGTCCCTATAGCTTCGGCTTGAGGGGGTTTCGCCGGTCCCCAAGGCCCTCTTGAAGCGCAGAGGCCTGGCGTTGAGGGAAGTCCGGTCGATAGGACAGTGGTCTAGACTGCTTGTGTGCACACGAAACTGGGTGGTAGTGGTTCACTAGTCCCAGTTAGTCCTAGTTTGACTCACTACCTCACCCTACGGTGCCCGGAACATCGTAGGGGTGGACAGGCGTGGGTGTTGGTGGTGTTGTGAGGCGACGTTTGTATGCGGTCGACAGTGTGGTTTGAGTGTTTAGCCGGATCTTTGGTCACGAAATGTGATGTTGAGTTGGGTTACTTGAATTGCTTAGAACTGTGCCTATTGCATTAGGGATACATATGTCTCATATCAGAATTTAGGAACTGTGTTTACTTCTTTAATTAACTTAACTTCATTTCCGTATTGCTGCACTTGTGTGTGTGTGTGGGGGAGGCGGGGATCATATGATCCCTACTGAGCCCAATTCTGGTGTGGCTCACTCGATGCGGTTTCAGGTGTGGACTTCTTAGCGAGTAGCGACGTGTGGTATTCTCCTTGGTGTGCGGGCCAGTGGCTATCTCAGTTCCGGGGTATGCCCCAATGTTGTTGTACTTTGCTTCTGCCTGTACTTATTTAATTTTGTGGACCATGTAATTATTGTTAGACTATGTACGGACATTATTAATTTACTTCCTGCGCACTTGTACTTTCCTTGAGATCCGTGAGATTGTTATATTTGGCCTTGTTTAACGCTTACTTCTCCAGACGTGTCGTATGAGATCCGAGTGTAAACTCATGGATAATGATCTGATACCCATTTAGTAATCGGGTTTCTGATTATAGGGTGGCGGGTCGTTACACGTCTAGTACTTCATGCCTCAACTTAGTTGGAACTATCATTCTACCCTTGAAAATCACTGCCCCATCAGCTCTTTGAGTGACATTTGGCTTCCCAATCAAATAGTATATTTGCTGATCATTTTTCTGTGCTGCCACAATTCGATCCGCAAGAGCTGAATGAATGACCAACTGACCCACAAATATGTTGGACCTGCCTTGCATTATTCTTGGATCAAACCTTGCCACCACCGCCAGATTCCTCCACATCCTTCTCAACTGTACTGACATCAATTTCTTCCTACTAAGGGCATCTACCACCACATTTGCTTTACCTGGATGATATTGAAGGGAGAACTCATAGTCTTTAAGGAACTCTAACCATCTTCTCTACATTAAATTTAGCTCCTTCTGGGAGAAAAGGTACTTCAAACTTTGGTGATCTGTAAAGACTTCGAAAGATTCTCCATATAAGTAATGCCGCCAGATTTTCAGAGCATGGACTACCGCTGCAAGTTCCAAATCATTTGTGGGGTAGTTTAACTCATTCTCTTTTAGCTGACGAGAAGCATAGGCTATGACCTTCCCGTTCTACATCAATACGCTCCCAAGTCCTTACCGAGATGCATCAATGTAGACAACATAGCCACCTGTCCCCTTAGGCAATGTAAGGACTGGAGCACATGTCAACTTTCTCTTCAGCTCTTGGAAGCTACTCTCACAAGCATCGGTCCATACAAACTTAACCCCTTTTCTTGTCAACTTAGTCATCGGTGCCGCAATCTTCGAGAATCCCTCAATGAACTTACAATAATAACCTGCCAAACCAAGAAAGCTCCTAATTTATGTTGGGGTTCTTGGAGTTTCCTAGTCAAGTACAGCCTTCACCTTCTCAGGATCAACTGCAATATCATCTTTAGAATCACATGTCCTAAAAATTGGACCTTGTCAAGCCAAAATTCACATTTACTAAACTTTGCAAACAATTTGTACTCTCGAAGAGTTTGGAGAACTATTCTCAAATGTCCTTGCGGGCTTCTAAACCTAAAGAATACACTAGCACATCATCTATAAACACAACAACAACTCATCGAGATAGGGCTTAAAAACATGATTCATCATAACCATAAAGGTTGCTGGTGCATTACTGAGTCCGAAAGGCATCACTAAAAACTCATAGTGTCCATATCTCATCCTGAAGGCTGTCTTTGGTACATCCTCATTCCGGATCCTTAGTTGATGATACCTTGTCCAAAGGTCAATCTTAGAGAAAACTTGAGCCAATTGCAGCTGGTCAAATAGATCATTTATCCTTGGCAATAGGTATTTATTCTTGACTGTAACTTGATTGAGCTTCCTGTAATCAACACACAACCTTAAGGTACCATCCTTCTTCCTAACAAATAAAACTGGGGCTCCCCATGGAGACACACTCGGACGAATGAAACCTTTTGCCAATAACTCTTTCAATTGCTTCTTCAACTCCATCAATTTAGTTGGTGCCATCCTATAGGAAGCCTTAGAGATGGGTTTTGTGCTACGCATCAATTCAATAGTGAACTCGGTCTCCCAAGAAGGAGGTAATCCTAGAAGCTCATCTTGGAAGATATCAAAAAACTCACAAACCACTTCAATATCAGCAATACTTCTTAATGTCTCAGACTTTGGATGAGTCACCACACTAATGAGATAACCTTGACAACCTCGCATCAACCACTTCTCAATTATAATTGTGGACACAACAATCTTAGTAAGTGCATGTTTAGGGCATTGAAAACAAAACTCTCTCTCTCCTGGAATATGAAATACTACTTTCTTGGACTGACAATCCATCATGGCATAATAATGTTCAAGGCAATCCACCCCTAGAATAACATCAAAGTCATTCATATCTAGAAGGTAAAGATTGGCTGGCATGCATCTATTCTGAATCACCACATCTACGTCAGGTATGATTTTAGAAGTATTGCCCTCACCTATAGGGGTACTAACAGGTAAAGACTCCACATCATAAATAGGATAAAACTTATGTAGAACAACATAAAATCTTCTAGATATAAAAGAATCTGTAGCACCTGGATCAAATCAAACACAAGCATATGAATATGCAATCAAAACTGTACTACCTGTTGCGGCTCCAGAATTTTCTACATCATCTGTGGTGAGATTATAAACTCTAACTGGCGCCCTTGGCCCATCAATTCTCATTAGCTTTGGATAATTATTCACCATATGGTCAACAGCACCACAACGGAAACACTTGCTTGACATCTTCGTGCAAAGTCCATCATGTCTGACACCACAATAACTACATATTGGAAGATCCCTTCGTGGAATGGCTGGAATAGGTGGCACTACCATTGGGGCAATCTTAAACTTATTCCTCTGATCTCTTTGGAATCTCCATGGTTGCTCCTTGCCATGCTGATGCACCCTCTGATTCTTTTGCATAGCTTCAATGTTGCCTTCTGCAATGCATGCAACACGATAGGCGGCTGCCATAGTCTCATGATCAAACAAAGACACGCGATCTCGAATAGGACCTTGAAGCCCGCGAACGAACTTCTTGGTACTCCTCTTCTCATCTATGCATAAGTGAGGTGCATACTTGGCTAACTCAGTAAAGCGTGCCTCATATTGTGCCACTGTCATCGAACCTTGCTGTAAATTCAGAAATTCCAGCTCCATCTGATCTTGCACATGTTCAAGAAAGAACTTTGCCCTAAACACCTTCAGAAAATCTTCTCAACCAATATCAACTTGTCCTACAAATAATGTCTTCTTGGTTGCCTGCCACCACTCATATGCTCTCTCTTGAAGCATGAATGTACCAAAGACAATCTTGTCTCCATCATCACACTGAATGCCATCAAGGATTTTCTCCATTTCTCTGATCCACCTCTCGGCTATCTCAGGTCGACTCTCCCCCTTAAAGGAGGGTGGATTCATACGGAGGAATTTCTCCATCAAAGTAGCACCCGCCAATCTATCTGAATGCTCTGGTTGGCCTGCAGCCATCACCTGCAACTGCTCCTGCATCTGAGTCTGCATCTGAGCCTGGGTCCTGGCCTGGGCCTGTATGGCCTATGCCAAACATTGAAAACTCTGTAGGAAATCTCCATATCCTCTAGTTACTAGACCCAATGGGTCATTGCCTCCAGATCCCTGAGCCTCTCCATTCCCATCCAAGGGATTCATCCTAGTGGGTCGCTTGTTATTTCGCCTTGACTCTCTTCCAGCCATGTATCTATAATACCCAGAAAAATAAAAAATTTTAAGCACACATTGAAACTAAACTCGGACCATTTATTTGAAGTAATTTTCATGCAAAGATCCTGGGGTATAATCTCTGAATGGTGGGTGAAACACAGTAGAGTCCCAATTAAACTCTGATACCAAAGTCTGTTACACCTCGGCCTGGTAATCCATAATATACAAGGTAATTACAAATATAGCCAAAGTGCAACAGGGGGAAAAGGCCACTCAAAACAGATAATTGGGAGGATACTATGTTTCAAATGGAAGTGTAGTATAAAAATTTGTAAGAGAAATCAAAATACTAAGGAAATTTTACCATTCACAAGATTATACCAAAGCGCTACATAGTAGATTGTCATTTTTACATATCAGCATCTTTATTGTACATTCCAACAAAAACATAAGCATAAGTATATATATGGTTCAATCCTTTCGGCTCGCCCAAAAAGAGATATCGTCTTATGTGAACCCTGAATGACCCTACTTCAAACTCACTCTTCTTCTCCGTCTGTCCGATCACCTAAAAAAATAGGCGTGAGTACCAAAGAAATGGTAACTCAATAGGTAGATGAGGTTGCCTTCATAAGAATTTATCATCCAAATAATTGAAGCAGAATATGTACATTGCATAAGAACATTAAACATAATAGAAAACAAAACTATCATATAATACATATGTGCATCAGAATTGTATGCCAATAAGGAAATTGAGATACATGATTCATAATATCATGCCAACTTTGAATCAAAGCTACACAAGCTTGTCAATATATGAACAGGGCCAGAATACAGAACTTAAGATTATTAAGTTGATTTACTGAAATGACATATAGATTGCAAGATATAAAATTTGTTTTTCAGACCATAGGTTCCCACTTATTATAGAAGTGCCCGGACACACATCCAACCGCCACTATGAGCTAGAAACAAAATACAGAAACTAAGTTCCTAGGCACATACATAGCTAAGTCATGGGCGTAGTGCTACCTCGAGGGTCGTCACCCCACCTTAATAAAGGATTTCTACCCGCGGCCTTCAGGTAACAGAGCTAATGGGTTCTGGAGGTGTCTCACACCTTTTTAGGTGTAGCACGTACCCCCAAAATAAATAGGTCCTGGTGGGGATGTTGCCACCATTTCCCAGAACTATTCTCATATAGCGGCTATGTCCGATCGGTAGGCTTCATTAACATTATGAGAATAAACTTAATATTTATGTAACTACAACAATATATACATATGAAAATGACTAACCACTTTAGTGATTTTCTTTCAGGAGTTCATAAACTAAGAATAGCTCGAAATCATAATTTAAAAGGTAAATAAATCATTTTCTAAGCTGAATTTAAATACAACTTGTTATAAACTCAGACAACACATATAAGTAATCACAAATCTCCTACAGAAGTAATCTGCCCACATTTAAAACACTGATTTTATTAATACAGAAAAGTACTTCAAAAATCCTAAAAATTTCACATATTATACTAATTTACATTAGGTATATCCTGTAAAAATTTGGGCTCAAATGGTTCACGACAAAGATAGCAGAAAATCAAACATCAGGGTACTATCCCTGACTTACTGAAATATCAGACTAGAATATGAACCCTGCTACACACACCATGAATCATTATCATATGAATATAACAATTCATGAAACTTTTTCTGAAGATGTATAATAGTATAAGTATTTTTTCATAAAAAATTTAGATTATTTTGTGACACATATAAATTACTAAAATTCACGTTCTAACATACTATCAAATAAAATCCGAAAACTATATCTACAAATTATATCATGTTAACTGACCTAAACGCATCATCATATGAATATAATAATTCATGAAACTTTTATTGAAGCTGTATAATGGTATTATGTCATGAAAATTTTCGATTATTTTGTAACATACATAAATTACTAAAATTGACGTTCTAACATGTTATTAAATGAAGTCTGAAAACTGTATCTACAAATTATATCATGTTACTCGACTTGGAAGCATCATCATATGAATACCAAAATTCATGAAACATTTTCTGAATATTTTACTAGTATGAGTATTAGGTCATAAAAATTTCAGATTATTTTGTGAAACATATAAATCACTAAAATTCATGTTCTAACATGCTATCAAATGAACTCAAAATGCTATATCTGGAAATCACAGTCTTGTTCATGACCTAGAAGTATCACCATATGAACATGAAAGTTTATGCCGATTTTTTTGGAGATGTCCAATTATGTCATAGTTATGTCATAAAAATTTCATAAGTTTTCTATACAAAATAAAATCATAAAACTTTGAAGGTTACCCTACTGTCATAAGAGTTATAGAAAAATCTGGGTTGCAAAAATTTAACATCTACTATGCTTAATCTATTTTAGGCTTTTAAAAATTTAAATCCCTACATCATTCAACTATTTCACACATAATAACTTCACAAGAAAATATAATTTGAAGATATAAAAAATATATATTAAAGATTTACTTATTTTTTATGATTAACTAAGCTAAACTCTTATGAAACTAGCACCCATGCAACCTACCTTCTTCAAGAACACCAAGAACACTTCAAGAATGACCTCCCAAATCCTTCCCTTGCTGCTCCCCATGTTTTGGTGCAGAGAAGATGCTAAACCAAGGCCAAAACCCAAGTTAAGGTCCTTTAAATAGGATGGGTTTAGTTAGCCTTACCATGGTTACTTAAATGACTTTAAAATTTATTAATTCTAACCATCCAAGTTACATTAACTTAACCATCCCACTAACACTAACCATGGTTAATACTAACTTTGACCATCCCACTAACTTTAACCAAGGTTAAACTAACTTTACTATCCCACTAACTTTAACCAAGGTTAATACTAATTATGACCACCCCACTATCTAATATAATACTAATATTTCTAGGATAAGCATTAATTAATAAAAGACAAATTTCTAACCATAGGTTTTAGTTTCTACTATATAAAATAATTATTCATCAAATGGTCATCCTATTTTTAATAATTGCATACTTATCCTTAATTTCCAATTAATCATTCTAATATAAATCTGATTATGATTTACACTAAGTTTTCTATCACAATTGATCATATATAATTATTTTATGGGATTTAACCAACCAAGTTTAATCTTTGTGCATTTCTTAACTTACATAATGTATTTTCTCAAAATTAATTAGTAACATAATTATGCTAATTACATGCTAATAATCGAATGTTACATATATTAAGTGCGGGTTTTTCTGAAAAATTGCAAAATCACTTAATATAAAAGTATGGCTACTAGGTCAGAGGCCAGACACTTTGTCCTGCAACAGCCGCCCCCTCTCTCTCCTCTCTCTGGCAACCCCTTTCACAGGACGCCCCCTGTGGTCTCTACTCCGTCTCCCGCCAGTGCCGCCTTCCGTCAGACGGCAACTCGTCTCTACATGTCACAGAGGATTACGCGAAGCCAGCCGAGATCTACAGACACCTCACCAAGCAAGGATGATCCGTCAAGAGGAAGATCACTTAGATACTGCTAGAGGTTGGGCACCTGCGCGGCTTGCAGCATCGCACCGACAGAACCACAGGCACGCGGATTCGAATCCGCACAAGGTGAAATTCATTTTACTTCTGATTCATTCTCGTTGTTCGAAACGGCACGGGATCTGATAATTTTATTTTCCGCTACATTCTTGATCCCAACGCAAGAGCGGGTAGGTCCCATCTCGAAGATAATTTAGGATGTCGAAATACCAAGGATTCCCATCATCCCATTCGGGTGTGAATTCCTTAGTGATGACCAAAATTTACTCAAGTGAGAGAAGAAATTGTTAGAACCACAGATCCAGTAAAGAGGGGGAATCTTACTTCTGTACAATAACGATTTTCGAACTCCTAGTGAGGGGGGATTCCTAGGAAAGAGGGTAAGGAGGCTAAGGCATCAGCTAGGATGTTATATGACCTAGGCACATGGCCAAAGGTGATCTTTCTAAATTGCCTAGTCAATGAACCTACCAAATCTTGGTATGTCTTCAACTTGGGATCCCGGCTTCGGTATTTTCCCACTGTTTGGCGAAGGACTAGCTGCAAATCCTTGATAATTCTCAATTATGTAACCTTGAGTACCAATGCCATTTTTAAGCCATCTAGGAGGGCCTCATATCCAGCAACCTTGTTTGTCACTGGGAAAGACAATTGGCACGCATGCAGAATTCTCACCCCTTCTGGAGATAGGAGGACCGCACCTATTCCACTGCCTTGGGAGTTAAGTGCCCTGTCAAAGTGAAGGACCCAGGATGGACTATCATCCACAATGACATTCAACTCCTCATCCGGGACTCATCGTTGGCGGGCAAAAATTTAAGCAATGGGTGGGGGGCTAGGTGCTCAGCAATTGCTTGCCCCTTGACAGCCTTCTGGTTCACATACGTGATATCAAAATGATTCAAGAAAGTCTGCCATCGCACCAACCTACCCGTCATTACTGGCCGTTCTAGCAAATGTTTTTTCATTCTGGCTAGAAGTTTAACCTCCTAGGTGAGGAAATAGTGCTTCAATTTCTGCACTACCCAAATGACGATCGCGCATGTCTTTTCCATAGCTGTATAATGCTTTTCAGCATCATTAAACAATCTAAAGAGGCAGTACATGATCGTTCCAAATTGTGTGTCGTGAAACACTCATAAGAACGTTCAATCTAAATTTATTCGGCTCATTTAAATTAGATTTTGAAAATTAATAATGGTGGGTCCGAGTCGATCCACAGGGAGTTAAATTTTTTAATTTTGAAAACTTTGGAATTTAGTTAATCTAAAAAAAACAATTTATAACTTGAATTAATTAATTAACTACCTAATGAAATTAATCTAAATTTACAAATCTAACTAACCTAACTTTTAAAAGAACAAAGACAACCACATTCAAAATTGAGAAGAGAGAGAGGGATTAACAAAAGATCGCAAAAATAATATAACTTCTATATTGAACTAATCAAGTTTTATGCAACAAGAAATAATAAACAATAGCAACTTAACTTAACTAAACTAAAATAAGCCAAAACAAAGTAAAAGATGATACTAATAATACAAGTTGCAGCAGTGCGGTGGAAGTAAGAAGCAGGCGAGCACAGGTGTGCTTGGAGCTGTTGCTGGCTACGTTGGGTGCGTGGAGGCTTGCTGGCTGCGTTGGGCAACGCGTGGGGGCTTGCTGGCTGGTGGAGGTGCAGCCGGTGCAGCTGGCGTGCGCGCTGGAGGGACGTGGAGGCATGCATGCATGCGCGTAGCGGCGCGTGGAGGCCGGCTTCAGGCTTCACCGGACGTGCCTGGGCGGTGCGATGCGAGGAGCTTCAAGCATGCATGGCTGTACGTGGAGGCCGGCTTCAGGCTTCACCGAACGTGCCTGGGCGGTGCGATGCGAGGAGCTTCAAGCATGCATGGCTGTGCGTGGAGTGCGTGGTGGAGCGGCTGCAGCGGGATTCAGTTGCTCGCGCGAGCCTGCATGCATGCACGTGGAGCGGGCCGACGAGAGAGAGAAGAGATAGAGAGAGACGGAGGAGGAGAGAACAGAGAGAGTGGGAAACCAGAGAGGAACCGAGAGAGGGAGTGGGGGAGAGAAAGAGATGGCAGGGAGAGAAGGAGAGGAAGAGAGAGACGGAGGAAAGCAAAGAGCATGTGGGAGAGAGGAAATAGAGAGACGGAGAAGGAGAGAACCGAGGAGGGAGGAAGGGAAACCGGAGAGGAAGAAGGAGAGTGCGTGGGAATGGCTGAGAGGCTGCGGGAAACTGGAGAGAAAGAAGGAGAGGGAGGAGAAGAGTGCGTGGGAGAAAGAGAGGCTGCGGGAAACTGGAGAGAAAGAAGGAATAATGCCGCTGAGAGGAAGGGGGGGGGATCCTTTTAAAGAAAAGAGAAGGAAAGGTTTTTTTTAAAATAAAGAAAGTGGGGGAAAGGAAGGTGGCTGGTCTTTCTTGGGTTCTTTGGGCAAGAATTAGGGCAACATTAGGGCATCAAATGACATTTTTACCTCTGCTTTAATCTTTTGGATAAAATGAAGTCGAATTTATTGCGATTTGAACCCTAGACCTCCCCCAAATTTCCAGAAACTCCACCAACTGCACTACATCATCGGCATGTCCTGTTCACATAGAATAAATATAAATTAGCATATTATCATTAAAAAAATCATTATATTTATTTATTTCATCTCGATTTTGTCGAAAAACCGCAAATGCGCTATACTCCATTAATCACATAAAATGACGATGTTTTTAAGTCAGAATTTGACGAAATTGATACTGTTGGACTTGGTACGCAATTATCTATCATTTCATGCTATTTTACAGATAAAAACGTGAGTATGATGTGTATGATTGCCCTTAAATGATCAATTTGACACTTTATCACACCCCCCAAATTACTCATTGCTAGTCCCTTAGCAATGCAAATAAGGAAAAGTTAGGACAAACAATGAATTATCATGCTTCATTTGTAATATCTATCACAAACAATTTAAGTGGTAGCCGATTGGTTAAGCTAAAGTTTTCATATCCCACAATATTTTGATTCACGACAGGTGATTGTGCATGAAAATTGACACGCTTAGAACTCATTTCCGACCTTTCTGGTATCTTCTTGCCTTTACTACCCTTTAGATAAGACTACCTAGGGAGGAGAAGAGAATAAAAGATTTCCCGATCAGTCGGCGAGGACCGTTTTTCAGTTCCCATCCCAACTCAGCACTTTTTTACGATTTGGTCATATTTCTTGTACGATGGACTTTTTAGCGTGGCTTTTTCATTTCATTGTACTTTTGCTTTTGAGAGTGCGTACTTTTTGCCACTTTCTTTGAATTGCCTGAGGGGAGGTGCATACTTTTTGCCACCTACCTTCCTTTATCTCTTTTGACGCCTTCAATTGCCTTTAGTGTTTACAGTTGTCCATTTTAAATGACCGCCTCTTTTAGAGTGCTGAGTGGGACAGTCCCCTATTACGAATCCTAACACATTCCTTTCGTTCAACCCAAAAGAAAAATTAGAATAAGTAGTCTTATCCTTAAGGTTAATTCTAGCAATTCTATACTTTTAAGATCTTTCATTTATTCTAAGTTGTCGTGTGTGTGTGTAAAAATTATCCTGCCATGAATTTTTGTGAAGTGGGATATTTAAACTTTGAAGGTTCTTTAACCAATGTGACTAACAGAGAACTGATTTGTTTAAGATTTACTTAATGAAACATGATTTTCATGCAATTTTCATAGGATGTGAAAAGGAGATTTTGAAAGAAATTTTAAAATTTTGACTATTTTTCAGTGAAAGATATCAGTTTTCTTCAAAAGATCTTCAATAAATGCATATCAAATTGATTGTCCCACCCCCCAACTTGATTGACATTGTCCTCAATGGCATAAAAGATATGAAAAACATGTCAGTCAGAAGACTATTGTGAAGGAGAGAAACAACCTATAATGAAGAGGATGCGACATACCCAAGGCGACTGTTGCTCAAGGACCTAAAAAGAAATACAAAAACTGGAGTAAAATATTAGGTTGCCTCCCAACAAGCGCTAAGTTTATCGTCTTCAGCCAGACGGAAGTTTAGTTATTGTGGATCACTCAGTTTGATGGATTCAGGTGGCTCATTTTGAAGATTTTCAATAAATGGTTTCAACCGTTGACCATTAACGGTGAAAGTGTTCCCACTTTTGGGATTCAGAATTTTAACAGCTCCATGATCGAAGGCTTTAACAACCACGAATGGTCCATCCCATGTGGATTTCAGTTTTCCAGGAAATAGGCGGAGCCTAGAGTTAAATAGCCAAACTTTCTGATTTGGAAGAAAGGATTTTCTCACAATATGTTTATCATGGAAAGCTTTAGTTTTAGCTTTATAAATCTTTGAATTTTCATAGGCCTCATTGCGCAACTCTTCTAGCTCACTCAGTTGTAAGGTTCGGTGGGAACCAGCTTGGGCTAGGTCCAGATTGACTTGTTTAATGGCCCAATAAGCCCTATGTTCCAATTCCACCGGAAGGTGGCACGCTTTTCCAAAAACCAGGCGATAAGGAGACATGCCAATAGGAGTTTTGTAAGCGGTCCGATAGGCCCATAAGGCATCATCCAATCTTTCAAACCAATCTTTTCTATCGGGCCTAACGGACTTTTGCAAAATATTCTTAATCTCTCTATTGGAAACTTCCACTTGGCCACTGGTTTGGGGATGATAAGGGGTAGCTACTTTGTGATTAATCCCATATTTCTTAAGCAAAGCTCGAAACTGGTAATTCATGAAATGTGTTCCCCCATCACTTATGATAGCTTTAGGCCACCCGAACCGAGAAAAGATATTCTTCTGAACGAATTTAATGACCACTTTATGATCATTGGTTCGGGTGGCTACTGCTTCGATCCACTTAGAGACCTAATCCACCGCTACCAGAAAATATGTATGTCCAAAAGAAGGTGGAAAAGGTCCCATAAAGTCAATTCCCCAAACATCAAAGACTTCAACCACTAAGATTGGTTTGAGTGGCATCATATCCCTTTTCGCCATATTTCCTACAGCCTGGCATCGGAGGCAAGTTTTGCTGAACTCATGGGCATCTTTGAAAAGTGTGGGCCAGTAAAAATCACTTTGCAAGACCTTGGCTGCAGTTTTCTTTCCTGAGAAATGTCCCCCACAAGCCAAATTATGGCATAAGTTGAGGACACTCTGTTGTTCTTCTTCAGGAACGCATCGCCTAATGATTTGATCAGGACAGAATTTGAATAGTTCCGGATCTTCCCAGAAATAATATTTTTCCTGGGAAAAGAATTTGCCCTTCTCACTTTTAGTCCATCCTTCCGGAAGCTAATTAGTCACCTTGTAATTGACAATATGAGCATACCAAGGTGCATCAGTGTGAGAAATGGCCAGTAGATGCTCATCAGGAAATGAATCAGTTATGGGTGCACTTTCGGAGATCAAAATTCGGGATAGGTGGTCAGCTACCACATTCTCAGAACCTTTCTTATCCCGAATTTTCAAATCAAATTCCTAAAGGAGTAAGATCCATTTAATAAGTCTACGCTTTGCATCCTTCTTAGTCAACAGGTATTTCAGAGCTGAGTGATCAGAATAGATTATGACTTTTGCCCCTAAAAGATAAGATCTGAATTTTTCTAGGGCAAAAACCACAGCTAATAATTCCTTTTCTGTGGTGGTGTAATTCATTTGAGCATCTGCAAGGGTGCGACTTGCATAATAGATCACCACGGGACACTTGTTGATTCTTTATCCCAAAACCACACCTGTAAGGACTGAGGCTTTCGGATCCGGTTTTCGGGGTCGAACCCTGTAGTTCAGGCTCCAGTGGAGCAGAGACTCTGTGAGGTTTCGCGTCGAGCGGGCTCAATGTGGTTTAAACGGCGTCCACCGTTGCAGACGCGTTTTAGGTTCTGCCACGTGGGTGCCACGTGGGCTGGCTTTGGGCCGCAAGAGTACGGCCCTGTCATGTCGTCTGAACGGCGTCCGCATGGGACGACGCCTTTCAGACTGCGACTCTGGAATTGTCAGAGTACAGCCCTGACATGTCTCCTGAACGGCGTCTGTGTAGAACGACGCATTTCAAAGTCCTATCAGAGCGGCCGTCACGTCACCTGATAGGCGTCTGTCCATGTCGACGCGTTTTAACCAGTCTCTGGTTAACCCCGCGAGCCCTCCTTCTTTCCCTCATTTTCTTCCTCCTCTCTTTCTCTCCTCCCTTCCGGCGATCCCGACGGCAGCCCCTTCTCCTCCCTCTTTTCCTCCCACCACTTCATCCTTTCCTCCACTCCATCACCCACCTAGCTCCCACCACTACCACCTCCACTTCCACTGCGGCGTTTTACTCTCCGGACGGCGGCCGACGTCACGGTGGAGTAAGGACGACCACGGCGGTACCGGTGGCGGCGTGGGACGAGTCGGGTGGACGGCTTGAAGCTTGGAGGAGTTCAAGTAACCGGTAGGGTGACGATTCCCATAGTGTTCTATGTTCAAACCATGATTCTCCCTCTCGAAGCATGTTTTAGATCTATGGTTTTGGGGGTAGAACAAGCATGTTTAGGAGCTCCTCTTGTTGAATGGGGGATTTCTATGATTATGGATTCGTGATGTTTGAGTTTGCCTCTCTTTCTCCTCCGTTTCGGGTGATTTTGGGGTTTTTGGGGATGAAAAGGGGAGCCCTCGGGCTCATGACAGATCTGGTTCCTGGGGTTGAAAGACGTCGTGCATGGACGACGCCTTTTTGAAGGGCGTCAGGCCGTCATGACGCATTTTAGACAGGAACTGCTTTACTGAGGTTCTGTCGGTTCAGGGATTCTGAGACTAAAAGACGTCATGGGTGGGCGACTCGATTCATAAAAGCGTCGGGCAACCATGACGCCTTTTTAGGCAGAAATCCCCTAATTAATGTTTTCTACAAATCCTGGATTTCTGTGCTAAATGGCGTCTGAGGATGTTGACGCCTTTCAAAAGGCGACCGCTGGTGTCGACGCCTTTTAGGCCAGATTCTGAGGACGATGTTTTATGAACCAGTATATTGAGCTTGAATGGCGTCGGTCTTGGGCGACGCGATTCAAGACAGAACTACACTAATTCATGCCAGTAAAATGTGTTCATACTGCTAGATAGTTGGTTAATGCATGCTTTAGTGCACTCGATAATGATGGATTCTTCATGACCGGATGACACTACGTTGTGTGTCATGCGATCGCGGGCTTTTCACGTGACCGGATCGTACTGTGCCAGATTTTGTGTTACTGTGGACCTGGAGTGACAGTTGTAGCGCTTTATCACCCTGTGCTGGTGTGGGTGGAGCACAGCGAAGGTGGGGGCGTGGGTGGGGTGACGCCTAGTGAGAGAGGGTCACCTGGTGAACCCCGGGGTCATCTAGTACCGGTGTGGGAGTGGTATCTTCGGAGTGTCACTCATGCTGAGGGAAGGAGTAACCACCTGAGCCAGTTGGGCCGGAGTAGCAAGAGTGCTATCCGAGGGGTTACTGCTTGGTCTCAGCAGGTCGATGTTTTCCCCACTGTTGTTTGTGTGGTTGGCGTGTTCTATTGAGACGGCGGTTGTGGGTTCCCTAGTCGTCTGGTTTAGAATTATGCATGTTTAATACATTCCGATTGCATGTGATTCGCATTGAGATCTAGGAATAGTAATTACCACTATGCTTGTTACTTTACCGTCAGCTGTATTCTTCACTTGTGGGTGTGTGCGTGGGCAGTGGGGATCGAAGGATCCCTACTGAGTCTTGTCTTTGAGACTCATCCCTGCAGTTTTCAGGTGAGGACTCCCGGCAGACCTAGCGAGGAGTGTGTGGCTGTGTGTTGAGCGCCGACGGCTGTTGTTCCGGAGTATGCCCCGATGTAGTTGTTATTTTATTTCTGGCCTGTATGTTTAATTAATTCTCTTCTGTTGGAGTATGTAAGTATTTGCTGTATCGAGTCGCATTGTAATAACTTTTAATTTCTGCATTTTCCTTTCAATTCAATGCGATGTGAATGTTTAGCTTAGTTTATCATTTATTTCCCAGACTTACTTAGATCCTGGTTTGGTTCCAAATTAATGATTCGGTACCCATTTAGTAATCGGATCCCCGATTATAGGGTGGCGGGTCGTTACAACACCGATAGCATAATCAGAGGCATCGTACATGATTTCGAAGGACAAAGACCAATCTGGAGATTGAAGAATCGGAGCTTTGGTCAAAGATTCCTTCAGAGAATTGAATGCCTTGATGCAAGATTCATCCATTTGGAGAGGGACATCCTTAGCTAGGAGAAGAGTTAGAGGTCGGGCAATTTGAGAGAAATTGTGGATAAACCGGCGATAGAAACCGGCATGGCCAAGGAATGAACGGATCTGTCTGACTAAGGTAGGAGGAGGAAGATTGGATATGAGATCGATCTTAGCTTTATCTACCTCGATCCCCCTTTCAGACACAATGTGGCCTAGAACAATACCCTCTCGAACCATAAAATGGCTCTTTTCCCAGCTAAGTATCAGATTGGTGTCTATGCATCTTGCTAGCACCTGTTTAAGATTTTCCAAGCAATTTTCAAAAGAATCCCCGAAGATTGAGAAATCATCCATGAAAACTTCGAGGAATTCTCCCACCATATTGGAGAATATAGCCATCATGCACCGTTGAAATGTGGCTGGTGCGTTGCATAATCCAAATGGCATCCTCCTAAAAGCAAACGTGCCATAAGGGCACGTAAAGGTGGTCTTTTCTTGATCTTCCGGGTAAATAACCACTTGATTGTACCCAGAGTACCCATCTAAGAAGTAAAAGTACTTCTGGCCCGATAACTTTTCCAGAATCTGATCCATAAATGGGAGTGGAAAGTGATCCTTCTTAGTCATGAGATTCAGCTTTCAGTAATCAATGCACACTCTCCATCCCGTGGTGAGCCTAGTGGGTACCTCTTCTCTATGATCATTCTTGATAACTATTAATCCAGATTTCTTGGGTACCACTTGGTTGGGCTGACCCATTTACTGTCTGATATGGGGTAAATGATACCCGCATCCAGCCATTTCACAACTTCCTTCTTCACCACTTCTTTCATATTGGGATTAAACCGCCTTTGCATCTCCCGACTGGGCTTAGAATTCTCTTCCATGTAGATATGATGCATGCAAATGGACGGACTTATTCCTTTCAAATCTGTCACCGACCATCCAATGGCACCCTTGTGGTCTTTGAGGACCTCGGTTAATTGGGCCTCCTGCGGTGATGTGAGATTTGCCGCAATGATGACCGGGAGAGTTTGGTCCGGGCCCAAAAAGATATACTTGAGAGACTCAGGTAATGGTTTGAGTTCAAACTCAGGAGGGTCCTCTAAGGATGCCAAAGCGGGCTCAGATTGTAAGGCTGGTAAAGGTTCAAACTTGGGCCAAGATGTTAATGTGCCGGGAGAGTCCTTTAAAGTATTGGCTTCCTCCAAAAGGTCATGTGTGAACATCTCATTTTCTTCAACCAGATTATCCAAGATATCAATAGTATGGCATTCTTCTTCATGATTTGGATATTGAGATGCTTTAAAGACATTAATCTTGACCTTTTGACCTCTAAATGAAATGTCCATTATGCCAGTTTCACAATTTATATTAGCTTTGGCAGTGGCTAAGAATGGACGACCTAGGATGATTGGGGTGTGAATGAGTTCCTCAGGTAATGCCATATCCAGAATAAGAAAATCCACAGGAAAATAACAATCATGAACCTTCACAATAACGTCCTCAATTAATCCCCGTGGAGTCTTCACAGACCTATCAGCCAACTGCAAGATGATGGGTGTGGGGTTTAATTCCCCAATATCGAATTTCTCGTAAATGGCTGTTGGCAAGAGGTTCACACTAGCACCTAAATCCAATAAAGCTCTATCAAATGAAACTCCACCTAAGTCACATGAGATCAACGGTGCTCCAGGATCCTTCAACTTCTTGGGTAGGTGATTCATCACAATTGCACTTACATCTTCTGAAAGCCAAACCTTTTCGGGTGCCATTCTAGATTCTCTTCGTAGAGTACATAATTCCTTGAGGAACTTAGCATAAGCTGGCACACACTTGATGGCATCGAGGAGTGGAATATTAATCTGAACTTGTTTGAATAAGTCCAACAATTCCTCATTCTGGGCTAGTTTCTTCCTGGCATTGGGCTTAGCTAACAAAACATTAGGAAATGGCACCCTAGGTTGATAAGAACTTGGGCCTTCATCTATCTTCCCTTTTCCTTTCGGGTCTTCCTCCAACTTTTCCATGTTGGGTTCAGCCTCACTCTCACTTTCAATTTCATGAGGCCCATCAGTGGAATCTTTGGCTAACTTTCCATTTATATGTGGGTTTTCTAAACTTTTCCCACTCCTAAGGGCTGAAATGGCTTTAGCATTCTTAAATTGCGGCCCTTTAGGTTGTGGTAATGGGCCAGGCTGAGGTAAAAGGCCCGATTGCTGTGGAAAACCCGGAGGTTGATTCCTTGGATTGGCAATGGGTTGACTAGGAAGTTGACCCACTTCTCTTCTCATCGTAGCTTCAGCTAGTTGGCCCATTTGACTTTCCAACTTAGAAATGGATTGTTGATGGGTCAAAATCAGTTGTTGGAGTTCAGTGAATTTGTCATCAAAGTTGGGCTGAGGAGGTTTGTAACGACCCGCCATCCTATGACCGGAGACCCGGTCACTAAATGGATGTCGGCCCATTAACTGCGGGTTCACACCCGGATCTCACACAACACATCTGGAGGAGTAAGTGCTAAACAAGGCTAAATATAACAATCTCACGGACTACAAAGATAAGCAAGTGCGCAGGAAGGAAAAATAACAATGTCCGTATACAGTCCAACAATAATTACATGTCCAACAATTAAATAAGTACAGGCAGAAGGAAGTACAACAACATCGGGGCATACCCCGGAACTAAGACAGTTGCTGGTCCGCACACCACGAAGACACCACGCTACTGCTCGCCACGAGGTCCACACCTGAAACCGCAGGGAGTGAGCCACACCAGAAATGGGCTCAGTAGGGATCATCCGATCCCTTGCCTCCCACTCACACACCACCAAGTGTAACAACAGGAATATATGGCAATTTAAGTAAAGCAGTAAACATAGAACCCAACTGTGATATGAAACGTACGATAAGCAGTGCAGCAAGAACCATTCTAAGCAACCCGAAGAACCCAACACAGAGTCACGTCTCACAGCCAAAGTCCACGAAGCGACTGAACCACACTGTTGACCGAAGTCAAACGTCGCCTCCCAACACTACCACCACAGCTCACGCCTGTCCACCCCTACAGTGATCCGGGGCACTGTAGGGTGAGGCAGTGAGTCAAACTAGGACTAGCTGGAACCAGTGTACCGCCACCGCCAGCTACGTGTGCACACAAGCAGTCTAGACTACTGTCCTACCGTCCGGATTGCCTCCACGCTAGGCCTCAGCGCTTCAGGAGGGCCCTGGGGACCGGCGAATCCTCGTCAAGCCGAAGCTACAGGAACTACCCACAAACCCAAATCTCCCGGGCTGCGTCAGGCCAAAGGGCTAAGGGTACCACTCGTAACCTTGATCAAAGGTCACATCAGGCCCAGTGGCTAAAGGGTAAGCCAACTCCAACAGTACCACAACCAGCTCCACAGCAAGAAACGCACCAGAAGCTGTCACGACAAACAGGGAAACCCCGACCCGCTGAGGACAAACAGCGACCCCTCGGATAGCACACAGGCTACTCCGGCCCGTCGGGCTCAAGGCGATCCTGCTTCCCTCAGCCAAAGGTAAAACACAACATGTACCACTTCTCCCACCGGTACGGCACAATGCCTCACAGACACCATGACCCTGTCCCCATCGGTCCATGGTGACAAACGTAAACCACAGTTATTCTGATTCCATACTCGCATAAGCACACACACACACAACATGATTCCATTCACACAGGAGTCCTCAGTCTCAGTATACAACGTAAAGCATGCATTAGAAATCGTCCCACAGTGAAACACATGATAAAACCAGGATTTACACATCTCTGTCTTGAATCGCGTCGACCGAGGTTGACGCCATTCAAGTCCCTCAGACAGGTTCATTTAACAGTCAGAATATTCCTTGAAATGCGTCGCCATAGGGAGTCGCCTATCTAAAACGCGTCCAGGTTCACAGACGTCATTCACACTTAAATTCCAGATTTACAGACCCTCACTCGGGGTGATTTTCCTGTCTAAATGGCGTCATGATGGCCCGACGCCCTTATGAAAGGCGTCGTCCATCCATGACGTCATTTAGCACCAGAACCCCTATTTCGCGGAATCTCGAACATGGAGGTTTCTGCCCTAAAAGGCGTCATACTGCCCTGACGCCCTTATGAAAGGCGTCGACCAGGCACGACGCCGTTTAGCGCCAGAAACCTGGTTCCCTGGTTTGAACCGAGGGTTTCTCCCTTAACCCCAAACACCCCGAAAAGCCCCAAAACAAGAAGGGGGAGGAAGAAGCATTCATCTATCGCAGGCATACTACGAAACCACGATCACAAGCACAGTCATTCCCACAAGGAAACCCCCTAAACATGCTCAATCTAGCCCAAACACATCATGTCACGCCAAGGAACACACGAGCAACACATACAAGGTTCGTCCCCCTACCAGTTCTTGAACTCCTCTAAGCTCCTCGCCGCCGGTACGCCGCACCGCAGACCGCCGCCGGTACCCTCGAGGACGCCGCCACTCCGCCGGGACGTCGGCCGCCGTCCGGAGAAGGGAACGCCGCGAAGGAGGTGGTGGAGGTAGAGGTGAGAGGTAGGGAGGCTATGGAGTGATTGGAAGAGGAAGAAGAGGAAGGGAAGGGGAAGAAGAGAGTCGGAGAAGGCGGAGAGGGCGAAGAGAGAGAGAGAGAAGGCGAGAGTGAGGGTAGGAAGGAGAGGCTCGCGGAGTCAATCCGAATCCAGCTAAAACGCGTCGATCAAGGCAGACGCCTATCAGTCTGACAGGACGGCCGTACTGATAGCGGTCTGAAACGCGTCGCCCACCGTGGACGCCGTTCAGACAACAGGACAGGCCGTACTGACAACGCTCTGGCGCCGCACCCTGACATCGCAGAGGTCACAATCTGAATCGCGTCGGCCAACCTGGACGCCGTTCAGACGATGTGACCGGGGCCGTACTCTCACGGCCCGAAACCCACCCACGAGGCGCAACAACCAACAGACCTAAATGGCGTCTACACACCCTGACGCCTTTTGAAAGGCGTCGAGCAGTGCTGACGCCATTCAGTCAGAAATCTCAAGACCCTCCTCAGGGTCCAAACCAGGGGATCCGGCCCGAACCCGACCCGAATACAGAACCCGAAACCTCAGTCCTTACAAGGTTGTTGGTAAGTGGATGGAGGATGGTATTGGGTTGGTTGTCCATATTGGAATGAGTGGTAGTGGGCCGGTTGACCTGATTGGAATGATTGATAATGGGCCGGTTGAGAGAATTGGGCCTAAGATCCCCTAGCCTGAACATTTCCATAGAAATTAGATTGATGTTGAAATGAATTTTGTGGCTTTTGGGCTTGATGCATGGAAGGATTGGACATTGGTAGTGGGGCCTGCTGATTCTTCCAAGAAAAATTAGGGTGGTTTCTCCAGCCAGGATTGTAAGTATTTGAGAATGGATCATTATTGAGCCTGGAGAATCCCTGAGCAGCCTGAACTTGTTCCTGAATGAATGGTGGAAGTTGGGCTGCAGTTGGGCATTCATTCACTTGATGGGTTGGACTTGCGCATAAGGCACAAATATTATGATTGGCAGAAGATGGGCCTTCATATGGACTAGATTGTGTTGGGTAAGTAGGCTCTTGCTTGTTTAAGGCCAAGAGTTGGTCTAGTTTCTGGGCCAAGATGTCTACCTTATCCAATTTATGATTAATCAGATTTATGTCCATTCTGGATTCGGGCTCTCCACGGGCCTTAAGTTCATACATTCCAGTCCGTTTAGATGGCCCCACATACCTCTCATAAGATGATAATGAGGCATGATTGATGGAATTTTCACTTAAGATCTCAAAAAGATCATAGGCCTCATCTTCATTTTTCATCATAAATGCCCCTCCACATGAGGCATCCACCATCTGTCTGAACTGTTCAGACAATCCTTCATAGAATGCTTGGACAATTTGCCATTTTGAAAGTCCATGATGAGGGCTTTTCCTAAGCAATTCTTTCCTAGAATGATGAATGCCTAGCATGGAAGGTTTCTAATCTACAAATGAAGATTTTTAAATTTGAATGTTCTTCTTTTGTTTCTTTTTTTAGTTAATGGAAACCTATCTAACTTAGAAACTACAAAAATTGAAACTGACTAAAGTAAGGAAATTGAAACATAAAAAGTTAATTACACTAAATCTAAGATAATCAAAATTAAAAATCTAACTCCCCGGCAACGGCGCCAAAAATTGATCGTTCCAAATTGTTTGTCGTTAAACACTAATAAAAATGTTCAATCTAAATTTATTCGGCTCATTTAAATTAGATTTTGAAAATTAATAATGGTGAGTATGAGTCGATCCACAGGGAGTTACATTTTTTAATTTTGAAAACTTTGGAATTTAGTTTGTAAGGACTGAGGTTTCGGGTTCAGTGTTCGGGTCGGTTTCGGGCCGGATCCCTTGGATTAGGCCCTGAGGGGTCTCGAGATTTCTGACTGAATGACGTCAGCACTGCTCGACGCCTTTCAAAAGGCGTCAGGTTGTGTGGACGCCATTTACGTCTGTTGCTGTTGTGCCACGTGGGCGCCACGTGGACTGGTTTTGGACCGCGAGAGTACGGCCCCTGTCTCGTCGTCTGAACGGCGTCCATGATGGACGACGCGATTCAGACTACGACCCTGCGGTGTCAGTGTACGGTGCCTGACATGTCAGCTGAACGGCGTCCGTGGTGGTCGACGCGTTTCAGAGAGCTGTCAGTACGGTCCGTCATGTCATCTGATAGGCGTCTCTCTCGCTCGACGCGTTTTAGGCAGTTTCTGATTGACCCCGCGAGCCCTCCTTTCTTTCCCTCATTCTCACCCTTTCACTCTCTCTCCTCTCCCTCTCCGCCTCCTCCGATCCCACTCTTTCCCTTTCCCTTCCTCTTCTTCCTCTTCCACCACTCCAACGCCTCCCTACCTCTCACCTCTGCCACCACCACTTCCTCCGCAGCGTTCCATTCTCCGGACGGCGGCCGACGTCCCGGCGGAGTGGCGACGTTCTCGGGGGTACCGGCGGCGGTCTGCGGTGCGGCGGTTCGGCGACACGGAGCCAGGAGGAGTTCAAGTAACCGGTAGGGGGACGAACCTTGCATGTGTTGCTCGTGTTTTCCTAGGCATGATATGACGTGTTTTGGGCTAGATTGAGCATGTTTAGGGGGTGTTCTTGTGGGTATGACCGTGCTCGTGAATGTGGATTTGTAGCATATTTGTGGTGGATGAACTTCTTTTCCTCCCCTTCTGTTTTGGGGCCTTTTCGGGGTATTTGGGGTTAAGGGAGAAACCCTCGGATCGAACCAGGAAATCAGGTTTCTGGCGCTAAACGGCGTCGTGCCTGGTCGACGCCTTTCAGAAGGACGTCAGGGTAGTACGACGCCTTTTAGGACAGAAATCTCCATGTTCGAGGTTTCAAGAGTTAGGGATTCTGGCGCTAAATGACGTCACGGATGGTCGACGCCTTTCAGAAGGACGTCGGGACATCATGACGCCATTTAGGCAGGAAATCACCCCCGACTGAGGGACTCAGTTCGAGGATTCTGGGACTAAAAGACGTCATGGGTGGGCGACGCGGTTTGGAATAGCGTCGAGCCACCATGACGCCTTTTAAGGCAGAAATCCCTCAATTAATGTTTTCTGGAATTCCTGGATTTTCGGTGTGAACGGCGTCTGAGGATGTTGACGCCTTTTAAAAGGCGACCACTGGTGTCGACGCCTTTTAGGCCAGATTCTGAGGCCGGTATTTCATGAACCAGTTTAGGGTGCTTGAATGGCGTCGGCCTTGGGCGACGCGATTCAAGACAGAACCACACTAATCCATGCCAGTAAAATGTATTTACCCTGCTAGATAGTTGGTTAATGCATGCTGTTAGAATACTCGATGTGATGAACTCTTCGTGACCGGATGGCACTGCGTTGTGTGTCGTGCGATAGTGGACTTCTTCCGTGACCGGATCGCACCGTGCCGTGTTTTCTGTTTTGGTGGACCTAGAGTGACAGTTGTACCGTTCTACACCTTGTGTCGGTGCGGAGGGACACAGCGCTGACGGGAGCAGTGGCGGGGTGACGCCTAGTAGAGAGGGTCACCTGGTGAACCCCGGGGTTAGCTAGCTTGTACCGGTGTCGGAGAGGTACCTTTGGAGTGTCACTCGTGCTGGGGGAAGGAGTAACCACCTGAGCCAGTTGGGCCGGAGTAGCCAGCGTGCTATCCGAGGGGTTACTGTTTGGTCTCAGCGGGTCGGTGTTTGCTGGGGGAAGGAGTAGCCGCCAAGGTAGCCAGCGTGCTATCCGAGGGGTTACTCTTTGGTCTCAGCGGGTCGGTGTTTCCTACTTTCGGAGACGTGGTTGACGCGTTTTGCCGAGACGCGAGTTGTAAGTTCCTTGCTAGAAGGTTCCTTGCTAGAATGATTTATGAGATATGCGTGTTATATTCCAAATGCATGTGATTTATATCGAGAATTTAGGAGAACTGTGTTATAGCTTTACTTATCTTGTTACTATGTACCTGTGTAATTACACTTGTGGGTGTGTGAGTGGGAGGCAAGGGATCGGATGATCCCTACTGAGCCCAGTTCTGGTGTGGCTCACTCCCTGCGGTTTTCATGTGTGGACCTCGTGGCGAGTGGCGGCGCGTGGTGTTCTCCTTGGTGTACGGACCAGCAACTATCTCAGTTCCGGGGTATGCCCCGATGTTGTTGTACTTTACTTCTGCCTGTACTTCTTTAATTTGTGGGACCATGTAATTATTGTTGGACTGTGGACGGACATTATTACTTTACTTCCTGCATACTATACTTCCTTGTAGTCCGTGTGAAATGTTATATTTAATCTTGTTTAGTACTTACTCCTCCAGATGTGTGTATGAGATCCGGGTGTGAGACCGTTGGATAATGATTCGACGCCCATTTAGTGATCGGGTCTCCGATCATAGGGTGGCGGGTCGTTACATAGTTAATCTAAAAAAAACAATTTATAACTTGAATTAATTAATTAACTACCTAATGAAATTAATCTAAATTTACAAATCTAACTAACCTAACTTTTAAAAGAACAAAGACAACCACATTCAAAATTGAGAAGAGAGAGAGGGATTAACAAAAGATCGCAAAAATAATATAACTTCTATATTGAACTAATCAAGTTTTATGCAACAAGAAGTAATAAACAATAGCAACTTAACTTAACTAAACTAAAATAAGCCAAAACAAAGTAAAAGATGATACTAATAATACAAGTTGCAGCAGTGCGGTGGAAGTAAGAAGCAGGCGAGCACAGGTGTGCTTGGAGCTGTTGCTGGCTACGTTGGGTGCGTGGAGGCTTGCTGGCTGCGTTGGGCAACGCGTGGGGGCTTGCTGGCTGGTGGAGGTGCAGCAGGCGTGCGCGCTGGAGGGACGTGGAGGCATGCATGCATGCGCGTAGCGGCGCGTGGAGGCCGGCTTCAGGCTTCACCGGACGTGCCTGGGCGGTGCGATGCGAGGAGCTTCAAGCATGCATGGCTGCACGTGGAGGCCGGCTTCAGGCTTCACCGAACGTGCCTGGGCGGTGCGATGCGAGGAGCTTCAAGCATGCATGGCTGCGCGTGGAGCGCGTGGTGGAGCGGCTGCAGCGGGGTTCAGTTGCTCGCGCGAGCCTGCATGCATGCGCGTGGAGCGGGCCGGCGAGAGAGAGAAGAGATAGAGAGAGACGGAGGAGGAGAGAACAGAGAGAGTGGGAAACCAGAGAGGAACCGAGAGAGGGAGTGGGAGAGAGAAAGAGATGGCATGGAGAGAAGGAGAGGAAGAGAGAGACGGAGGAAAGCAAAGAGCGTGTGGGAGAGAGGAAATAGAGAGACGGAGGAGGAGAGAACCGAGGAGGGAGGAAGGGAAACTGGAGAGGAAGAAGGAGAGTGCATGGGAACGGCTGCGAGGCTGTGGGAAACTGGAGAGAAAGAAGGAGAGGGAGAAGAAGAGTGCGTGGGAGAAAGAGAGGTTGCGGGAAACTGGAGAGAAAGAAGGAAGAATGCCGCTGAGAGGAAGGGGGGGGATCCTTTTAAAGAAAAGAGAAGGAAAGGTTTTTTTTAAAATAAAGAAAGTGGGGGAAAGGAAGCTATGTTTAACCGCGGCATGTCTTCATATGACCACATAAACTCGTCAAGATATTCTCTTAGTACAGTGACGATGGACCGCTCTTCTTCTTTACTCTACTTGGCACCAATTAGCACTGTCTTCAGATCTTGTTCAATTCCAAGGTTAACTTCCTTGGTGGGTTCATCGACGGCTAACGAAGGCTCATTGAACCACCTCATCCCACTTACAAACGGTTTGGCCAAGTCATCATCTTCCTCATCCTCGCCTTCACTAAGCTCAAACACGCCTAGACCATCATTGCAAGATTCACATTCTAATGGCTCTTGTGGCTCAGAGATTACCCCTATTCAAAGGAATTTTTCATCTTTTCCTAAATATCTGCACATATTTGCTAACTATTGAACTAACAAAGAAGGAACTTGCTTATCTCTACAACTCCTAGACAAATAGGAAGCTATCCTAACCCCAAAGCTATTATGTACAAGGCTCTGTGAGAGAGTTGGATCTGTTACTGAAGAGACAAGAGTAGGTCTTTGACCCGATGGTGGTGGAATCTCCCCAACATGTGGTCTCTTCGTTGGTGATTTCACATCCTCCCGTTCGTGAGTAGGACTTTTTTTTTTGGTAGTCGTAGACTTCAAGCATAAGACACTCAAGAGAATGTGCTACAACTGGTGATGGAAGCATAAGGAGGGAAGGTGTATGGAATAGAAAGGGAATGAATGTGGCGGGTACCGATTAATTTCTTGCCAAGAAGACTCCTTGGTTGGGTCGGGGAATAACAGTTGTATACCGAAATCGTCTTCATCCTCCCTTTGAACTCCATCGCTTATTTCTTCCTTCAACTTATCCTTAAGGTGTTCCACCTTAGAAAATTCATTCACCTTCTTCACAAAGTGATCCAAGAGAATCCATTCTCTTGATTCTTCAACTGGTTTAATTGATTGGTATCCCAATCCAAATCACCCAATAGCTGGATTTTCAAAAAAAGGCTCTCGAATCCCTTGTTCTTCTTTGCCTAACCCAGAGCTTGGATTGTATCCAATTTTATACATGAGCCGCCATCCTATGTTATGGTAGGGTTTGGGTTGAGAGTTGACTGATGAAAGAATGTACTCCTTCCCTTTCTTAGAAGTGATCATGGACGGTGATGGGGCAGAATCCGATTCGGCCCATTAAACAGCCCAACACCGTCAACCCAACAGCAGTAACAGTAAAAGGCCCACTGGCAGCCTTCGGCCCATTAGCGGCCCAGCGGCCCAGCGGCCCTCGGCCCATTAGCAGCCCAGTGGTCCTCGGCCCCTCGGCGGCCCAGCGGCCCTCGGCCCATTAGCAGTCCAGTGGTCCTCGGCCCAGTTGGCTTCAGCCCACTAAGCGGCATCCGGCCCAACAGCGGCCCCCACCTTCGGCCCAGTAGCTGTACCCGGCCCACTCTGGTGGGAGGGTTAGGCGCTATGGCGGTTTATCAGTAAACCAAAACATAGTCCTATATCGGCTGCCACCACTAAGCAACCTCTATCCTCCGCTATAAATACAAGGCTATTTATTACCAAAGGTATGTCTTCTTGACCAAGGACAACAGTCCAAAAGCATTAAAGCTACCTCTTCTTCCTTCCCTTCAAAATCGAATCTTCTTCAGAAGCTAACTTAGCCATCGGAGGGGGTTCTCTTGGGCCGAAGCCCGGTACTCCTACTGACCGGTTCTTCTTCTTCCTCCTTCTGCAGGGGCTTCGGTTTGAATCTTCGCCGACCTCTCCGAGTTGGTCTCAGCCACCGACCTCGGGTTTTCTCCCCCCAGTCTCGACGCCATTCGCCGACCGATCCACCTCGACCGAAGGAGTCTCGGCTTCGCCCCCAGCAAGCCTTCGCCTAGGTACCTCTCGGCTTTGGATCCTCGGCCCCGTGTCTGCCCTCGTCTCGTTTCGGATCCCCGTCGGTCCTCTTCTTCGATCCGATCCAGTTTCGGGTTCCAGTCTCGGAATCTGACCATGATAGCTTCGGCTACATCACGTGGCGCCGTCTGTGGGAAACTAGCGAGAAGTCATGTCTCATCGTCCGGTGACCAGACAATCCGGACAAGACGAAGCGGAGACGCGGGCAACTCAGGCAACTCCGGCGCCGACACTCCACTCCGAAGGTGCCCCGTCTGTTCTTCCGCAAGGGTCTGCTCTTCCTGTCATACTAGAGTCCACGCTCCTAGAGACAACCGGGTGGAAGAGCTTCAGCAACAGGTGGCAACATTGGCCGCCACTGTTACTTCCTGTTAGTTTAGGTGGCCTACAAGCCAATCTAACAATGTAAATCTCGTTCATTATTAATAAAATGGCATAATATTCATTATGTGTAAATCGCGTTAATTATCGTTTCATAATGAAGTCCGTGAATATGTGCTATGGTGATCAGATTATGATGAGATCATACTACTGAGACTGATCACTTAAACACACATATTCTTAATCGTTCCTAGTCGGAGGATATCCGAGAAGGACATCGGATATCCGGTTAGACTAGTACAGATTACTCCTGCTCATATGATGAGGATGACTGGTCTCATAAGTCATTTGTGTGGAGACACTAAGGCGAATCTGTAGGTGCTCATTGGAGAATGAGTTCACTGAACTGATCCAACTGAATCGCTGGATGGTATTGTACCTCACTGTCAACCAGCTTGATTCTATTGTCGCAGTTGCGTGGATGGTCCTCGGACCTGAGACACCAAGGACACCTTGGCGGTGGACTTCTGTACTTTGACCATGGTCTACGAATCTCTAGCCATGGGATTCTAATACGCCAAGGATTGGGTACATCGGAATACCGTCGAAAGGAATTGTGTGTCTGTAAGGACTGAGGTTTCGGGTTCTGTTTTCGGGTCGGGTTCGGGCCGGATCCCCTGGTTTGGACCCTGCGGGGCGTTGAGATTTCTGACTGAATGGCGTCAGCACTGCTCGACGCCTTTCAAAAGGCGTCAGGTTGTGTAGACGCCATTTAGGTCTGCTGGTTGTTGCGCCACGTGGGCGGGTTTCGGGCCGCGAGAGTACGGCCCCGGTCACATCGTCTGAACGGCGTCCAGGTTGGCCGACGCGATTCAGACTGTGACCTCTGCGATGTCAGGGTGCGGTGCCAGAGCGTTGTCAGTACGGCCTGTCCTGTCGTATGAACGGCGTCCACGGTGGGCGACACGTTTCAGACCGCTGTCAGTACGGCCGTCCTGTCAGACTGATAGGCGTCTGCCTTGATCGACGCGTTTTAGCTGGATTCGGATTGACTCCGCGAGCCTCCCCTTCCTTCCCTCATTCTCGCCTTCACTCTCTCTCTCCTCACCCTCTCCGCCCTCTCCGACTCTCTTCTTCCTCTTCCAATCACTCCATAGCCTCCATACCGCTCACCTCTACCTCCACCACCTCCTTCGCGGCGTTCCCTTCTCCGGACGGCGGCCGACGTCCCGGCGGAGTGGCGGCGTCCTTGAGGGTACCGGCGGCGGTCTGCGGTGCGGCGTACCGGCAGCGAGGAGCTTGGAGGAGTTCAAGAACCGGTAGGGGGACGAACCTTGTATGCGTTGCTCGTGTTTTCTTAAGCGTGTTGAGATGTATTTTGGGCTAGATTGAGCATGTTTAGGGGGTTTCCTTGTGGGAATGGCTGTGCTTGTGATCGTGGTTTCGTAGTATGCATGTGATAGATGAATGCTTCTTCCTCCCCTTCTTGTTTTGGGGCTTTTCGGAGTGTTTGGGGTTAAAGGAGAAACCCTCGGTTCGAACCAGGGAACCAGGTTTCTGGCGCTAAACGGCGTCGTGCCTGGTCGACGCCTTTCAGAAGGGCGTCAGGGCAGTACGACGCCTTTTAGGGCAGAAACCTCCCTGTTCGAGGTTTCGCGAGATAGGGGTTCTGGCGCTAAATGACGTCATGGATGGACGACGCCTTTCAGAAGGACGTCGGGCCATCATGACGCCATTTAGACAGGAAAATCACCCCGAGTGAGGGTCTGTAAATCTGGAATTTAAGTGTGAATGGCGTCTGTGGACCTGGACGCGTTTTAGATAGGCGACTCCCTATGACGACGCGTTTCAAGGAATATTCTGACTGTTAAATGAACCTGTCTGAGGGACTTGAATGGCGTCGACCTCGGTCGACGAGATTCAAGACAGAAAGGTGTAATCCTGGTTTTCACCATGTGCTTCACTGTGGGACGATTTCAATTGCATGTTTCACGTTGTACGCTGAGACCGAGGACTCCTGTGTGAATGGAATCATGTTGTGTGTGTGTGTGCTTATGCGAATATGGAATTGGAACTACTATGGTTTACGTCTATCACCATGGGCCAATGGGGGTGAGCCATGGTGTATGTGAGGCATTGTGCCGTACCGGTGGAGGAGGGGTACATGTTGTGTTTTACCTTTGGCTGAGGGAAGCAGGATTGCCTTGAGCCCGACGGGCCGGAGTAGCCGGTGTGCTATCCGAGGGGTCGCTGTTTGTCCTCAGCGGGTCGGGGTTTCCCTATTTGTCGTGACAGCTTCCGGCGTGTTTCTTGCTGTGGAGCTGGTTGTGGTACTGTTGGAGTTGGCTTACCCTTTAGCCACTGGGCCTGATGTGACCTTTGATCAAGGTTACGAGTGGTACCCTTAGCCCTTTGGCCTGACGCAGCCCGGGAGATTTGGGTTTGTGGGTAGTTCCTGTAGCTTCGGCTTGACGGGGGTTCGCCGGTCCCCAGGGCCCTCCTGAAGCGCTGAGGCCTAGCGTGGAGGCAATCCGGACGGTAGGACAGTAGTCTAGACTGCTTGTGTGCACACGTAGCTGGCAGTGGCGGTACACTGGTTTCAGCTAGTCCTAGTTTGACTCACTGCCTCACCCTACAGTGCCCCGGAACACTGTAGGGGTGGACAGGCGTGAGCTGTGGTGGTAGTGTTGGGAGGCGATGTTTGACTTCGGTCGACAGTGTGGTTCAGTCGCTTCGTGGACTTTGACTGTGAGTCGTGACTCTGTGTTGGGTTCTTCGGGTTGCTTAGAATGGTCCTTGCTGCACTGCTTATCGTACGTTTTGCATCAGAGTTGGGTACTGTGTTTTACTGCTTTACTTAATTGCCATATACTCCTGTTGTTACACTTGTGGGTGTGTGAGTGGGAGGCAGGGGATCGGATGATCCCTACTGAGCCCATTTCTGGTGTGGCTCACTCCCTGCGGTTTCAGGTGTGGACCTCGAGGCGAGCGGAAGCGTGGTGTCTTCTTGGTGTGCGGACCAGCAGCTGTCTTAGTTCCGGGGTATGCCCCGATGTTGTTGTACTTCCTTCTGCCTGTACTTATTTAATTGTTGGACATGTAATTATTGTTGGACTGTATACGGACATTGTTATCTTTCCTTCCTGCGCACTTGCTTATCTTTGTAGTCCGTGAGATTGTTATATTTAGCCTTGTTTAGCACTTACTCCTCCAGATGTGTTGTGTGAGATCCGGGTGTGAACCCGCAGTTAATGGGCCGACATCCATTTAGTGACCGGGTCTCCGGTCATAGGATGGCGGGTCGTTACAGTGTCAATAAGGAATCATTCGCTCTCGGTACTTAGAGAGAGAATGCTCTAGGAAGGATGCGCGAAAGTCCCTGGCCAGGGCGGACGATAATATCGGGAAATGAGTTTTTCGATATTCATCAGCGGCATCCAATCCAAGTGAGTCGATCGGTTAGGGTTTGACAGCTCGCCATACCCTGAGTTGACTCGAGAGCATTGTACGAATGAAGGATTATATCCACGCGGTAACTGTCGACGGAAAGGTTCCAAGAGTGGGTTACTTAACCCCAAATACCTTCCGGGTTCACGCGGTGTTGCTTGGCACCCAACGTGATCGGAGGCCCGGTCGAATTCGATGTGCGACATCAATTCGATTGATTAATTGATTAATAAAGGGTTATTAATTAATTAATAAAGTCAGTGAGGAGTCACTGGGCTTACTGGGCCATTAACTGGACTGGTACTTGGGCCTAGAGGGTCACACGCAAATGATTCTCAAGGCGATAGATAAATAAGTGGGTTTTATATAAACCGGGGGTTTTTGTGAAAAACCGCGCGGTTAGTATAAAACATAGCGAACGGGCTGAGCAGGCCAAGCTGCTGCTAACCTTAGCCGCCCCTCCTCAATTTCTGTCTTTCCCTGACGCCCAGGCAGATCCAGATCTGCTCCGCCACTTCTCCGAATCCCGTTCGACGGGAAATCATCCGCGCACTGCGGCGATCATTGCGGCGACCAGCGGAGGCTTCGCGGGCTGCGAAGAACGACGAACTCGAGGATATCCGTCGCGGGGAGGATCGCGTGGACTTCGCTAGAGGCCGGGCGCTTGCGCGGCTTGCGGTGTCGCACCGACGGAACCGAACGGCTGCGGATTCGAATCCGCACACTGTGAGAAAAGATAATCCAATTATCTTGAATTTTAGATTCCGAAACGGGAACGGATCGCTGTAAATAATTTTGTTTTTCCGCTGCGTGAGCGATCCGGAGAAACAGAGCAAACCCAACAGTGGTATCAAAGCCAGGTTCCACTGTTTCTCGTCCCGTTTCGGATCTCTAAATTAATTTTTTCATGAGTTATTCCATGCTGTAACTTCGAATAATTGTTGGATCCGTGTTCATGCGATGAACACAGTTAATCTGATTATTTTCTTTCAATTTTTCGAGATTATTTTGGGGGTTTTTCGTGTTCTTCGTGAGACGAAGAACGGCGTGTTTACGGCGGCTTTAATCGGCCTTCCAATCGTTGGGATGGCCGGCCGAGACTCCGGATCCACAGGTGATAGTCACCACTCCACATCCGGTATTCTTCCGGCGCCGGAATGGCCTTGGAGAGCCGCAAAAATCAAGCCCCAAATCGGGTTTAGAAACCCTGAAAAACCAGATTTTTTGGAGATTTTGGGGTGCTTTGCCGGCCTGTTTGAGCTTCTCCGGTGGCCCTACCGGCGTCGGGGGGAACCGCCGGGGGGCAAGGCCGCCGGCGCCCCAGCCGCCGCTGCCGCCGGCCTCCTTCCCTGGAACATTAGGGTTGCTGGAATGAAGGGGGAGGCTGAACCGGCCGGGCTCCTGGTCTGGCCGGACTAGGCCAGGTTGGCCCTTGCCAGGAGCCAGGGTTCGACCCTGGTTCGATCCAGGCCGAGCCACTGGCTCGAACCTGGCCCCCTAAATGGGCTGGGCCCATTTTCATCATTTTACCCCATTTAAACCCCTAAACCCTAAGCCCATTTGAATATAAAATGAACTGGGTTTAATTTTAATATTCAAAATTGTTTTGAAAATTGAAATAATTTTTCAAATTATATTTAATTGGGCTTAATTAATGATTTTGAATCATTATGATATTTAAGTATTTTTATTAACTAGCAATTAGTTATTAATCAATTAGGGTTAATATTAATTTAAATGTTAAATTAATTATTAACCTTAATATGACTAATTTAAGGGTTAAATTGGTCATTAACTTATATTTCAACTAATTGTTAATTAATATTTAAGTTAGTTATTAATTTAATTGTTAAATTAATAATTAACTTAAATGACTAATTTAAGTGTTAAATTAGTAGTATTTAATGATTAATTGTTAGTTATTAATTTAAGGGTTAAATTAATGATTAACGTTAATCTTCTAATCTAATTGTTAGATTATAGTTATTAATTAATTAGTGTTAATTAATAATTTAAGTGTTAAATTACTAATTGACATTAATTAACTGATCTAAATGTTAGATTAGTAGTTAATGATTAGATTGGTTGATTATTAATTTAAGCGTTAAATTTTTAATTAACTTTGGTGGATTAATCTAAGAGTTAGATTGATCTTTAAATAGTCTAATTGTTAGATTATGAATGGGGTTTAATCTAAGTGTTAGATTATTAGAATTGTTCTAATTGGCATGGAATAATCTGGAATTATTAATTCGGAGTGTGTGCGCATGTGATGTGTGTTTATTGCTTTTAAATTTGATTTAATTGCATGTTAAGTTAATAAAATGAGTTTTCGAAATTCAAATGCCAATTATGATTGGATCCCAGCTGTCTGAAAGCCAAAATTATATATTTTTGAAAACTCATTTGTTTTAGCCATGTGATGCGCTGAATCATGTGTGGATGTTTAAAACACACCGTGGTCATGGATATGCACTTAATTTATTGTTCATGCGATGAATGGATTGTGTGGATCGTAGATGTATGTTTGATTATTAATTGTTAATAAATAGAGGTCTGCGCACCTCTCTCTCTCATACTCCGATGTATTTCTACCTCCCTCTCTCTCTTGTACTCGCCATAAGGCCTTCTTCAATTTACTTGTTAATTCTAGAATTAATGTAATGTGATCGAGGCAACCGAGGAAGGAGCGAGGACGATCCACAGCTGCAACCAGGAAGGCGAAAAGATGTAGATCTCTTGCCTATGTGATTGCAGGGTATCTAATGTAATTGTTATAATTAGATTGTGTGTGCGTTTGACTGTTGGCTCCAGTCAAACCCACTGTGCTATCCATGACCACACTAATGACATGTATGAGATGCATTGATTTCTTTTGATTATGAATCAAAACAAGTTATAGTATTTAGTAAATATATACGATATATTTATATACTATCACCTAGGAAGAGACCAAGATAAAAGTTATCTAAATACCCTCAGATAAACTCTAAGCCGTAACGTGAGTAGTTAAGAACTTACCGCGCGGTCCACCATTGTTATAGTCATAGGATTCGAATCACTTTAGGCAGGTTTGTTGTGCTATCCACAAGGCCTGCTTAATTAGGAGGAGAAACTGTGGCTATGGCATTAGATGCCTATAGATCGGGGTAGAGGAACCATGTAGCTTTGTTGTGCTATCCACAAGGGCTGCATGCAAATCTATGCTCGTCGCGTAATGATGGTTAGCTTAGACCAGAATTAGTGGTTTGTTGTGCTATCCACAAGGCCATTAAATCTCTGGGGACCGAAGCTATGATCAGATATTGCAAGGAGTTGTAAGTCCCATGAGTTGGGTGCTCTCTGATTGTATTACAGTTTGTTGTGCTATCCACAAGGCTGTAGTGCAAGTCATTGAGATTCTGATCCCCACTAGGAGACTGTCGGCGTCTCCCGTTCTGTATAACTGAGGGTTATACAGTCCGTCGAAAATTAGTGGGAGTTAAACTTGAACAAAAGACCATGTCTTGTTTTAAATTTTAATAATTGAACATCTGCTAAGTAGATTTTACTTATCTTCTGTAGGGAATTATGTCATCGAATAACCCACTCCGTAGCATACTTGATGCCCTTTTGACTTACCTGATCTACTCAGATTGGTTCAGAAGCCTGAAGAATGTCTTCAGATCTGAGCGCATTGACTTTGTCCCTGGAGCTGATTCTCTTGCTGAATCGGCATTAGATGCCCCTGAAGCAGAGATGACAGCTAATGATAAAGGATCGAAGGACAAAGGTAAAAGAGTAGTGAAGGGTGACTGCTTCTACTATAAGCAGTATGGTCACTGGAAGAGGAACTGTAAGGAGTTCCTTAACGATAAAGCTCATGGAAGAGTGAAGCTGTCTGAAGCTTCAGATATCTATATGATAGATATCAACTTGTCGGTTAGAGATTCCACATCATGGGTATTAGATACCGGATGTGCTTCTCATATCTGCCATGATGTGCAGATGCTGACAAGTAAGCGCAAGCTGAGACAAGGTGAGGTGGAATTGAGGCTAGGAAACGGCGCAAAAGTTGCGGTGATTGCTGTTGGGACAGCAAACCTCAGGCTTCCATCGGGAGACACCTTACTATTGGAAGATTGTTATTATGTTCCTAGCATAATAAAGAACATCATATCAATATCTTGTTTGGACAAGATAGGATATAGGTTGACAATTGAGAATAGAAGTTGTTCGATTTATTATGGTAATAAATCAATAGCTTCGGCATCTTTAGTCAACGGTCTATATCTATTAGATGTTTCCTATTACAATCTTCAAATTGATAATGCTCTTAAGAAGAGCAAGAATTGTGTGAATCAAGCCTACATATGGTATTGTAGACTTGGGCACATTGGCAAAAGCAGGTTGCAAAAGTTGCACAAGCATGGTTACTTAACAGCATTCGATTATGAATCGTTTGCAACATGCGAATCCTGCCTTATGGGAAAGATGGCAAAATCTCCATTTGTTGGACATGGAGAACGTGCCAAGGACATTTTGGAACTAATACATTCGGATGTATGTGGTCCAATGTCCACCCAAGCCAAAGGTGGCTTTTCTTACTTCATCACGTTCACCGATGACTTCTCAAGATTCGGCTATGTGTACTTAATGAAGTACAAGTCGGAAGCATTTGAGAAGTTCAAGGAGTTCAAGAATGAAGTGGAGAAGCAGTTAGGAAAGAGTATTAAAGCTCTTCGATCAGATCGAGGAGGAGAATACTTGAGTACTAATTTCACACAATTCTTAAAGGATAATGGTATCCTTTCTCAGCTGACCCCTCCATATACGCCACAGATGAATGGTGTATCAGAAAGGAGGAATCGCACCTTGTTGGACATGGTGCGATCCATGATGAGCTTTTCGGGATTACCAGTGTCCCTCTGGGGGTATGCTCTAGAGTCAGCAGCATACCTACTGAACAGAGTACCCAGCAAGTCTGTGGCCTCTACTCCATATGAGATATGGAAAGGCAGGAAACCAGAATTTAAACATGTTAAAGTCTGGGGTTGTCCTGCTCATGTAAAGAGGCATGATCCAGACAAGCTGGAATCACGAACTGATAAATGTAGATTTGTGGGATATCCAAAGGAAACCTTTGGATACTATTTTTACTATCCTGATGAACAAAAGGTATTTGTCGCCAGGAAAGCTGTCTTCCTGGAAGAGGAATACCTTCTCCAGGAGGACAGTGGGAGTAAAATAGTACTGGAAGAGGTTCCAAATCCCCAAACAGCTACATTATCATCAGATGAGATATCAGTTCCTGAATCTGTTCAGGTACACACAAATGAGCCTCGTAGATCTGGTAGAGTACCTAGACTACCCGAACGATATGTGGGACATATCGCTGAAGGTGAGTCTAAGGTACAATATAATGAGGATGATGATTCTAAAACCTACCAGGAGGCCATAGAAGGCCCAGAAGCCGGGAAATGGCGAGAAGCCATGAACTCAGAAATCCAGTCTATGTACACCAACCAAGTTTAGAACTTGGTAGACTTGCTCGAGGGTATTGTACCCATCGGTTGCAAGTGGATCTTTAAAAGAAAGATCGGTGCTGATGGACGGATCGACACTTATAAGGCAAGGTTGGTGGCAAAGGGATATCGTCAAAGGCAAGGAATTGACTATGACGAGACTTTCTCACCAGTTGCCATGATAAAGTCGATCAAAGTTCTGCTCGCCATTGCTGCACATTATGATTATGAAATCTGGCAGATGGATGTGAAGACTGCCTTCCTCAATGGTAACCTTGAGGAGGAGGTGTATATGATACAACCAGAAGGTTTCACATCCAAAGAATTTCTAGATAAAGTGTGCAAGCTTCAGAGGTCCATTTATGGACTGAAGCAGGCTTCCCGGAGCTGGAACATAAGATTTGACGAGGCAGTCAAGTCTTATGACTTCATTAAGAATGAAGATGAGCCTTGTGTGTACAAGAAGACCAGTGAGAGTGCAGTCACTTTTCTAGTCCTTTACGTAGATGACATACTACTCATTGGGAATGATGTAGCTATGATGTCATCGATAAAGGTCTGGCTGTCGAAAAACTTCTCCATGAAGGATTTGGGAGAAGCATCCTACGTATTGGGAATACGGATCTATAGAGATAGATCAAAGAGGATGCTTGGAATGACCCAATCCTTGTACATAGAGACCATAGTCAAAAGGTTTGGCATGGAAAATTCCAAGAGAGGTCTCATACCGATGAGACATGGAATTAATCTCTCAAAGGAGCAGTCTCCTAAGACTCCTGATGAGAGGGCATTCATGGATAGAATACCCTATGCCTCTGCCATAGGATCTATCATGTGTGCCATGCTATGTACATGGCCTGATGTTGCATTTGCTCTAAGTGTTACGAGCAGATTTCAGGCTGATCCAGGCGAAGAGCACTGGAAGGCAGTGAAATGCATCCTTAAGTACTTGAGAAGAACTAAGGATATGTTTCTTGTCTATGGAGGAGGTGACTTGAAACTGCGAGGCTTTACTGACTCGAGTTTCCAGTCGGATCCAGATGATAGCAAGTCAACATCTGGATTCGTGTTTACATTGAACGGAGGGGCAGTGTGCTGGAAGAGTTCCAAGCAAGTAACCACTGCAGATTCGATGACTGAAGCTGAGTACATCGCTGCTGCTGAAGCCGCCAAGGAAGCAGTGTGGTTGAAGAAATTCATCACCGACCTCGGCGTAGTTCCCAGCATCTCTGAGCCTGTTCCACTGTTGTGCGACAACAATGGAGCGATTGCGCAAGCGAAAGAGCCACGGTCTCATCAGAAATCGAAGCATATTTTGAGACGCTTTCACCTTATCAGAGAGATCATATCCAGAGGAGATGTAGTAGTGGAAAGAGTTCCATCCGTCGACAATGTAGCAGATCCACTGACAAAGCCGTTGGCTCAAATTGGGTTTGAGCGTCACCTAGAGTCTATGGGCTTATTGTATAAAGGTGATTGGCTTTAGTCCAAGTGGGAGATTGTTAGTTTAGGTGGCCTACAAGCCAATCTAACAACGTAAATCTCGTTCATTGTTAATAAAATGGCATAATATTCATTATGTGTAAATCGCGTTAATAATCGTTTCATAATGAAGTCCGTGAATATGTGCTATGGTGATCAGATTATGATGAGATCATACTACTGGGACTGATCACTTAAACACACATATTCTTAATCGTTCCTAGTCGGAGGATATCCGAGAAGGACATCGGATATCCGGTTAGACTAGTACAGATTACTCCTGCTCATATGATGAGGATGACTGGTCTCATAAGTCATTTGTGTGGAGACACTAAGGCGAATCTGTAGGTGCTCATTGGAGAATGAGTTCACTGAACTGATCTGACTGAATCGCTGGATGGTATTGTACCTCACTGTCAACCAGCTTGATTCTATTGTCGCAGTTGCGTGGATGGTCCTCGGACCTGAGACACCAAGGACACCTTGGTGGTGGACTTCTGTACTTTGACCTTGGTCTACGAATCTCTAGCCATGGGATTCTAATACGCCAAGGATTTGGTACATCGGAATACCGTCGAAGGGAATTGTGTGTCAATAAGGAATCATTCGCTCTCGGTACTTAGAGAGAGAATGCTCTAGGAAGGATGCGCGAAAGTCCCTGGCCAGGGTGGACGATAATATCGGGAAATGAGTTTTCCGATATTCATCAGCGGCATCCAATCCAAGTGAGTCGATCGGTTAGGGTTTGACAGCTCGCCATACCCTGAGTTGACTCGAGAGCATTGTACGAATGAAGGATTATATCCATGCGGTAACTGTCGACGGAAAGGTTCCAAGAGTGGGTTACTAAACCCCAAATACCTTCCAGGTTCACGCGTTGTTGCTTGGCACCCAACGTGATCGGAGGCCTGGTCGAATTCGATGTGCGACATCAATTCGATTGATTAATTGATTAATAAAGAGTTATTAATTAATTAATAAAGCCAGTGAGGAGTCACTGGGCTTACTGGGCCATTAACTGGACTGGTACTTGGGCCTAGAGGGTCACACGCAAATGATTCTCAAGGCGATGGATAAATAAGTGGGTTTTATATAAACCGGGGGTTTTTGTAAAAAACTGCGCGGTTAGTATAAAACATAGCGAACGGGCTGAGCAGGCCAAGCTGCTGCTAACCCTAGCCGCCCCTCCTCAGTTTCTGTCTTTCTCTGACGCCCAGGCAGATCCAGATCTGTTCCGCCACTTCTCCTAATCCCGTTCGACGGAAAATCGTCCGCGCACTGCGGCGATCATTGCGGCGACCAGCGGAGGCTTCGCGGGCTGCGAAGAACGACGAACTCGAGGATATCCGTCGCGGGGAGGATCGCGTGGACTTCGCTAGAGGCCGGGCGCTTGCGCGGCTTACGGTGTCGCACCGACGGAACCGAACGGTTGCGGATTCGAATCCGCACACGGTGAGAAAAGATAATTCGATTATCTTGAATTTTAGATTCCGAAACGGGAACGGATCGCTGTAAATAATTTTGTTTTTCCGCTGCGTGAGCGATCCGGAGAAACAGAGCGAACCCAACACTTCCTTGGCACCCTTGCGAGATATGGTGTCTGCCATCGCCCAGCGTATGGGATTACTGGGTCAGCTCCCGCAGCAGGTACCACCTCCCCCATTCTGTCCTGCTCAAGCTGCAAGGCTACAACCGACACCCTCACAGGCCTTCCCTAACGAGGCCACCACGGCACGCAGCGAGCCATTTGCACCGCCTGCCCGAGTCCCTCGCGCCAGTCACATCATGACGGAGCAGGACTATGCTTCGTCCGGATTTCATCCGACCAAGGCCGAAGGACGTTCGGTCACTACTTCAACCGCCCCGGACCTGGACCGGTGGCTGACGGCGATGAGGAAGGAAATGTAGCATATGGTATCTCGGCCATATTGAGCGCCTCTCGCCAGCACCATTCTGGAGCAGACTCCACTTTCACCAGAACTTCTGGCCATTGAGGTACCTCTCAACTTTAAACTGCCGAAAGGCCCTCTATATGACGGAATGACAGATCCGGTCTGCCACTACTAGAGGTTCAATTCCTACCTCTCGGTCCGAGGGGTTTCCGAGGCAGTCCACTGCCGTCTCTTCCCCCTCACTCTTGAAAAAATAGCCCTGACTTGGTTCGAGACGTTGGCCCCCAATTCCATCCACTCTCTAGTATAGTTAAGCCAACTATTTATCGACCAATTTTACGATGCCACTCGGCAGTGTAAAACCTCAGCTAGCCAACTGGCCATTCGACAATGACCTACTGAGACCCTCCAAGAATATTTCAATAATTTTCGGGCCGAAGCTGCCCAAATTCCGAACCTGGATAGTTCGATTGCGGTCTCGGCCGTAATCAGTGGGTGCATGGACGAAGGGCTTCTCAGCTTTATCGGGAAGCACCATCCCTCCACTTTCCTGGACCTCGTGGCTCGGGCCCATAAGTATATTAACCGGGAAGCCCTAATGATGTCCAAAGGCAAGAATACTGTCGAAACATCACCAGCGGCTACCCCTCCGGTTCGGTCTCGCCCAGAAGATCAGGAGCCGTCTCGCAAGCGATACCGGAGGGAAGAATGGGACCAAGAAAAGCGCCGGGATCCGCAACAGCAGTATCTGCCGCTACCAGCTCCACCCTCCCAGATGCTCATGGAGGTAAAAGGTATGCTTCGACTGCCGGAGCGCATCAAGACTGACCCTCACCGAAGGGACCCCTGCAAGTACTGTGAGTACCATCGGAAAATCGGCCATTCAACTGACAAATGCCAGCACCTTCGGGAGGAGATCGATCGTCTCATCAGAGAAGGCCGTTTGCCACAGTACCGACGAGAGCAGCCTCAACAACGACATAACCAGGACGTCCCTGAAGCAGCAAGGCAACGTCAACTCCCGGATAAAGAAGCCCCACCTCAGCTGAAGGTCACTTCGGCCCCAACAGAAGCATCACACCAACGACCCAGTGCCGGGCCAATTATGATGATATCCGGAGGACCGGGAGAGGGGCCGAGGCGTCGTCGGCACAGCGCTACAGTAGCGGCAGTCGACATCGAGCCGAAGCGGTCTCGTCAAGAAGACATCATCTTCGGCCAGGAGGATCTAACCGGCATTCAGGTTCCTCATGACGACGCCTTAGTTGTAAACGCTGTAATAAAAGGTTACGATGTTCATCGTATCTTTGTTGATAATGGAAGTGCCCCAAATGTACTTTTCTACAACTGTTTTGTAAAAATGGGTTTGAATGAGGCCGATATGAATCCTCACCGGGGGCCTCTATTCGGCTTTAATGGTTCGCCTTGCCGAGTAGAAGGCATCATCCGGGTCCCTGTAACCCTAGGTACGGCCCCTCGGCAATTAACCGTCGAAACGGATTTCGCCGTTGTCAAGGTCAACTCGGCCTACAACGCCATCTTTGGCCGAAGGCTGATCGGCGGGATTGGAGTTGTACCCTTATCTTTTCATCAGAAGCTGAAGTTCCGTACCAGCCATGGAATTGGCAAAGCCAAGGGAAATCAGGATGCAGCTCGGCAGTGTAACATGATCTTGGTCAAAGGGAAGGCCGCGGCCGAATCCCTTTCCATCGAATCTTCGGCCGAAGCATCCCCGGAGGAGGAACTTACAACCATTCCGGTTCCGGGAGGAGAAGGTCGGACGCTAATGATAGGCTCCGGCCTAGAGAAGATTGAAGCCGAGAGACTTGCTGAGTTCCTGAAAGAGAACCTCGACGTCTTCCCCTGGTCTCCTGCGGACATGCCCGGGGTCGACCCGGAGGTAGCAGAACATCGGCTGCACGTCGACCCCAACCAGCCCCCGATCAAGCAGATCGGCATACCTGTAGACACCGATTTTGGACCACCTTTTGGTCATGAACCCAATCCATCATTAGCCCTTCATCACCAAAATCCCCTCATTTCAGCCATCTCAGCCCACTACCAGCCAGGCCCATCAACCAAATCCCGACCATTTTCACCTTTTCGTGGAAGGCCAGCCCCCTTGCCTTCCACCACCTTCGAAGGCCACCCCTTGCCTTCCACCACCTTCGAAGGCCACCCCTCGCCTTCCACCACTCTCGAAGGCCAGCCACCTTGCCTTCCACCCTTTTGATCCTCTTTTCACCTTTTCGTGGAAGGCTAGCCCCCTTGCCTTCCACCACCTTCGAAGGCCACCCCCCGCCTTCTACCCCCTTCGAAGGCCAGCTACCTCGCCTTCCACCGTTTTAGCCACCTTTTTCACTTTTTACCACCTTTTCGTGGAAGGCCAACTCCCTTGCCTTCCACCACCTTCGAAGGCCACCCCTTGCCTTCCACCACCTTCGAAGGCCACCCCTCGCCTTCCACCCCCTTCGAAGGCCAGCCGGGCCGCCTTCCACCACAAGAATGGAAGGCATGTCACCTGGCCGTCCACTCCTTAACCACCCCCTTGACTCCGTCTTCCCCACGATCTCCTCCACTCACCGCCCTCGTTCCCCACTACTCCGACCACTCCCCACTCCGGCGACTGCCGCAACCACTACCTCCGACCCTTGACCACTCCCCATTGGTTGAAGGGTGATTTACGGGGATTTAGACCCCTGTTTTCCTCTTTTTTCCTCCGCCTATTTAAACCCCCCACATCCTCTCGAGCAGGGGGTTAAGGATTTGGGAAGAAGAAAGACGGGAGGTTGGAAGACTTCGGGGTTAAGAAGGATTCCAAGAGGAAGGGACCTTCTGGTGAGAAGCTCGAGGATACTCCAAGGAGGAAGGCTCAGGCTACATTTGGAAACCGGCTTGCCTCTCTAACTTCTCTCTTTTAATTCTTTTTTATTCATTCCATTGCATTAGTAATACCACTCCACTCTCCACACACGCAACTACTCTTCATTTGCATGCATACACGTAGGATGACTTAGTGATCCTTACACCCACAGAGGTTCTAAAAAACGGGAGGTGGGTGGCCATAACATATGGTCACCTTCCCTCCCCACCACCCATCCGGTGCGTTTCCCACTGATTCTAGTTAGTTTTTTTACATCTTTATGAGTAGATCCTGCACCAAATATTCCTAATCGGGTTATTCTGTGTTTTGTTCATTATTTTCAGGGGATCCTTACCACCTTCACGCGTGCAGAGTACCGGGCTCTCCTCCTCTGGCCGGCCGGAGGAAGGGAAGGAGGAACCAACATTTCCCGCTCCCTCAAAACGCGATCACATCCTCACCATCCTGCGGAGCACAGGGACCGAGAGGTAATGCTCCTGGCGATCACACTTTATTTCTAACCCCCTTTAAATCGCCACAGTGCTAAGACGAACGGAGAGGAACCCCCATCCGAAGCTCGCACCCACGGCGGGGGAGACGTTCCGGGCGCCTACAGCCCTCTGGCGATCACGATGGGACCTATGTAGCCCGCTGCACGCGTCGCGTTGAAAGGAAAAGAAGGTAAGGATCCTGAACTCAATAATCACTGGACGGCTGGACCCCGGCCGTCGAACCCCTTGGACGGCCATCACCCGGCCGCCGGACCTGCTGGACGGCCAGACCGTGGCCGTCGAATCTCTTGAGCGGATACACTCTCCAATCCCTCTGGACGGCCGGACCCCTGCCGTCGAGCTCTTTGGACGGCCACCCTTTGGCCGTCTACAGCTCCAGCGGACGGCCAGCGCCTGGCCGTCCGACCCACTGGACGGCCAGAACCTGGCCGTCTACTCCCTCTTGGACGGCGGCCACCTGGCCGTCCGTGCCCTTTGACGGCTAGCCCTTAGCCGCCGACATCCCGTCGGTTTCCTTTTCTTTTCTGCTATTTCTGTTCACGCATGTTTTGCTGCTGCTTGTTAAATTGTTGAATGCTCTGACTTCCTGTTTGTTAACTGTCTGGGTTTTTTGGGGTGTTCTCCGCGGGGGTTTTAAGGAAGAGCCGGCATCACACCTTTTAATCACCTCTCCCGCAGGATCTGACTCTCCACCTGAGGATTCCCACTCGGGTGTGACTAGTCTTATTCTGTTGGGAACTTCCGTCAGTCTCCGCGAGCCAGGGATTCCCACTTGGCCGCCGAGCAGGTTGTACCCGAAACCACCCTGTTGGACCCTTTGGGTTTGTGTGAGAAATCAGTGAATTGTCTCAAGTTTGAAGATACTTAATTGAATCCCAGTGCAACAAATTTTGAAAAAAAAATGAAGGGTCGTTAAGGGTTAAACATGTTTTGTTAGAAACCAACTTCCATAAAACGTTGGCAAACATTTCAAGTGAAACCCAAAATCAGTTAGGATCTGTACTTCATAATGAACCGAATGTATGTCAATGCTGTATATGATGATATGGACCAGTTTGGTGATAATGTGAGTCACAACCCTTTGTTTGAGATTGAAGAGGATCCACAGCAGACCTTCATAGGGATGCTCCAAGCATCTAGAGAAGGCCCTCAGAGGAAGGATTCCGACGAATCTTCTACTTCGCAAGGAGAGGATGAGCCGGTGATCTCCAGTAGGACATTCCAAAACCCCGGAGAAGATCCGGAACTCATTGCCGTGCTATCACGCTATACTCCGGATCAACTCATCCAGTTGGTTTCTCGTGGCAAGATTCAAGATGCCACTCCTCGGAAAACCCAATTCCAAGGATCTTCTAGCAGACCCCAGCCGAGTCAAGCCATGCCCACTCATACGATCCCTTTTAATCCCATCAATCAGGTTACACCTCCCAAGCAGGAGGAGTTCGTTTATAAAAATGAGGTCGAGAATTGTGTACGGCGACTCATGGCCGAGAACCTCAACCTCAGGCAGCCATATTCTCTCTCAAGCTACTGCAAGCTCCCCCCAGCTTATTTTCCACAAGGGTTTAAGGTACCTAAGTACAGAAAATACGATGGTACCACTGACCCCCATCATCATTTGTCTGGGTTCCTCATGGATTCCCATCAGTGGCTCTTCGATAGAGTCCTCCTGGTCCACCTTTTCCAAAAGTCCCTCGAGGGAGAGGCCTTAAGGTGGTTCTCTTCTCTACCAGCTACTGACCTGATCAACTTTGACATGGTCTCAGAGAGGTTTATTACCCACTTCAACCACATGGCAGCCACCTTGTTCGATCTAGTAATGGAGAAAATGAAGTCTGATGAAGACTTCACTCATTTCGCTAACAGGTGGAGAGCCATGGCTTCTAGAGCGGAGGTCGTCATTCCTGAAGCACAAGCAGTAACCATGCTTGTTAACAATGCTACTCCCCAGCTTCGAGCAATCCTTATGCTCAGTAAACTTCAGACGTTCGCTCAGCTATACCACAGAGCTAGGGTAGTTCAATCTCAAATCCGAGACTCCACTCTGCCTTCATTCTTTGAAAATAGAAGCAGGAATAAGAAAACCACATCAGCTCCTACCACAGAAGGAGTCACTATCAATGAACAGGTCAGCATGCTGGCACCACCAACCAGGGTTACCAGTTCTCATCCCAAGTCTGATATTCAGCCCAATCAGAAGCAATACTCAGCCGTCCCTCCCCCGACTAACTACAGTCGTCCTATGGCTAAGCGGGCCTCATATCCACCTCTGCCGGAATCACTGGCAGATATCTTTTATGCTTTAATGGCCTGCAACGCCATTCAACTTCTGCCTCAAAAAGAAGGTGTCCCGCGCAATACGGACACCTCCAGGTATTGCCCTTACCATAGGATCACGGGACACACCATATACAATTGCTTCACCTTCAGGGATTGGGTGTATGACTTGAATGATGAAGGACGGATAAATTGGGAAGACATGAGAAAAGCCATTGAGGCTCTGAAGGCTAGGAAAGAACTGGGAATTGTGAAGGACCCATTACCCTCTCATCAGGTAAGCCAAGATCCCTCCGGCTCTCAAGGAAAGGTCAACACATTGATCAAGGACTTGGAGCCTGTAACAGTCCGCAAGGAGCAATACTGGGAGTACGAAGGGTCCGGGATAAGACACCAAGATCCCACTTGGTCGTGCGAAGCTAAAGGGGCTACCCCAGAGGTCTCCACGTTTTCCCCTAATCAGCCTTTGGTCCTAATCCGGCCCAAAGAGCGATCAGCAACCCTCAAGCCGGTCTCCCTCATTCAGATCCCTCCAATCACAGCCGAGGGGACCACCTTATATGTCTTTTGTCCAAACAAGAGCCAGGGTTCAATGATCAACTTCAATCCCATTAGGTCACCATTGAAAACAGACCCAATCTCAGTAGGGGTAACGCTCAGGAATCGCATCATTCCCACGAGCCAGCCTCTAGATTCTCAAGATAACTCATTCCCTGCCAAAGATAATGCCCAGTCTGAGTACGACATACTCCAGCATCTGGAGAAGACCCCTGCTAAGATCTCCATCCTTGAACTTATCCGCAGGTCTCCCACACACAGGGAGACGTTGTTCAATTTCTTACAACAAATCACAGTTAATGAAGATCTTCCTAGTGGCGGGGTCACTAATGCCATACTCTCAGTTACTCAGACTCCTATGATCTCTTTCCCCGAAAAGGATCTGGCTCCCCCTGAGTGCCGATCCCTTCCTCTGTGCTTAACCGCCATCCTTAATGGCCATTCAGTAGATTCCATTCTATTGGATACCGGTGCCTCCATCAATGTATGTCCCCTTAAGACCCTCAAAAGGATAGGGATAGACCCAGAGAAGGTCGAGTCAACCTCTATGATGGTCTCAGCTTATGACAATTCCCAGAGACCAGCAGACGGGAAGATCTTCCTCCAACTAGAAATCGGCCCGGTATCCATGACTTCGGAATTCTACATTCTGGACGTTAAGCCAATCTACAATGCCATTCTAGGGAGACCATGGATGGACCAAACCTTGGGAGTCCCATCCACCAATCATCAGTGCTATAAGTTCCCATATAACGGGAAGATTGTGAAGGTTAAAAGCACTCCCTACATCGAGTCATTGGACTCGGTGACAGTAGAGCAAATCCCATCTATGATAGCTTCCAGGAAAGGCAAAGAGCATGTCCTTTCATCAGTGAATTCCCACCTGAGGCCTAGGTCGGGTATAGGTTGGCAACTCATGGGTAAGATGGGATATAGCTCAGGCTCTGGATTAGGGAAAGAAGAACAAGGAATCCGTGACCCCATCTCAGAGAGCCCTGCCACTGGGGGATGTGGCCTAGGATATAAGTTTGCTGAACCACCAAAAGAAACGAAGGGATGGTCCCTCATGAATCATTTTGTAAGAAAGAAGCAGGAATTACCCAGGATAGAGGAAGAAGTACAAGAGTGTCATGAAGATGATCAAGAGGAGGACTTTGGCATATCCTCCTTGTTCTGTGAATCAGCCAGACCAACGGAAGGGCTTTTCTTGGACAGGGCTGAACCAGCCCCAGCTACGTCCATTCCTCTCTTGTTCCACCCGCCTACTGTCCCGATGCTCTCAGCTCCGACCAACGCTAGCTCTTCGGAGTGTTCCATGCTACATGCGTTCGGTCACGAAAAAAAAAGTCCAATTCCCATCCCGCTGGAGGGGAAATTACTTTCGAGGAGCCTGTGCGGTGGGGGAGCCCTGCCGTCATGGAATCTTTGTCCCAAGGGTCTACTCTTGTCCCATCCAGGACAGAACTGACTCATTCTCCAAACCATGTACATAGTAGTTTAGGAATTAGGTTAGCTTCCCCCATGTCTAGAAATTGTAGGACTAGGCAAGTACCTTTGTTCTTAGTTCAGGAGTTAGCAAGTAGGTGCAGAGATTGGAAAAAATTGGATAAGTATCTTCAGACTGGGGTCATCTCCGAACCACTGGAGGTAATGGCAGAAAAGCCTTGCAGTGATGGTTTAGGTGTGTTTGAGCTTAGTGAAGAGGAAGAGGTGGATGACTTGGTCGAACCACTTGTGAGTGGGGCGAGACGGTTTGATGAACCTTCATCAGCTATCGACGAACCGACTAAAGAAGTCAACCTTAAAACAAAGGAGGATCCGAAGATGGTGCTAATCAGTGCCCGCTTGAGTCCAGAAGAAGAAGGGTCCATAATAGCCGTGCTCCAAGAGCACCGTGATGGGTTTGCTTGGTCGTACGAGGACATGCCTAGATTAAGCACAGAACTGGTGGAACATCGGCTAATCCTCAAACCCGATGCCAAATCCGTAAAACAAAAGTTGAGACGGATACAACCGGAATTAGCACTTAAAGTAAAAGAAGAGGTTGACAAACTACACAAGACCAAGTTCATCCGAGTAGTGCTCTACCCTAAGTGGGTAGCTAATATCGTCCCTGTGGCAAAAAAGGATGGAAAGGTTAGAGTTTGCATAGACTTTCGCAATCTCAACCAAGCTTGCCCAAAGGATGATTTCCCACTACCTCATATAGACTTGCTGGTTGATAATACGGCTGGATTCGAGATGTTATCCTTTATGGATGGTTTTTCGGGGTATAACCAGATCAGACTAGCTGAGGAAGATCAGGAGAAAACATCCTTCATAACCCCATGGGGAACTTATTGCTACATGGTCATGCCATTTGGACTTAAGAATGCTGGAGCCACCTACCAAAGGGCTATGATGGCAATCTTTCATGACATGATTCACATTGATATGGAGGTCTATGTAGATGATATCTTGGTGAAATCCAAAACTAGGAAGGAGCACGCTCAAATCCTTAGGGCTGTAATGCAGAGATCGAAGGAGCACCAGTTAAAAATGAACCCAAAGAAGTGCGTATTTGGTGTCTCTTCAGGGAAATTGCTAGGATTCATGGTGAGTAGAAGAGGGAATGAGGTCGATCCAGACAAAGTGAAGGCAATAGTGGAAATGCCCCCGCCTAAGAATGTCAGGGACATAAAGGGTCTCATCGGCCGTCTGCAATTCATCAGACGGTTCATATCTCAACACTCTGTGAGATGCAAACCCTTTTACGACGTATTGAAAGGAGGGGCAAAGTTCATTTGGAGTGATAAGTGTCAAAAGGCCTTTGATGAATTGAAGAGTTACCTCCTCAACCCTCCAGTCCTTATGGCTCCGATCCCGGGGCGGCCTCTACTGCTATACGTCTCCACCACTGAAGAATCAGCTGGTGCAGTATTGGCCCAATTAGACGACGAGAAGAAGGAAAGAGCAGTGTACTATCTGTCCAAACTTTTCAATGATGCCGAAAAGCGATACACTGCCATGGAAAGAACATGCGCGGCCGTCGTCTGGGTAGTGCAGAAACTGAAGCACTACTTCCTCGCCTACGAGGTCAAACTTCTAGCAAGAATGGACCCAATCAAATATTTGCTAGAGCGGCCAGTTGTAACAGATAGGCTGGTGCGATGGCAGACCTTCTTGAATCAATTTGACATCACCTATGTGAATCAGAAGGCTGTGAAAGGGCAAGCAATTGCCGAGCACCTAGCCCATCACCCATTGCCCACATTTTCACCTGTCGACGAAGAATTCCCGGATGAGGAGTTGGGATCAATAGTGGATAATACTCCATCCTGGGTCCTTCATTTCGACGGGGCACTTAATTCTCAAGGTAGTGGGATAGGAGTGGTCCTCGTATCTCCAGAAGGGGTAAGTATTCCACATGCTTGCCAACTCTCCTTCACAGTAACCAATAATGTTGCTAAATATGAGGCTCTCCTAGCTGGCTTAAAACTGGCGCTGGTTCTTAATGTCTTAGAATTGAGGATAATTGGAGACTCTCAACTAATCCTCCGCCAAACCGTGGGCAAATACCAAACCCGGGATTCAAAATTGAAGCCATATCAGGAATTAGTAAAGTCACTCACTAGGCATTTCAGAAGGATCACCTATGTGCATGTGCCTAGATCTCAGAATATCTTAGCAGATGCTCTGGCCTCTCTATCTTCAGCTTTAGAGATTCCTGCCACCAAAGGTTCAGCCACCATCACCCTGCACAAGCAAGATTTACCTTCCTTCCGGGACCCCTGGTTCCAGCAATTCCTCCATCCATCCGAGCATATCTCTGCTATCACAGATGAACTCACCCTTGATTGGGATGATGGGAATCCGTGGTATTTTGACATCATGAACTATCTCCGCGATGGGTCATTCCCATCTTATGCCTCATCTTATGATCGTAAGGCTATCCGTCGTACATCTCAGCGATACCTTATCTTAGGCGGTCGCCTTTTCAGGAGATCCTTTAGCGGAGTACTCCTTCGGTGTCTAGATGATACCGAAATTCATCATGTCATAGAGGCAGCCCATGCCAGTGATTGCGGCAGTCATGTCTATGGTCGTGCTTTAGCCCAGAAACTCCTCATGTCCTATTATTGGCCTTTAATGGAGGCCGATTGTTCCATATTCGTTCAAAGGTGCCTAAAATGCTAGTTACATGCTAACAAGGTTCATGCACCTTCTTCATCTCTCAAATCCGTCGTTTCCCCGTGGCCCTTCGCCATGTGGGCATTCGACGTTATAGGACCTCTGGAAGATCGATCAGGTGAAACAAAAAGGAAATCATTCATCCTAACCGCCACTGAATATTTCACTAAATGGGCCGAAGCGGAAGCATTTGCAGAAATCAAAGCATCCACGGTGGTGAAGTTCATCAAGCGCAACATCCTCACCAGGTTCGGGACACCGCGCGACCTCATCACCGACAATGGACCCCAATTTATCTCCCAAGAGCTCCAGGACATGTGCAGTAAGTATGGCATCAATTTGCATCATTCTTCGCCTTACTACCCACAAGGAAATGGTCAGGCTGAAGCCACTAATAAAACCCTCATTCGAATCATTAAAAGAACTTGCAGATCACATAATTATTCAGACTGGCCTGATCGCCTAGTAGAAGCTCTTTGGGCATACCGTACTTCCGTCCGAACCCCTACTGGACAAACACCTTATTCACTCACATTCGGAACGGATGCGGTACTCCCATATGAGATTCTCTTCCCTTCTCTAAGGGTGCAGTTGGACAATGGAATTAGTGACGCCGAGCGTCGTAACGCCATGTTAACCCAACTGGAACTGTTAGACGAAAAAAGGATGATGGCGGCAAATCACGCCCAGGTTTACAGAAATAGGATTGCAAGATTCTATGCAAAAAAGGTTCTTGAAAGAAAGTTTGGAATTGGGGAAATGGTACTTAAAAGAAAAATGATCAAAATTCCTGGTCCCAGGAGCAAATTGAAAGAAAATTGGGAAGGTCCATTTGTAATCAAGGAGCCATACTCAGGTAACGCTTACCGCTTAATCAATGAGAAAGGAGAGGAGTTGCCCCACCCATGGAACGGGGTATATCTGAAGAAGTTTTATCCATAAAAAAAACACAAAAAAATCAAAAAATCAAAAAAATCTCAAAAAAATCAAATATCCAAAAAAACATCAAAAATATTTGTAAATATGTACATACTCCTATGAAAAATGACAAAAAAAATCAAAAAACACAAAATCCAACTATCTGGTGACTACCACGTAACCCCTGTTTACGTCTAGCTGCATGATAGGTTGGGATAACATTAGGACTTGGCTAAGTTCCACCAGAACCTTGGACGTGTCTACTTTACTTTCATACGGATCCCTATGCTCATCATGAGATGCACACACCTGCACGTTTTTCAAAGAGAACCTATTTAAAATGAGTTCCAAGTCTTTAGTGCACTGTCATAATGCAACCTTTGCTCTTCGTCTCTCGACCGATCAAGACAGTTGACGCCCTTAAACGGTCGAGCTCAGCAAATTGCGGTTCCTCAAAAAACCCGATAGATGAAACCCCTCAACAAAAAAGGGCCCAGAAATGAAATGTAAAGGACCAGAGCACGTGAAGAGGGCAGTGTCCCCGCAGGCGGAATATCAAATAACCCCAAAAATGTCAAGAGCAGAAAAGAAATACACAAAAGAAAAAAAAGGGGGTTCAAGTAATCATGAAAAAAAGCCTGGTCGTGACCGTGCCTGGCCATGAAATCTACCAAAAGCCTGAAAAGCCAAAATAGGGGCATCTAGGAGGTCAAAACGGGTCCGTTTTGTCACAGCTCCCCCTTTTAACGGTTTTGTTGATCCTCCTGTGAGGTTTGTCTCCACAATTTCTTCACTTTTCTCTCCCAAGGTTCAGCACGAGATAGCTATCTAAAGACTGAACATCATTTTAAATGGCTCACTTTCGAAAATCGTCACATGCTCACATGATCATAGGAGTCCAAAATGGGTGAAGAGTAATGTCGATGTTTCTGGTGAACTAATTTCTTAACCATAATCTCAATGTGTACTCTCGAAAACTTCGGGCTTAGGTCAATGCATGCGCGTCACCAATCGGTGCGACGGCGTCTGATTCCGGGTCAGCGTCGCGTGGTTGACCGTTAGGGTTCCAAGGTGTTCCATCATATACCTTCTAGATTGTGAGGAAAGAGACCCGGGTCGGGCAAACTATTTACCTCGAAAACTTTTTGGGCAAACTTGATGGTCGGAAGCAGCTGGGAGCCTAAGCATGGCATGACGGTATTGTCATCAGTATGAGTCTTAACCGGTCAAGGTTAGTTTGAGGAGTCTAGAGGCCCAAATCAATCTAGATGTGAGCTTAGGATACCTGGGAAGTTGAGTGTGCATTTCCCTTTCATCATTCGACTAGGCTGACTCTGGGCAGTCACCAGATAGACGAAAAAAAAAAAAAAAAAATATGTGTTTCCTCACGCATCTCATTTTGTTAATATCATTTGCATTTGCATGACGCATTAATATTCTTCCATTTGTCTGGTTAGTAGGACACGGCCCCTTGACCCTATGCGAAGGCTAGGGAAAAGGTAGTTGCTCTTTTTTGGGCAAGGGGCCGAAAACAGATACTACTAACAGTTTCCCCTGATGTTGTGCATGCAGGAATCACAGGTACGAACAGAAAGCAGAACAAAAAGTGCCCATGTAAATAAGAGAAATATGCAAGCATAACATCATAATCATACACCGTCACGACACAGGGGCATACCCCTGCGTTGGTATCCTCTCAATCCTTCCCCCCTCCCTCCGCATCATCATCTCTCCTATCCCGAGAGGGGTGCCTCATCTGGCTCTCGGTGTCCTCCTCACGAGCACGACGATGTCCGGAAACTGGACGCATAGACCCCGATGAGCCCGTGGGTCGTAATGCTCTCCACGCATCCTCAGCTAACAGGGAGTCGAGGTCTCTGAAGACGGAACTCCCAGCAGGGGCCTGGCCAGCTGATGGGGCAGGAATGGGGGGACGAGCTCCTGGACTCTGAGTGCCGGATCTCATGGCTCGTTCTCGCCCCTTCTTCATCACCCGGTCCCATAAGGTTCGGTACTTGAAATCAAGCTCCCGCACCTCTGTCTGCGACCTCACCAGCTCCTCCTGTAGGCCAGCCATCTTACCCTCCCAGTACACGTCCGGGTGGGATCCCTCGCTCGTCCTGGTCCTCGCCGTTCGTTCCTCCAAAACCTGATCCCTCAACTGCTGATTGAGGTTCTCCAACTCCTGCGCCCTCGCCAAAGCGGCTTCCAGTTCCTGGCGCCGCAAAAAAAGAAATTCAGGGTCAGACATGTTCAATCATTAGAACACAAATGCAGAACAAGTCTCACCTACTGTGCCAAATCGGCCTCTCGGGCCTCCGCCCGACGGAGAGCATCCTGCAATCTCGTCTCACAATCAACTGGGGCAGCTGGCCCCTGGGATGATGAGCCCGCACATGGATCACTTCGCAGCCCATGGCGGATTAGCGCCTCTCTCTGCGTCGCAAAGGTTTTCACAAAGATAAGGTGGACAATGTTGCATCCTAACTCAAAATTCAGACTTCTTACCAATTCTCCAATCTGGGTAAGCAGATCGCTCGTCTGCAGAACTAGAAGCTCATTCTGACTCTTTAAGATCTCGATAGCTTTAGTCTCAGGCATCTGTTACAAGAATATCACTAAGATTAGTCCAGGGAGAATTTAAGTGCAAGAAACTGAAGGGTTAAAGTGACATACCCGCCGTGTATCCAGAAACATGCGGTTTGAGTACCGCCGGGAATAATCCCCCAAATACTTGAAGCTGTTCCGCAGAGATTTGTCCTCCTGCAGGGCATCCCCGGTGCGGTTCCATATGGCAATCTCAGCCTGCCTCACTACTCGCCAATCTTGACCAATAGCAGAAGATCGGCGGCGACCTCGGTTCATATCAGGATAGCTTGGGTAAACGAGTAGAGGCTGATGCCATCCCCATGTGCGATACGCCATCCGGACGAAGAGGCCGTCACAAATGTTCACGCACATCAGGGGCACCTCCCGCCGGAACTGAGAAAGGCTCTGGGACACCCACGGATGATCGGCCAGGTCCTCCTCTGCATATGGCATCCACACCACCTGAATGGAACAAAGAATTATGCCTAATCATTTGTTCAGGGGCACATATATTTCAAGTCACTCACCATATGAGGAGGGAAGGTATCAAGCTGAGCACGGATGCCCTCCACACGGTACGCCACTGGACGATAGTCCCGGGTCACCTCCCACCGTGCCATCAGAGGGGTCCATCCCTCATGATCCGCTGAGACATTCCCACGGCCAATGGGAAAGCGGGTGTAACCCCAGATCTGCAAGAGATAATACAGTCAGTACCAATCAACAAAAGGAATGGAGAACCACAGCTAAGAAGATTACCTGGAGAAAAGGGGTGAACCCACCCAAGTTGCCAGAGCCCTGGCGGTAGCTCACCAGGTGGGAGAGAAGATGACCTAGCATGGCAGCTCCCCACGCCATCTTCTTCGCCGCCTGAAGGTCCTCCAGTAGTGGCAAATACTTCAGATTAACTCTATCTGAAGCTGTGGCAAACAGCAGTCTCCCAAAGAAGAACAGGAGGAATATCCGCAGGTTCTCATCGTCCGATCGACCATCCAAATCCAGGAGTGTCTCCACTCTCTCTGCAAAAGCCTCCAAGGTTTCACTCGGCATCCGCCTCACCCGGCTCAACCCCACAGATCGGGCGAAGTACCCAAGAGGTATGTGGGACAGTGCCCCCTGGATCCTGTAATATCCCTCGCCTAGGAGTCGATCGGACAACTGCCTGTAGTCCCTAAGCTCGGGACCCACTACTGGATCTCCGATAACTGGCAGGCCCGTCAAGAAGGAGACGTCCTCCAGCGTGGGCAGCATGTGTCCCCAGGGCATGACGAAGGCCCTGCATCTGTCGTCCCAGCGCTCCCTGAGAGCCACTAGGAAGGGCGCATCCACCATAAACGGTCGGACCCGGAACAGCGGCCCGAACCCGAAAGCATCCACTTGGAAAATCAGCTGATCAGGCAGTGCGTGATACCAGGCCCAGACCAGCTACCATGAAACACGGCCTCGGACCCTCTGAGGACCCTGAAAAAATCCAAACAACATCAGAGAATATAAAATTGAGCCTACACCTGTCCGGACGGCAGGGCGGCCTGCCGCCCAGCCCGACAGATGGCGGGCCTGTCCGCCGTCCCCTCGAGCGGACGGCAGGCCCGTCCGCCGTCCGTGCGGGCGGACGGCAGGCCCGTCCGCCGTCCGCGCGGGCGGACGGCAAACCCGTCCGCCGTCCGTCTGCACGGACTGCGCCTCCACCGGCTGCTCTCCCTGCGCTTCATAGGAAATCAAAAAAGCTCACCTTCTTCCTCGGGGGCGCCTCCTCGCCGCCGTCCTCTCCGTCACCTTCGCCTTCCCCCTCCTCTTCCTCGCCCTCGCCACCGCCTTCGTCTTCCTCGTCCTCTCCGTCACCTTCGCCTTCCCCCTCCTCTTCCTCGCCCTCGCCACCGCCTTCGTCTTCCTCGTCTTCCTCTGTCGCCGCCGCCGCTGCCGCTAGGGGCGTCTTCGCCGCCGTAGGCGTCCTCAGCGTCGCCGACACGGACGGTTTCGCCTCCGCCGCCGCCGCCGCCACTGGAACCCGCTTCGTCGCCGCCGCCGGCCCTCCTCCTCCTAAGAGCACAGGGGAGCCATACCCTGGCCATGGAGAATTCGAAGAAGAGCAGAAAGAAGAAGAAGAGCGAAGCGAAGAAGGAAAGCCAGGAGAAAGAAGAGAGGGCCAGGTTAAGTCCTATTAAAACCCCGAGAGGACGGCCATGGCATGGCCGTCCGATGGCGTGGACGGCCATGCGTTGGCCGTCCGCAGGTCCGTGGCCAAAACGGACGGCCACTCGCTGGCCGTCCGTGGGCGTGGACGGCCGTGCGCTGGCCGTCTGCCAGCAAACGGACGGCCACGCGCTGGCCGTCCGAAGGCGTGGACGGTCACGCGCTGGCCGTCCGCAGGCGTGGACGGCCACGCACTGGCCGTCTGCCAGCACATGGACGGCCACGCCATGGCCGTCCACTAGTACGGACGGCCACGCGCTGGCCGTCCACCCGAGTGGACGGCCACGTGCTGGCCGTCCGCCCGCTCTCCAGGAGCCTACCCATCCAGAGTCAATCAAGCAGAAAGTTAGTCATTCGGAGGCAGATCGCTCACATGTGCAAAAGGAATTTCAGGGACAATAAGATTTTATTCATTGAAAATTGAAGGCTACATTACTCCAAAGCTCTGCGCCCCATAAAAAAGGCACAGACATCAGGACGAATATCGGCTAAACAGCCTACATATTTCGCGACTTCCCCTGAAGTCTCCGCTACGTCTAAACATGCCTTGGTGAACCTGGAGTGACGCCGCCATGCACGTCGGAGCCGCTCTATGGCCTGAACCTCTCTCGCGTACCCAGTGTGTCGCGGCACGATCAGGGTATCATGTAAGGCAGGGAATGGTACTTGTCTGGGAATGCCGATCTGAAGATGACAGCGATGTCCCTGATACACAACCAGCTCATCGGGGCCAATCAACCACAACTCACGGTCGCGAGAAGCCCTCGTGGTAAACTCCGTGTTCCGAAGGATCATTGGGACGAATATGAAGTTCTCCACAGGCAGGAAGTTTAGGTAATCACGCCAGTCGTCCCGCGTCTTGAGGTGAGCCGTGAGACACCTTACTTGATCCTCGGGGCCAAGAAGCGAGCGTGCAGGATACCACGCACTGTGCTGAAATATTCTTGAGGCAGAAGTTACACTTTCATCAAAGTCGAAGGATACATGCATTTCCATCCATAGTTGCAAAGTGAACAAACTTCCTCTCGCAGATCGTCCCATGCTCATATGGCTGAGCCCTCCGTACAGGTGTGACAAGATCACCGGGGCAAGGGAGTGGCCTCTCTGCAGTAAACTCAGCACGCTCACATATTCCTTTTCTAGTACCGAGCCTGTAGTGGGGAACCACAGGACTCCCCCAAGAACCAAGCACAAACCTCGCATCAGCCTTTCAGGTTCGACCACCTTGCGCTTGACTTCCCGGATCAACCAATATGCAAGGCGGTCAACAAGGATCCCTCGGCTGTTGGTCATACGGCACACTTCCCGTTTATCCCGCACAACGTCAGCGAAGGTCTCTTCCCACGAAGGCAAGCCAGAAGGATCACAGGCGGCCAGGCCCTCCCAACCATAGAAGGTCTCCACCTCCTCTAGCAAGACTGTCGCCTCGAACTCTCTAAACACAAAGGTGTGGGTCTCCGGATGCCACAACTCCAGCAGCGCGCCTAATCCTTCCCAATGCCAGTGGATGGCGGTAAACCACTTTGCAAACACGATGGAGCGTGTCAAGTTCCATCGGTGCATGTACACTCTCATGCTCAATGTTATCACCTCCAACAGGGCTGCGAGCCAGGCATATTTGCGGGTATGCCTAGCATCGGGGAACTTTGGGAGGGGCTGCAAGGTAACCAAAAATCAACAAAGAGAAGAGAGAGGCGAGATGAGCAAATAAAGGTCCTAGCGTACCTATCCGTGGGCTACCAGGTTGCTCAGGTGGCCATCCACATCAGACAGAACTCCGGGCCCTCTGGCAGTAGCAGGAGTAGAAGACGAAGCCATCTTTGCGCAGGAAAAGTGGAGTTCTGGAAGAGGGTCCCGCGACAACAGCCCTTTTAATTGTCACGGGATAATCTCAAACTCTTTCCACGTTCCGCAAAAGACGGAAAGGCATCCACATCCCTTTTCTTTCCCCTTTTGTGGACGGCATGCCCTTTGCCTTCCACCACTTAGTGGAAGGCAAGCTAGCTGGCCTTCTACCTTTTCGTGGAAGGCAAGCCGCCTGGCCTTCTACCACCTTAAAGGAAAAGCCCATCCACGAAGAGGACAAGCTGCCTTTCTCTCCAAGGAGGTAGCCTCACCTCACAAAGAAGGAGACCACCTTCATCAAATGAGTTAATGGATCATCATGGAATTCGAGTCGAAGCCATATTGGATTGGCATTCTACCGATAGAATGGCCATATCTTCCATATCGGCTTCGACTCGAAACGAAACATTTGCTTCTTAACTTCCTGCAATTCCATATGTGATGTTGAGATTATTGAATATGTGGACCTTGCTGATGTGTGTTCTTGCAGCTGCAGGGAATCCGAAGCAAGTAGCATCGAAGACACAGGAGGCTAATAGCTTCGGGCGTATAGACTCTGAGTTCCTCTTTAAACAAAACAATGAGGAGTCTATATTCCCCAAGTTATTCGATTGGCCAATAAGTTCCTCCTGTTTGCATTAGGAATTGCATTAGGAATTTATTTTAATTTCAACCCAGCATGCATTTGCATAAGCATTCATCCTCGCCCTAGGGGCAATGACCATCATTCGTCACTTTGCTTAACCCATCGCTGATCTGTGATTCTGGCAGTTGTGTATCGGTTAGCCCTTCAAATTGCAAGACCTCTTCCACTTTTCAGCACGTGTGCTTGAGATCCTCTCACTTGACGATCCCATGATGCGCCAGGCCACCGCGCGCCCGTTGTGTTGAGAACTCTTCAAGTCACACTCCTACACCTTTCATGCTCGAGATCCCCTTGGGCCAGATCGCTATATTCTGGTACGCCAAGGCCTTGCGGTTCCAGCACCCGGGGGTCCCACGGACTGCGATTCTCTAGTACTGAACTCTGTTTCTTTTCTTAAACCACTCTTGCAACTCAAATAGCTAGCCTTCATGCATTTGTCGCATTCTCATATCATCCCTGGGGATAGCTCACTCCTTTTCGGGCTGTCCAAAATCAGTTTCGATTTCCGGAACACCTATTTATCATTCCATTCCATTCCACTGCAAAACAGGTGTCCCGGAGGGGCATTTGTAGACACCGATTTTGGACCACCTTTTGGTCATGAACCCAATCCATCATTAGCCCTTCATCACCAAAATCCCCTCATTTCAGCCATCTCAGCCCACTACCAGCCAGGCCCATCAACCAAATCCCGACCCTTTTCACCTTTTCGTGGAAGGCCAGCCCCCTTGCCTTCCACCACCTTCGAAGGCCACCCCTTGCCTTCCACCACCTTCGAAGGCCACCCCTCGCCTTCCACCACTCTCGAAGGCCAGCCACCTTGCCTTCCACCCTTTTGATCCTCTTTTCACCTTTTCGTGGAAGGCCAGCCCCCTTGCCTTCCACCACATTCGAAGGCCACCCCCCGCCTTCTACCCCCTTCGAAAGCCAGCTACCTCGCCTTCCACCGTTTTAGCCACCTTTTTCACTTTTTACCACCTTTTCGTGGAAGGCCAACTCCCTTGCCTTCCACCACCTTCGAAGGCCACCCCTTGCCTTCCACCACCTTCGAAGGCCACCCCTCGCCTTCCACCCCCTTCGAAGGCCAGCCGGGCCGCCTTCCACCACAAGAATGGAAGGCATGACACCTGGCCGTCCACTCCTTAACCACCCCCTTGACTCCGTCTTCCCCACGATCTCCTCCACTCACCGCCCTCGTTCCCCACTACTCCGACCACTCCCCACTCCGGCGACTGCCGCGACCACTACCTCCGACCCTTGACCACTCCCCATTGGTTGAAGGGTGATTTACGGGGATTTAGACCCCTGTTTTCCTCTTTTTTCCTCCGCCTATTTAAACCCCCCACATCCTCTCGAGCAGGGGGTTAAGGATTTGGGAAGAAGAAAGACGGGAGGTTGGAAGACTTCGGGGTTAAGAAGGATTCCAAGAGGAAGGGACCTTCTAGTGAGAAGCTCGAGGATACTCCAAGGAGGAAGGCTCGGGCTACATTTGGAAACCGGCTTGCCTCTCTAACTTCTCTCTTTTAATTCTTTTTTATTCATTCCATTGCATTAGTAATACAACTCCACTCTCCACACACGCAACTCCTCTTCATTTGCATGCATACACGTAGGATGACTTAGTGATCCTTACACCCACAGAGGTTCTAAAAAACGGGAGGTGGGTGGCCATAACATATGGTCACCTTCCCTCCCCACCACCCATCCGGTGCGTTTCCCACTGATTCTAGTTAGTTTTTTTACATCTTTATGAGTAGATCCTGCACCAAATATTCCTAATCGGGTTATTCTGTGTTTTGTTCATTATTTTCAGGGGATCCTTACCACCTTCACGCGTGCAGAGTACCGGGCTCTCCTCCTCTGGCCGGCCGGAGGAAGGGAAGGAGGAACCAACATTTCCCGCTCCCTCAAAATGCGATCACATCCTCACCATCCTGCGGAGCACAGGGACCGAGAGGTAATGCTCCTGGCGATCACACTTTATTTCTAACCCCCTTTAAATCGCCACAGTGCTAAGACGAATGGAGAGGAACCCCCATCCGAAGCTCGCACCCGCGGCGGGGGAGACGTTCCGGGGGCCTACAGTACCTTCAATCAGGAAAGAATGGCAGCCATCCAAGCTGAAGTGCAAAAGGGGTTGGACGCGGGACACCTCTGAGAGGTACACCATCCTGACTGGATCGCCAATGTAGTAATGGTGCCCAAAAAAGATGGCAAGTGGCGGATGTGTGTGGACTTCACCAACCTCAATAAGGCCTGTCCGATGAACAGCTTTCTACTGCCTCGAATAGATCAGGTAGTAGATGCAATCTCCGGCCACAAGCTACTTAGCTTCCTCGACGCCTATTCAGGCTATCATCATATCCGAATACATTCGGAGGACGAGGACAGGACCAGCTTCACAACTAACCTCGGTTTATACTATTATACTCGGATGTCGTTCGACCTGAAGAATGCAGGAGCAACCTATCAGCGTCTCGTCAACAAGATATTCGCTCCGCAGCTCGGCCGCAATATGGAGGTCTACATCGACCACATGCTGGTGAAAAGCCACATCGCTGCAGACCATCTAACCGATTTGGCCGAGACTCTGCCTTGCGCAGGTATAAAATGAAGTTGAATCCAGCCAAGTGTGCCTTTGGCGTGGCCTCCAGAAAATTTCTCGGCTACATGGTCACCCGCCGAGGGGTGGAAGCCAATCCCGCAAAGGTGTCGGCTATTATCCAAATGCGCCCTCCGGCCAGCATCCGAGAGGTCCAGAAGCTAAATGGAAGAATTGCCTCGTTAAGCCGCTTCATGTCAAGGGCAGCGGATTACTATTTTCCTTCCTTCAAGCTGCTGAAAAAGACTAATAGCTTCTCCTGGACAGACGAGTGTCAGTCGGCCTTCGATCAGCTGAAAGCCTACCTCTCCAATGTTCTCGTCTTGTCCAGACTGGTCTACGTAGAGTAGCTGTTCCTTTATCTCACAGCATCTGAAACGGCTGTCAGCGCCGTCCTCATTCGGGAACAAGACGGCGTTCAGAGGCCTATTTACTATATAAGCCGAGCCCTCCAAGGAGCAGAGCTTCAGTATCCTGCTCTTGAAAAGCTGGCCCTAGCCCTCGTCTCGTCCGCAAGGAGGCTCCAGCCCTACTTCCTCACGCATTCAATAAAGGTCTTTACGGACCAACCTTTGAGGCAAGTCCTCTCTCGGCCAGAAGTGTCCAGTAGGCTAGTAAAGTGGGCAATCGAACTAGGAGAGTTCGACGTCTCTTATGGGCCACGAACGGCAATAAAAACTCAAGCTCTAGCCGACTTCATCGCTGAGCTCACTCCCAAAGCATCCTCGGCCCCTCAGCCGGAAATCAGAACTGCACCTGAGGCCGAAGGTATTTCGGTTCCCCCGTCTCTGGCGGATGAACGGCGACTCTACGTGGATGGATCCGTGTGCTCTTCGGGTAGCGGCGCCGGATGGATCTTGGCATCTCCAGAAGGGGTCATCACGGAGTATGCACTACGCTTCTCCTTCCCGGCTACCAACAATGCCGCAGAATACGAAGCCCTTATTTCAGGCCTTCGGGCCGCTAGAAAGTTCGGTGCGCAGAACATAAGGGCATTCAGCGATTCTCAGCTGATCGCCAATCAGGTCACCGGGGAGTACGAGGCCCGGGACGCATTAATGATATCCTATCTCCAGGTAACCCGCAAGATCCTTGCTCAATTTAATTCTTATGAAATTGTGTGGATCCCTCGGGCCGAAAATGCTCGAGTCGATGCTCTTTCCCGGCTAGCATCAACTCAGGACGAGGGAGGAGGCCGAATGGTCTTGGTAGAAGAACTGTCTAAACAAAGTCTCGACGAATCCGAGGTCATGCAAGTGAATGAATCCGAAGCAGAGACCTGGATGACTCCCCTAGTCGCTTTCCTCCTCCGAGAGGAGGTCCTGTCCGATCCAAAGGAAGCAAGGCACGTCCGGCAGCGCTCTTCCCACTTCCTTATTCTGGAGGGAATACTATATAAGAAGTCCTTCGGCCGGCCGCTCCTACGATGTTTCGGCCTGGCTGAAGCTGATTATGCGCTACGGGAGGTACATGAAGGAATCTGCGGAGCACACGCAGGAGGAAGGGCCTTGACCCATAAACTCTTGAGGCAAGGGTACTGGTGGCCAACGCTCCGAGAGGACGCGGCCGCTCTCGTCCGTTGCTGAGACCAGTGCCAGAGATTCAGTTCCCTCATTCACCAATCGGCGACCCTTCTGACTCCTCTGTCATATCCCTCACCTTTCGCCCAATGGGGGATTGATCTCTTAGGACCCTTTCCCATGGCTACTGGCCAGAGGAAATTCCTTATTGTGGCAGTGGACTACTTCACCAAGTGGGTAGAAGCTGAACCTCTCGCATCTATAACCGATAGCAATGCATGGAACTTCATGTGGAAATCCATCATTTGCCGATACGGCATCCCTCGGGCAATTATCTCAGACAATGGCAAACAATTTGACAGCCATCAGTTTAAAGACAACTGCGCTAGCTTCGGCATTCTCGGACGAATGGCCAAGTCGAGGTCACTAACCGAAGTCTGTTGCGAGGACTGAAGACTCGCCTCGGCAAGGCCAAGGGCCGATGGGTCGAAGAGCTGCCAAGCGTTCTATGGGCTTATCGGACAACAAGTCAAACCCCTACCGGCGAAACCCCATTCCGAATGGCTTACGGGGTAGAGACCGTTATTCCTATTAAAGTCAGCCTTCCATCGCCGAGGGTTCTTACTCATGATCCAAAGGCTAATGAGGAAGCCCTAAAAGATCACTTTGATCTTATAGAGGAAACAAGGGATCAAGCCCGCATTCGGCTGGCGGCTTATCAGCAGCACATGGCGAAATACCACAACACTCGAGTAAAACCCCGAAGCTTTGAAGCAGGGAGCCTCGTGTTGAGGAACGCTCACGCATCCAAGCCAGCCGAAGCCGCAGGAAAGCTTTCTCCAAATTGGGAAGGACCTTATCGCGTAAGGGAAGTGATCCGACGAGGGGCCTATCGGCTAGAGACCCTTTCGGGCCAGCCTCTCCCTCGTACATGGAATGTAGAGCGCCTTCGGCACTACTTCATGTAAGTCATTTCCCCCGGAGTTTAGCCGGAAGTCATGTAAATTATTTTTTATCTAAAGTGTTATATCCAGCAATATTCTCTAAGTCCGTGTAAACCATACCGGAACTGGCTTCAGCCATGCAAACCGTATCGGGAGCGGCAATATTCTCTAAATCCATGTAAACCGTACCGGGAGTGGCTTCGACCATGCAAACCGTATCGGGAGCGGCAATATTCTCTAAAGTCCGTGTAAACTGTACCGGGAGTGGCTTCGGCCATGCAAACCGTATCGGGAGCGGCAATATTCTTTAAAGTCCGTGTAAACCGTACCAGGAGTGGCTTCGGCCATGCAAACCGTATCGGGAGCGGCAATATTCTCTAAATCCGTGTAAACCGTACCGGGAGTGGCTTTGGCCATGCAAACCGTATCGGGAGCGGCAATATTCTCTAAGTTCGTACAACGCGTATCGGAAAAGGCATGGCTTCGGCCAGATACAGAACCAAACTCAGCTATCTACTCAGACATACCATGAAGTAAGCATAAGCAAAATGCCTTCTATATATGGACAAAAGTACAAAAGCAGGCCATACGCCTGACCTCGGCATCTTAAGAAGCAAAAATAAAAATCGGGACAAGCCCCCGGACGAGCTTTCGGCGTCATCGCCGTCCACGTCGACAGGAGTCTGGCCGGGAGACGCAGGAGGAGAAGCCTGGACTGGTTCAGCCGCGGCACCTTCTGGAGAAGCCGGAGTTCTTTCGGCCTTGAGCCCTTGCCACCAGGCCAAGATCTCTTCGCCTTCTTCGTCCGTTGGGTAGCCGATGCCAGTTAAATCTGTGACCGGGCACGCCTTTTGGGCGATAGCTAGCCCCAGATCAAACATGTCTGAAGCCGCCTGGACTCTGGCCTCCATTATCTCCTCGGCGCACTCGGGGCCTTCCTTGTAGCTCGCTACGGCTGTATGAGCGACGTCGTCAGCTTCCTTGGCCCTAGCCTCCAAGTCTGCCTTCAGGTCCGATACCTCCTCGGCGTGACGGTGGCGCTCCTCGTCCCGCTCTTTGGCCTTGTCCTGGATCTCGGCCTTTAGAGACGCGACCTCGGCCCGGGACTTCTCCAGCTCCTTCTCGGCCTTCTTCTTGGCCTCAGAGGCGGCATGGATCACCCCCTTCTGCTCTTCCATATCGGCCCGCATCCGCGTATTGGCCTCAAGGAGGACATCGATGCTAGCCTCGAGATCGCGCTGCACCGAGGCCACTTTGCCCGAGGCCAGCTGATCTGAAGCATGGTCGATATCCAGGAGCTTCTGCTGGATGGCGACCTGGCGATGAGCGAGAGCCCCACACATGACCGCAGCCTACAGCCGAAAGCAAGAAAATAAGGATAAGTTTAAAAAAGCTAAGGGAAACAATGAGTAAAGACAAAGACGAAAGGGTTCTCACCTGGACGGCGTGCCGAACGCACTGCAAGGATAAGCCTTCCGTAGAAAGCTCCTTGATTTCGTCCCTGGCCATCGGCAAGGTCCAGCCGCGACCAGACGCAAACATGTCTAGGAGTCCTCCAGACTCTCGTCTGCGAAGACCCCCACATCCGGGCACCAGGGCTCGTGCCCATACTCCCGGGACATGTGCGTCTTGGCCGCCCCGAAGGGGAACGAAAGGTTCTCCGTACCGGCCCCGGTGGCCGAAGGAGAATCGCCCCTCGGCGGTTCGGGAGGCGACGAGAGCGGGGCGTCTCATGCCGCCACCAGCCTCTTAGCCGCCGGGACGAATTCCCTCTCGCCGGGATCATCTGCCCGACTCCTCTTCTCTGGCCGACCGCTTCCTCCGGCGACCAACTTTCCCTTCTGTCGCTCCCTCTCAAGCGCGGCAGCAGCAGCACGGCCTTCGACGGAAGCCGTCGTCTGCCTCGTAATCCGGGCGCTGGGGGCCGTAACCACTCCGGCCGTCCTCTCTCCCACCACCCGCGGCTGGGACGGTCGAGACTGCTCGGACTGCTTGGAGATCCGGCTGATCAATCCCCGAAGTCTAGACATTTCTGCAAACAAAAGAAAAAGGTTAGCAACAGTTCAGAATACGACTTTTTTGACTCAAGACCGACTTACCCCCGGCCGCAGCTTCGGCGCCCTCCTCGGACGGACGGGCTTCGGCCGAAGACCCGGTCGCGGCTGTTCTCTCCTCAGCCTCTCCCGAGGTATCTTCAAGAGGAAGATAAGGGGAGACTCGAGGAGGAGAGAACGTCGGGTCGGGCCAGGCTCCCATCTGTATAAGCCTGTCCTCATCCTCGAAGAGCTCCGCAATCTCGTACGGAGCCTCGTCCTCGAGGAGGTGCACGACGTCGAGCTGCTTGGGGTTGAGAGAGGGTGGATTGGAGAGGCTCTCGGCCAAAGGCGCCCATTCGGTGGGAAAGGGCCACACACTCTTCTCTTCCTCCGGGAGAGAGATGAAAAGGAAGCCCTTCTTCCAATGGTGAATAGACGAGGGCTTTCTAGAAAAGATACCCCGGCCGAAGCGAGGGACAAACCAGTACCAGGAAGACTTCCCCTAGGGTTTTATCTTGAATAGATAGCGGAAGATATTTACTGAGGGGTTGACTTCGAGGTAAGAATTTAAGGCCAAGAAGGCGTAGACCGTCTGCCAGGAGTTTGGATATAGCTGGGACGGGGCCAATCCGTAAAACTCAAGAGGTTTATGACGAAGGAATGAAGGGGAAGACGAAAGCCCGCCTGAAAGCTATGCTCGTAAATGGAAAAGCAACCCGGCCGGACGGAGTTAGTCCTGGTGTTCTTCTCGGGCCGAACGGGAACCATCCAAGACGGAATCTGGTAGTAGTTAGTGATAACCTTGATGGTATCAGAATCAAGGACACTAACTACATCCAAGACCATCTCGGCCGGACGACGGCCGGAAGTAGAAGGCTCGGCAACAGCCGGAACAGGCTCGGCTTCTGCAGCCGGAAGCATCTCGGCTTCATCCGCCATAGCAGTAGCAAAAGAATTTGAAGAGAAAGGAGACGACAAAGAAGACTGGGGAGGTCTGGATGAAGAACAAGAAGAACCACCTTCGGCCAAAGGGCTACTCTCGGCTGAAGGGGAATAGCTGGACATGAATCACAAAGCGGAGAAGAAGGAGGACTGAGGCTTACCCTCAGATAAAGGTCTCCCCGATGTCTAACAGTCTCCCCGGCGACAGAGGATTCCCCGGCGACAAAGAGCTCCCTAGCAATGGACAAGGCGCCCTCAAATACCCACAATAGCACGCTCTCCGCCGGTGAAGCAGGGACACTTGGGGAAGCCACTCGCAGGGAAGCACAGGCGTAAAGGAAGAAGAAAGCGGAACATTAGCCAGGGGTGAGGGGTTGGTATTTATAGGAAAACTTGAACGGGTCCAGTGCCGGGTCAACGGCCGAGATCTTCCCCCTCTTCGGCCCCGCTCTGCTTAGATGCGCGACACGTGTCCCGTCCTTCGCCATGATGACGAGCGGGCTGCCGAATCGAGAGGAGGCAATCAACGGCCGGGTGCGGCCTGACCCTTCGGCTGTTTGTCCGGATGCTCGCCACGTGTCCTGATCCTCGTACCGAAAGCACGAGAGGCAGCAATCCAAGTGAAGTCTTGGGCAGACAGCCGAAGTGACTCGGGATCCGCGTGATCACGATTAACGGCTGAGATCTTTTTGTGCTTTCGACAAACCGGCCGGATGCGCAACACGTGTTTTGTGTTTTTTTATGACGCGACCGTGAAGGCGGGAAGCCCGAGGTCTTTTCCTCCCTTGTCAGATGTCCCGATATGCTCTAAGGACTCACCTGGGGACGAAGGCATCCGTCACCAAGTCTCGGCCTGAGACGAAGGTGCTTACGACTGGGTCCCGGCTTGAGACGAGGCTGTTTGTCACCAGCCCTCGGCCGACCTAAGACAAAGACAGCTTCCAAAACGGAGTGAAGGTTTTAAACAAGGCTCGTGCCATACCATTCTCCCGAGAAACCTTCGGATTTTACTCTCAGCGTTTCATGAAAATGAGAACGACAAGAGTAGGGGGCCATGTGATGGGGCAGAATCCGATTCGGCCCATTAAACAGCCCAACACCATCAACCCAACAACAGTAACAGTAAAAGGCCCACTGGCAGCCTTCGGCCCATTAGCGGCCCAGCGGCCCTCGGCCCATTAGCAGCCCAGTGGTCCTTTGCCCCTTGGCGGCCCAGCGGCCCTCGGCCCATTAGCAGTCCAATGGTCCTCGGCCCAATTGGCTTCAGCCCACTAAGCGGCATCCGGCCCAACAACAGCCCCCACCTTTGGCCTAGTAGCTGTACCCAGCCCACTCCGGTGGGAGGGTTAGGCGCTATGGCGGTTTATCAGTAAACCAAAACATAGTCCTATATCGGCTGCCACCACTAAGCAACCTCTATCCTCCGCTATAAATACAAGGCTATTTATTACCAAAGGTATGTCTTCTTGACCAAGGACAACAGTCCAAAAGCATTAAAGCTACCTCTTCTTCCTTCCCTTCTGAATCGAATCTTCTTCAGAAGTTAACTTAGCCGTCGGAGGGGGTTCTCGACCGGTTCTTCTTCTTCCTCCTTCTATAGGGGCTTCGGTTTGAATCTTCGCCGGACCTCTCCGAGTCGGTCTCGGCCACCGACCTCGGGTTTTCTCCCCCCGGTCTCGACGCCATTCGCCGGCCGATCCGCCTCGACCGAAGGAGTCTCGGCTTCGCCCCCGGCAAGCCTTCGCCCGGGTACCTCTCGGCTTTGGATCCTCGGCCCCGTGTCCGCCCTCGTCACGTTCCGAATCCCCGTCGGTCCTCTTCTTCGATCCGATCCAGTTTCGGGTTCCAGTCTCGGAATCTGACCGTGATAGCTTCGGCTACATCAGACGGGATTTGCTCGGCTGACACCGAGTCCTAAGACCCGATATAAGGAGTACTTTTGACTTTAACAATCTTCCCATTATATGGAAATTTATGTCACTAGTGATTGGTGGAAACCACTCCTAGAGTTTGATCCATCCACAGTCTTCCCATAATAGCATTATATATGGGCTTTACACCAAGGATGTAGAATTCGGAGATCATGATTATTGGCCCAATCTCCAGCTGAAGGAAGATCTTACCATCGGCTGGTCTTTGAGAGTTATCGTAAGCCGAGACCATCATGGAGGTGGACTCAATCTTGTCCTGATCGATACCTATCTTCTTGAGGGTTTTGAGTGGACAGACATTAATTGAGTCACCAGTATCTAGTAAGATAGAATCCACTAAGCAACCATTGAGTATGGCGGTTAGTCATAAGGGAAGAGACCGACATTCTGGGGGAGCCAAATCCTTATCCGATAAAGAGATCATGGGTGTTTGGATAATTGAGACGATTGCATTGGTGACTCCACTAGTAGGAATATCTTCACTAACCATGATTTGTTGGAGAAAATTGAACAATGTTTCCCTATGTGTGGGAGATCTCCTAGGTGTTCTTCAGATGCTGCAGGATGTCATATTAAGATTGAGTCAACCCACCAAATAGATTTGAATTCTCTTGAGAGTCTAAAGGTTGACTTGCTAGTGGAACAATGTGATTCCTCAGTGTGACAACAATCGGACTTGGGTTTGCAACTTGGACTAACTTTAGTGGTTGGATAGGTGGTGAATGTATCAAGTTGAACTAAATCGACGATTCTGCCTTTCATGATGGACATAGAATGGACGAAGGAGGCTCTTTGATTGAGATAGAGGGGACTTGGACCAAGGTGACTGGGTTGATGATTGTTAGTTGTTCTCTTAGTTTGATTAAAACCAAAGGTTTGTCTTAGAGGATTGCAGAGACTTCTGGCAAAGGCTTTTTAGGTTAGGCCGCCTTAGTAGGGCACTCATGTCATACCCCGACCTCCTCATACTAGCAATATTGTTATCTGCAAACAACTCTCGGCTCCAAGTCTCTAGTAAGGGTGTTCACCTTTCCTAGAGAGCTAGAAGGATCTTGGGTTACCTACTGAGAAGGTAGAGAGTCCTTCACAATTCCTAACTCATTTTTGGCTTTCAAACTTTCAATGGCTTTCTTCATATCTTCCCAACATTTCAATGTCTTTCTTCATATCTTCCAATTGATCCTACCTTTGTCATTCAAATCATACACCCAATCTTTAAAAGTAAAATAGTTATATGCCCTGGCATCCTATGATACAGACAATATTTGGACATGTCAGTGTTGCAGGGGATGCCCTCACGCTTAGGTGGAATCTAGATAGCATTGTAAGATAATAAGGCATAGAAAACGTCCAACAGAGATTCCGGTAAAGACAGATATGAGGCACGTTTGGGCATAGGCCGACTGTAGCCAGTCGGAGGGGGAATTGTTGAGTATGGTTTCTGATTGGATTGATTGTCTGATCTGGACTGAGGATTGGGTGACCTAGAGGGCTATCCCAAGGCACTCACTTGTTCATTGACTATTACTCCTATGGTTGGAGTTTGTATGGTCTTCTTGTTCCTATTCCAATTTTCGAAGAAGGGAGGCAAGGTAGAATCCCAAATTTGAGATTGAACTACCCAAGCTCGGCTATAAAGTTGTGCAAACATATGAAGTTCGCTTAGCATAAGAATGGCCCGAAGCTGAGGGGTAGTATTATTGACTAGCATGGTGACAGCTTAAAATTTGGGATTGTTACTTCCACCCTAGATTCCATTGCCCTCCACCTGTTGGCAAAATGCGTGAAGTCTTCTTCGGGCTTCATCTTTTCCATCACATGATCAAACTAGGTGGGAGGCATGGTTGTCATGTGGTTGAAGTGAGTGATGAACTTTTTATAGATGAAATTAATTAGGTCTATAGCAGACAAGGAAGAGAACCATCTCAAGGCTTTACCTTCTAAGGATTTTTGGAACAAGTGAACAAGGAGGACTCTGTCATAGAGCCATTAATGAGAATCCATGAGTAAACCTGAAAGGTGGTGATGAGGGTTAGAGGAGCCATCATATTTCATGTACTTGGGGACCTTAAATCTAGGTGGAAAATAGGCATGAGGGCGCTTGCAATAGTTTGAGAGAGAGTGAGGTTGCCTTAGGATGAAGTTCTCGGCTATGAGCTTGCACACATAAGTTTCAACCTTATTCTTGGATATGAATTCATCTTGCTTAGGAGGAGGTGTAGCTTGAGTGACTATATTAGTCATGACAGGTGGAACAACTAGAGTAGGAGTTGGTTGGTTGATTTGAGTATGAGTTTTGTTAGAAGATCCTTGAAACTGAGTTTTTTGAGGGGTGGTATCCTGGGTTTTGCCACGAGAGACCAACTAGATGAGTTGATCGGGGGTGTACAGTGATAATGCAGTAATAAGATCTGGACCCTCACTCAGATTTTGAAAGGTTCTGCTAGAGATTATAGGGTCATCTTCTCCTCGTAAAGAAGAAGATTCATCCAAACATCTTCCCCTAAGTTCCTCTTTAGATGTTTGGAGCACCCCCACAAATATTTGTTGTGGGTCTTCCTCAATTTCAAACAAGGGATTATGTGTAATGTTACCACTAAATTCATCTGTATCGTCATACATAGAATTGAAATACACGTGGTCTATTATGAAATACAAATCCTAACAAATTTTATGTCCTACGTTTGAGTTAATTGTGTATTATAGATATGTTGGTTTCTAATAAATTAGTGTCCCTTTTTTTTCTTAAAAAGAATTGTTTCACTGGAGTTTGGTTAGGCATATTAATTAAAAACTATTCACTCAATGACGCCTATGGGTGGAGATTTTTTTGTTTTAGGGGTGGCAAAGTCCCCAGCTTCTCATGCAGTCCCAAAGGATCCTATTAGGTGATTTAGGTACAATCCGCTCAGCGGCTAGGTGGGAATCCCTAGCTCATAGAGACTCGCGAAGGTTCCCAACTGAATAGGACTAGTCACACCTAAGTAGGGATCCTCGGGTGGAGAGTCAAACTCAGTGGGAGAGTGTAATTAAAAGTGTGATGCCGCTCTCTCCAAAAAGACCCCACGTAGAACACCCCTAAAATTATCCAAAGATTAGCAAACAAAAAAAAAAGAGGAGAATAACGCAATATCTGACTGCGGACGGTGCCATCCACACACCTCGACAACGAGCTTGTTCACCATCCGGGAGACTGGATGGCAGGCTTGTCCGCCGTCCAGGGAGACTGGATGGCTAGTTTGTCCGCCGTCCAAGAAGAATGGACGGCGGGCTGTCCGCCACCCAGGAAACTGGACGGCAGGCTACTCTGTTGGAAGGCGGGCTAGCCCACCGTCCAGGAGACTAGATGGCAGACTTTTTCACCATCCAGGAAGTTAGACGGCGGGCTAGTCCGCGCCATGCAGTAGAAAAAGAAATTTCAGGGGCTCTTACTTTCTTACCTTTTCTTCCCGCACGCACGGTGGTCCCACCGTGATTGACAGAGGGTTGTGGACGCCCGGAGCGTGGCCTTTTCTGCTCCCTTCCTCCATTTAGCGTACAACTGGGGCCATATAGTGAGGTAAAAAATTAAAAAGTACAACTGGGGCCATATAGTAAGGTAAAAGAATAAAAAGATTATACTGATCACTAGGAGCAGTAGCTCAAATTCCTGTGCTCCCCGGGATGAAGAAATTTGATCGCGACGTGTGGGAGCGGGAGATGGTGGGTTCCTCTTCTCTGACTCCAGCCAGCCAGGGCAAAGAACTTGGTCTTCTGCACGCGAGCTGTGGTAAGAGCCCTGCGAAGAGAAGTGAAACAAAAAAAAACGAACCCGATTAGGACTACCACATGTAGAATCTATCCATGTATGCAACTAAAGAAATTAAAATTAGTGGGAGACACAACGGGTTGGTATTTTTGGAGGGAAGATGACCATGTGATATGCCCACCCACCTCCAATCTTTCTAAGAGTACCTCTATTGTAATGGGTGCAAAGTCATCCTAGGATGCATGAGTGTACGTGTGTGACATAGTGAAAAGATTAATGTGTTATGGTGAAAAAGGAGCTACAGGATATGATGAAAATAAAAATGTAGTAAAACATAAAAGAAAGAGGGGGAGAGTTAGAAAAACAAGCTTGTATGTTAGGAAGGAATCCTTCTCTCATCTTCCTCTATCTCTCCGGCACTCCCAACCTGCTAACTCCTGATTATGCCTGCCCTTCTCTCTTTCAACCTACCAACCCCTCCTTCGAGAGGAGTTAGAGAGTTTAAATAGAGGACAAGCAAAAATAGGGAAATTAGCCCTGTTAATCACTAGGGGCTAATAAAATCAGTCAGAATGGGAGATCATGGTCGCGACAGTCACCAGAGTGGGGAGTACTCGGCGTAGTGGGATATGAGGGTCGCAGCCAGAGGAGAACGTGGGGCAATAGGGTCAAGGGCGGTTTCATGAAATGGAGGGCAGACAACTCCGCCTTACACAAAAGTGGAAGGCGGACAACATCGCCTTCCACTTTCTGTAGAAGGCAGACAATCCTGCTATCCACAAAAAGTGGAAGGCGAACAACCCTGCCTTTCACTTTCTAAAAAGTGGAAGGCAGACGCCGTCCACAAAAAGTGGAAGGCAGACAACCCCGCCTTCCACTTTGTTGTCCGCCTTCCACTTTTCATGGAAGGCGAACAATCCTGCCGTCCATAAAAGGTGGAAGTGGGTCATATAAATGACTTGGTTTATGGGCTTCGTGATTAATAGGCTGAATTTGGTGGATCAAATGTGATAGATTATGATTGTGATATGGGTTTTATGACCAAAAGATGCCCAAAATCGGGTGTTTACAATATCTAATATCTCTCAGTCCTACTTTGGTCCTTAAACAACTCTTGTAAATGGACCAACATAGAGTAGGTACTAATCTTCTCATGCCTCCTTTGCAGTTCGTTGGTCATGGAGGCCAACATAATGCATTGAGCAGTGATAGCATCCTCTCTTCACTTCTTATGAGCCTCCCTCTTAACTTTTGAGGAGTTTTTGATAAGCTCAGGCACTTCCTCTTTAAAGACATAGGCTATCTATTCAATTGTAAGGACTATCCTTACATTTCTCAACCAATCAATGAAGTTAGGGCTTGTAAGTTCTCGGATTTCTCTAGATCTCCCGCCAGCGGAAATAAAAATAAAACGGACATTCGATTCCCGTTTCGAAAAATCTAAAATTACGATAATCGGATTATCGAAATCATACCATGTGCGGATTCTAATCCTCAACCGTTTGGTTCCGTCGGTGCGACACCGCAAGCCGCACAAGCGCCCGGCCTCTAGCGGAGTCCACGCGATCTGCCTCGCAATAGAAATCCTTACGTTCCTCATTTTTCGCAGCCATGAAAACTTCCGCCGTTCGCCGCAACGCTCGCCGCGATGTGCGGACGATTTCCCGTCGAACGGGAGTCGGAGAAGTGGCGGAGCAGATCTAGGGATCCAGATCGGATCTGGGATGCCGGAGAGAGAGAGAAACAGAGGAGGGGCGGCTAGGGTTAGTAGCAGCTTGGCCTGCTCAGCCCGTTCTCTATATTTTATACTAACCGTGAAGTTTTTCATAAAAACCTCCGGTTTGTATAAAACCCACTTATTTATCCACTCCTTGAGAATCATTTGCGTGTGACCCTCTAGGCCCAATTACCAGTCCGGTTAATAGCCCAATAAGCCCAGTGACTCCTCACTGGCTTTATTAATCAATTAATAGCCCTTTATTAATTAATTAATCAATCGAATTGATGTCGCACATCGAATTCGATCGGGCCTCCGATCACGTTGGGTGCCAAGCAACACCGCGTGAACCCGAAAGGTATCGGGGTTAAGTAACCCACTCTTGGAACCTTTCCGCCGATAGTTACCGCGTGGATATAATCCTTCATTCGTACAATGCTCTCGAGTCCACTCAGAGTATGACGTGCTGTCAAACCCTAACCGGTCGACTCACTTGGATTGGATGCCGCTGATGAATATCGAAAAACTCATTTCCCGATATTATCGTCTGCCCTGGCCATGGACTTTCGCGCATCCTTCCTAGAGCATTCTCTCTCATCGTACCGAGAGCGAATGATTCCTTATTGATACACAATTCCCTTCGACGGTATTTCGATGTACCCGATCCTTGGCTGTTTAGAATCCCGTGGTTAGAGATTCATAAACCAAGGTCAAAGAACGGAAGTCCACCGACAAGGTATTCTTGGTGTCTCAGGTCTGAGGACCATCCACGCAACTGCGACAATAGAATCAAGCTGGTTGACAGTAAGGTACAATACCATCCAACGATTCAGTCGGATCAGTTCAGTGAACTCATTCTCCAATGAGCACCTACGGATTCGCCTTAGTGTCTCCACACAAGTGACTTATGAGATCAGTCACCCTCATCATATGAGCAGGAGCAATCTGTACTAGTCTAACCGGATATCCGATGTCCTTCTCGGATATCCTCCGACTAGTAACGATTAAGAATATGTGTGTTTAAGTGATCAGTCTCATTAGTATGATCTCATCATAATCTGATCACTATAGCACATATTCACATACTTTATTATGATATGATAATTAATACGATTTACACACAATGAATATTATGCCATTATATTAATAAATGAACGAGATTACAAAGTCAGATTGGCTTGTAGGCCACCTAAGACTAACAATCTCCCACTTGGACTAAAGCCAATCACCTTTATACAGTAAGTCTATAGACTCTAGGTGACACTCAAATACAATTTGAGCCAACGGCTTTGTCAGTGGATCTGCTATATTGTCGACGGATGGAACTCTTTCCACTACTACATCTCCTCTCGATATGATCTCTCTGATAAGTTGAAAGCGCCTCAGAATATCTTTTGATTTCTGATGAGACCACGGCTCTTTCACTTATGCAATAGTCCCATTGTTGTCGCACAATAGCAGAACATGATCAAAGATGCAGGGAACTATGTCAAGGTCGATGATGAACTTCTTTAACCATACTACTTCCTTGAAAGCTTCAGCTACAGCGATGTGCTTAGCTTCAGTCATCGAATATGCAGTGGTTACTTGCTTGGAACTCTTCCAGCACACTGCGCCTCCGTTCAATGTAAATACGAATCCAGATGTAGACTTGCTATCATCTGGATCTGACTGGAAACTCGAGTCAGTAAAGCCTCACAGTTTCAAGTCACTTCTTCCATAGACAAAAACATATCCTTAGTTTTTCTTAAGTACTTAAGGATACATTTCACTGCCTTCCAGTGCTCTTCGCCTACATCAGCCTGAAATCTGCTCATAACACTTAGAGCAAATGCAACATCAAGCCGTGTATATAGCATGGCATACATGATAGATCCTATGGCAGAGACATAGGATATTCTATCTATGAATGCCCTCTCATTAGGAGTCTTAGGAGACTGCACCTTTGAGAGATTAATTCCATGTCTCATCGGTATGAGACCTCTCTTAGAATTTTTTCATGCCAAACCTTTTGACTATAGTTTCTATGTATAAGGATTGGGTCATTCCAAACATCCTCTTTGATCTATCTCTATAGATCCGTATTCCTAATACGTAGGATGCTTCTCCAAAATCCTTCATGGAGAAATTTTTCGACAGCCAGATCTTTACTGATGACATCATAGCTACATCATTCCCAATAAGTAGTATGTCGTCTACGTAAGGAACTAGGAACGTGACTGCACTCCCACTGATCTTCTTGTATACACAAGGCTCATCTTCATTCTTAATGAAGTCATAAGACTTGACAGCCTCGTCAAATCTTATGTTCCAACTCCGAGAAGGTTGCTTCAGTCCATAAATGGACCTCCAAAGCTTGCACACTTTATCTGGAGATTCGTTGGATGTGAAACCTTCTGGTTGTATCATATACACCTCTTCCTCAAGGTTACCATTGAGGTAGGAAGTATTCACATCCATCTGCCAGATTTCATAATCAAAATGTGCAGCAATGGCGAGTAGAACTCTAATCGACTTTATCATGGAAACTGGTGAGAAAGTCTCGTCATAGTCAATTCCTTATCTTTGACGATATCCTTTTGCCACCAACCTTGCCTTATAAGTATCGATCCGTCCATCAGCACCGATCTTTCTCTTAAAGATCCACTTGCATCCGATGGGTACAATACCCTCGGGCAAGTCCTCCAAGTTCCAAACTTGGTTGGTGTACATGGACTGGATTTCTGAGTTCATGGCTTCTCGCCATTTCCCGGCTTCTGGGCCTTCTATGGCCTCTTGGTAGGTTTTAAGATCATCATCCTCATTATATTCACCCTTAGACTCTCCTTCAGCGATATCCCCACATATCGTTCGAGCAGTCTAGGTACTCTACCAGATCTACGAGGCTCATCTGTGTGTACCTGAACAAATTCAGGAACTGATATCTCATCTGATGATAATGCAGCTGTTTGAGGATCTGGAACCTCTTCCAGTCCTATTTTACTCCCACTGTCCTCCTGGAGAAGGTATTCCTCTTCCAGGAAGACAGCTTTCTTGGCGACAAACACCTTTTGTTCACCAGGATGGAAAAAATAATATTCAAAGGTTTTCTTTGGATATCCCACAAACCTACATTTATCAGTTCATGATTCCAGCTTGTCTGGATCATGCCTCTTTACATGAGCAGGACAACCCCAGACTTTAACATGTTTAAATTTTGGTTTCCTGCCTTTCCATATCTCATATGGAGTAGAGGCCACAGACTTGCTGGGTACTCTGTTCAGTAGGTATGTTGCTGACTCAAGAGCATACCCCAGAGGGACACTGGTAATTTCGAAAAACTCATAATGGATCTCACCATGTCCAACAAGGTGCGATTCCTCCTTTCTGATACACCATTCAGCTGAGGTGTATATGGAGGGGTCAACTGAGAAAGGATACCATTATCCTTTAAGAATTGTGTGAAATTAGTACTCAAGTATTCTCCTCCTCGATCTAATCGAAGAGCTTTAATACTCTTTCCTAACTGCTTCTCTACCTCATTCTTGAACTCTTTGAACTTCTCAAACGCTTCCAACTTGTACTTCATTAAGTACACATAGCCGAATCTTGAGAAGTCATCGGTGAACGTGATGAAGTAAGAAAAACCACCTTTGGCTTAGGTAGACATCGGACCACATACATCTGAATGTATCAGTTCCAAAATGTCCTTGGCACGTTCTCTATGTCTAGTAAATGGAGACTTTGCCATCTTTCCCATAAGGCAGGATTCACATGTCGCAAACGATTCATAATCGAATGTTGTTAAATAACCATGCTTATGCAACCTTTGCAACCTACTTTCATCAATATGCCCAAACCTACAATGCCACATGTAGGCTTGGTTCACACAATTCTTGCTCTTCTTAAGAGTATTATTATGAAGATTGTAATAAGAAACATCTAAGAGATATAGTCCGTTGACTAAAGATGCCGAAGCTACCGATTTATTACCATAATAAATCGAACAACTTCTATTTTCAATAGACAACTTATATCCTATCTTGTCCAAACAAGATACTGATATGATGTTCTTTATTATGCTAGGAATATAATAACAATCTTCTAATGATAAGACGTCTCATGATGGAAGCCTTAGGTTTGCTGTCCAAACAACAATCGCCGCAACTTTTGCGCCATTTCCTAGCCTCAATTCCACTTCGCCTTTTCTCAGCTTTCACTTACTTGTCAGCATCTGCACATCATGGCAGATATGAGAAGCACATTCGGTATCTAATACCCAAGATGTGGAATCTCTAACCGACAAGTTGATATCTATCATATAGATATCTTAAGCTTCAGACAGCTTCATCTTTCCATAAGCTTTATCGCTGAGGAACTCCTTGCAGTTCCTCATCTAGTGACCATGCTGCTTACAGTAAAAGCAGTCACCTTTAACTACTCCTTTGTCTTTGTCCTTCGATTTTTTATCGTCAGCTATCATCCTTGCGTCAAGGCCATCCAATGCCAGTTCAATAGAAGGATCAGCTCCAAGGACATAGGCAATGTGCTTAGATTTGAAGACACTCTTCAAGTTTCTGAGCTCATCCAAGTAGTTTAGGCTAGTCATAAGTTTGGCATCAAGTATGCCACGGAGTGGGTTATTCGATGACATAATTCCCTATAGGAGATAAGTGAAATCTATTTAGCAGATGTTCAATTATTAATTTTTAAAACAAGACATGGTCTTTTGTTCAAGTTTTAACTCCCACTAATTTTCGACGGACGGACTGTATAACCTCAGATGCACAGAACAGGAGACACCGACAGTCTCCTAGTGGGGATCAGAATCTCAATGACTTGCAATACAGCCTTGTAGATATCACAACAAACTGTAATACAATCAAAGAGCACCCAACTCATGGACTTGCAACTCCTTGCAATATCCGATCATAGCTTCGGTCCCCAGAGGTTTATTGGCCTTGTGAATAGCACAACAGGCCAGTAATTCTGGTCTAAGCTAACCATCGTTACGCGACGAGCATAGATTTGCATGCAGCCTTTGTGGATAGCACAACAAAGCTACATGGTTCCTCTACCCCGATCATATAGGCATCTAATGCCATAGCCACAGTCTCTCCTCACAATTAAATAGGCCTTGTGGTAACACAACAAACCTGCCTAAAGTGATTCGAGTCCTATGACTATAACGATGGTGGACTACGCAGTAAGTTCTAAACTACTCACGTTGTGGCTTAGAGTTTAGACGAGGGTATTTAGATAAATTTTATCTTGGTCTCTCCTAGGTGATAGTATATAAATATATCGTATATATTTACTAAATACTATACCTACTTTGATTCATAATCAAACTAAAATAATGCATCGCATAAATATCATTATTATGGTCACGGATAGCACAGTGGGTTTGACTGGAGCCAACAGTCAAACGCTCACACAATCTAACATAATAATTATATCAGATAATCTTGCAAACATAAAGGCAAAAGATCTCCATCGTATCGCCTTCTTGATTGCAGCAGTGGATCGTTCTCGCTCCTTCCTTGGTTGCCTCGAGCAGATTACAATAATTCTAGAATTACATGTAAATAGAAGAGGGCCTCATGGCGAGTACAGGAGAGAGGGAGGTAGAAGTACATTAGAGAATGAGAGAGGGAGAGATACGCAGATCTCTATTTATTAACAATTTAATAACCATCCAACATTCATCCACGATCCACACACACATCATTCATTACATGAACAATTAAATATGCATATCCATGACCACGGTGTGTTTTAAACATTGCACACATGATTCAGCACATCACATGGCTAAAATAAAAGAGTTTTAAAAATTAAATAATTTTTGACTTTTAGAAAGCTGGGTTCCAATCAAAATTGGCTTTAAAATTTTGAAAACACATTTAATTAACATAACATGCAACTAAATCTAATTTAAAAGCATCTAAAACACACATCATATGTGCACACACTCCAAATTAATAATTTCCATATTATTTCTAAAAACTAAACAATCTAACACTTAGATTATACCACATTAATAATCTAACAATTAGACTATTAATAATTAATCTAACACTTAGACTAGTCCATCAAAGTCAATTAATAATTTAACAGTTAAATTAATAATCAACTATAATTAATTATTAACTACTAACCTAACACTTAGATTAGTCAATTAATGTTAATTATTAATTTAACTCTTAAACCAATAATTAACACTAACTAATTAATCTAACTCTTAGATTAGATAATTAAAGTTATCATTAATTTAACTCTTAAATTAGTAACTAACAATAATTAATGAAGGACTACTAATTTAACATTTAAATCAGTCACTTAAGTTAATTATTGATTTAACATTTAAATTAATAACTAACTTACAATTGAATTAATAATTAGTTGAAATAATAATTAATAATCTAACAGTTAGACTAATAATTATTAATAACTAATTTAACCCTTAAATTAGTTAAATTAAGATTAATTATTAATCTAACTTTTAAACTAATAATTAACTCATAATTCATTAACAACTAATTATTAATTAAACGAATGATTCATAATCATTCAAAGCCCAATTAGAAGAAATTGAATAACAATTTAAATATTTCAAAACATATTTTGAATATGAATAATAGAAATTCAATTTAATTATTTAAATGGGCTTGGCATTAAAAGAAACAATGGGTTTAATAGGGGGCTGGGCTGAGCCAATAAGGGCATCTGGTCCGAACCCCCTGGCTCGGCCAGGCTCGACCCCTGGCGCGAGCCAGGCATGGACCAGGGCTGCCCTGGTTCGCCGCAAACCGCCCGAGCCAGGCCCGGTCAGACCGGGTCAGGGCCGGGCGGTCCGGCAGGTTCTTCTTCCTCAAGAACCCGACGCCTCCCTCTAACCCTAACCCGCATGAGATGCAGGCGCAGGTGGGCATGGCTGCGGCAAGGCTGCTCTCCACCGGCCGGCGGCCACCCCCCGGCGCTGCCCGGACCCGCCGGTGCCCCCAAACGCCGGCGGGATCACCAGCTATGCTCGGAGAGCAAAGGAGGCCGAGCACCATCCTGGTTTCTGGTTTTATCAAAACTACAAAACAAGAAGAAAAGACCCCAACTCCAGCTACTCTAGAGGGTTATTCCGGCGCCGTGGACCGGCCCGGTGGTGATCAAAAATATGAAGTGGAAGAACAGGGGTCCTGACCACCTCCCCAACATTTGGGGTAGCACGAACAATGCCTCCATAAGCCCAGATTCTTCGTCTGACGAAGAACAAAATTAAACCCAAAAAAAAATTGAAATTTTGCAGAATAAAATAATTAAAATTATTCTTTTAATCTGTGTTCATCGCATGAACACGGATCTAGCAATAAGATCGAACTAGTGCATAGAATAATACATGGAAATATTAAATCGGAGAACAAAACGGGACGAGAAACAGAGGAACCTGGCTCTGATACTACTGTTGGGTTCTCGGGTTTCTCTGGATCTCCCCCGCAGCGGAAATAAAAATAAAATGGAGATCCGATTTCCATTTCGAAAAATCTAAAATTATGATAATCGGATTATCGAAATCATACCGTGTGCATATTCGAATCCGCAACCGTTCGGTTCTTTCGGTGCGACACCGCAAGCCGCGCAAGGGCCCGGCCTCTAGCGGAGTCCATGCGATCCTCCTCGCGATAGAAATCCTCACGTTCCTAGTTTTTCGCAGCAACGAAAACTTCCGCCGTTCGCCGCAACGCTCGCCGCGATGCGCGGAAGATTTCCCATCGAACGGGAGTCGGAGAAGTGGCGGAGTAGATCTAGGGATCCAGATCTGGTCTGGGATGCCAGAGAGAGAGAGAAACATAGGAGGGGCGGCTAGGGTTAGCAGTAGCTTGGCCTGCTCAGCCCGTTCGCTATATTTTATACTAACCGCGCGGTTTTCCATAAAAGCCTCCGATTTGCATAAAACCCACTTATTTATCCATCGCCTTGATAATCATTTGCGTGTGACCCTCTAGGCCCAATTACCAGTCCGGTTAATAGCCCAATAAGCCCAGTGACTCCTCACTGGCTTTATTAATCAATTAATAGCCCTTTATTAATTAATTAATCAATCGAATTGATGTCGCACATCGAATTCGATCGAGCCTCCGATCACGTTGGGTGCCAAGCAACACCGCGTGAACCCGAAAGGTATCGGGGTTAAGTAACCCACTCTTGGAACCTTTCTGCCGATAGTTACCGCGTGGATATAATCCTTCATTCGTATAATGCTCTCGAGTCCACTCAGAGTATGGCGTGCTGTCAAACCCTAACCGGTCGACTCACTTGGATTGGATGCCGCTGATGAATATCAGAAAACTCATTTCCCGATATTATCGTCTGCCCTGGCCATGGACTTTCGTGCATCCTTCCTAGAGCATTCTCTCTCATCGTACCGAGAGCGAATGATTCCTTATTGACACACAATTCCCTTTGACGGTATTTCGCTGTACCCGATCCTTGGCTGTTTAGAATCCCGTGGTTAGAGATTCATAAACCAAGGTCAAAGCACGGAAGTCCACTGACAAGGTATCCTTGGTGTCTCTGGTCCGAGGACCATCCACACAACTGCGACAATAGAATCAAGCTGGTTGACAGTAAGGTACAGTACCATCCAACGATTCAGTCGGATCAGTTCAGTGAACTCATTCTCCAATGAGCACCTACAGATTCGCCTTAGTGTCTCCACACAAGTGACTTATGAGATCAGTCACCCTCATCATATGAACAGGAGTAATCTGTACTAGTCTAACCGGATATCCGATGTCCTTCTCGGATATCCTCCGACTATGAATGATTAAGAATATGTGTGTTTAAGTGATCAGTCTCATTAGTATGATCTCATCATAATCTGATCACTATAGCACATATTCACGGACTTCATTATAATACGATAATTAATACGATTTACACACAATGAATATTATGCCACTATATTAATAAATGAACGAGATTACAAAGTCAGATTGGCTTGTAGGCCACCTAAGACTAACAGTAAGCATCCAAAATGTTACGGAACGGGTTGGTTGGTGACATTTTTGCAATCTATGGAGATGAAAGAAAAATGAGTGCAACTTGCTGCACTAGCAGTCAGTAACCGGCTGCCAATGTTTTTATTTGAAATTTTTTTTTTGTCGGCCTCATGGTGCCCTATATGGCCGTACAATACAATACTATTCATTTGTGGTCAATTTTCGATTTTTTCATCTTTTTCTGGGTCGTCCGATCCGAGATCGGACTATACGACCATGTAGGGGGGTTGGGCCCGGCCCAAAAGGATTTCAAAGTTCACTCAAGAAAAATAGTTATATTCAAAGTATGCAGATATTCAAAGTTTTAATTGCATTAATAATGGATTTTGAAATTAATTTAATCTTCCACTAATTTTCAACGAACATAACCCTCACTATCTGAAGCGGGAGATGCCGATGATCTCCAAGCGGGGACCAAGATCCTATTAACCACATGTGTATAGTCTTGAGATACCTCAATAAACTATACCATTCTTAATAGGCAGCGATTCTTGCCAATTGCAACTCCTGATCATTTGGCCTCTGAATTACTATAACCTTGTGGTATCACAATAAATTATGGCATTCAGTCAAATCACAACCATCGTAACATTATAATGATAAATTAAGGATATAACTATTGAGATAGCTCAACAAAGTTATACTCGGACTCCATCCCAAGGTTAGGCATCTCATGCCATAGATTAAATCCTCACCCCTTTGCCAAGCCAGTCTTGTGGTAACACAACAAATCAAATCTAACTCAACGGTAAGTATTTTAATCCATTACACTTGAAGGCCACGTGGGTCATTCTCAACGTCCTCAACGTTTACCAACGTGAATTTGAGAAGTGAGGGATTTTGGTTGAATATTTTAGGTCTCATCAATCATAGTTCTATATACGTATTAATTAAATTTATCATATCATATATTAGTCAATAGTAGAAAATATGTATCTAGTAGCACATCTATACAATCTAAGTGGATTTACCAGAGCCAGTTGGTAATCCATTAAAACATGTGGTGAAACACACAAGCATGGCTGGCATCTCATGCTCCTGATGATGTGGCTTCATCTCCCATAAGTCCTGCTTATCTTCAAGTCCTTCTCAACAAATCTGCTTCTTATAATTTACATGAACGAATAAATTAGGCACGCGGGCTCACAAATTATATTCAATTATAATATGAAATCTTGATCTTAATCAAGGGGAGTACAACAAAAGGAGGAAATATAAAGTACACCTGGATTAAATAAACAAAGAGGGAGACATGCAAGTCTTATAAAACACATCACATACACATGCTACCATTCACCATTCATATATATCGCATGACATTCCTGCCCATGATCATCCAACCACACACAAACATACATCACATGTATATTATGGTAGTAATTATATATAGTTATATTCAAAATAACTTTTATTTCAAAATAATATAACTATATGCACTAGGTTGTGAAAATTGTCATCAACTAAACAATTTAGTTAACTAACTAGATAGTCTAAACTCTTTTAGACCAAGTAACTCACTGTTACTGCATGGGGTAAGGCCATGAAACTCAGTTAATTAAGTCCGTTAGAATCACATTCTAATTAATAGTTAACTGATAAGAAATTAGTTAAGTGAAAAAATTAAAACAATTTTAAAAGATCACTTAACTAACAATTCTTGGACTAATACATGAAAAATCTGTCAAAAGGTATTCAAAATAATTTTAAAACCTTTCAAATAATTTTTATGAATTTTTTTGAGTTTTTTAGATTTTATTATAATTTTATACCATTTAAAACTCAAAAACAAAAGAGGGGGCTTAAAGGATGACGGTGCAATGCGCTTGTGCGGATGACAAAGAGGAGGAGAAGGGTCGCAGGGGCTGGCGGGGGCACATTGGAGACCACAGTCCACCGCCCGCACTTAAGTCGGGCGGTGGACCGTCGTCTCCCCCCCCCCCCAGCAAGCGCGCTGGGGTCACCCTAGCCGCCACCCCCTCCCAAACCCACCGGCAGGGAGGGAGGCCCCTGACCGCTGGCCAGGCACCGGCAATGACAGCCGCCAGCGTCGCTTTCGTCGTCAGTGCCATCCGATGGCGCCGACGCCGGTGGTGCCCCCACCCCTTTGGCTTTTTTTTTAATGATAAAACGCACTTACAGCCCCGGGACAATACGACTGCCTAAACGCCGCCACCGAGCACCGTCGGAGCCTCCACCCATCGCCGTTCAATGTCCACAATCCCCATGAACCTTTCCCGGCAATCTTGGAATTCCGACACGTCAATTTACGGTGTAAGAGTATTTTTTCTTAACTCGAAAACCTGCTGCGAACATGTAAAATAGGCAACTTCACGATGGCGGTTCAGCTTCCCTGGTGACACAAACAATGCAACGAAGGATCTGTTGTGATCCCCTTAATATTGGAAACGATTCCCAAGTGACGGACGTGACCCTTCATCCCATGAACGATCCAGGAACGTCGTCAAAGTGGCGACCCCGTGCAGAACGTGAATCAACAAAACACGTAAAATGGCAAGAATAGAGGAATGAGCAAACGGGATCGAAACATGTTATTCTTGCCATTAAAACCAAAAACTACGAGAAAGACCCGATCTTTTACCTTTAGGGAGTAGAGAAAATTTTTCGAAATCCGATGCAGAGATCACGCAGCTACACGAGCCTTATAAGTGTTTGGTATCTAACGGTATCCACACGAATATTGATATGTATGTGATGCACATCATTAAACGTTCACGGCAACTAGTTTCAAATTATTAGATTCACAATTAATTTGAAAATAATTAAGTGATGAGAATCGGATCGATCCACAAGGATCAAGATTTTTAAATTTGAAAGCTTTGAATTTGTAATTAAAATGCTAAAAGAAAAAGGATTTGATAAAAGAGAGAAAATAGACTATATTTTGCAAATTAGCAATTAGTTGATCTAGCTTAGGATTGAAAGAAAACTACTTAATCATTAAAACAAAATTCATTGCATAACTTAATTAACACTAAATATTACAATTAAGATGCAGCAAGTCAATTGATTAGAACTAACAAAGGCACACAATTTTAACTAAGTGAACTAGTTTTTAGAGAAGATAGAAGAATAAGCACGATTAGAAGAGAGAGAGAGAGAGAGAGAGAAGAAGACCATAATAAAATATCATGACTTCACCGTTGTTTCCAAATCACAAGATTACATAAAGGTTAAATGGGATATAAAACTACTTGCGCATAAATTAAATGACCTATGAAAAGAAGGAAAATTTAAAATTATCGCAAGGAAATAAACTCAAATAACATCAAAAGAGCCACAGTAGTAGACGGGTGCAGCAGCCTTCACGGCGGTGCAGGTGCAGAGCGCCCGAGCAGCAGCAACAGCTAGCGGGCTGGTGCAGTGGTATGCAAGGACACAGCACAGTAGCAATTAGGGGCTCGAGCGCATGCGGGCGCACGGGCTCGGGTGGCGGGCTAAGCAGGAAGCCCCGCTGCGTCGACACGTGGCCTAGTTGTCGGCGGGCTGAGGACCAAAGACCGCCGCATGGCACTCAGTTGAGCCCCGAGGCGGGCACAGTCGACCATAGAGGGGGCGACGAAATCCCTCCCGCTGACATGTGGTGGTGGAGAGTGGCGGCGTTGGGCGGATAAGCGCCGCGTGGCACCGGCGGAGCGGCGGCGTTGGGTGTTCTCATTCCCGCGGGGGCTGCGTGGTGCAGCCCGGTGAAGTAGGGCGGCTCGAGCGACGAGGTGCGGTGGGCGCGAATGAGAGATTTCAAATTCAAAATTTGGCTCTTAAAATGAGAGTTCAAATTTAACTTTGAAACTAATCTCCTCTTAATTGGAGGAACCTTCTCTAGGATAAGGGGATTTTAAAATTTGAAATTCGAAAATAGAGAGAGAATTTTTCTCTGGTTAGAAATATTTTTTAGATTCTTTCCTTCCTATTCTCTCTCTCTTAATTAACGTGTGGGCGTCACTTGAAGGGGAGACGCAATGAAATAAATCACTATTTTTACTAGGATTTGAATCCTGATCACTTTAATAGAGTCTAAGTGGTCTAACCACTATGTTATCTATCTGTTCATATCCTGTATTTACATAAAATAAAAATTAAAGTCCTGCAGTAATTGTGATTTTTCACTGACATAAATTGTTCAAATGTCCATCAGGCCCTTGATAATTACAAAACATCCCATGTTGGTAATGGAATTCTCAAAAATTCATTGACACTCAATTAATCACATAAAATGACGATTTTTTTTATTCCAAATTTTACAAAATTAGTATTTTTGAAAAGATATTTGAATTAACTATCATTCTATATGATTTTGTACATTAAATCATAAGTGTAATGTGTAAATTCCATCTATTTATTACCTAAAAAATATAATTATCAAACACCAGTACAGCAAGGTTCTCTCCGCGACATCGAGGGAGAGAGTGCAATGGCCACAACATTGCACATGACCAGGGTTTCCCACTCGCTATGTTTTATACTCCCTCCATAGTTTTTCATAAAAACCCATGGGAATATAAAATTATCTCCTAACCCCACTGACTAATGTTTTTATATGTGTGACCCTCTAAGCCTAAATATTAATCCAGTTGCAAGCCCATTAAATTTATAAACTCTTTTATAAACTTCATAATCCAATTAACTCTTAATCTAGATTGTAATTCATCTAATTAAAAAATAATTAGATAATTTAATCAATAAATCATCGTATAATTATTTCCTTGAACTTTCAAATCATCATGAATGGCACCATACAACACCTCATGATTCCAAAAGATACTTAGAGATAAATAAATACCCTTTGCAACCTTTCCGTCATCAATTATCATACAGGAATAATCCCTCATTCATTCAATATCTCCTAATAAATTTATGATATGGTTAGACTATCAAATCCTCTAATTCACCCAGTCCTCGAAGCATTCTCTTTATAAATATACCGAGAGTGAATGATCTCATCTTTAACATTTAATTACCTCCGTAAGTATCTTACTGAATCCAATAACTTAGATATTCGAGTCCCTTATCACAAGAACCCTTAACCAAGCATCAAGAGATAGTAGTCTACTGGCAAGGCGTCTTTCATGTCTCAGATCTAAGGATCTACTATGCAATGGCGACGTAGAATATCGTGGCCAACAACTAGGTATAATGACCATCCAGGAATTCTAATACGAATCAATTCAATGGAGTCATTCTATAATGAGCATATGTATCACCTTAGTGTCGCCACACGAGTGATTATAAGATCAATCACCCTCATCGTATGATCAGGCATAAGATGCATCAGTCTATCCAGATATCTGATGTCCATATCAGATATCTTACGACTGAGAATGTTTAAGACTTATGTTTAAAATGGATTAATCTCATTATCTCAATCTTATTGAGATTTAATCCATATTGCACAAACGTATGGACTTCATTATGACAACCATTCGTATACACAAAATATATAATGAATAAACCCTCATTTTATTAATGAATGAGAATTACATTGAGAATGTGATTAGCTTAGAAAAATGCAAGCTAATTGCAAATAAAACTATATGCACAGAAGGAGAGGGATCTAAGAAACAGTCAGACCGAAAAACACATAGTTTTATACTGGTTCTATCTATCCAGATCTACGTCTAGTCCGCAAACAACTTCTTGAAATTCTCACTAAATACAAGGTACAATCTCCTTGCAGGTTAACAGCACCCACCAAACACAGCTGGTCGTCCCTTCAAACTAAAAGGGGAACAATATCCACTAGACACTGCTGGTCTTCCCCTCAAACTGGAAAGGGACCAATATCTGCAAGGAAGAGGAACAACACCGTATCTATAAAGATAAGATACAGTAATGCCTCTAGAATAGGCTGATACAACAATTACAACTCTAACAAAAAATCAAGACAAAATTTGAGACAAAACACAGGTCTTGATCTTCACTGATGGACCTGAGAGCTTCAATGCGTAGTTGAAAGGAAGCTCTATCCCTCACGTTCAATCTTTATCTCTCTTGCATAAGGGGAAGATGGGACACAAAAGGAAGCTCTAGCTCTATGCATTCAGCTCTTTTTCCTTTTATGTGTGTCTCTACTATCATGGAGAAGTCTTGAATTTATAGGCAAAATTCAAATTTGCCATTAAAATTTTAGCTTCCCTTCTTTAGTCTAACGGCTCTTATCTATGCCTAATGTTAAACTGGATCAGTCTAACGTTAACCAGCTTCATTCTTGATCGTAAACCATCATATGTCTAACATAAAATAGCTTGGTCAAGCCTGGAGAGAGAAGTCTTCTAACATGTCTTTTCCTTGCAGATTTCTTGACTCTATTCTTTCCAAATTTGTTCTAGTATATCCTACCCAACCCTGCAAATGATACTAGAAGAGGAAAGTTCCATCTTGTGTGTAGACCAGTGAGTAGGTGAGTCTAGACACAATGCTCGTATAGACAGACATATCTCAGATAGAATCTAACTATCAGAGTAGGAGGATGAACAATGTTCTAATTGCTTGAACACAAATGGATAGATTAGCATTAGACTAGACTAGACTATCAAATAGAAGTGCTATAGTTAATCGACTAAGTCAAGTCAGCTAATTTGCCATCAAAATAACACATTAAATTGTACTAAAAGTATAACAACTAATCGATTGAGAATGTAATAAATAATCGCTCAAAGTTATATCAGTTAATCGCTACGAGCTACAAGATCACATCGATTGAAATAACAATAGCTAATCGATTGAGAATGACACTACTAATGGGCTCGATGCAAAGATGGTTAATCAATTCAAAAGAAACAGCATGTAATCAATTTGACATACAATGGTTAATCGCTAGGAATACATATCAGCTAATCGATTTGGCTTTAAGTGGATAGGCACCTTGCCATTCAATTAGGTGTATAACAATGAATCGACATGATTTACGTCAGATAATCAATTGAAGTGAAAATAGATGGCTAATCAATTATGTGACATAATGTTTAATCGGTCAGGGAAATAGTTAATTGATCCAAGGATGAGCACTTAATCGATTTCAAGAAACAATAGTTAATCGATATAGATGCTAAGTCTTATAATCGATATGGGGGAGAGATCGATTAGCCAATGACTTGAAGTCATCCAGTAGTCGATAACTCGATGAGGCACTAAAATCGATTAGGAGACTGAGCAAACAGACGCTATCAAGGATACTTAATTGATTACTGCAATCGATTATCAAACTGGTCACTTAATCGATTATTCTGGCCATTCACTAACTAATCACCCCTTGAGGTAAAACTAAATCGATTAGATGAACATGATTACATGGCTAAGTAACAGGTCTGATGGTTTCCCTTTACACTGCTAATCAATTAGGAGATAGGCGCTTAATCAGATTTCAATTAGCTTTGTAATCAGAAAGACTTGAAAAACTAAGTAAGTCTCAGATCTGGTGTAATTCAGGTAATGTATAAGGTCATAACTTAATCAATTAAATCAACCTTTTATCATAGTTAAAATCTTACTTATTACTGACATGTTCATAGTGTGTTATCACCAAACATGAAGAACAACTAAAGACACCAATATACTCAACACCAGGTTGTGCCTGACCCCTCTAGCATCACAGGATAAATCGAACATTGTCTTTTCTGGATCATAGCCTAAAGTAATTAGGAGGGATCAATAGTGGGCGTATGAAGGAGAAGGGATTAAGTATGAGTGTCAGATAGAGAAGTCCATGCTATAAGGATAGTCACACATGGTTAGCATGATCACTGAGGAAAATTGGGATAGGCCATTTGTGCTGACCAAGCTTAACAAAGATCCCACTCGCCAATAGCTAGCACAACTAGCACCTACGTCTCCAGCTATCTTTGTTCCAATACCATCCTTCTCAGCAAGTTAGCTCACACTGTCTCTGTTATACACCAGTTCCACACAAGACACGGTGCAAGAGCCTACTGCACTTGAGTCACTCACTCTTATCACTCCAGCTCCAATTTAACCCCTATAGCTAATCCAATTGTAGCCTAGCAAGCTAGTCAATGTTACCGTACAAAATCGCATTATTCCGCCAAATAATCAACCAATGGATTCACAAGAGAATTCCAATCCTCTAGGCAATTCTACACTGACAGAATATGATATCCTTAAGCATTTAGAGAAGACTCCTGCTAATTAAGATTTCTATCTAAGAATTATTCAAGAAATCCCTGACCCATTGGGAGACCTTCTTCAATTTTCCCCAGCAAATCACCGTCCACGAGGACCTTCCATTGTAAGGTCACTAATATTATTTTGTTACTTACTCATGGGCCAATGATTACATTTTTTGACAAGGATCTTGTGCCATTAGAATGTCATTCTGTCCCCCTATACCTAACCATCATCTTGAATAGGGTTTGAGTTGACTCTACCTTGCTCGACATAAGGAATTATCTCAACGCATGTTCGTTTAAGACTCTTGAGAAAGTAGGGGTTAATGAGGGAAGGCTAGAACTAGTTGTCACAGCCATCTCACCCTATAATAGTTCTAGGAGAACTACTAAGGCAAGATTACTCTTCAATTGGAGATTGGCCTAGTCTTTGTGCTTTGTCAATTTTACGTCTTGGACGTCAGACCTACCTACAAAACAATACTCGGGAGACCATGGATTGAACAAACCTTACAAATTTTCCTTCAATGGGAAAATCGTCAAGGCCAAAAGCACACCTATCTTAGAGACCTTTGGGGATACTTTTTTTGGGGCGCTTCTTCTTCCCTGTTCTCTACCATTTTCACTATTCGAGGTGTTTTAGGGGCTGCCGGACAATGGTTTTTCAGCCTCGATTGTGGCTTCTAAAACGCGTCTCAACCAGGTTACGTGATTTGAACCGTGTCAGGCTGGAGTGACGGGATTCAATGCCTAGGCCTAGCTGAGGGTTAATCAATTGGAGAAGAATTGGTTAGCTGAAAGGTGTCGGGGTGTCTGACGCGATTCAAAGTAATCCATTAGGTTGTATACCCAGCCAATCGATTAAAGTCTTAATTGATTAGCTGAAAGGTGTCAGGGGTGCCTGACGCAATTCAGTTAATCTATTAGAGCCTTAATCAATTAGTTGAAGGGCATCAAGACCTTGTGACGTGATTTGAACGGTATCACCTGAGCACGACACGATTTAGAGACAGTAGCTTAAATACCCCTATAATTACATCATTTGTGTAAGTTAATATAAAATATGGCATTCTTGTATAAATTATGTACTTTACTTTCTAAACAAAACTGTTAGATATGTTCCTGCACACTTGCATGTTTGACTCATTTGCATAGGAAGTGGACTTGTGTTCCGATTCACATACTTTTGGACCCCGGGTCACCTTATGTTGTTTTACAGTATTTGGGACTCAGAGTGACGACATCCACTAGTAGAGCACGTACTGCCGTAGTGCACATGTGACCCTTGAGGCACGGGTCATGGGTTAGCCAGTTATAGATTCAAGCAGGTTCCCAAGGCCCCTGTGAGTATAGTTTAAGTCCAGGTACGGAGGAAAACGGCTGTTTGGGATAGTAGTCATTTAACAACTTGTGTGCACACTTGACCGAGGGCGTCACGTGGACTCGCGAACCCTCGTTAGTCCTATTTTCTTACTTCCTCACTTTGTGGGGATCTGGAGCCTCCAGGGGTGGACAGATGTGGCAGTTTGGCTGCGAGATAAGACATCGATGGACGCACTTAGGCTGGGAGTTTGGAGGTTGTACAGAGTTTGACTTGCGAGCCGTCACTCTAGTGGGTGTGTGTGCCTTTGTCACTCTTGTGACCGGGTAGGGACGGGGCCACCTATGGCTTCGTTGGCTGGAGCAATAGGAGCTGCCCAAGGGGTTCACGACCTACTTGAGTGGGTCCATGGTTTTATGACACGTTATAGTGTGTTGCATCATTCCTATACTAGTTTATAGTTTATTTTACCACTTTAATTTACTGCACCTTGCTAGTTGTGTGCGTACAAGAGGTGGAAATCGCAGGATCCCTACTGAACCCATTAACTGGTGTGACTTACTCCCTATCTCTTTTAGGTGTTGTGGACCGCAGTGAGCCAACAGTGTGGTCGTTGGAGTTGTTCTCTCCCTTGTCAATTGAGTACTTTTTACCTTTTCTGTACATTTATTTGTTCTTATGTATTTACGAATTGGGACATGTTTAGCTCTAATTTATTTTAATATCTTGTTCTAATAATTGCAGGTTCTTTTGTATTCCTACAAACATCTTCAGTTACCCTTTCGAGTTTCGGCCCGTATGTTAACAGATCGGGATTCAGATTATTTTTGGGTTTTTCGAAGTTCCTGGATCTCGGGTTGTTATATTTGTAGTCATAGTAGTATGGTTGGTCCTTTGACTTGATACACCAAAACATCTTGTTGATAGATTTCTATGTTTTGACCTTGACCATGTCTAACTAAGAGATCTTGATCCATCAAGTACTCAGACTCAGTGGGATGCCTTCGACATTGATTATGTGGTCAACAAGAAATCATTCGCTCTTGGTATTCAGAGAGAGAATACTCTATAGATTGATATCCAAAGTCCTTAGCCACAGTAGGATTGCATATCCAAAAAGAATTTTTTTTTTATGATTCATTGTGACACTATCTTAACCACGTAAGCGAGCGTGATTAGGGCTTGATAGTAGAACCATATCCTAAGTTCGCCCGACAGAGCATTACATGAACGAAGGACCGTAACTTAATGGTAACTAATGATAGAAAAGTTCTATGAATTGGTTGTTGAACCCTAATGTTTTCTAAGATCATTAGTTGTTCTTTGGTACCCCCCATAATCGAAAGTCCGATTGACATGAACATGCAATGATAAATCGATAGAATATTTATTTAACATATAATACTAAATAAATTACATGACTCACTTTAAAATATTACTGGACTTAATGGGCTAGAAACATCTGGACCTAGAAAGTCACACGTAAAAGATTCTCAATTGATAAAAATTTAAATAGGTATCTATATTAATTCAAGGGCTTTTTCTAAAAACTGTAGAATTAATATAAATAATAACAAGAGAGGAACTTTCGGCCAAACTCCAGAGTTTCTCTCAACTCTCAACATGAATTGCTCTTCTCTCTGCCATCCCCTATAGTAACAGGCACCCCCTTCCTCTCTCTTTTGCTGCTTCTCTCACTCCATTGGAGGCTCCACCTGCTTAACTCAGGCACCCATGAAGAGAAAGAGAACCTAAGATCAGCCAAATCTCATAAAAAGCGAGGATGGTCCCTGAATCGGAGAGTCACGTAGATAAGACTAGAAGCCGGACACCTACATAGCTAATGACATCGCTTCACCCAAACCAAACCACAAATGCGGATCCTTCTAATTAAGGTTTCAATAATGAAACGAATCAGAGGACCTCAGGTGATTTGAATTTTCGCTGAGAGTTTGTTTGAAATACTTTAATTCGCTGTTCCCCGTTCCTTACAACAGACTCTACATAACTAGAATTAGCAAAAAAATAATCCATATTGAGCTGCACTTAGCATGTTGCAGGAGGTTTCTTTGCAAATCCGTGTGACAACTACATGCAGAGAAGTTTGCCTCAACCGAGGCAGTTAGGCAATCTGGTTCCTGATAGAATCTTGTCATCATAGCTTTCCCAGACAAAGCAAAGATATTTCTTTCTTTTCATTATTGACGTCAAAATAAATTGCACCCAAGACATGATAATTCTTCAAAAGAAAATCATATTGAAACATTTAAGAACAAGATCTCTCTCCTCTCCCCACTTGATGTAGCATCATGGGAAAGAGTTGCACTCAAACATGATGACACTTCCTTACTACCATAAACAAAACGCTACCAGCCATTCATAGTAACATGACTACATCTTCAACCATTTCGGCTTGGTCGCCTTCTTCTCAGGCTTCGACTCCGGGACTGCAGGAGAGTGCTCCTCACTCACAGATTCTGTCATAGACTCTTTGACAACCTCGACCTTTTCAGGATTGAGTAGCTCTAGACCATTCAAAGAGAGGATAGCTTCGCGAAGGAAGGGTCCTGGGCTGCCAATTTCGTGCTCCTTTTCTGCAAATGGAAGAACAGTCAAATTATAACTGAATTCTTGCTTAACAGGTAACTTTCCATGAGATCCTCATTTCTCTGAGAAGATGTTGTTCTTTTTTATTGGTATAACAACGGAATTCAGACAGTATATATATATATAGAATACAAGTGACTGAAGGAGTCTAGTTGTTGCAGAAAACCAGTTTAAATTCACTTGACAGAAAACTACATTGCTTACTAAATTATTAGTTGCATGCATAATGCAAAATCAAAAGTGAGGCGAGGCAGGTATGTTTGCACTCATGCACAAACACACACAAAAAAAAAACAGACGAGGGAGGGAGAGATCCTATTTTCACACACACACACACACACACACAGTCCTTGTTTTCAGTGGGGGAATGGAGAAATAAGCATACCTTTTGGTAGGTCATATGAAAAGTATACAATAGCTCCGGGAGCTAAACCAGCGGAGTAGAAATCCTTGGACATGTCTTTAATGCGCTCCTTGGGGGGGGTAGTATCTGAACCAAACAAACTTAGAATGTAATATTACATGTAGAATGGAGGAAGCTTAGAATGTAATATTACATGTAGAATGAAGGAAGCTTAGAATGTAATACTACATGTAGAATGGAGGAAGCACATGCATCAATGTAACCGGTATTATTAAAACATGGACCACAAAATACACAAGAAATTTTAGATAATACCCCCTATAATTTATCATATTTAGGGATCAACCCCTCCAATCTGGTTATTTATCTATGCAGTTACATTATTTGGTGACCCCACCCCAAAGAAAATTAGAGAATGCACCCATCTATATTTTGTAAAAAAACCGCAAAAAGGTCTTTTATCAAATAAAAGTGTAATCTGAGGGGTTATAAAAAAATATCAGGATTAGAAGGCTTAATCCTAGAGTATGATAGGTTGTGTAATTTCTAAAAAATCCTATACATAAATAGATGTAAGGACACAACAGACGAACAAAATTAATATCCCAAATTAGTTCCATTTCCGTTTTTGATAATTTCTATTTTTTTATTGGAAATGGGAATAGAAACTAACTATATTTATAATCAATTTAATTAGAAAGGAAGGGCTAGGGCATAACTAAAACTGTAAGGCTAGAATACCGTCATGGACACATGATTTGGAGATATGAACATGGAGCTTAGATCATGGAACGCCTGTCTGAATGCATATCAAGTCAACATCTACTACATCATATACAAATGAAGCCTGTCTCATTGATAAATGGCTCAATGTAGAGTATGAAATTATCTTCAAACCTTTCTAAATCATCATCTGCATGGAGAGTATCTATTTTAGTAGGTTGCATCAAGGTATCGCATGTATATATATATTTATATCTATATATATAATATATATAATATTTATATTTATAATATATACAATATTTACCTTTCTAAATCATCATCTGCATGGAGAGTATCTATTTTAGTAGGTTGCATCAAGGTATCGCATGTATATATATATTTATATCTATATATATAATATATATAATATTTATATTTATATCTATATATATAATATATATAATATTTATATTTATAATATATATATATATATATGTGTGTACATATTGTAGGTTCATAGAGAAGTTGCCTCCTCATATCTTGGGGCCCCTACATCCCACTTACATGTTGGTGAGGGCACCCGAGCTACGGTCCAATTCCGCTTGGATCTCGTCTACCGCCGTCGGAGAGTTCTTCCGGCATCCTTGTGGCTTACGGACGAGCTAAAGCCTATGTGAGGCTTGGAGACATCATTATTTTGCTTTTATTAGGATCATTTATGGTCCATTAGGTATGTTTATATTTTCTAGGAGTTACAGAAATGTAAATAAGGGAGGGAAAGTCCTAGAGTCCGTTAGGAATTTCTAGAGACAGGAGTTACAAAAAAAATCTCTATATACGTATGTTGTTACAGAATAAAAGGGATGATGAAATTTTGGGAGAAAATTTCATGTTTGTGCGAACTTGGGCCTCTGCGACGGAGACCTCCACCTCTGCCCCGGTGCGACGCCGAGGGATCCCCCTGCTCCGGTGCGACGCCGAAGATTGCCTATCGGTGCGACGCCGGCCGGTTCCCCTCCCCCTAAACTCTTCTCCCTTACCCATCGTCGGATCGTACCCCTGCTGCCTGAACAGAAGAAGAAGAAAAGGAGGATGTCGGTAAAAGAGGTCGGGTAGACGTAGCCCATCGACAGAGCCACCGGCCTCCGCCTGCAACCGCCCCCCTCCCCTCTTTTGGCTGGCTCAGTTAGGGTAGATTGGAGAAGGAGAAGAAGGGGGGGGGGGGGGGGAGGTAATAAGAGGAGGGACTCGTGCCCTGTTAAGTTTCTCAACCTGGTCAAACTAGGTTGGGTGGAACCAGGATCCGAACCCGACTACCATTGGCTCGAGCCACTTCTTTAAAAAAAGAGCACTTGGATACTATTTTGCTACCTGACTTGACCAGATTTAAAGAAGTTGATAGTCGGAGCCACGTGGTTCGAGCCAGGGTGTAGCCAGGAGCTAATCCATGTTCGTGGTGGTGCAATAGGTAGTACAATTGGAGCTATTAGCGCACCGCCCTCGCGTAGAGCTTGTCCGGACTCCGAATCACATGCCGTCTACGCCGTTGGATTCGTATGGACGAGATCTATCCAGATCCAGTGCGCTACATCCCCGGCCTACCTCGTTTTGCACGCCACTACTGCACGCTTACCGAGAACACCGGTCATGCATCCCGAGGCCCGCATCAACCGCCTCGATTTGCATGCCAACTTCCCGACGTACTGATTTCGTAGTAGCCAGCAACCCGAACTGCCTCGTTTTGCGTGACACTACTGTACGCATATTGAGGACTCCGATCGAGCATCCCGAAGCCCGCGTCAGTCGCCTCGATTTGCATGTCGACATCCCAGACTACTGATATTGTTGCACACTTCCCAAGGCACCCCTACCAGCGATCTTCGCGCCACCGCTGACCCATCAGCTGCTATGTTTACCACCCCGGATCATATTGTTGTATTTAATGTAGCCTTTTACCTCCCTACGAGGAGTGGGCCATCATTTTATTGTATTTGGAGGGTGGTACACAAGAATCAGGTGATCTTCTCCCACGCACCAGTATGGAGGTACGTGCTAGCCCTTTTCCTACGATTTGCTTGTCACGTATTTGCTTTTATCTGCCGTCGAATCCTGAGATAGGATCTAGCCCGTAATTTACCATCATTGCTGGCTGTGAGTGCGTTATATCGATCCCGGGTTCCAACAGGACTTTAGGTGGATTTAATTCCTAGACTTGTGGAAGTTCCTCAACTACCAAACGATCCCACGCTTCCTCATCGCGAGAGGGACGGCTAATCAGCTACTTCTATTTGCTGGCGTGGTTATTTAACTAAAACATTGTACGACTAGACTGCACCTACTTAATAATTTAATTATTGTTGCTGATTCCTACCACCGCTAGTGAGTCTGTCAACTGTCCCGCATCAAATTTTGGTATCAGAGCTCAGGTTCTACTTGTCTAGGGAGTCGGTTGAGAGTCTTGATTGGGTCATAGTGGTTTGCATGCAACGCGTAGTGGTACAGATTACCATCCATTTGCAGCCATGTCAAGGTCACCCGTAGAATCTCCTGAAGAGACTCAAACTGAATCTAGAGTCCAGTCTGCTTTTGATTTATCAGATACGGTCCGTAAGCTTCACAATACTGTAGGTCAACGCTTTGATCAAATAGAAGGATCGCTCAAAACAATTCACGATAGGGTGACTCAAACTGATCATTCCCTTCAGGCTCACTTTGTTTGTGGAATAGGGCCAGAATAGCTGGTATAAAGGCCCTATTCTGATTTGGTTGAGGGTATACATAATTCCTCCAATTCCTCCAACTCCTCAAATCTACCTGGAATATCTAATTCCCCCAATTCTCTCAATTTTACCTTTTATTTCACTCCTTATTCCACTTATTCCTACCAAATCACTTGGAATAGCGCAGTGTAATTCTCCTTATTCTGGGTGGAATACCAACAATTTACCAAATCAAAATACCTCTTATTCTGGTTTAAGAAATCCCCAAAACCTTATTCTGGTTTAAGTTATTCTGCAAACAAAGTGAGCCTCAGGGTTTAGCTGACCGAATCACCGCCTTAAGAGGAGTTTCCCGAGGACCACAGGATCATGTGAGAATCCCGAATCTAGGACCCGTGAGGGTTGAGCATCAGCCACTCCTGCCTCCCCCGGCTGTTCGTCCCGCTCAATATGATGATAGAAGGGGTCGCCACCCAGGTTATGAGGATGATCCGTTTGAGGCAGTTGATGACGGATTTCGTAGAATTCTCCTTGCACGGAGAGGTCCTCGCCCTGATTTTAGGCGAGCCCAAGACTATGAGTACGAGTGTAGGCCCTATTATGATCATGGAGATTTAGATTATCAGGCCATCAAAAATGTCAGAGTGGATGCGCCTATCTTTGATGGATCCCCAGATCTATTTAGATCGGGAGGCTAGTATGGATCATTACTTTGATTGGTACGAGATGTCTGATAGTCGACGAGTCCGATTTGCCAAAATGAAACTTATGGGCCAAGCTAAGACCTTCTGGTCTAATGTGGAAACCCTTCTTAGGCAGCAATATCAGGAGACCGTAGAGACATGGGATGAGATGAAGGTGAAACTTCATGAGAAGTACCTTCCTACTACATACCGTCATCGTCTTATTGATAAGTGGCAGAACCTCACCCAAGGGAACCGTACCGTTGCTGAGTACATCTCTGACTTTGATACTTATCTTTTGAGATGTAGTGTTCGAGAAGAGAGTGCGATGACCCTTTCACGCTTTCGGAAGGGTTTACGTCCAACTTTTCAGTGCGAGTTGTTCAGGAGGGATGTGTCTACTTTAGAGTATGCCTATCAGGTGGCGCTAGAGGCCGAGCAATTAGAGATTGAGAGTGAGTCCTTCAAGCGCCCAAGGCCCCCTTTTGAGTGGCCTCTTGACACTCGAGGTGCACCTGCCTACCCACATAGAAGACATATGATTCGACCCTAAGATTCGGCTCGTCAGGAGGTTTCTGCTCCCAAACCCCGTATTCCTATCCGGAAGCAACCGCTACCACTTCCTACCCCTCTCGCTCGCCCCCCGACAGTAGCCCTACTATTCCGACTTGAGGATAGAGGGAAGGCTCCCCAGACTATAGAGTCCTCTACTGCTGGTCCGCATACTCAGTGCTTCCGATGCCATGGATATGGCCATTATGCATCTCATTGTCCTACATGTACCTTGACTTTAGATGGCATTGAGTCTGAAAAGCCCCCGTTAGTCACTGAGGAGATCCAGTATGAGGCAGATAAGGATACGGCCAATGAGTTTCAAACATATGATCATTTAGTTGGCTATATTCAGAAAGAGTACCACCATATAGAGGATATCATGGACCTTCCAGAGGGAGGTAAGTTAGGCATGGTCCGTTGCATCTTGACCCAGCCCAAAGTCAGTGATGACTGGCGCAGGACCGCAATCTTTCATACCTACTTTAAACATGATGGCAAGGTGTGTAAAGTTATCATTGATAGTGGGAGTTGCATCAACACAATCTCTATGAATACAATTGCATGCCTTGGCTTGACCCCTGTGGATCATCTGAGTCCATATCGTGTGTCATGGGTAGACTCGACGTCTATTCTGATTCAGATGAGATGTTTGGTCCCTATTCATTTTCCTCATGATGATCTCATCTGCTGTGATGTCTTGCCTATGGAGGTTGGAAGCATTATCTTAGGCAGGCTATGGATTTATGATGTGGATGTCGTTCTTTACGGTCGATCCAACACCTGCATGTTTCAGTTTGGCACTCTCCGCATCACTTTAAATCCCTCCCGACCTCAAGCATCGGCTCAGCGAGAGTCCACTCAACCTAGCACTTCTTAGCCTAGTGCTCCTGCTACTTCTAGAGCTCCATTTAACACTCCTACTACACCTTGCCCTGTCCAGTCAAAAGCTCCTACTACCCCCAACTCAACTCGTTCGGGTAATACTCCCACGCATAGGATTTCAATCCTTGGAGAGCCCCCACCTACGACTCTTCAATTGATCAGTGCGAGGGAGTTTGAATGAGAGTGTATCGAGAGTGATTCGATCTATGCCCTTACAGTCAGGGAGGCTATGGATAAGGAGACCCCGAGTGATCATCCACTTGAGGTTACAGCTGTCCTTCAGAAGTTCCATGATGTATTTCCTGAGGATTTGCCAGATGGTTTGCCTTCGATGCGTGACATCCAGCACGCTATTGATCTCGTTCCGGGGTCCACTTTGCCCAATCTGCTACATTATAGGCTCAACCCCACTGAGCATGCCAAGTTGCGGAGGCAGGTTGAGGAGCTCCTGAGGAGAGGCTCAATTCAGGAGAGTATGAGTCCTTGCACTGTTCCCGTACTATTAGCTCCAAAGAAAGATGGTACTTAAAGAATGTGCGTGGATAGTCGTGCTATCAATCGGATCACTATCAAGTATCGTTTTCCTATTCCCCGCTTAGATGACATGTTGGATATGATGGCGGGAGCCACGCTATTTTCTAAAGTTGATCTTAAGAGTGGCTATCACCAGGTCAGGATCCGTCCAGGTGATGAGTGGAAGACGGCCTTCAAAACGAAGGACGGTCTTTTTGAGTGGTTGGTGATGTTGTTACAAAAAAAATCTTTATACATGTATGTTGTTACAGAATAGAAGGGATGATGAAATTTTGGGAGAAAATTACCTGTTTGTGCGAACTTCGGCCTCTGCGACAGAGACCTCTACCTCTGCCCCGGTGCGATGCCAAGGGATCCCCCTGCTCCGGTGCGACGTCGGATACTGCCCGCCGACGCGACGCCGGCCGGTTCCCCTCCCCCTAAACTCTTCTTCATTCCCCATTGTCGAATCATGTCCCTGCTGCCTGAACAGAAGAAGAAGAAAAGGAGGACGTCGGTGAAAAAGGTCGGGCAGACACAGCCCATCGACGGAGCCGCCGGACTCCCCCACCCCCCCCCCCCACCCCCCGCTGCCACCGAACCTCGCTGCCGCAGTTATCGCCGCCCCCATCCTGTCGCTACCGCCACCACAAGCACCAGCCGCTGGCCTCGTCGTCGTTCCCCACTGTCGTCGCTGATGCCTCGCCGCCCACCGGCGCCACCAAACGTCGCATGCTCCGCCGCCTCTTTCCCCCCCCCCCCCGCTGGCATCCCTTCCCCTGTGCCTACAACCACCCCCCTCCCCTCTCCCCTCTTTTGCCTGGCTCGGTTAGGTTAGATTGGAGAAGGAGAAGAAAAGGGGGGGGGGGGGGGGGGGGGGGGAGGTAATAAGAGGAGGGACTCGTGCCCTATTAAGTTTCTCAACCTGGTCAAACTAGGTTGGGTGGAACTAGGGTCTGAACCCGACCACCATTGGCTCGAGCCACTTCTATAAAAAAAGAGCACTTGGATTCTATTTTGCTATCTGGCTTGACCAGATTTAAAGAAGTTGATAGTCCGAGCCACGTGGTTCGAACCAGGGTGTAGCCAGGAGCCAATCCAAGTTCGTGGTGGTGCAATAGGTGGTGCAATTGGAACTTTTAGCGCACCGCCCTCACGCAGAACTCGTCCGGACTCCGAATCGCGTGCCATCTGCGCCGTTGAGTTTGTATCGACAAGGCCTATCTAGATCCAGTGCGCTACATCCCCGGCCTACCTCGTTTTGTGTGCCACTACTGCACACTTACCGAGAACACCGATCACGCATCTCAAGGCCCACATCAACCACCTCGATTTGCATGCCAGCTTCCCGGCGCACTGATTTCACAGCAGCCAGCACCCCGACCTGCCTCGTTTTGCGTGCCACTACTGCACGCATACTGAGGACTCTGATCGTACATCTCGAAGCCCGCGTCAGTCGCCTCAATTTACATGCCAGCATCTTGGAGTGCCGATATTGTTGCATGCTTCCTAAGGCACCCCTACCAACGATCTTCGCGCCGCCGCTGACCCATCAGCTGCTATGTTTACCACCCCGGATCATATTGTTGTATTTAATGTAGCCTTTTACCTCCCTGCGAGGAGTGGGCCATCATTTTATTGTATCTGGAGGGTGGTACACAAGCATCGGGTGATCTTCTCCCACGCACCAGCGTAGAGGTACGTGCTAGCCCTTTCCCTATGATTTGCTTGCCACGTATTTGCTTTTATCTGCCGCCGAATCTTGAGATAGGATCTTGCCCGTGATTTACCATCATTGTTGGCTGTGAGTGCGTTATATCGATCCCAGGTTCCAACAGGGACTTTGGGTGGATTTAATTCCTAGACTTGTAGTAGTTCCTCAACTACCAAACGATCCCACGCTTCCTCATCGCGAGAGGGATGGCTAATCAGTTACTTCTATTTGCTGGCATGGTTATTTAACTAAAACATTGTGCGACTAGATTTAATGATTGTTGCTGATTCCTACCACCGCTAGTGAGTCTGTCAATTGTCCCACATCACATGTAGTTTCAGAATGGTCCTTCCTACGGTACTAGAGAAATGGGTTTTATTGTTATTCACTTATGCTCCCCCATTGTTGCCCTTCATTGTCTCATCCATTTTCTATACGACCTTTCCCCAACGAATAAGGTGCTTGTTGTCAAAGGGTGTTGGTCTAGGTTGTTTAGCTGTATATTGGAAATCCAGTGAGCCATTGCCTTCTTTATGTCTTAGGGCCTCTACCTTCAACTACCACATGGTTTTGGGATGGAACATCATGTAGTATTAAAGCCACTGATTTTCATCCATTAGGACTTCCATTCCCCCCCCCCCAAACCCTTGCTTTGGGCCCTTAATGGTTTCTCCATTTTCCATATGAGCTTTTCCCTTGACACGAAAGGCTTCATAGGTCAAAAAATTCCTCAGGAGGAACAAAACGGAGAAACCCAATACAAAAAACATCCACTCCAAATTGGTGGGGCACATCTATCTTGCCCAAAGAAATATCTATCTTAACCTAGTTCAGTGCTTGCTCGGTATAAAAATATTCTTGGCCTTTTGTCCTAGAAGATCAAAGGGACTGAAAAATAAAAATCCCTTCCATTTTTGTCTCCATCCTCGTCTTTTATTAGGAAGCGGATTAGGAAATCGAATACTGGGATTGGCCTTCAGACATATATTAGTATGGTAAAGTTCAAAGCCTTCAGGCCTTCAATCGATTGAGAGCTTATGGGCCCTTCGGTTGAGGCCTCACATGGCCAGTTTACACAAAGGATGTGCGCACATGTTTCCGTCTATAGAACACCCCCCCCCCCCAAAAAAAAGGGGGGGGGGGTTTATGTTATCATAAACAATAAAATATATTATCACCAAGCATAAGAAATAGGATATAGAATACCACTTTCCGTTGTTTCCAAATTTTAATAGAAATATCTGGTTCTGATGCCAAATTTGAAATGGACAAACAAGAACTGATCCAAATTCCAATTTAAAGAGTCAGGATTGGGTCGGAAAACTGTCTACGTCACTATGATGCAAAAAGCAAAAATGATATACTTGCTCCAAAACATGAATGCGGAAGTTATCTAAGGATAAAGGCCTTCAAGTAGGCTGTTCTTGGTGGCATAGACAAAATAAAAGTAAAAGACTCTAAACTTCATTCTGGTCCCCCAACAGTTTCAGCTTCCCTCACCTTCCCATAAAGATGAGATCGTCTGCCCTCACCAACAACCTCCAATTTCGCTCATAGCAAAGTTGCTACATGTTCCAACTGGACAACTGTGGTACAAAGATCCTCTTCAGTTCATATTAGAAGCATCATCTCCTACAAATCATCCTCATTCCTCAAGCTAATCTATGCTCCACTCAAAAGTTATGAACTCGGACAAACTTGAGATGTAAGCCATAACAGTTTCCCCTCAGACCGAGGTGTAGGAGTATATAAAAAAGATGGGCTCGGATGGATAATGCGCTCTAACTACTGTATGATGACTCATAATAAGCACTGCAGTGAATAAGACAAACACCAAATAGATGACTTTTCATGCCAAAGATGGTGCACCCTGTCTTAAATGGAAAAATTTGGGAATGTGGAGGTCCCAAAGAGAAGGTAGCAGATTTAAATTTATTGATCAAAACAATACCAGGCTATCAATCTAGAAGACAATGGAAATTTAGGAGGTTAGGTCGATAAGCCAATTCTTCATCTTACCATCATGTGATAACATGATCCTTTTTCACCTTGTGGACCTACTTTCTTAATTCCCAATTAGAATGAATTACTTGCCCAATAGCAAAGAAACATATACACCAGTCATATCATATTATTCCCCCCCAAAAATGTGACACCCTATATAGAAGAAACATTGCAGAAGATGTTAAATGACATATTAGAAGGTTGGGTTGATATAATGCAAATTCTTCATCTTACCATCATGTGCTAACGTGATCCTTTGTCACCACACAGGCCTACTTTCTTAAGTTCCCAATAAGAATGGCTTGCTTATATTCCCAAGAGTAAAGAAACATAAACACCACTATATCATGTTATTTCCCCTCTCCAAACAGGTGGCACTCTATATCGAAAAAACATGGAAGAAGGCAAGTCTCCACTGCATTGGGCTCAGGCTCATTTCTCAGTAAGCTACCAAAACCCAAGCCTGAATTTACGTACAGCAAAAAACACTATATCGCATGTGGCTGGATGTCTGAGTGATCTGGATTTTAGTTTACTTTATCCTTAAAGCACTTTCCTTTCCAAAATCTCCTATATGACATATATTTGACTAAAGCAGCCTTTAAACAAGCTAACTAGATCGTCTAGTTGACCACCTGCATTTCCACAGGCCAACCTGACACAATCACACAGTATAACATTATGAAGGTTTAGCTGCTCGACTCTCTTTGGATTGAGGTCAGTTGTTAGTCAGTTGTTTCCCTCCCTCCTCATCATTTAACTCTAGGTTCATTCTTCTACTTCCCTTATTTAACCTCTCTATTTTATCAATGTTTAGTCATTACTTTCTTTACTGCTTCTTTTATTACTTTCTTTACTGCTTCTTTTACTGACTACTTTGAAATTCTATATCTTGTTGAACAAGGACTTTTCATTTATGGATTTCCTTGGTAAATCAGCTTCATAGAATACATTCAAAAAAAAAAAAAAATCAGCTTCATAGAATCGCTATCGTGATTCAAATGTGAAGATATTAAAATGGTCTCCAAACATTGAAGTTACACCAATGGAAGCATTTCATAAGATACATGAACATGTCATATGCAATGTCTGAACATTTAATGATGCAATAACACAAATGTAATTTATGCAATAGAAAAATCATAGTAGACCTTTTTACACAAAAAAATAAATACAGATGCCCACCAAAAGAAAGCAGAAAATAAACCATGGGAAGAAGTAATAAATGAAATGTCAATGTTGAGATACATCAAGAATACATTATCAATTGATGTCAATGATCAGGTTTCTTCTGGGTAAGAAAACATTTTCGATATGTGCCTCTCCTTGATTCCCAGGCATACACAAAGCATGGTATAGAGCTAGAAACATGCATTTACTTACACACATAGAATGGAAGATCTGGTCGGGCCATCACTTTGGTCAGAAGATCCATTAAGGTCTGGATTGTCTCCGAAGGATGAAACTTTGCCTCCAACACATAGTTATCTGGAAACCTAACCCTAATAATTGCCTATGCAAAATTTACATGTGCTAAAAATCAGATACCATGACATTCTAAGTGGACAATCATATAATATTATAAAACTAATGAACTGTAAAAGAAAATAACACTATGTCTTCATTCTGTTTCTTTCTAGCAGTTGCAAATTACTGCACATACAGGAACCAGGCAAGTGCCAAATGAATAACAGTTTACAAAACTATCCGGAACATTACAAGTTGCAAGCTTATGAGTCATATGTATACATCCAACAAGCTGTGAACCCACGGCAAGAGCAAAATCTTGCAATAATGATTTTGCATGGCAAAGAAATTCATTCTTGTTAAAACAACCAACGCAAGCAGAGACTAAAAACACCTTTTACAACTTAGCTTCCTGAAATAATTTCAAGATATGCCTATCATCTAGTCATCTAAGACTACTGAACTAGACCATCATTCCAACATTATGACAGCATGTTGGCATGAGCTAGGTGATGCAGAACGATTGAAGGCAACTCACCCCGCTGATGGGAATCTGAGACCAGAGCAAGCTTTGTTGTGCTTAGAAGCTTCCCAAAACCCATCTGAAGCATAGATTATTTTTAGAAGAATCCATAGATATTTTATTTGGCTCATTTGGATTCCATTTAGCATGTTTCTACCTTTACTGAATTTTAGGTGCGATTTTTATTTTTTAGGGATTGTTAGTGCGAATTTTCACAATAATTATCTAGTTAAGGGTGTCTTAGTTCGTCTTGAATTTGGGTACTAAAGTTTAAGTCAGAAAGGTCCATAAACACTATAGATAAGTATGTAATATCTCTTTTTTATTTATAGATGAATTTTACTATGAATTTTGATTATTTTCAGGTGTTCTTTCTCCACAACGGAGAAGACAGCCCCTGAGACAAGGTTGAATCTACCACGCGACAAAGTCGGGTGTGACGCATTAGCCCCACCACAGGCTGTTATCTCACCACCAATGTCACGCCTGAGGCTTCTACCACTTCGTTCCCCATTAAACCGAGCTTAACTTCAATCTCCACCACGCCACCGCTCACCGTCGCCACTACACAACCCCCCCCCCCCCCCCCCCTCTTTTTACCATACTCTTCCTTCTTCCTCTTTCTCCCTCTGTTTGCGTTCCACTTTGGTGGTTACTGTAGCTGCTACAGTAACACGCCGAAGCCCTCCCCCATGTTTGCCACCCCTTGCTTCCCTCTTTCTTTCAACCAAAAAAGAAAAAGGATCTTGTCTGCCTATTCTCTCTCTCTCTCTCTCTCTGTACTTGATTGGAAAAGAAGGAGAAGAACGAGAAGAAGAAGAAGAGGAAGCCCTATTAAGGAAGGGCAAGCTCTGCCAAGACCACCACCCCCTAGGGCTGCTGCGGCTCCTGCCAGCAGCCCTCTAGCAGCTGTTGTTGCCAGCTTTGTTTGTCCGCCGCACCCTCTACCAATGCCGTCGGTACTGTTCGCCACTCCCCCAGGGCCCACCACTGCTGTAGTCATCTCTTCCATCTCTCCCTCTCTCTATTAGGGTTTGGTAGGAGGAAGAAGAGAAGAAAGGGTGGGCCTTCTCATCCCCCATGCCCACCAACCTGGTCAAAGCAGGTTGGCCTCGTTTGACCAAGGGCCCGAGCCCTTGGCTCGTTTGGGTCCGCACCATACCCACCCCTACTTGCTCTATTGAGTCAGGGCTTTAAGTTACCTATGTTAATCTTCGGTGGCCTACAAGCCAATATGACTTTATAATCTCGTTCATTTATTAATATAATGACATAATATTCATTGTGTGTAAATCGTATTAATTATCGTCTCATAATGAAGTCCGTGAATATGTGCAATAGTGGTCAAATTATGATGAGATCATATTAGTGAGACTGATCACTTAAACATACATATTTTTAATTGTTCCTAGTCGGAGGATATCCAAAAAGGACATCGGATATCCGGTTAGACTAGTACAGATAACTCATGCTCATGCGATGAGAGTGACTGATCTCATAGTCACTTGTATGGAGACACTAAGGCGAATCTGTAGGTGCTCATTAGAGAATGAGTTCACTGAACTGATCCGACTAAATCGCTGGATGGTACTGTACCTCACTGTCAACCAGCTTGATTCTATTGTCGCAATTGCGTAGATGGTCTTCGGACCTGAGACACCAAGGACACCTTGTCGGTAGACTTCTGTGCTTTGACCTTAGTTTATGAATCTCTAACCACGAGATTCTAAACAGCCAAGGATCGGGTAGAGCGGAATACCATCGAAGGGAATTAAGTGTCAATAAGGAATCATTCGCTCTCAGTACGATGAGAGAGAATGCTCTAAGAAGGATGCGCGAAAGTCCTTGGCCAGGGCGGATGATAATATCAGGAAAGGAATTTTCCGATATTCATCAGCGGCATCCAATCCAAGTGAGTCGACCAGTTAGGGTTTGACAGCACGTCATACCCTGAGTCGACTCGAGAGTATTGTACGAATGAAAGATTATATTTACGCGGTAACTGTCGACGGAAAGGTTCCAAGAGTGGGTTACTTAATCTCGATACCTTCCGGGTTCACACGATGTTGCTTGGCACCCAACGTGATCGGAGGCCCGATCGAATTCGATGTGTGACATTAATTCGATTGATTAATTAATTAATAAAGAGTTATTAATTGATTAGTAAAGTCAGTGAGGAGTCACTGGGTTTATTGGGCTATTAACCGGACTGGTTATTGGGCCTAGAAGGTCACACGCAAATGATTCTCAAGACGATGGATAAATAAGTGGGTTTTATACAAATCGGAGATTTTTATGAAAAACCGTGCGTTTAGTATAAAATATAGCGAACGGGCTGAGCAGGCCAAGCTGCTACTAACCCTAGCCGTCCCTCCTCTGTTTCTCTCTCTCTCTGGCATCCCAGACCCGAACTGGATCCCTAGATCTGCTCCGCCACTTCTCCGACTCCCGTTCGACGGGAAATCGTCCGCGCATCGCAACGAGCGTTGCGGCGAACGGCGGAAGTTTTCATGGCTGCGAAAAACGAGGAACGTGAGGATTTCTATCGCGAGGCGGATCGCGTGGACTCTGCTAGAGGCCGGGCGCTTACGCGGCTTGCGGTGTCGCACCGACGGAACCGAACGGTTGCGGATTCGAATCCGCACACGGTATGATTTCGATAATCCGATTATCGTAATTTTAGATTTTTCGAAACGGAAATCGGATGTCCGTTTTATTTTTATTTCCGCTGCGTGGGAGATCCAGAGAAATCCGAGAACCCAACACTAACAAGCTTACAAGCCCTAACTTCATTGATTGGTCGAGAAATGTAAGGATAGTCCTTACAATTGAATAGATAGCCTATGTCCTTAAAGAGGAAGTGCCTGAGTTTATCAAAAACTCCTCAAAAGTTAAGAGGGAGGCTCATAAGAAGTGAAGAGAGGATGCTATCACTGCTCAATGCATTATATTGGCCTGCATGACCAACGAACTGCAGAGGCATGAGAAGATGAGTACCTACTCTATGTTGGTCCATTTACAAGAGTTGTTCAAAGACCAAAGTAGGACTGAGAGATATTAGATATTGTAAACACCCAATTTTGGGCATCTTTTGGCCATAAAACCCATATCACAATCATAATCTATCACATTTGATCCACCAAATTCAGCCTATTAATCACGAAGCCCATAAACCAAGTCATTTATATGACCCACTTCCACCTTTTGTGGACGGCAGGATTGTTCACCTTCCACGAAAAGTGGAAGGCAGACAACAAAGTGGAAGGCGGGGTTGTCTGTCTTCCACTTTTTGTGGACGGCGTCTGCCTTCCACTTTTTAGAAAGTGAAAGGCAGGGTTGTTCGCCTTCCACTTTTTGTGGATAGTAGGATTGTCTACCTTCTACAGAAAGTGGAAGGCGATGTTGTCCGCCTTCCACTTTTGTGGAAGGCGGAGTTGTCTGCCCTCCATTTCATGAAACCGCCCTTGACCCTATTGCCCCACGTTCTCCTCTGGCTGCGACCCGATACCTTTCGGGTTAACACGGTGTTGCTTTTGGCACCCAACGTGATCGGAAGCCCGATCGAATTCGATGTGCGACATTAATTCGATTGATTAATTAATTAATAAAGAGTTATTAATTGATTAGTAAAGTCAATGGGGAGTCACTGGGCTTATTGGGCTATTAACCGGACTGGTTATTGGGCCTAGAAGGTCACACGCAAATGATTCTCAAGACGATGGATAAATAAGTGGGTTTTATACAAACCGGAGATTTTTATGAAAAACCGCGCAGTTAGTATAAAATGTAGCGAACGGACTGAGCAGGCTAAGCTACTGCTAACCCTAGCCGCCCCCTCCTCTATTTTTCTCTCTCTCTGGCATCCCAGACATATCCGGATCTCCGGATCTGCTCCACCGCTTCTTCGACTCTCGTCCGACGGGAAATCGTCCGCGCGTTGCAGCGGTCGTTGCGACGAACAGCAGAGACTTCGTAGGCCGCGAAGAATAAGGAACGTGAGGATATCCGTCGCGAGGAGGATCGCGTGGACTCCGCTAGAGGTCGGGCGTTTGCGCGGCTTGCGGTGTCACACCGACGGAACCGATCGGTTGCGGATTCGAATCCGCATACGGTAAGAACCGATTATCCGATAATCCGATTTTTTATATTTTTCAAAACGGGAACGGATCTCCGTTTTTTTATTTTATTTCCGTTGTACGGGAGATCCGGAGAAACTCGAGAACCCAACAACCTACTTGGTCTGATTAGGTTCCAAGGACTCAAGGTGGTCCAAGCCACTGGGTGTTTTAGGTTCAGGCCAATTCCAGACCTGGTCTGCTACAATGCACTAGGGTGTGCAACAGGGACGTTATCGCACCACCATCGTCCGAGAGTCATTCAGACTATCATTTGTGTGCCATATGCATCATTGGATTCATCTCAACGAGGCTAACCTCGCTCCAACGTAACACTACCCCGACTACGTACATTTTGCACCTACCTCCATTAGTCACGTCGATCGGACGAGAGCACTTGAATGCTCCGTTTTGCATGCCGATCGTGTCTTAGGCATCCTTGCAGCAAGGCGGACCTCATCTAGAGCCCCATCTGCCAACGGTGCATCATTTTGCATACGCTCCTACACATGGAATGCAGAATCGGCCGATCACGATCCGGATTGGCCAATTCTAATCGGGATCGGCGGGTCCCGATCCGGCCGGAATCCGCCGATCTCGGCCGATCCGATTCCGATTCAGATCGGGATCAGCGGGTCCCGATCCGGCCTCCCGATCCGTGCCGAAACTCCATGCTCTTACATGCGTTCTACAGAAGCATATTTACGCATCTCGAGACCCACATTAGTCACCTCAATTTACATGCCAACTTCCAAATGACTGACTATGTCGCCCATTTTTCGAGACGATGGCTATAAGCTATTACAGGACCAAGCTCTGCTCCATCGGGCTTCCAAAACTACAAACAAGGTGCCAGATTCCCCACATGTTACATAGTTGTAGTAGCACGCCCAGTAGCCTCAAATGGACCTTCACGCGCCTGGGATCAGGGAAAGTTCCCAATTAGAGGTCCCATCCTTGACATCGAAGGACCCAAGACTGCCCTGCTAGATGACCCTGACCAATCACCCTCTCCGCCTCCTCAATTGTATTACTAACTACAAGGAAAGTGCCTGCACCTAGCTTTCTCACTTCCCCCACTCCTCCTCCCACATCCCTACTGGCCAACGCCGCTTGCACAGATTCTACCTCTGAACACCCCACCACAGAAGAAACCAGAATACACATGTGTTGCCACTACAGCCGCAGGACCAAAGCAAACTCCGGCGGCAACAAAACCACACAGGTGGATGTCGGAGACGAGAGATTCTTCTTCGGATCAGAAGCACCCACAACTTCGACAAAGGATCACCTACTCCTCCCCTCAAATCCTCGGTTATCCAGCACGGGCATGTCCCTCACCCTTGCAGAGGAGACACCAGACCATAACACTACACGACCGCGCCCAATGCCCCTGACAGAGACATCAGAAGCAAGTGGGAGAAGAAATCGGACGGCTAGAAGAAGAGGGGAAGAAAATAGTTGGCAAGCCCTCCCTGTGCCCACCACCAAGGGGCACCTTGTTCATGGATTGCGGAATCGGCCGATTCCGATCCGAATCGGCCGATTCGGATCGGAATCGGCGGGTTTCGAGCCGAGTTGGGGGGGAAATTACTGTTCCCCCCCACCGATTTTAAAAAAAAAAAAAAAAAACGGCAGAAATCGGCCCGAACCGGACAAAATCGGGTCAGGACCGGCCAAAATCGAATTAATTTTTTAAAATTCTAAAAAAATTAGAAATGATGTATGATTGTGTTTATTGTGTAGATCTCTTAATATTTAGGTTGAAAAAAAATTTAGCATGTTGATTAGACAAAATTCTCAAAATTAGTCCTAATTAGGGGTTAAAAATTGGGGCTTTTGTATGATTAGTGTGATTAAGGTTCAATTGAGTGGTCAATTGAGTGTGCCAACCACTCAATTGAACTTGTTAGGACATAAATGTGTATTTTTTTACATTAATTGCATGTTATTATCGTTAATTAGTTAAAATTAGCCCTAATTAGGAGTTAAAAATTGGAGCTTTTGTATGATTAGTGTGATTAAGGTTCAATTGAGTGTGCCAACCACTCAATTGAACTTGTTAGGACATAAATGTGTATTTTTTTGCATTAATTACATGTTATTAGCGTTAATTAGTTAAAATTAACCCTAATTAGGGGTTAAAAATTGGGGCTTTTATATGATTAGCGTGATTAAGGTTCAATTGAGTGTGGCAACCACTCAATTGAACTTGTTAGGACATAAATGTGCATTTTTTTGTATTAATTGCATGTTATTAGCGTTAATTAGTTAAAATTAACCCTAATTAGGGGTTAAAAATTGGGGCTTTTATATGATTAGCGTGATTAAGGTTCAATTGAGTGTGGCAAACACTCAATTGAACTTGTTAGGACATAAATGTTCATTTTTTTGTATTAATTGCCTGTTATTAGCGTTAATTAGTTAAAATTAACCTTAATTAAGTGTTAACAATTGGGGCTTTTGTATGATTAGTGTGATTAAGGTTCAATTGAGTCTGCCAACCACTCAATTGAACTTGTTAGAACCTGATTGCATTTTTGTGTTTTTATGTTATGCAGGAATATGGCAGAACAAGATGTGGAGCAACATGGTGCTGATCCTGGTTGGCAGCATTGCACACTAATGGACAGTGTTAGGAGGAGGGTCAAATGCAACTGGTGTGGAAAGGAGATGGGTGGTGGCATCTATCGCCTAAAAAATCATCTTGCTGGCATATCAGGAAATGTCAGTAGATGTGAGTCAGTCCCGCTGGCCTTGAAGAAGGAAATGAGGGCTTATATGATGGGTAAAAAGGCACACAAAGATTTATCATCTCAACAACACATGGATTTGCAAGATGAGATATCAGGGCACCAAAGACGAAGGGATTACAGTCTACCTGTTCAGCGCCCGATCAATTTAGATGATGATGATGAGGAGGAGGAGGATGAGGAGGAGGAGGATGACCCTGATGCAGAGTACACCAGAGCTGTTCGTGCCAGTTTGCGGACAAATAGAGAAGATGAGGACCGGCGAAGAGGCATAGGATCATCAGGTGGATCAATGCCTGCTGTTTCTCAGCCTGGGATATTCGTTCCTAGGGGTTCTTCTGGTCGCAGGACTGCTAGTTCTATACTGAGTTGTGGACGGACATCAGATGTGGCACGCGGTCCTATAGACCAATTTTTGTACAGATCAAGGTCTGCCAGACAGCCTGGAATCAAGCAAGCATTAAAAGGAGTCAAGGCATCAGCAAAAAATGCCTTGAAAGGAATTGTGAAATGGTTTTTACATGCAGGTGTGCCAGCACATGCCGCATCTAGTCCATATTTTCAGACGATGGTGGATGCAATTGCAGATGCTGGACCTGGTGTAAAGGCCCCCACAGCTCGCTACATTTATGATGTTGGGCTTGAAGAAGAGTATAATGACTTGAAGGTATGGGTTGACAACTTCAAAAATGTGTGGAGGGAGCGTGGTTGTACCATCATGTGTGATGGTTGGACAGGGACCACAAGAAGATCCATGATTAATTTTCTTGTGTATTGCAGCAAGGGCACTATTTTTTTAAAGTCTGTGGATGCCTCAAACAGAATAAAGAATGCTAATTATTTGTACAGGCTAATGGATGATGTGGTAGAGGAAATTGGTGAAGAAAATGTTGTGCAGATAGTCACTGACAACGAAGCAAGCTATAAAGCAGCCGGTAAATTGTTGATGCAGAAGAGACACCATTTGTACTGGGTGCCTTGTGCAGCACATTCTATTGACTTGATGATGGAGGACATAGGTAGAGATCCTTTTGTTGTTGAGGTGGTACAACAAGCTCAGATGATCACGGGATTTATTTATAGTCACAACAGGATCTTACATATGATGAGAGAACATACAGGTGGACGGGATCTTCTTCGTGCTGGCCCTACTAGATTTGCATCCAACTTCATTTCTTTAGAGAGCCTGAGTAAATACAAGCATCAGTTGGCCCAGTTAGTCCACTTTGACGAGTTTCTGGCACATATAGGGACACTGAGAGCCGATGCTAAAGAAGTTGCCTTGGCAGTGCAATCGCTAGTTGGGGAGAGAAGTTTTTTGGGATAAGGTTTCTCGCTATCTAAAAGTGGTTGAGCCTCTGGCACGTGTTCTGAGGTTAGTTGATGGAGATGACAAAAATGACATGGGATATTTGTATGAGGCCATGGATAGAGCAAAGGAGCAATTGAGCGAAAGCCTTCCTACTTCTCATGACAAATGGTGGAGGATCATCGATAATAGATGGGAGTCGACTCTTCATCATGATCTTCATGCTGCTGGTTAATTCTTCATCTATTTAAGTTGATTTGATGTTATTAATTTTGTTCACATTTAATTTTATAACTAATTAAAATTCAATTTATATGCAGGATATTTTTTCAACCCAAGGTATCAGTATAGTGAGAGCGTGCATAATGACGGAGAGGTCCTTCGAGGCACAACTAGTGTGATTACTAGAATATCAAGGAATACGAACGAAAGGATAGATGCCTTAGCAGAGGTACCGTACAAAGTAGGAATTTATGAAAATGCATGCGTCTATCATTAACTTATGTTATTTATATTTATTTTGTAGATGGAGAGATTTAAATTGAAGATTGGCATTTATGGAGATGATGACGTCAGGGCTGCAGTAACGAGGACAACTCCAGGTGAATTACATAATAAATAGTCAAATATTAAATTTAATGATTGGCATTTATGATTATTGATATCGTCGTCTTCTTTTTTTTTGAACAGCTGAATGGTGGATCCAGATTAATTACAGACAAGCTGTCACAAATCCTTTGGCGTATGTTGCAGTGCGAGTACTCAGTCAAACCACTTCTTCCAGTCAATGTAAAAGAAACTGGAGTACATTCAGTCTCATTCACACGAAGGTTCGTAACAGATTGGGGGTTTCTAGGCTGGAGAAGTTGGTGTACTGTCACTACAACATGCGTCTAAAAATCAGGCAGATTCAGGAAAGACAGAGGCTTGAAAGACAGAGATTCATGGAGTTTGCTGGCAGACCAGTTGATGAGCCTGTACATCATATTGATATTGATGAACTGTTAGATGAAGAACACCCACTGCATTCTTGGGTAGAGAGCAGAGCAGCCAGAGATGCACAGCCTGAGTTTGATCCTCAGGATCGGAGTTGGGCAGAAGGTGAATTAGATGCAGTAGTTGCTCGAGATCCTGAATTTCAGACAACACAAGAAGGAGGTGCACTAGTTCTGCAGAGGCGCCGAAAGTCAGTCACACTAGAAGACACTGCTAGAACTTCTGCCTCTTAGCCAACACTCAGGAGATCAGCTACTCAGGTGGATCCACAAAGAAGAAAGGAGAAAGAGCCAACGAGACCTTCATTGCAGTCATCGAGCAGCAAGAAGAGAAAACAATCAAAAGGAAAGTCTAAAGAACGAGTGGACCCATCAAAAGGAGAAGAAGGGACAGTTCAGCAGACTGGAGAGACACCTGAGGACACCCCAGCTTTACCACCTCACTTGGCCAGCATGTACGAGGCAGAAAGACAAACCTACAGGCGTAGAAGAAGGCGATTGAGGAAAACAAGCCAAGTGCGGAGTGATGACTCCACTGATGATGATGATGATGATGATGGAGATGGTGATGGTGATGGCGCTGCTGCTGCTGGACTATCAGGAGGTTCTGCACTTGGGAGCAGTTACACAGGATACGATGATTACTCCGCACCTCCGAGTCATTCTGAAGGAACTCAAGGTCAGAGACAAGGACAAGAAAGGGGATTTAAAGGCCAACAGAGACAGGCAGGATGTGATTGGCCACCATGGGAAGATGCACCTTCTTATCCGCCCATTTTTCATCCCCCTACACTGCCATATTCAGACATCAGCAGCACTACTGAAGGGTATTTTGGAGCTCCACCTATACAGTACGGCGTTTTTGTCCCTCCAATACAATCAGGAGAAAGTTCAAGCCAACAAGCTTACACACCTAGAGGTATTCAAAGAGGATTCGAAGACCTCGCTAGTTCCTTGTTTGGCTATGGATATGCACCGGCAGATTATGGCCCGCCTGCTCAAACTTATGAACCGGATGATGAAGGATCACAAATGTGATCTTTCTAAGGTATTTTTCAACAACAATATCTTTTTTAATTAATGCACAACAAAAATTATTAGTTAGTTAGTTGTCTTTAATGTTTATTTTTTATGGATGTACATGAATTGCATTCGTTCTTATTGTACATCAATTGAATAATATGTATGTAATTTTTTCTGATTTTTTTTAATTTTTTCTGATTTTTTTCTGATTGTTTTCTAATTTTTTCTATTTTTTCTGTTTTTTTTAAAAAAAAAAATTCCGGCCGAGTCGGACCGGCCGGACTGAGCCTGGATCGGCCGACTCGGCCGATCCAGATCGGCTCGGGTCGGGATCGCCGGGTCTCGATTCCCGGTCCCGACCCGAGCTGGAATTCCTTGACCCTGTTAGCTCCCAAGGCAAACGCCAAGACAAGACCTACCGTAACAGTCCCTCCCCTCCTTATGGCGGACCGTCAGTTATGTCTGGCATGAGGTCATGTTGATTTAGGGGACTAGAACTTAAAGGAGGAATTCATGAAATAAGAACTAAGAGGCAAAGTTAGTCAATAAGAAAGATTTCGGCAAACTAGTTTTACGGGAAAGTGCAAGATTGATGATGTTTTGGTTCATAGTATTCATTTGCGTGCTTTTCACTTACATGTTTTACACGGAGCCCAAGGGACACTATAATAGATTTGGTGCACAGTGCTGGCCACACTATGTAGTTAAATCTTTTATGGTGGTCATGAGGGTGGCATGCCAATGTTTCTAGTTTTTGGTAGAGGTGAAATTTGTTGTGCTTGGCAAGTGGTTATCAGCCGAGACTACAAACTACGCAGCACCTCAAGTCCTACGCACTGATTGATTTACGATACGAGTTTTTTTATAAAACTCCTAATGTTGTCAGTGTTTGCGAACTGTGCTATGATACTATTCTTGCATGAAAACAAAAGTGTAAAGGATAAACTTTCCTTTTGACTTGATATCTGAAAGAAGAAACTTCAATGTAAGTTTGGAAAAAACAAGGTCCAAACGTAAAAAAGAAAGTCATCATGATTTCTGAGTTCCTATGACGATAGCGATATGAAAAGTTAAATGCAAAACTTGAAAATGATGAAAGCCCCATGCTCAAAACATACCTATCAGAGTTGCACAGCTGAAGCATGGTGGAATGACGAACTTATTTCTGTGCCATAGACTTCTAAGTGTTAAACTTATGTCCTAAAGAAACCTTACTATGAACTTATGAGGGACTCCTTTTACAATCTTGGCAGTACATGGAGGTAGAAAGAAGATAGTGATGTTAGCAATCATGGTTTGAAGAAATATAAGATAAGATAAATGAGACCCGGAGGGACTCTAAAGGGAATAATTTTTCATACATACACATAAACTAGTTGGAACTCCTACATAGGCAAGTTAAATCTCACACTAACAAAATGACCAAATGACCTCCTTTAAGTTAATAGAAAATTTATGAGTGAAGAGAAACAAAGCGAGTCCTCACTTGGGTAACATTACACAAAAGTACAGAGTTATGTATATTTCAAAAAGCAGTAGAAAGTACTATCAGACTTTAGAGTAGAATAAGATGACAGAAAATTTTGAGGACGAATTTTTTATAAGGACAGGAGAGTATAAGGACCTACAAACTAATGCAGGCATATGAACATAAATATGAAAAGTTTAAGGTTTAAAAGTAAAGAAAAGATTGAGAGGAAAAAGTCCTAAGTGAAAACCTTAAACCTCAAAAGAAAATAAAGAAGGGCAAAAAATAATAAGATATAAATCTTAAACAAACGAAGTTTAGGGTGGAAAAGAAATAGGCCAGAAAGATAAGGGTTTAACATAAATTTTTCAAATGTTAATGGACCCTTATTGGGCTGGACTTATTAGGCGTAATGGGCTAAGAATTATTGGACCATTATTGGGTTGATTATTATGACTAATTAGTATTTCCCCTAGAAGGCCAGTAACTAGTTTAACTAGGACAAAGTTTAGTCCTATATTGGATTTAAAAAGTCAAGCAGTACCCCACTTCTAGAAATAGGACCTTACCCTCACCTTCTTATGTGACCTCAAGAGCTCTTCATATTCAAGCCTTACAAGAAAAAGGCTTGCCTCCATCGGCTGTCCAATGAAGGAGGCGGCAAGGCAAGAGGAGCTAGTTGCTGCAGTCGGTCCTTTTCAAGATGGAGATTCTCTATAGGGTTTGTCTTCTAAAGGTAGGGTGATAACTCTATTATTTATTCCCTTTTGTTTTGGGTTTCAGTAGTTTTGATAGGAGTAGATACATGATAAAATAAAGGAAAACTATGTCCGTTTAAATTCTATTTTGGAAGGCTTGCTAAAGGAGGATTAAGACTTATGAAAGAACATGATTTTTACATGCTTCATGATTTATTTCAACATGTTTCATGTGGTTTTAAGTGTTGCTTTAGTTTAATTCATGCTAGGGTTTATTTGTCCCAACATGATGAAAGAACATGAAGATTTACTACGAACACCACATGATCGATAAGTCATAATCGATTTATCGTTAGTGCCAGACTCAATCAGTTAGGGATAGCAATTACAAGAAAAAATAAGGGAGCTTTAATCAATTTGAAGCCTAAGCCTATAACAGACTTAATACATTGTTATTCAATTAGCGATAGAGAGATAATCGAAGTTCCAGTAAGCCTTTAATCTAAAGGACCAAAAGATTGCTGAAATCAACTAAGTCCCAGAACAATGTATATTCAGGCAGTGTCTTTTAAAGAGTAATCGATTAATTCAGTCGTTTAACTTAAGATATAGGAAGGCTAATTTCTGACATTTTCAAAATATGTTATCACCAAAGATGTGGATTAAATAAATACAATAAGGTAGCTCAACGAGTATGACTCAAAAGATCAACCACTTAAACAAATGTAACTCATTCTGCATCAATCCTCCTACTGAATTGCAAGCTACCGCAACGGCCATCCAATGCCCATGTTCTCTATTCATCATCCCTAGCTTGTCAATACCTCCAGCACTTTGCAACCACATATGCCCAAGTCCACCAAGCATCTCTCACCAACTGAGTTGTCTGTGGAGAAGCTTGCTCTGAAGCTTCTATACTAATTAGAACCCAACAAGCCTACCCCCTACAAGAATTTTAACCTTCTTAGGAATGTCTACAGCTGTGGTCGAACTTAATAAGAACTCGGGCAAAAGATAAGAATTCTCCCTTCGAAGTATCAGCATCAATCCTTCTTAGACTACCAACCCTAGAAATAATGACTTGGAAGGTATTCACATTCCACAAATGGAGAGGAATACCCTTAACTCTACACCATAACCCAACACCTTCATGAACAAGAAAGCACCATCATCCATCTTCCAAGGAGGAAAATACAGAATGAAGTCCTCCATCTCCAAAGATTTAATAAAGCAAGCTTATACTCTCCAGTATGAAGCATTAGCTTTGACAATGGAGGAGTTATAACTGAACTCCTGAATCCACGACCCCTTTAAATCGGGCTAGCGCTTTGCAAGCAAGACTGCACAAAGCCATTATCAATCTTTCCCATAGGAAGCTTCTCTGCAACTTTGAAGACAGAAACCACCACAGACGCTTCCAATTTCCCCCTGGCAACACCTACCTCCTGTGAACGCAGCATTTCAATGTGTTCAAGTAATGTTCTGCCTCCTTGCGCTCTTTCTGTCACCTTCTGGTGGAGTCCGGGATTCAGCTCAGTTGAACCCTGGACCTTATTAGACAAGCTCCTAGCTGGGCAGTTCTTCCTCTGCCCCACCCTCTTGTAGAGAATACATTGAATCTCTTCCTTATAGACTTTAGCCCAATGACCCTTTCTCAAGCATCTGATGCAAACATCATTCCCCACATAGGTAACAATGTTTGACAAACTAATCCTCGTACATTGCCGATAAAATTCTACAAAAGCTTGTTCTCCTTCCACAATAATCTCCCTATTCTTCATCAATGAATCAACAATAGGACGAGAAATAAAGTTTTCATGCTCCCTTTCATTTAAAGCCATTGTGGCACATTATTTAGTGGGTAGAGTCACATTGAAGGTAAAAGTTTAAGAAGACATTACAGGAGAGCGTACTTAGCATGTTTAGAAGAGGGCACACAAATCGAGGTGACTGATGCGGGCCTTAAAAATGTGCACGATTCTTAAGATGCTGCCTCAGAAAGCGTGCCACAATGACAAGCACACTTAGAAGCGGGCACATAAATCGAGACAACTATCGTGGGCCTCATAATGCACGTGTAGATGCCCTCAAGATGCATACAGGAGCAATACGTAAAACGAGGCACTCTGATGATAGGGCCACATTGGATGAGACAGTCTCACTGCAAGGATGCTGACAATGCGTCTGGCATGCAAAACGAAGTCCAGATGTCCTTGTGACAGGGTGGTGCGATAAGAAGCTTCGGTGCACCGCTCGACATAGACGACCAGGGCGCACGAGGCTACAAGCTGGGCCTCCTGCTGTGCAGTATATATATATATATATATATATATATATATAGAGAGAGAGAGAGAGAGAGAAGGAAATTGGAGAAGGGGGTAGTACTATTCACGTGAACAGTACCACGGATATTGTTCACCGTGAATATAGTACGCAAGATATGGCGAGGGAGAGAAAGAACGAAGAAGATATATATAAAGAGAGAGAGGAGAGGGAGAGACCAGTGGCAATGATAGAGTGTGGATTGAGGTTTGTTCTAATACCAACATTGATGCAGAATGATCGAAGGCGTCTCACCTTGCAATATTCTGACGTCTTACCTAGCCCTCCCGTCGCAAGGTCATCATCTCCGTCTCAGAGAGAAAGACAAGAAAATATCAGAAATTCGTAACAATAAATGATCATTAATTTGAAAAGGGTTACAATACTATTTGAAGAGAAAACAAACCCTAAAGACTCCCTAAACTCAACTATGGAGTCTAGACCAAAAAACTCCTAACCTAAAAAATAGTGCGAAATCATACAAAGAATTCCTGAAAAATAGAAAAAGACCTAAATGAGCCCCAAACCAAACAAAATATCTAAGGACTTGTGGTCCAAAATCCTATGCATCCTCCCGTGAGTCTCCGAGCCACAAGGAAACTAGTGCAGCCCTCCGATGGCGATAGACGTGCTCCATCGAATGTAACGCATTGGTTATGTTGGTGCGCTGATTTTGGATCAACATCACAAACCATGCCCTATCTATAAGAATGAAATGGGCACTAGTACGCTAGACATAGCTTCATACAGAAATTTATGTATCCACATGCAGTTTTGGTTTCTTAGTGCAAAAATGTCCCATACTGATGACTGCATTATGCACATGAATAATAGGAAAAGGGCTAAGCCATTAGATGCAGTACACATCAATTTTCTCTTCCCTTCTCATTTAAGGTTTTTTTAAGATAGAGTGGGATGTGTTTTAATAATAAATAGAGGTAGTACAGGTAAGTATCATTAGGAAGTAAAGTACCTTCTAATACCTATGAACCCATTGCAACAAAGGCATACCAAAAACTTCGGGAATAGTCTCTCATAAAAACAGAGAAAAGCACAAACAACATGGGTAAGACACACATCGGTTCAAATCCTAAAGTGGCTCAAGGAGACCCCAAAGAGAATCAAACGCAAAAAGCTAACACCAAGGAAATCCAAACTACCACCACCCAAGGATCAGTTGCATAAATGCCATAACCTCAACGGCACAATGAAAATTCTTATCATGCACATGATTCAGATTACTGCAATCATGAACCAGATATAATTTTGGCAGGTAAATCATCCAAACCTCCACTCCCAGATATTTCTTTCTTGTAGCCTTTACATAGCCACTTAGTCAACTTGTTTCCATATAAATGCGAACATGAAATCTTCAGCTACCCTCAGTTCTATGTGCATGAGAACTGAGAAGCATAGCTGCTTATCACCAACTGCAACCAGATTAATGGATATGTTTCATTTTTATTCACTAGAAAGGAGAATTTTGTGCATGGCTAACTTCTATGGCTGTCTTCTAACATTAGGTTCTTGCACTTTAAAAGATGGCAAAATGACATTAAAGCATAAAGAAGCGGACCCTTCTCGATTAGATGGAATTCAGTGTGGATAATTAAATTGTGGGAGCTGTAGTATTCACAAGAGTAGACAAAGTGCTGCATATTTGTCTGTTATACCTTGGTTATTCTTGCCCTACGGGCGGCAGCTTCTGCTTCACGAATTTTACGAGTCTTCAGGAACTGATCTGTCAGAATCATGGCAGACCATTAAGGAAAAAATAGTGAACCAAACATTGTACAAGAGGTAATTTACAAACAATGTCATTGTAAAAACAAATTCTAAAATTTACTTCCATTATTTCTAGATATCTAAACCGTCCCATTTATAACTGGAAAATATAAATTAATGGTATCTCTCAATATTAGTACCTCCCATTTTGGTTGACATGATCCGGTAGTAATCATCAGGAGTGAACTCATAGAAGTCATCATCTGCTGCTTTTTCTTCTGCACATCAACAAATTGAATTTATTGACAATCCATTAGAAATCCCATCTTTAACGAGAGTGTTCTGATACTTTTTTCTAATGCTCGTCTAGGAAAGTAGAGGTATTTCAACACAAGGAAACCTGTGGAAAGAATAGATTAAATATTGGAAATATATCATCCTTTGATAAAGTGAGTTATATATAGTTAATAACCAACAACCATCTGAAAAGGAAAGTAGAATACCACTTTGTGAGGTAGAAGCAGCAGATGGTTCATGTGATGTAGGCGAGGCTGTAGGAATTGTGAATACACGAATTTCCCGCCCAAATTCTTCAGCTGCAGCTGCAAGCATGGTCTGAAAAATGTTTCGGATGAGGGGGCTTCTTTCGCAATTGACTCACATAAGCAGCTAAATTTTCAAAAGACAAACAAAATTGACATGTGAACCAAGCGTTCAAGCATATCAGTGTCAAAATTATTTTGCACTCAAATAAGCAGCTAATTTTAAAAAATATACTAGCATTTGTGCCAAATTGAATCAGCCAACTGGGTCATGCCAGCACCTCTGATCCAGATCAGATAAGATGGTCTAATCAGCCAATCTAAGGGAAATTGGCCAGGAAAATTAAAAAGGTAATGCACCAAGCTGGTGGTAGCTTGATGGGGGTGGCAGGCTGGCAGTTGATGGTAGGTTGACCTCTCCTCTCCTCTATTCTAGTAAGGCAGCAGCTCTCTGGGAAGGATGGAATGGGGGCTAAAATTGCCCCCTTTCAAGCCCCTAATGAATCTGGCTTGGGAGCATTTTACTCTAATGTTTGGTCATTTATAGACTTGGTCCCTTTCTTCATTCTTTTGAGTTATTTGTATGTACACTATTGCCATGGAATAAAGCACACATTTGCCACTGCAAGTTACTGGCAATAATTTGGATCTCTCTCTCTCTCTCTTCTCCTGCAATGTATCATGTACAGATCTGTCACTTGGGTAAACGCCATTATTTGGATCTCTCACCCCGCCCCCCAACACACATGTACATGTGTACGGTCAAATTTTTTACAGAAAAATCCCATTGCCCGAGGAACCAAGCTCTTACATATGAGAGAGAGGAGGGAACAGTGGAAGCAATGCACTCACCCACATCTCAGAGTGTTTCCCCACATGCCTTTCGGCACATATTCTCCATATCTAATTGACATATACACCGTAAAAATAACGCAAATAGTCTTAAACCTGATTTGTAGATGGTTTACCATACCAAAAAGAACATTAAGAACAAGAAATATTCACAAAAACTGGTGACTAAAAATGGAAAAGGGAATGCAAAGCTCAATGACACCATAGTGACTGGACTAACAGTAAATACACCTCTCAACAAGTCCATGTTGCATCTATTTTTGTCAACATGCAGTTTCTGAGAGAGCCTGGTCTTAACCTACTGTGTTATTAGTTCTTACTTCAACTGCTTTGAGTTATAATTACAGCAGCAACACTGTTGACAGATCAGATGTTACTGGCACCATCTGAAGCACCAATATGATCGTACAGTATGAGATTTGAGTCACTGTTCCAGATCAAGGGATTAGAGCCAGAAGGGGGTACTGGAACACATCCAGAGTCATGTGACATGGACTTACGGTGTCCTACCAATCAACGGATCAATGATGGTCCACTGATCTGGTCTACCAATGGTACACTCAATAGTGTATAACAGACTGAACTATCATCTACTCGGTCAGTTTTGGGCAAGTCTAACTACCTTCCCTCTGTAGGTGTCATGGATGGCAGTACCGGTGTCGATAACGGTATCGGAGGGTACTAGTACCGATACGTACCGGGATCGGTATCGATATCGGCCGTATCGGCCGACACCGGTTTAAAATGGCTAAAAAAAATTTGAAAAATCAGAAAAAATCAAGAAAAATTAAAAAAAAAAAAAATAGGTATGTGTTGAGTGTGACAAAGGTAGATTAAGGCAAAGAAGTACACATAACGCATACCAAATGACTATTTTGATACATATTAAATATAAACAATATTCTACTAATGTACTAAACATTTACAAATAATAAATGTTAATAAAATCAAACGATCCTTACCCATGAAAAATATAAATGAGTATACTAATATGGATAATAACCCGTAGAATCTTCTGAATCATCCTCCGATTGCTGTTGTTGGTATCCATAATAAAGTTACAGTATATGGAACATATATTCACCATAACTAAACAATGATACAGCCAAGTCGTGCATCCTTCTTTAGATCCCTCTTGGAGTATACGCTTGTTGACTTGCTAAAATTCCAAAATCATGATGCAAATAAGCACTTTGAGGATAAGAAGAAAATCATGACCCATAACTGCTAGTGGGTGGATAGAATTGGAAGCCTTCATATTCCGCTCAATCTCTCTAGCCATACATGGCTGCTTCTTGTTGGCCACCTCCATAACCTGACTATTTTCCATACTAACCTTATGAATCATAATCTCTTTTGACTTGGACCATGTCCTCTACCAGTGTCAATGTGCTAGGAGAAACTAAGTGCATATACTCTGCATCAGTAATAGTACCTGCAGTTGCACCAACATCATCACTAGGAGACTGTATGCCATCATCATCATCATAATAATCAATAATCAACTTCCTCTTGACGTTTCTTGATTTCTTTTTTTTCTTTTTTTTTGTGATGTCTCTTACTGGCTATCCTTTCCTGCTATATCCTTTTTCAGCCAATCAAATACTCTTTTTCCTCGTCGTGTATGTCTCACATAGATTTGTTTCATCTCAGCAATCGTGGGGTCATCTCTGGCAACCAGATTAGTCATCTCAAGTGTACATGTACTTCTCAAGAATGGTGGTAGCCCAAATATTCTAAGAGTGACTGGCTTGCTATCTGATTATGAGTGTCTAGCAGACTCAAGCTCACTATCATATACAAACAAAGGCACAGATTCTCTCTGACTCTGATGCTCATCTGAAGGAGTGGATCTTCTTTTTGCCTTTTTGATGTTCTTAATTTTAGATCTCTAACAACAGCTCCATCTAATGTCATCTGCCCATTCTGTATCATCAGAATCAAAAACTGGCTCGTCGACAGTTGCTTGTATCTCAACCCAAGTCTACAAGCGATTTTCATGATCAAATAATTCATCCACATCAATTTGACTAACAACATCTTCTATCTGCCCTGCAACTCGTTTCTCTCTCAATTGTTGCCTCAATCGGATGTTTTTGATCCTCAATCTTACGTTGTAATGGTAGTACACTAGTTTCTCCAATCGTTCAACCTTAACCTGTTACAAATTTTTAAGTGTATAAGACTGAATGTGCTCCTTCCTTTCACATTAGCTTGTCGATGTCATCTAACTCAAAACTCTCACTGCAACGGAAGCCAAAAGATTATAGCATATGTCTCTATTGTACACTATTATCCACCACTTAGCTATTCCATCAGTAAAAAAAAAATATGAATCAATGTATGTTCTTATTTCTTATCATTGCACATATAACTATAATGTAATCACTAAATATACATGAGCTCACTTTCTCTACGGCAATTCGTACCTAGTCTTCATTATATGTCTCGAGCCTTAGCCTATATGTCTTCACCTACAAAAATAGAATGAACAATTAATAAATTGATGGAATCTTAAATACAAGTAATTAACTATATGTTAAAATCACTTCTTGATATAATTGATAAACATGTCTTTCTGCCTCAATTCTATCTTCTACCGTTTTCGACAAACGTGCGATGAAATTGAGTGTGCCTTCGATCATCTCTCCATCAATGTGCACTTAACGACTGTACATTACTCGAAGATTTAAAAAATAGTATGCATTTAAGTAGATAAATTAGTAAATAACAATTTAATAAATAATGTGTGATTTAACGGTACAAGACTTCACTTACCAGCTGCATGCAAGTCAGTGTAATGTACTTTCCCATCTGATATCAATAATCTCCCACCATTTAATATAAGTGTTGGAAAATGCTTTCTTAATGTGCATCTTAGCAATATCAATTGTCTCGTACAAATATCCCATGTAATTCTTATCATCCCCATCCACCAATTTTAAGACTTTTACGAAGAGTTCCACCAATAAGAGATAAGTGTGCACACTACTCCAAAGTTTTTTATTATCTATGATTTTTCCCACTTCCAAATATTCACATTTAGCTTCAGAAGAGCTATTCTGCACATACTTCAATAACTCATTATTATACATAAAACCCTTGATCTCATTCCTGAATTTGTACAAAGATTCTAAAGAAATAAAAATTAGATGCAAATCTTGTAGGTCCCACACAGATGAGATCTCGGCTCTCACTTGCTTATTCTCTAAATATGTTCAAGATCCTATGATAGCCATAAATATATTAGGTAATTCTTTGTGCTCTCTTTACTACCTTATTTACATCCGGATCTTTTGCCAATATCCTCAAGCATCAAGTTCATACTATGCACTGCACATAGGACCCAATAAAGGTGTTTGCGCTTGTTCACTAACCTCTTCCCTTCAGCCTTATAACTTATTCATTATCAGTGACTAACTTGGACAATATTTTTCTCTCCGATTTCTTGTACCATCTGATCAATCAAACTAAACAAATATTTGGCATTCTTTAAATAGTTTGATGCATTAATAGATTTCATAAAAATTATCCTTTCAGTGCAATAAACTAGAAAATTAATCATGAACTTTTTCGTGGTACCAGTCCAGCCATCGCACATAATTGTGCATCCTCTCTCCTTTCATACAACTCTAAAACGTTTAACTCACTGTTGAAATTCCTCATATTCTCCATCAAGCCTATGTCCATATATGTCTCGACATGTGGGGACATTTAACCCAGGGCCATAATATTCTACAACGTCAATCATAAACTGAAAATAAGAAGATTGAACAACATGTGAGAGAACACCTGCATGCAAAAACCATTTGCAGATGTTCTTAAAAACATTTTCTGCCACTTCAGCTAATTTTTTTACTCCTCTCAACACTTGCTTGATTTTTGGCTGACTAGAACTTTGCCTTCTAAAAGATAACCGTCCATAGGACCCACTTGATGTATATTATATCCTATTGTATCACAGGCCATAGAACCCTGACCTCTATATTGAGTTGTGCCTGTTCTTGATGGTCCAGAACCTCTCCTTCGGGCTCCGTCCTCTGCTAGGTACTACAAACTCTCTCTTCTAGTTGCAGCCATCTCATAATCTGAATCATCATCACTAGAGTCAACAATCTGTTTAACCATATACCACTCATGTAGAGAAATGTCACTGACCCCAGTATACAGCCCTTTGCCTTTTCTATTTTGTCTACCTGAAATCTCCTCTTGGGGTTCAACCTCCTCTTCATTCATTTGTTCCTTTTTTCCATTCATGCAACAATGCAGGCATCTCGCTGGACACTAGTCAGGGATAGACGATACACCTCGTGACCTGTCCTGAGATCCCTGCTAAATGTTCTTTTCCTCTAGTCGTTCCACCAACTCTCTTTGCCACAGTATTTGCATTTCACTTCCTCCTTGCAGCATCAACCAAGGTAATATGGGACTACTTTGGGTCCTATTCTTACTGTCTCTCACCGGACTGCTGATGTTCAACCATAATCCTACAATAAGAAAGAAAAAAAGAGAAACAGATATAAGTATAATTGGCATCATGCTCCTACTCCAATGTATGCAATGAAACTTATTTAAGCTTCAATTGATGTTTAATTAAGGTAATTAGATAAAAATCTTAATTTTTAACCACTAATTATAGTCAAAATTAGGATTTTTCTATAATTAATCAACGCAATTGACAGCATGGTCCTACTATAAAGTATGCAGTGAATATTAATTAGGCTTCAATTGATATTTAATTAAGGTATTAGATAAAAGTCGTAATTTTTAACCACTAATTAAGGTCAAAATTTGAGTTTTTCCCTAATTAACCTTCAATCAACGCAATTGACAGCATGCTTCTACTTTAAAGTATGTAATAAAACTTAATTAGGTTTCAATTGATGTTTAATTAAGATAATTAAATAAAAACTCTAATTTTTAACCGTTAATTAGGGTCAAAATTAAGATTTTTCTCTAATTAACGTTCAATCAACGCAGTTAACAGTATGCTCCTACTTTAAAATATGCAATGAAGCTTAATTAGACTTCAATTGATATTTAATTAAAGTAATTAGACAAAACTCCCAATAATTAACCACTTATTAAAGTCAAAATTAGAGTTTTTCCCTAATTAAACCTTCATCAACGCAATTGACAGCATGCTCCTACATTAAAATATGCAATGAAGCTTAATTAAACTTCAATTGATGCTTAATTAACATAATTAGACAAAGATCGTAATTTTTTAACTATTAATTAAAGTCAAAATTAAGATTTTTTTCTAATTAACGTTCAATCAACGTAATTGACACCATGCTCCTACTCAAAAGTTTGCAATGAAGCTTAATTAGGCTTCAATTAATATTTAATTGAAGTAATTTGACAGAAGTCCATATTTTTAACCACTAATTAGGGTCAAAAATTAGAGTTGTCTATTTTGCTAAGAAAACAAATGTAAATAATCAAATAACACTTAACAACTCAAAAATAATAAAAATATTTAAAATATATATGTATACCTTCTTCTTTTCCTTTTTTTCTTCCACCCAAAACCTCCCCGGCGATGACAACAGCATGTTGCAGCGGCGGCGATGGTGGCGGCGGCAGGCGACGGCTTCTCCTCCTTCCCCTCTTTCCCCTCCCTTACTTCCCCTCCCTCCCGTAGGCTCCTCCCTCTCACAAATCTGTTTCTGTGAGAAAGGAGAGGGAAAGTGAAAGACCCCTTTTAAAGGGGCCTTTCACGTGTACCGGCCCGGTTTCGGTTGTATCGGCTGATACCGACCCGATACTCCCGAAAGTGGACAGGTAATGGGCGATACAGGGGTGTTTTTTTTTAATTTGGGTATTAGCCATTTGACCCGGTATCAGCACCAGTCCCGGTCGATACCGATACGTATCGGTATCGGTGTCGGTGATACTACCAACCATGGTAGGTTGATTGTCCTTATAAAGTCTGATATTTTGAGCCAAGGAAGGATCAAGAATCAGGTACAGATCTGTCTAGCCAAAACCAATTGTATCGGCTGATTCGGCCCAACACTCCCTTCTTGTTCAAATAGTAGATGAACCAATTCAACAAAAATATGAAATGTCTTCTAAAAAATACAAGAAACATGCTTACAATCTTTCAGACAATTTGAAAGGGAAAAAAGAAAGGCATATCAGATCCCAACACGCAAATTTTACCGTTGCCACACTTCCATATATATCCTTCCATAAATAATAGAAGTATCATAAAATAATATGAATTTGTATATATGTAATACTCAAAACTTATGAATTTTGCATGCAATGAGATCATCATTCAACACAAATAATTCATCAACTTTGTGTGTGTTAGAACCCCTCTTTTAAAAGAAAAAGGGGGAAGGGGGGAAGCCCCCTACCGGTTGCCCAAACCGGTGGGGGGGGGGGGGACCAACCGGTGGCACCCACCACCGGTTGGGAACCGGTGGGGGTGCCCACCGGACCCCCCCTCCTCTCTAACCTCTCTCTTCTCTCACCCTTTTTGAATAAAAAAAAAAGAGAAAAGGAAGGAGAGAGAAGCAAAACAGTGGGTACCCCCCACTTCAAGATCCTCCGGTGGCTACCCCCCACCTCAAAGAATTCCGGTGGCACCCCCCACCTCAAGATCCAACGGTGGGTACCCCCACCGGTTGAGACCCCCATGGCCTATAAATACCCCCCAAGGGGTAAGAAGAAAGGCATGCCCATTTGGCCCAAAATTTTCTAGGAGAAACTCTGCCCATTTGAAGACCAAATCCGGTGCTCTTACCCGGGTTTGCTGCGATTTGGAGGAGATATTTTCTTGGAGGGCTCTCTTCCTAAGGTTTATTCCTAAGGGGAAACTCTGCCAAATTTATGTTGTAAAATCACCGTTCTATAAGACGGGATTATGCCGAAATAATGAATAAAATGCCACTATTTGTTCTTTGAGCATATGTGTGTGCATATGTGTTCATGAATCTACTATTTAAGTAACACTATGTTACTATATTTTCACATGCACAATAATTAGTTTTATAACTAATTAAAATACATAAAACACATAATTAAATATTTTAAAATATCATTGGCCTCATCCCATACATAATTAAATCTAAACTCATAATTAAAACTCAATAATGAAACATAGACTCATAAAATAATATACTTAAGTTAAAAATGACTTAAATACTTCTATGCTTAATTAATTAATAGAATATGTGAAAATCAGAAAAATTCTGTAAACACCAGTAATACTCAGTAAAAATCAGAAAACAAAATCTGAAAATTACATAAATCCAAAAATATGACTTAAATATCCTTCATATATCTAATTAATTAATAAAAATCAGTAAAATTCAGTAAAAATTAGTAAAAAACAGAGAACCAAATTTGAAAACATATAAAATTCTCGAAATGACTAAAATGCCCCTAGAACTTAATACAAATTACAAAAATACCCTCATCCATGATAAAAATCTGTAAAAATCACAGAAAATTCTTAAAATTATCAAAATCTCTCCTATGCCTAAAATACCCTCCAAACCACAATAAAATGGATAAAATTACCAAAATACCCTCAGTATGATAAAAATAATAAAAATCTCAAAAAAATATAAAAATAGACTCCAAGTATAATAAACCCGATTTAAGGTAAAATGACCAAAATACCCTTACAATCCAAACACACTTGAAATAACTCTAAAATACCTCCTATGGTTTTGAAACCTTCCTAAATCATTAAAACTCATTTCACATACTAAAGTAACCATAATACCCCTATACCCTCCAACTTGGCATAATTACAAAAATACCCTTATTGGTCTAAAATATTTGGAATCAATCCAAATAACTCTGAGTCAATCTAAAATCTCTTAAAAAGTCCCCCAATCAATTATAAACCCATCCTAAACTTGGATGAGGCCAAGAACTTAATCTAAAATATATCTTCATATGCATGTGCTGCCTGTAGTAGTAGTGTTGCATGTTATAAGGGCATCAACAGACGGTTAATCAAGGGTTGTCAAGCGGTTGCTTGACGTAATTAACACTGACTGAGGTCAGTGGAGAAAGGTCATATACTCGGATCTTCGCCTGATCCGAAGTCCCGGACTCCCTGAGGGTTAATCTCAAGCTCTCATAGTCCAAAAATAAAATACATAAAACCGACCTATATTTCTCCAGATATAAACAAAAATAATATGGATTTCTTAAATAATCCGATAGGAGAGAGACATGCATAGGTCAGGTCCCTAACAAACAGTGTGTTATCAATGTCAATTCATATTCTTTCATGATACTTCCAAGGACAAATATAGAAGTGTGACAAAGGAATGTAAACTTTACAAGGTTACAACAATCTACTATAATGATACAACCTACATCAAACAAGCATACAACAAATCATAATGATACAACCTAAAACAAACGAACATTCAACAAATCATTAGAATGACTTCATCAAAATCGATCCAATTGCCATGGGGTATCATTGATGACACTATAATGCCTCAGCATGGCACAGAGCCAGGATGGTGATTGCATCTAATAGCCTCTTCTGCTATAATGAAGTCGTTATAATGTCTTCTTTGGAGCCGAACCAATTGTCGCAATAAGTCTGTAAGGATTCAACGGGACAAACGAAGAACATGAAGAACAATAATGCAATGGAAATTAAAACTTAAAAATCCCGCCGTTCTTAATCCATTTTGAGAAATAAGAATGAAGTTGTGATCGATCATCACCTTGCACGGAGTCGAATCCGCGATCGTTCGGTTCTAAAGGAGCAATGTCGCTAGCCGCACAGATGCCCGTCCTCCAGCGATATCCATGTGATTCTCCTCTTAATGGATCATCTTTGATTCCTCGTAGGTTTGGCACGTTCACCAATGTTTCTTCTCCACGACAGTGCCGACAGCATGCAGACAGGCTCCCAATAGACAAAAGTAGGGAGGACGGAGGAGAGAGAGAGGGGTGCCCAGATCGAGCCGAGGCGTCGGCCAAAGAGGAAGGGAGGAGGGGGACGGCCAGGTCTATTTGGGAACCCTGGGCCTCCTGACTATTATTTATAGTAATTCATACGACTTTTCACAAAAATTCCTGAATTAATATAAATCCCACTTAACGACCATTGACTGAGAATCTTTATGCGTGTGACACTCTATGCCCAAGTGTCAGTCTGATTTTGAGCCAAATAAGCATAATAACTCGTTAATATCTTAAAGTAATTAATTTAATATCTCATATTAAATTATTACTTAATTGATTTATCATCTCATGATAATTAGTCGGATTTCTAATCATGTTGGGTGTCAAGTAACATCGCATGATCCCGAAAGGTAATAGGATTCAGTAACTCGCTCAAAGAACCTTTCCGTCATCAGTTACCGTGTGACTATAATCCTTCACCCGTACTAATACTCTCAACCAAATAAGGATATGGTCAACTGTCAAACCTTAATCGGTTCGCTTACTTGGATTAGATGTCTATGAGACTTCATTTTTTAATCTTTTGAAAAAAGACTTTTTGGTTTAAAAGGATTTTTGGTTTAACCAGAGAATTCTTGCAGTTATGAAAACATAGTCTTCTCTTTTTTCTAATGTAGACTTTGAGAACTTGAAGTTAGTCCTCAAGTCTAAGATTTTTAGATTAAGTGTGGATCCATGTGCTTAATTATGTCAATCATCCATTGGCAACCCTTGATTAACCATCCGCTAAAGTCCATTGAGACAACAAGAATAAAATGAATAAGTTGTTTTGATGCCATGCACGAAAGATAAATTCTTTTTATTTGGGGATCCTACAAGGGTCCTTAAAGGATACTTAATGAATTTTAAGTTCACATGAGGACATGAGAACTGATGGTCTTTGGTGCTAAGAAGATAGGTCTTTTGGACCTAATGTTCATTAGAACCCCTTAAAGAATATCAAATAATTCAAAGATATCCTTTAAGTATCCTTTAAAAGATACGGAATCTTTGGACAAAATATCCCCCCTTCTTAGGTTCATTTAGGAGGATAAATAAATATAGAGGATATCCTCAATTAATGGGGTATGAAGGCCACCACGTACTTGGGGATATTCTTTAATGATCCTCCAATCGATATGAAGGAACCAACATCCACTTAATTGTAGACATATCCGACTGAGTCAACACGTTTATCATTTAAACAAATGAAATTAAGCATGCATCAAATAAAGGAAATTAAACATGCATAAAATTGGACATGCATCAACCATGTGCAAAGCATTATTTAAAATTCACTTTATGTACATATCAAGTTACATCACTTTTGACTATTCCATCGATAGGAATGAATCATTGAAAATTTGATCACTCTACTAATAAGAGTGAACCACAACTTCATGGCCAATCCACCAATAGGAAAGAACCATATGATCACAACTTCGACCAGTCCACCAATGGGAATGAACTAAGAAAATTAAATATTGGTCACTCTACTAATAAGAGTGAACCACAATTTTATGGGCAATCCACCAATAAGAAAGAACCACATGATCACTATTTCGGCCATTCCACCAATAGGAATGAACCAAGAAAATTGAATATTGGTCACTCTACTAATAAGAGTGAACCACAACTGTATGACCAATCCACCAATAGGAAAGAACCACACAATTTAATTAATTGAGATTTTGGTCATTCAACTAATATGAATGAACCACTTTATTAATTAACATGAAACTTTGGTCATTCAACCAATATGAATGAACCACATATTAATAATTAATGAAAACTTTGGCCATTCAACCAATATGAATTAACCACACATGATTAACTAATTAAACCTTTGGCCATTCAACCAATAAGAATGAACCATACATTAATAATTAGTGAAAACTTTAGCCATTCAACCAATATGAATGAACCACACATTAATAATTAATGAAAACTTTGGTCATTCAACCAAAATGAATGAACTACACATGATTAGTTAATTAAAACTTTAGCCATTTAACCAATATGAATGAGCCATATGTACATTAACATCATTACAAAATGACAAAAAAAAAGGTCCTTATTTGTATCCTTTTTCCCACGCACAGAAATCTTCAAGAAGTCCTCTTTCGTACTCTTTTTTTAGCAAAAGAGCCTTCAAAAAACCTCCAGGGCCTTCCCGTAGTCTTCAATTTTTCACCCCCTGCAAAAAGGGGGGTTGGAGAAGAAAAATCAGGGCCTCACACCCTCACACCAGACCACTCACGGGTCCCTTCTAGAATAGGGTACGGCTGAACGGTCTCCTTTAGAAAATTTTCCATTCTAATCATCCTTCCTAAAAAGGCTAGTACATAGGGTATAGATAGGCCCCAAAACGAAGCTCTAATAGCTAAAATTACCATGTTACCCGTAAGACTCCCAAAATGGCAAAAATATGCAAAAAAAAATTATGAAAAGTAGAAAAGACACTAAATGGGCCTCATTCATGCCCAAAGACTTAAACAAACATATAAAGTACTTTTAATAACCAAAAGTCGTGTCTCCGAGCCTGAAAGGTGCCGACTTTGCACTATCCGTGGGCCCACTCCTGTATTAATCTCCCCTGGTTCGAGAAAATTCAAGTAAATAGAAGAAGTCTATGGATCTATAGTACACCAAGCTCCATCTACATAAGTAGTAGAGTGTCCTGTGGTGACACCATTAACCCGTAGATAGAACTCTACAAAAGCTCTATCACCCTCTACAAAAAGCTCGTCTATCCTCAACAGTGAATCAACAATAGACTAGGGAATCACATTATCACTCGCCCGCTCATCTAAAATCAATGTCGTCCATTCTCGATTTGGCAAGAACACATCAAAATGGAAATAGACAGAAGACATGTTGCAAAGAATCACCCCAAGACTCCAATTCTGATAGAATCAATCAGTGGCACACAGAATGAGGCACCATAGGGGCAGCATCACTCTAGAGCTGAGTCTTACTTGTCGAGACGAAGCCAACGGTATGATCGGTGCAAGAAATGGAGTCCAAATCGACAACATCGATATGCATGCAGAAGTGACACGCAAAATGATGCAAGTCAGAGTAAAGTGTGCTGAAACTGGATGGACCTCGCTGAGACGAGACCAACGCTGCTGACAACCCTCAAATCGGAGTCAGGACGACCTCAAACGATGATCACAAACGCCCTCGTAAAGTGTGGAAGTGTGGCACGTAAAACGATGCACCATTGGCCGAAGTGTTGGACGAGGTATGTCTCGCTGCAAGGGTGCCAACTGTATGATCAGCGCGCGAAACGGAGAACAAACAAGGCCTCGATATAAGTGCAGAAGTGGCACGCAAAACGATACATAGTCGGGGCAGAGGTATTGTTGAATCTGGGTGGTGCGCCAATCGGTGCGCGAATTGGAGCCTGGACAAGCTCGGAACGAGGGCAGTGCGATAACGGCACTTGTTGAACCGCCAGGCACCCAACAACATACCTGGACAGCACCGCACCCTGGCTCGGACCTAGCCACACCCTAGCACGAACCAGGGCTAAACCAAGGGGCAACCTGGTCTAACCAGAAGGCTGGGGTGGGGCCCTTTAAAGGCTAGGTAGCTCAGGTAAATCGCACCTGACTCAGACCAGGTTGCAGTGGACTCGAACCAAATCGGGTCAAATCGGTTTAACCAGTTCTTAAGAAAAGGCACGAGCCCTTCTCTTTTCTTCTTCTTGTTTCTTCAACCCGCACTAGCCAAAAGGGGGGCGGGCACGAAGGCGGCGGGCGGCGCAGGCAGAGGCGGGCTGGCAGGTGGCCGGCGAGCGCGGCGGGCGACGCAAGCGGGCTGGCGAGTGGCCGACGAGCGCGGCGGCGGCGACGGCGACGGCGGGGCAAGGCGGGGATGGCGACGGCGCCGACGGCTGCAGGACTCGCCAACGACCACGGTGGCAGTGGGAGAAGACGACGGCGGAAATGGCTTCGGGGGACACTAGGGCCAACGCCGACGTGGGCCGGCAGTAGCGGCAAGGGTGTAGGCGGACACCGGCAACGCTGCGGATGAAGGCCACCGGTAACCTGCACCATCCTATTCTTCCTCCTCTACTTCTTCTAAGTTGTTGCTGCAGTAGAGAGGAAGAGAAGGAAGAAGGGCGACAGTGGCGGAGGTAGGGATCGGAGTTAGACTCTGATACCAAGTTGATGCGGGACAGAAGGGGAGAAACTGGAAGAAGGCTCGGAGGCCCAAGAAGAAAAGGAAGACAGGGGTAGCAAACGTTGATGAAGAGGGGAAGAAGGGGGGTTGGAGAAGAAGAATCAGGGCCTCACACCCTCACACCAGACCCCTCACAGGTCCCTCCCAGAATAGGGTATGGTTGCACGGCCTCTTTTAGAAAATTCTCCATTCTAATCATCCTTCCCCAAAAAAGGGAGACATAGGGTATCTATAGGCCCCAAAAGGAAGTCTTAATAGCCAAAATTACCGTGTTACCCCTAAGACTCCTAAAATGGCAGAAACAAGCAGAAAAAAAAAATTATGAAAAGTAGAAAAGATACTAAATGGGCCTCTAATGTGCCTTATTCATGCCCAAAGACTTAAACAAACATATAAAGTACTTTTAATAACCAAAAGTCGTGTCTCTAAGCCCGAAAGCTGTTGGCTTTGCATTGGTCCAGCTCCAGCATCATAAAGACTCCAAGTGGCCATGAATTTGGATTTTCAAGGGAATGAAGGCCCCAAGTAGCCATGCACTTTAAGTTTATTGGTGGAGATTCCTCGGTGGGACGAGGTATTTTGGGTTTCTAAGACTTTACAACTGAAAGTTTTGGATTTTAGGATACAGTGGCTCCCCGGGCCAACAACTTTTGGAAGATTTTAGGTTTTGGGATACAACGGCTCCCCGGGTCGGAAACCTTAGAAAATTATGAATTTTGGGATACAACAGCTCCCTGGGCTAGAAACTTTGGAAAATTTTAGATTTTGGGATACAACGCCCCCCGGGCGGCAAACTTTGAAAATTTTTGAATTTTGGTTTTGTTCGAAGGGACAAGCAACTTTGGGATGGAGGAATCTTCTGAACTATCTAAGGTGAAGATCAGATTTTCCCACCTCTTTACTGAGTCGAGAGGACGTCGTCATCGTCGTTTCAGTTGTAGCCTTTTATTTAATGTCGCCCCATTAGTTGTGGAGTGATCTAAGGATTTTCTCGTCATTGACGACTCTGACATCCTTCCTGGATAAGAATGTGGGAAAACTCAACCCTCACCAAGCGTACGCAAGGAGAATTCTCCTCCCCTCGGGGTGCCCTTGCAAGTCGTTCCCCAATAGGTTGCTTTCTTTTTCGTTTTACACTTTTACTAACTATAGTGCCCTCACGAGTTTTTGTCAAGGCTGGCCCCTTCTTACTTTTACCTGTGTGCCCTTGCCGGTTTTCACACAGCATGGTTTCCCATTGTTACCTGAGGCGCCCTTACGGGTTTTCACCTCAGCCAGGTTTGAGACCTTTTTGCCCTTAACTGGCTTCTTTTTTTATGAAAAGACCAATTAAGTCTGTCGGGGCACCTCGTTTTTAAGCCCCTCTATTTTTTTCATGATTTCTTTGGCTATGGATTTTCGGGCAATTCACGCTCCAAGACAACTTCATGTGGCGCCCATTCAGTAGACCTCTTCCGAAGTTTTTTTTTTTTTTTTTTTTTTGCTATTTCCTTTTTCCGAGAATCTACTTTCAGGCCTTCGCCGAATAGACCGGCTAGGGCCTCTACACCTTTTGCAGAGTCGAGTTGCACCGCAGTTCTTGCTTCTTCAGGAGTCGCCATTGGGCCCACTTCTTCTTATGGCTAGCGGGATTTTCTTCCTCATATGAAGGGTAGAAATAAACATTTTCCCTCACTTCCGGTTCAGAAACTGGCTTCAGAACTTCCCCCTTGAAGTGCATTATTTGTCCTGGCTTGCGGTGCTTCTACCTTCGCCTCGACCACAATCACGGCCTCGGCCTCTTCCCTGATTACGCGGGTCAGCTCTTCTTTGATATGTTGCGAGGAGTCTCTTGGATTTAAGTGAGACACACTTGATCTTATTGTCTAGAGAGCCGCTTCTCGCTTAAAATTGCATATAGGCCATATTACATGAAAATAATTGGAACTGCCGCTCGAGCTTTTTAATAGTCAGATCTCCCCGGAATATGGCGGTTTCATCATATGTGGTGGAGAAAACATCTTCGCCTGTATTAAGTATGTATCGTCCGAGTTGCAGTAATCGGCTCCTTAATCAATATTTCCTCTCAATTTCTTCCCAGGGCATGTGCTTGTCCAGGGACACATTTTGCACTAGACGCCCTTGTTGGTATTCCTCCAGCTCATCAATGATCTTCTATAGCCTTTGGAGGGGTGTCTTTTCTTCTCTTGGCACAGCCGCCGAGTTGGCTCAAGCTTCCTTTCTCTTTTGCTTTCCCTTATCATTTTCTTTCTACTCTTCTCCTGGTGCTTTTCCTTGGCAACATCGCTGATGAGATGGGATTTTGGCTGTCTTCAAGAAAGGAGTACCTCGAACTGCCATTTTTTCCTTTCAACCTCAGCTTTTGGAACTCTCGTAGGAACTGGCTTCTTCTTTCGAACTTTGGTCCATTTGATATTCCCCGTATATCTTCTTTTCATCTTGCTTGGATGAACTAACTTTTGCTCTTCCTTCCTCCCAGACTTCTTGTTGACGCCTTAGCTCTCGCATTTCCATGTCATTGGCGATCACTGCAACAATGTCAAATTTTGCTTTGGACTTCAGAGTAGGGGGCCTATCCAGAGCTACCCCTCTATATGGATGACGGGGTTCCTCTCCAAGTTGGGGTCAGGACATCTCATGGATTGGGACTTCAAAAAGCTTTTATCAACATAGTACTTATGCAACACATTCACGGTGTAGGTGATCATGTCCGGATCATGTGCTCGCGGAGGCTTTACTAGGTATTTGCCCATGTTGATCTTTCTGCCTTGAATTAACCTTTCAACTTCATCCTTGAACGTAAAACAATGTTCAATTAGATGACTGATGGAGCGGTGATAGGGACAATAATTGGGCGCATCCGTCTGGTACATTTCCTCTCCTATTTTTGGCTTAGGTAAAATAATTACCTCTCTGCTCAAATACAGTTTAAAGAGTTCCCGGGTTTTTTCCTTGGAAAGGAATATCGCTTTTTAAGTTTCTCTCTCAGATATTCGCAGCCCTCGAGGCTTATGTCTGTTTCTGTACTAACGACCTGTCTCTCCCGAGAGCCGAAAGCCTTCGCCAACTAAAATGACACTTTTTGGATTATTGCTTCAATCATCATAACCCTCTCTTTTGGGGAATATGCATTCCTTGTGTTGAGCTTTAGGTGTTTCATTCAAGTCTATGACATGTTTACCCTTCTTCGGTTGAGGGAGGTTACATTTTGGTCCCTTTCCTTCAAAGGACAATGACCAATTGACTTCCTTCTTCATTAAGACTTAAGCCAGCCGTCTCGAAAGGCCTTCTACCACCTGGGTAAGATGCCCCAAACCTGTCTGGATTTCTTCCAGTGTTGCCATAATCGACCCCTCCAGAGTAGGGGTTACTGGAGTATGCAACAGTGTCGCCTCTTGCTCATAAGAGGCTTTTATGCCTTCCTTTTCAAGCTCTTCCCTCAAAGAGCTTTCACTTGCGTGAACAACGTTCACTGCGAATGTTTGCTTCAGCTTTTGATGTGACTAAGGTGGACTCACTAGGTATCAGCCCATTTCCACACCCCCTTCTTGGATGAGCTTTTCGATCTCGTCCTTGTCGAGATAGAAATTTTCAATAATATGACCCAACGTACGGTGATAGCTACAATAGTTGGGTTCATCGGATCTACTCACTTCATTGGGTTTCTTTGGTTCTAGCAACGCTAAGAGATTTGCTCGCTTGCAAGCTTCAAATAGCTTTTTGGTATGATTACTAGCAAAAGAGTGGGGTCTTTTCATCTTTTTACTAAGGGAGGAGGACGACCCTCTTCCATCTCCTATCTTACTGAATGTAGAGGTGTTGGCATTTCTTTTGCCCTTGGTCTTATCTACAACAGAAGCAAAATCTACTGCGTTCACCTCCTTTACATTAGATATTCGCTCGCTTGAACCTTTTCTTTTGTTGAAGCTGATGGTCGAATTGTCAGCAAAGAAGATCTCAATCTCTAACACTATATTATTTAGCTAGTCAAAATTTCTCACATTTTCTCCTATCAAGCTTCTCACTTATTTCCGGCTTCAGACCCCCTTTTACATAATTTCACTGCGTCCTCGTGGACTAGCGGGTTGTCACACTTCATGCTGAGATTTCACCATTTCTTGATGTAATCGATAGCAAACTCGTTCTTGCCCTACGTCAGAATCACCAATTCAGTGATGATGGCCTTCCGCTCCGACACCTTGAAGCGGTCCAAGATTTTCTTCTGCATTTCTTCCCAATTATTTATGGAATTGAGTTTTAGCTTCGATTACCAATGGAATGTCGTACCCGTCAGTGAAGTAGAGAAATACCTCAATAGGTATGCTTCATCTGTGGCTAGCTCCCCCAAATAACTCATATAATGAGCGATGTGCTCTTTGGCAGATCCTTCTCCATCATATCTTGTAAATTTGGGGCATTTAGTGTGATTTGGCGAGAGCTTCTTGAACAAATGGCAGATTGGGAACGGCACCTTATATAAGTCGAAGGCACTTATCTCCTCGCCCTGTTCGACTATCTTCGCCTCCACAATTTGTTCAATTAGGTGCTATAATATTGCAATGTCTTCTGCTGAAGCATTGATTGTTGAACATTAAGATTTCATTCTTCATCTCGGACCTCCTGTACTTTATCGAGGACAAAGTTGACTTCGGCAGCATGTGCCCTTATTATCATTGCCGTTGGAACTGCCCTCGTGGGAGGTACATTCACTTGAGGAATCTAAGAAGCCTTGTGTTGTTCTTCCCATTTTTGTATAAAACCTAGTAGTAAGACCTTGAGTTGTTGATTCTCCTACCTCATCTCCTCCATGGTCTAAGGCAGTGCTTGATTGTACAACTGCTCGAGGTTGGGCCCAATATTTTGGACATTCACCCCATCTTCTCCGACTCCTTTGGCAATGTTGCTACTACCATTTTGAGGTTGTTCTACTGTCGGACTTCTTTGATTCCGCCAACGCATGGCCTACTCCATCTGACCAGTCATGGGCCCCTCCCGCTGTGCTAAGTTGGCAATTTCTTGAGGATCATCTAGCAGTGAAGGTTGCCGGTTGTTGGTACTTGAGGCATAGCAGGTGTAAACCCGAATGCCATCCTCCGCCATCCTGGTGATTCTTCTTTTCTTTTGAGTCTGGTGGGGAATTTCCCCCAATCGCTCGAAGACTGACGTCCTCTGTTGGACTTGTCTTTTCGCCTTATAGGCGCCTTTTCTTTTCTGACCTCTTAAAGAGCAAGGTTGACTTGTTGAGTTATTGATTTGCCACTCTGACTCTGAGGGCCATTGTGGCGGCTGTTTTGCTAGGGTGGCCCTAGCCTGATGTATTCTGCAGGCTTCCTCTTTTGTTTCACACATCCTTTTCAAGTGGAGGTTCTTGTCTTCTACAGGATTACCCCCATTTTGAGGCATAACTATCTTCTTTTGGTGTCTTTACCTCTGTTGGACAGAGACTTTTGGAGTCGTCTTCTTGAATGCGACTTTGTCTTGACAGACTTTAAGGAGTATCCAGGACCGATTATGCGTAGAGACTGTCGGGACAATTCTTTCTTTTAGGATGGTGGGTGCTCTCCCATTCAAGCGTGATGTTGCCGAAGCTTATCACGGTCGGATTCCGAGACCGGAACCCGAAATCGGATCAGATCGATGAAGAGGACTGACGGGGATCCGGGACGAGACGAGGGTGGAGACGGGGCCGAGGATCCGAGGCCGAGAGGTACCCGGGGGAAGGCTCGCCCGGAGCGAAGTCGAGACTCCTTCGGCCGAGGCAGATCGGCCGGCGAATGGCGTCGAGACCGGGGGGAGAAAACCCAAGGTCGGTGGCCGAGACCGACTCGGAGAGGTCGGCAAAGATTCAAACCGAAGCCCCTGCAGAATGAGGAAGAAGAAGAACCGGTCAGTAGGAGTCCCGGACTTCGGCCCAAAAGAACCCCCTCCGACGGCTAAGTTAGCTTCTGAAGAAGATTCGATTCAGAAGGGAAGGAATAAGAAGAAGCTTTAGTGCTCTTGGACTGTTATCCTTGGTCCAGAAGACATACCTTTGATAATAAATAGCCGTGTATTTATAGCAGAGTGTAGAGGTTGCTTAACGGTGGCAGCCGATATAGGACTATATTTTGGGTTTACTGATAAACCGTCATAGCGCCTAACCCTCCCACCGGAGTGGGCCGGATATGGCTACTGGGCCGAAGAGGGGGGGGCGGCCGTTGTTGGGCCGGATGCCGCTTAGTGGGCTGAAGCCAACTGGGCCGAGGGTCGATGGGCCGCTGATGGGCCGAGGACCATTGGGCTGCTATTGGGCCGAGGGCCGCTGATGGGTCGAAGACCACTGGACTGCTGTTGGGCCGAGGGCCGCTGATGGGCCGAAGGCTGCCAGTGGGCCTCTTACTGTTAACGTTGTTGGGCTGATCCCAACGTTTGGGCTGTTTTAATGGGCCGAATCGGATTCTCCCCATCACATAGCCCCCTACTCTTGTCGTTCTCAATTTCATGAGACGGCGAGAGTAAAGTCCGAAACTTTATTTGGAGAGCAAATTGGTACGAGCTTCGTTTGAAACCTCTGCTTTGTTCCGTTTTTTAGAAGCTCTGCCTCGGGTCGGCCGAGGGCTGGTGAAAAATACCTTCGTCTCAAGCCGGGACCCTGTTATAAACACCTTTGTCTCAGGCCGAGACTCGGTGACGGATGCCTTCGTCCTCAGTTGTGAAGGGACGAGTACTTTAGTATATCGAGACGTCTGACAAGGGCGGGAAAGATCTCAAGCTTCCCGCCTTCACGATCGTGTCATAAAAAACACAGGACACGTGTTGCGCATCCGGCCGGTTCGCCGAAAGCGCAAAAAGATCTCAGCTGTTAACAGCGATCACACGGATCGCGAGTCACTTTGGCTCTCTGCCCAAGACTTCACCCGGATCGCCATCTCTCTTGCCTCTGGCACAAGGATCGGAACACGTGGCGAGCATCCGGACGAACAGCCGAAGGGTCAGGCCACGCCCGGCCGTCGATTGCCTCATCTCAATCCGGCAGCCCGCTTGTCATCATGGCGAAGGACGGGACACGTGTCGCGCATCCGAATAAAGCGGCTCCGAAGAGAGGGAAAATCTCGACCGTTGATTCGGCACCGGATCCCTTCAAGTTTTCCTATAAATACTAACCCTCCTCCCCTGGGCACTGTTCCGCTTTCTTCTCCCCATGTGCCTGTGCTTCCCTGCGAGTAGCTTCTCCAAGTGTTCCTGCTTCACCGGCGGAGAGCGAGCCATCGTGGGTGTTTGAGGGCGCCTTGTCCATCGCTAGGGAGTTCTTTGTCGCCGGGAATCGTCGCCGGAGAGACCGATAGCTATCGGGGAGACCTTTCTCTGAGGGTAAGCCTCAGTTATCCTTCTTTTCCGCTGTGATTCATGTCTAGTTGCTCCCCTTCGGCCGAAGGCGATTCATCTTGCTCTTCATCCAGACCTCCCCAGTCTTCTTTGTCGTCTCCTTTTTCTTCAAATTCTTTTGCTTCTGCTATGACGGATGAGGCGGAGACGCTTCCGGCTGCAGAAGCCGAGCCGGTTCCAGCTGTTGCCGAGCCTTTTACTTCCGGCCGTCACCTGGCCGAGATGGTTTCGGATGTAGTTAGTGTCCTTGATACCGATACCATCAAGGTTATCACTACCTACTACCATATTCCATCTTGGATGGTTCCCGTTCGGCCCGGGAAGAACACCAGGGCTAACTCCGTCCGGCCGGGTAGTTTATCTATTTACGAGCAAAGCTTCGGGGCAGGCTTCCGTCTTCCCCTTCATTCTTTCGTTATAAACCTCTTGAGCTTTTATGGACTGGCCCCGTCCCAGCTCTATCCGAACTCCTGGCGGACAGTCTACGCCTTCTTGGCCTTGAATTCTTATCTTGAAGTCAATCCCTCGGTAAACGTCTTCCGCCATATGTTCAAGATAAAACCTCAGGGCAAGTCTTGCTGGTACTGTTTCGTCCCTCGCTTCGGTCGGGGTATCTTTTCCGGGAAGCCCTCGTCTATTCACCATTGGAAGAAGGGTTTCTTTTTCATCTCTCTCCCGGAGGGGGAGAAGAGTGTGTGGCCTTTCCCCACCAAATGGGCACCTTTGGCCGAGGGCCTCTCAAAGCCACCCTCTCTCAATCCCGAGCAGCTCAACGTTGTGCACCTCCTTGAGGACGAGGCTCCGTACGAGATTGCGGAACTCTTCGAGGACGAGGACAGGCTTATATAGACGGGAGCCTAGCCGGACCCGACGTTCTCTCCTCCTCGGGTCTCCCCTTATCTTCCTCTCGAAGATATTCCGAGAAAGGCTGAGGGAACTGTCGCGAGCGAGTCTCCGGCCGAAGCTCGTCCGTCCGAGGAGGGCGCCGATGCAGCGGCCGGGGATAAGTCGATCTTGAGTCAAAAAAGTTGAATACTCTGAACTGCCGCTAACCTTCTTCCTTCTGTTTGCAGAAATGTCTGGACTTCGGGGATTGCTAGGCCGGCTCTCCAAGCAGTCCGGGCAGTCCCGATCGTCCCAGCCGCGGGCGGCGGAAGAAAGGACGGCCGGAGGGGTTGCGGCCCCCAGCCCCCGGACCACGAAGCAGACGGCCGCTTCTGTCGAAGGCCGCACTGCCGCGCTCGAGAGGGAGCGGCAGAAGGGAAAGTCGATCGCCGGAAGAAGCGGCCAACCAGAGAAGAGGAGCCGGGCGGATGATCCCAGCGAGAGGGAATCCGCCCCGGCAGCCAAGAGGCCAGTGGCAGCACGAGGCGCCCCGCTCTCGACGCCTCCCGAACCGCCGAGGGGCGATTCTCCTTCGGCCTCTGGGGCCGGTACGGAGAATCTTTCCTTTCCCTTCGGGGCAGCCGGGACGCATATGTCCCGGGAGTACGGGCACGAGCCCTGGCGCCCGGACGTGGGGGTCTTCGCAGACGAGAGTCTGGAGGACTCCCAGACGTGTCTGCATCTGATCTGCGGCTGGACCCTACCGATGGCCGGGGATGAGATCAAGGAACTTTCTTCGGAAGGCTTATCCTTATAGTGTGTTCGGCACGCCGTCCAGGTGAGAACCCTTTCGTCTTTGTCTTTACTCGTTTCCTTTAGCTTTTTTAAACTTATCCCTCTTCCCTTTCTTTCGGTTGCAGGCCGCGATCATGTGCAGGGCTCTCACTCACCACCAGGCCGCCATCCAGCAGAAGCTCCTGGACATCGACCAGGTTTCGAATCAGCTAGCCTCGGACAAAGTCGCCTCGGTGCAGCGCGATCTCGAGGCTAACATCGAGGTCCTCCTCAGGGCCAATGCGCGGATGCGGGCCGATCTGGAGGAGCAAAAGGGGGTGATCCATGCCGCCTCTGAGGCTAAGAAGAAGGCCGAGAAGGAGCTGGAGAAGTCCCGGGCCGAGGTCGCGTCTCTAAAGGCCGAGATCCAGGACAAGGCCAAAGAACGGGACGAGGAGCGCCACCGTCACGCCGAGGAGGTATCGGCCCTTAAGGCGGACTTGGAGGCCAAGACCAAGGAAGCGGACAACATTGCTCGCTCAGCCGTGGCGAGCTACAAGGAAAGCCCTGAGTTCGCCGAGGAGATAATGGAGGCCCGAGTCCAAGCGGCGTCGACCGTGTTCGATCTGGGGCTAGCTGTCGCTCAAAAGACGTGCCCGGCCACAGATTTGACTGGCATCGACTACCCAACGGACGAGGAAGGCGACGAGCTTTTGGCCTGGTGGCAAAGGCTCAAGGCTAAAAGAACTTCGGCTTCTCCGTAAGGCGCCGCGGCCGAACCGGTCGAAGCTTCTCCTCCGGCGTCTCCCGGCCAGACTCCTGTTGATGTGGACGGCGATGATGCCGAAAGCTAGTCCGAGGGCTTGTCCCGGTTTTTGTTTTTGCTTTTTAAGATGTCGAGGCCAGGCGTATGGCCTGCTTTTGTACTTTTGACCATATATAGAAGGCATTTTTGTTTATGCTTGCTTCATGGTACGTCTGAATAGATAGCCAAGTTTGGTTCTGTATCTGGTCGAAGCCATGTCGTTCTCGATACGCATTGTACAAACTTAGAGAATATTGCCGCTCCCGATACGGTTTGCATGGCCGAAACCACTCCCGGTACGGTTAACACGGACTTAGAGAACATTGCCGCTCCCGATACGGTTTGTATGGCCGAAGCCACTCCCGGTACGGTTTACACGGACTTAAAGAACATTGCCGCTCCCGATACGATTTGCATGGCCGAAACCACTCCCGGTACGGTTTACACGGACTTAGAGAACATTGCCGCTCTCGATACGGTTTGCATGGCCGAAACCACTCCCGGTACGGTTTACACGGACTTAGAGAACATTGCCGCTCCCGATACGGTTTGCATGGCCGAAGCCACTCCCGGTACGGTTTACACGGACTTAAAGAATATTGCCGGACATAACACTAGATAAAAAATAATATATTCATGACTTCCGACTAAACTCCGGAGGAACTGACTTACATGAAATAGCGCCGAAGGCGCTCTACATTCCATGTACGAGGGAGAGGCTAGCCCGAAAGGGTCTCTAGCCGATAGGCCCCTCGTCAGATCACTTCCTTTACGCGATAAGGTCCTTCCCAGTTTGGAGAAAGCTTTCCTGTGGCTTCAACTGGCTTGGATGCGTGAGCGTTCCTTAATACGAGGTTCCCTACTTCAAAGCTTCGGGGCTTCACTCGAGCGTTGTGGTATCTCGCCATGCGCTGCTGATAAGTCGCTAGCCGAATGCGGACTTGATCCTTTGTTTCTTCTATAAGATCAAGGTGATCTTTTAGGGCTTCCTCATTAGCCTTCGGATCATGAGTAAGAACCATCGACGATGGAAGGCTAACTTCAATTGGAATAACGGCCTCCACCTCGTAAGCCATTCGGAATGGGGTCTCGCCGGTGGGGGTTCGGCTTGTTGTCCGATAAGCCCATAGAACGCTCGGCAGTTCTTTGACCCATCGGCCTTTGGCCTTACCGAGGCGAGTCTTCAGTCCTCGCAACAGACTTCGATTAGTGACCTCGACTTGGCCATTCGTCTGAGGGTGTGTTACCGAAGCGAACTTATGGAGAATGACGAAGCTAGTGCAGTTGTCTTTAAACCGATGGCTGTCAAATTGTTTGCCATTGTCTGAGATAATTGTCCGAGGGATGCCGTATCGGCAAATGATAGATTTCCACACGAAGTCCCATGCATTGCTATCGGTTATAGATGCGAGAGGTTCGGCTTCTACCTATTTTGTGAAGTAGTCCACTGCCACAATAAGGAATTTTCTCTGGCCGGTAGCCATGGGAAAGCGTCCCAAGAGATCAATCCCCCACTGGGCGAAAGGCCAGGGATCTGATAGAGGAGTCAGAAGGGTCGCCGACTGGTGAATGAAGGAACTGAATCTCTAGCACTGGTCACAGCAGCGGACGAGAGCGGCCGCATCTTCTCGGAGGGTTGGCCACCAGTACCCTTGCCTTAAGAGTTTATGGATCAAGGCCCTTCCTCCTGCGTGTACTCCGCAGATTCCTTCATGTACCTCCCGTAGCGCATAATCAGCTTCAACTGGGCTGAGACATCGTAGAAGCGGCCGGCCGAATGACTTCTTATATAGTATTCCCTCCAGAATAAGGAAGTGGGAAGAACGTCGTCGGACGTGCCTTGCTTCCTTTGGATCGGACGGGACCTCCTCTCGGAGGAGGAAAGCGACTAGGGGAGTCATCTAGGTTTTTGCTTCATATTCATTCACTTGCATGACCTCGGATTCGTCGAGACTTGGTTTAGACAGTTCTTCTACTAAGACCATTCGGCCTCCTCCCCCGTCCTGAGTTGATGCTAGCCGGGAAAGAACATCGGCTCGAGTATTTTCGGCCCGAGGGATCCGCACAATTTCATAAGAATCAAATTGAGCAAGGATCTTGCGGGTTACCTGGAGATAGGATATCATTAATGCGTCCCGGGCCTCGTACTCCCCGGTGACTTGATTGGCGATCAGCTGAGAATCGCTGAATGCCCTTATGTTCTGCGCACCCAGCTTTCTAGCGGGCTGAAGGCCTGAGATAAAGGCTTCGTATTCTGCGGCGTTGTTGGTAGCCGGGAAGGAGAAGCGCAGCGCATACTCCGTGATGACCCTTTCTGGAGACGCCAAGATCCATCCGGCGCCGCTACCCGAAGAGCACGTGGATCCATCAATGTAGAATCGCCATTCGTCCGTCGGAGACGGGGGAACCAAAGAACCCTCAGCTTCATATGCAGTTCTGATTTCCGATTTAGGAGCCGAAGATGCTTCGGGAGTGAGCTCGGCGATGAAGTCGGCTAGACCTTGAACTTTTATTGCTGTCCGTGGCCCGTAAGAGACGTCGAACTCTCCCAGTTCGATTGCCCATTTTGCTAGCCTACCAGACACTTCTGGCCGAGATAGAACTTGCCTCAAAAGTTGGTCCGTGAAGACCTTTATTGAATGCGCGAAGAAGTAGGGTCGGAGCCTCCTTGCTGACGAGATGAGGGCTAAGGCCAGCTTCTCAAGAGCAGGATACCGAAGCTCTGCTCCTTGGAGGGCTCGGCTTATATAGTAAACAGGCCTCTGAACGCCGTCTTGTTCCCGAATGAGGACGGCGCTGACAGCTGTTTCGGATGCTGCGAGATAAAGGAACAGCTGCTCTCCGTGGACCGGTCTGAACAAGACGGGAACATTGGAGAGATAGGCTTTCAGCTGATCGAAGGCCGACTGACACTCGTCCGTCCAGGAGAAGCTATTAGTCTTTTTCAGCAGCTTGAAGAAAGGAAAACAGTAATCCGCTGCCCTTGACATGAAGCGGCTTAACGCGGCAATTCTTCCATTCAGCTTCTGGACCTCTCGGATGTTGGCCGGAAGGCGCATTTGGATAATAAGCGACACCTTTGCGGGATTGGCTTCCACCCCTCGGCAGGTGACCATATAGCCGAGAAATTTCTCGGAGGCCACGCCGAAGGCATACTTGGCCGGATTCAGCTTCATTTTATACATGCACAACGCAGAGAAAGTCTCGGCCAAATCGGTTAGATGGTCTACAGCGATGTGGCTTTTCACCAGCATGTCGTCGATGTAGACCTCCATATTGCGGCCGAGCTGCGGAGCGAATATCTTGTTGACAAGACGTTGATAGGTTGCCCCTGCATTCTTCAGGTCGAACAGCATCCGAGTATAACAGTATAAACCGAGGTCAGTTGTAAAGCTGGTCTTGTCCTCGTCCTCCAGATGCATTCGGATCTGATGATAGTCTGAATAGGCGTCGAGGAAGCTAAGTAGTTCGTGGCCAGAGGTTGCGTCCACCACCTGGTCTATCCGAGGCAGCGGGAAGTTGTCCATTGAACAGGCCTTATTGAGGTTGGTGAAATCCACACACATCTGCCACTTGCCATCTTTTTTGGGCACCATTACTACATTGGCGATCCATTCAAGATGGTGTACTTCTCGGAGGTGTCCCGCGTCCAACCCCTTTTGCACTTCGGCTTGGATGGCCGTTGTTCTTTCCTGATTGAAGGTACACCGCCTCTGCTTGATCGGGGACTGGTTGGGGTCGACGTGCAGCCGATGTTCTGCTACTTCCGGGTCGTCGACCCCAGACATGTCCGCAAGAGACCAGGCGAAGACGTCGAAGTTCTCTTTCAGGAACTCAGCAAGTCTCTCGTCTTCAATTTTCTCTAGACCGGAGCCTATCATTAGCGTCCGACCTTCTTCTCCCGGAACCGGAACAATTGTAAGTTCCTCCCCCGGAGATGCTTCGGCCGAAGATTCGATTGAAAGGGATTCGGCCGCGGCCTTCCCTTTAACCGAGATCATGTAACACTACCGAGCTGCATCCTGATTTCCCTTGGCTTCGCCAATTCCATGGCTGGTACGGAACTTCAGCTTCTGATGAAAAGATGAGGGTACAGCTCCAATCCCGCCGATCAGCCTTCGGCCAAAGATGGCGTTGTAGGCCGAGTCGACCTTGACAACGGCAAAATCCATTTCGACGGTTAATTGCTGAGGGGCCGTACCTAGGGTTACAGGGAGCCGGACGATGTCTTCTACTCAGCAAGGCGAACCATTAAAGCCGAATAGAGGCCCCCGGTGAGGCTTCATATCAACCTCATTCAAACCCATTTTTACAAAATAGTCGTAGAAAAGTATATTTTGGGCACTTCCATTATCAACAAAGATACGATGAACATCGTAATCTTTTATTACAGTATTTACAACTAAGGCGTCGTCGTGAGAAACCTGAATGTCGGTCAGATCCTCCTGGCCGAAGACGATGTCTTCGTGACGAGACCGCTTCAGCTCGACGTCAACTGCTGCTACTGTATCGCTGAGCCGATGACGCCTTGGCCCCTCTCCCGGTCCTTCGGATATCATCATATTTGACCCGGCACTAGGTCGTTGGTGTGATGCTTCTGCCGGGGCCGAAGAGGCTTTCGGCTGAGATGGGGCTTCTTTATCCGGGAGTTGACGTTACCTTGCTGCTTCAGGGACGTCCCGGTTCTGTTGTTGTTGAGGTTGCTCTCGCCGGTACTGTGGCAAACGGCCTTCTCTAATGAGACGGTTGTTTGGAAGGATTTTTTTTCAAAACCCTTCGTTCGGGACCTGACCTAGACGTCTCTCTCCTATATCGGATTATTTGGAAAATTCATTTTTTTGTTTTGTTTATCTAGAGAAATATAGGTCGGTTTTATATTTTATCGGACTATGAGAGCTTGGAATTAGCCCTCAGGGAATCCGGGACTTCGAATCAAGCGAAGATTCGAGTATATAACCTCTCTCCACTGACCTCGGTCAGTGTTAATTACGTCGAGCAAGTGCTCAGCAACCCTTGATTAACCGTCCGTATGATGTCCTTGATCATGTAACACTACTACTACAGGCAGTACATGCATATGAGTATGAAGGTATATTTTAGGTTGAGCCCTTAGCCTCACCCCGATTTGGGATAATTTTTATATGATTTAGGATTGATTCCAAGTTATATGGATTAATTTCGAGTTATGAGGATTGATTCCAAATTATATGGATTGATTCCAAGTTATAAGGATTGATTCCAAATATTTTAAACCCATAGGGGTGTTTTTGTAGTTATACACTTTTTTTGGGTTTTTATGAATTATGGAGATATCATGGGGGTATTATAGTCTATAAGCATATAGGGGTGAGTTTTAAAGGTTTCAAAGCCTTATGGGATTTATGAAATTAATTTTTAAGTATATGAGGATATTTTAGTAATTTTACCCTAGACCGGCTTTATTATGATTAGAGTTCATTTTTCAATGACATTTTGATTATATGGGAGGTATTTTGTTTATGATATGAGTTTTGGTATTTTCGGAGTTATATAAAAAAATTAGATTTTTTATTATATATGAAGGTATTTTTGTAATTTTTTATTAGGTCTTATGTATATCATTAATTATTTATGTTCTTTCAGATTTTAATTCTCTGATTTTTTAATTTATTTTATTAATTTTATTAATTTTTATAATTAATTTAATTAATTAATTAATTAAGTAATTAAGTATATAAGGGTATTTTGTTTTAATAGGATTTTTAGATTGCATTTCAGATTTTTACTGGTTTTTTACAGATTTTTCCTGATTTTTCTATATTTTTCTCAATTTTGAATAATTTTATTATTATTTTTTAATTAACTAATTAATTTTAAGTCATTTTTTTATTTAGATATGATTTTATTATGATTTCTGAACTTTATTTTTATTTATATAGGGGGTGAGGCCAAGTTTAGGTTAAGGGTGTACCCGGATTTTCTTTAAATTTATGAAATTAAATATATACATATATTAATTTTGAAACACGATGGTAATTATATAATTTTAATGACACACACAAGCACACAATTTCAGAAATATCACTCTTTATTTTGACAGGGATTCGCCTTATAATAAGGCATTTTTACAAAAAATATTCGGCAGAACTTCCCCTTAGGATTAAACCTTAAGAGGAAAAGCTCCCCGAGACGAAAGAGAACTCCGAAAACGCAGCAAATCCGGGTTAGAAAATCCGAATTTGGTCTTCAAGCAGCACCTCCCCTCTCAATTTCACACTTGTATATGAGGCTATGTGTGAATGCCTTGGTGTGTATATGCCGTGTGTTCTTGATTTGGGGGGCCAAGGGGCCTATTTATAGGCATCAAATTCCGGCCCGGTGGGGGGTGCCACCGGAATGGGCCAAGGTGGGGGGTGCCACCGGTTTCACCCTCTCTCTTCCCCTCTTCTTTTATTTTTATTCCCAATAGCCAATGGGTGAGAAAAGGGGTGAGAGAGAGAGCATGGAAAAGAGAGAGGGGGGAGGCCCGGTGGGCACCCCCACCGGTTCCAACCGGTGGAGGGGGTGCCACCGGATGGACCCCCCACCGGTTGGGAACCGGTGGGGGGTCCCCACAGGTTTTGGGAAACCGGGGGGGGGGGGGGGGGGGGGTTCCCCTCCCCATTTCCTTCTTCCTTTTCTGTTTTTCGGCTCTTTAAGGAGCTTTGATTTCAGGTTTTGGGGGGGTTTAGCCAATGTGAAAAGGGTTTAGACCCATTAAATTCAGATTTGGCTCCATGTGAAAAGGGTTTAGGATGGGGATTTAATGGGGTTTACATGGAATTCTTAACCCATGTGTGAATGGGGTTAAGATCCTCATTAACTCCCCTTTATCCTAATTAATTCCCCCCCCCCATTTTTGAATTTAAAAATCTAGAAAGAAGGGAGGGAAGCCTCCTCCGCCCCCCCCCACCGGGGGGTTCCCCAACCGGTGGGGGGGGGGGGGGGCCACCGATTCCCTCTCTCTCTCCTCCACCCCCTCTTTCCTATTTAAATAAAAGGGGAAAGATAGGGGGTCCACTTGTATTTTCTTCCATTTTGGGCTTCTTCCCCCTTGGGTTTTCCAGATTTTCTCTCCCTTTTGGCCTGCAGATTTGGTGCCCTGTGAGACTGTTTTTTTTTTGCTTATTTGGGGTCCTTATTGGGCCTTATATTGGGCTCCCCTATTCGGCCTTTCACCCTTGTCATTGGGCCTCCATTTGGGGCCATTTTGGGTAAATTTTGGGACTGGTTTTGACCCATTTCGGGACAGGTTTGGCCCACTTCGGGACTGACTTTGGCCCTTATTTTGCAGCATTCAGCCCCCCGTTTGTTGCTGCACTTAGGGTCTTCCCTTGGGCCTCACCATCGAGGGTTGCAAAGGAGGTTCGGGAATTGATTTTGGCAGCCAAAGAAGGCGAATTGGGACTGTCTTAGGCTTCCTTAAAAAAATCCGATCAAGGCCTTTTTGGCCTAGGTATGCCTCATATTCCATTGCCCTCATAACGCGAGCCTATGGCTTTATGCATTTTCGATATTCACCCATATCATAGGTGCATGTTTTATCTTGCATAACATAGTTCTTTGCGAACATGTCGCTATGGATATACGTATGTATTTTCCTATGGTGGGCTCATGTCAATGTGGGTATATGCCATATGCGTATGCATGCATACTCAACGGCATAGGCTTGCATATATAAAAAAAAATTGGGTTCAACAAATGCCCCCCACGGGATGCACGCCAGAGACGAGGTCAAAGGCGGGTGTCCCGTGCATCCTTTCATACATATGCATATGTTTGTGTGTATGTATATGTTCTTAGTAGATCCCGATGGGTCATATTTATGCCACATATGCGTTGACATCGCCTTGCTAAACTCTTCCATCCTGCTCCATATGATTTGAGCATGTGTGGATTTTTTTGAAAAGGTAGCAATGCTGCCCGACATTCCTTGTGCAATTAATTGCACAATTTGTGTATATTTGCTTTTTGTGGGTTCGAACACCCTATATATTTTTGGTACTTGAATATTCTAACGTCGCTCCAGGGAGCCTTGTCTTCATGACTTTACGGCTTTCTGGGGGCGTTCGGAGTTATTCGACTTCCTTTTTATCTAGATCCTCTTGGCCTTTGTGACTTGGAGGGTCCTTATAAGATTGACGCCATCCAAATTATTCGACACGTTGCTCGGTCCCGTGTATCTCTTGGCCTTTGTGACTTGGAGATTAGTTGGGAGCATAGAGCGGGTCACTCAATTCTGATAGCGTCGTTCCTATTCAGAGGATATTAGTACCTTATTTCGGCATTTCTGGGAGCTCGATGCGAGGCATTCCGGATTGGCCAAGTGTCCGCCATTAAGGCAATATACATATATGGGGGGATGATATGGATGTCGTGCTAGTATTAGCACTTCATCATTTTTTATTGTCTAGGCGGTTCCAAGAGCTCCACGTGAGACATTCTGGTTGGCCATATTTTCGCCATTTGTTGGCGATATATGAGTATTGTTGCATCATCCTGACATTCTGTCGGGATTTAGCTATATTGTTTGCTTTGTGCATCGTTTTGATGTATGTGTTTTCTTGCCCTTTCGCAGGTTGATATCCTTATTTTGCATTATCATGACTGCACTCGGCGATATTCCCCTCGAGGGGCTTCAGGAGGAGGTTGCTGCCTACCCGGATGCAAGGTTCCGCTGGGTGGCTCAGCCACATTTGCGGATTACTATCGAGGACATCGTCCCCATCTGCCAGGAGAGCATCTACAGAGATGGGGAGTTCTTTTACTTTTTGTGAGGCGAGACCGCCCGGCACCTTCCTTCGGATGCCTCTATTTATGAGCTGCTCCAGTCATATACTTATGTTGAAGATGGGGTCGAGAGACCGTTATCCCCTGCAGAGCGTCGCGATCTAGAGCGTGCTATTTTATTGGATCGCGATAATATGGAGGGGACACTCCCCTTCTCATACCCGGCTTTTCCTTATACCGTTGATCGGTTGTGGGAGTTCCCTACTCCCGAGCAGATGGGGCCCATCCGGGCTATTCTTCGGGTCCATGCCATCAGTAGGACCTATCAGCCGGCCATGTGGACGCGAGCAGGAAGTCGTCCTTTTGAGGCCGCACGGCACCCTCAGGGGTTATTTCTGACCGAGGCAGAAGAAGGCTCCATTCACGACTCTTCTGATTTCAGCATATTGCTATCGGACATATGCCGGAGCGTTCGCCCCGCATGGGATGTCCGTCTTCATATCAGGAGTTCGCATGTCTTTCGCCTGGGAGTTACGGAGTGGCTCCTGCATATCTTGAAGAATCATCGGCCAATTCTTGACAGGGCCAGTATTTATGAGGCCGTTGCAACGGCCCAATACGACTATCCTTGCCATCATGACTTTATTCAGGTGATTGCTAAACGATATATTCGCGATACCAACACTATCGCGACCTCAGAGGGCGAAACTGCCATTGATCTCTGGTCTTTGCATCGGATTTCGGGTTTGCCTATTGTGGGAGAACCCTATGAAGAAGGAGTATTGGATGAATTCCACCGCAGCACCACTGACGGCGCGGGGAACTACGCTACTCCTTATTGCTACAGATATTTCCTGAAGATATGGCGGGATTTGTCCAAGGCAAAGCGTACCGCCTCCTCCTCCACTGGTGGGAGTTCTTCTGGCCCGGGCAAAGTATCGCCAGCCGCTTGGGTCAGGTTCTTCTTTGGAGGGCCATTTCGTTACCATCGGGGCTTTGCCAGCATCTTCGATGAACAGGTTCGTTCTATACTGTCACACAGGGATATCCCCCGCAGAGGCATCATTATTGCGCCGGAGCACCAATCTGAGAACCCATGGGGCCTTGATGATACTACCTATGTGGCTGCTTATCTAGCCTATTGGCTAGTCACTTTTGTTGTCCCATATGGGGACGAGGGGGCTTTGCGGCCCGAGGTTTTATTGGCGGCCTCCAGACTTGCAGTGGGGACACGCCTTGCTATCGCGCCAGCGGCACTTGCCAGCATATATCATTCCTTTGGGGCCCTTTGTAGCTCGGCTACCCCAAATTCCTGCTCGGTGGTTATGGCCACACATTATGTTAGCGCCTGGGCAGGGCTTCTACTTCCGGGTTATTCTCCCATCGGCAGGGAAATGGCCCCCTCATTGCCTACCGTTCTCCGACTGGCGAGCCAGCCAGCCAGCCAAGGGACGGGTCAGCTTTCTTATGCCCGTTCAGCCTTAAATTTCATACCCTTCGACTCTTGTCGGAAGCTGGATTTCGACCATTCCTCGCGGAACTTCAGGCCATATTTTGACAAAGGAGGAGCCGCCGACCGCGCCTGGTTTGACCCGTAGACAGGTTGTATGGGTCACAATGGTGCTGAATTAGATGGGTGGACCATGAGCACTCGCCCATCCTTACTTATATTGAAGAAAGGCAGAGATGTTATTTTGGAGCCCTATTATCCAAACCGCTTCGCGCGGAATTTTGGATACGATCAGATGGTCCCATCTGGTTTTCTCTTCGCCGAGTTGCCCCGAGTGTATCAGAAGCGGAAGAGCCACCTCGTTGCTCGGCTATGGTGAAATTACTTTTAGCATCAGAATACATTTGGCCAAGTGGCAGTGCCTCTCCCCACTCATGAAGGGGGTATGACCGTTTCTTTTGCTGCTTGGTGGCATAAAAATCAAGGGGAATTACGGCTCAGACCAGATCCCAAGCAGACAAGGAGCTCTTCCCAGACTAAGTCCACTAAAGGGCTTGGCCGACATACATATAAGGGCCGAGCTGGCCCACCGGTGCCGAAGGCGAAGAAGAAGAAGGGCGGCGAAGACGATGGCTTCTATGGGCTCGCCGCTCCAAGATATACATGGACACATCATTTCTTGGCAGACTGCAAGCTTCCAAGGAGGTTCGAATATACCGCCCGGCTGCCCGTGGGCAGTTTCAACGGGGATCCCGCCAGAGATTGGCTGTGCTACCTCAGCCATATGCTTGCTTGCTTCGGCCCTCGCCGCGAAGCATTTTTGATATTGAGGGTTGAAACCGTTGGTGATGTATGGCGGGTGATGGGGCAGGCGGCGACCCAGCTAGGGATGTCTTTTGACTCCCTTATCCCCGAACCGCCGAGGTCTTTTGCCGCAACAGGTATTCATATTTTCATATATATTTTTTATTGTATCTCTTAGTGTATGTATGCATCACGTTTGCCTTAATTCGGCTCTCTCTTTTGTTTTGTAGGAGATGTTGTCTCCCCTTTGCCCGCGGCTCCTGGGGGATCTCCTATGCATCATGTGTCTAGGGGAGAGCATCGTATTTCTGCCACGGAGGTGGCTGCACCTTCTGCCAGCGTCGGCCTGCCTTCGGAGATGCAACTCCTGGTGGCTGCGGCGAAACAAGCGGCCCGAAGGAAGCGAGCGGCTGAAGGAGAGACAGAATGTCGATCAGTTCGACCCCAACTGTCTCTTGCTTCTTCACCGGCTCTGGCGCCTACGGAGAGGCCACCTTCGCCTATAGGTAAGAATTTTGTTGGTTTTCTTTGTTTTGAGGATTAATTCCTCTTTGGAATATGGCTCTTTATACTATATATTTTTTCTCCCCCATAACAGAGGAAGGCGAACTTATCGGCGAGAACGTGTCTCGGGCGGCTATGGAGTCTGTCGTTGATGAAGTCCTGCCTATGACAGGTGGGGCTGACCAGCCACCTCATTTTTTTATGTCTCTATTTCTCTTCTTGCCATATTTGCAAGGTTCCCACCTTCCATTATTCCCAGTTTCCAGGGGCCTATGTTCCCGAGCCTCCCGCTCAAGATCCAATTCGGATGGCATCGCCGGCCATTGCTGAGGTATGTGGATATATTTTTTTTTTTGGTAAGCCCTTATTCATCCTTTGTTGGGAGTTATTGCGATTTTAATCATTCTCCTTTACTTTCTGCAGGAGAATGTAGCCACAGCTACAGATGTTGCATTGGGCAATGACGAAGAGCTGGGAGACCTTAATTGGGCCGACTACAAGCCCTAAAGGTCGGACATCCCTTTGGTCGACCAGTTATATCATGAGCTTTTGGACGACCAGGGCCGTTTCGGTAATATATATTCTTTTACTGGCATATTGTAGCTCCTTTGGCTTCTTGCCTTGCACAGGATCTGATTCTCTACTATTTTTCCCATATAAACTTCACTTTCGAGGAACTGATGCGATCAGCCTCCAGCCATTCGGGCTCTTCGTTCATGAAGGGCCTAGTAGGGGATTCAACAGCTCCTCCCGCAGTGGATAGTCCTCCACCTGAGGGTAAGTTATGTTTGCTTTGATTCTTATAGCATTTCTTTTCAACTACCTTGTCCCCTTTGGTAGTCAATATCAAGCTTCTTGCAGAGGTTGTTGAAGCAATGCCGATGGCGGTTGCCTCCCCTTCCGTCGCTCTTCCTTCGGAAGACGATTCGGCTATTCCTCTTGCAATTCCTTCAGCAGAGGGGGAGCCTGTAGAAATTGAGGTCGTCCAGGAAAGGCATGTGGCTTCATTACCTGGTAGACCTATTTTCTTTATCTTGTGCTCGGAACTGCATATATTATATCTTCATGTCTTCTGACTATGTCTCTCTTCTTTTTTTTTGGCCCACCTTTATTTCTTGGCTAGACGTTATCCCCGTGTCCACCCAAAGGTGGGAACGCCGGGAGGGGGTCAAATCAGTCCCTGGGCTTCTCCTGGGGAGAATTGAGAGACTAGTAGCATCGGCGGCACGTGCCAGAGCAAGGTCAATCCCCATTTGCTTTAGCCAAATCCCGACTATCGGGGATATTAATATCTTGGCAGGTATGAGGCTTCGTTATCCCTCGTTTCTCCTTTATCAAATGTTATTGGGTATTGACCCCATTTTTATTATGCAGCTCGGAGGAACTTGCAGCCTAATTCCCCGACTCATTCAGGGGACACTGTCCTCCTTTCTTATTCGGGAGAGACTCCCAGGACCCCCAAGATTGAGGAGTCGGCTTATACCCCAACTGAGCTGATAATTTACTCCGGGGACGAGGGAGAGCCTGAGGTCACTTGTCCACTTACCTCTGACCGGAGGGTAGGTTCGCCGACGTGGAGTGGCTCCACTATCAAGCTGTCGCCTTCATATCATTCAGGAGACACTGCGCCCCTTCCTTCTTCTCCCCAAGAGGATGGGAAAGTGGGCTCTCCCGACTCGAGAAAGATTACGGAGCCCGGTAATATTCTCCTACATTCATTTTATTGCCATCATTACCTGTCGACACTATCGTTTTCACTTTTGGTCTTATAGTTTCCTTCTCTTTTTCTTTGTCAGAGGGAGAGGACCAAGATGACTCCGCTGCTTATGCCGCCCAGCAAGCTCTACTGCGGGCCGAGTTGGAGTCCGCTCTTAGGGACGTCGCGGCGCGGACCGCAGAGGTCTCTGAACTTCGGGCGGATAGAGAGGTATTAGATTCAAGCATTGCCGAAGCAAGGTCTCAAGTCTCCGCCCTCCGTCTTCAGTTGGAAGAATTGGAGAAGGGCTTGGAGGAGGGCGTTGAGCAAGTGGCGACCCTCGACCGCCGCCTGGACAAGCTTACTCAAGAGCGAGACGCATCGGTCGACAGGGTTGAGGCTCTCCACCTACTATTGGACGCTTCGCAAGCTTTGGTAGTCCGGGAGCCGACTCCGACTTAGGACTAACTTTTGGGCATCCCTCCCTTCTTCTTTTTTGTCCTTGATATTGTTTCATTTTGAGACGCATTTTTGAGTCACCCCGAGGGCTTGTCTCGAGCTCCCACTTTGCGGCTATCTATATAAAGAGTTTTAGTCAAAATGGTGTTCACCTTCTATATTTTTTTTCTTATTTTTTTTTTTATAAACTAATGCCAGCGCCCTTTTGGGTTTTCACCGACATTAGCCCCCTCTTATTTTTGCCTGCACGCCCTTGCGGGTTTTCATGCAGCAGGGTTACCCGATTTTGCGTAAGGCGCCCTTTCGGATTTTCACCTTAACTGGGTATAAGACCTTTTTACCCTTAGCCGATCTTGTTGAGGATGAGACCGGTTAAGTCCGTCGGGGCACCTCGCTTTTTAAGCCCCCCCCCCTTTTTTTTTTTAATGGAAATGATTCTAACTGTTGTTAGATATATGCTAAAGCTGGACCAACAACTATTGGAGGAATATGTGATATGGGAATTCGATTTGATATGAGTATATGAAAGGATTTTCCAGGATCTAACGCCCCTCGTGGGCGAACATAAATTTTGAGATTTAATGCCTCCCGTAGGCGGATAGGAATTTCCGGGATATAAAGCCTCCTGTAGGCGAATATGAATTTCCATGATATAAAGCCTCCTGCAGGCGAATATGAATTTCCAGGATATAAAGCCTCCTGTAGGCGAATATGAATTTCTAGGATATAAAGCCTCTTGTAGGCGAATATGAATTTCCGGATATAAAGCCTCTTGTAGGCAAATATGAATTTCAGGATATAAAGCCTCCCGTAGGCGAATATGAATTTCAGGATATAAAGCCACCCGTAGGCGAATATGAATTGGCGAATATGAATTTCAGGATATAAAGCCACCCGTAGGCGAATATGAATTTCCAGGATATAAAGCCTCCTGTAGGCGAATATGAATTTCCAGGATATAAAGCCTCCTGTAGGCGAATATGAATCTCCAGGATATAAACCCTCCTGTAGGCGAATATGAATCTCCAGGATATAAACCCTCCCGTAGGCGAATATGAATTTCAACCTATCACGGCACACCATTGAGACTGGTGTATACCAGGGGCAATTTTAAGATATAATGTCTCCGCGGGGCGAATTCGACCCCTTACGGCACGCCGATGGGACTATAATATATGGGCACGCCGATGGGACTATGATTTATGGGGGAGAAATTTTGGGATATAACGTTCCCAGGGACGAGAATAATATTTTCGTATTGCTTCCCAGGGTCGAATGAGAAAGTTTTAGGATACAACGCCTCCTCAGGGCAAAGGGAATTTTCAACCCTTTTATGGCATGCCAGTGGGACTAGTTTATGCCAAGGGAAAATTCAAGATACAACGCCTCCTCGGGGAGATAGGGAAATTTTCAACCCTTTTATGGCATGCCAGTGGGACTAGTTTATGCCAAGGGAAAATTCAGGATACAACGCTTCCTCAGGGCGAATATGAAAAGCTTTCCCCTTTTTGCGAATTCCGGAGTTTAACGCCTCCCGTAGGCGAAATATGGATATCAGGATTCAAAGCCTCCTGTAGGCGAATCCCAGAGTTTAACGCCTTCCATGGGCGAATTATGGATATCAGGATTCAAAGCCTCCTGTAGGCGAATCCCGGAGTTTAACGCATTCCATGGGCGAATAGGAATTTCCATCCCATGATATTCTCGACAGAAAAACATTTTCTTTTGAGGTGAATCACTCACAATTATATGACATCTTTCAAGAATATGTCCATGTATTTACATTTGGTATAGCAGAAATAGGGATTATCTTCTCATACTGCGTCGAGCAGAAGAGCAAGCTTTTCCACTTCCTTACCGAGTCGAAAGGACATCGTCATCATCGCCTCGGTCGTAGCCCTTGATGGGACATTATTGTACCACTAGTGTGGTACCAAGGGTTTATTCGTCATTGGCGACTCTGATATCCTCCCTAAATAAGGATGTGGGAAAACTCGATCTCTGCCTTTAGCAGGCCGAGAGAGTCCTCCCCCCGCCGGGGAACAAATATGTGGCTTTATGAGCCTATGTGCTCGCGCACAAGCATTATTGGCTTTTCTTGGCGCAAATGGCTTTTGCGTGTTATCCCCCGACGGGTTGCCGGATCATTTTCTGTCTTCAAGGCATATATTGGGCTTCACGGCACCGCTTTGTGTTGCTACTGTCGCTTGGGTTGATCATGTGCCAGAGCGTAATACAACTTCATATGTCGGTCGTTCAGTGGTGGGAAGGCCAGATTCCCTTTTTCATCCACCAGCCTATAAGCACCGCCCTCGTAGACTCTGCTTACTATAAACGGTCCAACCCAGTTTGGCTTGAACTTATTTTTAGGCCGAAAGGCCATAACATCCTTATGTTTGACCATTACAAGGTCCCCCTTTTTGAAGGTTCTTTCTTTCACCAATTTATCGAATGCACAAGACATTCGGGCTTGGTATATTTGCAGACGCTGATATGCTTGCAATCTCTCGCCTTCGAAGTCTGATAGTTCCTCATAGCGCCTTTGAGTCTCGCTCATGTCACCTTCCTGCACTCCATAATGCAGGGCGACCCGATAAGATGCGAGTTCTATCTCTATTGGGATTACGGCTTCTGCTCCATAAACTAAAGAGTATGGGGAGCATCCCGTTGGGGTTTTATAGACGGTACGGTAGGCCCATAATGCTTCATGCATCTTCTCGTCCCAATCCCGCTTTCGCCCTCCACTGATCTTCACCAGAAGTTTGCAAAGGGTTTTGTTGAAAGCTTCTGCCATCCCATTGGCTTGGGGATAATATACTGAAGACGCATTACAGTCTATATGAAATTTAGCCGCCATCTTGTATATGGTCTGATTTTTGAATGGCGTGCCATTATCTGACGTGATCCGGCTGGGAGTTCCGAACCGATATATGATATTATGCCTAACGAAGTGTGATACCGTCTCGCCGGTCACTTCTTTCAAAGGAATGGCTTCTGCCCAACGAGTAAAATATTCTGTTGCGGCAAGAATATATTTACACCCTCGGGATGACGGTGTTAATGGACCACGACATCCATTTCCCAATGGGCAAAAGGCCATGTCGGGGTTGTCGGGTGCAAATGATTGGGAGGTTGCCTAGGAATGGGTCCATAGGCTTGGCATTGGGGGCAGCTCTTCGCCATTTTCTCGCAATCTGCGAACATGGTTGGCCAATAGAAGCCTTTAGTTTTGATGTTGATTTTCATTTTTGCGCCTGACTGATGAGCTCCGCACATCCCGACATGAACTTCTTTCATTATTTTGCGGGACTCTCTCGGGGAAAGACACCGGAGCATAACTGCATTTTTGTCTTGAGGGACAAGGCGATATAGTACGCCATCTATCAGCTGGTATGAAGTTGCTCTTCGAAGTAGCTGGATTCTTTCGGCTTTGCTATCAGAGAGCCAGCCATTCTTTATTTTGATGATAGGAACACGCCAATCATCTTCCTCTTGGATATTATGGTCTTCCGGTGTATTGATCTCAAACACTGTCAGACCATCTCCTTCATTTAATGAGGCGGGGAAGAGTCTCCTATCCCTTACAACTATTTCAGCTTCTCCTTCGGGAGGCAATTTCAGCGCTGCAGCCAATTTAGCTAACGCATCGGCCTGAGCATTCTGGCCTCTTCTGATATGTTCTATGGTGAAGATATAGAACTTTTCGCTTAGCCGGACAGCCGCCACATGATAAGCTATTAATTCAGTCTTTCTGACTTCGAATATGCCGAGAATTTGTCGGATGACCAACAGGGAATCCCCGTATACCTGGATACATCTGACGCCTATTTCCAAGGCAATTTCCAGCTCTACAATCAGAGCTTCATATTCCGCCTCATTATTGGTTAGGGATTCCATCAGGGCACATGAATGATGCAATATCCCTCCTTCTGGGGTGACTAGGACCAAGCCAGCTTCAGCCTTTGTGGTCGATGTGCCATCCGGCTTCATAATGGTTCTCGAGGCCCCATCGAAATATAATTGCCATGTCTTTACTTCTGCCTGCTGCACATCCAGTATTTTCTGTGCAGGCAAGACTTCTTCGTCAGGCAATTCATTATTCAGAGGGGAAGTTTCAGGAATTGGGTGTGCTGCCAGGAATTCGGCCATACCCTGTCCTTTTATCGCCCTCTGGGGGACAAAGGTAATATCAAACTCCATAAGGAGTAAGGCCCATTTTCCTAGCCTCCCAGACAACACAGGTTGGCGAAGCAGGAATTTTAGCGGATCAAACCGCGATATGAGTTTGACTTCATGTGCCAGCAAATAATGCCTTAGCTTCTTTGTGGCGAATATAAGTGCCAAGCACATCTTCTCTGTTGAAGTATATCGGTGTTCAGGATCCACCAACATCCTGCTGAGGTAATAGAGCGGCTGCTCTTTTCCATCCTCATTTTCTTGCGCCAATAAAGCTCCCAAAGAAGCATCTAAGGCTGCAATATAGAGTATGAGTGGTTTACCCTTTATGGGTGCCCCCAGCACTGGCGGCTTGAGGAGATATTCTTTTATATCTTATAGTGCTTTTTGGCATTCTTTGTCCCAAATAAATGGGGCTCCTTTCTTCGTTAATTTTAAGAAGGGCCTGCACCTTCCGGATAGGTTGGAGATAAATCTCCTGATATAAGCCAGTCTGCCTTGCAAGGATCTAAGCTCAGTTAGAATCCTGGGAGGGGGCAGCTCCCTGATTGCTTTGATTTTATCGGAGTCGATCTCGATTCCCCTATATCTGACTATAAAGCCCAAAAATTTTCCGCTAGAGACGCCAAAAGCGCACTTCATGGGATTCATTTTAAGTTGATATTGACGAAGCCTTTTGAAGACTTTTCGTAAGTCCCCGAGATGGTCGTCTTTCTTTGCAGATTTCACGACGAGGTCATCAACATAGCATTCGACCAGATTATGCAACATTTCATCAAATATTTTGGTCATGGCCCTTTGGTACGTAGCACCGGCATTTTTCAGACCGAAGGGCATCCTTTTGTAGTTGAATATTCCTTTCGGAGTGCGAAAAGCTGTATGATTTTTATCTTTGAGGGCCATTCTAATCTGATTATAGCCCGATGACCCGTCCATGAAAGACAAGGCTTCATATCCTGTGGTGACGTCCACCATAGTCTCGGTTATCGACAATGGAAAGTCATCCTTCGGACATGCCTTATTTAGGTCACAAAAGTCAATGCAGACTCAGACCTGGTCATTCTTTTTCTTCACTGGCACAATATTTGCCAGCCATATTGGGTATATGCATTCTTCGATGAAGTCAACTTCCCGCATCTTGTCAACTTCGGCGTTCACCATGACTTCTAATTCAGGGCGCATTCGCCTCTGAGTTTGTTTTATTGGCTTGACTTCAGGGAGAATTGATAATTCATGCTCCGCCACTGAAGGGTCCAGGCCAGGCATTTCTTTATAATTTCAGGCGAAACAATCTTTGAATTCTATCAAGAGTTCAGTGTATGCCTGTCTTTCCTTATCGCTCAGGAGGGCGCTGAGAAAAATCGGTCGAGGGTCTTCTAATTTGCCGAGATTAATCTCTACCAGTTCGTCGACCTTGGCTTGTCCTCCATCCTCTATCTCGCGAGGAGCTGGCTGAAAATCGATGAAGTCCTCATCTTCATCTATATCGGCCGAATAAGCTTCATGCCATTCGTCTGCATTTTCATGCGGGCCTTGGGAGATCGCATCAGCAGCTCCCAAAGGTCCTTTTTGCTTTTCCATATTGATATCATGGCCTTTATTTGCGTTTTGGGAAGGTCTTGCCGGACATTGTTCCCATTCACAAATAGAACTTGTTTCAGCTGAGACTATCTCGACAGATGGAGGGATTTCTTCATTTCCATCTCCCGAACCGTCAAATCTGATGTTACCAATTGGTTCCTCTACTCCTGATGGTAGACTCACCATATGGACTGCATATAGGGTAGGAGACCCATGGCGTCGCCTATACCCAAGGCCTCTTCTATCTTGATTGGATGATTGCCCCCTGACTTCTGCAGGATGCCATAATTCTCGAAAGAATTTATTCCTGGCTGCACTTTGTCTTTCTGGGATGCTTTGACGTTTGCACATCTGTTTTATGTATTGGGGCATATCGTCCATTTCTTGGACTACTTCTTCCACTTCCGGCCGGACATTTTTATGCCCAAAACCGTCCTCGGGAGGACTATCTGGCACGAGATCCCCCCTATAAAATATGATGCGCCGCCCTTCTTTGTGACGGACTGTGAGGGTTTTCAATTCTTCCACAGTGTGGACTTCCCTTAGGAATATAGGCTTTGTAAGGCCGGGAGGTAGGCATATGCTAGCCTTTATTTCTTTGCTGATAGCATTAGCTTCCAAATTGATGGCTGGCCTGCCAAATTTAGCCGACTTTCGATGAGACTGGCCGGGCTTCATTCCTTGCTGGAATCTAGCAGCTTTGGCCTCATTAATTGTGATTCCGCCCTCCTCATCGGAAGACTTATCGACTATCTTCTTCCCCTTACGACGGCTTTCGCCGGTCGTTGGGTCTGAGGCCTTATCAAAATATAATTATGCATCCGCCAGATGGCAGTCATATGCCTTGAATGGCTCCAAATCGGCAAATATCCGGTGTTGCTCACCGTCTTTTGTATATTTGAGGCATTGGTGGAGAGTCGAAGGCACCACCCAATTTCTGTGTAACCAAGGCCTACCAAGTAGTGCCTTGAAGGAGGTATTGGAGTCGACTATGAGAAAGGACACTTGGGTCACCCAGTCGTCCAAACATAACTCCACATCAACTCGACCAAGGGCTTCTTCCGCCTCTTGGTTGAATCCCGATATCGTTATGCCTTGCACCTTCTTCATATATGGGGTGAGGTATAACGCTTGAAATGTTTTGAGGGGCAGTATGTTTACTGCAGAGCCTGAGTCTACCAATATTCGATCAACCTCTCGGTCATTGATTTTGCCCCGCATATATAGTGGTCTATTGTGGCATGGCGATGATAACAGCATATCATCATCGGTAAAAGCTACCGTAGCCTCATATGTTTCATATGCCTAAGCCCTTATTTCGGTCATATGGACCTCATATGTTTCGGAATTTTTTAGGGCAGTAATCAAAGCCTCCCTCAATTCCTTGCTCAAGGCTATTGCTTCCCATATGCTGAGGGATGCTGGCATTCTTTTCATATTCTGTAACACCTTTCGATCCGCCCTGGCTCGGGCTTGTTCGATAGGAGGCATTATTTCCGCCATGCTGTGAAGGGTCTCCTTCAAGGCTTTTGACTGCTCCCCAGAAGTCGGGGATTCTTCTGTCTGCATTTCCCCTTTTGTAGGATCAATTTGTGCTTCTTCGGCGAATAATTTTGCCAAGGCCTCGACTCCCTCTGCGGGATTTGGCTGAACCAAAGGGTTTATCTTTTCTTGTTCCTTGGTGGATTGAACATTTTCTGCTTGCTGAGAGTGTTCCTCTTCATCGGAAGAAGGGCAGAAGCGAATATTACCCCGGACTTCTGGCTCCGGAATTGGCCCTGGGGTTTCTGCCCTGAAGTAGATTATTTTGTCTTGATTCGGCCGGCTTTTATTTTGACCATCATTGGGGTCTCGACCTCGGCCTCGGCCTCGGCCTCGGCCTTTATTCTGATTCCTCCGGTTCCCCTTTCTTTGGTAGGTAGTCAAAGGAGTCCCGGTTTCTGGTAAAGCGTGCCTTACTTCGCCATCTGAGATATCTTGCAGTTGAGCCGACACTACATGACAGGCTCGATATTGTTGTTCTATTTTTTCCATTGTTAACCCATCATCCCAGAATAAGCTAACATCGTCCGAGATGGAGAGTTCATCCTCACTAGCCTTTCACATGCGACCATGAAGGTCTAACAGCCAAGCTCTGAGGCGAGCTCGTCGGTCGAACTCTTCCCACGGAATATATTGACCCAGAGGGACATCCTCTGTGGGCCGATTTACCTGATATTCTTCTAATTCATCGATGATCTTCTGCAGCCTTTGAAGTGGTGAGTTTTTGTCCTCATACATATTTATGGCATTAGCAAGCATTTCTTGCTTCTTTAGCCTTCTCTTCTCACTTCTTTTTCTATTCTTTTCTTGCTTCTTTCTCCTTGCTGCTTCTTGAATGAAGCTGGGTTGGGCCGGCATTTCTGGAAGTGAGTCGAAATGGACCACAACTTTTCCTTTTGACGTATGTGCTTGCAAGGATTTAACCATTTTAGGCTTCTTTTTCTTCTTCGCCTTAGTCCACAGACTTTCTGGCTGATCGTGGTCAAGAATGGCTTTGACAGCTTGCTCGACCATCAAATCTGGCAACATTTGATATTCGTCGAATATTTCCTTTACGGACTTTTTGGAGGGACCCACCTCCGGATTTTCTTGTTGACATTTTATGTCCAACACTTGTATCCTTCTGGCTATTACTGCCACAGCATCAACGGCGTGACAAGTGGGCTGCCTATCAGGTATGATTCCCTTATACATAGTTTCTGTGACGTCCTTCATGTTGGAGGAGAACTTATGGACCATATTCACAGAATAATTAGTTGCATGAGATTGTGGGGGATCAACCAGATACTTCCCCATATTTATTTGTCCTTCTTGGATTAATTTTTCTATTTCATCCTTGAGGACAAAGCAATGCTCCGTTCGGTGCCCAAGGGCACGATGGTAGTGACAGAAATTAGGATCGTCTGTCATATGCATCTCTTCCTCCCTTCTTGGCTTTGGAAGAATGATGACTTTCTTTTTCATACAAAGTCGGAAGAGTTCCCGAACTTTGTCTTTGGGGAATGAGTAGGGCTTAGCGCGCCTTTTCCTCAGAGTCAATGAATTTCTGAAGCGTATTCTAGCCTCTTTATCGACTATTCGCCTGGCTTGACGCCTTCTTTCGGCTATTCTTACGCTTTCATGGCTCCTTCTATAAGAGGTCGTTTCTTCTTGGCGATATGTTTCTATGTCCTCTCTAGGAAACATAGTTTGCTTGCCTCTTTTTCTTGAAAGACGATCAGGATCCGATTCCAGCCCCTCAGAAGAGAAGAATCTGTCAATCTTGTTGAATGACAGAGTTTCTGAAAGCTGTCTAGAGAGTCCCTCCATCATCTAGGTGAGCTCCTCCTGTTGACATGAGAGTCGTGTCAGGCTTGTCTGGATTCCTTCCAATGCTGCCATGACCGAGCCCCCAGGGGGAGGAGTTGCTGGAGTATATATTGGTGTTGCCTCACGCTTTGGAGAGGGCCTCACCGCTTCTTCTTCGGGGTGATACCCGGATGAGCTCTCGCTCATATAGATGACATTAACGGCAAATGCCTGCTTATTTCTTTGGTGAGGCTGAGGAGGGCTTACCAAATGTTTACCCATCTCCACCGCGCCTTCACGGATAAGTTTTTCTATTTCGTCTTTGCAGACATAACAGTCTTCTATGACATGCCCCAGCATGCGATGATATGGGCAATAATTTGGTTCATTAACCCTGCCTGCCTCAGCCGGCTTTTTGGGCTCAGGAAGCGACAGAAGTTTCGCCCGCATACATGTTTCGAACAATTTTCTTGTATGCTCGCAGGTGAAAGAGTATGGCTTTTTCATTCTTTCGGCAAGAGAAGAAACTGGCGCCTTCCCTTCCCCTTTTTTATTAGCCGTTGGGGTGCTGGGACCTCCCCTGGCATCACTTCTTTCTGGAGCTAGAGAAAAGTCAACCGTATTTACTTCTTTAACCGGAGTGCCTCGCTCCTTTGGTGCTTTTCCCTTATTCGGAAGTATAGTGGGATAATCGGCGAAGAACATTTCGATCTCCGTCACGATATTATTGAGTTGATCGAAGTTTCTAACATTGGCTCCGATCAGTTTCTCATTTATCTCGGGTTTCAAACCCCTTTTGCATAATCTCATTGCGTCCTCATGGACGGGTGGATTGTCGCACCTCATGTTGAGGTTCCGCCATTTCTTAATATAATCCATGGCGGACTCACTCTTTCCTTGCTTGAGTGTCACTAATTCAGTAATAGTGACCTTTCGCTCCGATACTTTGAAGCGATCAAAGAACTTTTTATGCATCTCCTCCCAGCTACTTATAGAATTAGGCTTCAGTTTGGCATACCACTGGAATGCCATGCCGGTGAGGAAAGTCGAGAAGAACCTTAAAAGGTATGCCTCCTCAGTTGCCAGTTCTCCCAGGTCACTCATATAATGGGCTATATGTTCTTGGGTTGAGCCCTCCCCATCATATCTTGTGACTTTAGGGCGCTTATTATGATCCGCTGGCAGCTTTTTGAACATGTGACGAACCGGGAATGGTACTTTATATAAATCAAACGTGCTTATCCCTTCGTCTTGTTCGGCCATTTTGGCCTCAACAATTTGCTCGATCAAGTGCTTTTGCAATGCTGTCGCATCTTCTGCTGATGCACGTGATTGTTGGGCATTATAATTAGGCTCTTCAGCCCTGTCTTCCTGGATCTCCTCAGGACTGAAGTTGACCTCAACAACTGGGGGTCCCGCTGGTGCAGGAATAGCCCTAGGTGGAGGTAGATTTATTAGAGGAGCGGGGGCCATCCTTTGCTGCTCCTCCATTTTCTGTATCAGGCTATACAGCAAAGTCTTTAATTGTTGGTTTTCCTGCCTAATTTCCTTAATAGTCTGAGGTTGTGGTTGTTCTTGCGGCAGCTATGCAACTCCAGGCTCTTGGGCATTAGCTGCACCTTCATTGATTTGAGACGGCTCTGCCCCCTGGCCTACTTGGCCCAACAGGCGCATGGCTTGCTCCATTTGGCGGGTGATTGGCCCGCCTCTTTGCGTCATCCCAGCAACATTGCTCGGCTCTTCTGATTGAGAAGGCTACCGGTTTGTGCTAGAAGTATAGCAAGTACATATTTGGATGCCATCATCCGTCATCCGGGCGGTCCTCTTCTTCCTCTGTGCTGGTCGTACCAGGGCACTGAGTCTTTCGAAGACAGAAACCCGCTTTTGGGTAGGCTCTTGCGCCTCGTAGGTATTCTTCTTCCCTCGACTTCGTTTAAGATGAAGCCGAGCTGTTGGATTAGTTTTTTCCCCCACCGGCTCTGCAGGCCTGGGAGGTTGTTGCTCTGCTGGGGTGGCCCTAGCCTCGCATATTTCACGGGCTTCCTTTTTGGTCACCCACATTTTCTTGAGGCGGGGTGCATGCCCCTCTCGATGTCTGCCCCCATTTTGGGGAATAGTATTATCCCACGCTCGGGGTGCAGTATTGCCCCCAGCATGTTGGGATGCAGCAGATGCATGCCGATGAACAACAGCTTTTTGCGTCTTCCTTTTCTTTTTAAAGGTTGCCACATCTTGGCAAACCTTTGGCAAAATTCCAAAACGGTTGCGGACCGAAACCCCAACCAGTATTGTTTTCCCGGTCCGGGAGGGACTCGGGGGAGCATTTTTCCGCTTCTGCCTCCTACCGGATGAGGAAGCGGGGGATGCGGTGATGGTATTGGTGGTGTAGACGACTTGTCGTTTCCCACCTTTGTTGGCCTCCTTTGCGCGGGAGGCGCGCTTCCTTTCTTCTGCCGGAACTGACTCCGGCGCCGGGATGACTCCCAAAAAGTATGGAGACCCCACGACCGCGAGGAAATCGCCAAAGCAGGTTGGCACGGTGAGATATCCACACCGAACGTGGGCTGCCACTGCAAGGGGACCATATATGACCCTTGCTGCCATTGCTATTTTGTCGGGCGGAAGACTTAACCACCTGCATAAAACATGGCAAAGTTAGTAGTAGAGTTATGGTGAGGGCATCACCGGACGGAGAGATGAAGGGGAAGAGAGATCCCACCGGGCGTGCCATCTCTATTTGGAAGGATTTTTTTTCAAAACCCTTCGTTCGGGACCTAACCTAGACATCTCTCTCCTATCGGATTATTTGGAAAATCCATTTTTTTGTTTTGTTTATCTAGAGAAATATAGGTCGATTTTATATTTTATCGGACTATGAGAGCTTGGAATTAGCCCTCAGGGAATCCGGGACTTCGAATCAAGCGAAGATTCGAGTATATAACCTCTCTCCACTGACCTCGGTCAGTGTTAATTACGTCGAGCAAGTGCTCGGCAACCCTTGATTAACCGTCCGTATGATGTCCTTAATCATGTAACACTACTACTACATGCAGTACATGCATATGATTATGAAGGCATATTTTAAGTTGAGCCCTTAGCCTCACCCCGATTTGAGATAATTTTTATATGATTTAGGATTGATTCCAAGTTATATGGATTAATTCCGAGTTATAAGGATTGATTCCAAATTATATGGATTGATTCCAAGTTATAAGGATTTATTCCAAATATTTTAAACCCATAGGGGTGTTTTTGCAGTTATACACTTTTTATGGGTTTTTATGAATTATGGAGGTATCATAGGGGTATTATAGTCTATAAGCATATAGGGGTGAGTTTTAAAGGTTTCAAAACCTTATGGGATTTATGAAATTAATTTTTAAGTATATGAGGGTATTTTAGTAATTTTACCCTAGACCGGGTTTATTATAATAAGAGTTCATTTTTCAATGACATTTTGATTATATGGGAGGTATTTTGTTTATGATATGAGTTTTGGTATTTTCGGGGTTATATAAAAAAATTAGATTTTTTATTATATATGAGGTTATTTTTTTAATTTTTTATTAGGTCTTATGTATATCATTAATTATTTATGTTCTTTCATATTTTAATTCTCTTATTTTTTTAATTTATTTTATTAATTTTATTGATTTTTATAATTAATTTAATTAATTAATTAATTAATTAGGTATATGAGGGTATTTTGTTTTAATAGGATTTTTAGATTGCATTTCAGATTTTTACTGGTTTTTTACAGATTTTTCCTGATTTTTCCATATTTTTCTCAATTTCGAATAATTTTATTAATTTTTTTTAATTAACTAATTAATTTTAAGTCATTTTTTTATTTAGATATGATTTTATTATGATTTCTGAACTTTATTTTTATTTATATAGGGGGTGAGGCCAAGTTTAGGTTAAGGATGTACCCGGATTTTCTTTAAATTTATGAAATTAAATTTATACATATATTAATTTTGAAACACGATGGTAATTATATAATTTTAATGACACACACAAGCACACAATTTCAGAAATATCACTCTTTATTTTGACAGGTATTCGCCTTATAATAAGGCATTTTTACAAAAAATATTCGGCAGAACTTCCCTTTAAGATTGAACCTTAGGAGGAAGAGCTCCCCGAGACGAAAGAGAACTCCGAAAACGCAGCAAATCGAGTTAGAAAACCCGAATTTGGTCTTCAAATAGCACCTCCCCTCTCAATTTCACACTTGTATATGAGGCTATGTGTGAATGCCTTGGTGTGTATATGCTGTGTGTTCTTGATTTGGGGGGCCAAGGGGCCTATTTATAGGCTTCAAATTCCGGCCCGGTGGAGGGTGCCACCAGAATGGGCCAAGGTGGGGGGTGCCACCGGTTTCACCCTCTCTCCTCTCCTCTTCTTTTATTTTTATTCCCAATGGCCAATGGGTGAGAAAAGGGGTGAGAGAGAGAGCATGGAAAAGAGAGAGGGGGGAGGCCCGGTATGGCTACTGGGCCGAAGAGGGGGGGGGGGGGGGGGGGGGGGCTGTTGGGCCGGATGCCGCTTAGTGGGCTGAAGCCAACTGGGCCGAGGGTCGCTGGGCCGCTGATGGACCGAGGACCATTGGGCTGCTATTAGGCCGAGGGCCGCTGGGCCGCTGATGGGCCGAAGACCACTGGACTGTTGTTGGGCCGAGGGCCACTGGGCCGCTGATGGGCCGAAGGCTGCCAATGGGCCTCTTACTGTTAACGTTGTTGGGCTGATCCCAGCGTTTGGGTTGTTTTAATGGGTCGAATCGAATTCTCCCCATCAAAGCGGATGTAGAGATTGCCCACTAATATGATCTTTCCCGTCTTGGACAGACTTGCTGTTGGAGCTTTCTTCTTTTGCCTACCGTTTGATGAGGAGGCGAGCGAAATGTTGATGGTGTTGACAGTGAAAGCCCACCCGGGTCTTCCATTGGCATCGTCCTTCTTAGCGCGGAATGCGCGCCACTTCTCCTTTGCTACTAGAGCCGGCTACGGTGCTGGAACGATCCCCAGGATGTGTGGGGATCCAATAATGGCTAGGAAGTTGCCAAAGCATGCCAGCATCATCAAGTAGACGTATGCGGCATGCGTCATCACCAAAGGACCATAGGTAACTTTGACTGCCATTAAGTATTTTGATTTTGATGTGTGCAGTGCCTGCACCAAACTAGCCAAAATTAATCATGCGAGGTGAGGACATCATTGGACGGAAAGATGAAAAGGAGAGGTCCCATCGGACGTGCCAATCTATGAGACTTCATTGTTTAATCTTTTGAAAAAAGGCTTTTTGGCTTAAAAGGATTTTTGGTTTAACAAGAGAATTCTTAGAGTTTTGAGAACATAGTCTTCGCTTTTTTTTAACGTAGACTTTGAGAACTTGAAGTTAGTCCTCAAGTCTAAGATTTTTGAATCAAGTGTGGATCAATGTGTTTAACCTCTCCCCACTGACCTCGGTTAATGTTAATTATGCCAATCATCGATTGACAACCCTTGATTAACTGTCCGTTAAGGCCCATTGAGACAACAAGAATAAAATGAATAAGTTGTTTTGATGCCATGTATGAAAGATAGATTCTTTTTATTTCGGGATCCTACAAGGATCCTTAAAAGATACTTAATGGATTTTAAGTTCACGTGAGGACATGAGAACTCATGGTCTTCAAATGATGCTAAAAAGATAGGTCTTTTGGACTTAATCTTCATTAGAACCCCTTAAAGGATATCAAATAACTCAAAGATATCCGTTAAATATCTTTAAAGGATATGGAATCTTTGGACAACATATCCCCCCTTCTTAGGTTCATTTAGGAAGATAAATAAACATAGAGGACATCCCTATTTAATGGGGCATTAAGGCCACCACGTACTTGGGGATATTCTTTAATGATCCTCCGATCGATATGAAGGAATCAACATCCACTTATTTGTAGACATATCTAACTGAGTGAACACGTTTATCATTTAAACAAATGAAATTAAGCATGTATCAAATAAAAGAAATTAAACATGCATAAAATTGGATATGCATCAACCATGTGCAAAGTTTTATTTAAAATTCACTTTATGTGCATATAAAGTTACATCACTTTTGACCAATCTATCAATAGAAATGAATCAATAAAAATTTGGTCATTCTACCAATAAGAGTGAACCACAACTTCATGGCCAATCCACCAATAGGAAAGAACCACATGATCACAACTTCGGCCATTTCACTTATGGGAATGAACTAAGAAAATTGAATATTGATCACTCTACCAATAAGAGTGAACCACAACTTTATGGCCAATCCACCAATTGGAAAGAACCACATAATCACCACTTCGGCCATTCCACCAATAGGAATGAACCAAGAAAATTAAATATTGGTCACTCTACTAATAAGAGTGAACCACAACTTCATAGCCAATCCACCAATAGGAACGAACCACACAATTTAATTAATTAAGATTTTGGTCATCTAACCAATATAAATGAACCACTTGATTAATTAACATGAAACTTTGGCCATTCAACCAATATGAATGAACCACATATTAATAATTAATGAAAACTTTGACCATTCAACCAATGTAAATAAACCGCACATGATTAATTAATTAAAACTTTGGTCATTCAACCAATATGAATGAACCACACATTAATAATTAATGAAAACTTTGACCATTCAACCAATATGAATGAACCACACATGATTAGTTAATTAAAACTTTGGTCATTCAACCAATATGAATGAACCATATGTACATTAACATCATTACAAGATGATAAAAAAAATGGGTCCTTGTTTGTATCATTTTTCCCACGTCAGAAATCTTCAAAAGGCCCTTCTTTGTTCTCTTTTTTTTAGCAAAAAGAGCCTTCAAAAATCCTCCAGGGCCTCCACGTAGTCTTTGGTTTTTCACCCCCTTTGTGGGCTATTTATAAAGTGGGAAAGAGTGAGAAAGAGAGGAAGGAGGGGTGCGATAGGCACCCCACACTAGTGGCGGTGCCAACCGATGGCACCCTCCACCAGTGGGAGTGCCCACCGGGCTTTTTTTTTTAGGGGGGGGGGGGGGGCATGAGCTCCTCCTCCTCCCCTTTTTTTGTTTTTTTTTTCTTCTATCTCCTCCCCCCTTTTTTATGTTTTTCTTTTTCCTTCTAAAACAATGTTTCAACAATGTTGTAATACAATATTAGAAAATATTTTTTCTGATATGATGTCCGCCCTGGCTAGGGACTTTCGCACATCATTCTCAGAACATTCTCACTCTAATTACCGAGAACGAATGATCCATATTAGACACTCAATCACCTTCAAAGATATTCCACAGAACCCAATCACTTAGTTGATTAGGATCTCATGATTAGATCCATTAACTAAGGTCAAAACCCAAAAGTCAACTAACAAGAGGTCTTTGGTGTCTCAAGTCTGAGGACCCACTCTGAGAACCCACTACACGACTGAGACAATAAATCAAACTAGTTGACAATTAAATAATGTTACCATTTAGAAATTCATGTCAGATCAGTTCAGTGAACTCATTGGAGAATAAGTTCACCTACGAATTCGCCTTAATGTCTCCACATAAGTGACTATGAGACATGTTACCCTCATCATGAGCAGGAGTAACATGTACTAGTCTCACCAGATATTTGATGCCCTTGCAAATATCCTCTAACTAAAAACAATTAAGAATGCGTGTTTAAAAGATGTTAATCTCATTATTATGATCTCATCATAATTTAACAACTACTGCACACATTCATAGACTTCATTATGAGACGTTAAATCAAATTACATATAATAAATATAAATATCTTTATTATTAATCTGAGAACAAGATTGTATAAGTCATGTGGTTGACTTGACGAACATAGATAACTAACAGACTCATCCCCCAAACCCAAGCTAAAGAGCAAATAAGAAAAAGAGAAGCGTAAAATAGAAACATAAAGAGAGAAAGAGTTAGAGACAGAGAGAAAGAGAGGAATGAGAATGGGTTGGGATGGGATCGGGGTGGGAATGGCAGAATAGGAACTATTTATCCCTTCTCAGAACATTCTCACTCTAATTACCGAGAACGAATGATCCATATTAAACACTCAATCACCTTCAAACATATTCCGCAGAACCCAATCACTTGGTTGATTAGGATCTCATGATTAGATCCATTAGCTAAGGTCAAACCCAAAAGTCGACTGACAAGGGGTCTTTGGTGTCTCAAGTCTGAGGACCCACTCTGAGAACCTACTACACGACTGAGACGATAAATCAAACTAGTTGACAATTAAATAATGTTACCATTTAGAAATTCATGTCAGATCAGTAGTGAACTCATTGGAGAATAAGTTCACCTACGAATTCGCCTTAATGTCTCCACATAAGTGACTATGAGACATGTTACCCTCATCATGAGCAGGAGTAACATGTACTAGTCTCACCAGATATTTGATGCCCTTGCAAATATCCTCTAACTAAAAACAATTAAGAATGCGTGTTTAAAAGATGTTAATCTCATTATTATGATCTCATCATAATTTAACAACTACTGCACACATTCATAGACTTCATTATGAGACGTTAAATCAAATTACATATAATAAATATAAATATCTTTATTATTAATCTGAGAACAAGATTGTATAAGTCATGTGGTTGACTTGACGAACATAGATAACTAACAGACTCATCCCCCAAACCCAAGCTAAAGAGCAAATAAGAAAAAGAGAAGCGTAAAATAGAAACATAAAGAGAGAAAGAGTTAGAGACAGAGAGAAAGAGAGGAATGAGAATGGGTTGGGATGGGATCGGGGTGGGAATGGCAGAATAGGAACTATTTATCCCTTCTCAGAACATTCTCACTCTAATTACCGAGAACGAATGATCCATATTAAACACTCAATCACCTTCAAACATATTCCGCAGAACCCAATCACTTGGTTGATTAGGATCTCATGATTAGATCCATTAGCTAAGGTCAAACCCAAAAGTCGACTGACAAGGGGTCTTTGGTGTCTCAAGTCTGAGGACCCACTCTGAGAACCTACTACACGACTGAGACGATAAATCAAACTAGTTGACAATTAAATAATGTTACCATTTAGAAATTCATGTCAGATCAGTTCAGTGAACTCATTGGAGAATAAGTTCACCTACGAATTCGTCTTAATGTCTCCACATAAGTGACTATGAGACATGTTACCCTCATCATGAGCAGGAGTAACATGTACTAGTCTCACCAGATATTTGATGCCCTTGCAAATATCCTCTAACTAAAAACAATTAAGAATGCGTGTTTAAAAGATGTTAATCTCATTATTATGATCTCATCATAATTTAACAACTACTGCACACATTCATAGACTTCATTATGAGACGTTAAATCAAATTACATATAATAAATATAAATATCTTTATTATTAATCTGAGAACAAGATTGTATAAGTCATGTGGTTGACTTGACGAACATAGATAACTAACAGACTCACCCCCCAAACCCAAGCTAAAGAGCAAATAAGAAAAAGAGAAGCGTAAAATAGAAACATAAAGAGAGAAAGAGTTAGAGACAGAGAGAAAGAGAGGAATGAGAATGGGTTGGGATGGGATCGAGGTGGGAATGGCAGAATAGGAACTATTTATCCCCCCCCCCCCAATGCCATCCCCAACCCCGAATTAACCATTGGACGACCTCTAGCACATGTTAGAGTTGGTCGCCAACAGCTAGTTGGGAAGGTTGGATTGGCCCATACAAGGGTTGACCCACCCTTGGATCGGCCGATCTGGCTGATCCCAACTGATCTTAGCCAATCAAACTTTGGGATCAGTAAGGGCCAAGGCAAGATTGGATCAGTTCATCCAAAGGCCAATCAGATCAGTTGACCTGATCCGATCCTGGCTAAACTGTAAACCACAAATTTCTTACAAAAAATAAAATAAAAATACAGTGGTGCTACAATAGTGCTACAGTAAAACAGGTATGAACAATGCCGTGAACAGTGCACTGTCGCGGGAACAATACCCAAATCCCCCTAAAATCAAAAAGAAATTGAAAAACCCTCAAAAATACCCCCAAAATCATAAATTTAGGGACCAAAAAAATGGGTATGAACAAGGCATGCTGCCCTTTATGGGCGACAGACCCAAACCTCTTGGGTCTACCACCCTTGGGTCTGGCAGAGCCCAGTAAAGGGGGCTGATGCCCCTGCTCCGTCGCCCGCTCATGACTGCATTCCCCAAGTTGTGACCTACATAAAAAATTATTTTTTTAGAACCCATGTGGACCCCGCCTACGTCTACATGGTCCAATGAAGCGATGCCACACGGATCTCCATCGCTCCGTCAGCACCGCCTCGTCATCGCCATCTCGTGCCAAGTGGACCAATCGCATGGAAGGGGATGTGGACCAACGGAACCTCGCCACATGTGCATGGCCTCACCTTTAAGGACCAATTGTAAGCCGCCACTTGGCGGCCCCTTATTGGTCGAAACTTCTATAAATAGCCCCTACCTTGTATAAGGGATTTTTTTGGAGAAGTTGGTTAGAGAAGTGACTTAAGTTCAAGTGTTTGTTCCCGCCTCTCATTTCCAAGGTAAAAACCATGCCGCCAAGCCTTGGCGGCATGGCTATGATTCTTAACCATGCCGCCATGTCTTGGCAGCGTGACTATGATCATCAGCCACGCCGCCAAGTCATGGCGGCGTAACCCAGAATCATGTCGTTCGGTGCACAAGCGATGTGTCGACAAGTGATGTCGAAGCCTCACCGCCCCGCTGCCACTTCGGTGTGCAAGCGATGTGTCAACGAGTGATGTTGAAACCTCGTCGCCCCGCTGCCACTTCGGTGCGCAAACGATGTTTCAACGAGTGATATTGAAGCATCGTCACCCCGTTGCCACTTCTATTCGCAAGCAGTATGTCGTCAAGTGATATTGAAGCGTCGTCGTCTCGTTGCCACTTTCATGTGCAACAGTGTGTTGTCGAGTGATATTGAAGTTTTGTCGCCATGTTGCCACTTTCGTACGCAAGTGGTGTCGCCGAGTGATATTGAAGTCTCGTCGCCCCGTTGCCACTTTCGTGCGCAAGCGGTGTGTCGCCGAGTGATATTGAAGCATCGTCGCCCCGTTGCCACTTTCGTGCGCAAACGGTGTGTCGTCGAGTGACGTTGAAGCCTCATCACCCCGTTGTCACCTTCGTGCGCAACAGTGTGTCGTCAAGTGATGTCAAAGCCTTATCGGCCCACAGTCGCCTCCGTGCACAACGGCGAGCTATCCAGTGATACCGGAGCCTCATCGACACGTTGTTGACTCAATGCGCAACAACGAACTGTCGAGTGTCATTACAATCTGTCGACTTATTGCCATCTAAGCGTGACAACGGCAAGCCATTGGGTGGACTAATGCCTCGTCGGCTCATTGCCGCCTCAACACATCAATAATAAGTTGTCAAGCGGAACTAGAGTCTCATAAGTTCACCGACACCTCAACACAACGATGGCGAGTTGTAAAGTCAAGATAATACCTCTCGGCCCAACATCGTATATGAATAATGATTCAACGAGCCGTCGGCAGTGCAGCACCATTTTCAAACTATACTCAAACTACGGCGATGCCATTTTCAAGCACCACCGTCATGAATAGTGTCGACGTCCTCATGAATAGTATCGCATCGTCATATCGCCTTGTGCCCATATCCATCTGTGGGAATCGACTAGGACAGTCGTCGCCAGGGGCATGAATAGTGCATCTTGATATGTGCATTCAAGGCATAAATCAAAACGAGTTGCATCATACATGGCTTCGTATTAATGTCCGACACTGTCCACTTATGGGACTCGTCCCAGATAGTTGTCATCAGGGGTGAATAGTGGGCCCAAAAGCACACCAGGCTTGGTTGGGCCGATCAAAGCCAACATGTCGATTCCTTCAAATGCAATGTTGTCTCATATTGTTGCCTATCTATAGGACCTACCCGAGATAGTCGTCGTCAGGGGGTGAATAGTGCCCAACATGTGATCTCATCCAAATGAACAAACACAGTTCCTAATGAAGGTTCGGTGGAACTTAATCGCATATAGATAGTGCACCTCGACCAGCGTGTCAAATATCCTTTTATTAAACAAATAAATCAAACCATATCCAAATATGGTCAAATACTCTAAGACAGACCCGACTAGAGCCAAGGCCCACATTGGGCACATGAATAGTGTCAATGAATAGTGCACGTGAATAGTACTTTGAATAGTACTTGTGAACAATATCCTCTTATAATGCGGAGATTGATGGGACTTACAAAGTGCGCCACACTATGCTTTCTGAATGATGTCTCAGCTAATATAACATTATTGTATGGCCATCCTATATCGAATACACAAGCACCAAGGTACTTGCTGACGCAGCAGCCAAAGAAGGTAGCCGTTGGGAAGGCATTGCACTTGGCGGCTTTTAGTTCACTACAGAGGCAATCAAGGTGCTTGCTTAGGCATCCAAGGTGCCATCTAGGCACCGAAGTAAACCTATTTAAAACTGAAAAAAACACTTAACTAGAACTGACCATATCTTGATCTGCTGTCAAATGCTTCTAAGTGCACTAATACATTGAACAAATGCTATATAAGAAAAAAAGGATAATAATTTCTACTTGAGTTCATTAGGATGAAGTGCAAGTTGCTAACACATATAAACAGACCCAGCCTTAGTGAATGATAATGATGAGGTTGTTAAAGATATACGCACATATTTTTATCAAATATAAGAATTATTAATACGCTGAACTATAATTATCCAAAAAAATAATATCCATGTCTTAAAATTCTTGGATATTTAACAAGAACAGCAGCAGCAGTGGCACCTCAATTGTGAAAAGGTTCCAAACTAAGCCACATACAACGATGCACAATGCCTTCTGATTTATGTAGCATTCCTAGAAAAAGAAACTGACAGTAGCAGATGATGCATTTCTGCATAGTTCTGGAGCAGTTACTAGTTCTGACATTTTAAGTTTCTGATATATCCCACTCTTACCAACTACATTCTACCATCATGAAAATAGTGGCATAATTTGGGATCTACTATATCCTGAAATAATGTAGATAATGGCATAATCTAGGATCTATCTAGGGGTGCATGCTGCCCTCAAAAGAGGGTGCTCCTTTGGAACTTACGCTTTGCTCTTCGGCAGGGCCATTCACCAGTTTTGATAATTAGCCTATTTGCAAACCTAAGGCATGAGAAGTGAGAACTTGTCCAGTGACAAGTTTGTCCAAAAATAAACAAACAAAAAAAAGGGCATTATTTCCTTTTAGCTTCCTAGGGTAATAAGCAGGTTCATGGTTAATGGATTGTGAATAAAGTGTTTCTAGTAAAGAAGGCCATGCAGTAAGTTCTTCGTAACTAGTCTCAGCAGAGGCAGGAAAAGTGCTTAGAAATGTTGAACTTTCTAATGGCACCTCCTTGTGGAGCCACCCTGGGATCCGCTGGTATTAGTAATAGTTTAGAGCAATTGTTTCCCGTTCAAGGCCATGACAGCCGTCCCTACCCTTCATTACCAGTCAAGACTTTAAATTAGGAGAGAAAGGATGCTTAAAGACCAACAAGTCCACAGGATACAGGGATACCATTAGAAAAAGAGAACCAACACTCTAGTTTTCTTCAGTTATAGAACTTACTACACCTACTTAAGAACATACCGAAAAAGGAAGGAAAATAATTTTTTTTCTTAAAAATTGTTACCCTTCCTCCTTCCAGACAAGAATCAAACCGAGCTCACATCAAAAGCCCTCAACTAATCTAGACTGTCCTGCTGGAGAACAAACGTATATCGAAACCCACAACAAAATCCACCAAGATTACCATCCAGAAATCAGACAGACACACCACGGCTGCAGCTGCGCTGGCTGCAAGCACTAAAGATCGCATCTTTTTTCCGGTGACAAGACAAGAATTCAATTAACCGACGAAGAGGGCCCGGTAGAAGTTGCCAAGAAGATCAAAACCTTGGCTTTGTCGGTGTCCATGGCGTCGCAGCTGTGCAGGGTCCTCCTTCTCTTCCAAGTCATCTACTGTGGCAGTTTTCCTCTTCCCAAGCGGCCCCCTTTCCCTGCTATAGAAACGTCCTCGGTGGAAGAATACGAATCCGGAAGTAAGCTTTTCCCGTATTTGATGTACATCACCAAAACGTCCCACCGCAATCTGACGGTGATTGGGTAAATTTTTGGGAAAAGTGATTGTATTTATAATTGTTCGGCGTAGCTTTTATCTGGAAGTAATTTTGCACTCTATTTTAAGATGTGTTTGACAACTTCTATTTGAAAGTCATTTTTGACTTTAGCTTCTCACATAGATTGAGTTGAGAGAGAGAAAGATTATAATTAATTTTGATTTGTTACAAAAGTTAACTCTTTCGTACTAACTTTACTTTTTTAAAATCTTAAAAGTTCTCTCATTATAACTTTTAGTTGGAACTCAAAATACAAGTAAAATACTATATAAATGACTTTCAAGATCTAACGGATTCCACAAAAAATAACTAAATAGAAGTGCAAAAATACTTCCAAATGGAAGTTACGTCAAACACAATTAGTTATTTTTTATGGAAGCACTTGAATTTTAGAAGCCATTTATGTAGTATTATTCTATTTATGTTTTGACGTTCAATCAAAAACTACAAAGTGAAATTTTCAAGATTGAAGAAAAAGTGAGGTTGTTATAAAAGAGTTAACTTTTGTAACATATGGAGGAGGCCGAGAGCTAGGCTCAGTGGGCCGAGAGGCATGGTCCACCCAGTTCCAAATCCCGTGCTAAATGAAAATAGGCAATGGGCCTTCGGCTCATTAATGAAGGGGGGCAACAAATTAGAAGGTACATTCTCTATACACAGAAATAATCCTACATCGTCTGTCGCAAAAAGAATTTCTCACTTACACCCTATAAATAGGGTATTGCTTACGTCAAAAAAGGTTTGTGACATGTGCTATATGTTATCCAATACTCATCATCCTTATCCTCTTTGAGATCCGCCTACTAACTTGACCGTCGGAGGGAGCTCCCTCGGGACTACACTCGGAGTCCTTTCTGACCGAGTGTTTCGTCTTGTAGGTAGACCCATTCTTATCCAGACCCTCCTCGGCGGTCTCAGATTTTCCTCGGAGGTCCCCGATCTTCCTCGACAGTCTCGGATTCTTCTCTGTGACCCGTAATCAATCCATGAGTACCTCGACTGCATCACCTGGCGTCGTCTATGGAAAAGACGCAGCCATGGCCCATTGCAGGCCTATGACGAGAGGACGGTCTGGGAAGAAGGAACCTGAGCTGAGGGTACTCACACCGTATCCCTCGGTCAGACTGAGGGTGCACCCTCGGCTTTAGGCTCGACTCTACCACAGGGACTGTCGCTCCCAACGGGGTAGGATCCTGCTGCACCCCGAGACAACAGGGTGGAGGAGCTCTCCAAGCAGGTGGCCAATACTGTTACTTCTCTTGCTTCTCTATGCGATATGGTGTCTGCTATCGTCCAACACATAGCGTTGCTAAACACGTTGACGAGGCCATAACCACTGCAGTAGCCACCCTTCTTTCCTCCTGGCCAGCTCTCGGTCGGCTAAGCAGGCCACTCTCGGAGGTATCCACCCAAGGCCCAGGGCGATCTTTACACTGGGCCTTGATAATTATGTATTTTTTAGTATTAAAAGGATAAATTTATACATTACACTCATGATTTTATGTGCAAAACTGTATGAAATGATAGATAATTTTGTGTTATTTCCAACGACACTAATTTTGTTGACTTCCAAGTTAAAAACGTCATCATTTCATGTGAAAAACTAGGTGTGATGCATTTGGGATTTTTCGGCAAAGCCAGGATATTTAATTTAGACATAATTATTATTATTTTCACCGTAGAAACCTTATTTGAATTTATTTTGTGTGGACAAGACATGAAGAATGCGTGGCACAATTGGCTAGATCATTTGACACTTGTGGGAAGGACCATAGTTTAAATCCTAGCAATAACACCTTTTACAAAAAAAGACAAAATAGAGGCAAAATAGGCATCAATGATTTAAAAGAGAGTTGCCCTAACTTGCTCCCCAAACATGTCCATAGAGCAACCGTCGCCCTCTCTCTCTCTCTTTCCTTTTTTCTCTCTCTCCTCCCTCTTTTATCTCTCCCTTTTTAAAAGCCTCTTATTCTTCTCTCTCTCTCTCTCTCTCCCACCGAGCTCTCTCTCCCCCTTTTTCTCTTTCTGCTCTCTCCCTCCTTCCGAGACTCTTTCTCTCTCTTTCTTTTTCTCTCACTGCTGCTGCTCTCTCTCTCTTTCCTCCTCAAGCTCTCTCTATCTCTCTCTTTTGTTCTCACTCTGTGTCCGTCTCTCCCTCTCTCTGCCTTTTCTATCTCTCCCCCTGTTCTCTTTCTCCTTCTCTCTCTCTATATCTCTCTGTCTCGCTCTATTAGCCTCCCGCCCTCGACAGCCAAGAGCCATGCGGTGCAACCAGGCGACCGCCCCTGCGGCTAGGTCCCGGACCCGCCACATGTCGCGGTAGCACGGTTCGCGCCCCCTCCTCAATCGTTGTTCAAGCCCGCCGGGGGCTTTCCTGCTCGCATGCGTCACGCGGCACGCACTACCATTACCGCACTGCAACCACCGCCCCTGTAAGGATTGAAGTTTCAGATCCAGTTATCGGGTCAGTTTCGGGGTCGGATCCCTTAGTTTGGGCCCTGGTAAGGCTGGGGCTTAAGTTCCCAAGTTCGACGCGGTTCAAACGTCGTCCAGCAATGTGGACGTGTTTTAGGCTGTACTACGTAGGCGCCACGTAGGTTGGTTTTGGGCCGCGAGAGTACAGCCCCGGTCTTATCGTCTAAATGGCGTCTTGTATGGACGACGTCATTTAGAGTACGACCCTGGTATGTCAGAGTACGGCTCGGTCTTGTCGTCTGAATGACGTCGGGCTTGGACGATGCGTTTTTTCCAGTTTCTATTTGACCCCGCGAACCCTCCTTCATTTCCCTCATTCTTACCTTTTTCTTCTCTCTCCTCTCTTCCCTCCGACCTCCGGCCCCATTTCTCCCTCTCCTTCCTCTCCTCTCCCCATTCCTCCTCTCCCTCAATTACATTAACTTCCCAACTTCCTCCACTACCACCACCACTTCCTTCGCGGCGCATTTCTCTCCAGACGGCGGCCGACGTCCCGGTGGAGTAACGACGTCCACGGCGGTATCGCGGCGGCGTGTGGCAAGACGGGTTGGCGGCTTGGAGTTTGGAGGAGTTCGAGTAACCGGTAGGATGACGATCCCCGTTGTATTTCATTTAAAACCATGTTTTTTTCCCGCTTTGGAGCATGTTTAGGGGGGGTTTTGAGGTGAAAACACTAATTGCACGAAATGAGAAATTTGAGATTTTTAATGGGTATTTAGGTTCTTCTCCTCCCTCTCTACTTTGTGGTCTTTTGTACGATTTTGGGGGGAGGAAATCCTACATCGTGGATTGGGAGATGGCGGAGGAAGAACCTGTCTGTAAGGGTTAAATGGCGTCGGGGGACAGCGACGCCTTTTAAAAAGGCGATTTCCACCCGCGACGCGATTTAGCCCAAATAACAGACCCAATCTCTGGACTGATGAGCGTCCAGGGACAGCGACGCCTTTTGAACGGCGACTTTCATGCACAACGCGTTTTAAGTTCAGATCACCCCGAGGCCTATCTCTGTTTCTGTCGTTATTAAACGACTAGGGATAGCGACGCCTTTTAAACGGCGACCCGTTTGGACGACACGATTTAGGCCATATTCTGAGGCCCATTTTCACATGAACCAGTTTAGGAGACTTGAATGACGTCGGCCTTGGGCGACGCGATTCAAGACAGAATCTCATTAATTCATGTAAATTAACACGTGTTTACATTGTTAGATAGTTTAGTTAATTACATGCTTGAAATCATACTTATGGAAGATGGATTCTACGTGATTGGATCGCATCGGGTTGTGTTTTGTGCGATCATAGACCTAGAGTGATAGTTGTTAGCGCTTAGGCACCCTGTGTCGATGTGGGAGTGACACGGCGCCGGTGTGGGAGTGGTGGGGTGACGCCTAGAGAGAGGGTCACCTAGTGTACCCCGGGGTATAGCTAGTACCGGTGTGGGAGTGGTACATTCGGAGTGTCACTCGTGCTGGGGGAAGTAGAACCACCTGGAGCCTATTAGACTGGAGTAGCCAGCGCGCTATCCGAGGGGTTGCTGTTTGGTCTCAGTGGGTCGGTGTTTCCCACGTTTGGCCATGTGGTTGGCGTGTTTTGTCGAGACGCTAGTTGTGGGCTCCGTGGTAGAATGGATTCAAAATTATGCATGTTATATTTCGAATGCATGCGTTTTATATCGAAATTTAGGAATTGTGTTTACTGCTTTACTTGCTCAATTTATCTATATTTGTGTTGCTGCACTTGTGGGTGCGTGAGTGGGCGGTGGGGATTGAAGGATCCCTACTGAGTCTTTTCGATGAGACTCACCCCTGCGGTTTTCAGGTGAGGGTTCCAGACAGGCGTAGCGAGGAGAGTGTTGCTTTGGGTCCCACGCCAGCAGCCGCTGTTCCGGCGTATGCCCCGATGTAGTTGTTATTTTATTTTATGGCCTGTACGCTTAATTATTTCTTTTTAGTTGGAGTATGTAATTATTTGCTGAGTCAAGTCGCATTGTGAATGTTTAGCTTAGTTTATCATTTATTTCCCAGACTTATCAAGATCCTGGTTTGGCTGCAAATTAATGATTTGGTACCCATTTAGTAATCGGATCCCCGATTATAGGGTGGCAGGTCGTTACAGTTGGTATCAGAGCATTCGGTCTGGCAAATAGATGAATAACTAGGTTAAATATCGTAATTTCGGCAAATAATTACATTATCCCGTACAGGCACGACAGTAGTGTAGGTTTTAGAATTCTAATTAGAACTTTTCGATTTTTGTGATTGTGGGCGATTAGATGGCTCCTAGGAAGAGGATGCCGGTTATTAGAGAGCGGGGAGATGTCCCTAGTGGATATGATGCCGGTAGGCCGAATATGGAGCGTTTCATGGAGGTTATGATGGACACGATGGCTAGATACCAGACTCGAGACCCTAGTGAGAGTTCTAGTTCTCGGGGAGGGCCTTCAGCTGCCCTGGAGAGATTCCTGAAGTTGAAGCCGCCTCATTTTACCGGTCGTCCCGACCCTGATAAAGCTGTTCACTCGTTGAGGGAGTTGGAGAAGACTTTTGATACCATGGATTGTGCGGCAGTTGAGAGGACTCCATTGGCTACCTTCATGTTGAAGGATGATGCCTACGACTGGTGGACCACTTTAAAGAATTTTTCATATGCGGATAAGAATCTCAAGGAGATTCCATGGGAGACATTCGTGAAGGAATTCAATGCGCAGTACTTCCCTAGGCATGTCCAGAAGGCCAAAGAGAGGGAATTTATGGAGTTGACCCAAGGAAGCATGACAGTGCTTGAGTACCAGATGAAGTTTGTTTCGCTTGGGAGGTTCGTGCATTTTATTTCAGGAGACGAGGAGCGTCGGACTGAGAGGTTTGTGGATGGACTGAGGTCCAATTTGAGGAGTTTTGTGGCATCCCACTATTGTACGAATTTGGCATCGGCGGTTAGGTGTGTTGCGGCAATAGAGGCACAGCATGATCAGTCAGCTCGGGAGAGGAGACTGACTACTCAGGGGCCAGCTCATGGCAGGGGAAAGACAGCAGCAGCAGCAGCTCCTTCATCCGGATCAGGATCGTGTTCACTCGGCTCCAGATTCAGGAGGTTCTTTCGAGGCGGTGGCAGCAGCAATGGCAGCAGCGGTAGTAGCAGACCCAGGTAGAGCCAGCAGAGTCAGTCGGTGTCCAGTGCCCAGCAGGAGGCAGCTTAGAGGCTTCCGGTAGCTTGTCGACATTGCAGTGGTACTCACGGTGGGACTCAGTGTCCTGCATTTTCTGGGAGGTGTTACACTTGTGGCCAGCAAGGCCATTTGGTGAGGTATTGCCCGCAGGGGCATGGTCAGGGGCAGGGGCCAGGTGATCAGAAGAAGCCGAGGACCCATGGGAGAGTTCTAGCTATCACCAGGAAGGAGGCTCGTGCGTCCACCTTGGTGGAAGGTATATTTTCTGCCCTTGGGAACTCTGCGCATGTGTTGATTGATTCGGGTGCTTCGCATTCTTTTATTTCTGAGCAGTTCGTAGATATTCTTTCTGCACCCGTTGATGAGATATCTGATGGACTGATGGTAGAGGTTCCTTATGGGGATTTCATGTTATCTTATAACTGTTTGAGTGAGGTTCCCTTGACCATTGAGGGTCATGAGTTACCTGCCCAATTAGTTGTGCTTGCCATTCGCGACTTTGATGTCATCTTGGACATAGACTGGTTGGAGGCTTATTATAACGAGGTAGACTGCTACAGGAAGAGGGTGCGTTTCTCTATTCCGGACATCCCAACCTTCTACTTCCAAGGTATTAGGCTCTCTTCTCGTGGTATTCTTATTTCTGCCTTTAAGGCCCAGAGATTGCTTGTTGGTGGCTGTGAGGCTTTCCTTGCCTCTGTTATTTTAGCTGATGTTAGTAGTAGTTCCAGTCCTTGGGAGGTGCCTGTAGTTTGTGACTTTGTTGATGTGTTTCCTGAGGAGTTGCTTGGCCTCCCTCCTCAGCGAGAGGTTGAGTTCACTATTGAGCTTGCACCGGGTACAGCGCCCTTGTCTAAGGCCCCGTATCTGATGGCTCTAGCTGAACTCGCTGAGTTGAAGGCGCAGTTGCAGGAATTGCTGGATAAGGGTTTTATTTGTCCCAATACTTCTCTGTGGGGTACTCCAGTTCTATTTGTCAGGAAGAAGGATGGTTCTCTGAGGTTGTGTATTGATTATAGACAGCTGAACCAGGTGACGATAAAGAACAAGTACCCACTTCTGAGGATCGATGATCTGATGGATCAGTAGCAGTCTGTGAAGGTGTTTTCAAAGATTGACTTGAGATCAGGGTATTATCAGATGAGGATCCGTGAGGTTGATGTTAGTATGACGGCCTTTAGGACTCGGTATGGACATTATGAGTTTTTGGTTATGCCTTTTGACTTGACCAATGCTCCGGCGGCTTTTATGGATTTGATGAACCGGGTCTTCAGGGCCTACCTGGATCAGTTTGTCGTGGTATTTGTAGATGATATTTTGGTATACTCTTCTTTTGAGGAAGAGGATGCCACACATCTTTAGGTAGTATTGCAGGTTCTGTGAGATCACCAACTCTATGCCAAGTTTAGCAAGTGTGAATTCTGGCTAGATAAGGTGCACTTCCTAGGGCATGTCATTTCTGGAGATGGCATTGCAGTGGATCCAGCCAAGATTGAGGCAGTGATGGATTGGAGCAGACCGACAACAGTAACTGAGATCAGGAGCTTCTTGGGGTTAGCAGGATATTACAGATGGTTTGTCCAGGGTTTTTCTTCGATAGCGACCTCCTTGTTGAGGTTGACTCGTAAGGGAGTTTGTTTCGTGTGGACCGAGGAGTGTGAGCGGAGTTTCATTGAGTTGAAGACTCGCCTCACTTCGGCTCCAATGCTGGTGATTCCATCAGGTTCCGGTGGATTTGTGGTTTATTCAGATGCATCTCGTCGAGGTTTAGGTGCGGTTCTGATGCAGCATGGTAAGGTTGTGGCCTATGCTTCTAGGCAGCTGAAGAAGCATGAGGAGAACTATCCCACTCATGACTTAGAGTTGGCAGCTGTAGTATTTGCACTGAAGATCTGGCGGCACTATTTATATGGATAGAAGTTTCAGGTTTTTACCGACCACAAGAGCCTGAAGTATGTATTCACGCAGAAGGATCTGAACTTGAGGCAACGCAGGTGGATGGAGTTTATCAAGATTATGATCTCGACCTTTCTTATCATCCGGGCAAGGCAAACGTGGTAGCAGACGCCTTGAGTCGGAAGACGGTCGTATCATATCTTATGGGTCAAGAATGGAGGTTATTTAAGCAGGTTGTGGAATCTTCCTTTAGGGTTCCGCGAGAGGTTGATAGAGCCGTGTTGGCCAGCTTAACTGTGAGGCCAGCAGTGTACCATGCTGTAATCGAGGCTCAGAGGGCAGATGCAGAGTTACCGCAGGTTCTCCAGACACCAGAGGTGGAGTTGTGGGATGATGGTACAGTCATATTTAGAGGCAGACTCTATGTTCTAGCTGAGGAAGACGTGTGCGGGAGTGTCCTGAATGAGGCGCACCGTTCTAGATATGCAATGCATCTCGGAACGACTAAGATGTATCATTGTTTAAGGAGGCACTTTTGGTGGCCTGGTATGAAGAAGGACGTGGCTGATTATGTGGCAAGGTGCCTGACTTTGTCAGCAGGTTAAGGCAGAACACTAGAGACCAGGAGGATTGTTGAAGCCTTTGCCGATCCCGTAATGGAAATGGGAACATGTGACTATGGACTTTGTGATGGGATTACCTGTGTCCCTGACAGAAGAGATGCGATTTTGGTCATTGTTGATCGATTGACCAAGTCGGCACACTTTCTGGCTATTAAGAAGGACTGGTCAGTTGGTAAGTTGGCTAAGTTGTTTGTAGACCGGATCATCTCTCTGCACGGGGTGCCCTTATCCATCGTGTCAGATCGGGATCCGAGATTTACTTCTAGATTCTGGAAGAGTTTTCAGAAGGCCTTGGGCATGCAGTTAGCCTTCAACTCGGCTTATCATCCAGAAACTGATGGGCAGTCAGAGAGGACCATTCAGACACTGGAGGATATGCTCAGGGCATGTTGCCTAGACTGGGGAGGTTCTTGGGAGCAGCACTTGTCTACAGTGGAGTTTGCCTACAACAACAATTATCATTCCAGTATCGGCATGGCGACTTATGAGGCATTGTACGGGCGGCCGTGTCGATCTCCTTTGAATTGGTCTGAGATTGGCGAGAGGCAGATAGCAGGGCCTGAGTTGGTACAACAGTGTGCTGAGGTTGCCAGAGTGGTGCAGTAGAGGTTGACTACAGCTCAGAGCAGGCAGAAGAGTTATGCAGACGTCCGCAGGAGACCGTTGGAGTTTGAGGTTGGGGACCACGTGTTTCTCCGAGTCTCACCCTCCAAGGGTGTGATGAGATTCGGGAAGCGAGGTAAGCTGAGTCCGCGATATGTTGGGCCTTTTCCCATTCTTGCTCGAATTGGGTAAACGGCATATCAGCTAGCCTTGCCGCCCAATCTTGCAGGAGTGCATAATGTGTTCCATGTTTCTTTGCTGAGGAAATATATTTAGGATCCATCTTATGTTTTGGACTTTTCAGAGTTGGAAGTCGCTGAGGACTTGTCGTTTCCAGAATTTCCAGTACGTATTGAGGATCGTAGGGAACAGGTCCTTTGGAACAAGGTTGTTCCTCTGGTTAAGGTGGTTTGGCAACATCGCTCTAGAGGCTAGGCTACCTGGGAGCGAGAGGATGAAATGCGGGAGCAGTTTCCCTACCTTTTCTCGTAAGTTCTCTGGTGAGCTTGTACCATTATTTTTCAATCTCGTTATTTTGTAGTAGGCAATTTCGGGGACGAAATTCTTTTAAGAGGAAGAGAATGTAAAGATTGAGGTTTCGGATCTGGTTATCAGGTCAATTTCGAGGTCGGATCCCTTAGTTTGGGCCATGGTGGGGCTGGGGCTTAGGTTCTCTTTCGCGCCGAGCTTGCGAGACGCGGTTCAAATGGCGTCCAACAATGTAGACGTGTTTTATGCTGTGCCACGTGGGCTGGCTTTGGGCCGCGAGAGTACGGCCCCGGTCTTATCGTCTAAATAGCGTCTTGTATGGACGACGCTATTTAGAGTACGACCATGGTATGTCAGAGTACAGTCCGGTCTTGTCGTCTGAATGACGTCGGGCTTGGACGACGCGTTTTTCCCAGTTTCTGTTTGACCCCGCGAACCCTCCTTCATTTCCCTCATTCTTACCTTTTTTTTTCTCTCTCCTCTCTTCCCTTCGACCTCTGGCCCCCTTTCCCCCTCTCCTTCCTCTCCTCTCCCCATTCCTCCTCTCCCTCCACTCCATTAACTTCCCAACTTCCTCCATTATCACCACCACTTCCTTCGCGGCGCATTTCTCTCCAGACGGCGGCCGACGTCCCGGTGAAGTAACAGCGTCCACGGCGGTACCGGCGACGGTGTGTGGCAAGGCGGGTTGGCGGCTTGGAGCTAGGAGGAGTTCGAGTAACCGGTAGGGTGACGATCCCCGTTGTATTTCGTTTAAAACTATTTTTTTTCCCGCTTTGGAGCATGTTTAGGGGGGTTTTTGAGGTGAAAACACTAATTGCATGAAATGAGAAATTGGGGGTTTTTAATGGGTATTTAGGTTCTTCTCCTCCCTCTCTACTTTGTGGTCTTTTGTACGATTTGGGGGGGAGGAAATCCTACCCTGTGGATTGGGAGATGGCGGAGGAAGAATCTGTCTGTGAGGGTTAAATGGCGTCGGGGGAAAGTGACGCCTTTTATAAAGACGGTTTCCACCCGCGACGCGATTTAGCCCAAATAACAGACCCTATCTTTGGACTGATGAGCGTCCAGGGACAACGACGCCTTTTGAACGGCGACTATCATGCACGACGCGTTTTAAGTTCAGATCATCCCGAGGCCTATCTCTGTTTCTGTCGTTATTAAGCGACTAGGGACAACGACGCCTTTTAAACGGCGACCCGTTTGGACGACGCGATTTAGGCCATACTCTGAGGCCTATTTCCACATGAACCAATTTAGGAGGCTTGAATGACGTCGGCCTTGGGCGACGCGATTCAAGACAAAATCTCATTAATTTCTGCAAATTAACACGTGTTTACATTGTTAGATAGTTTAGTTAATTACATACTTGAAATCATACTTATGGACGATGGATTCTACGTGATTGGATCGCACCGCCTTGCGTTTTGTGCGATCGTAGACCTAGAGTGACAGTTGTTAGCGCTTAGGCACCCTGTGTTGGTGTGGGAGTGACATGGCGCTGGTGTGGGAGTGGTGGGGTGACGCCTAGAGAGAGGGTCACTTGGTGTACCCCGGGGTATAGCTAGTACCGGTGTGGGAGTGGTACATTCGGAGTGTCACTCGTGCTGGAGGAAGCAGAACCACCTGGAGCCTGTCAGGCTGGAGTAGCCAGCGTGCTATCTGAGGGGTTGCTGTTTGGTCTCAGTGGGTCGGTGTTTCCCGCGTTCGGTCGTGTGGTTGGCGTGTTTTGCCGAGACGCTGGTTGTGGGCTCCGTGGTAGAATAGTTTCAAAATTATGCGTGTTATATTTCGAATGCATGCGTTTTATATCGAAATTTAGGAATTGTGTTTACTGCTTTACTTGCTCAATTTATCTATATTTGTCTTGCTGCACTTGTGGGTGCGTGAGTGGGCGGTGGGGATCGAAGGATCCCTACTGAGTCTTTTCGATGAGACTCACCCCTGTGGTTTTCAGTTGAGGGTTCTAGGCAGGCATAGCGAGGAGAGTGTTGCTTTGGGTCGCGTGCCAGCAGCCGCTATTCCAGGGTATGTTTTGATGTAGTTGTTATTTTATTTTCTGGCCTGTACGTTTAATTATTTCTTTTCAGTTGAAGTATGTAATTATTTAATGAGTCAAGTCGCATTGTAATAATTTTTAATTCTTACACTTCCTTTTCAATTCGATGCGATGTGAATGTTTAGCTTAGTTTATCATTTATTTCTCACACTTATCAAGAGCCTGGTTTGGCTCCAAATTAATGATTCGGTACCCATTTAGTAATCGGATCCCCGATTATAGGCTGGCGGGTGGTTACAGCCCCCCTGCTAGGCCATGCGGGAGGGTCCACAGCGTTCAACTGCCACCCCTTGTCGCCCTCGCTCAGGGCACGTGCCTGGCTCCTATTGGGTTCTCAGGTTTCTCCGGATCTCCCGCGCAGCGGAAATAAAATAACGGAGATCCGTTCCCATTTCGAAAAATCTTAAAAACCGGATTATCGGATAATCGGTTCTTACCATGTGTGGATTCGAATCTGTAACAGTTCGGTTCCGTCGGTGCAACACCGCAAGCCGCGCAAGCGCCCGGCCTCTAGCGGGGTCCACGCAAACCTCCTCGCGACGGATATCCTCACGTTCCTCGTTCTTCGCAGCCATGAAAGCTCCGCCGGTCGCTGCAACGATCGCCGCAACGCGGGGACGATTTCCCATCGAACGGGAGTCGGAGAAGCGATGGAGCATATCCGCGGATCCGGATCTGGCCTGGGGCACCAGAGAGAGAGAGAGAACAGAGGAAGGGGCGGCTAGAGTTAGCAGCAGCTTGGCCTGCTCAGCCTATTCGCTACATTTTATACTAACCACGTGGTTTTTCATAAAAACCCCCGGTTTGTATATAACCCACTTATTTATCCATCGCTTTGAGAATCATTTGCGTGTGACCCTCTAGGCCCAACTACCAGTCCGGTTAATAGCCCAATAAGCCCAGTAACCCCTTACTGGCTTTATTAATCAATTAATAACTCTTTATTATTTAATTAATCAATCAAATTGATGTCGCACATCGAATTCGACCGGGCCTCCGATCACGTTGGGTGCCAAGCAACACCGCGTGAACCAGGAAGGTTCAGGGTTAAGTAACCCACTCTTGGAACCTTTCCGCTGACAGTTACCGCGTGGATATAATCCTTCATTCGTACAATGCTCTCAAGTCAACTCAGGATATGGCGTGCTGTCAAACCCTAACCGGTCGACTCACTTGGATTGGATGCCACTGATGAATATCGGAAAACTCCTTTCTCGATATTATTGTCCGCCCTGGCCAGTGACTTTCGCGCATCCTTCCTAGAGCATTCTCTCTCTAAGTACCGAGAGCGAATGATTCCTTATTGACACACAATTCCCTTCGACAGTATTCTATTGTACCCAATCCTTGGCTATTTAGAATCCCGTAGTTAGAGATTCATAAACCAAGGTCAAAGCACAGAAGTCTACCGACAAGGTGTCCTTGGTGTCCTTGGTGTCTCAGGTTCGAGGACCATGTACGCAACTGCGACAATAGAATCAAGCTAGTTGACAGTGAGGTACAATACCATCCAGCAATTCAGTCAGATCAGTTCAGTGAACTCATTCTCCAATGAGCACCTACAGATTCGCCTTAGTGTCTCTACACAAATGACTTATGAGATCAATCACCCTCATCATATGAGCAGGAGTAATCTGTACTAGTCTAACAGGATATCCGATGTCCTTCTCAGATATCCTCCGACTATGAACGATTAAGAATATGTGTGTTTAAGTGATCAGTCTCACTAGTATGATCTCATCATAATCTGATCACTATCACACATATTCACGGACTTCATTATGAGACGATAATTAATACGATTTATACATAATGAATATTATGCCATTATATTAATAAATATGAATGAAATTACAAAATCATATTGGCTTGTAGGCCACCTAAGACTAACAATCTCCTACTTGGATAAAAGCCAATCACCTTTATACAGCAAGCCTATAGACTCTAGGTGACGCTCAAACACAATTTGAGTCAATGGCTTTGTCAAGTGGATCTGCTACATTGTCGACGGATAGAACTCTTTCCCCTACTACATCTCCTATGGATATGATCTCTCTGATAAGATGAAAGCGCCTCAGAATATACTTCGATTTCTGATGAGACCGCGACTCTTTCGCTTGCGCAATGGCTCCATTGTTGTCGCACAACAGCGGAACATGTTTAGAGATACTGGGAACTACGCCGAGGTTGGTGATGAATTTCTTCAACCACACTATTTCCTTGGCAGTTTCAGCTGCAGCGTTGTACTCAGCTTCAGTCGTCGAATCTGCCATGGTTGCTTGCTTGGAACTCTTCCAGCACACTGCTCCTCTGTTCAAAGTAAACACGAATCCAGATGTAGACTTGCTGTCATCTGGATCTGACTGGAAACTCGAGTCAGTAAAGCCTCACTGTTTCAAGTCACCTCCACCATAGACAAGAAACATATCCTTAGTTCTTCTCTAGTACTTAAGAATACATTTCACTACTTTCTAGTGCTCTTCGCCTGGATCAGCCTGAAATCTGCTTGTAACACTTAGAACAAATGCAACATCAGGCCGTGTACATAGCATGGCATACATAATAAATCCTATGGCAGAGGCATAGGGTATTCTATCCACGAATGCCTTCTCATTAGGAGTCTTAGGAGACTGCTCCTTTAAGAGATTAATTCTATGTCTCATCGGTGTGAGACATCTCTTAGAATTTTTCATGGCAAACCTTTTGACTATGGTATCTATGTACAAGGATTGGGTCATTCCAAGCATCCTCTTTGATCTATCTTTATAGGTCCGTATTCCCAATACGTAGGATGCTTCTCCCAAATCTTTCATGGAGAAGTTTTTCGACAGCCAGATCTTTATTGATGACCTCATATCTACATCATTCCCAATGAGTAGTATGTCATCTACGTAAAGAACTAAGAAGGTGACTGCGCTCCCACTGGTCTTCTTATACACACAAGGTTCATCTTCATTCTTAATGAAGTCATAAGACTTGACAACCTCGTCAAATCTTATGTTCCAGCTCCGGGAAGCTTGCTTCAGTCCATAAATGGACCTCTGAAGCTTGTACACTTTATCTGGAGATTCTTTGGATGTGAAGCCTTCCGGTTGTATCATATACACCTCTTCCTCAAGGTTACCGTTGAGGAAGGTAGTCTTCACATCCATCTGTCAGATTTTATAATCAAAATGTGCAGTAATGGTGAATAGAACTCTGATCGACTTTATCATGGTAACTGGTGAGAAAGTCTCATCATAGTCAATTCTTTGTCTTTGACGATATCCTTTTGCCACCAACCTTGCCTTATAAGTATCGATCTGTCTATCAGCACCGATCTTTCTAAAGATCCATTTGCATCCGATGGGTACAATACTCTCGGACAAGTCCTCCAAGTTCGAAACCTGGTTGATGTACATTGACTAGATTTCTGAGTTCATGACTTCCCGCCATTTCTCGGCTTCTGGGCCTTCTATAGCCTCCTGGTAGGTTTTAGGATCATCATCCACATTATATTCTACCTTAGACTCACCTTCAGCGATGTGTCCCACATATCGTTCGAGTAGTCTAGGTAATCTACCAGATCTACGCGGCTCATGTGTGTGTACCTGAACAGATTCAGGAACTGATATCTCATCTGGTGGTAACGCAGCTGTTTGGGGATCTGGAACCTCTTTTAATACTATTTTACTCCCACTGTCCTCCTAGAGAAGGTATTCCTCTTCCAGGAAGACAGCTTTCTTGGCGACAAACACCTTTTGTTCACCAAGATGGTAAAAATAGTATCCAAAAGTCTCTTTTGGATATCCCACAAACCTGCATTTATCAGGTCGTGATTCAAACTTGTCTGGATCATGCCTCTTTACATGAGCAGGACAACCCCAGACTTTAATATGTTTAAATTCTGATTTCCTGCCTTTCCATATCTCATATGGAGTAGAGGCCACAGACTTTCTGAGTACTCTGTTTAGTAGGTATGCTACTGACTGTAGAGCATACCCCCAGAGGGACACTGGTAATCCCGAAAAGCTCATCATGGATCGCACCATGTCTAACAAGGTGGGATTCCTCCTTTCTGATACACCATTCATCTGTGGTGTATATGGAGGGGTCAGTTGAGAAAGGATACCATTATCCTTTAAGAATTGTGTGAAATTAGTACTCAAGTATTCTCCTTCTCGATCTGATCGAAGAGCATTAATACTCTTTCTTAATTGATTCTCTACCTCATTCTTGAACTCCTTGAACTTCTCAAATGCTTCCGACTTGTACTTCATTAAGTACACATAGCCGAATTTTGAGAAGTCATCGGTGAACGTGATGAAGAATGAAAAGTCACCTTTGGCTTGGGTGGACATGGGACCACATACATCCAAATGTATTAGTTCAAGAATGTCCTTGGCACGTTCTCCATGTCTAGTAAATGGAGATTTTGCCATCTTTCCCATAAGGCATGATTCACATGTCGAAAACGATTCATAATCGAATGCATTTAAATAACCATGCTTGTGCAACCTTTGCAACCTGCTTTCACCAATATGCCCAAGTCTACAATGCCACATGTAGGCTTGGTTCACACAATTCTTGCTTTTCTTAAGAGCATTATCAATTTGAAGATTGTAATAAGAAACATTTAAGAGATATAGACCGTTGACTAAAGATGCCGAAGCTATTGATTTATTACCATAATAAATCGAACAACTTCTATTCTCAGTAGTCAACCTATATCCTATCTTGTCCAAACAAGGTACGGATATGATGTTCTTTACTATGTTAGGAACATAATAACAATCTTCTAATAGTAAGGCGTCTCCGGATGGAAGCCTGAGGTTTGCTGTCCTAACAGCAATCACCGCAACTTTTGCACCGTTTCCTAACCTCAATTCTACCTCACCTTGTCTCAGCTTGCGCTTACTTGTCAGCATCTGCGTATCATGACAGATATGAGAAGCACATCCGGTATCCAATACGCAAGATGTGGAATCTCTAACTGGTAAGTTGATAACTATTATGTAGATATCTGAAGCTTCAGACATCTTCACCTTTCAATGAGCTTTATCGTTAAGGAACTCATTTTAGTTCCTCTTCCAGTGACCATTCTGCTTACAGTAGAAGCAGTCTCCCTTTACTACTCTTTTGCTTTTGTCCATCGATCTTTTATCGTTAGCTATCATCTCTGCTTCAGGGGCATCTAATGCCGATTCAGCAGGAGGATCAGCATTAAGGGCGTAGGCAATCTGTTTAGATCTGAAGACATTATTCAAGTGTCTGAGCCAATTCGAGTAGATCAGATAAGTCAAAAGGACATCAAGTATGCCACGGAGTGGGTTATTCGACGACATAATTCCCTACAGGAGATGAATAAAATTCTTTTAGCATATGTTCAATTATTAAGTATAAAACAAGACATGGTCTTTTGTTCAAGTTTTAACTCCCACTAATTTTCGAACGAACTGTATAACCCTCAGTTATATAGAACGGGAGACGCTGACAGTCTCCTAGTGGGGATCAGAATCTCAATGACTTGCAGTACAACCTTGTGGATAGCACAACAAACTGTAATACAATCAAAGAAAACCCAACTCATGGGACTTGCAACTCCTTGCAATATCCGATCATAGTTTTGGTCTCTAAAGAATTAATGGCTTTGTGGATAGCACAACAATCCACTAATTCTGGTCTAAGCTAACCATCATTACGCGACGAGCATAGATTTGCATACAGCCCTTGTGGATAGCACAACAAAGCTACCTGATTCCTTTACCCCGATCATATAGGCATCTAATGCCATAGCCAGAGTTTCTCCTCCCAATTAAACATGCCTTGTGGATAGCACAACAAACCTGCCTAAAGTGATTCGAATCCTATGACTATAACGATGGTGGACAACGCGGTAAGTTCTTAACTACTCACGTTACGGCTTAGAATTTGGATGAGGGTATTTAGATAACTTTTATCTTGGTCTCTCATAGGTGATAGTATATAAACATATCGTATATATTTACTAAATACTCTACCTGCTTTTGATTCACAATCAAACATTGAAAACAATGTATCACATACATGTCTAGTGTGGTCATGGATAACACAGTGGGTTTGACTGGAGCCAACAGTCAAACGTACACACAATCTAACATAACATTTATATCAAATAAACCTACAAACACATAGGCAAAGGATCTTCACCTTTTCGCCTTCCTGGTTGCAGCTGTGGATCGTCCTCGCTCCTCCTCAGTTGCCTTGATCATATTACATTTAAATTCTAGAATTGACAAGTAAATTGAAGAAGGCCTTATGGCGAGTACAAGAGAGAGGGAGGTAGAAGTACATAGGAGTTCGAGAGAGGGAGAGGTACGCAGACCTCTATTTATTAACAATTAATAAATAACTATGCATCCACGATCCATACAATCCATTCATCACATGAATAATTAAATAAGTGCATATTCATGACCACAGTGTGTTTTAAACATTCCACACATGATAAGCGCATCACATGGCTAAAATAAAAGAGTTTTTTCAAAATAAATAATTTTGGCTTTCAAAAAGCTGGGATCCAATCAAAATTGGTATTTGAATTTCGAAAACTCATTTAATTAATTTAACATGCAACTAAATCAAATTTAAAAGCATCAAATCACACATCACATGTGCACACACTCCAAATTAATAATTCCATATTATTCTATGCTAATTAGAACATTTCTAATAATTAAAATAATCTAACATTTAGATTAAACAAAATTAATAATCTAACAATTAGATTATTAATAATTAATTAAAAATCTAACTTTTAGATCAGTAGATTAAAATTAATTATTAATTTAACACTTAAATTAATAATTAATTTTAACTAGTTATTAATTACTAATCTAATAATTAGACTAGTTAATTAATACATGTTAATCACTAATTTAACTATTAAACTAATAATTAACACTAATGAATAGTTAACCACTAATCTAACTCTTAAATTAGTGTATATATATTAATTATTAATTTAACTCTTAAATCAATAATTAATAACATCTAATTAAACCATTCAGTTAGTTAGTCAAAATTAATTGTCAATTTAACATTTAAATTAACAGTCAATTTCACTTAATTGATAAACATTAATTTAACTCTTAAATTAATTATTTAAAATTAATTATTAATTTAACATTTAAATTAATTACTAATTTTACTTATTAACAACATTTGCTAATTAAATGATTCTATAATCATTAATGCCCAAATATAAATAAATTTGAATGATAATTTTAATTTCCAAAACATTTTTGAATTTTAAAGTTATTTTCAAATTTTAGACAAATATAAATGGGCATAAGGGTTTAATTAGAAATAATGGGGTTTAAATAGGACAAGGCTCAGCCACATGGGCTGAGCCATTGGGCTCGGGCCCTAGCCGAGCCAGGGCTCGGACCAGGCGTCCACAGTGGGCGCCTGGCTCGAACCTGGTTCGACCAGGCCCCCAGACCCGGTCCAGGCCGGTCTGATCGGCTCGGGACAGGGCTTCCCCCCCATCCCTTAACCCTAACCTGGCAGCAGGGATATCCGGCGGTGGGGGTAGTTGCAGGCTGCCGTCGGCTGGGCCCTCGGCGCCGCTGGCCCCGGCCGGCGATGCCCCCGGCGCCGGCAACACGCCCGGCGCCGGCAGGGCCGCCGGCTGTGGCCAAACAGTAGCCGGTCGAGCCCCATCAAACTCCCTAAATCTGATTTTTTAGGGTTTGAAACCAAATTAGGGCTCAATTTTTGCAGCTCTTCAAGGCCACTCCAGCGCTGGCTATGATGCCCAGTGGTTAGAGGTGAGTATCCTCTAGGGTTATGGGATCCGGGCCTGCCATCCCAACACTTGGGAAGCTCAAAAAAGGCCGCCGAAAAGCCTCCGATTATCATCTCATGAAGAACTCCGAGAACGCCAAAAAAAAATTAGAAAATTGCAGGAAAGAATAATCGAATTATTCATAAAATCGGTGTTCATCGTATGAACATGTATCCAGCAAAAAGATCGAATTAGTGCATGGAATAATACATAGAAAAATTAATTTCGAAACCCGAAACGGGACGAGAAATAGTGGAACCTGGCTTTGATACCACTGTTGGGTTCTCGGGTTTCTCCGGATCTCCCGCACAGCGAAAATAAAATAAAAACGGAGATCTGTTCATGTTTCAAAAAATCTAAAAAATTGGATTATCGGATAATCGGTTCTTACCGTGTGCGGATTCGAATCCGCAACCGTTCGGTTTCATCGGTGCGACACCGCAAGTCGCGCAAGCGCCCGGCCTCTAGCGGAGTCCACGCGATCCTCCTCGCGACTGATATCCTCACGTTCATGGTTCTTCGCAGCCACGAAACCTCCGTCGGTCACCGCAACGATCGCCGCAACGCGTGGACGATTTCCCGTCGAACGGGACTCGGAGAAGCGGCGGAGCAGATCTGGGGATCCAGATCTGGCCTGGGGCGCCAGAGAGAGAGAGAAACAGAGGAGGGGGCGGCTAGGGTTAGTAGCAGCTTAGCCTGCTCAGCCCGTTCACTACATTTTATACTAACCGCGCTGTTTTTCATAAAAACCCCCGATTTACATAAAACCCACTTATTTATCTATCGCCTTGAGAATCATTTGCGTGTGACCCTCTAGGCTCAATTACCAGTCCGATTAATAGCCAAATAAGCCCAGTGACTCCTCACTGGCTTTATTAATCAATTAATAACTCTTTATTAGTTAATTAATCAATCGAATTGATGTCGCACATCGAATTCGACCGGGCCTCCGATCACGTTGGGTGCCAAGCAACACCACGTGAACCCGGAAGGTATTGGGGTTAAGTAACCCACTCTTGGAACCTTTCCGCCAACAGTTACCGCGTGGATATAATCCTTCATTTGTACAATGCTCTGGAGTCAACTCAGGGTATGGCGTGCTGTCAAACCCTAACCGGTCGACTCACTTAGATTGGATGTCGCTGATGAATATCAGAAAACTCCTTTCCCGATATTATCGTCCGCCCTGGCCTGGGACTTTCGCGCATCCTTTCTAGAGCATTCTCTCTCTAAGTATCGAGAGCGAATGATTCCTTATTGACACACAATTCCCTTCGACGGTATTCCGCTGTACTCAATCATTGGCTGTTTAGAATCCTATGGTTAGAGATTCATAAACCAAGGTCAAAGCACAGAAGTCCACCGACAAGGTGTCCTTGGTGTCTCAGGTCCAAGGACCATCCACGCAACTGCGACAATAGAATCAAGCTGGTTGACAGTGAGGTACAATATCATCCAACGATTCAGGCGGATCAGTTCAGTGAACTCATTCTCCAATGAGCACCTACAGATTCGCCTTAGTGTCTCCACACAAGTGACTTATGAGATCAGTTACCCTCATTATATGAGCATGAATAATCTGTACTAGTCTAACCGGATATCCGATGTCCTTCTCGAATATCCTCCGACTAGGAACGATTAAGAATATGTGTGTTTAAGTGATCAGTCTCACTAGTATGATCTCATCATAATCTGATCACTATCGCACATATTAACGGACTTCATCATGAGACGATAATTAATACGATTTACATAATGAATATTATGCCATTATATTAATAAATATGAACGAGATTACAAAGTCATATTGGCTTGTAGGCCACCTAAGTCTAACAGCTCCCACCCAGCTGCTGCTCGCCGTAAGCCCATGCCACTCCCTGCTTCGCCCGGCACGCAACACTTCCAACCGTCGAGCGTATTACGCCGCTGCCCTGCTGCCATTGCTGCTTTGCTCTCACTCTCCTCTGGTCCAATTATTTATTTATTTAATTAGGTTTAGTTATTAATTACTTGCTATTTAGTTATTTTCTTTAAAGGATATCAAGGTCATAAACTTTGTAATATAATTTGTTTGTAGACGGTTGACGATGTTATGCTAAAATTGCAATTTGTAGTAGAATATTGGTGTCTTTAATCTAGATTTCCTCCCTTTAATTTCTTTCACTCCACTTCAAATGTGATTTTGTTTATCTTCTCAAATCAACTCACTTAGTTAGATTTACATGTATTTGTTAGTTTAATTAATTAACTTGCTGTTTGATTAGGTAATTAAAGTCGTGTAATGATTTGTCTTTAATGTTTAGCTAGTTTGTTCTTTTTTTTTTCTTTTAATCTTAAGATAGATTAATTGGTACAATTTCTAATTTTAATCTTTATCTTTTTGAATCTCACTTTTTAGTTTAATGAAAATTCTAGATTTTCAAAATTAAAAATCTATTTGTTTGTGCATCGACCCAATTCTCACCACTTAACGATTCTCAAATCAATAGTGAATTTGATAATTTAAATTTGCTTGCCAAGAGCGTTTAACGACCTCATTGCGCGTACTCCAACTTTTGGCACCGTTATCAGGGAATTAAATTTTTAGTTTTGTTTTTAGATTTAGTGGAAATATTCTTATCTAACATTCCTTTTCTTTTTTTGTAAGTACATTGAAAAAGAGGAGAAAAAATAAAAAAATAAAGAAAGCAAAAATTTTCTTCTTGGTGAGTGTGTTCCAATTTACTTTGTTCGTATTTCTTTTTTAGGTAATTTCCTTTTTATTTCTTAAGTTAGGTTGGTTTTCATTAATTAAAAAATCAGTAAATTCAAAAATAAAATATTCTTCTCAAGATTAGAAACCTTCCATGTTAGGCATGCATTATTTTAGGAAAGCATTAATTAGTTAAGTTTCCTTTTTTAGTTAACTTCCTTTTTTGTTGAAGGTTGCGGGGGAAAGGTACATTTTTCATTCATAGCAAGTCATTCAGGATTGTATAGAATCCCTTGCTTGATTTGATTGTTGCATTGCATTGCATACTAAAATACTTTAAGGGCAATACCCCTAACAACATAAGATGGGGATTCATCACCCTCCTTTGACCCACAAATAACCATCCTTGTACAGTCATTCTCCTAAACCTAATAAAAGCAAATAAAAAGAAACCCTAGGATTCACATTGTGAGCAATCTAAGTCTTGAGTTGCCTCCACTTTTAGCAACAATGTCTAGGCTAGAGGTTACAAAGGCAAACGCCTAAGCGGGAAAGTGGTTACTTAATGAGGTCCCTACGAAAGTAGGAGGAGCCTCCTACTACTCCACCTCTTACCTGGCCGTTAACTAATTGTGGGTATGACTTAAGGTGGATCCTATTTACCTTGTGAGAAAATTCACTCATAAGTCTAGGTCAAATCTAGGTCATTAGGTTAATTTATTTGTTAACTTGTTTGCCTTTGCATTAAAAAAAGAGAGAGTGAAAAAACACAAATCCCTCTTCTCTCTCTTCGTCCTGGCGTATGCAAGGTATTTTAAAGTCCTAACCTTCTAGGACCAATAGCTAAAAATGAGAGAGCGTTGCATCAAAGAAACCCACCTCGAGATCTGATGGCTGAAAATCAAGATTCTTCGAACCAAATGAAAAATCATTTCACTCATAATCAGTATCAACCTTCATCTTGTATCCAATATGAAGTCAAATATAGTACCATTCAAATGCTCCAATCCTTTTATGGAAATACAAACGAAGATCCCTACAAGTATCTGGATGAGTTTTTAAAAATATGTTCCACGGTGAAGATTCAAAACTTCACTGACGATGCCCTCAAATTGACCATCTTTTCCTTCTCACTGAAGGACAAAGCTAAATATTGGTTGGGGACCATAGGTAGGTCCATTAGAACATGGGATAAAATGCAAAAAGAATTCATCAAGAAATTCTATCCTATATGGCGAACCAATACTATGAGGAGGGCTATCACAGGTTTCACTGAAACCCCCAAGGAACTGATCCATGAATCATGGGAGAGACTGAAGAAGTTGCTTAGGAAATGCCCTCATCATGGGATATACAAATGGCAAATTGTTCAAGCATTCTATGAGCGATTGTCTGAACAATTTAGACAGATGGTAGATGCCTCATATGGAGGGGCCTTTATGATGAAGAATGAGGATGATGCTTATTATTTGTTTGAGATGCTTAGTGAAAACTCTATCAATCATGCCTCTCTCTCATCTTATAAGAGATATGTTGGGCCCTCTAAAGGGACCAAGATGTATGAACTTGAGACCTGAGCGGAGCCCGAATCTAAATTGGACATCAATTTGATCAACTAGAAGTTGGACAAGGTAGACGATTTGGCCCAAAAATTGGACCAACTCTTGGCCCTAAACGAACAAGAGTCCACCTACCAATCACCATCCAGTCCATACTTGGGCCTATCTTCCTGTAGACACGCTAATTTTGACTTCATATTGAGTATTTCATGTCACAATTATAATATCCTAGAATGGTCTAATTTTTTATCATTAATTAGTTTTTATTGATTTTTTGTCGAAATTTGTTAATTAACGTCGACCATGGCCGACACTATTTAGATTTCTAGTAGAAATTAGTTCGGAATTAAATTGTCAAATTTAGATAGATTTAACTGAATGACGTCGCCCATGGACGACACCGCTTAGGTCCTAATCCATTTAGGTTTCCAATTTTAAATTCGAATTAATTTCCTAATTATCTAAATCACGACTCCCATGGACGACGTGTTTTATCTTTTCTAATCTTTTACGGTTTCCTTCCGGAATTTCTTTCTTTGTTGGCCCCTTCGAATTAGCTAAATGGCGTCCCTGATGAATGACGCGTTTCAAGTAGTTTCATGATAAGTGTGATTTGGCCGAGTTAATACGGTCTCCATGCTTGGAAGGGTTTCTAATTTATGGATGTTCATCCAAGACGAGTCCGAGTGCGGAAGGAGAGCCCTATTAAAGCCAAAACACCCCCAAACCACTATCTATATATACAATACCTTTTGGACCTTTGAAAGAGGTTGGCCGTTGGTGTTTTAGAGTTCAAATCAAGGTGAAAAGGAGCCCTCTACTGCAGAAAACGTAAAAGAAATTTGAAGACTTCTTCTTCCTCCTTTTGTTTCTCCATTGAAGATATTGAAGACCAAGGCTATGGAGGGGCCAACCATACTCATCTCCTTTACTTCCTTTTGCTAGTTTATTTCTAGTTTTCATCATTTGTTTATTGTTTTCATATAGTTTTTCATCACATCACTTCATATTCACACACTCACTTCATCTTTTCCAAACCCATGTTCATGTTAGGGGTTTAAAGAACACAAAAATAAGTGAGTCATCGTGTCTAGTTGCAAGTTTAGATTGATAGTTAGAATAGTTACTACATTACCCCATAGCTCTAAACTTTCTTTTCTTTTTTTTGTTTAACTTTCTCTGCAAGGTTTGAAGGATTGAAGAAAAGCTTGAAGAAAGAAGAAAAGGAGCAAATCAATCAAAAATAAGAGTAAACTAAAAGAAAGGCTCTTCTTTCTCGGCTGGCCAAAAGAGGGGCACAAAAAAATCGATCTCCCGATTTTATAAGGTTAGTAAGCGATCATCTTTTCATTGAAACTCTCGGTTTCTGACGATCACAATTTTTATTAGATATGTTATTCATATGACACATGATATCATGATGATAACACACACGATTTGAGCACCTATAGTTTTTTGGCGATCACGGTGGGACTTGTATTTCCGTTCTCTTTTATTTACTCTTGTTATTTCCATTGGGCACCCTCGGTACACCACATGTGTCCCTCGGGAACGTTTGATGATTGGTTATTTGATTTTTATCCCCACGTCCACCTCGTGCACACCCCTTTGGCAAAATTTTGCCCCCCTTGATTGCCTTGAGTTGTGGTATTGGAGAGTGTATTTTACTTAATTGATACCCATGATGTTGCATGATTAGCCTATTTGTTTGAACTATTTTCGCATGAGTATTTGATCATTTATTCATCCTGTTGAGTTGGGAGGGGAATGCCCCTGATATTTGCACTGTTTATTGCTTTTCGAGCTTGAATAACTGTAGACACGCTAATTTTGACGTCATTTTGAGTAAATTTCATATCATATAATAAATGCCTCATAATGGTCTGATAATTAATCACTAATTAATTAATCTTTTTGAGTGTCGGGTCGAACAGACATGTTTATGTTAATCAATTGAATTGATTTTATCTCAAATTTCAGTTAAAATATGAAGAATCCTAAAAGGCGTCGACCCATGTGGACGCTATTTAGAGTTTATTCCTATTTTAACGTTTAAATTTGAATTTTAATTAATTGATTTATTAGCTAAAAGGCGTCTGTGAAAGTCGACGCGTTTTAGGTTTCCTAAGCTGTTTTAACTTCTCTTCCGGATGTTTATCCTTATCTTAATTAGGGTAAAAGACGTCTACACATGTGGACGCGTTTTAGCTAATAAAGATAAAGATAAGTTTTCCCGGATATTTATCCTTATCTTAATTTATCTGAAAGGCGTCATCCAAGGTGGACGCGTTTTAGATAATTACAGATAAAGATGAATTAATCAGTAATTATCTGTCGGTTAATCCGAGATTTTTCTATGTTAATCGCGAACGCAGAAAATGCCTATAAATACCTTGCATCTCAAGGAGTTAAAAAAAAAAGGAGAGAGAGAATTATTGAGCCTCAGCGTTATAGCGATTTGAAGATCGGAGCAACCATGTCGGAACGCCGGAGCGCTGTCACCAGAAGTCGGCATCTTTCTTCAAGATCTTCATCTCTTCAAAGCTTCAACCAACTGGACTGGGCATAAGTTTTTCATATCTGAATTTCATTCATTAGTTTCATTCTCTCATACTCACTGCATGCAACACACACCACATCATCAATTTTCCAAAACCCATCTGTTCTTAAGGGGTTTCAAAGTCATTTAAAACAAGTGAGTTGCTGTTTATACATGTTTATAATCATAGTTAGCTTTGATATTATTTCCATTTAGATTCTCATCACTATTTCTTCTTTATTTTTCTGTCTCTCTGTCTCTGCTGCATTCAACAACAACAACAAGGAATCAAAAAAGAGGGAAATCAAGCACGAAGCCAGGAGAACTTCTGGACGATCCTCAACATTCAACAGCAAGAACAAAAGAACAAGAAGAGGCTCTCTTTCTTCAGCCGGCTGAAGGAGGGGAACCAAGGATTCATTCTTCCGCGTTTAAACAGGTAGGCGATCAAACTCTTTTGAAGCTTTTTAGTTAAAAGTTTCTGGCGATCACAGCACCTTAGTTGCATTTTTTTTAATAGGTTAATTTACTCTAAACAACATAGTTTTTCACATTAATCACACGAGCAAATTTTTCAGCACCTACAGCTCTTTTGGCGATCACGATGGGACTTGGTCTCGCCGTCTTTTAATTTCTTTTGTTCTTGCTATTATCATACCGGGCACCCACGGTGCACCACTTGTGTCTTTCGACACGTCCTCACCAATTGGTGAGTGTTTAGTTTGTTTAATTTCCCTCGTGCACCACGTGCACACCCCAGTGGCAAGATCTTGCCTCCCCTTTGATTAGTTTAAAAAAGCTGTTTTTGGTGATAAAATGATGTGTGATTGCGTGATTTCTTAGTTGTTTAGATAGTAAACCATCCTGTTTAAAATCTGAAACTAAAAATCTTTGTATGAGTCGATTGTTTACTGCATTTTTCCCTGTTTAAGGAGGATTCGACCCAGAAAATCCTTCTGGAAACCTGTTTCTGCGAACTGAAAAGCGTCCAGGAACAGCGACGCGTTTCAAAACCGCGTCAGGACACCTGGACGCCTTTTAGCCTCCAGATTATCTCTGTCGTTTACATCTGTTTCTGTGAAATAATTAAGTTCTGTGTTGAATAGCGTCTACCATCATCGACGCGATTCAGACAGTTTTTAGTTATTTTCCAGGTTTTCTCTGCTGTTTGCATCTGTTCTCTGCGAAAGAATTAAGTTCTGTTCTGAATAGCGTCGACTATCATCGACGCAATTCAGACAGTTTCTTGATTATTTTTCAGTTTCCAGATTTCTATGTTGAGTGCTAGCTACACATTACTCTATTAAGCATTAGAGGCCATCCAGGTCGCAGGGCATACGCATTGAGGCTAAAACCCTCCTTTTCTTAGGAACACATTACTCGACGTTAGCAACTCTCTCTGATTGGGTTGGTCCCTTGATCAGACTAGAGAAGTTGACGTTGAGACCTCCATAAGTCCCCAAAATCAAGGTATTCCTCCTTGATCATCGGGCTGGTTGTACCAATTGAAGTCCCGGCTAGATTCCGAGAGCGTTGTGAGAGAAAAACCTTAGAGAATAACGGTGGAAATCAAACTGAAACTAGGATCCTTCCCTGAGCAAAATTGTGGTTTAATCCAATTCAAATAACTCAACAAGGAATCCTGAAATCATGTTAAGCATCCACTTGTTTGATTAATCTCTGCACAACTTGTTTGATTAATTTTTTTGAAAAGAGAATCTAATATAATGTTGCTGCGCTCAGGCAGAGATTTGAGTATGGCCCAAGACGCGATTATCAACTACGAGGGAGATGCTAATGCCCCTCGCAATTCTGATTTCAACTACGAGAACGGGAGAGATGCTGATGCCTCCCATAATTCCGTCCCCATTCCATATCGACAAGATGGGAATGTCCGGACCCCACTCTTTCATCCACAGGATCGATATCCTGATCTTCCTCCGCATGAATATGCGATTCCCAATCCTGACCTTGAGGGAGACATGAATCAGCATTATCCCTCATCCTCCGATCCTATGGATCTCGTCAATGCTCTGGGAGTTCTTGCCTCCCGACTGGACCCTCAGCAGTTCGAGGCCATCCAATCTATCTTGAAGGGGAAGGCACCCATGCAGCCTGCTGAGCCGAATCCTGTGGCTCCCCCCGTTGTTCCTCAACAACCTCCTCCTCCTCCTCCTTATATCCAACAGGCCATGGAAGGCCTTCATCTTACTTCTCGGCCAACTGGGCCACAACTTTCTTCATCCAGGCAACCGGCTAGACCGCAGACGCCCATTTATCAAAATGCCCTCGGGCATGGCGGAAGCTCTGCCGGACCTCATCCTTATTACCCTCCTTGTCCAACGTACTCTAGGCAGCAGGCCTATCAGGTACTTCCTCCTCCTCCTCCTCCCCAGGCAGATCTAACCACGCAGACGTTGCTGGCCAAGATGGAGCGCATGGATGAACAGTTCAACAATCTCCAGAAGATGATGGGGGTTAAAGCTGTGCCAGAAATTAACTTACCGAGCCTGCCAGTATTCCACCTGCCACCCTCTGAAATGCCAGTATATCGAAAGTATAACGGTACTGGTAACCCCTTCACGCACCTGAAGGAGTTCATGTACGAATCCTCTTTTTGGCAGAATGATAAGAGGTCATTGGCTTTATTGTTCAGGAGATCCCTAGAGGGACCAGCCCTCGAGTGGTTCTTTTCTCTAGAACCCTCAGAAGTAGAGGATTATGGTATCGTTTCACGCAAATTTATCCAACGATACCAGGACAGAGTCGCACCCTCCTTGTCTATCACGGATCTTATTGCAGAAAAGATGAAACCGGACGAGGAGTTTGTCAGTTTTGCTGACAGGTGACGGGGCTTGGCTGAAAAAGTGAAAGATCACTTGTCCGAATCCGAACAAGTGAAAATGTTGATTTCTAACGCCACTCCCCAGTTCAAGCTAGTCCTCTCCTTGAACAACTTGACGAACATGGCAGAGCTCTATGAAAGGGCACGGTACTGCCAGAATGCTTTCAAGGACGCTACGTTCTCTAGCGTCTTTGATCCTCATAGACCTAACAGGCCTCCACCTCGGAAGCCTGCAGTGCCAAATTCTCCTAGCTCAGGTCCAACTACTGAGGGCACGCTCTCTCATGAGCAGGTCAGTACTATGAACAATAACTCGCCCCAGTTTGTGAAGAATCAGCAGTACCAGAGGCCACCACAGCCGAGCCAGCAGGGGTATAGGCAGCAGCAGAACCCCCATTACCAACAGCAGTACCAGCGGCCCCAGCAGCCGAGTCAGCAACAGCTACAGCAACAGCCGCAACGGCAACAGCAGTATCAGCAGCCACATCAGCAGCAACAGCAATAACCACAGTACCAGCCGCGTGCACCGCCGGCGTACCACAATGTCCCTCCTCCTGGTGACTACAACCAGCAGAGGAGACCTCCAGGCCCGAAAAGGGCAGAGTACCCGGCCCTCCCAGAATCCTTGGCAGATATCTTCAGCGCTTTAATGGCAGCCAATGCCTTAACTTTGCCAAGGGAGAAGGCCGTCTGGCCTCAAAATGCCGATACGTCTAGGTATTGCTACTTTCACAGGCAACCTGGGCATACCATTGACACCTGCTTCCAATTCAGAGATTATATCCATGATCTCAACGAGCAGGGTGGCATTGACTGGGAGGAAATGAAGAAGTACATAACAGCCCTGAAGGCAAGGAGACCGCAGCAGCAACAACAGCAAGCAAGGCCACCGGCACAAGCAGCAGCACCACCCAACATGGGAATAGTGCAGAATCCACTCCCGGAGCACCAGAACCAAAACCAAGTTGCTCCCATCTTGACGAACAGCCAGTCTGAGGCTGGTCGTGGGCAGCAGTGGAGAGTAGAGGACTCTTCCTCTCTTTGTTCAACGGGTCACGTTCAAAGTACCACAGAGCAACCACCACGCCGCACCATCCACATACCAAGGCCACAACCCGTTACCATTACCCCCATACCCACACCTACATACCACTCACCCACACCCAACAACCCATTACCACTACCCGCCTTCCTAAGACCCATTACGCCCCGCACCACTACGCCTTCACCATATAACACCCCGCAAACCAATAACGCACCCCTCCTACCATCTAGGCCACTATTACGCGTACCGTTTCCTACTTCACCCGCTACCACTACCGCCTATCCAGATATGCCTTTACCATCTAGACCGCTATTACGCGTACCATTCCCCACTTCATCAACCACTTACCCATCCACCATCCAACCCTCTAGGCCTTTAATCCGCACCGCGCCATCACCACCTAGCCCTACGCCATCACCTACATACCAACCTTCTACGCCATCTGCACCATCCAACTCTGCGGTACTTAAGGTGTCACCCGGATCCTCCACGGTTGAGGAACACGCGCTCCGGAGTGGAAGGATTTTCAACAAGGTCTTTCCTCAGTCCAAAGTCAGAGACGGCCCATCACAGCCGACTGAGGAAGCCCATAATGAAGAGAGTGCACCAGGCACTCAATATGACCTGTTGAAACACCTGGATCGGACACCGGCACGGATCACTATACTCGAACTGATCAAAAGATCCAAGAGTCACCAAGAAGCTTTAATGGAATACCTGCAAAAGGTGATGGTCAATGAAGACGTGCCGGTAGAGAAGATTGCAGCACTACTAGTTCCTCAGGGGGATCAGCCCTCTATAACATTTCATACATCGGAACTAGCACCGCCAGCAGCCAGAAGCATGGCTCTGAGTATCACGGTTAATATCTGTAAGAAGGCCGTGGATGCATGCCTGGTCGACACAGGGGCTTCGATCAATGTTCTACCTCCGAAGACCCTAGAATTATGCGGTGTGCCCTAAGAGAAATGGCTGCCCAGCCCCATCTCAGTAACAGCATATGACAATTCTACTCGTTCCCCTCTGGGAATGGTTTATTTAAAGGTGGAGCTGGGCCCTGTAAGTCATGCAGAGGTCGAATTTCACATCTTGGAAATCGACCCTTCCATAAATGCCATTTTAGGCCGTCCTTATATTAAAACTCTCGAGGCGATTCCCTCTACGAATCATCAATGCCTCAAATTTCTCTACAAAGGACGAATAATTAAAGTAACGAGCATGCCGATCCTTGCTGCTGCTCATTCCTTGAACATCAAATCTGCTGTTTTACCTGGCCGGCAACCTTTTCTGTCGGTATTACAGGTCTACCGTCCAGTGGCTGATCCTCTGAAAGCCGCTACTATTTCTCCATATCCGTTAGATGCTATCAAAAGGGGGAAGTGCATGAGTACCCCAGGATGGAGGATCATGATGAAGAACGGCTACGAGCCTGGAAAAGGTCTGGGCACGCAATTGCAAGGCAGGACCACTCCTGTCAGAAATCATCGAGCAGCACCTGGAAATGGTCTGGGCTATAGGCCAATAAAACTGAAACAAGATCTGGTTCAGAAAGCAGAAATTAAAGAAGGCCCGAAGATCTGGGAGGCAATGTCTACACCACCTAAAGAAGGCCGAGATCCCCTAACATGGACCCTGTGTACGCACTTCGTGAAAGGGCCCATACTTAGCCACGACAACACGGTAGTCATTACTTCCTGTTTTGACTTCCATGATATATATGGGAGGGATTTGGCCAGACATTGCTCTGAATTACTTACGTACCAATCCTTGGAGGCTCTGCGGCCTATGAAAAGGAGGAAATTTGATGACCCTGAATGTGAATGGTACAGGTGGTTCGACCTGAGGGACCTGTATATTGCACTGAACAGACTATTTCTGGATCCTGCAGAACCTAAGTGGCCGCCGCAGATTGATGAATTGATTGAAAGCCCTGGTGCCATATTTGACAAGCGGATACTGCTGTCCGAAGAGACTGATGAAGGGGAGCCAGATGACCCCTATGAAGCTGGTTATACAACAGATCTGCTCTGGAGGGGGACATATCCTTCACATGTCTTCATGCTCCATACCTTATTTCGTACACTACTCTTGACCCCGACTTGGTCGCGGGTCGTAATTGAAGATATTCCACGGGCTCCGCCCGTCATGATTACTCTGTCCCCTCGGGACATTTTACCACAACCTCCTCTCGATCTAGAGAGGTTGTATAATCTGATCTGGGACATATTACTATATGATCCCCCTAATCCTCTGGCCTTGGTGCCACTTCCTCCGTCTGATTCTCCTTCCATTTGCATTCACTCCTGCTTTATGTTCAATTCTTTCATTTTCCAAAAAAAAAACGCCAATCTGGCAACAAATTCTTCCCAAATCCTCACTGAGGAAACATCTTACTTGTCCGATTGCACCCCGCCAAGCGGGTCCTTCGGTCAAGATTCTCTTCTAGATTTACTCTGTCCCTCCCCTCGGGAGGATTCTCTTGTATTTCCGCTTGTATCCCAGGATTTTCATCCTCCTTCGTCTTCGTTAGGTTATGATAGTGAAGTTAGGCAGTCTAGTCAGGTTAGTCAGTTTAGGAAGTCTAGGAAGCCTAAGGGTAGGCAAATTCCAGATAGATACCTCCAGGACTTAGCTGATAAGTGCTCTTCTTGCTCTTTGATCCCTCAACTTTTAGAAAATCCAATTCAGATGCCAGAAGATTGTATGGACGATGAGTCAGTCAATGATGGGTACGGGGTATATGAATTAGTACATGAAAAGGACCCTATTGTTGAAGAGGAAGATGACGAGGACGCAGCTGAGGCATATGCCAGTGGAGTGAAGAGATTTGATGAACCCTCAGCTGCCGTAGAAGAGCCCACCAAAGAAATTAATCTAGGGACTGAAGACGAACCTAAGGTTGTCCTCGTCAGTAAAAATCTTTCTTCAGAGGATGAGAACGCAATGGTACAAGTACTAAAGGACTATAAGGACACTTTCGCCTGGAGTTATGAAGATATGTCGGGGTTAGACTCGTCTTTAGTTGAACACAGATTGACATTAAAGGAAGGAGCTAGCCCGGTCAAACAGAAATTAAGGCGATTCCACCCACAAATGGCTCTAAAGATGAAGGAAGAGGTCGATAAGTTGCATAAAGCCAAATTTATTAGAGTTGTCCTTTATCCACAATGGGTGGCTAATATAGTCCCGGTTATGAAGAAGGACGGGAAGGTCAGAATTTGCATTGACATCCGCGATTTGAACCGGGCGTGTCCTAAAGACGATTTTCCATTGCCTCATATTGATGTACTCATCGATAATACTGCTGGCTATGAGACTCTATCATTTATGGACGGATTTTCTGGATATAATCAGATTAAGCTGGCAGAAGAAGATCAAGAGAAAACGTCATTCACTACACCTTGGGGAACATACTGTTATGTTGTCATGCCATTTGGGTTAAAGAATGCTGGAGCCACTTATCAAAGGGCTATGATGGCAATATTTCATGACATGATGCACATAGATTTGGAAGTGTATGTGGATGACTTATTGGTTAAATCAAAAACAAAGGCTGAGCACGCCAAAGTTTTGGCAAGGGTATTAGAGAGGTCGAGAGAATATCAGTTAAAGATGAACCCCAAGAAATGTGTATTCGGGGTATCTTCAGGGAAATTGCTTGGATTTATCGTCAGTAAACGGGGAATTGAGATCGATCCTAACAAGGCAAAGGCTATTAGAGAAATGCCACCTCCTAAAAACTTGAAAGAGTTGAGAGGATTAATCGGAAGGTTGCAATTTATTCGCCGCTTTGTCTCCCAGCACTCACAAAGGTGTAAGCCGTTTTACGAGCTTACCAAGCCGGGAGTCAAATTCGATTGGGACGATAAGTGTCAGGAGGCGTTTGATGGATTAAAGAACTATTTAGCAAGTCCTCCTGTTTTGAGACCACCATCTCCAGGCAAACCATTGATACTTTATATTTCAGTCCTGGATGATGCAGTGGGGGCTGTCTTAGCACAAGAAGATGAAGAGGGAAAAGAGAGGGCAGCCTATTATCTCTCTAAACTTCTCAACCCCGCTGAACAGAGATATACGGCGATGGAGAAAACATGTGCAGCATTGGTTTGGGTTGTGCAGAAATTGAAGCATTATTTTCTGGCCCATGAAGTCCATCTCATTGCTAGGATGAATCCGATTAAATTCCTTCTGGAGAAATCTGTTCTTACTGATAGGTTGGCGCGATGGCAAAGCTTTCTATCTCAATTTGACATCATTTACATTCAACAGAAAGCGATCAAGGGCTATGCCATAGCAGAACATCTCGCTCATCATCCCCTTCCTCGATTTGATCCAGTGCGATCAGAGTTTCCGGATGAGGAACTGATGTCCGTAAATCAAATCAGAGATGATATGTGGACTCTGCATTTTGACGGAGCTCTGAATTCTCATGGAAAAGGGATTGGTATCGTTCTGTTATCACCTGAAGGTATCACCATTCCACAAGCCTTTCAGCTTGATTTTCCAGTTACCAACAATATAGCTGAATACGAGGCACTTCTTGCTGGTCTCGAGGCTGCTCATTTCCATGGTGCTACCAAACTCAGGATCGTAGGTGATAGCCAACTGATTCTTCGCCAAGTGTTGACCAAGTATCGAACTCTCGATCCCAAACTCAAGCCTTATCAAGAACTTACTTCTGCTTACTCAAAGCTTTTCACGAAATTGATCTTTGTCCATGTCCCTAGGAATCAAAACATCTTAGCTGACGCTCTAGCTTCACTTGCATCTTCTCTCAATTTTCCAATCAGTAAACAATCTGAATCAATCATAGTTCATAGGCGTCTTTCACCCGCCGTGAAAGATCCTTCATTTCTTAGAACTAAGGAGAAATTGCTGAAGAAAGTCAGAGACGGAGATATCATTGAGAAAAGAGAAATCATGTTAATAGAGCTGTTAGAAGAGATGGATGATGAACAGAAGCCATGGTATTATGAAATTGCAAAATATTGTGAAGATCAATCATATCCTGAAGAAGCTACAACTGAGGAGAAGAGAGCTATCAGGAGAGTTTCTCAACGATACACCCTAGTTGGGGGAGCATTGTATAAGAGAGGTTTTGATGGAGTTCTTCTGAGATGTCTAGACGAAGATGAGCTTTGGAAAGTTATGGAAGGAGCTCATAGTGGAGTTTGTGGTGGTTATGTCAATGGACAGATGTTAGCAAAGAAGATCCTTAGACAAGGATTTTATTGGCCAACCATGGAAGAAGACTGTGTAGGATTTGTCCGTAGGTGTGCTAAGTGTCAACTTCACGCCGACAAAATTCATTCTCCTGCATCTTCACTCCATCCTGTTTCTTCCCCATGGCCTTTCTCCATGTGGGCTTTCGACATCATTGGACCTCTTGGTAATCTAGATTCTGGCATCAAGCAAAAATCTTTCATTCTCACGGCAACAGAATACTTCACCAAGTGGGCAGAAGCTGAAGCGTACGTGGAGATCAAAGCATCAACCGTCTGCAAGTTCATCATGAAGAACATCATCACCCGATTTGGAATTCCAAGCACCATCGTCACCGACAACGGACCGCAGTTCGTGTCACAGGAATTGAAGGATCTCTGTAACAGGTATAAAATTGCATTGCATCATTCATCTCCTTATTATCCGCAAGGCAATGGCCAAGCAGAGGCAACAAATAAGACTTTGATAAAAATCATCAAAAAGACGTGCAAATCTAACAAATTCGTAGATTGGCCAGAAAAATTGGTTGAGGCTCTATGGGCCTACCGAACTTCAATCCGCACGCCTACTGGGCAAACTCCTTATTCCTTAACGTTTGGAATGGAGGCGGTAGTTCCATATGAGATCCTCATACCGTCATTAAGAGTACAATTGAATAAGGAATTTTCCATTGATGAACATCGTTCAGCACTCCTTGCTCAATTGGAACTTTTAGACGAGAAAAGATGGTCAGCTGCTAATCATGCTAAAGTTTATCAAAATAGACTAGCACGTTTTTATCAAAAGAAAGTCATTGAACGTAAGTTCAAAGTCGGTGAAATGGTTGTCAAAAGAATTTTTATAAAACCTGGTGGTCCGCGTTCTAAGCTCCAACCCAACTGGGAAGGACCTTATGTTGTATCGCACGCTTTTCCTGGTAATGCTTATCGTCTTGTTAATGCAGAAGGAGAAGAGTTAAAACATCCTTGGAATGGTTTACATCTTAAGAAATACTACCCTTAGGTTAAAGAGTCGATCAGTATGGTACAAAGACCAGTGGAATCAGAAAGTTTATAAACTCAAATTTCCTTATCAGTCTGAATAACTTAATTTCAAGCCCATTACTGCACACACTGACACGTTTGATTCATGAGTAACAAGAGATGACAAGTCCTAAAGAATATCGAAAGTTTGACCGAAAGTGTAGAGTACAAATCATTCTTTTTGAGGCAAAAATTCTGTTTTAAATTCGGCCCATGATGTCGGAACGAGGCTTAGAATAGATTACCAAGAATACCCGCCATCTTAGTAGGAGGCCGTCATAAAAAAAAAGGGGGAGATCCGTCCCGAAGAAGAAAAGAAAGAAAAAGCAAGGCAAAAGCCAAATGTCAAATCAAAAGGCCATTACATTACAAACGTTACATCAAGGCCATGAAATGAAATGAAGGGAACGCAAGGTCGATAAATACCCCGGAAAGAAATGACCGAACCCCAACGGATACTAGGGTAGGAAAGGAACATCTTTTTAAGTCTCCGGAACCTTCTCATGGGCTTTCTAAACTTATTCATCTTTTCTTTCTAAAGAGATGTACTCCAAACTTAAGGAATGGCTTAGATTGACTAAGGGTCAAATCATCAAGTGGGATCACGAATGGAAACACAAGTTCAAACACGATGGGTTTAAGTTGAGTTGTTAAAGAACAATTTGGAAATTAAGTTAATAAATGAATATGATCTTTTGATCTAAGTACCATGTTGATCTTTTAGTCAAAAATCCAAAAAAATTTACATAAGTCAAAATTCAAAAAAAATACATATTTCAAATGCATCAAAAAAAAAAATACATATGTTTCAAAAATTCAAAAAAAAAAACATATGTTTCAAAAAATGCATCAAAAAAAAAAAACATATTTCAAAAGCCAAAAAAAAAATACATATGTTTAAAAAAAAAAAAAAAATACATATGTTTCAAAATCCAAAAAAATACATATATTTCAAAACCCTAAACAAAAATGAATATTTCAAAACAACAAAAATATTTCAATTAGCATTTGCTTGTTGCACTTGGTGTGTCTCATTCCTTTTATTTTCAGTGAGCATCTGTTTGCTTGTATGTTGCATTTTTACTTAAGTTTGATTATCCTCATTACCTTTGTTAATAAAGGCTATGCCCCTTGACCCTTCTATCAAGGATAGGATCAAGTAGTCGGTTACTTAACCAGGCAAGGGGCTAAGCCTGAATAGATACTTAACATGTTTGTTCAGGTTGTATACAGGACACAAGGCATTGGTAAAGTTGGAATTCGAGTAGAGAACAAGCAGAAACCTGTTTCTGTGAGTAAAAGGCGTCGATAAGAACTGACGCGTTTCAACGTTAAATGGCGTCTGCGCGACACGACGCGTTTAAGCTCTTTCTGTGATTTACCCGAAATTCTGTGGGTTTTGATGTTTAAATTGAATATTTGTTTGGAATTACTAACAATTTTGATTACAGGAAATTCAGAAAAAAGCTGGAAATATCAAGAAGATCTCACTGTGGAATTCAAGAAGTCCTGACCGTGGCTAAAAAGACGGTTATTTCTACCCCTGTACTATTCCATGTAATTATTTTGCATTCGCATTATTATATGATAGTATTTATTAGAGTATATCAAGGACCTTGTGTTTTTGATGAAACTGGAATTTGAGTTCCCCTACAACAAAAACAGTGATAATTCCAGAGGATTCTTAATCGCACGGATAGGCCGTTTGATTGTTAATTAGTGAGGACGATGGTTCCACTTTTGTGAAACGGTGCGTGGATAAACGAGCTTCGGCTTAGCACTGGATTACAAGAATTGGTGTCTTGACTCATTAATGACAATTTAACAATATTATCCTTGATTAATTTATATTTTATTTGACTTTTTATTTTTCTTTTAGCCCAGCATGCATCATGTAGGACTTTGAAATCGTTGTGATAAGAATTAATTATTGATTAAGTTTCAGACCATTAAATCAAACAATTTCAACATGATATGAAATATTCCATTCTGAATTGAGTATCTTGATTATCTTTGAGGTTCGCTTGAAGATATCATTGGAATTCTATCCTTGATTGGACTCTTTATCCAATATTCTTGTTTTCTTTTAAGATCCATCATGGCTGCAGCACGTCCACATTGGCTGGCAAACGCTCCCCGTGATGAAACCTACAGTGTCTATGACCTGGGGTACTTCCCACTCCGAGGAAGTTGATCGACCTTATTTTATTTCCTTGTCTACCTCATCCAGACAGGATTGATTCCATTGATTTCATTGAGCTATCTTCATTGATAATTTCGAGAAAAATTCCAATCATGTGATGTTAAGAGCGTGTCTCATCACACCTTGGCATCACCTTTTCAGTACATTCCATTCCATTTCACTCCCTTGCAAAGACGATGCCAAGGTGAGGCAGCTGTAGACACGCTAATTTTGACGTCATTTTGAGTAAATTTCATATCATATAATAAATGCCTCATAATGGTCTGATAATTAATCACTAATTAATTAATCTTTTTGAGTGTCGGGTCGAACAGACATGTTTAAGTTAATCAATTGAATTGATTTTAGCTCAAATTTCAGTTAAAATATGAAGAATCCTAAAAGGCGTCGACCCATGTGGACGCTATTTAGAGTTTATTCCTATTTTAACGTTTAAATTTGAATTTTAATTAATTGATTTATTAGCTAAAAGGCGTCTGTGAAAGTCGACGCGTTTTAGGTTTCCTAAGCTGTTTTAACTTCTCTTCCGGATGTTTATCCTTATCTTAATTAGGGTAAAAGACGTCTGCACATGTGGACGCGTTTTAGCTAATAAAGATAAAGATAAGTTTTCCCGGATATTTATCCTTATCTTAATTTATCTGAAAGGCGTCATCCAAGGTGGACGCGTTTTAGATAATTACAGATAAAGATGAATTAATCAGTAATTATCTGTCGGTTAATCCGAGATTTTTCTATGTTAATCGCGAACGCAGAAAATGCCTATAAATACCTTGCATCTCAAGGAGTTAAAAAAAAAAGGAGAGAGAGAATTATTGAGCCTCAGCGTTATAGCGATTTGAAGATCGGAGCAACCACGTCGGAACGCCGGAGCGCTGTCACCAGAAGTCGGCATCCTTCTTCAAGATCTTCATCTCTTCAAAGCTTCAACCAACTGGACTGGGCATAAGTTTTTCATATCTGAATTTCATTCATTAGTTTCATTCTCTCATACTCACTGCATGCAACACACACCACATCATCAATTTTCCAAAACCCATCTGTTCTTAAGGGGTTTCAAAGTCATTTAAAACAAGTGAGTTGCTGTTTATACATGTTTATAATCATAGTTAGCTTTGATATTATTTCCATTTAGATTCTCATCACTATTTCTTCTTTATTTTTCTGTCTCTCTGTCTCTGCTGCATTCAACAACAACAACAAGGAATCAAAAAAGAGGGAAATCAAGCACGAAGCCAGGAGAACTTCTGGACGATCCTCAACATTCAACAGCAAGAACAAAAGAACAAGAAGAGGCTCTCTTTCTTCAGCCGGCTGAAGGAGGGGAACCAAGGATTCATTCTTCCGCGTTTAAACAGGTAGGCGATCAAACTCTTTTGAAGCTTTTTAGTTAAAAGTTTCTGGCGATCACAGCACCTTAGTTGCATTTTTTTTAATAGGTTAATTTACTCTAAACAACATAGTTTTTCACATTAATCACACGAGCAAATTTTTCAGCACCTACAATAACGTCGACACAGAATGACGTCTTTTTGAAGGACGTCGCCCGTGCACGATGCCATTCAGCTTGCATCATCTGCTTGTTTGCCTGTCTGAGCCACTGTGACCAGAAGTCATTATTTTGAATAATGTTGACTCAGATCGACGCATTTTAGGCAGTCTTTTTTCTGACCATTAGTCCTCTGATTTTTGATCATTTGCTAATTACTTATATTTACTATACTACATTAGAGTCCATCCAGGTCACAGGTCATTTGTATTGGCGCTCACCCCCCTTCTTTTAGGAACACCCTTCTTAGCACTCTCACCTCTCTCTGACTGGGTCGGTCCCTCAGTCAGACAAGAGTGGTTTGTGTTAAGACCTCCGTAAGTCCCCAAAAGCAAGAAATTCCTCCTTGTTCATTGAACCGGTTGTACCATTTGAAGTCCCGGGTAGTCATCCATACTGTTGTGAGTAAAGCTATAGAGTATAATGGTGGAAACTGAACTAAAATTAAGACCCTTCCTTGAGTGAATCTCAATTAAAAATCTGATTTAAGCTTTACAAGGAATTCTAAGACAACGTAACCATCAACTTGTTTGCTAATCTTTGAATAACTTATCTGAATTCTTTGATAATTAAACACAATGATGTTGCACTTAGGTAGAACTCTCGGCATGGTTGTCTTTGAACAAGAAGATATAGTTGAGTACAAGGGAGATGCTCATGCCCCTCGAGTTTATGATCCGTCCTATTCAAAAGAAGAGAGAGATGCTTCTGCCTCTCATAACCCCAACCAGTTTCAAACTATGCATGAGGGAGATGCTCATGCTCCTCAGTTTTAATCTCATTCCCCCTATGATCAATACAATCCGGATATGGGCAATCACCCCCATGTTCATGTCATCTCTAACCCCAATAATGAAGAATCCCAAGACCAACCTGGGCCTTCTTCTCATCCCTCTGATCTTGCTACCCTCATGGAAGCTCTATCTAATCATGTGGACCCTCGTCAGTTTGAGGCAATTCAATCTATTTTGAAGGGAAAGACTCCCTTGAATTCTTCTGAATCAAACCCTTCGGTTCGTCATACTGTACCTCAAGTCTCCATCCAGGCCATGGGAGGCCTTCGAATCTCTACTCCTCGACCTATGGGTCACCAACAATCTAGTTCGCAACATCCTATCAGGCCTCAGACTCCGGTTTATCAAAATGCCTTCGGGCATGGCGGAAATGCTGCCAGTTTGCGACCCTACTGTCCTCCTATTCCCACTTACTCTAGGAGGCAAGCTTTTCAGCAACCACCTCCTCCATCAGTAGACCTAACCACTCAAATTCTGCTCAACAAAATCACTCAGATCGATGAGTAGTTCAAAAATTTCCTAAGGACCATGGGTGAACAAGCCGCACCTGAAATGGCTGTCCCTGATTTGCCAGTCTTTCATCTATTGCCTTATGAAATGCCAGTGTATCGAAAGTACAAGGGCACCGGCAATCCTTTTCTCCACCTTAAAGAATTCTTGTCTGAATCCTCCTTTTGGCAAAACAACAAGCGGGCACTGGCTTTCCTATTTAGAAGGTCATTGAAAAGGTCAGCTTTGGAGTGGTTCTTCTCTTTGGATCCGAGTGAAGTTGAAAATTTTGATGTAGAATCCAAGAAATTCTCGCAAAGGTACAAGGATCGGGTTGCACCTTCCCTATCCATCACAGACTTGGTTAATGAAAATATGAAGCCAGATGAAGACTTTGTGGTGTTCGCCGATAGATGGCGATCTATGGCTGAGAAAATAAGTGACCATTTATCTGAGCAAGTGTAAGTGAAACTGATGATTGCTAATGCTACGCTACAGTACAAGTTGGTCCTAACTCTGAACAATCTGACTACTATGACAGACTTATATGAGAGGGCGCGCTATGCCTATAATGCATTCAAAGTTACAACGTTCTCCAATGTGTTTGATTCCCATCGGACTTATAGGCAGCCACCCAGGAAGCCTAATGTCCCAAATGTTACTACAACTAGACTGACCACTAAGGGAACCATATCCCATGAACAAGTTAACATCATGAATAATAACCATGGTCAGCTAGTCAGAAATTAGCCGTCACCATATAATGCACAAAGACAGTCAAATCAACAGGGTTATAGGCCACCTACTCAGCAATTCCAACAACCATCCCCTCAGCAATTCCAACAACAACCCCATCAGCAACGACAGTAGCTTCAACTACCCCAACACCCTCATATTTAGGAGATGCCCGGTTCAGATCTCGGAAGTCAATACAGATTTTAACTTTCCCATCCTTTTTCATAACTGGGACTATATTGGCCACCCATTGCGGATAGAGGACAACTCTAATGAATTTGGCCTTATGCAGCTTATCGACCTCTTCCTTCATTTTCAAAGCCATATGGGGGTGGAATCGCCTTAATTTATGTTTAACCGGGTTAGCTCCGTCCTTTAATGTCAATCGATGTTCTACCAAGGAAGAATCTAATCCCGGCTTATCTTCATAACTCCAGGCGAAAGTGTCCTTATAGTCTTTGAGAACTTGGACCACTGCCTCTTCATTTGCTTCAGAAAGATTTTTACTGACGAGCACAACCTTAGGCTTGTCTTCAATTCCTACATTAATTTCTTTGGTAGGTTCGTCTACGGTGGCTGAAGGTTTACTGAATCTCTTCACTCCACTGGTATACGCCTCAGCTGCGTCCTCGTCATCTTCCTCATCTTCAGTAATGGGGTCTTTCTTGTGTATCAATTCATACACCTCATATCCATCATTGACTGACTCATCAACTTCACATTCTTCTGGCATCAGAATGAGATTTTCTAATAGCTGAGGGATCTGAGAACAAGAAAGGCATTTTAAAGCTAGATCTTGGAGGTATCTACCCAGAATTCACCTACCCTTAAGCTTCCTAGACTTCCTAACCTGACAAACATGCCTAAAACTAGACTCCCTACAACTAGACTCCCTATCCTGACCTAGTGAGGACGAACAAGGATAAAAATCATGGGATACATGAAGTGATACAGGTGAATCCTCCCGAGCGGAGGGACAAAGTAAATCTAGGAGAGAATCTTGTCCGAACGACTTGTGCCATGGGGTATAGTCGAACAAGTATGATGTTTCCTCAACGAGGATTTGGGAGGAAGAACTTGCCAAATTGGCTTTTTTTTTGTGAATTATATATGTTTATCATAAAGCAGGAAAGGATATGAATAGGGGGGGAATGAAATGATGGAGGTAATGGCACCAGGGCCAAAGGATTAGGGGGATCATACAATAGTATGTCCCAGATCAAATCGTAGATTCTCTCATAATCGAGAGAAATCTGAGGAATAAGGTCCCGTGGAGACAAAGTAACAATAATGGGCGGAGCCTGTGAGATGTCTTCAGTAATGACCCGCGACCAAGTCGGGGTTAAGAGTAGGGTGCGGAACAGAGTGTGGAGGGTGAAAACACGAGAGGGATAGGTTCCCCTCCAGAGAAGATTAGTGGTGAATTCGGTTTCATAGGGGTCATCCGGCTCCCCTTTATCAGTTTCTTCATCTAACATGATTCTTTTGTCAAAAATGCGCTAGGCCCTTCAATCGGTTCATCTATCAGTGGCGGCCACTTCAGTTCCGAGGGATCACAGAATAATCTGTTCAGTATTATGTACAGATCCCTCAGGTCGAACCACCGATACCATTCACATTCCAGATCTTGAAATTTCTCCTTTTCATCGGCCGTAGAGCCTCCAAGGATTGATTTGTCAGTAACTCAGAACAGTGTTTGGCCAGATCTCTCCCATATATATCATGTAGATCGAAGTGGGAAGTGATCACCATCGTGTTATCATTAACATGATTAATCACGGGTCCTTTGATGAAGTGTGTATATAGAGTCCAAGTCAAGGGATTCTGATTTTCTTTACACAGTGTGGCCATTGCCTCCCATATCTTCTGGCCATTTTCATCTTCGTGCTGCTGTACGATGTCATGCCTTACTCTTCTTGGCCTATAGCCCAGGCCATTACCAGGTGCTCTTCGATTATCTTCAACGAGCGTAGTTCTGCCCTGTAATTTTGTGCCCAGGCCTTTTCCTAGTTGATAACTGCCTTTCATCATGATGTTCCAGCCAGGGGTACTCATGCACTTCCCCCGCTTTACAACATCGACTGGATATGGATCAAGTGTGGTGGCTCTTAAAGGATCAGCCAAGGGAGAATAGACCTGTAATACCGACAGACTGGGTTGTCGGACAGGTGAGGGAATTGGTGTGATGTTCAAGGAATGAGCAATAACAAGGATTGGCATGCTCGTGACTTTAATAATGTGTCCCTTATATGGAAACTTAAGACATTGATGATTAGTTGATGGAATTGCCTCAAGAGACTTGATGTACGGACGGCCATAATTCAATCATACATACCAGATCGTGGAGCTCCTTCTGAACCTGCTCAAGTTGGGCATCCACGTCTCAGAGTCGAGCCTAAAGGGTGACGATTGTGGCATCGCGCACATCCTGCATATATACACATGTCATTCATGCATTCACAAACTTAAATGAAGATAATAATAAAATGAAAGAAGCATAGAAAGCAAACTTACATCGAGAGGGTGCAGCTGTCGGAGCTGAGCGGCGTAGTGCACCCGGTATTGCTAGAGGTAGCCCTCGCTACTCTCCGCCTGTGACTCAACTGGGACACTGCCCCGGAACCAATCATCACGTTGGTCCGGGAACTACTCACGCCAGTCTGTGTGCACTTGTTTCCCCCTCATGGATCGCCTGATCCCCTCCGGGATCTTCTCCTATACCCACTCATGGTGGAGTCCCAGGGTCCTCATGGCCAGCCGCAGGTGCAACAACTCTATTTCATTCAGGCAATGGACCCACACCTGCCTGCCGAACCTTGCTTTGCCGGCTATCACCTACGGCTGACCCACCTCATCCATGCCCAGATACGGGCGCCAGATAACCTGCATACATTTAAGTTAGTTGCATTCATAAATCAATACATGAATTACATTTGATCAACCTAAACATAACTGCATTAAATAAATAACTCACCAAAAAGTTCTGGATAATCAAGGAATTGACGACGGAGGGCCGTCAGCTGATGGTGTTGTGGAGCTGTGTCTACAACTGGCTGCCACGTACAAGCCAGTGGTACTGCATCGGTCTGAATGGCCATCGCTCGGCCAAGTGGGAAATAATAGTTACCCAAAACTTATATATGAACATATAGATTAGAAACATCATTTCATAAGCATACATTTGCATTAAGGAAATAATTAAAATATTTTGTACCTAGAGAAACGGTGCTAAGCCGCTGATAGTGGTCTCGCAGTCTGGTGTAACCGCGGACAAATCGGCAAAGAGATGGGCTAGGAGGGCCACATCCCAAGCATACTCGTGAATCCTATCTAAATCCTCCAGCAAACTTAAAAATCTACAATGGATTTGGTCGCCCTTCGTCCCGAAGAGCAACCGATTGAACAAGAAAACTAAAAAGATCCTAAGCTGCCGGTTTACCAACTCTCTCTGGCTATCATCCTAACAATAAGAGCCGGCAGCTGACCTAGCTAACCTATCTAGGAATCCCTCTCTGGACTCCTCCTGGTCCTGCCTAGGGTCCTCTAATCCCATGGCATCCTCTACCTCCACCCGCCAAAGGGTCCTAGACTCCTTGCCTAGTGGTCCTAACACATCTAAACTTAGGAGACGCCCTGCCATCTCACAATAATTGGGATAAGTGATCCCGCTCACTGCCTGGCCCTCCAATCGAAGGCCGGTGATCCTAGCCACATCCTCGAGGCTGGGGACCATATGTCCCCAGAGTATCAGGAATGCCATGCATTCCGGATCCCACCTCTCCCTCAGAACTTGAAGGAGGACCAGGTCCTACTAGAATGGCTCTATATCTAATAACTCTCTGAACCCCATCCTTCTAAGGCGTGCCTTCTGGAAGTCGGGAAGTCCTCTGTACGCACTATCACAAGATCCCACGAGATCCGAGTCCTCATTGTCCCCTGCAAATTACCCATGAAATGTCAAAAATATCAAATAATGGCAATTTAAATCAATTTTTAAACTTAATTTTGGAATAGGAACCCTGGCTTGAATGGCGTCGGCCATGGTCGACGCCGTTTGAATGGCGTCACCTGGTTCCGACGCCATTCAACCACAGGTTCTTGGACCTGTGGCATTCTCCCTTTCAGTTCCCCGTCTCTCAAGTGCTATAAATAGGGGAGTTTTGAGACTTACCATCGAAGGACCCGCTTCTTGGGGTTGTGCCGCCACCGGTGCCGCTATTGGTGCCACTTGTAAAGCCTCCTCGGCTTCCATGAACTCCTTGGCCGTGGCGAGATTCGCGAGGTCTTGAAAGATCTCGGGTTGCGTCGAGAGCACATCCTCGGCTTCTCCCTCCAACTCGGGTACGCCAAAGATCCGTTGGCGCTTCCCGCTCGGTTCCTCTCGCTCCATAGTGTATAAATAGAGAGTTTGGGGAGAGTGAAGGGATGAGAGGGAGAGAGAGGGAGCTCGTGAGAGAGAGAGAGAGATGATGGAAGAGTGAGAGGGAGATGGCCAGAAGTGAGGGCCACCGCCAAAGATCACTGGAGCTCGTCGGTCACCGAGAGGAGGAAGAAAAGAAGAGAGAGAAAGCAAGATAGCCAAATGAGGAAGAAGGGGGCTCGGGTTCGCGAACCTTGTGTAAATAGTGTAAATGGCATCGACATAGAGCAACGCGATTCAATGGCGCACAAACTAAGGCAGGCGGTTCAAATTTTGAAATTCAGATAAAAGCGTCGCTCATAGTCGACGTATTTTAGACTTTACCGCCTTTAACGGACAGAGCCGTACCACGGACTCTGAGGAAAATCAAAAGAGATCTGGAGAAAATCAATGATTAGCATCACTCATGGTTGATGTGATTAAGGCAATTTAGTGCTAAAAAATCTATGGAAAATAGGAGAGAGAGATGGTTAGCGTCGACTATGGCCAACGTGATTCAGGCTTGTTTAAGGATTAAATTCTAATTTTCGAAAATTGAATTTTGTTGAAAAGCGTCTTTCTAAGTTGACGTTGTTTGCATTAATGAGCCCAAAACTTGTTATTTTGAGGAAAATGAGTTGTTTTGCATGAGAAAAAATTCCAGAAAATTACACAAATATTAAGGAAAGATCTTTATTGCAATAAAAGGAAGAATTTTTATTGAAAATATAGAAACTACAATTAAACTTTGGATAGAGATTAAGAGCTTTTAGGCCTGATTTTCGTAAGCTCTTTTACATAAGCTTTCCATAACTCTCGATTGGCCTCATGAGGAGTTTTCACACAACGGGTGAATTCGATGTTCCATAGAGTTGCAATGAGTTCTGTCACCTCAAAGTCTTCATGTAACAACCCGTCACCCTATAATCAAGGATCCGATTACTAAATGGGTACCGAATAATTAAAATTTGGAGCTAAACCAGGATCTCGATAAGTCTGGGAAATAAATGACAAACTATGCTAAACATTCCACATCACATCGAATTGTAAAGGAAGTGCAGGAATTAAAAATTATTACAATTCGATTCGACTTAGCAAATAATTACATATTCCAACTGAAAAGAAATAATTAAGCGTACATGCCTAAAAGGAAAATAACAACTACATCGGGGCATACCCCGGAACAGTGGCTGCTGGCGCGCGACCCGAGACAACACCCTCCACGCTACGCCTGCCTAGAACACTCACCTGAAAACTGCAGGTCATCGAAATGGACTCAGTAGGGATCCTTCGATCCCCACCACCCACTCACGCACCTTCAATTGCAACACAAATATAGGCAATTTAAATAAATAAAGCAGTAAACACAACTCCCAAAGATTCCGAAATTCCGATATAAAACACATGCATTCGTAAATGCAATATGCACAACTCTGAAACCACCCTACCACGTAGTCCCCAACAAGCGTCTCGGCTAAACACACAAACCATGCGGCCGAACGCAAAGAACACCGACCCGCTGGGACCAAACAACAACCCCTCGGATAGCGCGTTGGCTACTCCGGCCTGTCTAGCTTTAGGTGGTTCTGCTTCCCCCAGCACGAGTGACACTCCGAATGTACCACTCACACACCGGTACTAGCTATACCCCGTGGTGTTCCAGGTGACCCTCTCTCTAGGCGTCACGCCACTACTCCCACACCGGTGCCGTGTTACTCCCACACCGACACAGGGTGCCTAAGCGCTAACAACTGTCACTCTAGGTCTATGATCGTACAAAAACACAACACAGTGCAATACGGTTACGTAGAAATCCTCGTCCTCGAGTACGTTTTCAAGCATGTATTTAACTAAGTTATCTAACAATATAGATACATGTTAATTGCATAGATTAATGAGGTTCTGTCTTGAATTGCGTTGTCCTTGACAGCCACCATTTAAAATGGCGTCGTTGTCCCCAGACGCTATTCAAGACAGAGATAGAATCCCCTTATCTAGGGTAAATCGTGTCTCGAGTGGAAGCCGCCATTTAAAATGGCGTCGCTGTCTCTAGACGCCATTTGACACTCACAGACAGGTTCCCCTTCCGACTTTCCCCGAGTTACAAAGTGGGATTTCTCCCCTAAATTGCACGAAAAACGTCAAAATGGAGAAAGTAGGGGAGAAGCCTAATTATTTTCACAAAGAACCCCTTAGAACATGCTTTCTACCCCAGAAGCACCCACACATATTTCATGCTTTCAAAGCGGAAAAAATCATGATTTTAAACAAAACACTGCAAGGATCGTCACCCTACCGATTACTAGAACTCCTTCGATCTCCAAGCAGCCGAACCGCCACACCACAAGCCGCTGCCGGTACCGCCGTGGACGCTGTCACTCTACCGGGATGTCGACCGCCGTCCGGAGAGAAATGCGCTGCGGAGGAGATGGTAGTGGTAGTGGTGGAAGTTAGGAGGTTGATGGAGTGGAGGGAGAGGAGGAATGGGGAGAGGAAAGGAAGGAGAAGGGGAAGGGGGAGCGTATGGGTCGGAGAGAGAGAGGAGAGAGAAGAGAATGAGAGAAATGAGGGAAAGGAGGGAGGGTTCGCGGGGTCAAATCGAAACTAGCTAAAACACGTCGTCCAAAGCCGACGCCAATCAAACGACAAGACGGGGCCGTACACTGAAGGATCAGGGCCGTACTCTGAATGGTGTCGAACATGCAAGACGCCATTCAGACGATAAGACCATGGTCGTACTCTCGCGGCCCAAAATCAGCCCACGTGGCACATTCTAAAACGCGTCTCACTAACCGGACGCCGTTTGAACCGCATCGAGCTTGCTCGACACAAAAAAGAACTCATGTCCCAGCCCCACAAGGGCTCAAACCAAGGGGTCCGACAACGAAACTGACCCGATAACTGGATCCGAAACCTCAATCCTTACATTCTCCCCCCCTTAAAAAGAATTTCGTCCCTAAAATTACTGCAACAAAACTAGCAGTAAAAACAAGATTGCATAGGTAAAAAGGAGAACTTACGAGAAAAGGTGGGGAAATTGCTCCTGCAACTCATCCTCACGCTCCTAGGTCGCCTCGCCTCCGGAGCGATGCTGCCAAATCACCTTAACCAAAGGAACAACCTTGTTCCGATGGACCTACTCCCTACGATCCTCAATACGTACTGGAAATTTCAGAAAGGACAAGTCCTCGGCGACTTCCAATTCCGAAAAGTCCAAGACATGAGACGGATCCTGAACATACTTCCTCAACAAGGAAACATGGAACACATCGTGCACTCCTGCAGGACTGGGTGGCAAGGCTAGCAGCTGATGCGCCGTTTCCCCAATTCGAGCAAGAATGGGAAAAGGCTCAATATATCGTGGACTCAGCTTACCTCGCCTCCCGAATCTCATCACACCCTTGCAGGGTGAGATTCGGAGAAACACATGGTCCCCTACCTCGAGCTCAAGCGGTCTCCTACGGATATCTATATAACTTTTCTGCATGCTCTGAGCTGTAGTCAACTTTTGCTGCACTACTCTGGTAACCTCAGCACACTGTTGTACCAACTCTAGCCCTGCTATTTTCCTCTCGCCAATCTCGGACCAATTCACAGGAGATCGACACGACCGCCTGTACAATGCCTCAAATGGGGCCATGCCGATACTAGAATGATAACTGTTGTTGTAAGCAAATTCTACTGTAGACAAGTGTTGTTCCCAAGAACCTCCCCAATCTAGACAACAAGCCTTGAGCATATCCTTTAATGTCTGAATGGTCCTCTCTTACTGTCCATCAGTCTCAGGATGGTAAGTCGAGCTGAAGGCTAACTACATATCCAAGGCCTTCTAAAAACTCTTCTAGAACCTAAAAGTAAATCTTGGATCCCGATTTGACACGGTGGATAAAGGTACCCCATGCAGAGAGATGATCCAATCCACAAACAACCTAGCCAGCTTACCGACTGACCAGTATTTCCTAATAGCTAGAAAGTACGTTGACTTGTCAATCGATCAACAATGACCCAGATTGTGCCTCTTCTTCCGGGTGGCACGCATAATCCCATCACAAAGTCCATAGTCACATGTTCCCATTTCCACTCCGGAATCGGTAACGGCTGCAACAACCCTCCTGGTCTCTGATGTTCTGCCTTAACCTGCTGACAAGTCAGTCACCTTGCCACATATTCAGCCACGTCTTTCTTCATACCAGGCCACCAAAAGTGCCTCCTTAAACAATGATGCATCTTAGTCGTTCCAGGATGCACTGCATATCTAGAATGGTGTTCCTCATCTAGGACATTACTGCGTACCTCTCCCTCAGCTGGAACATAGAGTCTGCCTCTAAATCTGACCGTGTCATCATCCCACAACTCCACCTCTGATATCTAGAGAATCTCTGGTAGCTCTGCATCTGCCCTCTGAGCCTCGATCACTGCATGATACATTGCTGGCCTCATAGTCAAGTTGGCCAACACGACTTTATCAGCCTCTCGAGGAATCCTAAAGGAAGATTCCACAACTTGCCAATATAATATACATTCCTGAATCATAAGATGTGATATGATTGTCTTCCGACTCAAGGCGTCCGCCACCATGTTCGCCTTGCCCGGATGGTAAGAAAGGTCGAGATCATAATCCTTCATAAACTCCATCCACCTGCGCTGCCTCAAATTCAGATCCTTCAGCGTGAATACGTACTTCAGGCTCTTATGATCAGTAAAAACCTGAAACTTCCTCCCACATAAGTAGTACCGCCAGATCTTCAGTGCAAATACCACAACCGCCAACTTCAAGTCATGAGTGGGGTAGTTCTCCTCATACTTCTTCAGCTGCCTAGAAGCATAGGCCACAACCTTACCATGCTGCATCAGAATCGCACCCAAACCTCGATGAGATGCATCAGAGTAAACCACGAATCCACTAGAACTAGATGGAAGCACAAGAATTGGAGCCGAAGTGAGATGAGTCTTCAACTCAGTGAAGCTTTGCTCACACTCTTCGGTCCACACAAAACGAACTCCCTTACGAGTCAACCTTGACAAGGGGGTCGCTATTGAAGAAAAATCCTGAACAAACTGTCTGTAATATCCTGCTAACCCCAGAAAGCTCCTGATCTCAGTTACTGTCGTCGGTCTGCCCCAGTCTATCACTGCCGCAATCTTGGCTGGATCTATAGTAATGCCATCTCCAAAAATGACATGTCCTAAGAAGCGCACCTTATCTAGCCAGAATTCACAGCTGCTAAACTTGGCGTAGAGTTGGTGCTCTCTCAGAACCTGCAACACCACCTGAAGATGCGTGGCATGCTCTTCTTCAGAAGGAGAATATACAAAATATCATCTACAAACACTACCACAAACTGATCTAGGTAGGCCCTGAAGATCCGGTTCATTAAATTCATAAAAGTTGCCGGAGCATTAGTCAAGCTAAAAGGCATAACCAAAAACTCATAATGTCCGTACCAAGTCCTAAAAGCCGTCTTACTCACATCAGCCTCATGGATCCTCATCTGGTAATACCCTGACCTTAAGTCAATCTTCGAGAATACCTTGGTAGACCGCAACTGATCCATCAGATCATCGATTCTCGGAAGTGGGTACTTAATCTTTATTGTCACCTGGTTCAGCTGTGTATCATTAATGCACAGCCTCAGAGAATCATCGTTCTTCCTGACAAATAGAATTGGAGCACCCCACGGAGAAGTACTGGGACGGATAAAACCCTTGTCCAACAATTCCTGCAACTGCGCCTTTAACTCAGCGAGTTTGGCCGGAGCCATCTGATACGGGGCCTTAGACAAGGGCGCCGTACCTGGTGCAAGCTCAATAGTGAACACAACCTCCCGCTGAGGAGGAAGGCTAGGCAACTCCTCAAGAAACACATCAACAAAGTCACAGACTACAAGCACCTCCCAAGGGTTGGAATTACTACTAACACCAGCTACAACCACTGAGGCAAGGAAAGCCTCACAGCCACCAACAACAATCTCTGGGCCTTAAAAGCAGAAATAAGAATACCACGAGAAGAGAGCCTAATACCTTGGAAGTACAAGGCCGGGATGTCCGGAACGGAGAAACGCACCCTTTTCCTGTGACAGTCCACCTCGGCATAATAAGCCTCCAACCAGCCCATACCCAAGATGACATCAAAGTCACGAATGGCAAGCACAACTAACTGGGCAGGTAACTGATGACCCTCAATGGTCAAGGTAACCTCACTCATATAGTTATACGTCATCATGAAATCCCCAAAAGGAACCTCAACCGTCAGCCCATCAGATAACTCATCAATAGGTGCAGAAAGAATATCTACGAACTGCTCAGAAATAAAGGAATGCGAAGCACCCGAATCAATCAACACATGCGCGGAGTTCTCAAGGACACAAAGTGTACCTTCCACCAACAGTGGGACGCCACAAAACTCCTCAAGTTGGACCTCAGTCCATCCACGAACCTCTCAGTCCGACGCTCTTCATCTCCTGAAATAAAGGGCATAGACCACCCAAGCGAAACAAATTTCATCTGGTACTCAAGTACTGTCATGCTCCCTTGGGTCAACTCCATAAATTCCCTCTCCTTGGCCTTCTTTACATGCCTAGGGAAGTACTACGCATAGAACTCCTTCACAAACGTTTCCCATGGAATCTCCTTGAGATTCCTATTTGCATAAGACAAGCTTTTCAAAGTAGTCCACCAGTCATAGGCATCATCCTTCAACATGAAGGTACCCAACGGAGTCCTCTCAACTGCCGCACAATCCATGGTATAGAAAGTCTTCTCTAACTCCTTCAGTCAATGAACAACCTCAACAGGGTTGGGACGATCGGTAAAATGAGGCGGTTTTAACTTCAAGAATCTCTCCAGAGCAGCTGAAGGCCCTCTCCGAGCACTAGAACTCTCACTAGGGTCTCGAGTCTGATATCTGGTCATCGTGTCCATCATAACCTCCATAAAATGCTCCATATTCGATCTACCAGCCTTAGACCCACTAGGAACATCTCTCTGCTGCCTAATAACTTGCACTCCCTTCCTAGGAGCCATCTAATCGCCTACAGTCAGAAGAATCGAAAATTTCTAATTAGAACCCAAAACCTACACTACCACCGTGCCTATACGGGATAATGTAATTATTTGCTGAAATTACAATATTTAACCTAGTTATTCATCTATTTGCCAGACCGAATGCTCTGATACCAACTGTAACAGCCCGTCACCCTATAATTGGGGATCCGATTACTAAATGGGTACCGAATCATTAAAATTTGGAGCCAAACCATGATCTCGATAAGTCTAGGAAATAACTGATAAACTAAGCTAAACATTCCACATCACATCGAATTGTAAAGGAAGTGCAGAAATTCAAAATTATTACAATTCGACTCGACTCAGCAAATAATTACATATTCCAATTGAAAAGAAATAATTAAGCGTACAGGCCTGAAAAGAAAATAACAACTACATCGGGGCATACCCCGGAACAGTGGCTGCTGGCGCGCGACCCGAGACAACACCCTCTACGCTACGCCTACCTGGAACCCTCACCTGAAGGCCGCAGGGGTAAGTTTCATCGAAATGGACTCAATAGGAATCCTTCGATCCCCACTACCCACTCACGCACTCTCAAGTGTAACAACACAAATATAGGCAATTTAAATAAATAAAGCAGTAAAAAAAACTCCCAAAGATTCCCAATTTCGATATAAAACACATGCATTCTTAAATGCAACATGGACAACTCTGAAACCACCCTACCACGGAGTCCACAACCAGCATCTCGGCTAAACACACAAACCACGCGGCCAAATGCGAAAAACACCGACCCACTGGGACCAAACAACAACCCCTCGGATAGCGCGCTGGCTACTTCGGCCTGTTTAGCTTTAGGTGGTTCTGCTTCCCCCAGCACGAGTGACACTCCGAATGTACCACTCTCACACCGGTACTAGCTATACCCCGGAGTACACCAGGTGACCCTCTCTCTAGGCGTCACCCTACCACTCCCACACCGGCGTCGTGTCACTCCTACACCGACACAGGGTGCCTAAGCGCTAACAACTGTCACTCTAGGTCCACGATCGCACAAAAACACAACACAGTGCGATCTGGTTACGTAGAAATCCTCGTCCTCGAGTACGTTTTCAAGCATGCATTTAACCAAACTATCTAACAATATAAATACATGTTAATTGCATGGATTAATGAGGTTCTGTCTTGAATCGCGTCGCTTGTGGCCGACGTCATTCAAGACCCTAAACTGGTTCATACGAAAACTGGCCTCGGAATTTGGCCTAAATCGCGTGCCCTTGCCAACCGCCATTTAAAATGGCGTCACTGTCCCCAGACGCTATTCAAGACAGAGATAGAATCCCCTTATCTAGGGTAAATCGTGTCTCGAGTGGAAGCCGCCATTTAAAATGGCGTCGCTGTCTCTAGACGCCATTTGACACTCACAGACAGGTTCCCCTTCCGACTTTCCCCGAGTTACAAAGTGGGATTTCTCCCCCAAATCGCACGAACAACGTCAAAATGGAGAAAGTAGGGGAGAAGCCTAATTATTTTAATAAGAACCTCTTAAAACATGCTTTCTACCGCAGAAGCACCCACACATATTTCATGCTTTCAAAGCGGAAAAAATCATGATTTTAAACAAAACACTGCAAGGATCGTCACCCTACCGATTACTAGAACTCCTTCGATCTCCAAGCAGCCGAACCGCCACACCACAAGCCGCCGCCGGTACCACCGTGGACGTTGTCACTATACCGGGACGTCGGCCGCCATTCGGAGAGAAATACGCCGTGGAGGAGATGGTGGTGGTAGTGGTGGAAGTTAGGAGTTTGATGTAGTGGAGGGAGAGGAGGAATGGGGAGAGGAAAGGAAGGAGAAGGAGAAGGGGGAGCGTATGGGTCGGAGAGAGAGAGGAGAGAGAAGAGAATGAGAGAAATGAAGAAAAGGAGGGAGGGTTTGTGGGGTCAAACCGAAACTAGCTAAAATGCGTCATCGAAGGCCAACGCTAATCAGACGACAAGACGAGGCCGTACACTGAAGTATCAGGGCCGTACTCTGAATGTCATCGACCATGCAAGACGCCATTTAGACGATAAGACCGGGGCCGTACTCTCGCGGCCCAAAACTAACCCACGTGGCACATTCTAAAATGTGTCCCTCTAACCAGACGCCGTTTGAACCACATCTCGCAAGCTCGACGCGAAAAAGAACCCATGCCCCAGCCCCACAAGGGCCCAAACCAAGGGGTCCGACACTGAAACTGACCCGATAACCAGATCCCAAACCTCAATCCTTACACTTCATCGGTACCTAATGCCCGTTTCTTGATTGGGAAAGAGAAGAGGCCTCAGGAAATTCATAGCGTGGCATACCAAGTTGAGGATGACAGCGATGTGGATTATAGATAACGAACTCAATCTCCTCGATCAGTCGGAGCTCTGTGCCAACACCACAATGTACTCGAACCGCCTTTTCCATGTGAACAAGTGGTGTGGATTCGAATCCAGTCCTTGGCATAGTCTTGAAATAAGCACGCCAGTCTGCTCGAGTCTTGAGGTTGGGCACTCGATTGGTCATGTTGTCATTAAACTTCACAATATTGGCAATATGGAAGATAGGATTACGCTCGTACATTTGGGATATCCTTAGAACTTTTTCCTCATTATGGTTGAATTTGAAGTGGAATTCCACCTATAGAGCTAAGAGTAGCATGCTGTCATAAGAAGATTGACCTGTAGAAGTTGCAGAGAGTCCACTGTAGAGAGAGGCTAGAACTGTTATGCTGATCTGCTTTCCTTCAAAAATCCCATTGATTGCACTGATTTGATCATCTTCCAAAATATTATCTTGGGCAAGGAATAGTAGAGCCCCAGCTAAGCATACAGTGAATGCCATCATCATAGTCTCTATATTTTCCTCCTTAAGATTTTCTATCTTTTTCAAGATCCATTCAGCTAGCTTTGCAAGATTGATCCCCTTCTGAGTAAGACAACCTTGAATTTCTTTTGGATTTTTCATAATCTTTTCCAAGAATTGATGACCAGTAATCTTTTCCCTTATGAGCATCATCTAAGTCAAATCAGGTTCATCATTGTTGACCTTAAGCTTAGGAAGGCCCAATAAGAGTTCAACTTCTTCTAAGAGAATAGTGGCTTCGAATGTAGAGAAAAGAAAAGTATGAGTTTGAGGATGCCATAGCTTGATCAAAGCGCCCATTGAAGCCAAATCCATGCATGTGCTCCTGTAAAGTTTAGCATGGATGATCAATCCTTGGAGGTGCCATTTGGATATAGGATTGCATGGAGAGATTGATTTCTCCAACTATCTTTTGGATCTATAGAAGAAAAGAAAATCATCTTGGACCGGAGAAAAAATGATATCCCTTGAAAAGAAAATAGTTCTATCACGCCCATGAAGATTCGGAGCATAGAGAATTCATGTAAAAGAATGAGGAAAAGAATAAAAAATTGAATAGGAAGGAGAGAGAAACTTACTTGTAGGTTAGAATCTCTCCCACTTAGATGGCCTTCTACATCAGAAAGTCTCTTAATCATCTTCCTTGCCCTCTTGTTTGAGAAATCCTTAACAAAGCTTGGCATCTTCTTTGAATAAAATTCTCTCCTTGATTGCTTGATTTCTTCCTTTTTTCCCTCTTTTTCCTCGAGTCTTGGAGAGAATTTTCTAGCTTTCCCTCTTGATTGCTTGTTGTGTTGAATTGAATTGAGGGAGGGAGGTTTTATTGAAGGATTTGCAAAGTTAGGAAGCTTTTTCTGAGTTGGAAGAGGGAGTTTGAGGGAGGAAAGTAGAGTCCAGATTGGAGTTAGAGCACTGTTTCGGTAAGTTAAATCGCGTCTGGACGGGGTGACATCATTTAAATGACGTCGACTTAGAATGACGCTTTTTTAGGAATTTTCTGACATTTTTCGAAACTGCATATTATCTGCTATTTATTCATGTTTATTCCTTTGCATGAAGTTACGGATAAATTCTAAGTGTAGGAAAATTCAAGGAAATGGAAATGATGCCGAAGTTTTAATAAGGTTCCACTGTGGGAGTTTCATTGAGTCCCAACCGTGGTTGAAAAGACAATTATCTCTATCCCTATATTCTTTTATGCAATTGATTTGCATTGGCATTACTATATAATAAATATTTATTAGATTATATCAAGGACCTTGTGGTTTTGATGAAACTGGAATTTGAGTTCTCCTCTAACAAAAACAGTCATAATTCCAGAGGATTCTTAATCGCACGAATAGGCCGTTAGATTATTAATTAATGGGGACGATGGCTATGCTTTTGTAAAAACAGTACGTGGATAAATGATCTTCGGCTTAGCACTAAATTATAAGACTAGTATCTTGACTCATCAATGACAGTTTAACAATATTATCCTTGATTAATTTATATTTTATTTCATTTTAATTTTCATTTTAGCCCAACATGCATCATGTAGGACTTCGAAATAATTGTGATAAGAATAAATTATTGATTAAATTTCAGACCATTAATCAAATAAATCCTAACGTGATATGAAATATTCCATTCCGAATTGATTTCTCAATTATCTTTGAAGTCTTCTTGAAGATATCTTTAGAATTCTATCCTTACTTGGATTCATTATCATATATTTCTTTTTTCGTTTTAAGATCTGTCATTGTTGTAGCACGTCCACATTGGCTGGTAATCGCTCTCCATGATGAAACCTGCAGGGTTTGTGACCTAGGATACTTCTACTCGTGGAGGTTGATCGACCTTATTTGTTTTCTTTTGTCTACCTCATCCAGACATGATTGATTCCATTGATCTCTTTGAGTAACTTCATTGATCATTTTGAGAAAGATTCTTATCATATGATGTTGAGAGCATGTCTCATCACATCTTGGCATCACCTTTTCAGTACATTCCATTCAATTTCACTTCTTTGCAAAGTCAATGACAAGGTGAGGCGGTTGTAGACATACTAACTTTGACCTCATATTGAGTAAATTTCATGTCACAATTATAATGCGCCAAAATAGTCTGATGTTTAATCATTAATTATTTTTTATTGTTTTTTCTCGAAATTTGTTAATATGCGTCGATCATGGCCGACGTCATTTAGATTTTTAGTAGAAATTAGTTCGGAATTAAATTCCCAAATTTATATAGATTTAACTGAATGACGTCGCCCATAGACGACGCCGTTTAAGTCCTAATCCGTCTAGGTTTTCGATTTTAAATTTGAATTAATTTCATAATTATCTGAAGAACGTCGCTCATGAACGACACCTTTTAGCTTTCCTAATGTTTTCCGGTTTCCTTTCCAAATTATTACTACTATTTCTGCGCTTTAATTAGTTGAATGGCGTCCCTTTGTAACGACGTGTTTCAAGAGTTTCCTGATAAACATGATTTGGCCGAGATAATCCGGTTCTAGAAGTTGGAAGGGTTTCCAACTCCTTCCATGTCTATCCAGTGCAAGTGTACTGTTTTTACAGGTTCCGTCTCGGGTTGCGCCCCAACAGCTACTGTTCCGAAGGATGCCCCGATATAGTTGTTACTCCCTTTCCAGGCCTATACACTTTTTTTTTTTCAAGTTAGAATATGTAATTATTTGCTGAGTCGAGTCGAATTGTAATAATTTTTTAATTCCTGCACTTCCTTTACAATTTGATGTGTTGTGGATTGTTTAGCTTCGTTTATATTTATTGAGATCCTGGTTTTACTCCAAATTTTAATGATTCGGTACCCATTTAGTAATCGAATCCCCGATTGTAGGGTGGCAGGTCGTTACAGTTGATATCAAAGTATTCAGTTTGGCAAATAGATGAATAACTTAGTTAAAATCTATAATTTCAGCAAATAAATACATTATCCCGTACAAGACAGCAGTAGTGTAGGTTTTGGGTTCTAATTAGAAAATTTTGATTCTTGTGACTGTAGGCGATTAAATGGCTCCTAGGAAGATAGTGCTAGTTATTAGAGAGCAAGGAGATGTTCCTAGTGGGTCTAAGGCCGGTAGGCCGAATATAGAGCATTTTATGGAGGCTATGATAGACACGATGACTAGATATTAAAAACCCTAGTGAGAGTTCTAGTGTTCGGGTATGGAGAGATTCCTGAAACTGAAGCTGTCTCATTTTACTGGCCATCCCAACCCTGGTAAGGCTATTCATTGGCTGAAGGAGTTAGAGAAGTCTTTTGATACTATGGACTATGCGGCAGTTGAGAGGACTCCGTTGGCTACCTTCATGTTGAAGGATGATGCCTATGACTAGTGGACCACTTTGAACAACTTGTCTTATGCAGATAGGAATCTCAAGGAGATTCTATGGAAGACTTTTGTGAAGAAGTTCTATGGGTAGTACTTCCCTAGGCATGTCCAGAAGGCCAAGGAGTGGGAGTTTATGGAGTTGACCTAAGGGAGCATGACAGTGCACAAGTACTAGATAAAATTTGTTTCGCTTGGAGGTTTGTTCCCTTCATTTCAGGGGACGAGAAGCGCCGGACCGAGAGGTTCGTTAACGGACTGAGATTCGATTTGAGGAGTTTTGTGGCGTCCCACTGTTGTACAGACTTGGCATCGGCGGTTAAGTGTGCCGTAGCAGTAGAGGCACGGCACGAGCAGTCGGCTCGGGAGAGGGGACTGGCTACTCAGGGGCTAACATACGGCAAGGGGAGATTGTTAGTCTTAGGTGGCCTACAAGCCAATATGACTTTGTAATCTCGTTCATTTATTAATATATAATGACATTATATTCATTATGTATAATTCGTTATTATCGTCTCATAATGAAGTATGTGAATATGTGCGATAGTGATCAAATTATGATGAGATCATACTAGTGAGACTGATCACTTAAACACACATATTTTTAGTAGTTCCCAGTCGGAGGATATCTGAAAAGGACATCGAATATCTGGATAGACTAGTACAAATTACTCCCACTCATAAGATGAGGGTGACTGATCTCATTGTCACTTGTGTGGAGACACTAAGGTGAATCTGTAGGTGCTCATTAGAGAATGAGTTCACTGAATTGATCCGACTGAATCGCTGGATGGTACTGTACCTCACTGTCAACCAGCTTAATTATATTGTCGCAGTTGCGTGGATGGCCCTCGGACCTAAGACACCAAGGACACCTTGTCGATAGACTTATGTGCTTTGACCTTGGTTTATGAATCTCTAACCACGGGATTCTAAACAGCCAAGGATCGAGTTCAGCGGAATACCGTCGAAGGGAATTGAGTGTCAATAAGGAATCATTCGCTCCCGGTACGATGAGAGAGAATGCTCTAGGAAGGATGCGCGAAAGTCCCTGGCTAGGGCGGACGATAATATCGGGAAAGGAGTTTTTTGATATTCATCAGCGGCATCTAATCCAAGTGAGTTGACCGGTTAGGGTTTGATAGTATACTATACTTTGAGTCGACTCGAGAGCATTATATAAATGAAGGATTATATCCACACAACAACTGTTGACGGACAGGTTCCAAGGGTGGGTTACTTAACCCCGATACCTTCCGGGTTCACGCGGTGTTGCTTGGCACCCAACGTGATTGGAGGCCCGATCGAATTCGATGTGCGATATTGATTCGATTGATTAATTAACTAATATGAGTTATTAATTGATTAATCAGGCCAGTGAGGAGTCACTAGACTAATTGGGCCATTAACTGGACTGGTTATTGGGCCTAGAGGGTTACACGCAAATGATTGTCAAATCGATAGATAAATAAGTGGGTTTTATATAAACCGGAGGTTTTTATGAAAAACCGTGCGGTTGATATAAAATATAGCGAACGGGCTGAGCAGGCCAAGCTGTTGCTAACCCTATCCGCTCCTCCTCTCTTTCTCTCTCTCTCTCTGGCGGTCCAGACGAATCTGGATCCCTGGATCTGCTCCGCCGCTTCTCCGACTCCCGTCCGATAGGAAATCGTTCGCGCGTTGCGGCGATCGTTGCGGCGATCGACGGAGGCTTCGTGGGCTGCGAAGAATGAGGAACGTGAGGATATCCACTGCGAGGAGGATCACATGGACTCCGCTAGAGGCCGGGCGCTTGCGCGGCTTGCGGTGTCACACCGATGGAATCGAATGGTTGCGAATTCGAATCCGCATGCAGTAAGAATCCGGTTATCGGATAATTCAATTTTTAGTATTTTTTGAAACGGGAACGGATCTCCATTTTAATTTTATTTCCGCTGCGTGGGAGATCCGGAGAAACACGAGAACCCAACAGTGGTATTAGAGCTAGGTCCCACTGTTTCTCGTCCCGTTTCGGGTTCTGAACTTAATATTTTCATGATTTATTCCATGCTGTTATTCGATAATTTTGCAGGAACTATGTTCATACGATGAACACAAATAATTTGATTGTTTTTATTTCTGCGAAATTCAAATTTTTATTTGGGGGTTTTTGGTGTTCTTTGTTGGACGAAGAACTGGGTTTGCGGCGGCCTCGTTCTATCATCCCAAGTGTTGGGGAGGTAAGCCGAAACCCCAAATCCCTTTAGGGATGTTCCTGCTCACCACTAGACCAATGGTCGGCGTCGGAGAAGCCTCAGGAGGTGGCCGGAGGGAGCCACATCTCCTCTGTCTTTACACAGTTTTAAGAAAACCAGAAAAATAGTTTTTTTTGGGAGATTTTGAGGGCTCGGCCGGCTCCTTCGAGGGCCTCTCTGGCGGCATGCCGGTGCCGGAGTGCCCACCAGTGCCGGGGGCATTGCCGGCCAGGGCTGGTGGCGCCGGGGGGCCGGCCAGCGACGGCTTGCAAAACCCCTACCGCCGGCTGCTACCTTTTTTCCAATTAGGGCTGCTGGGGATGAGCGTCGGGTTGAAGAAAGCTGGTCTGGCCGGACCGGACCGGGCTGGGCCGGCCCTGCACCAGGTTCATGCCAGGGCTAGGGCCTAGCTCGAGCCCATTCCTTCATTAAAACCCCTATTAAACCCCTATTAGCCCATTTGATTTAATGTGATTGGGTTTTAATTTAAAATTTAAAATTATTTTAAAATTTAAATTATTATTCAATCTAATTAAAGTGGGCATTAATGATTTTGAATCATTTTACTTAACAAATTAGGGTTAATTATTAACTTAAGTGTTAATTTAATAATTAACCTCAGTTGTCTAATTTTAAGATTTAAATTAGCGGTTAATAATTATTAATCTAATTGTTAGATTATTAGTTATTAATACATCTAATTGTTAATTATTAATTAGAGTTAGTTATTAATTTAAGAGTTAAATAAATAAATAATTTTAATAACTAATTTAAGTGTTAGATTAGTAGTCTTTAATTAATTAGTGTTAGTTATTAATTTAATAGTTAAATTAATGATAACATTAATTATCTAATCTAAGAGTTAGGTTAGTAATTGTTAGTTAATTAGAGTTAATTGTTAATTTAAGTGTTAAGATTAATGATTAATTTTAAATTAACTAATCTAAGTGTTAGATGATAATTATTAATTAATTAGTGTTGATTAATAATTTAAGTGTTAATTAGTAAATAACATTAATTTACTAATGTAAGAGTTAGATTAGTAGTTAATTAATAATTAGAGTTAATTAATAATTTAAGTGTTAAATTGATAATTAACTTTAGTGGACTAATCTAAGAGTTAGATTGGTAATTAATTATTAATAGTCTAATTGTTAGATTATTAATATGTTTAATCTAAATGTTAGATTTTTTTTTTTTAGAAATGTTCTAATATGCATGGAATAATTTAGAATTATTAATTTGGAGTGTTTGCACATGTGATGTCCAATTTTATGCTTTTGAATTTGATTTAATTGCATGCTTAACTTATTAAAAGAGTTTTTGAAATTCAAATGCCAATTTTGATTGGATCCCAGCTTTTTGAAAGTCAAAATTATTTAATTTTTGAAACTCTTTTATTTTAGCCATGTGATGCGCTATATCTTGTATGGATTGGATAATATACGCCGTGGTCATGGTTAATATTATTCATGTGATGAATGATGTGTGAGGATCGTGGATGTGTGATTGAATTTTATTAATTGTTAATAAATAGAAGTCTGCGTACCTCTCCCTCTCTCATACTCCGATGTACTTCTACTTCCCTCTCTCTTGTACTCGCCATAAGGCCTTCTTCTATTTACATGTAATTCTAGAATTCCAATGTAATATGATCGAGGCAACCGAGGAAGGAACGAGGACATTCTATTGTTGCAATTAAGAAGGCGATATGATGGAGATCTTTTGCCTTTATATTTGCAAGATTATATAATATAAATGTTATGTTAGATTGTGTGTTCGTTTGACTGATGGCTCCAGTCAAACCCACTGTGCTATCCATGACCACACTACACATGTATGTGATGCATTGTTTTTAATGTTTGATTATGAATCAAAGTAGGTATAGTTATTATTAAATATATACGATATATTTATATATTATCACTTAGGAGAGACCAAGATAAAAGTTATCTAAATACCCTCGTCCAAACTCTAAGTCGTAATGTGAGTAGTTAAGAACTTACCGCGTGGTCCACCATCGTTATAGTCATAGGATTCGAATTACTTTAGGCAGGTTTGTTGTGTTACCACAAGGCCTGTTTAATTGTAAGTAGAGACTATGGCTATGGCATTAGATTCCTATTTGATCAGGGTATAGGAACCATATAGCTTTGTTGTGCTATCTACAAGGGCTGCATGAAAATCTATGCTCGTCTCGTAACGATGGTTAGCTTAGACCAGAATTAGTGGCTTGTTGTGCTATCCACAAGGCTATTAAATCTCTGGGGACCGAAGATATGATCGGATATTGCAAGGAGTTGCAAGTCCCATGAGATTGGTGCTTTTTTATTGTTTTACAGCTTTCTTGTGCTATCCACAAGGTTGTACTGCGAGTCATTGAGATTCTGATCCCCACTAGGAGACTGTTGGCGTCTCTCGTTCTGTATAGCTGAAGGTTATATAGTCCATCGAAAATTAGTAGGAGTTAAAAATTGATGAAAAGACCATGTTTTGTTTTAAATGTCAATAATTGAACATCTGTTGAATATATTGTATTTATCTTTTGTAGGGAATAATGTCGTCGAATAACCCACTCCGTGGCATACTTGATGCCAAACGTTTGACTAGCCTGAACTACTCGGATTGGTTCAGAAATCTGAAGAATGTCTTCAGATCTGAGCACATTGACTATGTCCTTGGAGTTGATCCTCCTGCTAATCTGGCATTGGATACCCTTGACGCGGAGATGATAACTAACGATAAAAGATCGAAGGACAAAGGCAAAGGAGTAGTAAAGGGTGACTGCTTCTACTGTAATCAGCAGGGTCACTGGAAGAGGAACTGCAAGGAGTTCCTCAACGATAAAGCTTATGGGAAATTGAAGCTATTAGAAGCTTCAGATATCTATATAATAGATATCAACTTGTCAGTAAGAGATTCCACATCTTGGGTATTAGATACCGGATGTGTTTCTCCTATCTGCCATGATGTGCAGATGTTGACAAGTAAGCGCAAGCTGAGAAAAGGTGAAGTGGAATTAAGGTTAGGAAATGGTGCAAAAGTTGCTGCAATTGCTGTTGGGATAGCAAACCTCAAGCTTCCATCGGGAGACGTCTTATTATTAGAAGATTATTAATATGTTCCTAGCATAATAAAGAACATCATATCAGTATCTTGTTTGAACAAGATAGGATATAGGTTGTCTATTGAGAATAGAAGTTGTTCGATTTATTATAGTAATAAATCAATAGCTTCGGCATCTTTAGTCAACGGTCTATATCTCGTAGATGTTTCTTATTACAATCTTCATATTGATAAAACTCTTAAGAAGAGCAAGGAACCAAGCCTACTTGTGGCATTGCAGACTTGGACATATTGGTGAAAGCAGGCTGCAAAAGTTGCACAAACATGGATATTTGAATGCATTTTATTATGAATCGTTTGCGACATGTGAGTCATGCCTTATGGGAAAGATGGCGAAATCTCCATTTACTGGACATGGAGAACGTGCCAAAGACATTCTGGGATTAATACATTCAGATGTATGTGGTCCCATGTCCACCCAAGCCAAAGGTGGCTTCTCATACTTCATCACGTTCACCGACGACTTCTCAACATTCAGCTATGTGTACTTAATGAAGTACAAGTCGAAAGCATTTGAAAAGTTCAAGGAGTTCAAGAATGAGGTAGAGAAGCAGTTAGGAAAGAGTATTAAAGCTCTTCGATCAGATCAAGGAGGAGAATATTTTATAACTAATTTCACACAATTTTTAAAGGATAATGGTATCTTTTCTCAGCTGACCCCTCCATATACACCACAGATGAATGGTGTATCAGAATGGAATCGCACCTTGTTGGACATAGTGTGATCTATGATGAGTTGTTCGGGATTACCAGTGTTCCTCTGGGGTATGCTCTAGAGTTAGCAACATACCTACTGAACAGAGTACCCAGTAAGTCTGTGACCTCTACTCCATATGAGATATGGAAAGACAAGAAACAAGAATTTAAACATGTTAAAGTCTGGGGTTGTCCTGCTCATGTAAAGAGGCATGATCTAGACAAGATGGAATTACGAAATGATAAGTGCAGGTTTGTGGGATATCCAAAGGAAATCTTTGGATACTACTTTTACCATCCTAGTGAACAAAAGATGTTTGTCGTCAGGAAAGTTGTGTTTTTGGAAGAGGAATACCTTCTCTAGGAGGACAGTGGGAGTAAAATAGTACTGGAAGAGGTTCCAGATCCCCAAACAGCTGCAATATCATCAGATAAGATATCAGTTCCTGAATCTGTTCAGGTACACACAGATAAACCTCGTTGATCTGGTAGATTACCTAGAATATCCGAACGATATGTGGGACCTATCGCTGAAGGTGAGTCTAAGGTTGAATATAATGAGGATTATGATCCTAAAACCTACCAGGAGACTATAGAAGGCCCAGAAGCCGAGAAATGGCGAGAAGCCATGAACTCGGAAATCCAGTACATGTACACCAACCAAGTTTGGAACTTGGAGAACTTGCCGGAGGGTATTATACCTATCGGATGCAAGTGGATCTTTAAGAGAAAGATCGGTGCTAATGGACAGATTGACACTTATAAGTCAAGATTGGTGGCAAAGGGATATCGTCAAAAGCAAGGAATTGACTATGCGAGACTTTCTCACCAGTTGTCATAATAAAATCAATCAGAGTTCTACTCGCCATTGCTGCACACCTCAATTATGAGATCTGGCAGATAGATGTGAAGACTGCCTTCCTCAATGCTAACCTTGAGGAAAAGGTATATATGATACAACCAGAAGGTTTCACATCTAAGGAATCTCTAGATAAAGTGTACAAGCTTCAAAGGTCCATTTATGGACTGAAGCAAGCTTTCCAGAGCTGGAACATAAGATTTGACGAGGTTGTTAAGTCTTATGACTTAATTAAGAATGAAGATGAACCTTGTGTGTATAAGAAAACAAGTGGGAGTGTAGTCACTTTCCTAGTTCTTTACATAGACGACATACTACTCATTGGGAATGATGTAGCTATGATGTCATCGGTAAAGATCTGGCTATCGAAAAACTTCTCTATGAAGGATTTGGGAGAAGCATCATACGTATTAGGAATACAGATCTATAGAGATAGATAAAAAAGGATGCTTGGAATGACCCAATCCTTGTACATAGATACCATAGTCAAAAAATTTGGCATGGAAAATTTCAAGAGAGGTCTCATACTGATGAGACATGGAATTAATCTCTCAAAAGAACAGTCTCCTAAGACTCCTGATGAGAGGGCATCCATGGATAAAGTACCCTATGCCTCTATCATAAGATCTATTATGTATGACATGCTATGTACGCGGCCTGATGTTGCATATGCTCTAAGTGTTACGAGCAGATTTTAGGCTGATCCAGGCAAAGAGCACTGGAAGGCAGTGAAATGTATCCTTAAGTACTTGAAAAGAACTAAAGATATGTTTATTATCTATGGAGGAGGTGACTTGAAACTGCGAGGCTTTACTGACTCGAGTTTCCAGTCAGATTCAGATGATAGCAAGTCTACATCTGAATTTGTGTTTACTTTAAATGGAGGTGCAGTGTGCTGGAAGAGTTCCAAGCAAGCAACCACTACAGATTTGACGACTGAAGCTGAGTACATCATTGTAGCTGAAGTCGCCAAGGAAGTAGTGTGGTTAAAAAAATTCATCACCAACCTCGGCGTAGTTCCATCTACACAAACGGATATAAACGGATATACTTAAAGTATATCTGAACTTGTTCCGCTATTATGTGACAACAATGGAGCCATTGTACAAGCGAAAGAGCCGCGATGTCATCAGAAATCGAAGCATATTCTGAGGTGCTTTCATCTAATCAAAGAGATCATATCCAGAGGAGATATAGTGGTGGAAAGAGTTCCATCTGTCGACAATGGAATAGATCCACTGACAAAGCTGTTGACTCAAATTGTATTTGAGCGTCACCTAGAGTTTATAGGCTTACTGTATAAAGGTGATTGGCTTTAGTCCAAGTGAGAGATTGTTAGTCTTAGGTGGCCTACAAGCCAATATAACTTTGTAATCTTATTCATTTATTAATATATAATGGCATTATATTCATTATGTATAATTCGTTATTATCGTCTCATAATGAAGTCCGTGAATATATGCGATAGTGATCCTATTATGATAAGATCATACTAGTGAGACTGATCACTTAAACACACATATTTTTAGTAGTTCCTAGTCGGAGGATATCTGAAAAGGACATCGAATATCTGGATAGACTAGTACAAATTACTCCCACTCATAAGATGAGGGTGACTGATCTCATTGTCACTTGTGTGGAGACACTAAGGTGAATCTGTAGGTGCTCATTAGAGAATGAGTTCACTGAATTGATCCGACTGAATCGCTGGATGGTACTGTACCTCACTGTCAACCAGCTTAATTCTATTGTCGCAGTTGCGTGGATGACCCTCGGACCTAAGACACCAAGGACACCTTGTCGGTGGACTTATGTGCTTTGACCTTAGTTTATGAATCTTTAACCACGGGATTCTAAACAGCCAAGGATCGGATTTAGCGGAATACCGTCGAAGGGAATTGAGTGTCAATAAGGAATCATTTGCTCTCGGTACAATGAGAGAGAATGCTTTAGGAAGGATGTGTGAAAGTCCCTGGCTAGGGCAGACGATAATATCGGGAAAGGAGTTTTCCGATATTCATCAGCGGCATCCAATCCAAGTGAGTTGACCGGTTAGGATTTGACAGCATACCATATCCTGAGTCGACTCGAGAGCATTGTACGAATGAAGGATTATATCCACGCGGCAACTATGGATGGACAGGTTCCAAGAGTGGATTACTTAGTATGTTCCAGGTTCACGCAGTGTTGCTTGGCACCCAACGTGATCGGAGGCCCGATCGAATTCGATGTGTGATATTGATTCGATTGATTAATTAATTAATATGAGTTATTAATTGATTAATCAGGCCAGTGAGGAGTCACTGGACTAATTGGGCTATTAACCGGACTGGTTATTGGGCCTCGAGGGTCACATGCAAATGATTCTCAAAGCGATGGATAAGTAAGTGGGTTTTATATAAACCGGGGGTTTTTATGAAAAATCATGCGGTTGATATAAAATATAGCGAACGGGATGAGCAGGCCAAGCTGCTGCTAACCCTAGCCGCCCTTCCTCTCTTTCTCTGGCGGCCCAGATGAATCTGGATCCCCGGATCTGCTCCGCCGCTTCTCCGACTCTCGTCCGACAGGAAATTGTCCACGCGTTGCGGCGAACGACGGAGGCTTCGTGGGCTGCGAAGAACGAGGAACGTGAGGATATCCACCGCGAGGAGGATCGCATGGACTCCGCTAGAGGTCGGGTGTTTGTGCGGCTTGCAGTGTCACACCGACGGAACCGAACGGTTGCGGATTCGAATCCGCACACGGTAAGAATCCGATTATCCGATAATCCGATTTTTAGTATTTTTCGAAACTGGAACGGATCTCCGTTTTAATTTTATTTCCGCTGCGTGGGAGATTCGGAGAAACACGAGAACCCAACAGTTGCCTAGCCTTCCTCCTCAGCAGGAGGTTGAGTTCACTATTGAACTTGTACGTGTACAACGCCCTTGTCTAAGGCCCCGTATCGGATGGCTCCGCCGAACTCGCAGAGTTGAAGGTGCAGTTACAGGATTTGCTGGATAAGGGTTTTATCCGTCCCAGCACTTCTCCGTGGGGTGCTCCAGTTCTGTTCGTTAGGAAGAAGGATGGTTCCTTAAGGTTGTGTATCGATTACAGACAGCTAAACCAAGTATCAATAAAGAATAAGTACCCACTTCCGAGGATCGATGATCTGATGGATCAGTTCCAGTCTGCCAAGGTGTTCTCGAAGATTGACTTAAGGTCAGGGTATTATCAGATCAGGATCCATGAGGCTGATGTGAGTAAGACAGCTTTCAGAACTCGGTACGGACATTATGAGTTTTTGGTTATGCCTCTCGGCTTGACCAATGCCCTAGCAGCTTTCAGGGATTTGATGAATCAGGTTTTTAGGGCTTATCTATATTAGTTTGTGGTAGTATTTGTGGATGATATTCTGGTGTATTCTTCTTCTGAGGAAGAACATGCCACGCATCTTCAGGCAGTATTGCAAGTCCTAAGAGAGCACCAACTCTATGCTAAGTTCAGTAAGTTGAGTTCTGGTTAGATCATGTGTACTTTCTGGGGCATGTCGTTTCTGGTGATGGTATTTCAGTGGATCCAGCCAAGATTGAGGCAGTGATAGATTGGGGAAGACTGACGACTGTGTCAGACATTAGGAGCTTCTTGGGGTTGGCAGGATATTATTGGTGGTTTGTCCAGATTTTTTTCTTCTATAGTAACACCCTTGTCGAGGTTGACTCGTAAGGGAGTTCATTTCGCGTGGACCGAAGAGTGCGAGCAGAGTTTTGCTGAGTTGAAGACTCGTCTCACTTCGGCTCTAGTTCTAGTGCTTCCATCGGGTTCAGGTGGATTTATGGTGTACTCAGATGCATCCCGTCGAGGTTTGGGTGCAGTCTTGATGTAGCATGGTAGGGTTGTGGCCTATGCTTGCTTCTAGGCAGCTAAAGAAGCATGAGGAAAATTATCCCACTCACGACTTGGAGCTGGCAACTGTTGTGTTTGCACTGAAGATCTGGCGGCACTATTTATATGGGGAGAAGTTTTAGGTCTTCACTGATCACAAGAGCCTGAAGTACGTATTCATGCAGAGGGACCTGAACTTGAGGCAGCGCAGGTGGATGGAGTTTATCAAGGATTTTGATCTTGACCTTTCTTATCATCCAGACAAGGTGAACGTGGTGACGAACGCCTTGAGTCGCAAGACGGTTGTATCACATCTTATGATTCAGGAATGGAGGTTATATGAGCAGGTTGTGGAATCTTCCTTTAGAATTCCCCGAGAGACTGATAGAGCCGTGTTGGCCAACTTGACTGTGAGGCCAGCGGTGTACAATTCTGTGATCGAGGCCCAGAGGGCGGATGCAGAGTTACCACAGATTCTCTAGATATCAGAGGTGGAGTTGTGGGATGACGACACGGTCAAATTTAGAGGCAGACTCTATGTTCCAGCAGAGGAAGAAATGCGTAGTAATGTCCTAGATGAGGCACACCATTCTAGATATGCAGTGCATCCTAGAACGACTAAGATGTATCATTGTTTGAGAATGCACTTTTTGGTAGCCTGTCATGAAGAAGGACGTGGCTAAGTATGTGGCAAGGTGTCTGACTTGTCAGCAAGTTAAGGCAGAATATCAGAGATCAGGAGGGTTGTTGCAGCCATTACCGATCCCGGAGTGAAAATGGGAACACGTGACTATAGACTTTGTGATGGGACTGTCCATGTCACTCGGTAGGAGAGACGCGATATGGGTCATTGTTGATCGATTGACCAAGTCAGCGCACTTTCTAGCTATTAGGAAGGACTGGTCAGTCGGTAAGTTGGCTAGGTTGTTTGTGGATCAGATCATCTCTCTACATGGAGTGCCCTTGTCCATTATATTAGATTGGGATTCGAGGTTCACTTCTAGATTCTGGAGGAGTTTTCAGAAGGCCTTAGTTACGCAGTTAGCCTTCAGCTCGGTTTACCACCCCGAAACTTATGGACAGTCGGAAAGGACCATTCAAATCTTAGAGGATATGTTAAGGGCTTGTTGCCTAGATTGGGGAGGTTCTTGGGAGAAACACTTGTCTACGGTGGAGTTTGCTTACAACAACATTTATCATTCTAGTATCGGCATCGCGCCGTATGAGGCATTGTACAGGCGGCTGTGTCGATCTCCTGTAAATTGGTCTGAGATTGGTAAAAGGCAGATGGTAGGACCAGAGATGGTGCAGTAGTTCGCAGAGGTTGCCAGGGTAGTGCAGCAGAGGTTGACTACAACTTAGAGTAGGCAGATAAGTTATGCAGATATCCACAGGAGGCCGCTTGAGTTCGAGGTTGGGGATCATGTGTTTTTCCGAGTCTCACCCTCCAAGAGTGTGATGAGATTTCGGAAGCGAGGTAAGCTGAGTCTGCAGTATATTAGATCTTTTCCTATTCTTGCTCGAATTGGGGAAACGGCGTATCAACTAGACTTGCCACCCAGTCTTGCAGGAGTTCACGATGTGTTCCACATTTCTTTGTTGAGGAAGTATGTCCAGGATCTGTCTCATGTCTTGGACTTTTCGGAGTTAGAAGTCGCTGAGGACTTGTGCTTTCTGGAATTTCCAGTGCGTATTAAAGATCGTAGAGAGTAGGTACTTCGGAACAAGGTAGTTTCTCTGGTCAAGGTGATTTGGCAGCATCGCTCTAGAGGCAAGGCGACCTGGGAACGAGAGGATGAGATGTGGGAACAGTTTCCCTACCTTTTCTTATAAGTTCCCTTGTGAGCTTGTACCATCATTTTCATTCTCGTTGCTTATATAGTAGTAATTTCGGAGACGAAATTCTTTTAAGAGGGGAGAATGTAAGGACTGAAGTTTCGGACTCGGTTATCGGATCAGATTTTGTGTCGGCCCCTGTAGGTCTAGTGCATGTTCTCCAAGCTCAACGCGATTTTGAACCACGTCGGCTAAGGAGGATGACATTTAGGAGCTTTGCGGGGGTTCCGCGTGGGTAGGCGATGGGGCGCGCGTGTACGGCCCCAGTCGTGCCGTCTGAATAACGTCTTGCATGGACGACGCTATTCAGGAGTTCGCTAGTGTATGGCCCATCCTGTCGTCTGATTGGCATTGTCCAGGAATGACGCATTTTAGCGAGGTTTCGGTTGACGCTCCGAAGCCCTCCCTCCTTTTCCTCATTCTCTTCATTCCTCTCTCTCTCCTCCCCCTCCTCTACGAACACTCCGACGCCCCCTTCCCCTTCTCCTTACCTTCCTCTCTCCATTCATCGTCTTCCTCCACTCCATCAACCTCCTAACCCTCACTACTACCACCACCATCTCCTCTGCGGCACTTTACTCTCTGGACGGCGGCCGACGTCCCGGTCGAGTGACGGCATCCACGGTGGTACCGGTGGCAGTTTGCGGTGTAGCGGTGGCAGCCTGGAGCTAGGAAGAGTTCAAGTAACCGGTAGGGTGATGATCCTCGTGTATAGTTTAATTAATTTATAACCATGTTGTTCCCGCTTTTGAGCATGTTCTAAGGGTTTCTTTTTTAATGGAAAGAGGGTGTTTTCAAAAAAATGGATTTTTGCATGTTGTTATGTTCATGATTTTCCCCTTCCTCTATTTTGGTTTTTTTCATATAATTTGGGGGAGAGGGACCCCTGTGTGGCTCGGTGGAGGCTGGAGGAAGGCCTATTTTGGGCGTTAAGTGGTGTCAAGACCAGGTGACGCCATTTGAAATGGCGTCAGGCTGGGTCGACGCCATTCACGGCCCATTTTCCTGGTTTCCGAGGCCAGTGTGGGATAAATGGCTGAATAGCGTCGGCCATGGGAGATGCCATTCAGGCCAGTATCCTTGGTCCCAATGGCTTTACAAAAACTAAACCAGTTTAGGGTCTTGAATGACGTCGGCCACGGGCGACATGATTCAAGACAGAACATCATTAATTCATGCAATTAACATGTGTATACATTTTTACATAACTTGGTTAACTGCATGTTCAAAACCGTACTTCGAGGACGAAGGTTTTCTACGTGACCTGATCGCACCGTGTTGTGTTTTGTGCGACCGTGGAGCTAGAGTGACAGTTGTTAGCGCTTGACACCCTGTGTAAGTGTGGGAGTGACACAGTGCCGGTGTGGGAGTGGCGGGGTGATGCCTGTTAAGAGAGGGTCACCTGGTGTACCCCGGAGTATAGCTAGTACCGGTGTGGGAGTGGTACACTTCGGAGTGTCACTCGTGGCTGGGAGGAGGCAGAACTACCTAGAGCTAGATAGGCCGGAGTTGCCAGAGCGCTATCCGAGAGATTGCTGTTCCGTCCCACTGAGTCAGTGTTTTCTGCGTTCGGCTGTGTGGTTTGTGTATTTGGCCGAAACGCTGGTTGTGGACTCCGTGGTGAACTGGTTTCAGAGTTGTATCTGTTGCATTTACAAATGCATGTGTTTCATATCATAATTTGAGAATCTTTGGGAGTTGTGTTTACTGCTTTGCTTTAATTACCTATATCTAGTTTTGTTGCACTATGGTTGCGTGTGTGGGTGGTGGGGATCAGAGGATCCCTATTGAGTCCATTTTGGTGTGACTCACCCCTGCGGTTTTCAGGTGAGGGTTCCATGCAGGCATAGCGTGGAGGGTTCCGTCTCGGGTTGCACGCCAGCAGTCACTATTCTGGGGTATGCCCCGATGTAGTTGTTATTCCCTTTTCAGGCCTATACACTTAATTATTTCTTTTCAGTTGGAATATGTAATTATTTGATAAGTCGAGTCGAATTGTAATAATTTTTTAATTCCTACACTTCCTTTGCAATTCGATGTATTGTGGATTGTTTAGCTTCATTTATTATTTATTTTTCAGACTTATTGAGATCCTAGTTGGACTCCAAATTTTAATGATTCAGTACCCATTTAGTAATCGGATCCCCAATTATAGGGTGGCGGGTCGTTACAATGACTGAGTTGACATTTTATGTGGAGGAGGTTGATGAACAGAGGCTCTCCCTTTTTCCATCCCTACCTTCATTGTATGACTCTACTCCAACTTATTCTTCTGGACTGAAGTCCATTGCTTCTCTAACTGGTTGCAATCAAAGGTGGCTTTGATGGCTTGCTACACAACCGCATCTGGCAACATCTGGTATTCTCCGAATACCATTTTCTTGTAACCTCTGGAACAACTTGCCTTTGCTTCTTTCTCCTCCATGCCTTTTTGTTGCCATTCCAGACTTCACTACTCCATCTCTCTTGCAACCACTGTCCGGTGTCTATGGTGGCTTTAGTCTGAGGAGTGATAGGCCTATTCAAGACTACTCCTCCATACTAACGAAGAGAGGGTTCTTCGGGCTTGGATCTGACCCTTCCCTCGACTGGTTTCTTCACATTACCCCCAGTATTCACATGCAACACATTCACTTATAAGTATCAACACTTCGGCTGTGAGGCTGCGGGGGATACACCAAATATCTCCCCATATTTATTTCTCCACTCCGGATTAGCTTCTCCACTTCATCTTTGAACACAATGCACTGCTCAATTGAGTGGCCACCAGGGCGGTGCTATGGGCAGTACTGGAGTATGTCTTCCTCATACATCTCTTCTTGCTTCTTAGGCTTGGGCAGAGTCATCACCTTCTAATTCATGCATATTCTGAAGAGCTCCCGAGTCTTTTCCTTTAGAAACGAGTACTCTTTCTTAAGGGATGTGTTGCTTTTGCTTCTTATCCCCTATTTCTTTTCATTTGTGGCTTGCCTCCCTCGTGGACTTCTTTCAACCATTAGAATGTCTTTGGGGTCACTATTGTAGTGATTTTACCTTTTTCTTTTGGGAAATCTTCGCTCTTTGTATTGTGCTTCGGGCATCTTGTTCAAGTCAATGACTTGCTTGTCTTTTCTGCATTGATATTCTACTCTCGACTCTTCGGTCGAAATGGATCGACGAGCCCTCTTGTCTGCCAGGACCTCGGCCAGCTACTTGGAGAGTTCTTCCACCTTGTGTGTCAAGGCTGCCTGTTGTCGAAACAACTGCCTTAAGCTAACTTGAATTTCTTCTAGCATCTCCCTAGTGGGGTCCTCAGCGAAGGACAAAAGTGGAATTGGGATGAAAAGATGCATGAGGTACTATGGGCCTACGCACGATTTGTAAAACTCCTACAAGCTGCTCACCATACTCCCTGGTTTATGGGGCAGAGGCATTAGTTTCGATTGAAATTGAATTGGCTTCCTATCGAGTGGCTCGACATTATGAATGGCAAGAAGGCGACTTGAATGAAGCACAAAGGCATTACGAGGAGCTGGCAGATCTCGAAGGTGAAAGATTGGCATTTACTAACACCTGCAAGTCTATCATGCTCGATGTCTAGGGCTTTCGATAAGTTGGTAAAAAAAAGAGTGTTCAAGAAAGGGTGGCTCTGCATTATGAATGGCAAGAAGGCGACTTGAATGAAGCACAAAGGCACTACGAGGAGCTGGCAGACCTCGAAGGCAAAAGATTGATATTTACTAACGCTTGCAAGTCTATCAGGTCCAGATGTCTTGGGCTTTTGATAAGTTGATAAAAAAAAAAGAACGTTCAAGAAAGGTGACCTCGTCATGGTCAAGCAAAAGGATGTGATAGCGTCCGGTCCTAAGAACAAATTCAAGGCTAATTGAATAGGATCATTCATAGTTAGCAAAGTATATAAAGGTGGTACTTGCAAATTAGTTGATGAAAAAGGAAATGTGGCATTTCCCCCATTGAACGGGCACCACATGAAGTCGTATTATACCCTGGAGCATTAATTGTCCGAAAGTCCACAACCGAAAAAGTCTTGAAAAAAAAAGAGAAAAAAAGAGGGGCTTAAAAATGAGGTGCCCCAACAGACTTAATTGGTCTTCTCATCAAAAAGGAAGCTAGTGTTAGTCTTAGGTGGCCAACAAGCCAATCTAACTATGTAAATCTCGTTCATTTATTAATAAAATAGCATATTTCATTATGTTTAATTCATATAGTTATCGTCTCATGATGAAGTTTGTAAGTATGTACGATAGTGATCAGATTATGATAAAATCATACGAATAAGATTGATCACTTAAACACACATATTCTCAATTATTCATAGTCGGAGGATATCCGAGATAGACATCGGATATCTAATTAGACTAGTACATATTACTCCTACTCATATGATGAGGGTGACTGATCTTATAGTCACTTGTGTGAAGACACTAAGGCGAACCTATAGGTGTTCATTAGAGAATAAGTTCACTGAACTGATCTGACTGAATGGCTGGAAGGTATAGTACCTCACTATCAACCAGCTTGATTCTATTGTCACAGTTGTATGAATGGTCCTCGGACCTGAGACACTAAAGACACCTTATCGGTGGACTTCTGTGCTTTGACCTTGGTTTACAGATCTCTATTCACGGGATTCTAAACGGCTAAGGATCGGGTACAACGGAATATCGTCGAAGGAAATTGAGTGTCAATAAGGAATCATTCGCTCTCGGTACTTAGAGAGAGAATGCTCTAGGAAGGATGCGCGGAAGTCCCTAGCCAGGGCGGACAATAATATCGAGAAAGGAGTTTTATGATATTATACGGAAACATTCAATCCAAGTGAGTCGACCGGTTAGGGTTTGATGGTAAACCATACCCTGAGTTGACTCGAGAGCATTGTGAATGAAAGATTATATCCATGCAGTAACTGTCGGCAGAAAGGTTCTAAGAGTGGGTTACTTAACCCCGATATCTTCTGAGTTCACGCGGTGTTGCTTGGCACTCAACGTGATCGGAGGCCCGATTGAATTTAATATGTGATATTAATTCGATTGATAAATAAATTAATAATGAGTTATTAATTGATTAATCAGGCCAGTGAGGAGTCACTGGGCTTATTGGGCCATTAATTGGATTGGTTATTGGGCCTAGAGCGTCACATGCAGATGATTCTTAAGGCGATGGATAATAAGTAGGTTTTATATTAAACATGGGTTTTTTATGAAAAACCGCACGATTAATATAAAAGATAGTGAACAGGCTGAGCAGGCCAAGTTGCTGCTAACCCTAGCCGGCCCCTCTTCTCTTCCTCTCTCTCTGGCGCCCCAGGCCGGTCCTGTTCTCCAGGTCTCCTCCGGCACTTCTTCGAATCCCGTCCGACGGAAAATCGACCGCGCGTCGCGGCGGTCGTTGCGGCGAACGGCAAAAGGTTTGTGAGCTGCGACGAGCGAGGAACGTGAGGATATCCACCGCGAGGAGGATTGCGTGGACTTCACTAGAGGCCGGACATATGCGCTACTGGCGGTGTCACATCGATGGAACCAATCGATTGCGGGTTCAAATCCACTCGAAGGTAATAATCCGATTAACGGTTATTCGGATTTTTAGTTTTATCGAAATGGGAAAACGGATCAGTGGTTTTAATTTTAATTTTCGCTGCGTAAGCAATCCGAAGTAACGCGAGAACCCAACAGTGGTATCAGAGCCAGGTTCCACTATTTCTCGTCCCGTTTCAATCTCCAAATTAATTTTTCCATGCTATATTTCATGTGTTAAATCCGATAATAATGATAGAAATGTGTTCATAAGATGAAAAAAAAATAATTATATTATTTTTCTGCAAAAATCGGATTTTTATTTGTGGGTTTTCGTGTTCTTCGTGGGACGAAGAACGGCGGGTTAATGGCGGCTTCGTACCGGCTTCCCAATCGTTGGGGAGGAGGGCCGAGTCCCCGGATCGTCTTGGGAAAGTCACCGGTCATCACTGGGGTCCCTGTCGATGCCGGACATGGTGGGTTGGCGGCGGCCGGTCACCCTTCCCTCCTTATTTTCAAGGTTTAAAAACAAAAATATGAAAGAGGAAGGGAGCGCTCGGCCGGCTGCTTGTTTAGGCACCTTCGGCAGGCTTATCGGTGCCAAGGCCGTCGTAGGCGGTGCCGGGCGAAGCCGGCCACTGGAACCCCAGCCTCCCCGCCATCCCGCCGCCAAAACCCCCCTTTTCCTGCAAGTCTTCTAGGGTTTTCGGGTAGAAAGGGGAACACTAGCGGCCATGCCGGCGCCGGGCGCGTCGCCGACACAGGGAGCGTCCCCGGCCGCCAGGCGGGCCTACACCTCCCTCCCCGGCTAGGCCTCCACCTGCATGTAGCTTAAGGTTTCGGGGGTGCATGTCGGGCTGGGGTAGAAAGGAGCGGGCCGGCCAATACCTACTGGGCTTGTCCGGGCCAGCCGGTACCGAGCTGATCCGACTAGCTGGGCCGGCCGAACCCAATAAACCCCTTTTCCCTTTAAAACCCCAAATTGAACCCCATGACCCAATTCAAATATAATTAGATTTTAAATATAAAATTCCAAAGTGTTTTGAAAATTAAATTTTTATCTAATATTATTGAATTGGGTTGACTAATGATTTTGAATCATTTTAATTAATAATTAATTGTTATTGAATTAGAATTAATTATTAGTTTAAGTATTAAATTAATAATTAACCTTAATTTAACTAATTTAAGAGTTAAGTTAGTGGTTAATAATTATTAGTCTAAGTGTCATATTATTAATTATTAATTCGTCTAATTGTTAATTAATGAGAGTTAGTTATTAATTTAAGAGTTAAATTAATGATTAATTCAATTGACTAATTTAAGTGTTAAATTAGTAGTTATTAATTAATTAGTGTTAATTATTATTTTAAAAATTAAATTAATAGTTAACATTAATTAACTAATCTAATAGTTAGATTAGCACTTTTTGTTAATTAGAGTTAATTGTTAATTTAAGTGTTAAGTTAATGATTAATTTTAAATTAACTATTCTAAGAGTTAGAATTATAATTTATTAATTAATTAGTGTTAATTATTGGTTTAAGAGTTAAATTAATAATTAGTATTAATTGACTAATCTAAGTGTTAGGTTAGTAGTTAATACTTGATTAGAGTTGGTTATTAATTTAAGTGTTAAATTAGTAATTAAATTTAATGGACTAATCTAAAGAATTAGATTAGTTATTGATTATTAATAGTCTAATTGTTAGATTATTAATATGGCTTAATTTAAATGTTAGATTGTTTTAATATTTATAAATGTTCTAATGGTATGGAATATTCTGGAATTATTAATTTGAGGTGTGTGCACATGTGATATGTATTTAAATGCTTTTAAATTTGATTTGATTGAATGTTAAGACAATTAAATGAGTTTTCAAAATTCAAATGCCAATTTTGATTGGAACCTACCTATTTGAAAGCCAAAATTATTTAATTTTGAAAACTCTTTTGTTTTAGCCATGTGATGCGCTTATCATGTGTGGAATAGTTAAAACACACTGTGGTCATAGATGTGCACTTATTTAATTATTCATGTGATGAATGATGTGTGTAGATCGAGGATGTATGGTTGAATGGGTATTTATTAAATTGTTAATAAATAGAGATTTGCATACCTCTCTCTCTCTCATACTCCAATGTAATTCTACCTCCCTCTCTCTTGTACTCGCTATAAGGTCTTCTTCAATTTATATGAAATTGTAAAATTTATTGTAATCTGATCGAGGCAACCAAGGAAGGAACGAGGATGATCCACAGCTGCAACCAGGAAGGCGATTAGATAAAGATCTTTTGCCTATGTGTTTGCAGAATTGTCTAATGTAATAGTTATGTTAGATTTTGTGTGTGTTTGACTGTTGGCTCCAATCAAACCCACCGTGCTATCCATGACCACTAATGACATGTATGAGATACATTATTTTCTTTTGATAACGAATCAAAGCAGGTAAAGTATTTAGTAAATATATACGATACATTTATATACTATCACCTAGGAGAGACCAAGATAAAAGTTATCTAAATACCCTCGTCTAAATTCTAAGCCGTAATGTGAGTAATTAAGAACTTACCACGTGGTTCACCATCGTTATAGTCATAGGATTCGGATTACTTTAGGCAGGTTAATTATGCTATCCACAAGGCCTATTTAATTGTAAGGAAAGACTATGGTTATGACATTAGATGCCTATTGATTGGGGTAGAGGAACCATATAGCTTTATTGTGGTATCCACAAGGGCTGCATGCAAATCTATTCTCGCCTCGTAACAATAGTTAACTTATACCAGAATTAATGGCTTATTGTGCTATCCACAAGGCCATTAAATCTCTGGGGACTGAAAATATGATCGGATATTGCAAGAAGTTGCAAGTCCCATGAGATGGGTGCTCTTTGAGTGTATTACAGCTTGTTGTGCTATCCACAAGGCTGTACTACATTTCATTAAGATTATGATCCCCACTAGGAGACTATCGGCGTCTCCCGTTCTGTATAGCTAAGGGTTATATAGTCCGTCGAAAATTAGTGGGAGTTAAAACTTGATTAAAAGACCATATCATGTTTTATTTAATAACTAAACATCTACTAAAATAAATTTTATTATCTCCTATAGGAAATTATGTCATCGAATAACCCACTCCGTGGCATACTTGATGCCAATCTTTTGACTAGCCTGAACTACTCTGATTGACTCAGAAACCTGAAGAGTGTCTTCATATCTGAACACATTGCCTACATCCTTGGAGTTGATCTTCCTGCTGAATTGGCATTAGATGCCTCTGAGGCAGAGATGATCGCATACGATACAAGGTCGAAGGACAAAGGCAAAGGAGTAGTAAAGGGTAACTGTTTCTACTGTAAGCATAATGGTCACTGGAAGAGGAACAACAAGGAGTTCCTCAACGATAAAGCTCATGGAAAGGTGAAGCTATCAGAAGCTTCAGATATCTATATGATAGATATCAACTTGTCAGTTAGAGATTCCACATCTTAGTTATTGGATACCGGATGTGCTTCTCATATCTGTCATGATGTGCAGATGCTGACAAGTAAGCGTAAGCTGAGAAAAAGCGAGGTGGAACTGATGCTAGGAAACGGCGTAAAACATGCGGCGGTTGCTGTTGGACAGCAAACCTCTGTCTTCCATCGGGAGACGTCTTATCATTGGAAGATTGTTATTTTGATCCTAGCATAATAAATAACTTCATTTCTATATCTTGTTTAGACAAGATAGGATATAGGTTGACTATTGAAAACAAAAGTTGTTCGATTTATTATGGTAATAAATCAATAGCTTCGGCACCTTTAGTCAACGACCTATATCTTTTAGATGTTTCTTATTACAATCTTTACATTGATAATGCTCTTAAGGAGAGTAAGAATTATGTGAACCAAGCCTACATGTGGCATTGTAGACTTCATATTGGTGAAAACATGTTGCAAAAGTTACATAAACATGGATATTTGAATGCATTCGATTATGAATCGTTTGCGACATGTGAGTCCTGCCTTATAGGAAAGATGGTAAAATCTTCATTTATTGGACATGGAGAACGTGCCAAGGACATTTTAGAATTAATACATTCAGATGTATGTGGTCCAATGTCCACCAAAGCCAAAGGTGGCTTTTCATATTTCATCACGTTCACCGACGACTTCTTAAGATTCGGCTATGTGTAGTTAATAAAGTACAAGTCGGAAGCATTTAAGAAGTTCAAGGAGTTCAAGAATGAGGTAGAGAAGCAAATATGAAAAAGTATTAAAACTCTTCAATCAGATCGAGGAGGAGAATACATGAGTACTATTTTCACACAATTCTTAAAGGATAATGGTATCATTTCTCAGCTGACCCCTCCATATACACCAAAAAATGAATGGTATATCTGAAAGGAAGAATCGCACCTTAATGGACATGGTGCGATCCATGATGAGATTTTCGGCTTTACCAGTGTCCCTCTGAGGGTATACTCTAGAGTCAGCAACATACCTATTGAACAGAGTACCCAGCAAGTCTGTGACCTCTACTCCATATGAGATATGGAAAGGCAAGAAATCAGAATTTAAATATGTTAACGTCTGGGATTTTCCTGCTCATGTAAAAAGGCATGATCCAGATAAGTTGGAATCACTAACTGATAAATGCTGGTTTGTGGGATATCTAAAGGAAACCTTTGGATACTACTTTTACTATCCTAGTGAACAAAAGGTGTTTCTCGCCAGGAAAGTTGTCTTCCTAGAAGAGGAATACCTTCTCCAGGAGGACAGTGGGAGTAAAATAGTACTGGAAGAGTGCAATATTATCAGATGAGATATCAGTTCTTGAATATGTTCAGGTACACACATATGAGCCTCATAGATCTGGTAAAGTACCTAGACTACCCGAATGATATGTGGGACATATCGCTGAAGGAGAGTCTAAGATAGAATATAATGAGGATGATGATCCTAAAACTTACTAGGAGGCCATTGAAGGCCTAGAAGCCGGGAAATAGCGAGAAGCCATGAACTCAGAAATCCAGTCCATGTACACCAACCAAGTTTGGAACTTGGAGGACTTGTTCGAGGGTATTGTACCCATTGGATGCAAGAAGATCTTTAAGAGAAAGATCAGTGCTGATAGACGGATCGACAGTTATAAGATAAGGTTGGTGGCAAAGGGATATCGTCAAAGGCAAGGAATTAAGTATGACGAAACTTTCTCACCAGTTGCCATGATAAAGTTGATCAGAGTTCTACTGGCCATAACTGCACACCATGATTATGAAATCTGGCAGATGGATGTGAAAACTGTCTTCCTCAACGGTAACCTTGAGGAAGAGGTGTAAATGATAGATCAAAGAGGATGCTTAGAGTGACCCAATCCATGTACATAGATACCATAGTCAAAATGTTTGGCAAGGAAAATTTCAAGAGAGGTCTCATACCGATGAGACATAAAATTAATCTCTCAAAGGAGCTGTCTCCTAAGACTCCTAATGAGAGGGTATTTATGGATAGAGTACCATATGCCTCTGCCGTAGGATTTATCATGTATATCATGCTATGTACACGGCCTGATGTTGCCTATGCTCTAGGTTTTATAAGAAGATTTTAGGCTGATCTAGGCGAAGAGCATTGGAAGGTAGTGAAATCCTCAAGTACTTGAGAAGAACTAAGTATATATTTCTTGTCTATGGAAGAGGTGATTTGAAACTACGAGGCTTTATTGAATCGAGTTTCCAGTCAGATTCCGATGATAGCAATTCTACATCTAGATTTGTGTTTACTTTTAATAGAGGCGTAATGTTCTGGAAGAGTTCCAAATAAGAAATCACTGCAGATTCAACGACTGAAGCTGAGTACATTGCTGCAGCCGCCAAGGAAGCAGTGTGGTTGAAGAAATTCATCACCAACCTCGACATAGTTCCCAATATCTTTGAACCTGTTCCATTGTTGTGTGACAACAATGGAGTCATTGCACAAGTGAAAGAGACGTGATCTCATCAGAAATCGAAGCATATTTTGAGGTGCTTTCATCTAATCAGAGAGATCATTTCTAGAGGAGATGTACTGGTGGAAAGAGTTCTAGACGCCAATAATGTAGCAGATCCACTAACAAAGCCACTAGCTTAAAATGTGTTTGAGCGTCACTGATGGTTTCGAATTGTGCGTCGTTAAACACTCATGAAAACGTTCAATCTAAATTTATCCGGCTCACTCAAATCAGATTTTGGAAATTAATAGTGGTGAGTCCGAGTCGATCCACAGGGAGATAGAATTTTAATTTTGAAAACTTTGGAATTTAGTTAATCTAAAAATAAGTGAGACTTTAAATAAACTAATTACTTATTTAAACTAGAATTAAATTAACTAATGTTACCTAAAAATATAATTACTTAAATTAAACAAATCTTTTTTTTTTCTTTTCTTTTCCGAAATTAAACACAAACACATATATATATAAAAATAAACAAACAAAAAAATTATAACAAAGACATTGTTATTTAACTATGTGTAAATTATTAATTAACTAAAAATCCTGAAACAAATTGTGCAAAATTTTAAGATTTAATATTCTTAAACTAAATAATCAAACATTACATAACCAACAAGTAATCCTAATCAAATAAACAAACATTATACTAATGGGGAAAGAAAACTCAAGATAACAGCAGTTGTGGGATTGGTAAGAAGCTGCTGGTTATTCGCTGCTTGCTTGCAGGTGCTTGCATGAACAAGCTACGTGGAGAAGCTGCTGTTATTGGGACAGCATGTGGAGGTTAGGAGGGAGCTGCTTCATGCGCTGGAAGGAGGATCTTGCTGCATGAAGGGATTGCTGGCGCGTGGATTTGCTGAGAACCTTGCCGGCATCGTGGAGGACAGTTGCTGGTGCGCCGTGGAGAGCTGGAAGGGGCTCACCGACGTGCATGCAAAGGGGAGCTTTGATGGGGTTGGTGCTGTTGGAGACCGGTTGCTGTTGGTGCAGGCTTCACCGCATGCATGCATGGAGGAGGCTGGCTTCAGCGAGCGTGGATGGCTTGCGCATGGAGGGTAGGAGGGGCCGGCTGCTGCTTCACCAAGCGTGCATGTTGGTGGCTACGTGCAGGTGGATGTGCTGTTGTTGCTGACAGGTTGATGGTGCGTTGCCGGCTACGTGAAGGAGGTGCGTGCGCTGAAGCTCGGGCGTTGCTGGTGCCGGCTTGCATGCAAAGAGAAATCGAGGGAGGCGTGGAAGAGAGAAGAAAGAGAGACCGAGAGAGAGATAGATAAAAAAAACTGGAGAAGGAGGAAGTGAAACCGAGAGAAAACGGAGCTGCGTGGGAGAAAAAGAGAGGCCGAGAGAGAAATTTACGGGAGAGAAAACAAAAAAAAGATGGCTGCAGAAACAAAACCGATAGAGAGAGAATCGGAGAGAGGGAGAGAGGGATGCTGGGAAAGATTCAGAGAGAAAGAAGGAGAAGGACTCGAGAGCAGGAATTCGGAGGAGAAAGAGAGAGAAAAGCTGCGGGAGATTGGGTTCGAAGAGAAGAAGGCGAATCTGAGAGAGAGAGGGGGAATATATAGGAAAAATTGGAAGAGGAGAAGGAACGTGGGAGGCTTGGAGAAGGGACAGGATTTGGATTTGGAGAGGAAGAGGAAAGTGGAGAAGGAAGAGGATTCGAATTTCTAAAAAGAGAGAGAGAGAAGGTTTTAAAATAAAGAAAGGAAGGGATGTGGTTGGGAAATTGGAGAGAAGGAAGGAAATAGAGGGTTTTGGGAAACTCCAGAGAAAGAAAGAATCAGAGCAATATTAGGACATCAAATTACATTTTTACCCCTACTTTAGTTGAAATCCGAACATTAGACCTCCCCCAAATTTCTAGAAACTCCACCAGCTGCACTGCATCATCGGCATGTCATGTTCACATAAAATAAGTATAAATTAACACATTATCATAAAAATATCATCATATTTATTTATTTCATCTCGGTTTTGTCGAAAACTCGCAAATGCGCTATACTCCTTTAATCACATGAAATGACGATGTTTTTAAGTCAGAATTTGACGAAATTGGTACCGTTGGACTTGGTACACAATTATCTATCATTTCATGCTATTTTGCAGATAAAAACATGAATATGATGCATATGATTGCCCTTGAATGATCAATTTAACACTTTATCACACCCCCCAACTTACTCATTGCTAGTCCCTTAGCAATGCAAATAAGGAAAAGTTAGGACAAACAATGAATTATCATGCTTCATTTGTAGTATCTTTCGCAATCAATTTAAGTGGTAGCCGATTGGTTAAGCTTGTCCATTTTCATATCCCACAATATTTTGATTCACGACAGGTGATTGTGCATGAAAATTGACACGCTTAGAACTCGTTTCCGACCTTTCTGGTATATTCTTGCCTTTACTACCTTTTAGATAAGACTACCTAGGGAGGAGAAGAGAATAAAAGGTTTCCCGATCAGTCAGCGAGGACCATTTTTCAGTTTCCGTCCCGACTCAGCACTTTTCACGACTTGGTCGTGGCTTTTTCCTTTAATTGAACTTTTGCTTTTGAGAGTGCGTACTTTTTCCAACTCTTTTTGAATTGCTTGAGGGGAGGTGCGTACATTTTGCCACCTACCTTCCTTTAGCTCTTTTAATGCCTTCTATCGCCTTTAGTGTTTACAGCTGTCCATTTTAAATGACCGTCTCTTTTAGAGTGCTAAGTGGGACAGTCCCCTATTACGAATCCTACACATTCCTTTCGTTAAACCCAAAAGAAAAATTTAGAATAAGTAGTCTTATCCTTAAAGTTAATTCCAACAATTCTATACTTTTAAGATCTTTCATTTATTCTAAGTTGCCGTGTGTGTGTGAAAATTATCCTGCCGTGGATTTTTGTGAAGTGGGATATTTAAACTTTAAAGGTTCTTTAACCAATGTGATAAAAAAAAAAAAACTGATTTGTTTAAGATTTACTTAATGAAACATGATTTTCATGCAATTTTCATAGGATGTGAGAAAAAGTTTTAAAAATTTGACCATTTTTCAGTGAAAGATATCAGTTTTCTTCAAAAGATTTTTCAATAAATACATATTAAATTGATTGTCCCACCGCCCAACTTGATTGACATTGTCCTCAATGGCATAGAAGATATGAAAAACATGTCAGCCAGAAGCGAATTGTGAAGGAGCGAAACAACCTGTAATGAAGATGATGCGACATACCCACGACGACTGCTGCTCAGGGACCTAAAAGAAAAAGAAATACAAAAACTGAAGTAAAATATTGGGTTGCCTCCCAACAAGCGCTAAGTTTATCGTCTTCAGTCAAACGGAAGTTCAGTTATTATGGATCACTCAGTTCTATGGATTCAGATGGCTCATTTTGAAGATTTTCAATGAATGGTTTCAACCGTTGACCATTAACAGTAAAAGTGTTCCGACTCGTGGGATTCAGAATTTTAACGGCTCCATGATCGAAGGCTTTAACGACCATGAATGGTCCATCCCATCTGGATTTCAGTTTTCCAGGAAAGAGGCGAAGCCTAGAATTAAATAGCCAAACTTTCTGATTTGGAAGAAAGGATTTTCTCACAATATGTTTATCATGAAAAGCTTTAGTTTTGGCTTTATAAATCTTTGAATTTTCATAGGCCTCGTTGCGCAACTCTTCTAGCTCACTCAGTTGTAAGGTTTGGCGGGAACCAGCTTGGGCTAGGTCCAGATTGACTTGTTTGATGGCCCAATAAGCCCTATGTTCCAATTCCACCGGAAGGTGGCACGCTTTTCCAAAAACTAGGCGATAAGGAGACATGCCAATAGGAGTTTAGTAAGCAGTCCGATAGGCCCATAAAGCATCATCCAATCTTTTAGACCAATCTTTTCTATCGGGCCTAACGGCCTTTTGCAGAATATTCTTAATCTCTCTATTGGAAACTTCCACTTGGCCACTGGTTTGGGGATGATAAGGGGTAGCTACTTTGTGATTAATCCCATATTTCTTAAGCAAAGCTCGAAACTCGTAATTCGTGAAGTGCGTTCCCCCATCACTTATGATAGCTTTAGGCCATCCGAACCGAGAAAAGATATTCTTCTGAACGAATTTAATGACCACTTTATGATCATTGGTTCGGGTGGCTACTGCTTCAATCCACTTAGAGACATAATCCACCGCTACCAGAATATATGTATGTCCAAAAGAGGATGGAAAAGGTCCCATAAAGTAAATTCCCCAAACATCAAAGACTTCAACCACAAAGAGAGGGTTGAGTGGCATCATATCCCTTTTCGCCATATTCCCTACGGCTTGACATCGGAGGCAAGTTTTGCTAAATTCATGGCATCTTTGAAAAGTGTGGGCCAGTAAAAACCACTTTGCAGGACTTTGGCTGCAGTTTTCTTTCCTGAGAAATGGCCCCCACAAGCGAGATTATGGCAGAAGTTGAGAAGACTCTGTTGTTCTTCTTCAGGAACACATTGCCTAATGATTTGATCAGGACAAAATTTGAATAATTCAGGATCCTCCCAGAAATAATATTTTTCTTGAGAAAAGAATTTGTCCTTTTCACTTTTAGTCCATCCTTCCGGAAGCTGATTAGTCACCTTGTAATTGACAATATGAGCATACCAAGGTGCAACAGTGTGAGAAATGGCTAGAAGATGCTCATCAGGAAAGGAATCAGTGATTGGTGTACTTTCGGAGATCATAATTCGGGATAGGTGGTCAGCTACCACATTCTCAGAACCCTTCTTATCCCGAATTTCCAAATCAAATTCCTGAAGGAGAAAGATCCATCTAATAAGCCTAGGCTTTGCATCCTTCTTAGTCAACAGGTATTTCAGAGTTGAGTGATCAGAATAGATTATGACTTTTGCCCTTAAAAGATAAGATCTGAATTTTTCTAGGGCAAAAACCACGGCTAATAATTCCTTTTCTGTGGTGGTATAATTCATTTGATCATCTGCAAGGGTGCGACTTGCATAATAGATCACCACGGGACACTTGTTGATTCTTTGTCCCAAAACAGCACCGATAGCATAATCCGAGGCATCACACATGATTTCGAAGGGTAAAGACCAATCTGGAGATTGAAGAACTTCAGAGAATTGAATGCCTTGATGCAAGATTCATCCATTCGGAAAGGAACGTCCTTAGCTAGGAGAAGAGTTAGAGGCCGGGCAATTTGAGAGAAATTGTGGATAAATCGGCGATAGAAACCGGCATGGCCAAGGAATGAACGGATCTGTCTGACCGAGGTGGGAGGAGGAAGATTGGATATGAGATCGATCTAAGCTTTATCTACCTCTATCCCCCTTTTAGACACAATGTGGCCTAGAACAATGCCCTCTCGAACCATAAAATGGCTCTTTTCCCAGCTAAGTATCAGATTGGTGTCTATGCATCGTACTAGCACCTGTTTAACATTTTTCAGGCAATTTTCAAAAGAGTCTTCGAAGATTGAGAAATCATCCATGAAAACTTCGAGGAATTCTCCCACCATATCGGAGAAGATAGCCATCATGCACTGTTGAAATGTGGCTGGTGCGTTGCATAATCCAAATGGCATCCTCCTAAAAGCAAACGTGCCATAAGGGCACGTAAAGGTAGTCTTTTCTTGATCTTCCGGGTAAATAGCCACTTGATTGTACCCGGAGTACCCATCTAAGAAGCAAAAGTACTTCTGACCCGATAACTTTTCTAGAATCTGATCTTTGAATGAGAGTGGAAAGTGATCCTTCTTAGTCATTAGATTCAGCTTTCGGTAATCAATGCACACTCTCCATCCCGTGGTGAGCCTAGTGGGTACCTCTTCTCCATGATCATTCTTGATAACCGTTAATCCAGATTTCTTGGGTACCACTTGAGTTGGGCTGACCCATTTACTGTCTGATATAGGGTAAATGATACCCGCATCCAGACATTTCACAACTTCCTTCTTCACCACTTCTTTCATATTGGGATTAAGCCGCCTTTGCATCTCCCGACTGGGCTTAGAATTCTCTTCCATATAGATGTGATGCATGCAAATGGACGGGCTAATTCTCTTTAAATCTGCCACCGACCATCCAATGGCACCCTTGTGGTCTTTGAGGACCTTGGTTAATTGGGCCTCCTGCGGCGATGTGAGATTTGCCGCAATGATGACCGGGAGGGCCCAAAAAGATATACTTGAGAGACTCAGGTAATGGTTTGAGTTCAAGCTCAGGAGGGTCCTCTAAAGACGGCAAAGCGGGCTCAGATTGTAAGGCTGGTAAAGGTTCAACCTTGGGCCAAGATGTTAATGGGCCGGGCGAATCCTTTAAAATATTGACTTCCTCCAAATGGTCATATGTGGACATCTCATTTTCTTCAACCAGATGATCCAAGATATCAATGGTATGACATTCTTCTTCATGATCTGGGTATTGAGATGCTTTGAAGACATTAATCTGGACCTTTTGACCCCCAAATGAAATGTCCATTATGCCAGTTTCACAATTTATATTAGCTTTGGCAGTGGCTAAGAATGGACGACCTAGTGTGATCGGAGTGTGAATGAGTTCCTCAGGTAATGCCAAATCTAGAATAAGAAAATCCACGGGAAAATAACAATCATGAACCTTCACAATAACATCCGCAATTAATCCCCGTGGAGTTTTCACAGACCTATCAGCCAACTGCAAGATGATGGGTGTGAGCTTTAATTCTCCAATATCAAATTTCTCATAAATGGCTGTTGGCAATAGATTCACACTAGCACCTAGATCCAATAAAGCTCTATCAAATGTAACTCTAGCTAAGTCACATGAAATTAGAGGTGCTCCAGGATCCTTTAACTTCTTGGGTAAATGATTCATCACAATTGCACTAACATCCTCGGAAAGCCGAACCTTTTCGGGTGCCATTCTAGATTCTCTTCGTGGAGTATATAATTCCTTGAGAAACTTAGCATAAGCTGGCACATGCTTGATGGCATCGAGGAGTGGAATATTAATTTGGACTTGTTTGAATAAATCCAACAATTCCTCGTTCTGGGCCAGTTTCTTCCTAGCATTGGGCTTAGCTAACAAGGCATTTGGAAATGGCACCCGAGGTTGATACAAACTTGGGCCTTCATCTATCTTCCCTTTTCCTTTCAGATCCTCCTCCAACTTTTCCATGTTGGGTTCATCTTCACTCTTACTTTCAATTTCCTGAGGCCCATCAGTGGAACCTTTGGCTAACTCTCCATCTGCATGTAGTTTTTCTAAACTTCTCCCACTCCTAAGGGCTGAAATGGCTTTAGCATTCTCAAATTGCGGCCCTTTAGGTTGTGGTACTGGGCCATGTTGAGGTAAAAGACCCGATTGCTGTGGAAAACCCGGAGGTTGATTCCTTGGATTGGCAATGGGTTGACTAGGAAGTTGACCCACTTCTCTTCTCATCGTAGCCTCAGCTAGTTAGCCCATTTGACTTTCCAACTTAGCAATGGATTGTTGCTGGGTCAAAATCAGTTGTTGGAGTTGAGTGAATTTGTCATCAAAGTTGGGCTGAGGAGGTTGTTGGTAAGTGGGTGGAGGATGGTATTGGGTTGGCTGTCCTGATTGGAATGAGTGGTAGTAGGCCGGTTGACCTGATTGATACTGGGCCGGTTGAGAAAATTGGGCTTGAGATCCCCTAGCCTGAACATTTCCATAGAAATTAGATTGCTGTTGAAATGAATTCTGTGGCTTTTGGGCTTGATGCATGGGAGGTTTGGACATTGGTAATGGGGCCTGCTGATTCTTCCAAGAGAAATTTGGGTGATTTCTCCAGCCAGGATTGTAAGTATTTGAGAATGGATCATTATTGGGCTGGAGAATCCCTAGGCAGCCTGAACTTGTTCTTGAATGAATGGTGGAAGTTGGGCCGCAGTTGGGCATTCATTCACTTGATGGGTTGGACTTGCGCATAAGGCACAAATATCATGATTGGCAGAAGATGGGCCCTCATATGGACTAGATTGTGTTGGGTAAGTAGGCTCTTGCTTGTTTAAGGCCAAGAGTTGGTCTAGTTTCTGGGCCAAGATGTCAACCTTATCCAATTTCTGATTAATCAGATTTATGTCCATTCTGGATTCGGGCTCTCCGCGGGCCTTAAGTTCATACATTCCAGTCCGTTTAGATGGCCCAACAGACCTTTCATAAGATGATAATGAGGCATGATTGATGGAATTTTCACTTAACATCTCAAACAGATCATAGGCCTCATCGTCATTTTTCATCATAAATGCCCCTCCACATGAGGCATCAACCATCTGTCTGAACTGTTCAGACAATCCTTCATAGAATGCTTGAACAATTTGCCATTTTGAAAGTCCATGATGAGGACATTTTCTAAGTAACTCTTTCAGTCTTTCCCAAGATTCATGGATCAATTCCCCGGGAGTTTGGGTAAAACTCGTGATGGCCCTTCTCATGGTATTGGTCCGCCCGATGGGATAGAACTTCTTAAGAAATTCTTTATGCATTTCTTCCCATATCCTAATGGGCCTTCCTATAGTTCCTAACCAATATTTAGCCTTGTCCTTTAATAAAAAGGGAAATAAGGTCAATTTAAGGCCTTCATCGGTGAAATTCTGGATCTTCACCGTGGAACAGATTTCTAGAAATTCATTCATATGTTTATAAGGATCTTCATTAGTATTCCCATAGAAGGATGGGAGCATCTAAATGGTGCTAGATTTGATTTCATATTGATTGGCTGGATTCTGAGGAAGATGAATACAGGATGAAGGTTGATATCGATTTGGAATGAAATAGTCCTTCATTTGCTTTGATAGGTCCTGATTATCAGCCATTGGATCTTGTGGTGGATTTATTTGATGTAGGATTCTTTCTATTTCAGCAAGTGGTCCTAGAAGGTTAGGATTTTGAGATCTCCTACCTTGCATGCATTAGGATTGATAAAGAGAGGATGGATTTGAATTTTGTTTTCTATTTGTTATTATTATTATTATTTTTAAATGCAAACAATTTATCCTAATGATCTAATGTTAACCTAGACTCTCTATGTGAATTTTCTTACAAGGTGAATGGAGTCCACTTCAAGTCACAACCACAATCAGTCAACGACCAGGTAAGAGGTGGGGTAGTGGGAGGCTCCCCCTACTTTCGTAGGGACCTAATTAGAGAACCACTTTCCCGCTTAGACGTTTGCCTTTTTAACCTCTAGCCTAGACACCGTTGCCAAAAATGGAGGCAACCTGAAATTTAAACCACTCACGGTGTAAACCCTAGATTCTCTTTCGACTTGCTTTTAATTGGATTAGGAAATGCCAATGCAAGGAAGGTGATTTGTGGGCTAAGGAAGAGTGATCAAATCCCTACTTTATGTGGTTAAAGTTGCTGCCCTAAGAGTCTTTTTGAATGCAATACAAGGCAACAAATCAATGCAAGGTGTGTTGATGCAATCATGAATGACTTGCTAAAATTTAAACACGTACCTTTCCCCCGCAATCTTCAACAATTTATGGAAATAATTGTGCAAGGAAACTAACTTATGCTTTCCTAGAATGATGAATGCCTAGCATGGAAGGTTTCTAATCTTGGAGATGAATTTTTTTAACTTTGGATGTTCTTCTTTTTGTTTCTTTTTTTAGTTAATGGAAACCTATCTAAACTAGAAACTACAAAAATAGAAACTAACTAGAATAAGGAAATTGAAACCTAGAAAGTTGGAACACACTTACTATGATTTCGCTTTCCTTTTTTTTTTTTTTCAATTTACCTCCAAAAATAAGAAAAATAGGGTTAGCTAAAGACTAATTACACTAAATCCAAGATAATCAAAATTAAAAATCTAACTCCCCGGCAACGGTGCCAAAAATTGATCGTCTCGAATTGTGCGTCGTTAAACACTCATGAAAACGTTCAATCTAAATTTATCCGGCTCACTCAAATCAGATTTTGGAAATTAATAGTGGTGAGTCTGAGTCGATCCACAGGGAGATAGAATTTTAATTTTGAAAACTTTGGAATTTAGTTAATCTAAAAATAAGTGAGACTTTAAGTAAACTAATTACTTATTTAAACTAGAATTAAATTAACTAATGTTACCTAAAAATATAATTACTTAAATTAAACAAATCTTTTTTTTTTCTTTTCTTTTCCAAAAATTAAACACAAACACATATATAAAAAAAAAAAAACAAACAGAAAAATTATAACAAAGACATTGTTATTTAACTATGTGTAAATTATTAATTAACTAAAAATCCTGAAACAAATTGTGCAAAATTTTAAAATTTAATATTCTTAAACTAAATAATCAAACATTACATAACCAACAAGTAATCCTAATTAAATAAACAAACATTATACTAATGGGGAAAGAAAACTCAAGATAACAGCAGCTGTGGGATTGGTAAGAAGCTGCTGGTTATTTGCTGCTTGCTTGCAGGTGCTTGCATGAACAGGCTACGTGGAGAAGCTGCTGTTATTGGGACAGCACGTGGAGGTTAGGAGGGAGCTGCTTCATGCGCTGGAAGGAGGATCTTGCTGCATGGAGGGATTGCTGGCGCGTGGATTTGCTGAGAACCTTGCCGGCATCGTGGAGGACAGTTGCTGGTGCGCTGTGGAGAGCTGGAGGGGGCTCACCGACGTGCATGCAATGGGGAGCTTTGATGGGGTTGGTGCTGTTGGAGACCGGTTGCTGTTGGTGCAGGCTTCACCGCATGCATGCATGGAGGAGGCTGGCTTCAACGAGCGTGGATGGCTTGCGCATGGAGGGTAGGAGGGGCCGGCTGCTGCTTCACCAAGCGTGCATGCTGGTGGCTACGTGCAGGTGGATGTGCTGTTGCTGCTGACAGGTTGATGGTGCGTTGCCGGCTACGTGGAGGAGGTGCATGCGCTGAAGCTCGGGCGTTGCTGGTGCCCTCTTGCATGCAGAGAGAAACCGAGGGAGGCGTGGAAGAGAGAAGAAAGAGAGACCGAGAGAGAGATAGATAAAAAAAACTGGAGAAGGAGGAAGTGAAACCGAGAGAAAACGGAGCTGCGTGGGAGAAAAAGAGAGGCCGAGAGAGATTTACGGGAGAGAAAACAAAAAAAACATGGCTGCAGAAACAAAACCGATAGAGAGAGAACCGGAGAGAGGGAGAGAGGGATGCTGGGAAAGATTCAGAGAGAAAGAAGGAGAAGGACTCGAGAGCAGGAATTCGGAGGAGAAAGAGAGAGAAAAGCTACGGGAGATTGGGTTCAAAGAGAAGAAGGCGAATCTGGGAGAGAGAGGGGGAATATATAGGAGAAATTGGAAGAGGAGAAGGAACGTGGGAGGCTTGGAGAAGGGACAAGATTCGGATTTGGAGAGGAAGAGGAAAGTGGAGAAGGAAGAGGATTCGAATTTCTAAAAAGAGAGAGAGAGGGTTTTTAAAATAAAGAAAGGAAGGGATGTGGTTGGGAAATTGGAGAGAAGGAAGGAAATAGAGGGTTTTGGGAAACTCCAGAGAAAGAAAGAATCAGAGCAATATTAGGACATCAAATTGCATTTTTACCCCTGCTTTAGTTGAAATCCGAACATTAGACCTCCCCCAAATTTCTAGAAACTCCACCAGCTGCACTGCATCATCGGCATGTCCTGTTCACATAAAATAAATATAAATTAACACATTATCATAAAAATATCATCATATTTATTTATTTCGTCTCGGTTTTGTCGAAAAACCGCAAATGCGCTATGCTCCTTTAATCACATGAAATGACGATGTTTTTAAGTCAGAATTTGACGAAATTGGTACCGTTGGACTTGGTACACAATTATCTATCATTTCATGCTATTTTTCAGATAAAAACATGAATATGATGCATATGATTGCCCTTAAATGATCAATTTAACACTTTATCAGTCACCTAGAGTCTATAGGTTTAGTGCATAAATGTGATTGGCTTTAGTCCAAGTAGGAGATTGTTAGTCTTAAGTGGCCAACAAGCCAATCTGACTATGTAAATATTGTTCATTTATTAATAAAATGACATATTTCATTATGTGCAATTCGTATAGTTATTGTCTCATGATGAAGTCCGTGAATATGTGCAATAGTGATAAAATTATGATGAGATCATATTAATGAGACTGATCACTTAAACACATATTCTCAATTGTTCCTAGTTGGAAGATATCCGAGATGGACATCGGGTATCCGATTAGACTAGTACAGATTACTCATGCTTATATGATGAGGGTGACTAATCTCATAGTCACTTGTGTAGAGATACTAAGGCGAATCTGTAGGTGCTCATTAGAGAATGATTTCACTGAACTGATCCAACTAAATCACTGGATGGTATAGTACCTCACTGTCAACCAGCTTGATTCTATTGTCGAGTTGCGTGGATGATCCTCGGACCTGAAACACCAAGGACACCTTGTCGGTAAACTTCTGTGCTTTGACCTTGATTTACGGATCTCTATTCACGGGATTCTAAACAGCTAAGGATCGGGTACAACGGAATACTGTCGAAGGGAATTGAGTGTCAATAAGGAATCATTCGCTCTTGGTACTTAGAGAGAGAATAGGAAGGATGCACGGAAGTCCCCGGCCGGGGTGGACGATAATATCAGGAAAGGAGTTTTCTGATATTATACAGCAGCATTCGATCCAAGTGAGTCGATCGGGTAGGGTTTGACGGAAAACCATACCTTGAGTTGATTCGAGAGCATTGGACGAATAAAGGATTATATCCACGTGGTAATTGTCAGCGGAAAGGTTCCAAGAGTGGGTTACTTAACCTCGATACCTTCCGGGTTCACGCGGTGTTGCTTGGCACCCAACATGATCGGAGGCCCGATCGAATTTAATATGCGATATTAATTTGATTAATTAATAAATTAATAATGAGTTATTAATTAATTAATCAGGCCAATGAGGAGTCATTGGGCTTATTGGGCCATTAATCGGACTGTTTATTAGGCCTAGAGGGTCACACACAAATGATTCTTAAGGCAATGGATAATAAGTGCATTTTATATTAAACTGGGGGTTTTTATGAAAAATTGCGTGGTTAATATAAAAGATAGCGAATGGGATGAGCAGAC